>CAWUFW010001808.1:1291257-2582515 GCA_963921515.1 Calotriton arnoldi | reverse complement strand
CACCCGCAAGTCCCCACGGAGTCCTAAGAGCAAGACCCCGCCACCGCCCTGCAACTCAAGCACCAGGTCTCCTTCCTCCATCCCTCAGGCCCCCACTCCACAGGTGCCCCCACCACACCCTGCCCCAGGTTCCCCCACCCACAGATATACCATCCCCAAGATGCTCCGGCCTTCTCCCCCTGCCACTTGCTCTCCCAGCACCACACCCCTCGCTGCGCTTGTCTGTGCCACTGATGTGGTGAGGGTGTCCTCCCCTCTGTCCAACCCACCTTGCCTGTTCCCCATTCTCCTCCCCTGGAGGTAGGCACTGCAGTGGAGTCCACTACCGCCCTGTCTGACTTGGGCACTGCAGTGGCGGACCTGTCCACTGCATCTGCAGGGTCCACTGCAGTTGTGCCGGCACCCACGACATCTGAGTCATGCCCCCAGTTGTGCCGGCACACACCATGTCAGACACCTCCACTGCAGTTGTCAGTGGCTCTCCAGCACCCACCACCCTTCCCTGACTCCCCTGGTGAGCCCTGATCCTGTCCCTGCGGTGCCTGGCCTGCCCCCGGTTGCCCCTCCTAGTGGATTGTCCCTGGTTTTGTGCAGGCATGCGTAGGGTGACATCTGCCAGTGTCACCCTGTTTGAACTTTGACAATGGACTGGCCATTGGCCTTTGCTCTTTTTTTCTGGACGTCGTTTTCAATCAACACATATGCTGAATAAAGCAACTTTCTTTTCTCTAGTGCTCATGCTTCAGATGTACATGTTGTTGGTGCTGCTAACCATGCCCTTGCTGCAGTGATGGTGATATCTGGTCTCATGATTATGAGGTGTTACTGTGCAGGAACCCATGTGGTCCAGGGGAATGTGTCCTATCATGTGGTGTATCCATGTCATCCATAGCAGCATCTGAGGGTGTCATGTGTTCAGTATTTGGCAATGGGATTTCCTACTTACATTAGCAATTTCATATCTGTGGCTTCCACCCCTGCACATCTGTTGTGCCTTCCATTGTTGGATTTGTCTACTTCCCTGACCGTGTTGCCATCTCCACTGGACATGCAGGTTTGGGCATCAATGGGGAAGGACTCATCCGTGTAGTCAGTGCAACATTGCTATACAAGTGTGTTGGATCTGTGCTGATGATTCCGTTGGCACATCCATGACCAGGCTGATGTGATGGGAGCCCTCATTTGGTGCTAATTGTTGATTGTGTGACCAAGTGCTCAGCTGACATGATGGGGCCCTACTGAGGCAACATATGGCACAGCTTTCCTCACACAGGAGTGGAGTCCCCTCATGGCAGTGTGTACACGTGTGACATTGCCTGCGCCCAAGGTGTGTGTTGTGTGTGCATGTCTGTGTGTTCACTTCCATTTATCTGCGCATGCTGTGATCCCTAGTGTTGTACCTGTTTGTGATGCTTGCTGACTTGAGCTATGTTCCCCCAAAGTCTTCTCCCTGTGTTCTCTGTGATGTGGGTGCATGGCACATTACTGGTCATCAGGGTGTCACCCATAGGTGTGTTTGCTGTCAGGGCTGAGTTTGTGTGCAGACGCAGATGGGTCACAGTCAGGTTTCCCCTTGGCACTTGTTGTTTGCCCCTGTCATGTGATTTTCAGTTCGTGTTATCTTTCAGTGATTGTGACACGTTGTGTGTGTGACTGCTGGCACTCCTCAGGGTCCAGGCTGCAATGTTGGTTGTTGTCTATGTGCGTTCTTTGTGGGTGACCTTGGCTTCTTCATTGGTGTGTGACTGTGGCTGGGATCCCATTGGTTGGTGTGGTATAGCCGTCATGTCCATGTACAGCGTAGTGTGCAGTGTGTCAGACATTCAGGAGTCTTGTTGAGTGGCCATGTGTGATGTGTTTCTGCACCTTGGTTCCCACCCACCACCCTGGAATGGTCATGGGTGCATGTGCAATGTCACCAGTGCATGTGTACTTCACTGCTGCACATTGTTGGAGGTCGAGGGGTGTGGTCTTGAGTGTGTGCAGATGGGAGTCGTTGCCCAGCTAGTCCCCTGCCTCCATGTTGGCCTTGGCTTACTGGCCATGCTGATTGATTTGTGCTTGTGTAGGTGTGATGGTAGTTTGTTGCTCAGGACACCTGACTGTGGTTCACAGTGTGAACGACATTTAGCTTTGTCATCACAGTGGGATTTTTATTCAGCCCAGGGTCACCACATTGTGGGGGCCCTGGGGGTGGTGCTGTGGTGTGTCTGTGTCTTGCTGTGTCAGTTGTTGTTCCTACGTGCCTGTGTGACATGTGTGTTTTGTGCTCCTTCTCATCTGACAATGCCTGCTTGCCCACATAGGGGATTTTGATCCATGAGTTACCTTAGTGTGGCAGTGTATGCACATCTGTATGATTGGTATTCAGCTCTCCTCATGTGTTGTGTGGTTGCCTGGGGACACTGGCACCCCCACCCCTCACCTGCTGTGTATGATGACAGTGTTGGTCTGCCTGTTTGTGTTTGTGCATCTGCACCACTGCATTGGCATATCTTGGGTGTGCCATTGGCTGTATGTTGTTTGGTGTGTTTCCCCTGCTGTCCCTGGGACTCCTAGGTCATCGGTCAGCACAGTGATCATGGTTTGTGTGTCCCATTGCTGCCATGGTATGGTATCTGTTCACCTCACATCTGCTGTCTCCACAGGATATCTGCATTTGTGTGCCCATTGGTGCAAATATGTGGTTCTGCATTCTGATGGTCACTTCTGTCATTGTGTCATTGATGAATGTTGACGGTGTCAGCCCCCATGGGTGTTGTTTGTCTGCACATGGCCAAAGGAATGTCTCATTTGCACTGCAGTATTTGGCTCACCCAATTTATGTTGCAATGGGACACATACACTACTTTGCCACAGATGAGTTTTTGGTTCTGTGACCAGGAATGATCCATGCAGTTTGGCAGTTGCAGCTCTTTCTTTGTCAACACTTACCTTTTGGTCACTGTGATGATGGGGGTGTAGACCCCATTGCCACAATGGTCAAAATGTGCCTCAGCTATGGACCCCACACTTGCCTTTTGGTCACTGTGATGATGGGGGTTTAGACCCCATTGCCACAATGGTCAAAATGTGCTTCGGCTATGGACCCCACACTTTCCTTTTGGTCACTGTGATGATGGGGGTTTAGGCCCCATTGCCACAATGGTCATGGGCTGCTTGCATTGTGGGTGCCACACACATATATGTGTGGCACATGTGCTAGGGGTCACATTGTATGTTCAAAGTCATGTTCGGTGTTGTAGGCATTTGACACAGCCTACACACGCTTGTCATGGTGGTGGGGGATGTCTTTATCTTGCATTCCCTAGGTTGTGGTGTGCTTGTTGTGTCATGCATTGTCCATCCTATGAGTGGGGGTGGTAGTAGTGGTAGGCATCAAGCCCCCTGGCTAAGGGTGGTAGTAGTGGTAGGCATCCTGCCCCCTGGCTAAGGGTGGTAGTAGTGGTAGGCATCCTGCCCCCTGGCTAAGGGTGGTAGTAGTGGTAGGCATCCTGCCCCCTGGCTAAGGGTGGTAGTAGTGGTAGGCATCCAGCCCCCTGGCTAAGGGTGGTAGTAGTGGTAGGCATCAAGCCCCCTGGCTAAGGGTGGTAGTAGTGGTAGGCATCCAGCCCCCCTGGCTAAGGGTGGTAGTAGTGGTAGGCATCAAGCCCCCTGGCTAAGGGTGGTAGTAGTGGTAGGCATCCAGCCCCCTGGCTAAGGGTGGTAGTAGTGGTGGGCATCAAGCCCCCTGGCTAAGGGTGGTAGTAGTGGTAGGCATCCAGCCCCCTGGCTAAGGGTGGTAGTAGTGGTAGGCATCCTGCCCCCTGGCTAAGGGTGGTAGTAGTGGTAGGCATCCTGCCCCCTGGCTAAGGGTGGTAGTAGTGGTAGGCATCCTGCCCCCTGGCTAAGGGTGGTAGTAGTGGTAGGCATCCTGCCCCCTGGCTAAGGGTGGTAGTAGTGGTAGGCATCCTGCCCCCTGGCTAAGGGTGGTAGTAGTGGTAGGCATCCTGCCCCCTGGCTAAGGGTGGTAGTAGTGGTAGGCATCCTGCCCCCTGGCTAAGGGTGGTAGTAGTGGTAGGCATCCAGCCCCCTGGCTAAGGGTGGTAGTAGTGGTAGGCATCCAGCCCCCTGGCTAAGGGTGGTAGTAGTGGTAGGCATCCAGCCCCCTGGCTAAGGGTGGTAGTAGTGGTAGGCATCAAGCCCCCTGGCTAAGGGTGGTAGTAGTGGTAGGCATCCAGCCCCCCTGGCTAAGGGTGGTAGTAGTGCTGGGCATCAAGCCCCCTGGCTAAGGGTGGTAGTAGTGGTAGGCATCCTGCCCCCCTGGCTAAGGGTGGTAGTAGTGGTAGGCATCCTGCCCCCCTGGCTAAGGGTGGTAGTAGTGGTAGGCATCAAGCCCCCTGGCTAAGGGTGGTAGTAGTGGTAGGCATCCAGCCCCCTGGCTAAGGGTGGTAGTAGTGGTGGGCATCAAGCTCCCCTGGCTAAGGGTGGTAGTAGTGGTAGGCATCCTGCCCCCCTGGCTAAGGGTGGTAGTAGTGGTAGGCATCCTGCCCCCTGGCTAAGGGTGGTAGTAGTGGTAGGCATCCTGCCCCCTGGCTAAGGGTGGTAGTAGTGGTAGGCATCAAGCCCCCTGGCTAAGGGTGGTAGTAGTGGTAGGCATCCAGCCCCCTGGCTAAGGGTGGTAGTAGTGGTAGGCATCCAGCCCCCTGGGTAGGGGTGGTGGTGCGCATTCAGGCCCCTGTGTGCATATGTGGCATTGGTGATGGGCATCCCGCCCCTATGGTGCTGCTGTTGCTGGTGTAAGTATATTCAGCATCCCCGTGTGTGTGTGTGATGTGTCGTGTACGTGTTGTATGTGTTTTGTGGTTGGTGTCTGGCTTACCTTCTGCGCCGTACGCGTCCGTGCCTGTTCCGGTAGTAGATGTAGAATATTGGTATGATCGGGACGAAGGGATTCATGGTTGGTTCGTGTCGTTCGTCCTTCTCGTTGCTTCGCGTCGTCCTCGTCACTTCGCCTCGTCCTCGTCGGTGCCGTGTTCGTCTCGTAGCCGTGGATCGTGTTGTGGCGCGAATCGGAGCTTATGTGCGCCTCTCCCGGATGCTTTGACGTGCCGTGCGTAGCGACGGGTTCGGCGCGTACGGGAAGCGCATCGTGCTTGTCCGGCCGGACGGGCCTGCATTTTTCCTTCCGTGCGACTCGATTCGGGCGTTTCCGGATTCGCCTCGGTCGGAGAACAGGACCTGGTTTGGGTGAGTACGGCTCGGCCGGATTTTTTGCTGTTGTGCGCATCGTACTTGCTCGTTCGGTGTACTGTACGGATCGGTCGGGAAACAGGCTTTCGCATGGCTTTTTTCCTGACCGAATGGTGTTGGGTACGCCTCCGACCAAGATCGGAATCGGCCCCTGTGTGTTGCCCATAAAATTATGACTCAACAAGCACCTCCGGTCCTGGCAGCTTTACTTGTGCCGTACGTTCCGAGTCGCTCCTTACGCTCAGCTAATCAAGGACTCATTTGTACCCCCCGAATCTTAAGAGCGCGAGCGGGTGGTCGATCTTTCAAAGTTTTGGCAGCTAAACTCTGGAACTCTCTCCCAGTTTCCATCAGAGGGCTCCAGAATCATCTGGCTTTCCGTAAAGCCGTAAAGACCTGGCTTTTCCCGGCTTAATTTTTCTTTTTTCATGTGGGCTGGGCGTTATTTTTAAGCCATCTGTACTTTGGGTAGCGCTGGGACGCCCCGTTGCTGGGGCAGCTACGCGCTGTATAAATCTAAATTAACTAAACTAGTTGACACAGACTGTGAATAGGTGTTGGGTCTGTGCATTGCACCGTATTTCCTGGCAACATCAGTGTAGGCGATGAGTCAGATGGCCCTGGAGTGTATGTGTTGTGTAGCCCTGGTGGTGTGTCTCCCTCATATGTGTCACCTTGCCATGACTCACATGCCGGTGTTGTACTTGCTGTAGCAGTTAGCATGCACAGTGTCATTTCACAGATCATCATCTCCACTTCAGAAACAACGTTGGAGTCACAACAGAGGCAAGTATGGTGTATTAGTGAGTTTATTGACATACATGTGTGAGTATAGTGCACAGGATGGTGGGTGCTGTACATTGTGATTGTAATCCAAAGTTCCAAGATGATTTGGAAGTCCTGGTAGCAGAAATGTCCAGAGTAAAGTCCACAGTCATCTGATACATTGGTCCAACTTGAGCTCCCCATGTCATGTGGGAGAGTTGTGTTGCATTCGACAGGGTGAAGAGTTTGGGCACAAAGGTGATTTTCCAGAACAGGTGTTGGCTTCCTGGGGGTTGTGCATGGCCATCTGCCTCTCAGTTGTCCTTCCTCGGACGACCCCTCTTCTTTGGGGGGACCCTCAAGTGCAGGCTGCTGCGGTGCAGGGGACTCTCCGCCAGAGTCATCCTCCCTCCCTGTGGCAGTTGCAGTTGTTGCAGCACCAGATGTTGTGGGCACACAGGGAGGTGTTGACATGTTGGTGCAAATCTGGCGGAGGCATTGCAATATGTCCCTATGCACCGCCGCCTGTTCTTGCACTGTGTCCCACTTGGACTCCATGCGGGACATGTGTAAGTCCAAGCGGGCATGATGGGCAGCCTGCTGCTGTTGAATGTCCCTGAGGATCCCCACTACCTGGCTGAACTCTCCGGTGCTAGTCTGGTACGCATCAGCTATGCGTACCAGTTGTGGGTCATCATGCAGTCCAGACCCCTCTGCAAGTAGCGACCTATGTCTACCACCCCTCCCACCACCCCTGGTGACACGTGAAGGACCTGCGGTGGCACGCACAGGTGACCCTGGGCCCCCTTGGGGGTTGTTGCTGGTGTTGTTGTCCGTAGCTCCACGTTGGGCCGGGGTCCGTGTGCTGTTGGTGGTGGTGGTCCTTGGTCTGTCCGTGTCAGCAGGGGTGGTCTGTGTGTTGGCAGTTGTTGGAGGGGTGGGTGCAGGGGGTGCAGCTGGTGGTCCTGCTGGTGCTGCATGATGACTCACTGCGGAGGTGCCAGGTAGGTCTTCGTCATCCGAGGTGGGCAGAGGCTGTTCCACACCAGTGAGCTCAGTGTCCCCCGGAGCCTGGGACAGGGACTCCTCAGCATCTGGTGCTGTGTCCCCAACATCACCTGTATTTGGAAGAGACACACAATGTATGTGATGTTTCTACAGGCATCAATGGTTCAAACACCTGACAGTTGTGACTGTACCTCTGGATGCGGGCCTGTACATTGCATTGTCCTAAGTTGTCACAGTCAGCTGTTGATATTGGTGTAGCGCATTGTCCTGACAACATGAAGCATTTCAATGTGAATGTTGAGGTGTGTGCATGGCCAGCATTGGTGGTATTTGGTTGACATCCGGACATCCTTCTCCCTCCAGCCCAGTTATCCCACCATGAAGCATGCCACCCTTGCAGTGGGTGAAGGTTGACTCTCAGGATGTCAGTCAGTGGTGTCCTGCTGTTTGTTGGTGCCCAGTTCCCAGCAGGGCCTTGTGCTCCCACAGCAGTACCCAGTGTCAGCCATCTTGTCAGTTGTTTTCCACTCCCTGTGATGTGAGCATGGTTCAGAGTGGTGTTGATGGGCCAATTATGAGGGTGAGCAATATCTGTGACTACCACTCCCATCATGCTATTGCCTCCACCCCCCTTCCCAGCATGCCCATACTTCCTTCCTTTTGAGTGTACTTCACTGTGTGTGGGTGTGACAGCAATGGCAAGATGGCTGACAGTGGTGTCCTGCTGTTGGTTGGTGGCCAGTTCCCAGCATGGCATTGTGCTCCCCACAACTGAGCACCGGTGTCAGACATCTTTGATGGGGCTTTCCACTCTCTGTGAGGTGTGCATGCTTCAGTGTGAGCTTGCTGGGCCATGTGGTTTGGGGATGTTGAGCTGTGACTACCACTCCCATCATGCTATTGCCTCCACCCCCTTCCCAGCATGCCCATACTTCCTTCCTTTTGAGTGTACTTCACTGTGTGTGGGTGTGACAGCAATGGCAAGATGGATGACAGTGGTGTCCTGCTGTTGGTTGGTGGCCAGTTCCCAGCATGGCCTTGTGCTCCCCACAACTGAGCACCGGTGTCAGACATCTTAGATGGGGCTTTCCACTCTCTGTGAGGTGTGCATGCTTCAGTGTGAGCTTGCTGGGCCATGTGGTTTGGGGATGTTGAGCTGTGACTACCACTCCCATCATGCTATTGCCTCCACCCCCTTCCCAGCATGCCCATACTTCCTTCCTTTTGAGTGTACTTCACTGTGTGTGGGTGTGACAGCAATGGCAAGATGGCTGACAGTGGTGTCCTGCTGTTGGTTGGTGGCCAGTTCCCAGCATGGCCTTGTGCTCCCCACAACTGAGCACTGGTGTCAGACATCTTTGATGGGGCTTTCCACTCTCTGTGAGGTGTGCATGCTTCAGTGTGAGCTTGCTGGGCCATGTGGTTTGGGGATGTTGAGCTGTGACTACCACTCCCATCATGCTATTGCCTCCACCCCCTTCCCAGCATGCCCATACTTCCTTCCTTTTGAGTGTACTTCACTGTGTGTGGGTGTGACAGCAATGGCAAGATGGCTGACAGTGGTGTCCTGCTGTTGGTTGGTGGCCAGTTCCCAGCATGGCCTTGTGCTCCCCACAACTGAGCACCGGTGTCAGACATCTTTGATAGGGCTTTCCACTCTCTGTGAGGTGTGCATGCTTCAGTGTGAGCTTGCTGGGCCATGTGGTTTGGGGATGTTGAGCTGTGACTACCACTCCCATCATGCTATTGCCTCCACCCCCTTCCCAGCATGCCCATACTTCCTTCCTTTTGAGTGTACTTCACTGTGTGTGGGTGTGACAGCAATGGCAAGATGGCTGACAGTGGTGTCCTGCTGTTGGTTGGTGGCCAGTTCCCAGCAGGGCCTTGTGCTCCCCACAACAGAGCACCGGTGTCAGACATCTTTGATGGGGCTTTCCACTCTTTGTGAGGTGTGCATGCTTCAGTGTGAGCTTGCTGGGCCATGTGGTTTGGGGATGTTGAGCTGTGACTCCCACTCCTATCATGCTATTGCCTCCACCCCCCTTCCCAGCATGCCCATACTTCCTTCCTTTTGAGTGTACTTTACTGTGTGTGGGTGTGACAGCAATGGCAAGGTGGCTGACAGTGGTGTCCTGCTGTTTGTTGGTGCCCAGTTCCCAGCAGGGGCTTGTTCTCCCCACAGCAGTACCCAGTGTCAGCCATCTTGTCAGTTGTTTTCCACTGCCTGTGATGTGAGCATGGTTCAGAGTGGTGTTGATGGGCCAATTGTGAGGGTGAGCAATATCTGTGACTACCACTCCCATCATGCTATTGCCTCCACCCCCCTTCCCAGCATGCCCATCCTTCCTTCCTTCTGACTCTGCTTCCCTGTGGGGTAGTGTGCCTGTGCTGAATGGATGGCTGACAGTGTTGTCCTGGTGTTTGTTTGGCTACAAGTCCCATGTGTGTCACTGTGCTTCCCACAGCATGACCCAGGGTGGTGGTTCTTTGTGGGATAATTAATTTTAGTGTGAGGCAATGCATTTTCCCAGGTGTGTTGTGTGTAGTTTGTGTTAGGGGTGTGTGTGGAGAGCTGCTGGTAACTATGGTCATAGCTGTCAGTCCTCCTTCCCACCCAGCCAGATATCCCACCATGTGCCAGTGTCAGCCATCTTGTCAGTTGTTTTCCACTCCCTGTGATGTGAGCATGGTTCAGAGTGGTGTTGATGGGCGTATTGTGAGGGTGGGCAATATCTGTGACTACAACTCCCATGATGCTATTGGCTACACTGACTTGACCAGCATACACAGAATTCCTTCCTTTCTGTGGGATTCCCTGTGTGGTGGTTTTATAGTGGTGGCTACATATCTGACAGTGTTTGTTGGTTATATTTGTGCCACTGCCTAGCTTTATTTGTTGTAGGGTTTGTACATGTCATGACACAGTTACATATCACTATGAGATGGCATGTGTTGTGTTTATCTGACTAACATACACATCTTGGGATGATTCTGTTTTTGTTGCTGTGTATTTGCTAAGGGTGCATGGTTTGACTATCCCCTTGACACTGATGTGTGTGTATTGTCACACAATATTGGGTATATTGGTTGTGTACTCACCAGGCTCTGGGATGTTTTCTAGTCCATATACGCTCACTGGTGGTAGGATGGCCCGCACCTTCTCCTCCCAGGGCCTGAGGTATAGTGGTTTGGCAGGAGGGCCACTGCCGGTGTGTTGGCTCAAGATGTAATCCTTCTTCAGTAGGTCCCTGACCCTCCTGCGCACATCATACCACCTGTTCTGGATGTCTTCCTTTGTGCACAAACATGGTGATTGTGCGTTCACCCTGTCGACGATCCTCGCCCACATCTTGGTTTTCTGCGACATGGGGGTCTGTTGGACCAGTGTACCAAACAGCTGTGGCTCTACCCTGAGGATCTCATCTACCAGGACTTCCAATTCACTATCTAGGAACTTTGGATTCTTCTTGGGGGGCATGGTTATTGGTGGTGGTGGTGAGTGATGTGTGTTGGTGTGCAAGTGAGGGTGTGTGAGTGTGTGTTTTGCTGGGTGTATGTGAGGGTGCTATTTGTTGAGGTGCTGATGGTGTGTGGCTTGTGTGATGGATGAGCTGTGAGTGTGTGTGTGGTTGCTGTCTGTTGGTGTTGTGTGCTGGCAGGTAATTTGAATTTGCAAAGGATCATGGTAGAGATTTGTGTCCTTTATATGGGTGGAGTTGTGGGTGTGTCTTTGTTCCCTGTTTCCCCCAGTATTTATTGGCTTTGTAATTGCTTGTTTGGCCTTTTTTTGTGTTTTTCCTTTGTACTTTTTGTGCATGTAGGAGACGTTCTTCTGACCGAGTCGGACCCTGCAGTTGTCTCGTGGGAGCTTCTCCGAGTCGTTCACGCTGTGTTTGTGCTGTTTTATGTGCTGCGTACGCGTCGGTCGCGGTGTATTGGGTTGCTTCGGCTCGCTGTTTTGTATGCGTGTCGGTCGTGCGGCTTGTGCTCCGTGCGACTCGGTCGTGTTTTCCACGCATTGCATCGTACTTGGCGGGTCGGAGTTCGCGGGTACGTTTCGTTCGGGATTCTTCCTGGTGCGTGTCGGTCGGTTCGATTCGCGTGCTTTTTCGGCCGGATAGCTGTTTTCCGCGCGGTTCGGTCGTTCGTATTGTGTTCCGTACGAGTCGGTCGGATTTTGCACGCTTTTCATTGACTTTGCGGGTCAGGCTGCACCGGTACGTGTCGGTCAGAATAAATTCCGGCTCCGAGTCGGTCGGTACGTTTTCCGGCCCGGATCGGAATCGGCCCCTAGGTCCATAACTAACTAAACAAACTAAAACAATGTTCGAGCACTTACAATACAAAGTAAGACTCTACCCAAACACTAAAGGGCTAGAATATCTAGAAACAATATCTTCGGGGCCCATTATGATATCGGGCGGATCGCCACCGGTGAGCCGGCGGTGGCGATCCACCCGCCAGATGCTCCCGTTTCACCCCTGCCATATTAGTATGGCGGGGGGCACCGTGGCGGATGCTTTTCCACCGGTCGGATCCCCGGCCGGGCAGAAAAGGACCTCAATATGGTGGCGGTGCCTTGCAGGCACCGCCATCCATATTTGGATGTGCAATTACAAAGGCCTTTCCACTGCAACGATGCCGCAATGGAAAGGCAAGCGGGAATTGCTTTGGGGGCCCGTTACGGGCCCCTGGGGTGGTGGGGGGGCGGGGGCTGCACCTTCATTGGCATACACAAGGTGGCAGGCACCGCGCTGTGCCTGTCACGTTGTGCATGCCAATGCACAACATGCATTTTTAACATTGTGGCGGGTGCTGCATACAGCACCGCCCGCGACAATGTTAAATATGCGGAATGCGACCGCCAGGGTGGTGGTCGCATCCTAATAGGCACAGCAGGACCGCCGCACCTCTGGCGGTCAGTCCCGTGTACCGTTACGGTGGCCATCGTAATAGACCCCTAAATTCCTACTTTAAAACAATAATACAAAAACATAGAAAAATCGTAATTGTGAAATGAATTCTTAAATAAACATTTCTTTGCAAACATCTCAAATATAAATATTATGTCAATTAATTATACCTTTTAAAAAAAATAATTGACATAAATATATTTTATATATTTAAAAATATCAATAACAATTTCAAAAATTATATTTCTCTTCCATTGTAAATAATTCAAAATAACTAGGAGGCCCATTAGGATGGCGGGCGGACTTCCGTCCGCCCGCCACCCTAGCGATGCTGGGACCGGCCGCCAGTGGTGCGGCGGTTCCGCACCGGCGATTAGGATGCCACCGCCACTGTGGCGGTAGCATCCTCCATTCCCAGCATTGTCATGCACAAGGTGACAGGCACCGCGAGGTACCTGCCACCATGTCCATGACAATGCAGGGGGGTACCATTGGTACCCCCCATGTGCACCCCCCACCCCCCAATACCCTGGGGGCCCACAACGGGCCCCTGGAAGAGAATTCCGCATTCCTTTCCGTGGCGGCAACGCCGCCATGGAAAAGCATGTTTCCGCCCCATGCTAATATGGATGGCGGTGTCTAGCAGACACCGCCACCATATTAAACCCTTTTCCGCCCGGTCGACTTGTCGACCAGGCGGAAAAGCGGCGGACGGCCTTCCAGTCCGCCGCGGTACCCCCGCCATACTAATATGGCGGGGGGTAAATGGGTGGCGGGCGGGGAAGGATGTAGGGCGGATCGCCTCCACCATGCGGGCAGTGGCGATCCGCCCTACATCCTAATGGGCCCCTTACTTTTTTGTTGCTGAAGAACTGAATCCAAACTGCCATAAATAAATCCAAACGTTTAAAAATCCCAAAACTTAGTTAAAAGTCTCCCCAAAAAATGTACTAATCCAACTGTGTAAAATATAATACGCCGGCAACATATCCATAGACTTGAATCCATTAAAAAATCTGAAAAATGTAATTAAAAAAAGAAATGCTCCAGGAAAACCCGAAAAATAACGGAACTGTAAAATAATTATTAGTTTACTAGAAACTAATACACAGTTCCTTAAAAAAAAAGAGCAAACTTCTCCGAACGTCAACTTCCAAACGACAAAAACCTGTGGAAAAAACAACACAATCCCTCCCACACAAATATACAATAAAATGATCAAAAAACACACATAAACATACTAATAACACCTTACTCTAAACATTATTAAACATTTAGAACATACCCTAACACCTACCCATCAACGCACTAACCACATTTTGCATTCGCAAATCTACAAACGAAACCGATGCTACGCAGCTTCCAACCGCGAACTTCTCCCCTCAGAAATGACCTAAAACAAAAAAAGATAGCCTACAAAATATAACTCAGGGCCCGATTCTGATCTCGCTCGGAAGGGCTCCTGACGGCGTCCGTCATGAGCGAGTCCGAGTCGCGAGTGCGATTTCCGACCGACTCGACCCGCCGCACAGGCGAGCGAGTACGATGTGAATATCACCTCGCGCTCCGAGCGACTCGTAGCCGTCAGCAAACCCCTCCGGATAACTACAACATGGCCGACTCGTGCAGCGCAATGGGTCCAATTTCCGAGCAACCAAGTACGATGCGCGCGTTGAGCAGCCGGATCGACTCGGAACCTCCGACTCGAAAAAGCTCTGGGAAGCGGACTTCAGGGGGCCATAGTGGGCCCCCCTTCACCCGTAGCCCTACGACTCGGTCACAGGGGGTACCCAAGGGTCCCCCCCACACATGCATGTACGGTGCGGGGGCACGACACGTCCCCACAACAGGGGGCGCCCTTTTCCACGACATCCTTTTTTTCAATGGAAGCCTATGTATGCAACGTACAACAGTCTCCCATTGACTTCAATGGGGCTCTGAGCGACCTGAGTCCGTACTTGCATCGTACTCGGGCGTTCAGAGCCCAGGAGAATGAGTCGGTCGGAAAGCTCTACAGGACAGAGTCGGCCGTAGGGCTTTCCGAGCGAGATCAGGCCCTTAGTTTAGAAAATGGCAACCTAATTGAAATAATAAAAATACTTTTTTACATTAAACGCAATGTACATTAGAAATGTAATCCAATTTTTTTTTTTAAATACTATTTAATATTACTAATGTACAAAATGTTTTTTCTTTGCTGTTTAAAAATGTTAAATTATAATAGTAAATATTAGGAAATATTAGAAAATAAATAATATTTATTATTATACATTAAAATAAAATATGTTAACTTACCAATGTATTAATGTATTTTTCAAAATGCCTTCTTACCTTGATAATTTTATTTGTATTTACAATTTAAATAATATTATACAAAATATAATATTATTTATTAGAAAATATGCAAAAATATAAAAATGTTATACAATGGAAAACTTGTAAAAAAAATTTTTAAAATGTACACTATATGTAATTATGTAATTCATGTTTACAATGTAAATAAATATTTTATAACTGTTACCAAAAAATATGTATTAACAACATTTATAAAAACCATTAGACAACTGCATCTTTTGTTTGTAAAAAATGTACATATTTACCAAGGACTCCATTATAAAAACATAAAAATGTTTCATGCTGACTTTACTTAAATATTATATGTTTATGTTTAAATATGTACTAAAATGCAATGTATCCAAAAATAAAACAAATGTTATTATTTCTCTGTATTTCTCTGTATGACAATATATATATATATATATATCAAACAATGTTAATAAAAATAATTGCATATTATTTCTTTGCTTGAGTCTTTGAATGAAAATAAAGACATAAATAAAATATAAATATTGTTTTGTATTTAATTCCCATATTATTATTTTTCTCTATTTACAATAAAATGTTTATATTAAATTAATTGTCATACATAAATTTATTTTTTGATGTACATATATAAAATACTATTACCACTTACACATACATTTTTATCATTAACCTTACTCCAAAATAAAGAAATAATTTTTTACTATACCCACTCTACACTATACCAACTCAGGGAAAATGCTGGACACTAAACATATATAAATTACTATTCCCACTCCAAACTATATTAACTCAGGGAAGTTGATGGACACTAAACATTTATAATTTGCTATTCCCACTCCAAACTATATTAACTCAGGGATGGTGCAGGACACTAAACATATATAATTTACTATTCCCACTACAAACTAGAAAAAGTCAGGGAAGGTGCTGGACACTAAGGGGTCGATTCCGATTCGGGACGGAAATCTCTCCGACCGAGCCGGACCCGGAGAGATTTCCGACTGAATCGGACCCGTGCAGTCCGACCGAACGAGTCCGATGCATTCGTATGCCACCGGACACGAGTCGGTCGGACTCCCATTGAACTCAATGGGAGCCAGTCGTCACAACGCGTACGCGGGCTCCCATTGCCTCAATGGGTGCGAGGCGGACAAGGCGCCCCCTACAGCGAGTACGCCGCGAAGCGCTCGCGGCGTACACGCACAGGTAGGGGGACCCATGGGTCCCCCTGTGTGCGCCTCGCACGGGTACGCGTACAGGGGGTCCGACACGGACCCCCAAAGTACGGCTCCGACAGCGAGTTCGAGTCGGACGGCGCGAGTCGGTCGGAGCGGTCGAGGTGCGCATCGTACTTACCCGGCCGGAAAACGTCTCCATTGCGCGGTGCGAATCGGGTCCGAGCGAGTCGGTCGGAGCGGTACGATCCGGGTACGAGTCGGTCGGAGCGGTCGGGTCGCCCGGACGAGTCGGTCGGCGAATTCGCATCGTACTCGCTCGGCCGGACCCGCGTACGATTCGGTCGGGAACAAGGGCTCCGAATCGGATCCGGTAAAGCCGAATCCTATTCGGAGCCCTACCGGCCGAGATCGGAATCGGCCCCTAAGCATATATAATTTACTATTCCCACTCCAAACTGTATTAACTCAGGGAAGGTGCTGGACACTGAACATATATAATTTACTATTCCCAATCCAAACTACATTAACTCAGGGAAGGTGCTGGACACAAACATATATAATTTACTATTCCCACTCCAAACTATATTAACTCAGGGAAGGTGCTGGACACTAAACATATATAATTTACTATTCTCACTCCAAACTAGAAAAAGTCAGGGAAGGTGCTGGACACTAAAAATATATAATTTACTATTCCCACTCCAAACTGAATTAACTCAGCGAAGGTGCTGGACTCTAAGAGGCCGATTCCGATTCGGGCCTGAAATCTCTCCCACCGAGCCGGACTCGGAGAGAATTCCGACCGAATCGGACTCTGGCAGTCCGACCGAACGAGTACTATGCGTACGCATGCTATCGGACTCGATTCGGTCAGACTCCCATTGAAGTCAATGGGAGCCGGTCGTACAACGCGTACGCGGGCTCCCATTGACTCAATGGGTGCGAGGCGAACAAGGGCGCCCCCTACAGTGGGTACGCGTCGATGCGGATCGTGCAGTACATGCACAGGTAGGGGGGACCCATGGGTCCCCCCTATGTGCGACTCGCATGGCTACGCGTACAGGGGGGTCCGACACGGACCCCCAAAGTCCGGCTCCGACAGCTCTTTCGAGCCGGACGGCGCGAGTCGGTCGGACTGCTCACGGCGCGCATCGTACTTGCCCGGCCGGGGAACGTCTCCATTGCGCGGTGCGAGTCGTGTCCGTGCGAGTCGGTCAGAGCGGTTCGGACCCGCGTACGAGTCGGTCGGCGATTTCACATGCGCTCGCATCGTACTCGCTCGGCCGGACGCACGTACGAATCTGTCGGAAAAGAGGGCTCCGAATCGGATCCGGTTAAGCCGAATCCGATTCGGTGCCCTACCGGCCGAGATCGGAATCGGCCCCTAAACATATATCATTTACTATTCCCAGTACAAACTATATTAACTCAGGGAAGGTGCTGGACACAAACATATATAATTTACTAGTCCCACTCCAAACCATATTAACTTAGGGAAGGTGCTGGGCACTAAATATATATAATTTACTATACCCTTTCTAAACTAGAAAACGTCAGGGAAGGTGCTGGACACTAAACAAATATAATTTACTATTCCCACTCCGAACAGTATTAACTCAGGGAAGGTGCTGGACACTAAACATATATAATGTACTATTCCCACTCCAAACTGTATTAACTCAGGGAAGGTGCTGGACACTAAACATATAAAATTTACTCTTCCCACTCCAAAGTAGAAAAAGTCAGGGACGGTGCTGGACACTAAACATATATAATTTACTATTCCCACTCCAAACTGTAGTAACTCAGGGAAGGTGCTGGACACTAAGCATATATAATTTACTATTCCCACTCCAATCTATATTAACTCAGGGAAGGTGCTGGACACTAAACATATATAATTTACTGTTCCCACTCCAAACTATATTAACTCAGGGAAGGTGCTGGACACTAAACATATATAATTTACTATTCCCACTCCAAACTATATTAACTCAGGGAAGGTGCTGGACACTAAACATATATAATTTACTATTCCCACTCCAAACTAGAAAAAGTCAGGAAGGTGCGGGACACTAACCATATATAATTTACTATTCCCACTCCAAACTATATTAACTCAGGGAAGGTGCTGGAAACTAAAGATATATAATTTACTATTCCCACTCCAAACTATATTAACTCAGAGAAGGTGTTGGACACTAAACATATATAATTTACTATTCACACTCCAAACTATATTAACTCAGGGAAGGTGCTGGACACTAAACATATATAATTTACTATTCCCACTCCAAACTAGAAAAAGTCAGGGAAGGTGCGGGACACTAAACATATATAATTTACTATTCACACCCCAAACTATATTAACTCAAGGAAAATGCAAAAAAATATAGTCATAAAATGTTATATTCCCCAAAAAATTGCATAAACACATATAACATAATACACATTATACATATACATTAACCAATTCCCAATTATAAAAACAGATCCAAATAAAAATATGAGACTTTTTAAATTATCATATAATTTTTCTTGTATTTATCAATTATATTATATTTTTTTATAAAAAGTAATAAAAAAATTAAAATAATATTATTATTATTATATAAAATATTAAACATATATATATTTTTAAATGTTCACTTTTATAACATTATTATTTTCAAAATCAAACATTAAACATCTTCAAAATTTACAATTTATTAATTATGTTTTTAATTTTTTATACTTTTTAAAAATATAATTTGAAAAAAATTATGAAAAAACCCAATAATGCCATCTCAAAACAAAACAACTCTACATTAAATATTAATTTATTTGTTTAGGATTTTTCATTTTCTCTACTATAATACCATATTAAAACAAAAATCATAATATATTTTTTTTTACTATTTTTTCAAATTTTCACTTTTCCAATTTTTAAAAAAATCTAAACATTACTCCGCAAAATTAACCACAAATTTAAAAAATGTTCACAAATAATTAAAAAATTCTTTTTTTATTTGAAATTCTTTTTTTAAAATTTAAATTCATTTTTTTTTAAATTTAGAAACTACCTCCTCATCACCTATAACCCCAACATCCCACTCCTAAAATCCAAATTTAAATGTTCGGGCTGGACTGTTCCCATGAGGCACAGGGTCAAGACTGATTTCCATATAGCTGTGTCTGAACTGGGGTGGCGAAGTGAGCTAAAGAACAATGATGGATTCAACCCAGATCTGTGACTGGGGGTGAGTGTCTGAAAAGTTTCAGCGCTCCGTCCATCATCTGCTTGTGTTTGCTTTGTTCACCCTAAGTTGGCAGGGTATGCCCAGACGTGGGTCCCTTGCTCACTTTGCCACTGGATTCAAGCTAGCCTCGGTGATGAGGGCTGTTAGCCCTAAACCGGTACCAGGATGCTTGTTTTCCGGTCCAGGGAAGACATGGCTTGGCAGTTCGGGCTGGACTGTTCCCATGAGGCACAAGGTCAAGACTGATTTGCATATAGCTGTGGCTGAACAGGGGTGGCGAAGTGAGCTAAAGAACGATGATGGATTCAACCCAGATCTGTGACTGGGGGTGAGTGTCTGAAAAGTTTCAGTGCTCCGTCCATCATCTCCTTGTGTTTGCTTTGTTCACCCTAAATTGGCAGGGTATGCCCAGACGTGGGTCCCTTGCTCACTTTGCCAGTGGTTTCAAGCTAGCCTGGCTGATGAGGGCTGTTAGGCCGAAACCGGTCCCAGGATGCTTGTTTCCGGTCCAGGGAAGACATGGCTTGGCAGTTCGGGCTGGACTGTTCCCATGAGGCACAGGGTCAAGACTGATTTGCATATAGCTGTGTCTGAACTGGGGTGGCGAAGTGAGCTAAAGAACGATGATGGATTCAACCTAGATCTGTGACTGGGGGTGAGTGTCTGAAAAGTTCCAAGTCCATCATCTCCTTGTGTTTACTTTATTATAAAATAGATTTTTTTTTTTCAATTTTCAATTTTTTTAAACACTACCCACCCTTATCCACCTATAAACCCAACATCCAGCTCCAAAATAAAAAAGAATATTTTTAATATAATTCAATACATTTTAAAAAAGATTTAATTTTTAAATCACTCCCCACCATTATCCCCTGTAACCCCAACATCCTGCTTCTAAAAAACATTTTTAAATTTCTTTAATATTACTTTAAAACTTTTTAAATTTAATTTATTTTTTTAAAACACTCCCCACCCTTATCCCCCAGAAACCCAACATCCCGCTCCTAAATGTTTTTCTATAAAACATATACAATTTATTAAAAAATGATTAATACATTTACAAATATATACTATAATAAAAATTTCACAACATTTACAAAATCGATATTTTTTATTAACGATATTTTCTAAATCGATACTCTTAACAACGATATTTTGCACAACACACTAAATCGATCCATCGGGCTTCGTTTTTGGCGATTAAGAAGGCGCTCAGAGATGAAGGCATTCAATACTCTTTGATGTTTCCAGCACGCTTGAGGGTAATAATGGATGGTAAAACGTACTTTTACAATGCTCCTGAGGAAGCGTGGAGTTGGCTAGAATCCTACAGAGCTGGCTTGGGAAAAGCGGGACGTGGAACGGTGCAGCAAATGGAGGCGCCGCGCCCCGCCGTATAGGGCGCACCAGACGACATCGCCCAGGAGTGCAACGCCCCACCATGATGCAGACAGAACTGGAGAGATTGGCAGTGTTGCAGGCGGTGACAGAGATTTCCCAAATACGAGAGCTAGCATCAACAGTGGCGACGGACTCGGAAAAAGGGTCAGTCGGGACTGACTCTGAGGACACTGACACAGGGAGCGTTTTGTTGCCGCATGTCACCCCTGGGACCGCAGATGAGGTTGTTGATGCCTGATATTGAGTGTCTAAGCTTGGTATTCTGGGTGGGGGGCGGAGTGGCGATAGTCCTGGTTTCCTTTGGGGAGTGATCGAGATTAGGCAATTGGGAGGGCCGAGGTGGGGGCACACCAGAGTAGAGCAACTCTCCTCTGACCGGGGTCCTAACGATGGTGTGGAGGCTATTTTGATAGTGGGGTATGGTGCCAGGATCCAACAGGGTTGTGGGCCAACTCCTTTCGGCTCTAGAGCACCCCCCTTAGTTTCGGTCCTTGAAGGGATCCCTGGTAGATACCGGGGATACAGTTGGTGGGTAGTTTGGATGGGTGCTAGATTCTTAGAGCCTGTTCTGGGGGGTTTGTTGGGGGATTCTGGGAGTTTTCTTGGGGGTAGTTAGAACCACTGGTGTGCCGCTGGAGGGAGTGCAGTTACAGAAAGGGATTGGAAGCCACTATGGGGACATCACCTGAGTTAAAATGTATTACTTGGAATGTACGGGGAATGCACACGATGCAGAGGCGCCACAAGATCCATGCATATTTGGTGCGTAGGGGGGTGCAGATCGCTTTCCTCCAGGAAACTCATGTCGATCGAGCGGAGGGTTTGGCCTTGCAACGCAGGTGGAGAGGGCAACTTTTATACAACATACTCCGCTTTTGCTAGGGGTACGCTGATATGGGTCAGGGCTGGGGTTCCCTTCCAATCGATACAGCAGTTAGCGGACCCGGAGGGGAGGTTTGTGGCCGTTATGGGAAGGTCGGATGGTAAAGTAGTGATGTTATGCAGTGTTAATGCCCCTAATGTGGAGCAGGCGCTCTTTTTTGCCCGGCTGTCGGGGAAACTGGCGCCCTATCTGACAGGCCCGGTAATACTGGGCGGGGACTTCAATTCCATCACTGACACCAATATGGATAGGTCTCATCCTCCGCTGCCTGAGGCACCTACACATAGGCTTTCTAAAATCAGACAGGACTGGCAGGATAAATGGGGGCTCATAGACACATGGCGGGCACAGCATTCAGGGGAGCGGTACTATTCTTACTTCTCTGCGCTGCACGACTTACACGTACGGTTGGATGCCATACTGTGCTCCCCGGACGTTCATGCGACCGTACGGCTTAGCGAATATCTGGCGAGGACAATCTCAGACCACAACCCTTTGCTGTTGGTAATAAATTGGGCTCGAGAGAGGCCTATAATCCCTACCTGGCGCTTGCGCCCGGAAACCTTGGAGGACTCAGTCTTCCGCGCAGAGGTACAGGCCGGCATAGAGCACTATTTTCATGAGAATGAGGGCACAGCGTCGAGCTTGGCATTGGAATGGGATGCCTTTAATGTTGTGGTGCGGGGTTTATGTATATCTAAAATGGTGGGAGTGCGGAAGACCCTCCTTTTAGAAGTGGAAAAAGAAGAGCAGCGGTTGAGACAGGCGGAGAGAGCCCGTCATGTGAACCCAGAGGCACAGGATGAAGTTACGGCAGCGAGGGAGGGGGTGGCGACTCAGGTGGAGAGGCTGCGCAGTTTTGACCACAGGGCGTATTTAGTGCGGGCGCATGCGGAACGGGATAAGGCGAGCACACTATTGGCTTGGTTGGCCAATCCGGCCCCCAGGGGCACGCCTATATTGGCCTTGACCTCATCCACGGGAACACCAGTCTATACTCAGTGAGAAATCAATGAGCTGTTTTGGGAATATTATGCTGACCTGAATGGGAGCCGGCTTCAGGCCACGGACGCCGCGCTGGAGGATTTCTTGGCAGCAGTGCGTCTGCCGAGACTTGAGGAGACACAGGCAGACTTACTAGGGTGGGGGCTTACTGAGGGAGAAATACGGGGTGCGATTAAACATATGGCGCGCAATAAAACACCAGGCACGGATGGGCTGCCGATAGAGTTTTATTCGACTTATGTTGATATATTGGCACCTAAGTTGCTGGCGGTTTTCCGAGAGGCCCAGGGCCTGGGACGGCTACTTGCCTCCACTCGTGAGGCCATTATTATCCCTTTGCTAAAGCCAGGCAAAGACCCTCTGAATAGATCAGCTTACCGCCCGTTGTCCATGTTAACCACTGACTACAAAATACTTAGTAGGATCCTTGCGACGCGGCTCCTTCCATACATGGTGCAATTGGTCCATAGCGATCAGGCGGGATTTATTCCGAAACGCACCACGGCCACTAATGTAAGACGCCTCCTCCGCATTTTGGGGGAGGACCATAGTGCGGTCCCTGCGGCGGCAGTTCTCTCGGTAGATATTGAAAAGGCATTTGACAGTCTAGAATGGCCGTATTTGTCTAGGGTGCTGCGAGCGTTTGGGCTTGGGGAATCCTTTGTGGGATGGACGGAGATTCTATACAGTTTGGCGACGGCTCGAGTGCGAACAGGGGCGACGATCTCCCTTTCTTGTTCGGTGGGACGGGGTACGCGACAGGGGTGCCCGCTCTCCCCGTTGTTGTTTGCCTTGGCCATTGAGCCGTTGGCTGCCCATGCTAGGTTGGGAACGTATTACCTCGGGTTAGATCTCCGTGGGGATATGCAATATATATCCTTATATGCCGATGACTTATTAATCTTCCTGGCGAATACGGACGGGGCTTTAGAAGGAGCGAAGTGATTACTCCATGATTTTAGCAGGGTCTCGGGGCTGGGGGTGAATTGGCTGAAGACGTGCTTGTTTCCGGTGGTTCAGACTGGGGTAGATTTCACCCAGGTCGCAGGTATTCGCTGGGAACCTAGTTGCTTGCCCTATCTTGGCACCAATATTTATCACACTCCCGAATATTTGTTGGAGGGTAATGTGGGTAAGGCCATACGAGGCATTAGGAGCAGCGTTGCCTTTTGGAGTACTTTACCGATCTCCGTTGCGGGCCGGGTGGCGCTCCTGAAGATGGTGGCGCTCCCCCGGCTCCTGTATTATTTTAGGACACTCCCGGTTTAGGTGCCAGGTTCAGTTTTCAAGCAGCTCCGCTCCATGGTTGGGGAGTTTCTATGGGGAACTGGCAGACGGAGGGTTGCGTTGACAACAATGAGGCGTCCGAGAGCCGACGGGGGTATGGCAGTGCCGGACTTCGAGCTATATTATTTAGCAGCCCAGTTACAATGGCTCACTCAAGCAGTGGCTCGGGAGTTCTGGGGTCCGGATGGGCCTGAAGGAAGGTGGGCCCCACGCCATGTCCTGTCCTTTATAGTATTATAGCAGTGGCTGAAACTTGGGCAGCTTACTAGCGAAGAGCAGACGTTGAGACGGTGCTGGAACCGGAGTCTGCATAGAACTGGGGTTGTCCGCCCTTATGCCCCAGAAATCCCATTGGGGATGTGTACGGCCCTCCCCCATGGCGGAGACTGGACGGCATTAGCTGAATGGGAGGTATTGGGGGTGCAGGTGCTGGGGGATCTCTATGAAGAAGGAGTGTTGCTACCGTACCAGGCCTTGCAGGATAAGTACGGCCTTCCTCGGGGAGATTACTTATTGCATTCAACCCTGGTCTCAGCAATGCAACGGTATTGGAAGGAAGGATTGGCGGAGCCACAAACTTCAATGGCTTGCCAGTATGTGGTGATGGCCGCGGGAACATTTAAGGCGATAACGTGCCTTTATAAGCGCATGTTGACTGAGAGGTTGGAGCCACTGAGGGACCTAGAGGCGAAATGGGAGGCGGACCTAGGTAAAGAGATCCCTGAGAAGACTTGGGCCCAATTAGTTAGGAGAAACTGGAAAAGCACTAGGAATGCTAGATTTCAATTGGTTAATTTTTACATTCTGCATAGAGCGTACTTAACCCCTGCCAAGATCAATCGATATTTCAAAACGGATGCAGCCCGGTGCCCGCGCTGCCATTTGGAAGGGGCAAATTTTCAGCATATAATGTGGGGGTGCCCGCAACTGGGAACGTACTGGGAGGAGGTGGTTGATCAGCTCCGTGGGGTTACTGATCGCAATATGGAAACTGACCAGGGCACTTGCCTATTGCACTGGTTCCCGCACACCTCTAAAACGAAAGTGACGAGCAAGTTTATAGATTTAGGCCTGTTGCTGGCTAAGAGAGAGATCACTGCACATTGGAAATCAGCGCGAGGGCCCAACTTCGGGAGGTGGAGGGCGGAATTACTCAAATGGGCACGGAGCGAAGGAACACTCAGGTTTCAACAGGCTACACGCACTGATAATGAAAAAGCACTGGAGGCAGCGAGGGCGTGGGAAGCGCTGGTGGTTGCATTACAGGTACCTGAGGCGGACTCAGAGGTTGACTCGACCTCGGATCCACCATTGGGTTCACCAAGCCTCACAGGAGTGGTATAGGGATAGGATGCATACCCCGTGGCATACTAGCTGGGCTCCGTTAGCGGTGGGTCCACCTGTATTGTGTTTCGGTTACTGAGGGCACTCTGACGGAGGGGATAGATGTCCCTACACTTCTGAGCTGCAAGTAGGTAGGGCACACCGTTGGTAAGGGAGGGGTGGGGAGGGAGGAGGGTTTAGACGGGCTTTAGTCTATCCTTTATATTATTCAGATGTGATATTGCATATATTAGCTCTTGATAGTTATCCGGAACTGCTCTTGCCATTCAGAAGGGGAGGCTATGCCGCAAGTGGCAATAGGATAACATGTTGGATAACTGTGATATTGTAATATCTGTCCGATGTTGTTGGAAAAATTAATAAAAAAATATTTAAAAAGAAAAACACACTAAATCGATATTCTTGACATCAATAATATACACAGCGATATTTTTGACTTTCGACATTTTAAACTTGATATTATAGAACAAAGCCATTTGCAGGCTACCATTCTTTAAGGACGCAGACAAAAGCCAATCTAAAATATGGGAGGAGTCAGACCTCCACAAACTACCTACAACAGATCACCTAACAGCGCAAGTGCTGTATAGGCTCGACCTAAAATGGACCTAAAATGGACCGCCTCACTCCTTCTGATCACTACACAGTATGCTGCAACCACTGCACTTGTGCTGCTTAACTCCTGAAAATGCTGCTGCCTCTCACCACTATGAGGGTAGCGCTTTGGGTGCCCCTCCCATTCCATCAAGACCGCATTCCATGAGACAGGCCCATGTCATGGTGCATATGCATCATCCATGTTCGCCCATGACAACAAAAATCAGCATTAGGGATTCAGACATCAGTACAGTTGTGGCAATCAGGGGAGGGATGCACGCCCATCACCATGTGAGAATCTTTTCCATCCCAACAAGTCTAAACAAAGAAGAATGCCAATCTCTGGATAGGGAGAGCACTTAGGCATTTGAACATAAATGTCTGCATTTAATTGCCAGTATGAGGATGAAGCTGTATCCATTTTAACAGCTTTTTACTGGCTGGCAAAAACAAATGCAGTGATACTGCTGCCACCCCAACAACCATTAGGAAATAGCCAGAATGTCATCAGTTATGTAATTTGGGATGCCATCAGTGAAGTCATAAATTATGTCATAGAACATGTCATAAATGATGGAATATGTGAGGTCATAAGCAGTGCATGACGGGGGCGCACGTTATAGTAATCTCTGCTAACTAAATCCAGGGAATTTCTGTGTGTTTTTGTGCAAAATGTTAACGTGGTCATATTGTCCTAATAATAATGTTACTTTATCCTTTGTTTTTTAATATACATATATATATATATATATATATATATATATATATATATATATATATATATGTGTGTATTATCTACTGGCGGTCGCCAGTAGATAGTTATAGTTACAACCTATTATCCATAGGAAATCCGCGACATTCTATTTGAAATAACTCTCTTGCCGGTTGACGTATCTTCGCAAAATTTTCAAACTTTGTGGCCCGCTCCGTTCCGCTCCTACCCTGAAAGTCTCGGGGATTCGTCAGCGGGGGCCGAGAAAAAGGGAGTCCCAAAACGCGTTTTCCCCATGCAATTTTCCATAGGAAACTTTAGACACGGCTACAGCCTGAACTGCTGAACGGAATTACACCAAATTTGGCAAAGAGGTAGTTCTTGGTTCAGAAAGAACCCTTTTGTTAAATGGTGTAAATCCGTTCAGTAGTTACTGAGAAAATCAAAAGTAAAAAGATAGTGATATCTATGGCCGCGTCGGATTCGCGCACCCTCCCGATCACGAGCTGCATGCTAATTGGCTGTCAACACTCCAAATCAGGAAGTGTTGGCAGCCATTTTGTCCCTCGGTAGAACCGAGGGACAGAAACAAGTGCGCAAAGCACACAAAGGGGGCAGGGTAGAAACACCCTGACCCCCTAGGTTTGCTCAGGGGTCCCACAAGGACCCCTGGGCAAAAAAAAAAAAATTTTAAATTGGCAGGATGCGCTCAGGGTGCGCGAATCCTGCCAGCAAATCGAGCGCGGTCTCCGCGCTCGATTGTATTTGCCCCGGGTGGCCCAAGTCCCGGGGGCATGGTGAGGGGTTAATTTTATGTGTGGGGTGCCTCAAGGGCCCCCAAGCCCCGAGGACCGCCACCCCGGGGCTTTATTGAAAAATGGTGCGGGAGGGCTCTTCTGCCCTCCTGCAGCCCCGAGACCGCCACCCCCGGGGCTTCTTTTTAATTTAAATAAGGTGTGTGGGGGCTCCAGCCCCCACACGCCCGGGACCACCACCTCCCGGGGCACTTATAAAATAAATGTGGGGGTCCATTACGGACCCCCAGAGCCCAGGGACCACCACCTCCCGGGGCTGTGCAATTAAGGGAGGGGGCCGCGCGGCCCCCCTCCTGGAGCCTGTGGTGGCCCTGGGGTGCCTACCCCCGGGACACTGCTGTTTGCAATGACAGGACGGGAGCCTCGCGGCTCCCGTCCTGTCATTGCAAACTGCTTGGATATTGGAATATAGAGCAGGAAACCTGCTCTCTCTTCCAATATCCAAAGCTGATTGCTTTCCACATGGGGAGCTGCATCTTAGCAGCTCCCCATGTGTAAAGCAATGCCGGCTCCCGTAGGACACGGGGAGCCGGCGGGACTGTGGGGGCTTGGGGACCCCCACAGTCCCCAACGAGAGGCCAGGCCCCGGGGATGGGGTCCCCGGGGCCATAAGTGGCCACGGAGGGGGCCACGCAGCCCCCTCCCAAAGGAAAAAAAAAGGAAAAAGCGATCGGGCCCGCAGGCCCCGCCCCTTCCTTCACCACTCTGCAAACGCGCCCCTGGCGCGTTTGCAGAGAGGAACGAATTCCCCTTGAATACTAGGGGTCCCTGAGGGCCAACTAGCCCATTAGGAACCTCCAGTATGCGCCAGGGGCTGCCTTGCAGAGAGGTGTACAGAGGCCACGCCCCTTTTACACCTCTCTGCAACGCAGCTCTGTGGCGCTTTTGGAGGTATATGGTGGGCTAGTTGGACTCCGGGGACCCTCAGGATTCAAGGGGACTTAATCCCCCAACTTAAAACGCGCCACGGGCGTGTTTGCACAGTGGTGAAGGAGAGGCGGGGCTTCAGGTGACATGTGTGCAAACAGGCCCTGTGGCGCGTTTTAAGATGGGGAATTAAATCCCTTCAATCCTGAGGGTCCCTAGGGGCCAACTAACCCAACAGGTACATCCAGAAAGCACCACAGAGCTGCGTTGCAGAGAGGTGTAAAGGGGTGTGGCCTCTCTACACGTCTCTGCAACGCAGCCCCTGGCGCATATTGGAGGTTCCTGGTGGGCTAGTTGGCCCCTAGGGACCCTCAGGATTCAAGGGGACTTAATCCCCAACTTAAAACGCGCCATGGGGCGCGTTTGCACAGATGTCACCTCAGGCCCCGCCCCTTCCTTCACCATTGTGCAAATATTCTTCTAAAATCATCCGAAATACGAATTCCGATTTACTCACCTGTTATAAGGAGAGACCTCAGTGCTGCATCTTTCAGCCCAGTACTGGTCCTGAAAAGTAATTTTAACCGTACTTACCAGTAACTTGAATTTCCTTCCATAGGATATCATTGCCTGCTTTTGCTGAAAAAGTTTCTAAGTGTTGATTTTGAAACATACAAATATTCCTCTAAAATCAGCCGAAATACGAATTCCGATTTACTCACCTGTTATAAGGAGAGACCTTGGTGCTGTATCTTTCAGCCCAGTACTGGTCCTGAAAAGTAATTTTAACCGTACTTACCAGTAACTTGAATTTCCTTCCATAGGATATCATTGCCTGCTTTTTGCTGAAAAAGTTTCTAAGTGTTGATTTTTGAAACATACGAATATTCCTCTAAAATCAGCCGAAATACGAATTCCGATTTACTCACCTGTTATCAGGAGAGACCTCAGTGCTGTATCTTTCAGCCCAGTACTGGTCCTGAAAAGTAATTTTAACCGTACTTACTAGTAACTTGAATTTCCTTGCATAGGATATCATTGCCTGCTTTTTGCTGAAAAAGTTTCTAAGTGTTGATTTTTGAAACATACAAATATTCCTCTAAAATCAGCCGAAATACGAATTCTGATTTACTCACCTGTTATCAGGAGAGACCTCAGTGCTGTATCTTTCAGCCCAGTACTGGTCCTGAAAAGTAATTTTAACCGTACTTACTAGTAACTTGAATTTCCTTCCATAGGCTAACATTGACTGGTTTCACTTGGAAATTCTTCTAAGTGTGGAGTTTTGGAACTTTAAAATATTCATCTAAAATCAGCCGAAATACGAATTCCGATTTATTCACCTGTTATAAGGAGAGACCTCAGTGCTGTATCTTTCAGCCCAGTACTGGTCCTGAAAAGTAATTTTAACCGTACTTACCAGTAACTTGAATTTCCTTCCATAGGCTAACATTGACTGGTTTCACTTGGAAATTCTTCTAAGTGTGGAGTTTTGGAACTTTAAAATATTCATCTAAAATCAGCCGAAATACGAATTCCGATTTACTCACCTGTTATCAGGAGAGACCTCAGTGCTGCATCTTTCAGCCCAGTACTAATCCTGAAAAGTAATTTTAACCGTACTTACCAGTAACTTGAATTTCCTCCCATAGGATATCATTGCCTGCTTTTTGCTGAAAAAGTTTCTAAGTGTTGATTTTTGAAACATACAAATATTCCTCTAAAATCAGCCGAAATCCGAATTCCGACTTAGTCACCTGTTATCAGGAGAAAACCCAGTGCTGCACCTTTTAGCCCAGCACTGACCCTGAAAAGTAATTCTAACCGTACTTACCAGTAACTTGAATTTCCTTCCATAGGCTAACATTGACTGGTTTCACTTGGAAATTCTTCTAAGTGTGGAGTTTTGGAACTTTAAAATATTCCTCTAAAATCAGCCGAAATACGAATTCCGATTTACTCACCTGTTATCAGGAGAGAACCCAGTGCTGCATCTTTTAGCCCAGCACTGACCCTGAAAAGTAATTTTAACCGTACTTACCAGTAACTTATATTTTCCTCCATAGGAATCCATTGTCTGGTTTTCAGCAAAAAGTTTCAAAGTGTTGATTTTTACAAACTACAAATATTCCTTAAAAATCGCCTGTATGAGTTAAACGCATTCTTTCAACTGTTTACAGGAGATGCACCAGTGCTGGATCCAGGATCCAACACTGAGTAAGAAAAAGTAACGATAACAGTTTTTACCTGCTAAGTGAATTTCCTTCCATAGGATAACATTGGTGACTATATGAGAAAAAGTTTCTAAGTGTCAACTTTTAAAATACAATAATATTCCTTAAAAATCAGTACTGTAACCAAAACGCTTTTACTCAACTGTTTACAGGAGATGTCCCAGGACTGAATCTAGGATCCAGTCCTGTGGTTAGAAAAGTAATCCATAAAGTAACTAATTGCATTTAACTAGAAATTCACATTGAGCTGAATGTTGCATTGTGTTTGAAAATGTGTTGCCCATTGCAACAACTGTAACTACTGTACTTAAAAGTCTATTGCCTATGTGCAAAGTATTTAAACTAAAGTAATTCATTCTGAGAAAGTATTTTTGTAATGTAATGTATAATGTAATTACAATGTAATTTAAAAAATAAAATATGTAAAAAAAAATTGTTTCTAAAAATGTAGTAAATCAGTATGAAAAAAATTAATATAACAATTAATACATTTAAAAATTGTCATTTACAAAACCTTTGAAATTCACTGAAAAAACCGTAGGTTTCAGGCACGTTATAGTTAGAAATTAGCATTTTAAAAACCTTTGAAATTCACTGAAAAAACCATAGGTTTCAGACACGTTATAGTTACAAATTAGCATTTAAAAACCTTTGAAATTCACTGAAAAACCATAGGTTTTAGGGACAGTTATAGTTACTTGGACATTGCACTCGTAAAAACCCGTGAAATTCCCCCGTTATAGTTAGTTCAGCTAACTATAACTCGCGCCCCGCAATGCACTGCTGATGACGTCACATATTACATCACTCATGACATGGTCAGTGACATCACTGATGACATCACTGATGACATCTCAAATGACATCACTGATGACATCATCCACGTGATAATCTGATGCACCTCCTCACACCCTAATATAACCTTTGATACACCCACTCTAAATTACAGACTGCCATTCGCAAAACCATAGACACTCCAACACCAATAACTACATACCCACTCACTGATTCTTAGGTCTACACACACACATCCACTCACTCACCCGTACAGTCACTCATACTTACGGTCACTCAGTACAGGACTATCATATGCACTCTTACTCCTATATAGACACTCAAACACCGCCACTCATCCATAGAGGTACTCAAACACCTAGTCAGTCATGCAAATAATTAAACACACTGCCATTTACTCACCTATACAGTTATACACACACCAGCTCACTTAATCATACAAATACTAGCACATTGTTACGCTCTTATACAATCACTGATACAAGCACACACTCATCCATACAGCCACTCTCACAATAACACACTCTCACTTATAGCCATTTAAATACTCTAACACACATATATACTGCCTTTCACATATGTAGTTACTCACACATGTACCACTGGGACATACATTCACTCACTAACACACTGTTACACACACTTACCCACCCATACAGTCTATCACAGATGCACTCTTGAAACCATCCACCCAGTGAATCACCCACTCACACATCTATGCACAGTCGCACACACCCCATCCACACAAACACTCAGGCACCCATACAGATACTCAGACAACAAATCAATAACTCTTATAGACACTCATGTAGCTATTCACAAACCCATGCAGCCACTTACACAGCAACAGACAGATACAGACATTCACCCAGTTTAGTCACTAACCCATGCATTCAGTAAGATACGTTTAATCACTCACTTATAGAATTAGTCACGCACCTACTAAATCATCCATACACACACTTATACACCCACTCATTCTTTAATACGCCTTTCCCTACATATATTAAAAATATTTAAACTTTACAGAAACACACAGTCACTGGATGATGTCATCACTGATGTCATTTGAGATGTCATCAGTGATATCATCAGTGATGTCACTGACCATGTCATGAGTGATGTAATATGTGACGTCATCAGCAGTGCATTGCGGGCGCGAGTTATAGTTAGCTGAACTAACTATAACGGGGAATTTCACGGGTTTTTTACGAGTGCAATGTCCAAGTAACTATAACTGTCCCTAAAACCTATGGTTTTTCAGTGAATATATATATATATATATATATATTCACTGAAAAAACACATAGGTTTCAGGAGCGTTATAGTTAGTTGGACATTTCACTCGTACAAAACCATAGAAATTCCCCGTTATAGTTAGTTCAGCTAACTATAACTCACGCGCCCGCAATGCACTGCTGATGACGTCACATATTACATCACTCATGACATGGTCAGTGACATCACTCATGACATCACTGATGACATCTCAAATGACATCACTCATGACATCACTGATGACATCATCCTTGTGATAGAGTGGCAGACCTCCTCTCACCTTAATATAACCTTTGATACACACACTCAAAAATAGAAACTAACATTTTCAAAACAATGGACATACCAATAATAGTTACAACACACCTATTCAGTAATTCCAAGATCTACACTTACATCCACTCATTCACCAACAGTCCCTATACAGTCACTCATACATGTACTCACTCATCATATGTACTCATACACCTATACATCCTGTTACACACCGCCACTCATCCATAGAGTTACTCACACACATAGTCACACATGCAAACAAAGTATCAAACATCCATTTACTTGCATATACAGTTATACACACACTACCACACTTACTTCTACAGAAACTTACACATACTTACTCTCTTAAACAATCACTTATAGAAACACCTACTTACTTGTACAGGAACTCTTCCAATCTCTCACTCTCACATATACTCACTTATATACACCAATACTCACATATACTAGTTTAAAACATATGTAGTTACTCATAAAGACACTATTGAGACAGTCATTCACTCACTAACACACCCATACACATACTCATCCACCTATACAGTCCTGCACACATGCTGTCTTCAACACATACAAACAGTGAGTCACTCATTCATGCATCTATGCACTAAGTAATACCCCCACCGAATCATACAGACACTCAGACACTCATACTGATACTCAAAAAACCAACTAATAACCCATATAGACACTCATGTAGCTACTCACCAACCCATGCAGCCACTTATACACAAAGTGAGAGACTGATACAGATATTTTCATATTTAAACATTACTCACTAACCCATGTATTCACTAAGATACACTTAGTCAGTTATACAATCAATTTTACAAACAAAATCATCCATTTAGACACTTATATACCCATTTATTCTTCCATCGACCTTGAGATATACATATATAAAACATATTTAATTTTCAGAAAAACAAACATTCACTGGATGATGTCATTAGTGACGTCATCAGTGATGTCATTTGAGATGTCATCAGTGATGTCATGAGTGATGTCACTGACCATGTCATGAGTGATGTAATATGTGACGTCATCAGCAGTGCATTGCGGGCGCGCGAGTTATAGTTAGCTGAACTAACTATAACGGGGGAATTTCTATGGTTTTGTATGAGTGAAATGTCCCCTGAAACCTATGGTTTTTTCAGTGAATTTCTAAGGTATTTTAAATGCTAATTTCTAACTATAACGTGCCTGAAACCTATGGTTTTTTCAGTGAATTTCTAAGGTTTTTTAAATGCTAATTTCTAACTATAACGTGCCTCAAACCTATGGTTTTTTCAGTGAATATATATATATTTATTATACTATGTATACATGTGAAAATGTCTTGCTCCCCTGTTTGCCTCGGTGGCACAGAAAAAATGGGTGGAACTGACGTCAGCATGCCGACAAGGTCCTCTTATGGCTCTGATGACTTCATACGGTGTCGCGAGCGGAGCCATGCTCGTTGACGTGGGAGAGCTAGGAAAGAATTTCCGTGGAATGCTGGTGCAGGGGATATTCACCTAAGTGTTCAGGCTTGTCCTTTGGGAGCAACTGTTTATGTTGCCACTCCAGAAACTGAAACCAGTGATCCGAGGGCAGAGGCCCTGCAGATGGCACACGAGGTGGGGTGCCCAGTCATGTGCACCGCCGGGGCAGCGAAGTGACAAGCACCACAACCCACAAAAAGGTAACGAGGGCACTGAATAACACAGGATCTTCTCTTTGTATCTGGCAGGAACAACGAAGTTAAAATGCCCTAGTACCAAAATGTAGAATTAGTGCTACAACGGTCTTCAAGAGGACCTGCGATGCCGCTTCTGCCTCCCGTACCCTGGAGGCGGCACATGGGTCACGCGGTACGGTCATACTGCGGTGGGACGCACACTCGTTGACCTCTCATGGCACTGCTCCACACTTCAGGGAGGACGCTTTCCATTAGCTATGTTTTCTGATGACATGTCGCGCCGGCCCCGTCCAACAACAGAACTCCTTTAGATCCAGACAGACTCTTCCACTCTCTCACCGGAAGTGAAACCAGGTCACGCGGACACTTTCACAATACAACAGCCGGGAATGCATTTTTCGGTAAAAAAAACACATTCCTTCCTCCTAATTAATCAAATAAACATCTCACTGAAGAACAGGGGCCAGCTTCGATCGGTAAACAGCCGTTACAACGACTTTTTTACTTTGCGATACCATTACAATGCATGCATTACCACGCATGCGTTGTACATCACAAAGTCATTACTACGCATTTTTTAGAATGCATGGTCATTTACCACGCATGCCTTTACAACGAATTTTGTTGTAAAGGTATGTATGGTAAATGACCATGCGTTCTAAAAAACATGAAGACGATCCATGTCGTTGTAAGGAAACAGAGGCTGTTCCGTTTCCTCACAACGACGTGCACTGCCCCTCAGAGATGACGTGAAGCAGGAACCACGAGGAGAGAGGAACCATGAGGAGTGAGAGGTAAGGGGGATTGGGCATGGGGTGGGGTTTTTTTTTCTAGGGTTTAGGGTAGTGCAGTGGTGTTTGGGTGGTGTAGGGGGTCGTGCTGGCGGTAGTGTTTTAGGGTAGTGCAGTCGTGTTTGGGTAGTGTAGGGGGTCGTGCTGGGGGTAGTGTTTTAGGGTTTAGGGTAGTGCAGTAGTGTAGGGGTCGTGCTGGGGGTAGTGTTTTAGGGTTTAGTGTAGTGCAGTGGTGTATGGGTAGTGTAGGGGGTCATGCTGGGGTAGTGTTTTAGGGTTTAGGGTAGTGCAGTGGTTTTGAGTAGTGTAGGGGGTCATGCTGGTGGTAGTGTTTTAGGGTTTAGGGTAGTGCAGTGGTGTTTGTGTAGTGTAGGGGGTTGTGCTGGGGGTAGTGTTTTAGGGTTTATGTTAGTGCAGTGGTGTTTGGGTAGTGTAGGGGGTAATGCTGGGGTAGTGTTTTAGGGTTTAGGGCAGTGCAGTGGTGTTTGTGTAGTGAAGGGGGTCATGCTGTGGGTAGTGTTTTAGGGTTTAGGGTAGTGCAGTCGTGTTTGTGTAGTGTAGGGGTCGTGTTTTAGGGTATAGGGTAGTGAAGTGGTGTTTGGGTAGTGTAGGGGGTCATGCTGGGGTTAGTGTTTTAGGATTTAGGGTAGTGCAGTGGTGTTTGGGTAGTGCAGGGGGTCGTGCTGGGGGTAGTGTTTTAGGGTTTAGGGTAGTGCAGTGGTGTTTGTGTAGTGTGGGAGGTCATGCTGGGATATATTTAGGGTTTAGTGTAGTGCAGTGGTGTTTGGGTAGTGTAGGGAGTCGTGCTGGGGGTAGTGTTTTAGGGTTTAGGGTAGTGCAGTGGTGTTTGGGTAGTGTAGGGAGTCGTGCTGGTGGTAGTGTTTTAGGGTTTAGGGTAGTGCAGTTATGTTTGGGTAGTGTAGGGTGTCATGCTGGGGGTAGTGTTTTAGGGTTTAGGGTAGTGCAGTGGTGTTTGGGTAGTGGAGGGGTAGTGTTTTAGGGTTTAGGGTAGTGCGCCCAACCAGCCACAATATCCGTGGACAAAGGGGATCCTGACTCTTTGGAACGCTCCGTCAATTGAATAATTTGGGTCAAGGGCCCTACCACGTCAAAGACCTATCAATTCCTTTCTTGGGATCCCTCATATACTTGGAGAAAAAGGTACGTAGTTTCTCATCAATTTCAGGCGTGTGTGCCACCTTCCCCTTCAGTGAGGGCCTGGGGCATTCTCCCCTCATCCTATTCCTGACCTCCCTTTCAAGGGGTTGATGGATTTTCCCCACCACATACTCTGCCACTTTGGCGTCAGGTGTCCACTCTGCCGACCTAGGATGGTAAATTTGGGTAGGCTCGAACATGTCCGAGTGTACCCCGTCCCCAACCATGGACTGAGAGGAGTGGGACTCTGGACGCCAGGGTGCCCCGAGTCCTTATCCTCATCGGAGGAGAAATCGTCCTCCGATACACCCTCTCCCTCTAAGGGATACCCGCCGTCGGGGTCTACAATAGTGGTGACAGTGTCGCAATTTTCTCCGGGCCTCTCCTCCTCCCGGCAGGGTGCATGTTTTAGCGCTCGCGCACTCTTGAGGAAGGTCTCCGTAAGTTTATCAAATCCTTCCAAGTGCCCCGCGTTATGCTTAACGGCCCTTTTATTCCACATCTGGGAGCTACTTGGACCCGCCACCACCAGATCTGGGTCACTGAACACCCCAGGGATGCTTTTCGCCAGCTTATCAACCTGATCCCTAAGAGGAGCCAGCGCCCTAGAAATAGCCAGAGAGAGGGCTTGGTCCACTGCTGGAGGGAGAAGTTGGGGGGCCATTCCTCCTCCACTGCCTGGTAGGAGGAGTAAAAATGGTCTTCTGGAGAAGACATGATAGCAGAGGGTGTGAGCACAGAACAAATGCCCTTAAAATCCTTAAGACAGCCCCCTTGCCGGTGCTCCAACAGCTGGGCTTTCCCCGAAGCTGTTATAAGAATAGACTGAGGCGCAATACTAACGTGGCCGTGTGTGGAAATCACCGCGTAGCGGTGTCAAAATTAGGCGAGGGTTGGTCGGGAATCAAGCGGACACTAAAGGAGTGACCGGATTCCCAAACGCGCGTAAAGACCAGCGGGAGCGCTCGACGGAGCTGCCTCGCTAGGACCAGACGCGCCTGACAGGATCTCACCGCGGGCAGAGCACACAGCGTGAGAAACTGCGAGGGGGAGAACGCGCTCGGGCAAGAGCCTGCTGCGCAGGGAATATGAAACAATACCAAGGCAATAATGCTAATAACGTGCACAAGAAACCGCTATACAAACAGCAACAACGTCAGATTAAGCCAAGAATGTAAGGAATGCACTTAACTGACGAGCAGTGAAGAAAGAGGAAGCGGAAGGGACGCCACGATATTATATACGATGGACTGTGATATGATTGGACAATAGTTGCCTTGGAGATTACCCCTCTAATGGTTCATGGGTTGCGTAGTCTTTTGTTTAATGATTGTTGTGTTACGTTTTCTTTGAACAGCTATGCAAATAAAGTGAGGAAAGATTTCCATAATCCTCACCTCCGTCCTGCCATAGAATTCATTAAACTTTATTTGATCTGATTTAGAAACATAGGGGCATATTAGCAAGACCCACGTTAAAATTATCGCCGTTTTAGCGGCAGGAAACTGCCACTAAAGCGGCGATAATGGACTTGCTAATATGCGTTATAAATTCAATAGAAGCCCAGGTTAGATGTCCTGCACATCTAACCTGGGCTTCTATTGAATTCCCATGACGCATATTAGCAAGCCCATTATCGCCGTTTTAGCGGCAGTTTCCTGCCGCTAAAACGGCGATAATTTTAACGTGGGTCTTGCTAATATGCCCCGTAGATCATAAAAGTGTACATAAAAATAACCCTGGGCATAATACTTCGCTACGCTCACGGAGCATGCAGAGTTTGTGCTACTACGCACTACGAAAATTGCACGTAGTAGAGTGAATAACTGTGCTAATTGACGTAGCATAGCAGTAGTTAAATAAACACCTTCAAATGCTTTGATAAAGCAATTTTCTATGCTAAAAAAGCATATAACCAATTCACAAAAATGAATTTTGACAATAAAATATCAAGCAATGAGAGAGGTGATGATTTTGGAGTCCCCCCTAACCTAGGGGGAGGACCAAGCAGAGGCCTTGAACACAAAAAGCATATCATGTGAACGATTCAATGGTGGTCCCTTCCTCCTAGGACCACCCCAAGCACTGTTATGGGCAAAAATACAATCCCAACCAAAGGCCCTGCAAAGCATTATGGGACGAGATTAGCAGTGGGCAGTGAATATTATAGTTTCCAATATCAAAATAATTCTACAAAGAGCTGCAGTTCAACTAGTCGTTACTAGGTGTCCCTCACGAGTCAAATGCAAAAGCATTGAAATTATTAATACATCAAGCTGCAGTTCCACTAGTCGTTACAAGATGTCCCTCACGAGTCAAATGCAAAAGTATTGAAAATCTTTCATGAGGCTTTTGCATTTGACTCGTGAAGGATCATCTAGTAACGACTAGTGGAACTGCAGCTCTTTGTAGAATTATTTTGATATTGGATACTATAATATTCACTGCCCACTGCTAATCTCGTCCCATAATGCTTTGCAGGGCCTTTGGTTGGGATTGTATTTTTGCCAATAACTGTGCTTGGGGTGGTCCTAAGAGGATGGGACCACCACTGAATGGTTCAAAAGATGTGTTTTTTGTTTTCAAGGCATCTGCTTGGTTTTCCCCTAGGTTAGGGAGGATCTAAAATCATCACCTCTCTCACTGCTTGTTAATTTATCGTTTTCACTTTTGTGTAGTAACTATATGCATTTTTATCATATAAAGGCAGAGATATTTATTTTATCTTAATTTGCACTGTACAAGGTGCTTTTGGTAATTATTGTACAGTGCAGTCAAGCACACAGCTACGCACTATGCAATGTGCATAGCTACGTGAAGTTAAAAATGTACTTCACGTAGCTACGTGAAGTGCTACTATGCAAACTACGCCCAGGCTTACATAAAAACAGTAAATCCTCTTTCCTAATACAATACAGTGAGAATTAATTAAAACCAGTAGGTAAAAACGGGTGTTACAAAGCCCGGTTCAGAGCAACTTCAGGTTAACAGAATCGTAAAGTTCAATGTTTCGCAAGATCAATCTCATGTACTTCGTGCAAAATACGCAATAAGGGGTCCAAGTAAGATGTAACACTCCAATACCTGACCAGTTTGCACTATATAAAACTGCAGAAAAATTAAAAATAAAAGTGTTTTGCACACTTCTGTCATTGGGCTATATGTGGGCTACATCTGGGTGATATTTGTGCTACATTTGGGCTCTTTTTCTCTGGTGGCCATCTTGGGAGACTTATTTGTTATGAAGTTTCCTAATTTCGTCATTTACTGCAGTCTCCTCAGTAGGAAATGCTTTCAGTTTTTACTTTGATTCCATCAAGAAGGTATTCAGATGTGTCACACATTTGCCATAAATTCAGAATGTTAGTACTCTAGTTGTTCATTAGATCACTGTAGTAAAGCTACTGCTCACCAGGGAGTTAACTGGAAGTCTACTGCTGGTATTGAAAGTGATTGTTTCAGTCTGCATGTCGGAATTTTCTAATGAAATAGAAGAGGATTTGAGATCTCACTTAAAATATGCCCTAAATTTTCTTTCTGCAGCACTAACCATAATTTCTATGACAAAATGAACCCCCTCATTTTGTTCCTTTTTAAATTAAATGTTTTAATTGTTACCAGTTTATTCCAATCAAGATGGCTTCAGGTGTGCCATAATTTTGTCATAAGTAAGACTGTTAGCGCTCTAGTTGTTCTTTAGAACACTCTGGGAAGCTGCAGTAGAACACAAAGGCATCAACTGACAGGCTGCTCCTGTTGAAATATAACAGGAAGATATTTGAGATCTCACTTAAAACATGTCCTAATTTTTCTTTCTACAGCACTAACCATAATTTCTATGACAAAATGAACCCCCTCATTTTGTTCCTTTTTAAATTAAATGTTTTAAGTGTTACCAGTTTATTCCAATCAAGATGGCTTCAGGTGTGCCATACTTTTGTCATAAGTAAGGCTGTTAGCACTCTAGTTGTTCTTTAGAACACTCTGGGAAGCTGCAGTAGAACACAAAGGAATCAACTGACAGTCTCTGCCCTTGTTGGATGTACATGTTTTACTGAGAATGTCAGACTTCATTCTCACATGACTGAGGAAGATAATTTGAATTTACAGAAAATATGCTCTTATTTTAGCTTCTGGAGCACCTTCCAAAACTGTATGGGACAAGCATGTGAAAATAGTTTTCTCTCAAACATGATTCATGATATCCCAGCAGAAGGTTTTTCACAGGGTAAAATCACCTTAGAACACACCACAATTCTTGAAATTAGTATGGTACCATCAACAAATGAATTCTAATGTAACTAAAGTCTGTTATCACCCTTTATAGTTCTCCTTTTGGTAACCCTCAAAATCTTCGATTCACTACAATGCATTTCAATGGGGTACTATCATTTATATTGGTCCCAAGATGGCTGCCAGCAATTCCAGGATGAAGTGCTGACAGCCAATCAGATCTCACGATGACATGTGTGGTTAGGCTCCACCCAGATATATATGTGTTTTCTTTTTCAAATTTCTCAGGAACTACTGAATGGATTTACACCATTTAACCAAAAGGCACAACTCTGAACCAAGGGCTACCTTTTTGCCAAATTTGGTGTAATTCCGTTCAGCAGTTCGGGCTGTAGCTGCGACTAAATGTTCCTATGGAAAATTGCATGGGGAAAACACGTTTTGGGACCCCCCTTTTTTCTCGGCCCCCACTTGATGAATCACCCCGAGACTTTCAGGATAGGAGCGGACCGGAGCAGGCCATAAGTTTTGAAAATTTCGCGAAGATTCGTCAACCGAATGTTGTGGATTTCCTATGGAAAATAGGTCCTAACTATAACTATCTACTGGCGACCGCCAGTAGATATATATATATATATATATATATATATATATATATATATATATATATAAATATTAACTCCACTCGTCCGCCTCGGAATCCAGATGGACACCAGCACGCTCGGGTTCACAAGAAAACAGGTTTATTGGCACACAGCAAACAGGTATATAGATATAGATAAAGCTAGATAGATCTATATATATATATATATATATATATATATATATATATATATATACACACACACACATGCATATAAATTCTTATAAAAGTCATTTTGAAAAACATAACAATGGTACAAATCGTATTTATCTATACCGGTAAACCCTGACAATGATGTTTGCAAATAGCGCCTAAATTGGCTATCCAGCTGTAAGAATAATTTTGTGTGCTCTTATCTAGAAATTGTTCATTTGTTTTGTATATATGTTCTAGTAATATCTACTGCAGTGCCCACTGACTATAACTTAATTCTATAGAATTGTTACTAGGCCAAATTGTTTTCTTGTTATTCCGATTTTAATGTAAAATAATCATGTAACAAGTATTTCAGCATCACTAGTAGTATCACTTGTGGCGCACAATACTGAAAACAAACGTTTGGAATGCCAATAGGTCTGGCATTAATTGACGGCACCTTTCTCGCATTGTTCACCTTGCACACACACAGGCATAATGCTACCCTTGCACTCACATAGGCATAGTGCTCACTATGCACGCATACTGGCATAGTGCTCACTTTGGATGCACACAGAGACATTGAAATGCTGCTCACCCACATTCATAGGTACACCACTCACCTTGCAATCACAGTCAAAACTCTCATTCTTCATTCACAGATATTCGGCAACCTGCACTCACACATATAGCACTCCCACCCTGGACGTACACACCTATCACTCTATACTTACTAGCATACCCTTCCTGCACTCAAACACCACCAATCTTGCACTCATGCACTCATGCACACTCTTGTCACCTTGCATTCACAGTCACAACTGTAACACTGCACTCAGACACAATCATCACCTTGACCCCCACCCTGCTTGGAGACAAAACTGTCACCCCGCACTCACAGAAATACTTCTCATCATGCACTCACATTGACACACCTCCAAACCTGCATGTTAAAGATACATCAAACCCTAGAATCACCTTTAGCAACAATAATAAAACAGAACACCCACTTGTGAGTAGAAATGAGGAAGAAGTAAGTCAATGCAAAAGCCGCTATACAGGTCTGAAAAACACTTAGTGGTATATTCACAAGAACGTGCGATAACTACTGCAAGAGTAGCGTAACGCAACTTTCAATATCGCAGCCTATCGCGGGAAAATAACCCTGTGTCAACGTGGAATTCACAACAAGGTGGTAGTAAGCGATAGTCTGCCGAAACCCCGGACAATGTCCGCAATACAACCACCACAATGGAGATAAAAACACAAACCACAACACCAAAAAACACGCGATGGGCCAAAGCGCGATGAGGAAACCAGCGACAAGCAGCGCCAGGCCTGCAACACACACCTGGCAGCCATCAAAAATCACCATAAAAGTAGAAAAAACACCCCCACACAAACTGACCAACCCCCAAGCACCATGGAGGCAGCCGGAGCAGGCGCAGAGGACGAGCGCAACCCCACAAGCACCCCGGACGACAAGCCTGGGACAGGGAAGGGCAAGGACAAGAAGACGAGGAAGACCAAGTTCAGTCCGCAGGCGAACAGCATCATAGTCACGGAGGTGATGGAACACCATCAACAACTCTTCGTCACCTCCAACGTGTCATTGGGCACCAAAAATGGAATATGGCGGGACATCGTCAACAAGGTGAATGCCGTCGGAGAGCACAAGCAGACAATGGACGAGGTCAAGAGGTGATGGAATGACATCAAGCGGAAGACCAAGGAGAAACTCACCGCCAACCAGAAGGCAGCAACGCAGACCAGAGGTGGGGGCCCAGCGCCACAGCTGGAGCTGGAGGACATGGAGGAGCTGGTGTCGACAGTCATCAGTGTGGAGACTGTGGCTGGAGTCGGGGGACCGGACACTGCTCGACAGGACACAACACAACCGCGACAGGGTGAGTGACCACCAGGTACTGGGGGGACGGGTGGAGATGGCCACAATGGCACACATGCACAAGCAAGCAGGGCACAGTGCACACCCACAATGACCCTGGGTCCTCGCCCAGACCCACAGACTGTCACAATGTACAATGCCATGCAGTCTGAATGTCAACCTGTACCATGCGGCTACATACATGTGGACACATTGTAATACACCATCTCGCCTTCACATCGCAGGGGCATCATCAACACTTCCTGCAGAGCAGTCCCAGCCACTCTTCACTGATGATGAGGAGGACAACACCAGCATCGACACCCAAACCATCCAAGACATCATTGACCTCATCCGCCACTCACCTCCAAGGAGCAGGGCAACCCAGCTACATCGATGAGACCCCACCCAGCACCCAAACCACCCAGCAGGAGGCACCCACAGCCCCGGCACCCTCCCAAGTCCCCCAGGAACAACAAATGGCCTTCCAACGCCGTGTGCTGGAGGGCCAGAGGGAGATGGCTGAGCAGGTGCGGTGGGGTTTGAACTCATGGCTACCAAACTGGACGCCATCCTTGGGTTTCTATGTCCGCCCCATGGTCTCCAATGAGCCCTGACTGACATAGCTGGAGTCATGATGCGGAATGAAGAATACCTGTCCGCTCAGAGTGGCTCCAGCGATCCCAGCCGTGAGCTGGCACACATGCGGAGGCTCATGGAGGACATGGTGCGGATGGAGGCGGAAAGGATGGCAGCCACCGCTGCACATCAGTGAAATGTAGCTGGCATCTACCAGGCCGTGCATGTCTCATCATGGGATTGCTGCCACAAGGCGTGCGATGATGAATGCTGCTGCCCCCACACCATCCACGTCTTCGCCCCCTGGTGTGTCAGTGCCTCCTAGTGTGGCAGGCGTATCCACGCCTGCACCTGATGTGTCACTGCCACAGAGTGCAGCCGACAATCCTCCTCCGGCCCCTGATGTGTCAGTGGCACACAGTGCCACAGCTGGTACTGCAACACCCACAGGTGGGGCAGAGCACACATCCGGGGACGAGGACGTGGATGGGATTGAGATCAGAAGGAGCCACTAGCATTCATTTCCGCCACCTTGCCTGTTTCTGCTTGGTGCCGCACATGGCCTCAAGACCTACCACTGACCCCCGATACACTCCGATGCACTCACCTTGGATAGCGACATGGACTGCCACATCCTGTTTGACGACCAATTTTATTTATTTATTTTATTTTAACAACTTCTAGAGCGCACAAATACCCTTGGGTGTCTCGGCGCTATGGACTGTAAAGATTAGCAGAGGACCGGTTACCTATTGTTCAAAGAGCCAAGTTTTGACCTGTTTCCTAAATGATAACAATGTAGGACTGGTCTTAATTTGTATGGGAAGCGAGTTCCATAGTTTAGCTGTAGCCACTATAAATCTTCTATCACCCCAGTTAACTTTCTTGGTTCTGGGGATGATCAGAAGGTTGGCATCTGCTGAATGCAAGGCTCTACTAGGCACATATGCTAGAAAGGCTTTTTTCAGGTATTCAGGTCCTGCATCATGCACTGCCTTATAAGCGATACACAGCGCCTTAAATTTAGTTCTCTTTTTTATGGGCAGCCAGTGAAGCTGGCGTAACACTTTAGTAACTGAATTAAACTTTGGAATACCTGTTAGTGTCCTGGCGGCTGCATTCTGTTTCAGTTGCAGCCTACTTAGAACTTTTTCTTGAGCGTTAACTAGCAGGCCATTACAATAATCGACCTTTGACATAACCAGAGCACTAATGAGTGTTTTACCAGTATTAATTGGGATGAAAGGTAACAGTTTCTTTATCGTCCTTAAAACATAAAAAGCTGAAGAGACCACTGAATTAACATGGTGTATAAAAGACAGGCTGTCATCAAATATAATACCTAGGTTTCTGGCCTTCTTAACAGGAGTGGGGGTAATCCCATCTCAACTGGCCACCAGGTTGGAGACCACCCCGGGGCAAGGTTACCAAAGACCATTACCTCGGTTTTCTCAGAGTTAAGTTTAAGGCAGTTATTTGCCATCCATGAGCTAATGGCCAACATACCATCATGGAAACTTCGCTGCCACCGCCTCTCCATCTTTATGCACTGCCAGCACCAGTTGCGTGTCGTCGGCATACGACGTAAGACTCATCCCAAAGGATTTTATTACTCGTGCCAAGTCCGACACATATATATTAAACAAAGTCGGACTTAGCGACGATCCCTGAGGGACTCCACAGGGGAGAGAGAAAACTGATGAGTGAAAAGTACCCATACTGACTGACTGGGTTCGATTGGAGAGGAAGGAGGCCAGAAGTGCTTTAGCCTTCCGTCCGATGCCTATGGCTGAGACACGGTTGATCAAAGTGACATGATCAACCGTGTCAAAAGCTGCTGATAAATCCAGAAGCACCAAGACTGCGGCACCTCCTCTATCAAGTACCATTCTAATTTCTTCTGATGCTTTAATGAGTGCCGTCTCCGTACTATGGCCTTTCCTAAAGCCAAATTGTGTGTCATCTAGCAGTTTATTCTCTTCAATGTACTGCGCCAGCTGGATGTTCATAATTTTCTCGAAAATCTTTGCTGGAAAAGGTAGACGTGCGATAGGTCTATAGTTTTTGGTCTCTCCCGGGTCAAGATTACTTTTTTTAACAGTGGCTGAATGATGGCCTTTTTCCAAATGGACGGATAAGTGCCTGAGCAAAACATGGAGTTGCAAATGTTCGCTAGATTCATGCCTATCAGGTCCGGAATCATTTTTAGGACTAGTGGTGGGCATGGGTCAGACGGAGAGCCTGATTTAACTGTGTTAACTAAATCAGTAATCTGTTCCACCGACACTGGTCTAAATTCCATAAAAATGGGTGTATCTCTGTCTCTATTATTATCCACCAATTGATTCCGGTCCGCCATAGGGGCGGAAGAAATTGGAATATATTTGGCCTACTTTGTCTGGAAAGTAGCGGGCTAAGGAATCACAAAGTGATTGAGAAGCATCCTTAGTGGAATTCACCACTGGCCCTGTCAGATTGGACACTACCTGAAACAGTTGTTTGGTTGAATTTTGTGCGGTTTCAATTTTTCTCGTATAATAAATACTTTTTTCTTTAATTATAAGATGTTTGTATTTTGTCAGAGCCGCCTTATAACTTATTTTTTCAGTGTCATCATATTCTAGGCGCCAGTGTCTTTCTTGATTTCTACACTGTTGTTTCTCCAATCTAAGTGCATCAGTAAACCATGGCGCCGAGGAGTCTTTCTATTTTTGGAAGCTGTTTTGTAAGGTACTAATCTGCTAAATGTATTTTGGAGCCATTCAGTATAATTATTAGAGGCCAGTTCAGGGTCTGGCACAGCTTCCGGTTGTGAGTCTATTAAGTGTTGTTTAAGATTGACTTGATTAATGCTATTCCAGGCCCTAAATTGCTTAGAAGGGTTAGAGCCTGTGAGCATGTGGGTGGACTGAGGTATCGTGATGTCAAATAAAATTGCACAATGATCAGACCATGTCAGGGGAAGTATCTTCCTTATAGAGATTTGATCATTGTTTGAAAACAAACCGTCTAGTGTGTGCCCAGCTGAGTGAGTAGGCATCATCACTTTTTGAGAAAGTCCTAGTACCTCTAGTTCTGAAATGAGGGCTATAGACTCTCTATCAGTGAGGGCCTCCAAATGGAAGTTAAAATCTCCCAGAATCGTGAAATTGGGTTCATCCGCCCCCGGTTCCAGTAGGTTGCCTATGGCTGATAGGAAATATCCCCTGGGGCCTGGTGGACGGTATAAAAGGATTCCCTTGAAGGACTGTTGTTTAGTAAGCATTATATTAAAATTAAATGCTTCACAGACTGCGGTGGTAATCACCTCAGTCCTAACTGAAAACTCATCTCGATAGATGAGTGCTAGTCCTCCTCCTTTCTTCCAGGTTCTATCACATCTGTAGACCGAGAAGCCTTCAGGAGTAGCAATACAAAAATCTGGGCCATCTGAAAGGTCAGCCCATGTTTCTGTAATGAATAAAAGGTCCAGATTACATTTATCTAATAATTCTGCTATCTCATATTTATGTTTAGGGAGAGAGCGCGCGTTAACCAATGCGCAATGGATCGTATCCTTCTTTTTAGGGTTTTTTGGGATTGTCGAATTAAATCCCATTTCCATGGGATCTATGAATATCCTGTCATAAGCCTCTAATCTAAACCCACAGGTTGGACATAAACCTGTGATATCGTTGGAGGGGGTTTCCAAATTAAAAAGTGGACAAACCTGCTTACAATAATTACTGACACCACGAATGGCCATTAATTGCTCGCTGGAATATAATCTTACCCTCCTCTTACTCTCTGGTCGGCCTGGACCAGAGGTCCTGGCCCTAGGCCCGATCCAGGCGCGGACGGGCGCAGACGGGCTTGCCTTTGGCGCGCCGGCGGCGCGCCGGCGGCGCGACCGCTGCGCGCCGGCGCCATATGATTATTTTATTGTGTGGGAGGCGGGAAAGCCAGGCCGATCAAAGAGGGCCTGACAACTAGAGCACCCACCTCTCCACACTGAGCACAGGAAGTGAGGGTAGAATCGAAACTGTCTCCGCCTCTTCTCCCTCCACTCAATCAGCCCGAAGAGCTGCGGTGGACCGGGGAGAGGGCGGAAAGATACAGAAAAGTGCAAGTAAGCCAGCAAATTATCACCAACACAAATGTAGGCAGTAAAAAAGTTTGCAGTAAAACGTTAAAACGTTAAAATAAGCGTTTACAATAAAACGTTTAAAAATAGAACAATAAAGCGCGAAGCCTCTGCGCTAACCTTCTGGTCCAATGACACGGCGGACAGAATGCGGACTGTACCCTTCCTCTTCCGCAGTACAGGTCATCCCCGGATGGACACTGGCTGGCCCTCCACGGGCCCATATTGTGTAGTGTGCTCGGCATTGCCCTGTACCGCTCCAGCTGCATGACTGCACTGGATGTGCAAATAAACATCCAGTGACGCACTGCTGTGTAATGTCTTATGTCATTCATGTATGGATGTGTGGATGAATGTGGGGACAGTGCCTTCCCTTGCGTCAATGATGTTCATCCTGTGGGATGCCAGTCAGAGGGTGCGACATTGCATTTTGTGTTCCAGGTCCCATGAACACTACAACAGGGACACACGCATCAGTCACTTCCTTGTCTGGACATGGACTGGACCACGCCCAGAACCCACGAGTCATTGTTGCAAGCCCTACACTGGTCCGGCGTACGGCAGGCCAGACCACTCCGCTAACGCCCCGAGGGGGGGCCCTCATTGCTACCCGTCGCAGCCGTACTCGCTGGTGGTGTGCAGGTCACTGGTCTAGTTGTCAGCATGTCACAGCCACTCCCTGAGGGCAGGTTTTCACACACACCACACCCATCCAGCACAGGCGTCACAGGCCATGTGACTCCGCCAACATAAGGGGCCGACGACGTCACATTCCCCTCTTCCGGTGGTGACTGGATGACGGATGCTCCACGGTTCTCACTCATATAGGGCCCATGAGTTGTTGCACACAGGGTTAGTGGCATCCGAGGCCTTGAGTACGGCACTGGCCTACCACCACATGGCGCAGACTGGGGTTGCACAGGGTTAGTGGCATCCGAGGTCTTGAGTACGGCACGGGCCTACCACCACGTGGCACAGACTGGGGTTGCACAGGGTTAGTGGCATTCGAGGCCTTGCCGACGGCACAGGCACCCTGCCACAGGACGGTGACTTTGGGTGCACTGAGTCAGTGGCACCTTGAGCTGCTGAGCGGGTGTGCAGCCTGAGATGATGCCCCGTCCCGGTGGTCCGGACAGCTCAGGTTTTGTGTGCCCTGCTGGACCGCAGTGTAGGCCAGAGCCAAGGGCAGCGCGGGCCTACCGCCCCGTGGCATCGCTTCCGGGATCCCAGAGTTAGTGGCACCCATTGGGCTGAGCGGGTGTGCAGCCTGCGATGGTGCCGGGTGCACTGGTATGTCCCATGCCATGGAGTAATCAAGACCCAGCACCAAACGTGGGACCTGGTGGCCTGCAGAGCGTGGCTGCATGGTGTGGAGGGTGCCATGTCTGCGGGCCCCGGGCTTGTGGCTTGCAGCGGCACGTGGTGGGACCTTCTGTCTATGCGCCGGTGGTGGAAGGTGAGCATTGAGGCCTGGGTGTGCATGGGCGGGCATGCTCCGATGGGCGGCGGGAGATGTTGGGGTGCCTCTGCCTGGGTGTGCATGGGCAGGCAGGCGATGTTGTCTTGTGCAAGTGTGTGTACTGTGCCAGTCATGTATCTGGACTCTGTTTTGAGCTGACAGCTCTGACTCAGATGTGTGACCTGGTGTCCTGCTATGCATACCGGCACGTGGTTGGAGACACACCGGTGGCAGCAGGTGAGCAGTGTGGCCTGGGTGCGCAGGGGCGGCACTCTCTCTCTTCCTCTCTCTCTCCTCTTCTCTCTCTCTCTCTCTCTCCCTCTCTTCCTCTCTCTCGCTCTCCCTCTATTCCTCTCTCTCTCCCTCCCTCTCTTCCTCTCTCTCTCCTTCGCTCTCTCTCTGTCCTCTGATGTGCACAGGACACACCTTCTTATCATGTTTTTTGTCTTACAGGCTGTGACCTACGTATTGTCCAGAGGGGAGCGGCCATGTGTCTTCATTTAATTTCGGTGTTCATTTTAATAAAGTTTCATTTGTTGCTTCGAAAGTGAATGTGTGCTGCTCATTTCTGTGACGACACATGCATGTCACCAGTTGTGTTTGTGCGACATCAAGCGGAATATTTTGTACATGTTTAGGTGTGGCTGATGTGGCATGTCTTTGGTCGGGGGGTGCCAGGGAGGGGTGGTCCTGGGGGTGGTGGCTGTGGGTGTTGTGGCCCTCTTGGGTGTCCGGGCCGCATGATGGGTGGCTCCATGGCATCTGTTGCCCTTCCGATGTAGCCCTGGGCTGTGCTCCCTTTTGGTTTGCAGGCTGCCATCCGACTTTACACCAGGTCAGAGCAGGTGTAGATTTCCTGGTGCTAACGCGCCTTATCGCCTGTTTTGTGTTTTTATCGCCGATGTGGCTGGTCGTTGAGAATATTGAGGTGTGATGTTGTCTCGGCTTTTGGCACGGGAACGCCTACTCTGAATCTCATTAGCAACATTTGTGGGGGTCCTCTGTGGCGATGTTTTTTGCGGCTGCTATTGCGGGTAAACTGGTGCTGTGGGCTGTTTACACCGGCTTGTGAATGGGGAGGTAAATTTATCACGGCTTTGGCTGCGATAAAGTGCCGTTAATTCGGCGAAAGCTCCTTGTGAATATGCCCCTTAATTGCCTTGTCAAGGACAACAAACGCTACATAAATCCTCATACAATACCAGGAATATTTGAGACACGTAGCCTGTACCACTTCACATTTACACCCAGGCAGCATCCATCAACACACCAAATCACAGCAATGCTGCCCAGTCTATCAACCAATTATCTATGATGGATTGGTTTTCAGACCATACACAAAATCGACTAACTGCAATAACAGAGTGATGAAAAGGCAATGTTCCTTTGGAACAGAAACTATTCTCTAATAGCAAACACATCCAAACATGGCACCATCAACCCTATAAGCACTGAAACCGAAGCATAAAACCAAGGTGACAGACATGCCATAGGAGCATGATAGCAAACACCAACAAAATGCTAAGCTGTCTTTCAGTATATACTTTATGAAACAAGATGTGATTGTTCAACTCAGAAGCAACCCATGGAGCAAGGACACAATGAACAGGGCCAAAACTCCTTGCACTTCTGATAAAGCGCAAGGAGTCTATGTGATGTGCCTTCCAAAAAGTGACATGAGGACGAGTGTTAGAGTCCTGTGTAAAGCAGCCACCAGGTAAGCAATTCACATATGGCAAACAGTTATTTAAAACACCTTCACAAGAAGAAATGCATATCATACCAACAACACAATTGGGCAAGACCCAGGGCGAAGAATACAAGTCTGTGTGCTCCATTTCCATTTTTATGCATGCTCATGGTGGCTTTGATGTAATTTGGTGTGCTCAAGGTGTGAAATGATATGTATGTGCTTCTGAAGAGGGGCTAGTGTGCTCCTAATGGAGTTTATGGTGAGGAATGGTAAGTGTGTGCTCATGGTGAGTTTATTATTGTGCGTTTTGGTGCTCATGGGAGACACGGAGAGGGTATTTGTGTGCTTATGTAGCAGCATGGTAAGCAGTTTTTGTGCCTTCGTGGTAGGTCAATGTTGACAGGGGGTGCTCATAGAGGTTGGTACTTTGTGCATTTATGATGGAGGACATGGTGAGTGTTAGGCCTATCAGCCTTAGGATGGTGTTCCCCAAACCTTTTGCCTTCACCTCTCCTATTTTTGCTGATTTTGTTTTTGTTGACTTTAGAACTCTTTGAACTTTACCACTGCTAACCAGTGCTAAAGTGCGCGTACTCTCTCCTAAACATGATGGAACTGGCTTGTACCTAATTGATACATTTATTTAGTTGTAAGTCCTAGGAAAGTGGTACCCCAGGTACCCAGGGCCTGTAAATTAAATGGTACTAATGGGCCTGCAGCACTGATTGTGACACCCACTAAAGTAACCCTGTAAAACATGTCCTAGACCTGTCATTCCGACCTGGCAAAATAAACCTTTTGCCAGGCCCAAACCTTCCTTATTAATATATTTAAGTCATCCCTAAGATAGTCCTTGAACTGCCTAGAGGACAGGGTGCAGTATATTTAAAAAGTTGAGCTTTTAAGTTTTACATTTCCTGGTGGTGAAAAACTCTTGTTCATTACTGCAAGGCCTAACTCTCCGTTTGGATAACATTGGGCTAATAAGTGATAACTTTCAATTGTGAGTTAGTAGACAGATCATGTTTGGTGTCTAAAGAATTGGAATTAACAGCCCTCTTTAGTGGTAAAGTCAGATTTTAAGTCACAATTCTGAAAATGTAACTTTTAGAAAGTTGGCTTTTTCTTGTCCTAACAATTTGCTGCTTGCAGCCTGTCCCTGGGGCACATGACTAGGTGTAGCTAGTAGTTGGTCCTTGTGTATTGCTCTCAGATAGTGAGATAAACAGAAGATATGTGTTTTTAGGTGGAGAAAATCTGACTTAACGAGGGGGAGGAGCTGTCATCTACCACACTTGCACATCACAAAGGCACTGCCTGAAAATGCTAACAAAGGGTTTGCCACTAGTCTGTTGTGTCCCTGGGGTAGGGAGGAAGGGGATGCCTAATACCTAAACCTCCAGGGGGTGGAAATCTCCAGAACCTTCTCCTACTTCAAAGAAGGCACCAGGTATAATAAGGGACCCTCGGACCAAACTCTTCAGTACACATCTAGAGCTGTGGAAGACTCAGAAGCTGTTACTGCAAGAACAACTGCAACTCTACTGCCCTGCTGTGCTGCCCTGCTGCCTTGCTACCCTCCTGCCTGAGAAGGAAGGACTGGACCTGCATCTTGAACCAGGACCACCAGAGTGACTCTATGGATATCTGGCTGGCCTCCTGATCAGTGCCTCAGCAACAGGCTTTAACAACCTTGAACTTAGTACCTGGACTTTGCCAGCTGTGAATCCTTCCCTTCTAAGTGGTGCCATCCCAGTCCTGGACTCTTGGAGGTGGGCCTGAATGTGCTCTGCCAGCTGAACTGTGGTCCCAGCAGAACCGATGCAGTGTGACGCATCACAAGTCTCCCTGATGTAGGTCTTAACATCACAGCCCCGCAACTCATCGGAACCACCACTGTACGACGCACCCTCAAAGCAGGCTTCGCACCCTAAGCCCCTCATCGATGGAATCCTTGACAACAATGCTGGACTTGGCATCACAAGCCCTCAACTTCTTCAGAACCAGCTGCATCACTCTGCAACCAAGATTTAACTGGGTCCCTGTAGCCGGCACATGCTCTATCACGGTCACCCTGAACTTGTTACTTTGTCTCGGTCTAGTGCGACCAGATAACTACAGTAGTCCTTTGTGCTTTTTGGTGCTATTTGTACTTAAATATTTAAAATTGCATATCACCAGTTCTTTTGATTGGATTTTTTTCATTTTGGTCATAAATTATTTATTAATATTGCTCTATTTTTCTCAATTGGTGTAGGATTTTCATTGTCTTGTGTTTCACTTTATTATTGTTTGAATTGCTACATAAATACTTTACACATTTCTTCTAAGTTAAGCCTGACTGCTCTGTGCCTAGCCACTAGAGGGTTCAGCACAGGTTAAATTAGGGTTTGCTTGTGGCTTCACCCTGACAAGGATTGTGGTTGCTGCTTGAGCAGGGTTTCACATCCCTCAACCTGTAACATCATTTCTTACTGTGGGGAGCGCTGGTGCTCACTAAGGGTTTATGGTGTACGTCTGTGTGCTCATGCAGGATAAAGTGAGAGTGCTTATATGCTCATGGAGGCATGGTTGTGGTATGTTTGTGTCCATGGTGGAAGACAAAGTGAGGAGGTTTCTGAGATCATTGTGGGTGCATGTTGAGGGAGTGTGCCCGGGATCATTGTGGGTGCATGTTGAGGGAGTGTGCCCATTGGAGGTATGGTGAGGTTGTGTGCTCACAGAGGACATACTGAAGAGATTTGTGTGCTCATGATTTGTGCATGCTGAGGGTGTGTGTTTGTGGTAGGGAATGTTAAGGCTGTTTGTAGGGGGCAAGTGAGGATGTTTGTGCGCTCATGGTAGAAGACATGGTGAGGGGGGTCTTTGGTACTGTACCTCTTTCAGAGATCTGCATTTAACTTACAGATTAATGGTTTGAATCTAAGCTGTGCTGATTATGCCTTACAAATTAACAGCACTCAGGTAACAGTAACATATGTCACAGCAGATAGAAACATCTGGGTAATTATTAATATACACAAATGGTGTGTCACACCAGTAGGATACCTCAGTGGGTTAAGCATCCGGTCCAAGTCTGTTTGAGAGAGAAAAAGTGTGTGTGCTCGGAACATGCATGTGGCGTGTGAGTGTGGGTGTGTGTGTAACCTGCAGGGCTCTCCCAGCCTTTCACCAATTTGAAGTTGATAAACAGAAATCAATTGATAATACCATTTCATGATTAGATGATTAAGTTCATTATGAACAATTTAGAAATGGGTGTCATGTTATATTATGTTTATGAAAATTGGAATACATGCCAGAAACAAGCACTGAGATTTATATTTACTGATAAGCACCACCAAGAGGACTCAGTAATCATCTGAATCAGACAGCACACTGGACTATAGAAGCTAACTGAGAAAGGTCAAGTAACAGATAGTTAAAATTCATGCTTTGTAATGGGAGTAGGCTGATCTAGAGGAGCCGGCTGATGGGACCTATGCAGAGGTGTGCCCAATGTCATGTTAAAGAGCCTATGTGGGAGGGAGGCCTTTGGACAGACGTGTGAAGACAGCAGGAGCAAATGGCCAGTGGAAAATGGTGGGAGTGTCAATGTGCAAATTCCTAGGTCATAGAGCCTTAACTGTGGGGGGTAACTGTGGCTTGAGCCACTCATTTATCATTCATTGCTTAGGAAGGTGTACTCCATAGTGCCCTGCATTGGCTAATTAAATCTATTGTGGTGCATGGTGGTGTCCCAATCTGGGCAGGGGCACCACCAGCATATTCCTTACGTGTTGTGGCCAGCTGCAGTGACAGCCCCCCAGAAATACTTGCAAAAATTAACCCTGTGTTCCCTGGGGTCTATAGAATGTGACCCCAGGAAGATTTGATCATTTTTAATCATTCACAGAACTGGAGCTTTTGCTATTCAGCTTGGGAGTGCAGGGATCTGTTATGGTTGGTCTTATGGATGCCTTATGTTGTTTCAGGAGTGTTAAAGAAAGATTCTGGCACTTGCATAATATTGTTTGTAACATAAATACTTAATTTCAATATTTATTGACATATAGTGCAATAACCCCTTGATAAAATCTATAAACCTGCCTTTTATATGTTGACAATGACTAACATAAAAAAACTAGAAATTCACTGAAGAAAATCAAACCTTAAAGTGACAGTTATAGATAGGTAATCAAAAAAAACCTTAGAAATTCATTGAAAAAGCTAAAGGTTAAAGTGGTGTTATAGATAGGTGAAAAATGGCAGTTCCAACATAACATCTTAAACTAAAAAACATTGAAATTCACCATTTAAAGTTAACTGGAGTAACTATAACTCGAGCCCTGAGGTAACTATACTGCATGCTTTCTCCATGCACTGCTTATACCCTCACATATTACATCACAGATTACATGTACAATGGCAGCATTGAGAACATCACTGATGACTTCTGAAATGGGGAGCCGCAGAAGAAGAAGCACTCCGATCAGAAGAGATTAAGGGTACCCGTAAACACCACATATCCATGCAACGGGCAATGTTACTCCATTCCTTTAAACAAGAAACAACTGACGTGCCAGCATCGCAGAGTGTGGGGTCCCCCACAGACGAGGTGCACCATGACAGGACTAGACAAAGTTCTCCAGTAGAGTAGACCAACAGCAAAGCAAAACCTACAGAGTAGAATATGGGACATGTAGAGCACTCCCAAACGGACGCTCCCGCCCTGCACTAATGCTTGAGTAGGTCATGCACCGCTTAAACAGACTCCATAGCCCGGCCCCACGCGATGCATAATACCCCAAACTCAGTGTACCCCAGTTCTAGTTATCCCGGTTGAAGAGTTTAGTTCCATGCTGAAAAACAGATAAGTGTTATACCGCAGTATCAGCACAGCAGATGTAGACTATACGTACAATAACCACTAAAGGCATCGATCCATGCAGTCATGAGCTAACAGGCTTTACACTTTCATGGCGACAAAGTCGCCTAAATACAGAAAAGATTCCTATGTTTTGAATGTAGCAGCTTGCCTAGTACTATATTGAAACTCTGTGTGATATCTACTACATGATTGGCCAAATTGGATGTGTTGTGCAAAAATGAAAAATGCAACAAAAAAAAGTTTAAAAATAAATAAATATATATATATAGATAGTGAACCATGCAAACTCTGGTCACCAGATCATTGTTCATAATCTGGCTTTGGGAACAAATGCAAGCTCGGTGGACATCTCGGATACAATCACCATAGCCACACCAGAGACTTTAACTGAGCAAGTGGCATTGACACTGGCTTCAGCCATTGAAGAGGGGACTGTGATGACAACAGAATCTGCAATGGACACAGAGGAAGGCGCATAAACACTCGCCGCATCAGAAGACATTGAGATGCTTGAACAGTCTGGAGAATTTGTTTTAGCCTCGCATGAAGGTGAAGTGGAAGTCCAGACTGTCATTGTTTGAGGAGTACCTTCTCTTTCTAACAAGCGAACAAACTTTGTCTTGGCCCAGCACCTTTGCCAACCTGCCTGAGCTCTAGCTCCTGCTAGCTACAAGTCATAACATTGCATCCCTGCTCATGTGTTTCAGCATGAACAGTTATTCTGGCCATCTTGGAGCAAATGCTACATCACGGTGGTGCCTGATTTCGGTTACCTAAAACTGAATGTGGTTTCTAAATAGATTGTACATTACAAGACTTTTAAATTCTCAAAAGTGAAAACAATGTAGATTTTCTAATGTTGGGAGTTCTAGAACGCACCAGACATTGCCATGAATTAAGCCCTACAGGATCATGTTGAGGTTTGGAGGCTTTTGGTGATGTGCACTTGATTCTGCCAGATGTGCTCTTACGCTGACTGATAAAGATTACCCTCCACTCCGAGAGAAAAGATTTGATGCAAAAGAGAACACAGAATTTTTTGTTTTTTAGGGGGAAAGTACTCATGAACTAAAGCATGTGAATTGAGTAATTATGCAGTCGAAACAGTGTTATTTTTTTTCTGGCATAAAGACTTGTGGATTGAATTAAAGATCCACTATGCCAAAAAAGCAGAGTTCCAGCCTGATTTTAAACAATGAGGAAACAGAGTGGGTGGTGAACTTATTGTGGGAAATGCTGTGTTGTAAGTCAGACCTTCTCTGTGCTGTGTTTGCTTCTTAGGTATTGACATCTAACCTGGTACTATAAATGCTTCCAGACTAGAAATTGTGCTGGGTGGCCTTTGGGGAAAAAAATAAAATAACTGATGACTTCTGATATAACATCATTTATGACAACACTGTGCACGGCGAGGGCCATGTTTCTGGATGGGCACAAGAAGTACTCAGGGTGAAGCACGGAACACATTTGTTGGCTTCTTAGAATGTGCAATGCACACATAACCTCACTTTGCGCACATGGGATCATACGTAGCACCCCATGTCCACTGCAAAGCTCAAGCTCTTTATAAGTTGCCATTGCAGCTTCATGAGTCTTAATGCCTGACCCACTCATCCACCCTCAAGCTGGTAAAAGGTTAGGGGGGTGTACGCAAACCTCCCTCGCACAACCCCTTGGTGCGGAGGACAGCTCTGAGCCCTCCACTGCTGCTGGCCTGCTGCCACTCACTCACCCTCTCTGGTGCCGATATTACGTTGGTCATCTCCACAGTCAGCAGGCCCTGAGAGAGGGGGAAATATGTACTATAAAAGCATCATAGAGACATAAAATTAGACAGATTGGGAATATTGAGACACATAGGGTGGGTGAGGGACAGGGAGTTTCCAAGATCAAATAAGAGAGTGGGAGTTACAATAGGAAAGTTGTAGAAATAGTACAGTTGAATACAAAGAAGGATTATTAAAAGTGAAACTGAGAGTGATAAACAAAGGTAGAATCACAGAGAGTGATGGAGAGACAGCATTTGAAAAATAACAGAGTAAGAGTGAGAGTATGTCACTAACAGTCTCAGCAGAGGTATTTTACATAAAAAGAGTAAAGGGAGGTCGGCTGACCTATCAAGCTGTTGTAACAGTTCACTTCAATGCTCTCCACAGTGTGCCACAGTGTGCCTGTGCTTTGTGGTGAGGACATAAAGAGGATATATAGTTATGGCCAAGCCAACGATCTTTAAAACTTTGGAATCAGTTTTAAGTCTCAGTGTTGGCTCAAAATCCTGTGATTTCAGGCAAATCACTTAATTTCTCTGTTCCTAAAAAAAAAAGATGCTCTAGGAATGGCCTATAAACACACCTTCAATAGAAGAGCACTAATTCTGCTCAATCAAATGTTGTACTTCTGGCTACCAACATATGGTGGAGCCAAAGCCTTATTCCTGGTTATGCTCACATTATTGTCTGCCAAAAGGTGTGCTTTTATGCCAGACTGTAATGAACATTATAAGCCTGCAGAAAATGTTTGAGTTGTAGGAACCTTAAAAGGCATGCCTGCACAGAGAGCACATTTGGGCAGCAGCTAAATTGAATTTAGTGCATGCACCTCGCAAAGATCAAATACCAGAACAGGAACTTAAACCTTTTGCCCAGTTATCTGCATGCTTACCATTGTCCATTGCCTTCTGAATAGTTTGATTCCTGAAATGCCACTACAATACTCAACATTCAGAATGCAGATAACACAGGTGCCCCAATTCATTCTAAAGTCAAATTCCTAGCAGAAAAATCTCCAGACTCCATGAAGCCATTTCAAAGCCATCCACAGTTTAATCCAAGATACAACTCACTTTCTTGGCAAGCTCTGTCTATAACACCCCACTTTCCAGGGGTGAAGGGAACAAGAGGAAAAAGTGGGATGTCTACGTTTGCATCCTCCCACTTATAATAAACATCACAACAAGCAAATGAGACTAAATATGACAGGAAGGGTCAGCACCAGGGCAACTTCCCTAATCCTAAGAACCCTAAAGTCCCTGAAGTTTTTTGTAGTCAATGTAGGACCACAGAGCTTCTGAGCTTCTACCATACTGTAGAAGTCAATTAAAAAAATTGAAAGGTATGGCCTCACATACCCCATGGATGTCATGCTTCATCATTGGCGATCCTTGCTTTCAAAGAATCCTTTAATAGTGGCAGGCTTCCTGTGAGCTCACATGAAGCACTTGTGGGTAAGGGCTCGGTATGGGATCCAGGAAGTCTAAAAAAATGTGGGCAAGATTTATCATTCTTTTATATAGCACAGCAAGTCACCTTGCTGCGCTGCACTGCATAAAAGGGAAAGGACAGGAATGTACCATATTTGCCATTATATGGAGCATTCCTGTCCTTTCCTAGTGCTAGCGCACTTTTGCCTAGCACCAAAGCAGGCATCCATACGTTATGTATGCAGGACACATAGAAGGAGAATAAAACAAGGAGAAATAAAGATACTTCTCCCTGTTACACCTAGGGTTGGCTAGCAAACTCTGCTCTGCTGGCGGAGTTCGCAGAGTTTTGCCTCTCCGCGTGCCGCTTGGAGCACGCAGTTTGGCAAAAAATCCACAACCCGCTGGGTAACAGAGTTTGCCAGTCCACCCCTACTGAGAGCGTCCTGTGGCGCCGTCTTGCTGACACCAAGCTTGGAAGTTGGGGAACAGGTTGCAAACATCATCGTACAGTCAGCTCTTCTCTGCACTTTTATAGGCTAGCTGATCTGGTGCAGGCCAATAGATACTTTTGAGCTGTATGTGGGCACAGCTCACAAGGATGGAAGTCACATCGAATGCTGATGTGAAGTTGATTGCTTCTGTGTTGACACCAGTCGAGGTGGCTGTCCGGTGCTGTGGTCTGCTGCCTCCACATGCATCTTCAGGAGGAGAGCATGGATTCCGAGTAATAGCCCTTGAAGACCTGCCAAATCACATATCATCCAGGCTAGGCATTGAGAACTCCTGCGGAGCAGTCTCCAAACTGGCCACGAAAATGCAGAGTAATCCCACATCACTTGTGCTCTTCTTCCTCTTGCTACGCCAGACACTGCCTGGGCCGGAGTTCACCATCCAGGAAGATGACAGAGGGGGTAGAGAAATACAGAGCCACAACCACAACCTGCCTGACCCCAACACAAACCTGAGCAATCCCTGCAAGGCCGCACAGAGGAGGGTCCCAGAGGGAGAAGATAAAGTATGCATTAAGTCACTGCACACAGACGTAACTAGACAGGGACTAGACGCTACACTCTGTGAACTGTCCCTTCCAGGGACCATGGGATACAGGAGAGAGAGAAGAGACAGCTGAGAGAGGGTCAGAGAAGCAAGAGGGACCCTAGAACCCTGGTCCCAGCTGGTGCCAGCATGAAGCTGCTCTCCGTCAGAGGTGAGTCTGTACCTACCTCGGTGGGAGGAGGCGGTGAGGTGCAGAGGGGCTCGTGATGGGTGAGTGAATCTATAGGACTGTACTTCTGCAAACTTCACCAGACTGTGCTCTAGTATTTAAAATCTCTCAGAGTGGAAAGGAAAGCTTTGCAAATCAGGGTTTCCAAACTTTCCATTGTAGTTATAGAGTATAAAGTTTGGAAATGGTATGGTATGGAAGAACTAATTGTAGCATTCGTATCCTGAAAAACGGCGCTATAAAATAACACTCTTGCCCATTCAGCGATGCATTTGAGACATAATCCAATTTGCAGAGAAATTTGATTGCAGCAACTACTGAGTGGCGAAAATATTAATTGTACATAAACCAAAAAGACTTCATTTTATGGAGGAGTTGGGAACCTTGCACAAATAAAAGGACAGAGGAGTGGGGTATTAGACTGTGCTCTGCTGGGACCTCTTTGAGCATTTGATGATTGGCACTGAGGTGAGAGTGCAAGAGAGAGGGGAGTGGAAGAGAAGATAGAGGAAGAGAGTGAGAGAGGGTGAGCGGGAGAGATAAAAAGAGAGAAATTACATTTAGACAAAGAAAGGTAGAAAAATATGGGCAGCGAAACTGACAGCTAGTGTTAGTAAAAGTAAAGGACTATTTCAGGACTGGAACTCCGCGGAATATCACTGAGTGTTTACATAACTCTGTGAATTCTGCCCACCCCTAGATAGACCTTATAAGCCCTGGGGCCTATTTAATGTGTTAGTACATTAGCCAGATAAGTTCTGCTCTATTTGAGGAGGGAATGTATTGCTAGGGAGGGTTTCTTTCAAGACAAACCCTAGAGGTATAGCCTAAGCATCTTGGAAATGTACCTAAGTCGACAGTACACACCTCATAAGGAAAATGTAGTATAAAATCTGAGCAACTTGGGACTGCACAGAGCAGATGGTGATGGTGATTGAACCCTATTCATGATATATGTACTAAGTAATTCGTAACCAGAGAATATTCAATTCTTCTGCATGTGTTTTTAAACTACACACAAAGCACTGTTCTCTCTTGAGTAGTGATTGGACTGTGTTGCCCCTAGAGGGTACATATACCTTTTGTAGTGCTACTTAACTGCTGTTGTCCTTATTGTGTCTACTCTCCACAAAATGATTCTTCATCTTCATTGCACTCTTTTTACACATAGTGCTGCTTCTTTTTTCATTGATCCTGATGTGGACTTTATGTGGTCATACCCATATATCTGAGACCACATGATGACGTTATTATTATATACAATGTTATCTGTCTTACAGTTAGTGTGGGTTTTGATAATCCATGTACGACTCTTCCCAATGTCAATCTCATTGTAATCCCTGGTGATTTTGCATACCTTGCATCTTCCACACGGGTAGTGACCTGTGAGAGGGGCGATACTACATAATGTTGTGGCCTGGGATGCAGACTGTTTGATGTGTTTGATGTGCACTCGATAGTCCCTGATTGGGGTGCCTTTTTTTGAAGGAAAACAGTGCCTTTGCCTCTAAAGCGAAGAAGTCTCAAAGTTTTATAAAATAATTTTTTTTAACTTTATTGGAAAAGGTGGAGTAAGTGATTACATATGTGAGTCTGTCAGATTGAGGTTTTGGAGTTATTTCCAATAAGGAGACTCTATTGTTGCTACGTGCATGTTTTATTTTTGCTTTCTTCAATATTTCTTCAGGGTATAGTCTAGTTGCAAGTTTATTGGTTACGATAGTAGCCTGTCCATTAAAAGTTGCAGCATCTAAACAGTTACATCTAATTCAGAGATACTGTCCAAAAGGTTTTCTTTCAGTGCCCTCGGGTGGAAGCTATTGAACACACCAAAACTTATCTAACTACTTTTCAATGCCAATTTCTAGTGTGTGACTACAAGACTACTCCAATGTACCCCTCCATGATGTCTACCCTAGTTCAGCTTAGGGTATGTGTTATAAATTATGAATTGTTACATTTGCATCTGCTTTGCACTGGGAAACACCTTGGGGTATCTGTGTGTATTATAATTTTTTCAATAATAATAATAAAGACCTACATTCATGTTGAATACAATGGGCTACATCCTTAACAGCTACAGATGTAGACTTTGTCTTTGACCCATCCTTACAAGCACAGGAATTTCTGCAATATGAGCATGTTTATCCGATGCCCAGTAATATTTTGCCTCTTGAGAAATATAAATATATTGTTTATACTGATGGTTCTGCCCAGCCTTCTATGGGCACCAAGCACCAATATTCGGCGATGTGCACCTCTGTTCATGGTGTAATTTTGGATGGTGAATTCCAACCACAAAATCCATAGGTGACTGTACTGCGCAGTTGCCTGAACGGAAAGCATTAATTCTGGCCCTGTAAAATACAGATCCAGAATTCCTCCCTCTTATATTGTGTGATTTGTTTGGTATTGTCCAGTCGTTTAATGATAATTTGCACTATTGGCACCTGAATGGTTTCAGAGATTCTAAAGGAAATACTATAAAGCATAAATTGCTTTGGATGAATGTAGCGGACCTCAAAGATAGGTTACAGCAGGCTCATGTAATTCATACATTGATTCATCAGTGTGTTGGAATGCACGTTGTTGGGAATTCTTTGGTAGATGAAGCTGCCAAATCCACAGTTTTGACTGTGACAGTTGCTACGATTACTCATTCTTATACGAGGGTAGATGACGATATACTGGCTGCCGTTCATGCGACATGCAACTGCACCCCTTTGCCTAGGGGCTTTCCAGCTAAATATACTTTTCATTTAAGCGAACAAAAAGTTCCCTTTGCCATAATTCCAGGAGTTGGCGATTGTTTGATTCCCAACCAAGACAGCAGACTTACATTAGTGATAGCTGTGCATAAAGGCGTTGATTCTGCACACGCAGGTGTGGCGGCTACTATTTCCTTATTATGACAGCATTATTGGTGGCATGGCTTGTACAAACAGGCCAAAAAATATGTCCTTTGTTGTGACATTTGTCATCAAATTAAAAGTTCCACTGTGGCTCGCCCATCTCAGACACACCCGTTGATTTCCAACAAGCCTTTCAGCTTCATTTATTTGGAACACTGTGGCCCTTTAAATTCAGACAGTGCATTTATATTTATCCTACTTGCAGTTGAATCTTCCTCCAGGTTCTTCTGGGTGTGGCCATAATGTTCAACTGAGGATCCCACTGTTATGAAAGATTTGCAAATCTTTATCAGAACAAATGCATGCACTACCTTCCACTTGGACCAGGGCCCTGCTTTTGCCTCAAAAGCTTATAGGGAAACAATGGCTTCCTTGGGTGTAGAGGTGCATTACTCCGCCCCCTACCATCCTGAGAGAGATTTGCTGGTCGAGAGGATAAACCGTTACTTAACGCAATCCTTAACAGCTAGAGTGTTAGGTTCACAAAGTAGTTGGATCCATCACCTACATAGGGCACAAAGAGAACTTAATAATGTCCCTAAATGATCATTGGGTGGCCGAACCCCATATGAGGTCCCCTTTGGCATCAAAATGTATCTTACAGACCTTGACGGTCCAGACATTGTGGCAGCTGCCAAGTCCTTCAACGTAAATACCGTTCTGCTGTCTTACAAGTTTGACAAAACATCTATGACGGCCAAGCTAATGAACAGTTTAAGACGTCTACCTCTGTTGGAATCCAGGAGCAGCCAGCACCTTCTGGATGGATTTCACAACTTGGGGATCTTGATCTTGAGGAGCTTGCAGTAAAGAAGGAATTTGGCCTACTATACCATGCATAGGTGCTAGTCCTCGGTGTTCAGGGTGCACAAACTGTAATTTTGCCACCGCTCTCTGGTTGAAAAGACAATCAGTTTGTCTCCATTGATCAAGTAAAGTTACATCATGTGGTTGATTCTAAACAGAAGGCCTGAGGAATCCATAGTGCTTCCCTAACTCCTTTTGCTACCACACAGGAATTTTCTCTACAGCCTGTGAGTAACATCAAGGCTGTTTCTCGCCAGGTGGGGAACAGTGAATGAACTTCATTTAAATCTTGATGCCGCTACAAATGCCAGCCATGTGATGGGAGTGAGTACTGTACTTGCTAGTGCAACTCCTGCAGATGATGTTGATCCAACCTTCATAGAATCTACCAGTTCTCTTACTACACCCGTGGCTCCTATTTTTCAACACACTGCCTCTGGTTATTTTGTGGAAACAGATGATTTTTCATCCAACTCTTTTGACAGTTTCACCGTTCTAGACAGCCCGCCTACACGGGCCTGTGTTTTCCATTCGTGGCTGAAACACCCTTTTGTGGTCCCTCCTTGGATATATGTTTGCATGACTCTTTCCTTGGTTTTCCTATTTCTTTGGATTGGATTTGTGACTGCTTTCTTCTTGCTAAAAAATGGCCACTACCTTCCAGAATGCTGTACTACAGAACCGGTCGATGAGGTATTAACACCGCACTCTTCTTCACATAAACTCAAAAGAGACCTCTCCCTTGTGAATATTTCAGCTGTGCCAGTAACTAATGAAATTGTTAGTGATGAGGTCCCTTATGATATTGTCAGTCCTAAAGAAATTCAGCAGATTCATTATGTATTCAAGGTCTCCATGGGTGATGTTATTGTACCTGGGTTACATTCTGATGACTGGGATGTTGACACTGTTAACTCCATGCCCTCAGAGATGGAATATTATATTGTTTTTGAAAGTGAGGACTTGTACCATAATTCTGCTAAATATGGTGACATGTTCTGTTAACATTATTACGCACACCATAGAGGTAGTGTTCAATGCACACTTTTTAATTACACACAATGGGAGCATTGTCCAACTCCTCCAGAAGGGAGTTCCAGAAAATATGGGGATAAAGTCACAACTTTTCTGTCCATGATTCATCAGACCCAAAGTCTTTCTATTTTAAACTTGTCTCTACACCACTAAAAACATATATGCTGAAGCAAAACAAACTCATATAGGCAGATTTGTTTGTCACACATTTAACACTAAAATTCTATGATTATTTGAAAGATACTATTGATTTGAAATCAATATAGGGTACTGGACATTGGCAGATGCAGGGAAAATACACCTTTTTAGAGAGTACTTGATTCCAACACAAATCGTTTTTCTAAATGATATAGTCCAACAGACCACATGCCTAGGACTCGCTAAAATTAAAGACATGAATTCACATAATATTTCTTCCATTGCTCGATATGACAATTGGCAACATTTAACAAATTACAGTGAAGAACATCTCAATAGTATAGTGCATAATGGTATATTCAATGCCGCACTTTCTGGTACAAGTGAGTGGTTATTATGGCCAGTAGGCACAAATGGTTTTTATGCTCATTTTTTGGATTCCACATCGGGATTTTAAGGCAAGCAGACCAGATCCTCATTGTTCCCAATCCCAACACTTGGGCATAATCAGCACCTTTGTGGGAGGGCAACTGTGCCAACAATGGTTGGAACATTCCACACTGTCTGCATTTAAACGACATCTCTCTCTCTCCTGTTGGATGACATGGATCTATCAGATTTCTTGTTGGGTCCTAAGACTCCGAGGGGCATATTAGCAAGACCGGCGATAAAATTATCGCCGTTTTAGCGGCAGGAAACTGCCGCTAAAACGGCGATAATGGGCTTGCTAATATGCGTTATAGAATTCAATAGAAGCCCAGGTTAGATGTCCTGCACATCTAACCTGGGCTTCTACGCCCATTGGAATTCTATAACGCTAAAACGGCGATAATTTTATCGCCGGTCTTGCTAATATGCCCCCATGTTTTAAAAGGTTCATTTATGCCACTTACAATTAAACTAAGAGAAATTGATCAAAATAATTCCGATAAGTACTTGCTGTTGTGGTTAATAGTATTAATACAGTGTCCTGCCTAGTTATTTTTTTCCAGACCCGCCTGGTTTACTTGCGTGCAGCCTGTGTTACATTGCATATCGTGTCCTTTTGAATGTGTTGCAATGCAATTTATTGTTCCTATGGACATGGACCAATTGATGAGTCCAATAATGATCAGAGCTGTCCTATTAACTTGCAGTTGATTCAAGACGCCTGCTATGAGCCACTCCCTTCTTGAGAAATAGATGCTTTAGCTCCAAGACTTTCACACTCTGACTCTAACAACACAGAATCAGCATGAGAAAATACTTCCTCAAATTTGTCTGATAACGAGGATCATATCAGTTCTTTGAAGCTTCTGAATGGGGCTATTGTGGAATCATCATCTTTGGAAGCGGAATCCGTTCTGGATGTAATAAACAACGAATATATGGAAGAAATCCTTGGTGCCTTCGTTTCCAGTTAAATTCTACATTTTCTATTTTATTTTTACTAAGCCTATTTTTTGTTATTATACATGATAGAATCACATTGAATTTGCTTGGCTTGTGATTTTTATTATTTTGCCAGTAGTCATGTTGCTTTCACGACCAAGAAGGGGGTGTAGTGATTTCCCTTCTGGGCCCACTATGATTTTCCCTTAGTTTTGCATTTTAGACATTTTAGGCTGCCTCTGCACACCTTCCATAACTACATATGACACATTTGTTTGACTCTTCTTGTGATTTCGTCTACACATTTTGTACAAGGTTGCTGGGAATACATAACAACATAGGGGCATATTCTCAAGGACTTATCGCCGATTTATCGGCACTTTAGCGCCGCAAAAGTGGCGATAGATTTTTCGCCCAATTCTCAAGCTGGTGCAAACTGCCGATATCGCCAGTTTTCCTGCGATAGCTGCCGCAAAAAACATCGCCACGGATGAGAGCGACAACTAACGCCAATGATATGCAGAGTAGGCGTTCCCGTGCAAAAACACACGAAAACACCACTTCGCGATATTCTCAACGACCAGCCAGATCGGCGAAGCAATCCAAAAACAGGCGATAAGGCACGTTAGCAGAAGGGATTTAACACCTGCCTATTACTGGTGCTAAGCAGGATGACAACCTGCAGTAGAAAGGGAGCCCAGCCCAGAGCCACATCTGAAGACCAACAGATGCCATGGAGCCAATGATCATGCAGCTTGGAGACCCAAGAGGGCCACAACACCCACCGCCACCACCCCCAGGATCCCCCCCCGGACCACCCCCCCGGACTACCACCTAGGCAGCGCAGAAGAAGACAGCGGACGTTTCTAAAACGCACCAGCCTCAGACACTCAACGCCAGAGGATGCCATTGCCACTACAGGCCTAAAAGGACAACCAGTCTCCGTATCCTGACCCACATTGCCCACAGGCTGACGGTACCAACACAGCAGAGAACCAACATCCCTCCGCAGACAAAGCTGCTGGCTGTGCTGCACCTGTTGGCCTCTGGTACCTTCCAACCAACAACTGCTAGAGTCAGAGGAGTCTCACAGCCAGCCCTATCAAAGTTCCTCACACCTGTCTTGGATGCCTGTCCACAAAAACAACGGCGGGCCCCTGTATCCGCACCACACGCTAGTTCCAATTCGTAGTGTTCCTGCGCAAACAACCCCAATGCCAGCCGTTGCTTGACGCCTCTGTGCTCCAGATCCAAGATTGTAGTTACTGAAATGGGGGTGCGCCAGGTCATGAAGTCCAATAGCCAACAGTAGTGTAAAAACAGTTCTTTATTACAAATACATAAATCAACAATACGAAAAGCTCAGCCAACGCGTTCCATTCCCAACGGGGAACTTCATCAGGGTAACGTGCGGATTCAATTAACTGCTTATGCTGCGGGAACTCCCCAATACAATTCGATATTCCGAAAGTCAGTATTCAGAAACCTGTTGGATAAATGGTGACAATGGTCAAGCATCCGCATAGTCACACACGTAATCTGGCACAGTGTATTGCACTTGGACAAACCGGAATGCTAACAGGTATGATAAATCCTGCACAAAAAGACCGTAACAGAAGTTTGTGTGGTCGTAACCTTCGTAGGAAAGAAAAGGAAGGTTACGACCACACGAACTTCTGTTACGGTCTTATTATGCAGGATTTATCGTACCTGTAAGCATCACTGTTTGTATCAGCTTGATACCCCTGCACCTTCACTTCCCCCACACTGCGCAGGAACAGCTGGAGAGCAAGCAAGGGAACTACGCCATAGCTGGCTTCCCGCACGTGTTGCGGGCAATTGACTTCACACATGTACTACTTGTGCCCCCCCCCAATGACACTGCACACAACAACCGCAACAGAAACCACACGCATTCCAAGAATGTGCAGGCAAAAGTGGACCACCGGGGCCTGTTCACGAATGTCGTTGCAAACTTCCCAGGCAGTGTGGAAGACCTTGGACATGTAGCTTTGTCATCCCCCCTGTAAGCGTGAGCGGAGTGGCCTTGGCTGGCGTATGTCGTGAATAAATAGCCCGGGGCTCTGGGCGTGGTTCAGTTCCGGGATGGCCACCAAAGTAACTACTGCGTGGGTCTCTGTGTCCGCCATATCCTGTCCATAGGCCTACACGCACGTGGCCGACCACCTTCAACGGCCAGATTTACACTGGAGACGAGGTGGCTACGTGCCAAGCCAACCCGCGCACATCTCGTCATCGCATGCAGGGTCATGTCTGCCAGGGTGGCACCCACCACCCAACCACGAGGCTGCTGCCATGGCCGGTGGTGCCTGCGCGATCCTGTGCGCCTGCTGCACCCCAGCCCTGGTCCCCAGACCGGTCCACCGCACAGCGATGACTGGCCGCCCCCTGCGCACCCAGGCCTCAATGCTCACCTGACGCCACCGGCGTGTCTCCAAGAGGGCCCACCACGTGCCGGTGCAACCACCTCAGCCAATTGCTGGATTCCGCGCCACAGGCCCCCAGTGCACCCTGCGGCACCGCACCGTGGAGTCATGTGTGTGCTGACTGCTGCCTTCGGCATACACTGCGGTCCAGCAGGGCTCTCAATTCAAATCGAATCTTGATTGGCAGGACGGCGTATCGAGGTCTACGCATCATCGCAGGCTGCACACCCGCTCAGCTCTTCAGGTGCCCCTACCTCAGTTCACCGCAAATCACCGTCCCGTGGCGGTAGGCCCGTGCCGGCCGCAGTGCATTGGATGCCACCAACTCTGTGCACCGCAAGTCATCATCCCGTGGTGGTAGGCCCGTGCCTCGTGGTGTGGACGCCATCATGTCACCTCCGGCAGTGGGGAATGTGATGTGGTAGGCCCCTTTTATTGGCAGGGTCACATGTCCTGTGACGCCTGTACTGGATGGGTGTGGTGTGGGTGTAAACCAGCCCTCAGGGAGTGGCTGTGGCATGCTGACAACTAGACCAGTGATCAGCAGACCTGGGGTATGTAACTTTGTCCCCCCCCCTGTAAGCATGAGTGGAGTGGGCTGGGCTGGCGCTGGAATGATGTGAAGCGTAGGGGTGTGAACAATGAGCCCGGGGCTCTGGGCGTGGTTCAGTTCTGGGCTGGACAAGAAAGTAACTAATGCGTGTGTCTCTGTTGTAGTGTCGGCGCCACCGGGACCACAATCGGCAATGTTGCACCCTGTGACTTAAGTCCCACAACATGAGCAACATGGACGTAAGGGGGAATCACTGACCCTACATTCATCCATAAGTTCATACTTGAATGATCATAGACATGACACATCTGTGTGACTTTGAATGTTTTATTCACATTCAGTGGAGTGTTGAAGCTGGAGCAGTACAGGGCCTTGCAAACCCCACTTTGCATTGTTGCCCCATGGAGGGCCAGCCAGAGTCCTTCAGGGAATGACAAGCTCATTGGAAGAGGAAGAGTTCAGTCGGCAGTCTGATTGCTGTGTCATTGGTAACCAAACAGAATATGGCAGTCCATGTCGAGGTCCAAGGTGAGTGTCACAGAGTGTATCCGGGGACAGTGGAAAGTGATGATGCAGAGGTTAGAACCAAGCAGAAACGGGCCATATGGCAGAGATGAATGCTACTGCTTCCTTCTTACCACTAAGGCAGAACCATCCGCATCTTCGTCCTCTGATGTTTCATGTGCCTCACATGTGGGTGGTGGTGTTTTGTCTGCATCACTGTGTGGCACTGACACATCAGGGGCCGGAGGTGGAATGTCTGCCGCACTGTGTGGCAGTGACACATCAGGGGCCTGAGGTGGATTGTCTGCCGCACTGTGAGGCACTGACACATCAGGGGGCGGAGATGTGGATGTAGAAGCAGCAGCAGCATTCATCAGCGCCAGGCCTTGTGGCAGCAATGCCATGATGAGGGTCTGCAGGGCATGGAAGATCCTAGGTACATCTCGCTGGTGTGCAGCCATGGCAGCCATTCTTTCCGCCTGCATCCGCTCCCTGTACTCCATGATCCTCCGCATGTGTCCCAACTCCTGGCTGACATCGCAGGAGCCACTCTGACTAGACAGTTGTCCTTGTCTCAGAGTCAGGACTCCAGCGATGTCAGCCATGGATCGTTGGAGAGCATGGAGCGGACTGTGGGTGTCCGTTAGGGACTGTAAGTGGTCCCTGATGGGACTTAGACACCCACCTATGGCATCTAGTTTGGCTGCCATGAGGTCGAACCCCACCCGCACCTGATTAGCCATCTTCTCCTGGCACCCTAACACACGGCGTTGGAAGGCCATGTGTTGTTCGTGGGGGTCCTGGGAGACAGCCAGGGTGGTGGGTGCTTCCTGCTGTGTGGTCTGTGCAGGGGTGAGGTCTCCTCGATGCAGCTGGGCTGCCCTGCTCCTGGAGGTGAGGTGCCAAAGCTGTCCATGAGCTCTTGGAGGGCGTCGGTGTCGAAGGTGGGGAGGTCCTCTTCGTCATCAGTGTAGAGATGTTCGGTCTGCTCTGCAGGAGGTGTTGATTCTCCCTCTGCAATGTGAAGGGGAGATGCAGTTTAACATTGTGTTCACATGTATGTTGACGCATTGTACAAGTTTACATACAGACTGCATGACAATGTACATTGTGACTGTTTGGGAGGAGCTGCCTATTTGATGCAGGACAGTGGACATTTCGACAACATCACGGATGTGTGTTTGTACTTGTAAATTATCATCTCACATTTCCCTGCTATGCCAAATGTGATTGGCCAGTTTCTACACACAAGCGGCACCAGTTGTGTCCTCTGTTCTGTTGTGAACTTGTTGCAGTTTCATTGTCATCTCACATGTCCCTGCTATGCCAAATGTGATTGTCCAGTCTCTACACACAAGCGGCACCAGTTGTGTCCTCTGTTCTGTTGTGAACATGTTGCAGTTTGTACCACATTGTTGTCAATGTTGATGTGCTCTGAATGTTATGTGTGTGTGCTACATTTTGGGAGAGTCGCCCCTGCAGCTCTGATTTTGCTGCCCCTTATCCCTTTCAGGCGGTGTGCCTTTGACTTCTGTGCTTATACAGTGCTGAAATGTTGCATACTTGGGTAAATTGGGCTCTTGGCCGGAGTTGGGACTCTGGGGCATGGTTTGTCCACAGATGTGTTGTTGACGTCAGGGGTTGTTTGTGCACGTGGATGTGTCAGAGTGTGACCTGCTCCTTTACGGATGTGGTCCACACTCAGCCACCTCAGTGTCGTGACGTGCAACATGTCATGATATATTGACTGCTGCCATGCTATTCGTCATGCAGTGTCACTTGCATTGTCAGTGTGGCTCACAGACACGCCGCTTTGCTGGGTTTGGCACATGTGCATGGGTTGGTTGTGAGATTGGTGATGTGTGAGAAGGGCCCCCTCTGGGCACATAGTCGACGGGGCCTACTTGCTGTTTCTAGGTGTGCTGCAGTGTGTCAAGGGGATCAGGGACATGATCCAGAGTCATTGTGGGTGTGCACTGTGCTATACTTAATTGTGCATGTGTGCCATTGTGCCCATCTCCCCCGTCCCCCAGTCCCTGGTCATTACTCACCCTGTTGCTGTTGTGTCAGGTCATGTTGAGCAGTGTCCAGTCCCCCAACTCCTGCCACCGTCTCCAAACTGATGACTGTGGACACCATTTCCTCCATCTCATCCAGCTCCTCCTGTGACACTGGACTCCCACCTCCAGTCTGCATTGCTGCTTCTGGTTGTTGCTGAGTTTCTGCTTTGTTTTGCGCTTCACATCATTCCAGCGCCTCTTGAGCTCTTCCATTGTCCTCCTCAGCACTCCGACTGCATTCACCTTGTCCACGATGGACTGCCATATTGCATTTTTTGTTGCCATTGACACAGTGGAGGTGACGAACAGTTGTTGATGGTGTTCTATCACCTCCGTTATCAGGATCCTGTTTTCCTGCCGACTGAACCACTTCTTCCTCTTTTTCTTCTCCTTGCCCTTCCCTGACCCCGAGGTCCCAGGCTGATCCTCCGTGGGGCATGTGGGGTTCTGGCTGTCCTATGTACTTGCTCCGGCTACCTCTATTGTGCTTCGCAGTTGTTTTGGTTTTGTTTGTGGGTTTTTTTCTGCTTTTATGGTGATTTTTCCCACTTGACGTGTGTGAATTGCAGGCCTGGCGCAGCTTATCGCTGATTTTTTTATCGCGTTTGGGCCCATCGCCACTTTTTTCATATTCGGCTTTGGATTTTTATCGCCGTCCCGGTAAATTTATTGCGGACAATTGACGCGTTATCGGGAAACTATTGCATGTTACCGCCGTGTTGAGAATAAGACGTTAACACTGCGTTATTTTCCCGTGATAGACGGCGATATGAAAAATTGCGTTAACCTATTTTGTCAATGATTATCGCACGTTCTTGAGAATATCCCCCATAGTGTACTGTTTTCTGTGCTCGTTCAGCAACAGGTCCTAATGTTTAGATATAACATGGCCACATAGCTGCATCCCCAGCACAATAGTTTTATCATGTAAACTGTGTCCTGTCCCGTTGGGGGCCAGAGAGGAGAATTCTGGCAGAGAGGACTGTTTTAGAACAACAGTAGTGCCTGACATGCATCCCTGCGTAAACTAAGTTTACACTCATGATGCAGACTACCGAACTACAAACACCAGGTATGGGGCCTAGGAAGGCCGATCCACCGATCACAAATATATCTCTATGCTCATATAGTAAGGGTAGACCTAGACAGATATATAATTTGTCATGGTTGGAATGTTTGTCCTATACAGTCTGCTAGTAATGCTAAATACTTTGTTTAGTTGCATCTGCCTAATGATCGCAGCACATTTGCTTCATAATAGACTACAATAGTTTCAGGAAATGTATTGTAAACTTCCTTCATGTCTTATGTTTACTATGGGCATGCATGAGTGAGTAAGAGAGTAATGCAAGGGGAAGATCTGTTTCTATAGTTCTCTTGGGGACTAGAGGGACATGTTTGAGGTTGCCAACATCACCTGTTACTCTGGAAGGTTAGGAGTTCTGGTTGGGCACTCTGAGCTAGCCAGGATTTCAAAGACAGGCACTAACATTGTAGAGAATCTCAGTCCCTACACTCTGATGTCCTATCCTCCTAATGCACAGTTCTGCTGTACCAGCAGAATCTGTGCAACACTAGGACATGTAAAGCTCAAAAGTATATGTTCTATGTTTTAAATACACTACACCCTGCCCATGGGTGTAGTGTATTTCACTGGTGGATCAATACATTCCAAAGTCAAATTCCTAGCAAAAATGTCTCTCGACTCCAGGCGTGTAGCCAGAAAATGTAAACACCACCCACTTGATCTGTGTCTCTAAATCTCAGGGGTGAGGGAAGCCAGTAAGCCTTACTCACAATATATTTGGTCCTTTCATCCCACCTTCCATCCATCTATCATGCTTCCTTCCTACCTTTATTATTCGGTCTATCCACCCTTTCATCATTACTCCTCCACCCATCCTTCAATTCTTCCACTCACTTCCAGCCATGTATTCATTATTTTCCCATCCATATTGCCCTTCTTTTTAATCCATTCATCATTTCAACCTCCATTTATCAATTCACCCACCCATCCACACCTTCATTCGTCCATCTACCCATTCATACAACCTTTCATTATTCCAGCCGTCCTTTCTTTCAACCACCAATGCAATGTTGTTTTACATTTCATCCATCGATTCGTTCACCCTTGCATCCATCTTTTCATGCTTTTTGCCCTTCCTTCTTGCCACAGTTTCTTTCTTCTTTTCATATGTTCTTCTTTTCATTCTTCTTTCTAGCCATCTCTCACACACTCTCAGTACTGTAGCCAGTGTATCGTGGGCCACACTTTAAGGAAGTAAATGGGCCCTACAGCTACTATTTGATTGCTAAAATACAGCAAAAAACAGGGTTCAGTGAACCGCTTTAGCCTCTGGGACCTGGTGCCACTCCACCTGCTGCACCAATTGAAGCTACGTCCCTGCACACTCTTTCATTCTCTTTCTCTAATCAGTTCTCCCTTTAGGCCTCCTTTACTAATATTGGCTTCCCAACCCTGACCTCTGTTATGGTTTGCCCTTTCTTTTTTTATGAACGTTTTTCTGCAGACAGAACAATCTCATAAATAATTATAGGTGTATACACCACTCCGCTTAAGCTGTGAAATTGGGGGATTCAGGACGCCACTGCTGGACTCCATGACTCCACTCCAAAGCCACTCCTTAAGATCACCAATAGATTAAACCAAGACTTTGCTTACTCTCTTGGCAAACTACGTATCAATTAATTCTTGCCAGCATTGGGATGAATGTTCTATTTGCCAACATTCTCCCCAAGCATGAAAATATTACTTGGTATATGTTCTTATGAAAGAGGGAATGCACAGGAATTATTCTGGGTGACTAGAAGTACAAACGTTACTAAATTCATTGTGAGAAACAATAACATTAACTTATAACAATAATCACTTTCTTCATTAAAGCGGGCATGCAGGGCTCACTTTAAGGACAATCTCAGTTCTACCTCCCTGGACGTTGTGTGGGATGCGTTCAAGGCTTATATTAGAGGGGAACTAGAAAGCTTGTAATTTGCCCAAAAAATGCTGAACGCTCAAGCTAAAAGGCTTTGGAGGATAAATTGGGCTCATTGGAGGGTGATTTGCTTTGAGCTGGAACGAGGTCCCCTGATATTCAGGCAAGGTTGCAGAGACTCCTTGAAGATGGAAGGCTAGAGTACAGGGTCTATATAGATAAAAAATGTAGAGCCCAGTGGAATGCCAGGTCTATGCAGAATTTTAAATACGGGGACAAAGCCGGTGCTCTATTGGCCTTGAAGGCTCGGGCAGACAGGTCTAAGAATGTTATTAATAAATTGGTGGTGAATGATAGAGGGGATGTTTCGGGAAAGCAGGAGGATATGCAGGCCTGCCTAGTGTCTTTAATTTCTACTTTATATATGGAAGAAATCTCTCCCAACATAGAGTGTATCAAGGCTTGGTTGAGGAAGTTACAGCTACGCAGCTTAACAGCTACGAGTGGTAAGACACTCGATGCCCCTATATTTAAGGAGGAGATTCGTTTAAGTATAACTAAAAGTAGGAATGGTAAAGCCGCAGGTACCGATGCTCTACCAAATGAAGTGTATAATCTTTTAATAGAGGAGTTGATACCATTCTTGGAAGTTTTGTTTAACTCAATCTATAGGCACGGTGGACAGGTTCCTAAGTCCTGGAAAGAGGCCACAATAGTCCTCATTCTGAAACCTTCCAAGGATCCCTCTAGAGCGGATTCCTATCGGCCAATCTCCCTGCTCAATGCAGACTATAAGATCTTTATGAGTATATTAGCGGGGGATTGGCTAAGCTCACCCCTCAGCTTATACATTCAGACCAAAAGGGTTTTATCCCAAAGAGATATAGACAGGAGCAGACCCAGTTAACAGTTAATTGGCACTATAGATCTCGCCATAGAACGATCTGCTCCTTTGGCCGTAGTAGCGTTGGATGCTGCTAAGGCCTTTGATCGAGTATGTTGGGTCTTTCTTTGGGAGGTTTTGAGCACAATGGGATTTGGCCCTAAATTTCTTAATACGCTCAAGATGGTCTATGAAGGAGCATCGGCTAGGATTTTCTTTAATGGCACATTAACCCCCAGTTTTCATAAACTAAGAGGGACACGGCAGGGCTGCCCTCTCATGCCTCTTCTTTTAGATATTTATATAGAACCTTTGCTCAACAGCTGAGATTGGAGGCTTCTCTTGTTCCTTTCAGTTCTCCACCCTACAGCTGCAAAGTCGCACTTTACACCGACGATTTATTAATTTACACGGCTGATCCTCTAATATCGATTCCAAAGGTGGAACAACTATTGGTGGAATTTGGCTCCCTCTCTGGTTATTTAGTGAACACTGCTAAAACTGAGGTTATGTGTTGGAATATCACGGATTGGGAGGGGAAAGTGAGTTCCAATTTTAGATATCTGGGCATTACAATAGTGGGTGAAATAGATGAAATTCGCAGCTTAATTTGCTAAGGGTCACTAAAGAAATTGACTGACTATTAGTTAGATGTAAAAATCTCCCGTTGACAATCTTTGGACGTGTTAACTTAATAAAAATGATCATCCTTCCCAAATTACCTACCTTTTTAATGCCATCCTCCTTGGGTTTCCCAAACAAGGTATTGATAAAATCAAAGGGAAGGTTGTGAGTTTTATTTGGGCACATAAAGGCGCTAGGCTGTCTTGGAAAAAACTTAGACGCAAGTTGAATAAAGGGGGATTGGCCTTACCCGATTTTAACTGGTATTGTGTTGCTTTCCAGATTAAAAATATTCGGATGCTTCTGGTAAAGGCGGATGACTCCACTTAGGGGAAACTTTTGGGGGAGATGGTGAGGCAATGGAGCGTGGAGGGCTTTCTTTATAAGTTTGGGGACCCCAGGTTTTTCAAGAAAGTCTGATTAAAAGTATTAAGATCTGCCTTAAATCTATGGTACAACGTCAGGAGGAGGTGGAGCATTGGCTATTATTCAGACTTAGCTCTAGTTTGGGACTCTCCGGTAACCCCGGAATGTCTGAAGGATGCCTTAAGTGTTCCACTTAGGAGGGCGGGGGTTACAACATGTTGTTATCGGAGGGAGTGTATCCTTGGGAAGTACTAAAAGCTAAAACTGGTAATGAGCTGTCCAGATTTAAGTTTACTCAACTACCCTCTTGGTTTGTGGCATCTAAAAAGGAGATCGGGGGCAGCTGTGAGTTGGAGTCTTCTCTTCAGGACATTAGATCTAAGAGTTGGGAGGTTGCAATGTGTTATAAGAGGCTCTAGGTAGCAGAGGAAAAGATGCTACCACCCCTTATTCAGGGTAGAGTGGAACTCTTCTTGTGGGAGATATTAAGACAGTATGGGATAATTCCTTGAAGATTCTGTACTCAACTGTTAAACCTGCTAACCTGAAGAGGAACCACGTTTTCACCATCAATCATCTTTATTGGACTCCACATAAAATATCCAAGTTTGCCCCTCAACCTCCCCCTAAGTGCGGAAGGTTTGGCTGTTTAGGAGCTAACGATGTCCATATCTTTGTCAAATGCCCATGCCTGAGTGACTTTTGGAGTGGAATAGAACTTACACTAAAAGGTATCTTTGGTCGGGAGATCAAATTGAATGCAATGCTTGTCCTCCTAGGAGATGATGAAATATTAACTACGCTGTGGAGGCGGTCTCATAGAAGGTTGCTCTTCTACTTGATCCTTATCACCAGAAGAGAAATATGTTTGAAATGGAGGGCCCATTTGCCCCCAAGAGTGGAAGATTGGGCTAGGGCGGCTGTTAAGGTCTGCCGGTTGGATCAGGGTATGGCAAAGAGCCCTACTCCGACTATATGGACTGACTTCTTAATTTGGTGCAGCTTCCTGGGTGTTGGTTATTCGCCTAATGATTACACCGAGTCAGTGGCAAGGGTGATGGTCCAGTATGGAAACAGGACCTGGGCGAATGCAGTGACCGCTGGGCAGATAATTTGATGGTGCGGTTTATTGATTATTGCAAACGCTCTTTGGTGATATGAGGGAAAAAAATAAATAGATAAATAAAATAATCACTTTCTTCTGGTGATTGGAACAGCTCTGGGAAAGATCACCTCGTTGTGTTAATGCTGCACTCCGCCACTTCTGAAATGCAGGGCTGCACCGTATTTACAAGAATACTGTGCAGCCTTGCATTTCCCCCTGCACTGGCACTAATTTAGCTGCCTAGTGACAATGCAGGTACCCTTGCACCATAGTGTAGGGTGCCTGCATTGAGGGGAATGATTGTTTATGTGCAGGAAGGTATCCCTTCCTGCACATAAACAATCTGGTATGGCGTTTTGATACTTCTATGTGTGCATTATTTATAATAATTTTTTATGTGCAGGAAGGGACACCTTCCTGCACATAAACAATCAATGGCATTTTGCTGTTTCTATGTGTGCTGCACAGTGCAGCACACATAGAAACAGCAAAACCGAGGAGAAATTAAAAATTTCTCCTTGATGTGCCAGGGTAAGACCAGGTTTTCCCTTGTCTTAATTTTGGAGCTGCCCCATATTTACGCCACACTTGTAAATATGGGGCAGCATCAAAATCAATGGGTGTTGCAGTAGAACGCCCACCACAACACCCATTGCCCACCCCTTTCACGTTAAGTATAGCGTGAAAGGTTGCCTTATTCACAAGGCAGCATTAAGCCACATTAAATGGCTTAACACCGACTTGTGAATAAGGCGAAGCCCCTATCTCTACCACAACGTCAAGAAAAGTGACGCTGTGGTGGCGATAGTGGCTTGTATATATGCCCTTCGTTTTTACACCAATATATAGTTAGTGTTAAAACTAAGCACTAAACCAGAGTGAGCACTAATAGCTCCAATCGAAAAATAGGGAGCCCATTTATACCGTCAAGCAGACCTTAGATGCAGGCCAAGGTGCCCTACATGGAGCAATTCTTCAATAAAAATAACAGAAAACATTGGCACAGCCAAGTTTTATTATATGCTCGTTCATAAATTAATCAATAATGCAGATTTATATAGATTTCTACAATACTCACCCATACATAAACTGCACGAGCAGACACCTAACCTGGATATAACTGTGTTTATAAATCAATATGCAAATAAAGGACCTTTCTTATACAAGAATGCCTCATTTCAGGAACTGAGCATTTTCAGTGCTGGAGAAAAGTAACATTTTTCAAGAGATGTGCTTCCTTGCCCTTAATAGGCCATTGCTTATAACACCGCACCATTAGGCTACTGCCTCACCTCATCATAAGTCCCAACTAGGTGCAAATCATAAACTAGTATGGGTAAAAATATACGATGAGCATGAAAAATTAACATCTCTCCTTTAAAAAATTGCCATCCAACATTGTGGTTAATGTTGAAGAGCAGAATGAGAAAATAAATATGCTTGAATACACAGAGGTGATCTAGGAAAGAAAACTATTTACCAGGTGCCTCTGGTTTTTTATACTACACAATATAGGAACCATGGTACACCATAATCAATTATCTTCAGCTTGACACAGCCAAACTCACTAACAATAATTTTTAAGCATCCATCAATAGCAGTCTACAAACTACTCCATAGTCACTCATATAACTTCATAATACAAAATAAATGAAACAGCCTGTTGTGACAAAGTTCACTGCAAGCATAGAAAGGTGGCACACCCACTGATGACATTCAGTACAATCTCATTCTGAATGGCATCCAATTGGTGTTCTAGTCCTTTTGGTAAAAATAATTCTTAAACTAATGATTAGAAGGTGATTGCCACCAGGTTGTCAGCAACACACAGGTGACTCACTAGGCAGCTGCCACTCAAGGAATGAGTTGCATAGTCATAGAGCCTCCTCAATGGCATCTCGTTCATTGGCTTCCTCAGTTTCATTGAGTATTTCTTCATGCCACTTCTGAGGCACATGAAAATGATAGAAAAGGAGGAGTTGTGATGATTAATTGTGCCTACCTTCACCTCTAAAGTGACGTGTGGCAGACGTCAAGTGGCAGAAATGTCTGCAAGTAGTAGAACATTTGTTAGAAGGCTAGACAGCAAAGTACACTAATTGCAATCCACACAAAACAAACAGGTGGGTAATTAAAAAAGAAACTACATGTTTAAATATATCATATGTTTGGGGGAACTAGCCTGATGATATAAATAATTTCAGCTTATTTTACTGCAATGACCAAGTTAGGAAGAAATAACACCCTGAATCATCAACATATAATGAGAATATTTCCTCCAACATTCCCACTCATTGATCATTTTGCATGAAGCATGTATAATTGTTTGGAAAGCTCCCTTTAGATCCCTAAAGGCGGGTCAAATAAATTATGATTAAAGCAATACTTTTGAAACAGACAAAGCTAACCATAACTACACCATCCTTAGTTATTTGATAAGAAATTTGCCTTGTTAATCCCGTCCATCTATCCTTCTCCTCACTCTCTAGCTCAGAGGTGTAGAAGATATAGACCAAGATATAGACCAATATTTTTAGAATAAGTAGATGTTCAGTCCTAGTTGTATGATGCTAAAGCCCAACCCCACCAAGGCAGAATTCCTGTTAGTGGCTAATAACAGCAACTAACCACTAGTCTAAATGTGGCTCAATGACCTTAACATTGATGGCTTTGAAACTCAATTTTCATCGTATGGCACTTGGATTCATCTAGGAAGCAAACCTTACTCTCTAGGGACACAGTGGCAAGAAAACAAAGATGCATGGTGCCAGCTCTCTCCCTAAACAAAGCAAAACCATACCTTAACCCCTTAGCCACTGAGGCTTCCCCTGCAGATTGCTGAACCCTTTCTTGTGATATTTTGGATATTTTTCACAGAAGCACCCAGGCCAAATCAAATGTCCCATTTTTTTTGCCAACATGTTGGACATTATAAACATACCCAGAATTTGTGGATTCCTCTGAGGGGTTTTGAGAAAATAGACGAAATATAGCAAATTGCTTTTTTGTTTCTTTTGGAAAAACAGGTATAAAGTGCTCTGCAAGAAAGGGTATTTTTTTCTAAAGATAGCATCAACAAAAGGTTTGTTGTACTAAGATCACAATCCTCCCAGCTTTCAGAAACAATCAGAGTTATAAAGAAAACCAATTATTTTACCACAGCTTTTGTATTTTTCTAACTGGAAATCCATTTTTATTTTTTGTTCTTTCAATCTAAGAGCAGTTTGAGGTGGAAACAGGTGTTAAACCCCCTAGGAGACATTGGAAAACTGTAAAACTATACATTTTGAAAACTAGACAAAAGTCGCAATTCAGCAAGTGGGTGATTTTGTAGATTCATTGCTCATGGTTTCCTTAAAATAATTAATTTTTCAAATTAAAAAAATAATGAAAATAGCTAGTAAACAATAGCAATTAGTGATAATGTTTACATCTGTAAATTTTGGTGTAAATGGTCCATTAACACAAGTAACATAGTGTTATATCTGGCAGACTGTTCTGGATACAGGAATATATAGTGGTTGCAGGTTGTCCAAAAATACACGCTATGCCAAGTCAGTAAGTGAGCTACAGTTTCTAATGAATTTTGATTGCTTGCACATCCTGCACCAATTCATATGGTAAATTCTAATGAATGAAATATGGGTATGAAGGAAACCTGAGTATTTTTAATGTGCACATGATAATGTGTTTAGGAATAGTGGTAATTGTTACACCTCTAAATTTGGAGTTTCTCATGCTACAATGTGATTCAAAGGGCATTTTGCAAAATGTGTCCTTTCTTGCACATTGCCTTACATTTGGTAAATCTAAATTTCATGGATCCTACTAACGTTTCTCAGCAACAATGTCCAACAAACCTAAAACTTTGGTTAAACTCTTACATTGTCATAAAATTTCTGTGAGGAAAACATCCGGAATCTGCTAGGATCCACAAATTCCTACCACCCAGCATTCTACACTTCTCTCAATTAAAAAAATGGTACCCCATTTGTGTGGTTGACCCAATCACCCACAATACAAGATGCCCTAAAGAGGGAGGCGGAGACACAATTCTTGGCATAAAAAGGCAACCCTTTTCTGTTATGAGCGTAGCTGCGAAATTTGAGCCCAGGTTCAACTGCCACCCGGGGACACCTACCAAACCCAGACATTTCTGAAAACGAGACACCCAGGAGAGTCCAGGGTGGTGTCTTCTGTGTGAACCCCACTACCTTTTCTTTCCTTCACATCCTGAAACCCTCAGAACTTTGGCTTAAATCTTATATTTTACTCATATGTCTGTTAGGGAATCTTCTGTAAACTAGCAGAAGCCTCACAATTCATACCAAATAGCATTCCCACAATTCTCCAAATAAAAACAGTACCACACTTGTGTGGCTGGGCAAGACGCCTGTGACAGGTACAGATACAAACTGTGACCATATGAACTAAAGGTGGTCATCACCTTTCCTGCTTTGTTCCGGTCCTGTCTGAGTTTTCTAGGTTTCCATGGGTGGCGGCTGAGCCAGGGCCCAAAATCTTTAGCAACCCACATCAGCAAAAGGGTCATTTTTCTTGCCTGAAATGTTATGCCTCCACATTGCCTTTTGGGGCCTTTCCTAGTGCAGGTGCTAGGCTCAGCCACACAAGTGAGATCAGTTTTATCTAAAAAAATGTAGGAAAGCTAGCTGGCGGGAATTTTGTGGCTCTCTGTGAAGTTCCCTCACAGAAATGTAAGGGAAATGGGAATGTTTGAGGGTTGAAGAGTAATAAAACTGAATGGGGTCCACTGAAGTCACACCATCGTAGACACCTCTGAATCTTCAGTTTTCAAATATGTCAGGGGTTGTTATTGTTCTGAGTCTGCAGGCGAGGGTAGGTGTTTCAGTGTGCTGATCCGTAAGATTTTCACGCAAATTAGTGTGCCGCCAAGCACGACTCGAGGAGTCTTGAGCAATGGCCTATTTGGGTCAGCGCCAAATTAGATTTTTAGGTTGATTCACAGAGTGGTATGTGTGACTGGGATTAGACATAGGAATCTATACATTGAAACTCCAGTTACTACGTAGATTAGGTGACACTGGTTCTGAAGAAAAGCTACTAGCTCATCTATATGACTAAATTGGGCTTGAAACATGTCGACCTATAGCTATCTTAGATAATAAATTCTAGTAGATAGCACCACATATCTTAACATAGGCAGGAGGACTCAGTCATTAAAATTATCCTGCGGAGTATCTCCTGTCCTACTTTTAACCTCACTTTTGCACCTAAACACATAATACACCAATGTACATTTAGACCCACACTTCACCAAACTGCTTATGAAAATATCTCCGGTAAAGAGCCCCCATTGAGGTTGCCCGTCAGTTATTGCAGCGCCGGCTAGACTTGCAGCAAAAGCCCAATGATGAAGCATGACACCTATCTAGGTGTGTGAGGGCAGTTGTTCCTACAGAGTCGTGCTCCCATTGGACTCTGTGGAACTTGACTGACCTGAGTAGACGAACACATCTCAATAGGAACTGCATACTCATCTGACCTTGACAAGTTAAATAGTGCATGCATGCTGGACCTTTATGTACTCCGAGTCCTACCCTCTTGATACACGTTGTTATTGTTCCCTCAGAGTCCATCCACTATTCAAGTACATACTCACACTGTTCAGTTTCAGAACAACCGATAGTGATAGGTTCAAAGAGCTAATACTAAATACAGTACAAAATAGTGAACCCATGACATACTGGTTGTGAACAGTAAAGTATTGTCAAGGTACCAAACACTTTGCTGTGCATTCACTTGCCTCTCATGCATACCACAGAAAGTCACATACATCGCCTCCTGTGGTCCCAAAATAACACAACACTCAGATCCATAAAGCATGGCCATTCAAGGGTCTGTCACATTCATACACCCACAGTACTGAAACACCAGTCCCACAGCCACTCACTTTTCGTGTGGTTGGATAGGCCCTGGGCACAAACACTTCGATTTTACATATTCACATTTAAAGTTGACATCTTTTTAAACAGTGACCTTTGTAACACATTTTGCATATCAGCGTTCTAAGAAAATAATTGCTTACATGTACATTTCTTGGTAGGCTCGTTAGAACACTCTATGCAAGATCCCTCGCACGCTGTGCTAACTATGTTATCAATTGTTGTATGTTAGGCGACAGTCCTAGATGGGTAGAATAAATGAGATGCGCCTGGTCCAGAGCTCAGGCACTGAATGCATTGGTTTAGTTTGATATGTTACCTGCATGCGCCCTTGCTTAGACAGAGGAGCATTTCAACAGGATTGTCATCATCACTCTGGGCCTGAATTCTAACCCAGCTGGATTCCATCCCTATCCTGAGAGGTATGACGGCCTGCCCTACATCAGACCCGGCTGACAGGTAAATAGGGAGTTAGACCACTCTATTAGATCTGGCAGATTAGCACACCTATGGTCATCACAATAGGCAGAGCTAGATAGGAGTACTATTATATGCATCCATAAAATCTAATACAATTGTTCAATGGTTGAATAATTCATCCTGTTTGCCATTCTTATTATGCTATGCCGGTGACATTGGTCTGCTTCATTGTATTAATGATTGCAGCGCATATATTTTACACAAGACTCCAGTTGTCTCAATAAATATTTAAACACCACTTGAGTATTTCTGTGTACCACTTTGGGCATACCTGAGTTACAAACGAAAGGGTAAAATTTGTTTCCAGGATTTCCTTAGGGGAATTAGGGTTGCAGACACCATCAGGTACCCATGTAGGTTTATGGGTCCATATGGTGCACTGTGACCAGCCCAGGGTTCAGGCCAACATATTCTGATGGTATGTGTGGAGTGAGTCCTCATACTTTTGCCCCTTATGTTGCCCAAACTCACAGACTTACTGAGAAAGCAAGAACCGCATGACTTGGCCTCACCAACATTCTAGTTTGGGTACTTATTTAATGGGTCTCCCGAGTAGTTGTCCCAAAAATCCTGCTCACCACTGAACTGGAGACATCCGTGGTGTTAGGGATACATCCTCCTCAGCCAAATAGGGAACCTCTATTTTTGCCTGTAGGGTTTTCAAGCATGAACCTTTAAAAAAATCACCCCACTATAGCTCTGAATACCATGAATCTACATGGCTAACGCATGACCAATAAAAATACTAGTAAATATTAGACATGTGGTAATACAAATATCTTCTAAAAACACTGGGATCATAAGAAAGATAATAACAAAAAATGTTAACGACGGGGTGGATCTCGTCCTCAGAAGTCCTCTGAAAAGCGCTATAATCTGCACACACGGGAACAACTTAAACAGGCTGATAGCTATCAGTATACAGATACATGTCCTTCTCGTTCCTTTCAGGAGTCATCCGAAAAACAGTCGAAGAGAGGAGAAAGATCAGAGTGCAGGTCAGGGGAGAACGAGAAAGCCTAAGTAGGAGTCACAGCGCTCTTCAAACTTCATTATAAAAAAGGAAAAAAAAACATCCACAGCAAAACTCTCAATTTAAAAAGAAGAAGTTGGCAAGTATTTTGGTTAGACATGCCATGAATACTAAGGACTCTGCTTCTGCACATGTAGTGGGCTCTGACTCTGCTAGACAATGCGGCAAAGGTGTCGATAGTTCATCAGAATCTTCAAGAGGTTCTGGTGGCGAGAGCAACTGATGAGTTTCTTCAGGTGGAAACACCAGCTCAGAGACTTAGCTCTCCAAGCAGATTATATGATTTTCAACTTTAAATTGAGGGTGGTAAAGAATGCACCATTAAGGTTCTCTCTTGGGAGAACCAGACATTGTGCTATGACATTCTCTTGGCTGACAAAGTTTGTAATAGAAGCCCCATGTGGGGAAATTGTGGCACATCCAGTTTTTTCAGCTTTGTTCCAGAATCAGTTAAACATGCATACGCCAAGAATTGGGCTCTTGCACAAGCCCCCGCATTATATCACAATCATATTGGCTGGATGAGAATTTGCCTTATCGAATAATACCTTTTGCCACCTATTTTTCTGACTCTCTTCTTGTTGGCTATGGGACTCTGGGCACTTTGAGCAAGTGTAAATGGTAAGCAGTTCCTTGGTGAAACAAGAAGAGCACCATCTGGACCCATAAACCCACATGATGGTGTTTGCAACCTCAGAACATGACAAACCTGTTAGAAATGGGGGTTTCTAGTTGACAGTGGCTTGCATCCTGTCCAAATAGGGCATGATAAAGCATGACCCCTAGCCCGGTGTGTGAGGGCCCTACTTCTCAAATTGGGAGACATCCTGTCGCTATCATAGGGTCAGGGTAGTAGTCTGAACCAGCCTCTTCCCCTTCATCTTCTCTTCTTGTTTCTCCTAGGAACTGCATACCATTTCCACTTGCTTGATCCCCTGGGGGCTCATATGCTGGACCTTTAAGCGCCCTCTGTCCCTTCCTTTTTTGATACTCTGGGCACTTTACCACTACTAATCAGTGCTAAAGTGCATATTCTTTTTGTGTAAATTGTAATTCTAATTGGTTCTCCATGATTGGCAGCCCAGGGCCTGTAAATCAAATGTTACTAGTGGGCCTGCAGCACTGATTGTGCCACTCATGCAAGTAGCCTTTCAAATGTGTCTTAGACCTGCCACTGCAGTGTCTGTGTATGCAGTTTTTAACTGCCATGTTGACTTGGCAAGTGCACCCCCTTGCCAGGCCGTAACCTTCCCTTTTTTTATATGTAAGTCACCCCTTAGGTAGGCTCAAGGTAGCTCCATGGGCAGGGTTCTGTGTATGTAAAAGGTAGGACATGCTGTGTGTTGTACATATCCTGTTAGCGAAATACTTTGCATTTCGTTTTTCACTATTGAAAGGCTGTCTTTCCCATAGGCGATCATTGGAGCTGCCTTGTAACATTTTACAAGTGTGACTTTCAATTGGGAAAAGATTGAGAAATGGAGTTTAGGTTCCTTGAACTCAGAATATGAAGGTACATCTTTTAGTGAAGGTGGTTTTTGGATTGAGTGTTTGAAAATACCACTTTTAGAAAGTGGGCATTTTCTTGTTTAACCATCCTGTGCCTCTGCCTGCCTGTGGACTCAACGTCTGGTTTAGACTGACAGGCTGGTTTGTGCATTCACCCCAGACACTCACACAAAAGGAGCTGAGGTGTGCCCTGCATATGTTGATGAGCCATCCTGGGCAGAGTGGTTGGAGGAGCTGTCACTAGTACCTGAATAGGCTGTGCTGCCCTGCACAATGCTGTCTCCACCTCCTGTTGTGTGCCAGGCCAGGACAGGACAGAACTGGTTCTTGTGTGCAAAAGAGACATTTCTTTGTGCTGATTTGAAAGGAAAAAGTAGTATAAGTATTGAAGCTCTGACCCCAGGATTTTAGGTTACTTCTGGAATCAAGAGGGACTTCTGCCAAGGGAGAAGAGCTGAAGAGCTGTGAGGAGTACTGCCCCTTTGCTGTGTGTTGCTTTGCTGGGGTCAACTGCAGTTGCTGCTTCTGCCAAGGAGAGGACAAAGACTGGACTTTGCTGTGAAACCTGCTTGAGAAGACTCTACAAGGGCTTGTGTGTGCTTGCCTCCTATTCTGAAGTCTCAGTGACACAAAATCTTCACCTACAGCATTCTTTAACTCTACTCCTGGGAGTTCTGACCTGCCTGGAGCTGCCTATTTCAGTTCCGGGCCCCCGGAGGTTGTTCTTGCTACAGAAAGCTATGAGGAACTGAAGAAATCTACAAAACCGACCCTTGGCTCTTTTTGTGTCAAACTTTTCCGACACAGCACCACCATGTGGGAGAAATTCCCAATGCACAGTCCAGTGCGACCGAAGAAATAGACACATTGCCTGCCTGCAGCCAGAGGAACCGCTGCACACCGACTACAATGAAGGCCCTGCTGTGCGGCTTAAAGAATTGATGCATCACCGGTCAGCGGCTACAGAAATCAACGCAGCAACCATGGCGCCGGAATTTACTCACGCATCGCACTTGTGCAGCAGGTTTTTCTAATGCAACACCGCAGACCAGAATCAGCTGGAAAATTGATACATCACTTTCCCCTACAGTCCAGATTCGACGCATCACTTCTCCTGCAACACATCACTGTGTTTCCGACACTTCCCTCTACTGCAGCTGTTTTTGCCTTGTGGATTTTGAGGCATTTGAGGTACTTTGTGTAAAAATCACGCATCCATGGATTTCAGTGGACAGAATTGCTTGAAACCTTTTAAAAGTCATAGTTTGAGTAGTGTATGTTGGATTTTTGTTGTTGTGGTCTAGTTTGGTATAGATAAAGATATTTTATTTTTTAAAACTGGTGTGGTGTCCATTTGTAGTGTTTTCACTGTGTTACTGTGCGTGTTTTGTACAAATACTTTACAGATTGCCTCTGTGATAAGCCTGTCTGCTCATGCCAAGTTACGAAGGGGGTGAGAAGGGGTTATCTAGGTGTGTAACTCCCTTACTTTGACTAGAAGGAAGGGTCCCCACTTGGACAGGATGCAAGCAACTGCCAACTAGAGACCCCCATTTCTAACACGGTTGTCATGTTCTGAGGTTGTAAACGCCATCATGTACCCATTTAGGTTTATGGGTCCAGATGGTGCACTGTGAGCTAGCCATGAATCAGGTCAACATATTCTGACAGTATGTGTGGAGTCAGTCCTCATACATTTGAAACTTTCTGAGAAAGTAGGTATCGTATGACAAACCCAGTCATCAGCCAGCTTATATACAAACACTCCTCCAGGAAAACACGCCAAATATATCAACAACCAACAGCCACATACACCGCCAGCCACTACACAAATGCCACTAGCCAATAATAGTGTATGACCCTTCATCAGTTTCTCACTCCTACCTTGCCCACATGCAGACTACCTACATAAGATCCTTAAGAAAACAAACAAGGCTAAGCTAAGTTTTGAATATCTGTTCATGACTGTCTGACACGGATGTCCTGACCAATACCACATGGGTACCAGGTACACCTTAACTAATGCCTGTCCAGGGCAGCATGCTTAGGCTCAGGAAGACATGTATTTCATGCACATTCAATGTACTCATTGCACTAAATCCAACTCCTTCCAATGTGGACAAATAAGTTGGGGTGTCAGAAGAAGCACTTGTGGCTCAATCCTCAGCATTATGTAAATTTGGCATGGCTACATTTGAACACTGGGGTAAACATGTTGGGGCAGACCCTCCTAAGTTTCCTAAAGAGTACTTGAAGACATGCTAAGGGCCTTAGGGTTTGATACAGAGGGTACTCCACGAAAAAATGTCAGATGTCCTATTTACCAATATGTTCAGCACATTCACTGTAATGCACTTGTAATATGGCAGATGAAGCATCTACTAAGTTTTTACACATGATGAAAGTGGCAAGCAGGCCATAGATATAACATTTATAAGTTGTGGGGATGCAATTATCGGTGGGTAACTCCATCCTTGACAATCTGACTACTTCCTACAAGAGATCCCAATGAAAAAAAGCATAGGCTAAACTTTGACTACTGCTTCCTGTCTCTGTCTCACTCGCGGCGTGATTCATAAAGGTAAACAACCACTTTTGTGTAAGTACACAATTGTTTGATATTCACAAAGGTATTTTACTAGTAGTATCTTTACGACTTCGAGCTTCAGCACATAAAAAGATAGGACTGCCCAATAACGATATGAAGGTGCTATGGGTAGGAGAAGGAGTTAACCTTGTGAGGACAGAAAGGTGAGAGGTTTCTCCAACTGCTACCTCCCACTCTTGGGGCCTTATTACGAGTTTGGTGGTCTGACCACTGTATAACCACGTCCAACCTTGCCAGCAGCCCACGGTGCTGGCAATGCAAAGACCACTGTATTACAAGGTGACAAGGGGGCTGGCAGTGTTAATGCAGTGGTGGGTATTTTTTTCCAAATATATCGATGCCTGTGTGTGCATTTCGACTGCATATGTGTTGGATGCACACATATGCATGATATATGTGGAAAAATACCATATACCCATTACCGGGGTTATGAGGGCAGTTCAGGCAATAGGTATGTGGTACGCAAAAGGCTCACCTCCATATTGCCCCACACATGGTCGTAATCCTCGGGTTATAGATCCTGCTGTGAAGGGGAGACCTGGAGAAAGGGATCCACGTTGGACTCTGCCTGGAGGAAGAAGAAAGGGGTGAGTACACCCCCCCAAATCCTTCGTCACCACCAATTTGAAGCAATCAGTTGGACCGCCGCGTGGATCAGGCAACTCGTAATATGCACAATGGTGCAGCTCCCCCATACTGCCCTATGGTGGCTGACCTTCCCCAATAGCGATTCGCGGTCTGCTGGCGGTCCCAGCGGTCCAGTGGCAGTCTACCCTAAGCCAATCTGCCCAACTCGTAACACGGCAGTCAGACCACTGAGCTCTCCACGCTCGGACCGCCATCTCCAATACAGCAGTCCATGGGACCACCAAACCCATAATAAGGCCCTTGGAGTATTGACGGCCACTAAAGTGACAATTGATGGCTTCTGGAAAATTCCTTACCTTCTGCTTGATCTGGCTTAAATGTTAACCACCCATTGGCTCCTGGTACCCTGTACATCCCTTAATGTGAATGTTCCAAGTGACAAAGTGGAATTTTTCTTGTCAGCCACTGCAATGTCATTGAAAAGCCCAAAGCGAGCAGAGTAACAGAAGGGTATTTGATAGCCTTTGCAGTATGACCCCTAATGACGTGTATTGTAATAAACTGCAATTAATACTCATGTTTGACTTATGTGACCCCTGCAAACATGTGTATTCAATGGTGAGTTGCAGAATACAAGTATAGCTAGATCTGCGGCGAAAAAATTGAAATCTAATTTGGAATGTAATTGCTGACATTTGCTGCTTATAACTAGAAAAAACATAAATGTAAAAATCCTTATTGATTGTAAACATATTTGTTAATACTGACGAAGACGAAGGACAGTGGCGATACAGAGCACAAAATACCTGGGTGCTAATACTACACTGATAAAAATAACAGTACGAAATTAAGTTTAAGTGAGGTGGGTGTGTGTATGTATATATATATATATATATATATATATATATATATATATATATATATATATATATATATATATATATATATATATATACATATATATACATCCAATAGTGATCGCTTATGCCCCAGCCTGCTTGCACGAGGAGTTAGCGGCGAGGTAGCAAACCTCAAAACACTCCATCCAATATCTGTAATCCCAGCGCAGTAAAAATTCACTGGCCAAATCACCACAGAACCGCCACTCACATAGTTGTTTCAGCGTGTTTATTTCGACACTGGCAACAGATAATCCCCAACGCGTTTCGGAGTTTCCTCACTCCTTGGTCACGGGTTAGGTCAATGCTTGACTTCCGCTTCATTTAAAGGAAACGGATCGTGCGTTTCATTGTTATAAACATAAACAAAGTACTTCATTTGTCAGTACAGATATTTTGTCATTAAAAGAAATGCATCTCAAAATGCTATAGGCTGTACACTATTATATCATAATGCCGGCCAAGGAATTTAAACATCATCACGATCATTATTTCATTTTAAATCGCGTCTTTTAAACGGAAACACCCATTGATCACCTTCTCGAGTCTTATCGTTATAACATGATTGACAACATGAGTATACCGCCCCAGTGGGCTTTATGAACAATATTTGGAACTAACAGGGAAAACTTCTGTCAATTTAGGCAATGGCAGTACACTGCATCAAGACATTTAAAAAAGCTATTCTAATGGAATAATGTCAGTTCATAATTTGTCATTGTCAATAAAGTTATATAACACACAAATAGCGATTCATGACTAATATAGCCCTAGTGGACAAAATATAAACTTCATCGCGATAACAACAGTTAACTTGTTAGTTCTTGAAGACCAACTGTCCTGGTAAAATACAAGCTATATGAGCTCCTCTGAATTTCCGCATTCTTCTTTCTGAAATAGAACCAACAAATAAAGTACCAATTAAAATCCAAATTTCAACACACATACGTATTAAAAAGGCAAAAACCTATACTAAAGGAAGGAATCAGCTCCTGATATATATTTATCTCTTTGATTATTCAGCCTAAATGTACAGCTAATTCTTCATCCATATTTAATCCACTTGGGGGTAGAGTGTTAAATTTAATAATCATTTTCGATTCCAATCTCCTTAATTCCAATGTTCGGTTACCCCCTCTCTCATGATTAGGAATTTTGTCAAGCACCACAAATTGTAATAAATTACAATTCAAATTGTGATGTGTTTTAAAATGACGCGCAATTGGATACTGTTTATCGCTGTTGCGGATGGCGCGCATATGCTCTAAAATGCGCTTTTTGGCCTTATTAATGGTACTTCCTATGTATGCTCGCCTACATGGGCATAATAAGGTGTAAACCACACATTCCGTGTTTGTTAATCACATAAGGTTTCTAATCTTCAGCTAATTTTACTGTCTTGCAGCTTTTGCTGAATTGACAGACTTTACACTGATTACATGTGAAAAAGCGTTTGATCTCGCTAGTGATTTTTTCAGGACTTATTAGGCAAGTACTTAACGTATCTTGTAGTGATCTTACCTTTTTGAACGTTATTGTGGGATTAGGACCAACAGATATAGTCAAGTCAGGATCTGTCTTAAGGACATCCCAGTGTTTACTTGAACTCTTTTTTTTTCCCATGTTTGGTTATGGTATCTCGTGATTACAATGAATTTTTGATTCTTCAGTTTCTTTTTATTTAGGGATAAGCAACTCATCTCTGTTTAACACCTTCTCAATTGCCATTTGGATTGTTTTATTGCTGTACCCTCTTTCTTTAAATCTTTGTGCCATAACCATCATCTCATTTCTAAATCCCTCATCAGTGCTGCAATTACTTTTGGCTCGTAATAACTCGCCAAATGGAATACTTTGAATCAATGAAGTTGGGTGGCAGCTATCAGCTCTTAATAAACTGTTTCCCGCAGTTGCCTTCCTAAATAACTGGCTTACCAGTTTATTGTGTTTCACTGTCAATCTAACGTCAAGGAACTCTATTGTCACATTATCAATGTGGCTGCTGAAAGACAAGTTCAATGAATTATCATTTAGTGTGACTACAAAATCATTTGCCTCATCCCAGGTACCCTTCCAAATGCAGAAGATGTCGTCAATGTATCTGACCCAAAGGACGACGTGGTCATTAAATTGTCTGATGTTATTGACCACCTGCTTCTCCCACCAGCCGAGGTATAACCCTGCAAAACTGGGGGCGAAGCAGGTGCCCATCGCCGTCCCCTGGGTCTGTCTGTATATTTGTTTATTAAACAAGAAAAAGTTATTCATTAGGCAGATATATATCATCTCAATGATTATTTCAGTATGCAGAAGACAGGATAATGATCTGCTTTTTAAGAAATGTCTGCATGCGTCTATCCCTAGGTTATGGGGAATACACGTATACAGACTATTCACATCCAAACTTAATAGTAAGTAGTCATCTTGCCACCTGATGTTGTTGATCAATCTCAGAAAGTCTCCAGTGTCTCTTACGTATGAAGGGAGAGCATGTACATATGGTTGCAGAAAGTGATCAACATATTTCGATGTATTTTCTAACATGCTCCACCTCGAAGAGACAATTGGTCTCCCTGGTGGATTGCATGCATCCTTATGTAGTTTTGGCAATAGATACAATGCTGGAATTTTTGGGAATTTGCATAATAAAAATTGATATTCATCCCATTCTAGAATTTCCCTGAACTCTCCAATTGATCAATTTGTCTACATACATTTTATTGGCATCATCATAACATTTTCTCGATGATGTTTCATATCTGTCAATTTCATTCAATTATTTCATCCCTTCTTGCAGATACATCTCAAGGGGCCAAACCACAACATTGCCCCCTTATCCGATTTTTTGATAACAATACTTCTGTTGTTTTCTAATTCCTTAATTGCATCAATATGCACTTTTTAAAGATTTTTGGTACTATTGGGTTTCTTAAAGCTGATTCGTTTAAGTTCCTGAATCTTACATTTTTCAAAAATATCGATCGCCTCATTAGTAATTTGTGGCATAAAGATTGATTTGGGTTTAAACCCACTTGATGCACTTACACCGATATCAATATTATCATTAATTAAATTCAGAAAAGGATTATCAATAAAATCAACTTCCCTTTAAGCTCATGCATCGTGTGTAAGACATCAATATCATTTACATTCAAAGAGCTAATCTGTGCCTGATGAGTCATAGGTTTTTGGACATTCGTTGTAACATACCATTTTTTGACTTGAAAAGATCAATACGACTTTCTGTGTAGTTATAACTTGCCGTTGGGCAGAATGAGAGTCCTACATTTAAAACTTCCATTTGATATTTAGTGAGTGTTAAGTCTGATAAATTTACCACTGTTTTGTCATTCATCATTTTCCAGCCTTCTTTCCCCTTGTCAGTATTCCCACGGGGTTTTCTTCCTGAGCTTTCGCCTTTTGTCTGTTTCCTCCTCTGCCTCCTCGACCACGACCTCTTTGCACTGGTGTGCCTCTGTTGGTCAGGGTATTCACTCTTCCTCTGGCCATGAGATCGAATTCCTTTAAAATATGGGCTTTTACTCCAACTGTTTCGGAATGCACAGAAATGTCATTGTCACTTTGATCACTATCAATTATTACTCCGGATGTCATCTTACTGTTAGTTTTCTCTTCAACAACTTTCTCGCCCACTATTTTTGAGGTGGATGGTTGTTCGTTTCTTCCTATTTCCTCAATAGTAGTTCTTAAATGGTCAAATTTCCTGCCAAATGTTAAAATTTGTCCTTTTTAATAACGATGAAATTTTCTTTGTTTTTTCATTTTAATTTCCTCCTCCACTTTGAGTAATCTTATTTCGATTTGACCCATTTCTATGTCAAACTCTTCTTGTTCATAGAGTTCTTTCAGTTTAGCGGTATTTTCCTCAATTTCCTGTTTTAATTTTTCACAGTCCTTCTGTGCATATTTTACTAGAATCTTGAGCATAACGGTTGAACATTCGTGATTATTAGCTATCCATTCTTCCAACATATTAGGATCGGGGTTACCAAAGGTGGGGGTGATGAATATTCTTAGTCCACGTGGTACTCTACCGCATTCAATATATTTTTGCAATGCTGTTGCCTCCCACCACTTTGACTGTTCTTTTTTAAGGGCTTTCTAGAGATTGTCCTAAAGCTGTTTTTTATTCTGTATTGAACCCTGCTCATTTCTGTTTTCTGGGTTGTCAATTTCACGTAAGGCTGATTTAGTGAATAACTTGTCAGCCGCTTCCTTCCTTCTAGTATCTCTTGCTGCTGCCATTTTTACGTGTCACACTCTTTAGACGATAAAGACGATAAAATTCTCGTGGGTATTCATGCTGTTTTCAAAGTGCTCAGAGCAGTCATCACTGGTCACTTGCACACTCGTATATCCTCCTTAATTTTTAGAATCTTACGCAAGCTCTTAATAAAACCCCAGGCTCACCTGTCAGGCACTGGTGCTCGGCGCTGGCGTCCTCTGACTCCTGCTTCCTTGTAAAAATTCACTGGCCAAATCACCACAGTCAGTACAGATATGTTGTCAATCATGTTATAACGATAAGACTCGACATGGTGATCAATGGGTCACAAACACTGAGCTGTCTCAGGTGTGAGAATTCTCGTCAGCTGTTCCCAGTTGGAGCTAGAGGCCGCTGGAGGTTGCCGGTGCGGTTTCCCTGCTCCCTGCTGCCGGCTCGCAGCTCCCCGTTCTTGCTGCCGTGTGGGAGTGAGAGCGGGGCTGTCAGAGGCTGCGAGGACTCATTGCGGTGTGAGGGCTTCTCTGCTGCGGTGACGTGAAAGTCACCCTAAAAGCGGCAGAAGCCACGGGAGCCGCACTAGTGCCCTCGCAGCGGCAGGAGCCGCACCTGTGCTCCAGCAGCAGCAGGGGGCCGCGTTAGTGTCCCCTGTGCCCCTGCCAGCGGCAGGAGCTGCGCCTGTGCCCCTCGCAGGGGCAGGAGCCGTGCCAGTGCCCCCGCCAGCGGCAGGAGCCGCGCCAGTGCCTCCCGCGCAGCAGAGCGGCCAGTGCAGCCGCCAGCCAGTGCCCCCCGCCAGCGGCAGGAGCCACGCTAGTGCACCCGCCAGCGGCAGGAGCCGCACCTGTGCCCCGGCAGTGGCAGGGGCCACGTCATTGCCCCCGCCAGTGGCAGGAGCCGTGCTAGTGCCCCCGCAGCGGCAGGAGCCACGCCAGTGTCCCTGCAGGGGCCGTGCCTGCGTTACCTGCAGCGGCAGGAGCCGCACCAGTGCCCCCCCGCAGCGGCAGGAGAGTCTCGCATCAGTAGCAGGAGCTGCCCAGAACGCAGGAACCGCAGGATCTGCCCAACAGCCGGACAGTGGTAGGAGCCACAGGAGCCGCAGGAGCCACGAGCTCCCCCGCAGCGGGGAGCAGCGAAAAAACCTTCCAGCAGCAGCAAAACCCCTTCAGCAGCGGCAAGGGCCGCGGCGATCGTTCTGTTGCGGTGCCCGGTCCAGTCGCGTGGTTCCTTGTGCGTTCTCTGGAACTTCGAGCCTGCTGTGCTCCTTGAGGCCCACGACACAAACCGTAACATTCCCCTGGGGGTATTTACTTGAATTTGGTACTCTAACGCTTTTTTTAAATCTCACTTTCAACTTTTGGCACTAAACTTGCGCCTATAAGAAAGAGGCTCTTTCACAACAAAACACCTACCGATTCACCAGTGCTTTTAAAGCCAAATTAATAAAAGCGCCAGCCACCGCCTCACCTGAATACCCACTGTCTCATCAGAATCAAGGAAGAAATCAACCAATTGTTGGCTCCCTGCACGGCATCGCTGAGCCACGATCCCCTGGGCAATCTCTCCAGGCGTATAGAACATTCTTACTAACCCAAGCAGTTCGGTCCTCCAGCGATGAGATCTGGGAAAACCAGGAAAGCTTCCTCTATTCCTTCAAAAAAAGACATTAAAAAGAAGGTCTCTGACGATGCAGTAGTGGACCAATTGCCACCGGAAAACCCGGCAAAAGTGTCGGACTTACAGTTTCAATCGGGAATTGCCACAGATACAGCCACGGATACTGAAACCAAGTTACAACCCCCACAGTCCCCATCTCAAGTTCAGTCTCTCCTCGTCCAACAAATAACAAGCGGAACAGGCGGAGTCGGTGTGCTCAAGGGAAATCAAAACCGCAAAGATACGCATTTGAGATCTTTAGCCTTCTCAGTCTCTTCAACTAAAAAAATGTCTTTGAGGGACTATTTCAGAAGCTCTGTATCCTCTTTAAAGTCTAGATCAACCTCACTCGACATACCTCGGACCCCTGCTTCAATCGCCTCATCCTTAGTCTCAGCCCCAGTACAGCATCAAAAACTGGTTCAGCCCATGATCCATGTGTATGCCGGCGAGAAAGGCCTTAGTTCATCGTTCCCAGGCCTCCCAACAAGTGCCGATCTCCAAATAAAAGAAGTGTTAGTGGCTACTCCATCTCCCCGGACTCTTGCCCAGGCTCTTGACCAGTCCTCCTTCGATTCACAAGTTAACAACCTTCACGCATCGGCTTCTGTTTCCCCTCCACCCTTCACTGGATGCCAGTTGACCTCGCCAGACCATCACTCCGTTTGGATTTCTAGCCAGTTTTCTCCCCTAGCCAACAAGCCCCAAGCCCTTAAGGCCCATTCAACAGCAACCACCAAAGTTCTCACCCCGCAAGTTGCAACCCAGGCAACCCTGGCAAACGAACATCCAAGCAACCCTACAACGTCATCCCCAACAATTTCACCACCAATTGCCAATAGTTGTCGACAAAAGATTAACACAGGCTGGGGCCACAACACCACGCCTAATACCCACCTTGATTTATCCTTCTTTACCAAAGACCCCAACAGATCGAGTGTTAGCCCCCCATCTTTAGACCTAAATGAGCTCTGGTTACAACTCCTCCAAACTCTTCAATCCACAGTGTCAGCATTGAACTACCACTCGGACAAAATGGATCAACAGGTGGATCTATTAAATACTCTTGCTGTGTACACCGTAGGAATTGATCAAAAAATGGAGGCGCTCAACTCGCTGATAATTAAAGCCCAATCTCAAGTGCAACTAGTCCAATCAGTATGTTGCTGCTCGCCTATTCTCGACTCTTTATCCTCATTGCCCCAATTTCTGTCATCAGTATTAACAGAAATTCAGAGGATCCCAGAGTCCAGGCTTCTCGTCCCCACGCCACTGGCTCCTCTACATGGCAAACACCCGAATCATCTGGATTCCGAGCACACGTCCGACAAATCATCACCCGTTTCTTTACCATCACTCAAAGCCAAAGCTAATGCACCCACCGATACAACCACTAACGTCAAATCACCCCAACAACCTGCCCATCGATTATCAAAACGGGGAAAAAAAAGACTCCGGAAATCCCGTAATAGGCCCATAGAAGAGCCCAAAAAAACTATTTGCAACTACTTTATAAACAATAAAACAGTGACAGCACAGGCCTCGAGCACAGTGCTTACTGTCCCCACCAGTCAGACGCAAGCAGCCCAGTCCCCAACGTCCCAAAAAAGACTCTTAAAAGCAAATTCCTCAATAAAAACTGAGCCACCACAAGCCCCAAGGTATTCCCCAGACGCAACATCTCAGGATAAAATTGGAGACACTGGAAATAGGCAATTACAAATCAATGAAGAGCTAATAACAGTTACCAGGTCCACCACAACCACGCCCTCCCACACTGGAAATAGGCAATTACAAATCAATACAATACAAATCAATGAAGAGCTAATATCAGTTACCAGGTCCGCCACAACCACGCCCTCCCAAAAGCATTCACCAACCACCAAACCCTCCTCTCCAGCTCAATTGACGACCAACAATCCAGGCTCACATTGCGCAGCTAATCCCACCAAAGAACTGGTCCACCAATTTCCGGCAATTCCATCCACCCAACTTCCTTTGGCGTGCATGAGCAAAACAGTTTCTACCTCAGCGTCAACCAACCAAGTCAGTGAGCAAGCCTCCCCCTCGCATAGTACATCAATTTCTCAACTAACACCAGAAGTTAAGCTGAAGCCATCTAAGTCCATACCCGCTGAAATCCACAACCCAGCCATAGTCACCAATGAAACCAAACTAATCTTAACACCAGAGTATGTCTCTCAAGGCCCGCATGACATACTAAATCGCGGGAACATAAGCCGGCTCTTCAAATCGAATCCGGACCTGTGCAAGCTGGATTCAAAAGATATCATTGCCATCGAATTTAAACCCAGCCTCGGCTCCCAAACGGGAGAATCGACTCTAATCACACTAGCATCTAAAGCCATAAGGGAACTGGTTCAATCTAAAGCTAACCAATTCAAAAACTGGGGAATAATTATAGCAACTCCCCGAGTTCCCCGATACCCTTCAATACTCGCACCCAGCCGGGTCCCAGCTTCAAGTACAAGTCACCCCCCCTTCTCTATTTTAAAGTCAGCCAGAAGCTGCTCTTCAGTCGACAATGACGAGCATAGTGAAGTCCAGCAAACCATCAGAAGTGCAGACTGGTCATGGCTGCCGGCAGCCCTATCCCAAAGTAGGATCAACTGAAATAACCTGGAACACGGTCTAACAATCTGTTCCTGGAATATCAATGGTCTTTCGTCAAAACTGCAATCTCCAGACATACTTGGATTCTTTATAAAACACGACATTATTTTTTTCCAGGAAACCTGGCTATCAACGAGCAACCCAAATGAAGGGTACCTGGAATTTATATTGCCAGCTACAAGAAAGAGCAAGTTTGGCAGACTGTGCGGTGGGCTGTCTATCTACGTGGCTACTAGATTGTCAGCACGCATTAAACAGCTAAAATTCGAAGTTGATTGGGTCACTGGCATTGTGGTTGAAAATTTTTCATCAGAGAGCAAGCTACTACTCCTAAATGTTTACATCTCCCCATGTACCAGTGAGAAAAAATCCAAACTGGCCTGCCTGACCGAAATTGTATGCAACATCTTAAGCACATATGGCAGTATACCATGTTTAATCTCTGGTGACTTTAATACCAACCTCTTTCATAACCAGTTTGAAGACCTAGGGATCATCCTTCCAGCAGTCTCCCCACATCTCGCCACACAAACATTGCCGCCAGGACTCAGATTGTCTAAACTGGGCGAATATGCAGTCCTCCAATTTAGCAGAATAGGCTATATAGTAATAAACGGTCGCTCATATACAGATACCCCCCCCGGCCTGGACAAGAACTAACGGCCGAACCCATTCATTTTGGGATTTTACATTAGGAAACAGCGAAATGCTCTCCTTAATTGAGTGCCACTACATCGCAGCACTGGGGCAAAGCGACCATCGACCTCAAATAATAACATTATCTCTCAATATGCCTCACCATCATGCCCTTGCTCACACAACATCATACAGCCACTCGGGGAATCTAAGGCGAATGAAATGGTCGTCCAGCGTTGTCCCCACTGTCATGGAGAAATGCGGTCATCTTCTACATTTACAATGTGCAAAAAATGTGCCTATCATCGACGGCTGGGAAGCACTGGTAAACAGTCTATTAAATGAATTTCCATCCAAATCTTACCTCCGGCAAGATCCACCACAATTTCACATTTCACCAGCAACAAAAACGTTAAAATTACTAAGAAACGCTGCTCTACGCCGGGCCAGAAAAAGCCCGGGAAACGTAATTTTATTCAACCACTACAAGCAAGCCCAAAAAGCTTTCAAGGCATACGTTCACAGAGACAAACAATCGGCGTCAGACCAGTTCTGGTTAAAGTTAGTCCACGCCAGCAAAAGGTCCAACACAAAGTTATTCTGGTCCCTTGTGAACAGTGGCCCACTAGGAGGCAGAGGAAAAAGCAGTGCAAACATAAGTGCTGACGACTGGACTGAGTTTCTATCTAATCACTTTAGAGAACACCTAAGTAGGACAGAGCACCCCAGTCCCCATTCGACGTGCAAACTTTGGCCACCACTCACCGAAGACCACTGCACAGGCAGCACCGGGTCCACTACTACAGCTGAAGGCGTCCTGGATTCACCTATAATTGAGTGAAAGGAGCCAAGAAACGATTCATCCCCAGAGATCTTGACGACACATGGAGTTTTAATAAACACCATTGCCCAGATAATTAGGAAAGGCAGGTCCAACGGAGCCCCCGGCCCCAATGGTCTACCTCAAGGCTTGTTCAAGTCAGACGAAAAGCTGTGGTCAGGTCTCCTTGCACCACTGTTTCTACACTGCAGGCTCAATGACCACATCCCGGATTCCTGGAAAGGTGCCATCATTCATCCCACCTACAAAAGTGGTAAAAGAGATGATCCAAAAAATTACAGAATGATAGCCCTTCTCGATATCGAATCCAAATACTACGCCAGCATTTTACTAGAAGAACTGTCAACCTGGGCTGAATCATCACAGCGTCTCCCCTTCAATCAGACCGGCTTCGTAGCTAATTCAGGCACAACCAGCAACCTATTGACATTAACCGTTTTGATGGAGAAGGCAGACGTTCGTCGTATGCAACTATACTGCTGCTTCGTTGACTTCAAGGTGGCGTTTGATCGGGTGCCACGTGGCCGCCTATGGCAAAAATTAGACCGCTGGGGCATACCCCCCGCCCTCCTACAAACCATAATCCAACTCCACACACAGACCTGGATAAGGATAAAGTTGGGCGACGGGTCCCATGTTTCAAAAAAGATCCAAACAGGAAGCGGTGTTAAACAAGGCTGCGTCTTGGCGCCCCTTCTTTTTAACCTGTTTATCTCAGACCTGTCTCCCACACTAGACAAAGTTAACTCCCACCCGCCTCAACTGGACGGAACCCGCATCAGCAATCTGTTATACGCTGACGACCTTGTGTTACTGAGCCACACAAAGGTAGGCCTGCAGAGGCTTCTTGACGAACTCTTTCCCTACACTCTTGACAATGCCCTCGAATTGAATCTGTCAAAAACAAAAATAATTCATTTCAGCAAACAGAAGCAGCGGAAAAGTAGGTGGTTCTTCAATAATAAAAGCATCGATACAGTGCCACACTATAAATATTTGGGAATTTTCCTTGACTCCAGAGGTTCCTTCGCCAAACAAAAAGACGCCGTTAAGGCTAAAGCACTGTCGCTTGAGGTTGCGTCGGCAAAACTTTCAAAACATTTACTAGGGCCAAGCCTAACCCCTCTGCTTAAGGTGATGAGGCCAAGATCACCAATTCCTTATCATATGGACATGAGATCATGATGGGCTCAACAAACATAATTTTAAATAAATCAACCACCAGAATCTTTAAGCGAGCATGGCGCCTGCCGAGGTCTTCATCTCCGGCACAAGTCAGATTAGAACTTGGCTTGCTAGATCACAACGGCGTCGAGGCTGGTGCTTTTATTAAGTTCTGCAACAGACTGCGCAACTTCCAGGATGGCAGTCTTGAGTCTAAACTCTGGAATGAAATATCGACCAGCGTATTTAGCCAAAAATACCGGCACCACTTGGCCCACTCCCTACAGCTACTCGGAGTCACGGAATATTGGGGAACAAATCCATCACAACAGGCATTGAAGACCGTAATTAAGCGAAGCGTTCGGCTCTGGTCTTTCCACTCTGACATGGCAAAATTATCCAGAAGAAAACATGCCTGGGCCGTTGTCTCAGATTATAAACCGGGGGTTGAGTCATCCTACTTATCAAGCACATACTCCCTCTTTTGGAAGGTTAAGTTCATGGCCCTAAGGCTAGGCAAGTGGCCCTTTTTAAAGTATTTGCTACAATGGCGGTGCCTTAGTCTCAATATCGAATGCAGGGAATGCGGCTACCACTCCGAAAGCTTGGAGCACATAGCCTGCACATGCCCAGCTCTGCTAAAAGACAGAAGGACTCTATTGAGAGCGGAGTGGAACAAACTAGGAGCTCGCACATGTCGTCAGGCCATTATAGCAGCTATGAACCAAGAAAATAGAAAGCTGAACATTCAATTCACCAAATTTGTCATCAGAGCTGCTAAAGTGCTGGGGAAAGAGAAGGCAGCAATTCCCCCGCCGGTCGGCCTTGCCATTTCTATGTAATAAAAACTCTAGTGGCCACCGGCCCCCTCCGCTAGGCCTATATGGACACTGTTTCAGCATTTTAAAACTAGCTGCCATATTTATTTTGTACCCTTTTCTAGATTTTTTTTTTTTAAATCATTCCGTGATTGTTACGTTATTCAATGAGCCTGATCCGTAAAAGACAAATGTATATTCGGCCAATTTTTAGTTCCAACTCTCCTTTATCGCAAGATTATTGCACTGCCCTTGCACTAACCGGGGTTCTTTTTTTGTTTCATTTTAAAATCTTTGCATATGTATTCATGAGTCACATGGTTTTAACATTTTGTTATGGTTTTTAGTAATCAAGCAATAAATTTGAATTTGAATTTGAATTTGATCAATGGGTGTTTCCGTTTAAAAGACGCAATTTAAAATGAAATAATGATCGTGATGATGTTTAAATTCCTTGGCCGGCATTATGATATAATAGTGTACAGCCTATAGCATTTTGAAATGCATTTCTTTTATTGACAAAATATCTGTACTGACAAATGAAGTACTTTGTTTATGTTTATAACAATGAAACGCACAATCCGTTTCCTTTATATGAAGCGGAAGTCAAGCATTGACCTAACCCGTGACCAAGGAGTGAGGAAACTCCGAAACGCGTTGGGGATTATCTGTTGCCAGTGTCGAAATAAACACGCTGAAACAACTACGTGAGTGGCGGTTCTGTGGTGATTTGGCCAGTGAATTCTTACTGCGCTGGGATTACAGATATTGGATGGAATATATATATATATACATATATATATATACATATATATAGATAGATGTATATGTAAACACACAGGATGTGCAGGATATGTAAATACAATGGGCCATCTCATATGTCACCTTTTATATAAATGAGTGTATGCTTTCACATAATAGTCGCAATATTCACTTCTCAAGTCTTAATAGAATATATATGCTCCAAATGCTTTGAACACTTTCAGCACATAGAATCTTATCATTTTCTCTAAAACCACATGATCATCCACTAATGTGCTGGCACTCTCGTTATATTATGCTATAAAAATAATATGTGTAATAAATATTGTTGCAGCGCACGTAAAATATTGGGATTTGCTGCTGTAGGATGAAATAGGGCTAGAAATAGCCAGGTACAAACCAAAGGGTTTTTACATTAATTGCATATAAATTTAAGGAATCAGAAAAGGTAAGCACTAAAATAAAGGTAACAATGTGTAATATACTTTTATAGTCATGTCTAAAATACCTTTTACTGAGCCATTAACGCACAATCTATGCTTAAAAGAAAAAATACAATTACAGCTCACGTTGTTAGTATTCCTGGGGCAATAAACACTCTTAATAGAGAAGGGCAGACAGTAAATGTGCTAGAAAAAGAAGCCAAGACATGTAAAACACAGTGTGAATACGGGATGGCCAAGTAAAAAACTGAGTTTATATAAAAAAAGTGTCTTTAATGCAAGCCAAAATCAAATTATGTGTACCTTTGTCATCAGGAAATGCTCGATCCTGCTGGTAATTAGGATAGCTGCAAATATGTAAGCCAAGTAGCGTTCTTCTTGCTGGTCGGCAGGAGGAAGAAAAATCGGAAATATGTATTGCAAATGCATACAAAAATAATTATTTTACAAGAATTACTAATGGCAACATATTATGGCATGTGCATGGCGAAAGAGATAACAGAAAAATAAAATCACATCTAGAAAAACGTAAAAAGAAATAGGACATTCGTAATGACCTTTTTATTTTCTAGTAATATCGGTTATTCTGAGCCTGGCCCTCCTGTCACAGATCGAACCTGTGAGGTGAGTCCTTACCCAGAAGACAAAGCTGGTAGATGACAGGAATGGATGACTGTTAACGAGGAATGATAGACTTAGAGTAATGAAGGTTACTGCTAAAGTAATCGGGACATTACTACCTCATCCACTTCCGTTTCCGGAACATACACCACACGGGAGTAAAACAAAAAATGCAATGATACAGTGTCCCAGTCAAAAATGCAGTAGATTCAGCCATCTCAAAACGAGCAAAAGCTAGACCTCAGTGACCAACAAAGCAATGACAAATGTCCTACAAATCCGAGCCCGGACCATTTACCCAGGATTCATTAATGGCTCTTTTGGAATGCCCCTCCAGTGGACTGATGGGGGGCCCATAAAAAGACATACTCTAAAGAAAGAAACAGCACAAACTAGCAAATGATCATACACATTTAAGATAAAACCCCTTCTCAGAGTAGCCAAATGAGGCATGAGCATCAGGGAAAGGAAGCCTTGACAGCAAGCTGCATAGTGACCACTATAAAACTATACAGTGAAACAAGGACATCATATCAGTGCATTTGGTCTGGACATAGGATTTGCACAAAGACATCCAGACTGACATGGAAACAAAGTAAATCCATGAAAAGCAAGCCGAAGCGCAGCTGCATTTGGACAAATGTAGAAAAGTGTAGAAAAGTCTGTAACACAGAAAAGCACTCATCTGCCCCACCCGCTAAAAGATGCCAGAAGGAAGCACATACATTGAAGGTAGGATTGCGGGATGAACCAAAAAAGGCAGAAAAGGGCGAGCCAATATATCACCAACCACATTGAACTCCACTGTCTCCACTTATCAGCACGGAACAGCTTTAAAACCAGCCATATCATGTCCAGCACCCTCAAAGATTTGGCTGACCATGTCAGGTGGCTTTCGGCATGCTCACAACCAGGGTACCATCAGACTGGAAGCAAAGAATTATAAACAGGAATACACAAGCAAAACAGGTGTTTTCAATCTATGGACCAAAGATCTGGAACAACATGAGGACCACTCCAATCCAGATCCAATTTCGGAAAGAGCTGTAAATCCACTCATTTAAATGAAAAACACCACATTGTTCAGCAAAAACCGTCTAGTTCTTCTCCCAGAGTCCAGTTAGATTTGCATACATGATTTGCAACCACTATCATGCACAGTTAATACATATTCAATAATATCACGTGTTGTTCTGATATAACAAATGATTGCTGTTTTTTAAGATGCTTTAGGTTGAGGTTCTGATGGAGCAAGGACTCACAAATGAGACTTGCTCGAATACAACCTCCTCACAGTATTAATTAATTAATTATGTATTGTGTATACTAACTTTGCATACACTACATGAATAGCAAGGAAGCTTGCCTATGTGTTCTAACTAACAAGTAACGCTTGTCTTTTTCTAAAATGGCCGCTAAAGCGCGGGAAACTTACTGCGCATGTCTCATCCATATCACATGGTGTGACGTCTTTCTTTGCTTGGTGGGAAATTTCTGCTTCTGCGCAGTGTGCATTAAAATGGCTGCTTGATGTTTTCACATGCTTCAGCTTGCTCTTGTGTTATTATTAAATTGTCGTTTTCTTAACGCTACTAATGCGGGATAGATTTATAAGTAAATGGGGATAGAGTAGAAAGAGTGGGTATATAGTGAAACATATTATTTGTGATTTTAATATTTTCTTCTTTGACTTTTATTAGTTCGTAAACTTGGGCCTGTGGTTGGTGATCTGAAACTCGAGAGACAATGATTCTGCGCATGTGTCCTGTTTGGCTGCCAAAGAATAAAAATGAAGTCAACCTGGATGTCGTCCAAGGCCATGACCTGATGGCCGAAGCTGCCATGCTCTTGCCTTTCCTGTTGAAAATTGAAACTTTGTATATGAAGAATATATAACATTTGTCGTGAGACGGGTGGGAAATAAAGCAAATGTATAAAATTGGATGGGCGGTAGTTTAAAGACAATGGCCTACAGAAAATGAACTAAAATCATATGGTGTGAGAATCCACCCCCTGTCCCTGTCCAATCAGAAGTAGTGGTCCCATATTTTAGCAACATTAAGGGGAGGTACATGGCATAGAAGGGTATAATAGATATAGAATTAGCTAATTAGTTAGAAGGAGATGCTGCAACGGAGCAGACGTACACACGAGAACAGGCGTTCATGCTGTTAGGCAGAAGAGCTCCAGACCGCCAAGCTGATCGATTGCAGACTGAATCCCTGTCCAGAGAGGTCCTGAGGAGGGGGCGGCGGAGTCCATTAGAAGGAAGGCACGGGAGAATCGAGGAGAAGTTGAGTATCAGAGAGGGGAACGACGCAGGCGTCGTTGTAGAGAGGTTACCGGTCCTGTCCTGAACCTGGAGGAGGTCTTTGCTCTTCATCCTTCCTGGGTCCTATTCTTTCCAACTCCTTGGCCAAGGGGTTTGGTTCTCGCACTTAGGTAAATATAAATGCAACCTTTAGTTGCGCTGCTGTCTCTATCTTCTCCTTTCTGAGGGACCGTCATTAATCAATAATTATTATTCTATGCTTCACCTGTGATATGCGATTAAGTACCATGTGGTTATGTAATTTACTCTGCTAAATCTTTAGATAAACATTTTAAAACTTCCTGACTCAGTGGTTATTTCAGGATTATGTACTATAATGAATGTCACTCGTTTTAAACTTCCCAATTAGCAAAGGATTCATTGGTAAGTCATTACTCTTCAATCGGAAGGTAATTGGTAGCAGGGATTTTGATAAAGAGTAACAACTGATAAAACCCAGCGTAAGTATTAGCGTAGTATGAATGTATGGGCCCAAGTGAGTATCTGGTGTATGAATGCTGTTTGCTAATATCGCGCTGGATCAGTTTTCTGGTAATCAGAGGATGGTTACTCTTTGTTAATTGGGTAATGAGAATTTTATTTTTTATGAACTAACATCCGTGTATTCAAAGTTTGTTTTATGTTGTCTAGAATCCCCGGGGAAAATTGAATAGCGGTTGGTAAGTGGAAGCCATACTGCAGTGAGGTTATCTGTCAGGCAGAAATAGTACTGAAAAGTTAAGCAGGACTATCAGTACTGGTTAGAGAATCTATGCGTGTGAGTAATAGCAAAAGAGTACGCTGGTGAAAATTTGATGTTATATCACCTAGAAAGGGTAACATTGAAGAAGTGACAGGTACTTCTGGAGCTTGTGTGAAGAGTAAACGGAAGGGTATTACTCATAGTGTATGTTTAGTAAACGGAAAGGTTTTACTAAGTGTGAAAGAAAACTATCTTTTCTATTTTAGAGAAACTGGCACGATAGCGAATGTTTTATGTTGTTACTGAAATTTAATTAAAGATTTATAGAGAAAATAAAGTTTGCGTAAGATTTTGTAAAGGGAGGGTCAGCTGCCGGAGAGGGAGCAGACGTCACAAACGCCGCGCTGGGATTGGTTGAAACAGCGGGTGTGGAAAGACCCTTGTAAAGGAGGGGTCAGTAGTCACGAGTAGTACCGACGTCACAGGTGCCGCGCTGGGATTGGTTGAAACAGCGATGGACAGAGAAACGCAGATTGTAAAGGAGGGGTTGACAGACAAACGCCACCAAAAGGCCGCGTTAGGATTGGTACAGAAATAAAAGTTAGCAGACATTTGATTGGTTGATATTCTAGAAGGTATAATCTTAGTGGATAGGGATTGCATGTTAAAACGCGATCCGACTTTAACAGGAACTCGTCCGGATAGGAAATTCCTAGGTTTTGCAGAATATAATTTTATACACCGAAGATTAGATAGAATGTACGGAGAGAAGAGAAAAATGTCCTTTCTGCAAAAGATTAAGAACTATTTTAAAAAGGATAAACCAATCAAAACTAGGGAAGGCATTATCATTCCACCAGCTAAAACGCTCGCTTCATTCATGATGATGGAGAGAGGTTATCATACTTGTGTATGGATAGAGAATTGGATAGAATATACCAAAAATGATGGAATATTAGCATTTCCCGAGAATGGTACCTTCAATGGAAGAATTCTTCAAAATTTGAGATTAAGGATGAATGACCTAGAACCCAGACCTAGATTAACTCAATACGAAGCCTTAGAGGAATGGGAAACCGAGGCATTTGAGCGTGACCGATCCAGGAGTAATAGGGGTTATCGAGAATTTTTCCCAAGAAACCAACATGAAAATAGGGATGGTCAGATGAAACAGTGGAGGAGAGCAATGCTTACAGAAGGATTATATCCAATATTTACGGAAGAAGAACTGTTAGGGAAGAAATGCACAGAAAAGACAAAACATTTAATGAGAAATGGAGATTTGGAAGATGAATTTATAGAAGAAATATTAAGGAACCCCCACCGTATCAGGAAGGGACAAGTGGATGCACCCCAAGTGCCCCACTGTTAAAAACTCCATTAGTACCACAAGTAATGCATGATTTCACCCCAGTAGGATACTTCACGATAAAGAGAAAGAAGCCCTAGAGAAGACCAGAGCAGAATTAATACAGAAAATAACACAGATAAAGGTAGATCCTGATTCTTTGACCATACCTGTAACAATTGGTCCGGTAGTTCCATTATATGGTGGTCAGGGAAATTGTCCTCCACCGTTAGTTATGCCAACTCCTGTGAATATTCCTAAACCTGAAGCAACAGTAATGGTTGAGGATCATTTTAGTGATTGTGAATCAACAATATCATTAATGGATTTACCAATTCGAGATTCTGTCAATAGTACTCCCAGAAGAACTACACCTGGGTGCTCGAAAGAGATAAACTTGATAACTTCATCAGGAGCAAAAAGTGTTACTGTAGTTAGTCCAGAAGACTTAGAAAGGTGGGCACAAGGATCAGAACAGCAGTGTACACCTACAAATTTTTTTGATATTTATAAATTAAAAGTCGAATTAGAAGAAATAATAGCAGGAAATGTAGGGCTAGATCGCCTAAATGATTACAATAAAGAAGAATTATTGTTCGTATGCAGAAGTATCACCAGAAATGTAAAAATATTTCATGAAAAATTATCAGATTTGGCTCTGCAGATGGGAATTGAAATAGGGAGATCAAAGGTGTTGCAGAAACCCTATAGAGCAGATTTCTCAGACAAAGATTTAGAAAATATGAATGCCTCTGGAAGAAAGTTACAAGTAAAAGAGTTAATGATAGTCTTACAGAAATGGGGAGACCTAGATAAATGGAGAGTTCGATGGGCAAAGAAAAAGGAAGAGGCACGATCCAGTAGAACAGCCTCTGAATATGTGATGAAAGAAACAGGGAAGACAGATCAAATGTACCCGATGCGAGAAGTTCCAGGAGGGGGCTATGTACATGTCCCATGGAGTAGACAGGATATTTTATCATTTACGAATGATTTTCCAAAATTGAGAGAAAAAACAATTGAATGGTACAAGCAGGTTGAGAGGTTTGTGAAGGTATCAAAGGTATTGTTGAAAGATGTAGATGGGTTGTTTGACATAGTGGTACCTGCCGATTTGTGGACAGATTGTAAAATTACAGTTGATTGGCCAAGTGACGAATATCCTAGAGATCCGAAGACAGGTGCCCCGTCAAATGATGTAATGAAAATGTATCAGCAGGTGATAACTTACCTGAAAGGCAAAATACCACCGAAAGAAACAGATTGGGTGAAAATAGACCGAACCACCCAAGAAGCTAGTGACTCGGTACATGCCTATTATGAGCGTTTATTGCAGGTATTTAAGCAGTATAGTGGATTTGAGGACATTGGAGACAAGAACATGAGTCAGTTTGTGTATCGATTTGTTTATGGTCTGAAGCCAGAGATTTGTCAGATGATTAAGCAGCACATGTTGTGTTGGCAAGGGAACCCCATAGATGAAATTTTGAAATATTCGAAATACTGTGGAGACGATATTGAGGATAGGCACAAGAAATTGCAGGAAAAAGTGATGTGGGCACAGGTGAAAATGGCTGAGAAACAGGGAATTAATTTAGATAATCCGAGTGAAAATCAAGGAAAGGATTCTGGAACGAATGGCGATACTGGGAATGGTGGAAAAGTGAGAGGACGAATGAGTAGAGAAGAAGCTAAAAAGAAATTTCCTTGTCATGGATGCGGAAAATTGGGGCATTGGAAGGATGAATGTAAAAAGATTCGGAATAATAATGGCCCAAATCAAAATTTAAATCCACAGACGCAGAATGACTCACAGCAGGGTGTAAATCCTCAGAGTCAGTTGCCACCTGCACCTATTCAGGGTAATGTAAGCAGAGCAAACCACGGTACAGACGTCGGATATCAAGGAGGAAGTGGTAAGAATGATTATGTAACATCACAGTTTCTTTTACAGGACGATTTCTGTCAATATAGTTCATGACGGTGCCTAGGAGAGGTGGAGAAGGAGTGCGTACTTGGCGCATCCTTATCGGTAGCTCAGTCAGGTCCATATGTTGAAGGGAATGTGAAGGGTAATGATATTACTTTTCTTTTGGACACTGGTGCTACCCGGTCTACTGTGAGAACAGCAGACATTCCAAACCTTCCTCTCTCTGGAGAAGCTATCCAAGTAGTGGGAGTAGCTAATAGAAAGATTAGAACACCTCTTACCGAACCAATGGAAGTTAAAATTGGAAATTTCAGAGAAATGCATCAATTTGTAGTGTGTGATTCTAGTCCAGTAAATTTATTAGGTCGTGATTTGTTGTGCAAAATGAACTGTACAATTTTCTGCACACCGGATGGTGTAGCAGTTCAGACCCCAGATGAAGATCATGTATATAAGTTTATGATTGCAAAACAAGGTACAGAAGTAGATGAGATGTTTTCTTTGATAACAAAATATGAGTTGCCAGAAGAATTAAAAACTACAGTAAACCCCACAGTATGGGATTTCACAGGAAACGAAGTAGGACTTATGGCCAAAATAGACCCAGTTAAAATTACCGTAAAGGAAGGTGCGATTTTCCCAAATACTAGACAGTACAAAATGAGTGCAGAATTAAAGACAGGAGTCATTGAAGAAATCAATCGAATGGTAGAACAAAACATAGTAAGAGAAGTGATGAGTAGCCCACGTAATTCACCAATAATGGGTTTAAAGAAACCTAGCGGAAAATATAGGATTGTTCAGGACCTGCGGAAAATAAATATGATTTTGGAACATTGTAGTCCTATAGTACCCAATCCTACAGTAATCCTATACCAGATTCCTTGGAGTGCAGGATGGTTCACAGTGATTGATTTATGCCAAGCGTTCTTTTCAATACCATTGCATCCAGACAGCCAGTATCTTTTTTCATTTAAATTTGAGAACAAAGTCTATGTATGGAATCGTGTTCCTCAGGGGTACACGGAAAGTCCTTCTATTTTCAATCAGTTATTGAAAAGGTGCTTAGAGAAACTAGTGATGCAAGGAAGCTCAGTCCTAGTGCAATATATCGACGACTTACTGGTGGCATCGAACACCAGAGAGGACTGGGTTGTTGATTCTATAGCACTATTAAATCATTTGGCTGAAGAAGGGCATAAAGTCTCACCAGAAAAATTGCAGTTCTGTACAACAGCTGTTAAATATCTGGGACACCAAATTGAGAGGGGAAAAAGAAGAATAACCTCGGAAAGAGTACAATTGATTAAGAAAATGCAAATGCCTGTAACACAAAGAGAAGTGAGAATGTTCCTAGGAATAGTAGGATACTGTCGACAATGGATACTAGGATTTTCCTTGCTAGCGAAGCCCCTAATTCAAATGACAAAAAAGAAAGCAAAGGACCCAGTTGAATGGAATGATGAGTGTAGGAGCTTTTGTAAAATTGAGAAATGCTCTGTGCTCAGCACCAGCCCTAGGCATGCCCGACTATAAAAGAAGCTTCGCATTGTTCTGTCATGAGAGAGAAAAATTGTGCACTTTCAGTCTTAACACAAAGACATGGTCTAGACAGACGTCCTATAGCATTTTTTTCTGCTACATTGGATCCAGTGGCAGCCGCGTTGCCAGGTTGCTTAAAAGCAGTAGCGGCTACTTGTTTAAGTATTGAACAAAGTGAGTCAATTGTGATGGGACATCCTGTGAAGGTGTATGTTCCACATGCGGTTGTAATTCTGTTGACAAGAACACGAACTCAGCATCTTACTCCTAGTCGGCTGACTAAATATGAGAGAATAATAATGGGTGCTGAAAATGTGAACATAGTGAGGTGTACAATAGCAAATCCTGAAACCTTATTACCAGACCCATATCATGAGGAAATTAAAAATGACGAAGAAGAAGAACATGATTGTTTACAAGTCACAGAATTATGCACGAAACCACGTCCAGACATTGAGGAACAGCCCCTTAGAAAGCCAGACAGGGAACTATTTGTAGATGGTTCATGCCAAAGACATGAATATGGTAAACTAACTGCTGCCTATGCGGTGTGTGAATTAACTGGAATAGTTGAAGCATCCTATTTACCAGGAGTAAAATCTGCACAAGTAGCTGAATTGATTGCTTTGATAAAAGCTTGCAAAATTGGGAGGAATCAAAAAGTAACTATATTTACAGATAGCCAATATGGTTACGGGGTTGTGCATGATTTTGGCCAACTATGGATGCAGAGGGATTTCATGACTTCTTCAGGATCCCCCATTAAAAATGGACAATTTGTAAGGGAATTGCTGGAAGCAATACAATCACCAAAAGAATTGGCTGTGGTGAAGTGTGCCGCACACCAGTCAGGAGATGACTGGGTGGTAATCGGCAACCGATATGCAGATCTTGTGGCTCAACATTGTGCCAGAAATAGATTGTCAGTCAATAAAAGGGTGGAAAGAATGGGAATCAGCTGCCAACTTATGCTGTATATGCCACCTGAAACATGGAATGAGGTTAGAAGATTGCAAGATGGTGCTGATGAAAGTGAGAAGAAAACATGGGTCAAAGTGGGTTGTTCCCAAAGGGGAGATGATGAAGTGTGGATTTGTGCTGATGGCAGACCAGTCATGCCTGACTGTCTGCTCTCTCAAATGGCCAGGATGTACCATGGAGACACACACATAGGGAGAGATGCAATGATTAGACTTTTCAGACAGAACTGGTACAATCCCAAATTCAGAGCTGTTGCCGAGAGCCTTTGCCAGAGATGTTTGACTTGCCAGATGCATAATCCAGGGAGAAAGACAATAATCGGGTTTGGGAAGATTGGAAAGTCAGAGGGTCCATTTATAAGACTCCAGTTCGACTTTATACAGTTACCACCATGCAGAGGGTTGAAATATGTACTAGTCATAGTATGTCTGTTTTCAAAGTGGGTGGAGGCTTACCCTACCAGGAGGAGTGACAGCATTACAGTCGCAAAGCTGTTACTACGAGAACTCATTCCTAGGTTTGGTTTCCCAGTAACTTTGGAATCGGATAGAGGAAAACATTTTAACAGTGAAGTGATTCAATTAAATTTGCGGAGCATTCCAAATTGAACAAAAATTGCACTGTGCATATCGTCCAGAGGCTTCTGGAGTGGTTGAACAATTGACTGTCACTATAAAATCCAGACTGGGAAAAATGTGTGCATCAACATCATTGGAGTGGCCAGATGCATTGCCACTAGTCTTAATGGGCCTAAGAAGCATTCCTGATAGAAATACGGGACTGAGTCCACACGAGATAATGATGGGAAGAGCAATGAGACAAGCACATGTTCCCATAAACAAACTGCTGAATATATCTGATGATATGGTTCTGGATTATTGCAAAGGATTGGCTGACCTAGTGCGTTCTATCTCTCATCAGGTCGGAGAAGACACAGTGTCAAGGCAGCCTGAACAAGAACATGATCTGAATCCTGGTGACTGGGTGGTAGTGAAGAATCACACCAGAGAGATGTGTCTATCACCTAGATGGGGAAAACCTTGTCAAGTCATACTGACTACCAACACAGCAGTGAAGTGTGCAGGATTTCCTAATTGGATTCATGTAAGCCACACCAAAAGAGTACCAGACCCTGAAGAAGAAAATCCTCAGTCAGCATCAATCACTGAGGAAGCTAAAGGTTGCCCAGCTGAAGAATCTCAGGCTCGAGATTCAGAAGAAGCTGCAGAAGAACAACCGAGCACAAGTCAGGACTGGATACCGGTGGTAGAAATTCCTGAAGTTTACTACAGAACAAGAAGTCAAAGAAAATTGGAAGTAATCGAAGAAGATCAGATAGGTGAAGAAGAAGCAGCTCAGGAAAACGAAGAAAATACAATAAAAGAACCTGAGCAGGACCAGATAGGGAAAGGAAACTGGGCTCAAAATAACGAAGAACCAACAAGTTTTGAGCAGGAACAGACAGGTTTAGAAGAATCAGGTCAGGCTGCAGAAGTACAAAGTGCAATAAGCCCTGATCAGAACCAGTTAGATCAAGAAAATCACACAGAAGAAAAAAATCTCGAGAAAAATGAACATGAAGAAATAAATCAAGCACAAGGTCAATTATTGGAAACTCATAGTGGAGCTGCTGAAGAAAAACAAATCAGACCTGAAAAAGAGCAAGAAAGAAAAACAGTAATTACAGAAAACGAAAAAGTGTCAGACAGTGAAAATAAAGAGATTGCTGAAGACAAAAATAAAGAAACAGTGCAAACAAAGAAAACAAGAAAAGGTGATCATTGGCCTAGTGTCATTAAAAGAGTAAAATACCACATAACAACCAGAAGTGAAGATCCAGATCAAGTAAATGAAGTAACAAGTCAAACCGAACAAGAAAACAGAACTAAGAAAAGAAGAAGCAAGAGACTGAAACTTGTGAATAACAAATTCAAGGGTCCTGATTGGACTTACATTATTCTTGAAGATTACGAAAGTTCAGAGTCAAGTGAAAGTGGTGACGAAGGAACAAGTGCAGAACTAACGTACGAGAAAGAAGCAAGACCACCTTGACTAAGCAAAAGAGTCACATAAAGAAAAGCGAAAAATAGATAAGAAGAGCAATCTTCCTTGTCGAAATGCCTGATGATAGAGTTGCTGGGAGACCAAAACAGAGATGTTGTAGAAGATGCTGTGCAATATGCATATGTAGTCTAGTAATGGTGCTTATAGTTTGGTTAGTCCTGATCGTAGCAGTTCCTTACCTTATGATAATGGATAAAAAGATTAATAACGAAACTAAAGGAAGGACAGCACACATGAAGGGAAATAGAGTAGAACTAATGGCAGACAATGAACCAGAATTTCATCATGAAATAACTGATAATGACACTAGTTTAAATGTTTTCACAAAGTTATTATTTCAGTATGTAGATACCATGGAAGTTAGTAATTGTTATGTCTGTATGAAGTTACCCGAATCAGTAGCAGAAGGATTAACATATCATCACTTACCATTGACATATGGCATATCATGTAGTGTATTAGCTAGTTTATTTTATAGAACAGGGAGACTTCAATATTATTATTCAAACATAGATGTGATATTTTCAGAGGTTCCGATCTGAAAGAGTATGAACCCAGTGCTTAGTAGTCAAGACGCACAGTTTATGGGAGAATTTTTCTTAACAATGAAATCAATAGACATAACACATGCACATAGACACAATCTAACATGTTCTTTACACGAAGAAGAAAAGATATTTTTGAATTTAGTAGAAAATCGAAGACAAGATTTTCAAAGGAAAGCTTCTGAGCATAAGGCTCATTTACCACCTTGGGCTGAGAAAGAAGGGAGTTACACACCTGGCAAGGCTCAAGCTGCTATGGCTCTGGATTTTGTAAAGACAGGGAAAATTTGTCTACATAGATTAAAGACTGATTATAACAATGTTTTCATCAGTACCAGTAAATGTGAACACAATTTCTTAATTCTTGGAGGGTGGGGAATAAAAGGAGGAACAGATTCAGTTTTTCCTGGAATCTATTATGTATGCGGGAATAAGGCTTACTTTAGGCTTCCTGCACGGTGGTATGGAAGTTGTTATTTTGGAATAGTATTTCCAAAAATATACCATGTAAAAAGAAACACTGGGAGCAATGAAAACTATGGCGAATTAACACGTAGTAAAAGAGCTAGTTTTTCTGAAATTGTAGGTGATATATTTGGTGCATTGATACCTTCGGTGGGAATAATTCTGAACTCAAGGAAAATATATAAATTGTCTACAGTGGTTGATCGTTTATCAACGGATACTGCTGGAGGATTTCTAATGATTAATGCAGAGATGGTTGCGATTAGGTCTATGGTTATGCAAAATCGACTTGCTCTTGATATTATATTAGCAAAAGAGGGCGGAGTCTGTAAATTACTGAAGACGAAACATTGTTGCACTTACATTCCTGATAAAAGTGCAGAAATTGGAACGTATATACAGAATATAACTAAACTTGAGAAGGAACTTAAACCACTGGAAGTTGATAGTGTATGGGAAAGATTGACAAATAGTATCTCGTCAATTGGTACCTGGTTTGCTAATGTAGGAAAAGGACTTATAGGTCAAATATTAGTACCCCTAGCAGGGTTAGCAATAGTAGTACTGACAATAATAATATGGTGCAAATGCTGTAGAAAGAATGAATCGTATAGTGTGACAGGAAGAGGAAAGAAGAGAAAGGTTGATGAAATTGAACTTGAAGATTTGAGAAGTAAATTATACAAGAAATTGAAAGGGGATGTTAAAAATAGAAAATGTAAAAATGAGAATGAAACTATTTGCTAGAAGTTGGCATCTGATTGAGGGTAGTATTTTGATGGCTCTTAAACGCCATCAGAGAGGGGATTGATGGCGCAAGGACTCACAAATGAGACTTGCTCGAATACAACCTCCTCACAGTATTTATTAATTAATTATGTATTGTGTATACTAACTTTGCATACACTACATGAATAGCAAGGAAGCGTGCCTATGTGTTCTAACTAACAAGTAACGCTTGTCTTTTTCTAAAATGGCCGCTAAAGCGCGGGAAACTTACTGCGCATGTCTCATTCATATCACATGGTGTGACGTCTTTCTTTGCTTGGTGGGAAATTTCTGCTTCTGCGCAGTGTGCATTAAAATGGCTGCTTGATGTTTTCACATGCTTCAGCTTGCTCTTGTGTTATTATTAAATTGTCGTTTTCTTAACGCTACTAATGCGGGATAGATTTATAAGTACATGGGGATAGAGTAGAAAGAGTGGGTATACAGTGAAACATATTATTTGTGATTTTAATATTTTCTTCTTTGACTTTTATTAGTTCGTAAACTTGGGCCTGGGGTTGGTGATCTGAAACTCGAGAGACAATGATTCTGCGCATGTGTCCTGTTTGGCTGCCAAAGAATAAAAATGAAGTCAACCTGGACGTCGTCCAAGGTCATGACCTGATGGCCGAAGCTGCTGTGCTCTTGCCTTTCCTGTTGAAAATTGAAACTTTGTATATGAAGAATATATAACATTTGTTGTGAGACGGGTGGGAAATAAAGCAAATGTATAAAATTGGATGGGCGGTAGTTTAAAGACAATGGCCTACAGAAAATGAACTAAAATCATATGGTGTGAGAATCCACCCCCTGTCCCTGTCCAATCAGAAGTAGTGGTCCCATATTTTAGCAACATTAAGGGGAGGTACATGGCATAGAAGGGTATAATAGATATAGAATTACCTAATTAGTTAGAAGGAGATGCTGCAATGGAGCAGAGGTACACACAAGAACAGGCGTTCATGCTGTTAGGCAGAAGAGCTCCAGACCGCCAAGCTGATCGATTGCAGACTGAATCCCTGTCCAGAGAGGTCCTGAGGAGGGGGCGGCGGAGTCCATTAGAAGGAAGGCACGGGAGAATCGAGGAGAAGTCGAGTATCAGAGAGGGGAACGACGCAGGCGTCGTTGTAGAGAGGTCACCGGTCCTGTCCTGAACCTGGAGGAGGTCTTTGCTCTTCATCCTTCCTGGGTCCTATTCTTTCCAACTCCTTGGCCAAGGGGTTTGGTTCTCGCACTTAGGTAAATATAAATGCAACCTTTAGTTGCGCTGCTGTCTCTATCTTCTCCTTTCTGAGGGACCGTCATTAATCAATAATTATTATTCTATGCTTCACCTGTGATATGCGATTAAGCACCATGTGGTTATTTAATTTACTCTGCTAAATCTTTAGATAAACATTTTAAAACTTCCTGACTCAGTGGTTATTTCAGGATTATGTACTATAATGAATGTCACTCATTTTAAACTTCCCAATTAGCAAAGGATTCATTGGTAAGTCATTACTCCTCAATCGGAAGGTAATTGGTAGCAGGGATTTTGATAAAGAGTAACAACTGATAAAACCCAGCGTAAGTATTAGCGTAGTATGAATGTATGGGCCCAAGTGAGTATCTGGTGTATGAATGCTGTTTGCTAATATCGCGCTGGATCAGTTAATCAGATGTCATATTTTTATTGAAATGTTCTTGATTTGCATGATCATTTTATTTACAAAAATTAATGCAAATAAAATTACAGTAAAAAGTACATATTTTTCGGCCAGATTCACAAAGGTAAATTTAAATATGTAGATCTATTTACATGCAGGTCTACTCTAACACTTGGGTTTACCTATCCACCTTTCTTCCATTTGCTAGTCATCATTTCCGAGTAGAGATTTACACCTACGTATAGACTTGTGAGCCTCCTACAGCTAAATGTATTAGTGTAAAGGTACTATTAGTAAACATTGCCCACTACAGGCCCAAAAGGACAACCATCCCCCGCATCCTGACCCACATCGCCCACCTGCTGACGGTACAAACACAGCGGACAACCAACATCCCTCCGCAGAAAAAGCTGCCGGCTGTGCTGCACATGTTGGCCTCTGGTACCTTCCAACCTACAACTGCCAGAGTTGGAGGAGTCACACAGCCAGCCCCATCCAAGTCCATCACACCTGTCCTGGATGCCATCATCAGCCTGGTACCTCAGCACCTCCATCCCACCCACACTGTGCAGGAGCAGCTGGAGACAAGCAAGGCTCCTACGCCATAGCTGGATTCCCTTACGTGTCGGGGGCAATTGACTGCACACATGTACCCCTCGTGCCCCCTGCCGACACTGCACACAACTACCGCAACAGAAAGCACATGCATCCCATGAATGTGCAGGCAATAGTGGACCACCCGGGACTCCTCAACAATGTCATGGCCAACTCCCCAGGCAGAGTGCATGATTCCTACATCACCCGACAGTCCATCATCAACCAGCGCTCCCAGGATGGCACCTCTGGAAATGCAGTGCTCATTGGTAAGTACCAAATGAACACACCACACACCTCCACCCCCCAGTCATGCAACTCACGACACTGGCAATGGGCACGCAGCAGAACTATATGCAACATGCCACACAACATGCCAACCGACCAGACACGACAACACAACTCCATTTGTAACCTGGACTTGCCATGCACACAACCCAGCCACGGCATGGCACCACAGCCACACAATAGCAGAATGTGAGGAGAGACTTGGAGCAGGCATGTGCGAGAGCGGCAAGTGACTAATGAATGAGAACCTACCCAATGCCAGGTGTGGCGTGGATGTGCCGGACAGACTTCAGTGTGCAAACCACGGAAATGGCCATGTGGACATTAACTGCTGGTGCATGGAGTATAGTGGCCAGTGGACGCTGCCATGTCCCCACAGGCTGTGTGGCAGAACGTGGAAATGTCGCACGTTACGTCCCCCCCTGTATGCGCAGGCAGAGTGGGTTGGCCCTGCGTACGCCAGGCCTACGTAGGGGTGTGAATGAAAAGCCCGTTGCACTGGGCGTGGTTCTCATTTGGAATGGCCAACGTGTCTGCCAGTACGGCGGCTCTAAGCCCACCACGAGGCCGGCGCCGTGCGCATCGGGGCCTGCGTCCCTGTGTGCCTGATGCACCCCGTGCCGCTGGTCCCCAGACCCGTCATGCCTGCCCCAGCACACCAAGGAGGCTCCGCTCACCTGCCGACACCGGCCTGTGTCAAAGAGGGCCCACCACGTGCCGGTGCAAGCTCCAAGCCCCAGTCCCGTGACCTTTGCAGCCTCCGCAGACCATCGCTGGCCTCCACGACGCTGGCCCACAGTACTCCTTTTTCATTGACATACTCCACGGGCGTACTCTTTGGCCCAGTTGTTGGCACATGTTGTACTGATTCATGAGTTAAGAATGGCAGTGACCCCAAGTCTGTGGCAGCGTCCACATCACTATACTCCCTCCAATCAGTGAAGCCATAGTCTGCATCGCAAGCCTGCAACACGTGGTGCCACTAACCCTGTTCAACGCAAGCCGGCGACACGTGGTGCCACTAAAACTGTTCAACGCAAGCCGGCGACACTTGGATGAGGGCTCAGGCCTACACTGCGGCCCAGTAGGTCCCACATGTGGAACTGTGTCCTGAGTCTTGAATGGCAGTGACCCCAAGTCGGTGGCAGCGTCCACATCACTATACTCCCTCCGATCAGTGAAGCCAAAGTCTGCTTCGCAAGCCTGCGACACTTGGTGCCACTAACCCTGTTCAACGCAAGCCAGCGACACGTGGTGCCACTAACCCTTTTCAATGCAAGCCGGCGACACGTGGTGCCACTAACCCTGTTCAACGCAAGCCGGCGACACTTCGATGAGGGCTCAGGCCTACTCTGCGGCCCAGTAAGTCCCACATGTGGAACTGTGTCCTGAGTCTTGAATGGCAGTGACCCCAAATACGTGGCAGCATCCACATCACTGAACTCCCTCCGATCAGTGTGGCCAAAGTCTGCATCGCAAGCACACGACACGTGTCTGTGGGCCCACGTTGACCGCTGCCCCCGGCCTACACTGCGGTCCAGTAGGTCCCACATCCAGCACTTAGTCGTGATTCATGAATGGCAGAGTTCATACCAGTGAACAAACGGAGAGGAGTAAGAGGAAGATGCGGCTCAGTCCGGATGAAAGCCGGATCCTCGTCACGGAGGTGACCGAACACTAGCAACAACTGACCTGGTGCCACCAACCCTGTTCACCGCAAGTCCCCGTCCTGTGGTGCCACTGAACCTGAACTACGCAGGCCGGTGGGACCATCCAACGTAAGCTGGCGACACTCGGTGAATGGCCCCTGCTGACCGCTGCCTCAGGCCTACCCTGCGGTCCAGTAGGTCACACATGTGGAACTGTGTCTTGGGTAAGATATGGAGGAGTCCACACCATTGGACACGCCTCATCGCAGGCGGCCTCCCCTATCAGCACTGGTGCCACTAACTCTGTGCGCAGTGAGTCATGGGCACTTTCTGGTTGGACTTTGGTGGCGTCTGAGTCCATGGCCTGGGGGTTGTCTGCATCATCATCTGGCTGGGACGGACTTGGTGTTCGACATGTGTCTGTTCCATTCATCTCCACCATAGTGACTGTTTCTGCGTGGTTCTGCACTCTGCATCATGCCCTGGGGGTACACCTTCCACTGTCCACCGAGACACTCCGCGACAACCACCTTTGTCATCTACAAGAACCTGCTCTGCTCTTGTGACCCTGCCCCTGTGCACTGCAAGTCAGTGGCCCGTGACGGTAGGCCCGTGCAGGACTCTGTGCATCCGGGGCCACTAACTCTGTGCAGCTCAAGTCATGGGGCCTTTATGGTTGAATGGTTGTGTCCTTAACGATGTACACTGTTGTTTTTTGACTGCACCAGGCACTCCATGACGGCCGGTGTACACACACCCCACACACATCCAACACAGGTGTCACTCGACATGTGAGCCTGCTAATAAAAGTGGCCGGGCACACGTGCCCATAGCCATTCACACCATCTAAGCAAGTGTGTCCGTGCGGTCATTATGTCAGCATGATGGGCCCGAGCCCTGCAACATCACAGTGTGCTGACTTCAGCGGACGATACCATGTCACCTCAGCAGTGGCTGAGACCTTGGACATGTAGCTTCGCCCGCCACCCCCTGCATGCACAAGCAGCGTGTGCTGGTCCGGCGTACGTCAGGTCGGCGCAGGGGTGTGCTGATTCGGCAGGGGGATCAGGGCATGGCTCTGGTCTGGCCTTGAGCAGGAAGTGCGGTAAGCGTGTCTGTGTTGGAGTGTTGTCGCCACCGGGGCCACAGTAGTCGATGTTGCAATGTAGCATGCACCCGGAGAGCAGGCCCGCACGTACGGGGAAATGTAGGAGCGCAAGACTGCGCGGGGTCTTGGCTCATACATGCCAAGTGTTATGTGTATCAGTCCTGCGGCTGCATAAGTCAGATGCCTAGCCTCATTCGCAGCGCGATCACAGCCAGCCATGGACTGTACACCTGTGTCCGCCCTGTCCAGACCATTGGCCTACACTCACGTGGCCGCACAGCCTCAACGGCCAGTTTCACGGTGTTGTTGGCATGCCGCTCGACATGCGCAGACAGGCATGACAATGGGGTGCCGTAGGAGTGTACGTGATACAAACGCGCAGCGCACACATGTGTGGGGGCTCGTGGGAGGGAGGAGCAGCTGTAAGTCAACGTGACACCCAGTGTGGCCGCTCATGTGCCATGTGCTCGGCATATCATCCATGATTCCCTGGGTCCCAGACATCCCACCCCACCCACGACAGGCCTCTGTACATCTCCTGTATGCAAGCAGATGGTGAAGTTACTATAGGGATGAAAGGTCCTTTGTCTGAACTATCAGGTGGTAGCACATCTGCAACTCCGAGCTGGGACTTGCATGTGCCCAGCACCCCTGACAGATACAATAGCATTTGCTGGCGACTCCCACACTACACACTGCCCGATGTGAGACCAACGTGTACACATCCCACACTCTGAAGTCCTTGGTCATAGTTAGCGTGCGTGAAATGGCCTTCACACGTACTCCCACTCCACCCCAGGCCTGCAACCATTGCACACAGACACTGCTCATTGCTCTGAGCTGTGGCATTTCATCCACAGGACTGGCGCGGGTCAGCACAGTGCCGCTTCAAGCAGAGCCACTGACACAATGGCAGACCATCCCGGACACATGCACAACTCCAGTCACATGGACCTGTACCGTGCACATCTGCTGCATGTACTGGGGGCACTGCCATTGGCGGTGCTGCGGATCAGTTACCGGCTAAGCTTCCGCCTTGCCAACGTCACCTGCGTTCATCCTGTGTCGCTCGTGCATATTCGAGCGGACCATGGATGTCTGGCCTCTCCAACGTAACGGTAGCTGACCTGGATTTCGACATGTGTGTGCGCCCCCTGTTGGCCCACGACCAGGAGTGTCACCGTGATGCCCGTTTATGGCATGCCTGGATGATTGGCATGCATGCTGGCAACTGGACCTGGGAGATTGCACAAGTCATCGTGTGCAGTGACCACATTGAGCCGCTCCCCTATTGGGCTTTAGTGCCAATTGGGGCCAGGGGTTGGAGTCAGCACATCTGTCCGGGACAGCTGATGGGTTATGTCGCCGACATGTTAGATGTGGTGGACAACGAGCTCTCATTGGAAATGTTGGCCTACGCTGCTGCACTCGCGTTCATGGACGAGTGACAACGCACCTGCAGCCACAACTGAATGTGACCCATTGCACGTGTCCCGACGCCTGGTTGCATGTTGGGGATCTGGTCACATGTCCCATGACGACACTGGACATGGCTGCATTGGCCTGGACTCCGGATCCATGCGCGGACAACCAACGCGGGTTGGCACTGACTTGTGTGGGTGATGGACTCCCCCGGGGTGGACATGGGCACTTTCCAACGTTCCTCATTCAGATATGCTGCTGCATTGGTCTGCATGTCGTGGCATTTCTCTTGGCCGAACTGACACGCAATTGTTGATAAAGTTTCTGCACCTTCACTTGTCTCCAACTGTGATGAGTGTTGATTTGTATGCCAATGTGTGTGTCACGGCCTATCTGGGTCCTGTACTAGCTCCGGCTGCCTCCATTGTGCTTCGCTGTTGTTTTCTGTTTGGTTTGACTTCCTTTTTCCTGCTTTTGTTGTGCTTATTCCCGCATGCCGTGTGTGTGTCGCGGGCCTGGCGCTGCTTATCGCTGCTTTCCTCATCGCAAATGGGCTCATCGCACGTTTTTTGGTGTTGGGGTTTGTGGTTTTATCTCCGCCGAGGTGGTTGTATCGCGGACATTGGCTGCGTTTTCGGCAGACTATCGCATGGTTCCGCTGTGTTGTGAATTCCACGTTAACACAGGGTTATTTTCCCGCGATAGACTGCGATGTGTAAAGTTGCGTTAACATTTTTTGGAGATGTTTAGCGCACGTTCCTGTGAATATCCCACTGGGAGTTTTAAAGTTTGTATCAGGGCATCCAAAATATTTCAACATAAAATGTTAATCTAAACTAACTTACATAACTATTATTAATCAGGGACTAATAACATAATATATTACAACACATTTGTTTTACATTATAGAATAATTTAAACCTGATAAAAGTAAGACAGGCAAAAATTATAAGTAAAAGTATGCCCAGCTACAAGTGCATATTACAGAGAGCTTAAAAGGTAAAAAATATAAATATATATATATATATTACCTACTGGCGGTCGCCAGTAGGTAGTTATAGTTAGGACCTTGTTTCTATTCAAAAAGCGTTTTTTCTTTTGGCAATATCTTTGGCGCCGTTTGACGAATCTTCGCAAAATTTTCCAAAATAATGGTTCACTCAGGTCAGCTCCTGTCGAGAAAAAAGGGGGGTCCCAAAACGCGTTTTCTCCATGTTAATTTCCATAGGAACTTTAGACAAAGCTACAGCCCGAACTGCTGAACGGAATTTGGCAAATTTGGCAAAAAGGTAGGTCTTGGTCCAGAAAGCTTGCTTTTTTTTAAATGGTGTAAATCCATTCAGTAGTTCCTGAGAAATTCCAAAAATAACAATATCGATATCTGAGGGACGAGGAGGATTTGCGAACCCTCCCGAGCACGAGCTTCATTCTGATTGGCTGCCAACACTCCAAACCAAAAAGTGTTGGCAGCCATCTTGTGACTCGGTAAAACCAAGACACAAGAAAACAGTAAAAAAAGATAAAAATCAAGAAAAGGGGGCAGGGTAGAAACACCCTGACCCCCTAGGCCTGTTCAGGGGGTCCCACAAGGAACCCCAGGTCCAAGAAAAGCATTTAAAAAAAACAAATCGGCAGAATTCACGCTGGGTGCACAAATCCCTCCAAAAAGTAAAAAAAAAACAAGCATGTGCTCCCGCGCATCGTTTTCTATAAGCCCCCGGGTGGGCCAGGTCCCGGGGACAATACCTTATTATGTCCCCAGGGCATTAAGTTATTTTAGGGCGGGGGGCCTTGTGGGCCCACCAAAGCCCCGGGGTCCGCCACCTCCCTGGGGCTCTAATTTATTTAGGTCGGGGGGCCTTGCAGGCCCCCCCACAGACCCGGGGTCCACCAACGCCCCAGGGCTACTTTGAAAAAACAAAGTGTGGGGGGACTTGAGCCCCCCACACTGCCCCAGGGACCACCACTTCCGTGGGGCACTCTTGATTAAAATGTGGGGGTCCGTTGCAGACCCCTGGCCCCGGGTACCACCACCTCCCCGGGGCTTTAAACAGTTGGGAAGGGGGGCGGTGCGGCCCCCTCCTGGAGCCCTAGAAGGCCCTGGGGACCGCCACCCCCCAGAGCCGGCTCCTGCAATGTACCGGGGTGCCCACCCGCGGGACATTGCCATTTTCTTCTTGGAAGCGAGAGCAGGAAACCTGCTCTTGCTTCCAAGAAGCAAAGCAGATTGTATTTGGACAAGGGGAGCTGCATGTCAGCAGCTCCCCTTGTCCAAGAGCAATGCTGGCTACCGCGGGGAGCTTGCAGGGACCGCAGGGGCATTGGGGCTCCTCCTGCGGTCCCCAACATGAGGCCAGGCCCCGGGGGTTGGGGTCCTCGGGGCCAGAAGTGGCCAAGGAGGCCCCCCTCAGTTTATTTTAAAAAACAAATGAATGGCCAAGCCCTGGGGGATGGTGCCCCTGGGGCCAAAAATGGCCTGGGAGGGGTACCGCTTGGACCCGCTAACTTTATTTTTTTTTAAAAAGCAATGACCAAGCCCCAAGGGATGGGGTTCCCGGGGCCGAAAATGGCCCAGGAGGAGTGCCACGCTGCCCCCCCCTTTTTAATTTAATTTTAAAAAAAATAAAAAGAAGGCCGGGCCCTGCAGGATGGAGTCCCCGGGGCCAAAATTGGCCCAGGGAAGGGGGGCCATGCGGCTCCCCTCCCATAAAATAAAAAAAGTAAAAAGAAACTGGCAACTCCTGGAGGCCCCGCCCCCTCCTTGCACGACTCTGCAAATGCGCCTCCTGGCACGCTCTGGGTTGCTACTGAGGGTCCCTGGGGGCCAACTAGGCCACCAGGGACCTCCAGTAAGCCCCACACAGTGGGATTGCTGAGAGGTGGTACGAGGCCACTCCCCTCTTTACACCACTCTGCAAACGCGCCTCTTGGCACACTGATGGTGGGGTGATGAGGTCCCCTTGTGTCCTGAGGACCTCAGGACTAAAGTGGACTTCATCCCCCAAGCAGTAGTGCACCAGGACGCGAGTTTGCAGAGTGGTGTAAAAAGGGGGCGTGGGCTCTGACCACTCTCAGCAATCCAGCTGTGTGGGGCTTTTTAGAGGTAACAAAAGGGCTAGTTGGCCCCCAGGGACCCTCAGGAGGCAAGGGGACTTCATCCCCCAACCACGAGTGCACCAGGAGGTGTGTTTGCACAGTGGTGGAGAAAGGCGGTGTGGCCTGTGTCCACCTCTTAGCAATCCCACTGTGTGGGGCTTACTGGAGGTAACAGGTAGGCTAGTTGACCTCTAAGGACCCCCAGCAGTGAAGGGAACTTCACTCCCCATCCAAGAGTGTTCCAGGGAGCGCGTTTGCAGAGTGGTGGGCAAAGGGGGCATGGCCTCCAATGAGAACTTAGCGATCCTGCTTTGTGGGAGTTACTCGGGGTAATAGGAGAGGTAGTTGGCTCCCAAGGATGTCCTTGGGGGCAACTACCCCTTACCTCCAGTAAGTCTGACGCAGTGGGATTGCTAAGAGGTCTTTGGAGGCCATGCCCCCCTTTTTCCACCACTCTCCAAACTAACCCTGGGTGTAATTCGCAGAGTTTTGCTACGCGGAACTCCGCGAAGTTACAAAAAAACTCCACGAAGCTCCGCGAGTAGCGGAGTGCAGTGCGAACTGCAGTTTGTACTGGTATTCCTGCCGCTCGGGTAGAAATTCTACCCGAGCGGCAGCTCGCGCTCGCGAACTTACCATCCGCAATCGCGAGCGGAGAAAAAACTCAGCTGCACATCGCGAAGCGGAGTTTTCTGCACTCCGTGAGCTCCGCGGAGTGCAGAAAACTCCACAAAGTCCGCAAACGGAGCAAAGTTCACCGCCCAGGCCTACTCCAAACGCCCATCAGGGCACACTACGGGTTGGGGGATGAAGTCCACTTTTCTCATGAGAGACTTTGGGGGCCAAGAAGCCCTCTTGGTACCTCCTGTAAGTCCTATGCAGAGGAAATCTTAAGCGCTGGTCGGAGGCCCAGCCCCTTTCTCCACCACTCTGCAAATGCGACTACTAGTTAAAGAAGCATTTGCAATGTAATAGGTCTCGCATTTGCGATAGTTAGAGCTATTGGCGTTGTAAATGTAAAAGTTTTCTACTAATGTTTTTTGGAGTGGGGTGGATGTATGTTGTGTGTAGTGAAATTATGTGGTATGTTGTGCAGTGAAATTATGTGGATAGAAAGTATGTGGTATTTAGTGTATAGGAATTATGTAGAGTGGGATTATGTGTTATGGAGAGTAATTATGTTGTATGGTAGTCTGTGTTGTGGAGTGGTAAGCTCAGGTTAGTCTTCATTGTTTCCATAGAAGCAAATCTATAAACTCAATGAGACAAAAAAAAGAAGGAACCACTGAGGAGCACTTCTGGACCTAGTCAGAGGTATAAGCAGGGCCACTGGAATTATGCAACTGTTTGGCTGCACCAACCATGGCACTATTATACATTTTCCGCATTTGCCACATAATTCATCATCTGCTGCATAATCTGCAGATTAGAACAAAAAAACCTTGTTTCTAACTCAAACAGCTCAAATGTTACCAAAAATGCAGCGACAAGTGTTATAGCGTGGTGGAAGGCCCTTACCAAACCTTGAATGGGTACCTCTTATTTATTGCTAAATGTGGGTGTTAAATTGGTACTAATGGTGTGACAGCCACTGTTGCTTCTTTCTGTGCCTCTCTTGCCTCTTTCTGCATTTCTGTTGCTTCTTTCTGCACTTCTCTTGCTTCTTTCTGTGCCTTTCTTCCTCTTTCTGCACATGTCCTACATATGTAGGCATAGTTAGAAATTAGCATTTAAAAAACCTTAGAAATTCACTAAACAAAACATAGGTTTCAGGGACATTATAGTTATATTTAAAAAACCTTTGGAATTCACTTAAAAAACATTTGAAATTCACAGAAAACAACGATAGGTTTCAGGGACGTTATAGTTAGAAATTAGCATTTAAAAAACCTTTGAAATTCACTGAAAAAACCACAGGTTTCAGGGATGTTATAGTTAGTTGGACATTTCACTCGTACAAAACAAGAGAAATTCGGCCATTATAGTTAGTTCAGATAACTATAACTTGCGGAACCGCAATACACTGCTGATGACATCACATATTACATCACTCATGACATGGGCAGTGACATCACTGATGACATCTCAAATGACATCACTGATGACATCACAGATGACATTATCCACTTGATAATCTGATGCACCTAAAGTGAGCAGGGGGGCCTGCGTTGCCCCCCTATCCGGTCCATTTTTAGCCCTAGGGACCCCATCCCCAGGGGCCAGGCCATTTCTTGTTTTTAATTTTTTTAATTGTTTTAAGGGAGAGGATCCATGAAGCGAAGCAGAAGTTTATTATGGCAGGAGCAGTGCTCCTGCCATGCCATAGCAAACTGCAATGTCCTGGTGGTGGGCACCCCGGGACATTGATGGAGCCAGTCCTGGGGGATGGTGGTCCCCAGGGCCATGGAGGGCTCCATGAGGGGGACCGCGCAGCCCCCCTCCAACATGTCTAAAGCCCCGGGGAGTTGGTGTTCCTCGGGGCAGTGTGGGTGGGCTCGAGCCACCCACACCTTAAATTTTAAATATAGCCCCGGGGAGGTGGAAATCCCTAGGGCTGTGGGTGGGCCACATGGACCCCTGTATTTAATGCATATAGCCCCAGGGAGGTGGCGATCCCGGGGCTGTGTGGGGGGTAGGAGCCCCCCATGCCTTTTCTTTAAAAAAAAAACCCAGGGAGGTGGCTGTCCCTGGGGCTGCAGGGAGCTGTGTGACCCCCCGCATTGCATGATTATAGCCCCGGGCATGGGGTTGCGTGACTCCCCGCATATACTGACTATCGCCCCGGGAGTTGAACATAATTGCCCCAGGACCTGGCCCACCCTTGGGCCAAATTAAACAAAGCACTGGAGACCGCACTTCATTTTTTTTTTTACATTTTTGGTGGGATTTGTGGACCTTAAACAAATCTCACAGAATTTAACAAAAATACTTTTTTGGGCCCTCGGTGTCCCTGTGGGACCCCATGAGCAGGCTTAGGGGGTCAGGGGGTTTCTTCCCTGCCCCCTTTTCATTTTGTTTGTTGTTTTTCTTGTGACTCAATTCATGGATGTAAAAGACATCAGTCACAAAGAAACGCAAGCGATTGCCGTTTGAACCCATGAATAAGGTCACAAAGACCGAAACGCATCTGGGAGGCACGTTTTGTTCTTGTTCTCTGGAGAGAATTAAAATTGATTGAAGCCTACAGTCGAGTGCATCCCTACTCTTTTGCTGGACATGTGAGGAATCTTGGAACATTGTTGGCAGCATAGCCCGACGCCGTAACAGGGACTGCACCACCTCGTAAATAGTAAGAGGGCCCGGGACTGCCGTGGATGATGGGCTCTACCTGGGAGTACAAGCTAATAACATAATAAACATTAATAAGTACACAAGCAATGCAGACCCATTGGGGTGAACTATCATTACCCGAATGCATTCGCATTATTCCAATTGGTTGGCCCAGAGGAAGGAGGGGCCATGGATGTAAAAGACATCAGTCATGAAGAAACGCAAGGGATTGCCGTTTGAACCCATGAATAAGGTCACAAAGACCGAAACGCGTCGGGGGCACGCGTTGTTCCTGTGCTCTGGAGAGAATTAAAATTGATTGAAGCCTTCAGTCGAGTGTGTCCCTACTCCTTTGCTTGGCATGGAAGTAATCTTGGAAAATATGAATATATATATATATGCCATTATTTAAATAAATATGGAGTAAACTGACCCCCTTTGAAGTGCTGGATTATTTCCGTGTAAAAAGGGAAATTGGTAGTTGAATATATATATATATATATATATCTGTTCCAATGCGGGTCTTTCCGAGATCACTCCCGTTGTCAGGTGGTGCGTGGTGCTGCCGGCAAGCCTAAACCGGCCATCATAATCCGAGTCGGAAAACCAGTAATCACGCACTCTCAGGGGTCCAGATATAATTACCATAAGTTTATTTAACCGCTACGCGTTTCGACACAGCAAGTGTCTTGCTCACACGATAATTTTGCTCCTTAGAGACGTGCATAAATCAACATTGTAAACATAGACAAAGGACTAAAGATACACACAGCTTGTCTACAGCGGTCAATGCGGTGGCCATTTTGTAACATGTAAATTGTACATTCAATGCCAATACATTTGTATAAACCGTACAAATTAAATTGACATTTGAGCATATTTATGTAATGGAGACACAAGTAAAATAAAATGAAATAAATAAATAGTATCACACTTGTGCCTGGCCTAATGGATGTGCGTAATGTCCCTCTTAAACGGACAATGAGACTCCACTATGCCGTAATTCAGAGCATGAGCATTTTACGTTATACTTAAATAAGTGGCATAAACACTATTAACAGTAGTTAAAGTGTATAATTCCAAATAAGGTGGTCTAGTGCCCCTAGATCTAGGTGTGGAACATCACTACCAACAAGGTAATTTTATTCACAGCTGCAAATTGTGAAAAGATCCATTTAAAAGGGGGGGGTTTAGTATTCTGCCATGTGTCAAATGCTATCGGACTAGTGCCTATGGTTACTGTACGTACAATTCATATATTTAATTGCTCTCGGACTAGTGCCTGGCATGCAAAAACCATTTTCCAACCACAACCGCATTATACAAGACATTTCTGTAGCCTAGTGGTAGAAAATCTACCTAGTTCCGACTACCCTATGTTCAACAAACATAATTATTGAAAAAGGAAAACCAAAACAATAATACAAAATATAACCCAATGTGGAATAGTGCATTTAAAAGTCTCTTATCTTGTGCTTGGTGCAGACGCTGTTCCTGATGAAGAAAAGGTTAGGGAGCCCGTGATGTGACTTGTGTAGTGGTGGTTCCCTTCCTTTCCTCCTGAATGAAAATCACAAGACAAGAGAATAAGTTAAAACAATATACATCTCAAACAGGTAACTAATATATATTACTGCTTTTCAGAACTATCTATGAGAGGTATAAGGCAGTAATTTAAAACATGGAAGATTACGCCACCTAGTCTTCATGTAAGTGGGTTGCCAGTTCCTCGTCGAGGTTATGCCCTCCTGGGAATCTAGTTTCTAGTTCTAGTATCCATTTAGATTCTTTTTTCCTGAGCGCTAGTTCCCTGTTGCCTCCCCTTCTCCCCATATTCACTTGTTCTATTGCAAAAAAGTGTAGGAGAGAATTGTTGGATTGGTGTTTTTCTTGAAAGTGTCGTGCAATGGGGTAGTGTAAATCAACATTGGTAATGGCCCTAAGGTGTTCCAGGATACGTTTTTTGACCATGAAGGTCGTGCTGCCAACGTATCTCATTCTACACGGGCATTCTAGGACATAGATAACGTAGGTAGTGCTACACGTTAGGAATTGTGTTATGGTCTTGTTCTTTCTGGATCCTGGTACCTTAAATTCCTTAATCATATGACTAGATTTGCATGCTTTGCAATGTCCGCATGGGTAGAACCCTTTCAGGTTATGTATGTTACCTTTATGGGATTCTGTTATATCACCTTTTACTAGTATGTCTCTAAGACTTCTACCTCTTCTGTAGGTCACCATTGGTCTATCACTCAGGTTGGGACCAATAACATTGTCTGATTTAAGAATCTTCCAGTTATCCGCTAGGATTCTCTGGACTTGTTTGGATTGGTGGTTAAATGTAGTAATAACCCTAATCGGTGATGTGTTGGTCTCTTCTCTGTCGGCATATGACAAGGACTTAGTTCTATCTATGGCCCCTATTTTACTCAATGCCTTGTTCAGTACCTATACTGGGTACCCACGTTCTCTAAATCTGATGAGCATGGTCTCTTGTTCCTTGGAAAATGCCTCCTCAGTACTGCAGTTCCTTCGTGCCCTCAGCAGCTCTCCATATGGTATGCTCCACTTGAGGGCATCTGGATGAGCGCTGAGGGCATGAAGGAGACTATTCCCAGCAGTCTCTTTGCGGTGCAATGTAGTGGTAATGGTACCATTTTCTACTGTAATCTCAGTATCAAGGAATTCTACCTTCACCTTGCTGATGTGTGTTAATGCAATATTGTATGTGTTGTTGTTGAGTTTTAAGATGAAGTCAAGAGCTTCATTTTCGCTCCCTCTCCATTCAACAAAAAGGTCGTCAATGTACCTCATCCATACTACAACTTTCTCAAAGTCTGACTTCAAATTTACATCTTTCCACAGTTCCTCCTCCCATTTACCTAGGAAGAGGTTCGCAAAGCTCGGTGCGAAGCACGTACCCATCGCTGTGCCACGTGTCTGCCTATAGAGGTCCTCATCAAACATAAAAATATTGTTTGTGAGACACATTCTCATCATGTTTGTTAACATGTTATTATGTTCGAGGTAGCAAATGTCTCTCCCTCCTAGGAAATGCATACATGCATCTATACCCTGGACGTGATCAATGATGGTATATAATGAATTCACGTCCAGGGTAATCAGAATAAACTCTTCCTCCCAAGCAATCCCATCTATTTTATTCAAAAAGTCCTTGGTATCTTTTATATGGGAAGTTAAAAGGACAACATACTCTTTTAGAAAGTGGTCAACATATTTCGATATGTTTTCATTCACATTACCTACTGATGATACTATTGGCCTACCTGGAGGCATCACCGGATTTTTGTGAATTTTGGGGAGTAGATACAATATTGGCAGTTTTGGATAATCCTTCTTTAATTAACAGTATTCATGCCATGTAATTAATCCCGCTTTTTGCCACTCTGCTAATTTTTCCCATGTGGTGGTGATACTTATATTGTAAGCGTTGGTATTGCATTTACAATAGAAATTTACATCGTTAAGTTGTCTATGTGCTTCATCAATATACATTTGTCTATCCCACAACACAATATTTCCACCTTTATCAGATGGTCTTATTACAATGGTGTTGTCCTGGGCCAATGATAAGATAAGTTCCTTCTGTTTTATTGACAGATTGAAATTTGTTTTGTTCATTGTCACCTGTTTGTGTTTCTGTTTCGTTAGTTCTTTAGTAATCACATCATGGAATGTGTCAATAGAGTCGTGTGGAAGAGCTGGGAAAAAGATCAATTTAGGTTTAAAATTAGTGCATGCAGCTTTGTTCGTAATGATATCATCTCGATCTACTAGCAACAATTCTGCACGATTATCACCTGTATTATCCCCCAGTTCATACATGATTTGCAGTACATTAGCGTCCCTCACTGTCAAGTCTGGTTGGTCTATGTCCATAGATATTAAGGCATTGTTCTCTGGGGGTCTGCTATTTTTCAAAGTGTGCCACTTCTTTAGTTTCAATTTCCTTATGAATTTAAAAATGTCCACACGTGTGTTGGCATAATTAAATAGTTCAGTAGGGCAAAACGTTAAACCTAAGCAGAGAGTAGTTTTCTCAAGCTGGGACAGGGACCGTGATGAAAGATTAACAATGGTTTTATTTACCGTTGTACTATCCATGGTTAATGTGTTTTCTTGTAGCCCCCTCTTCTGGTTCCCACTGGCTCTTTGTTTTTTTCTCCTCCTTTGTTTGTGTTTAAGTTGCCTTTGCTTGGAGCGCCTCTGCCTTTTCCTCTTCCTCTTCCTCGGCCTCGTCCCCTGCTGGGAGTTGTTGGTGCTGGTGTTTTCTTTTCCGGTAGTCGTCTTGTTCTCAGCACCCGAAATTTGTCTAAAAAAGTTGCTGGTTTTGTTATTAGCTCGATTTCGGAAGCAGTGCTGGTTGTGTTTACAGAGGTATCAGTGTCATCTTCCGGTGTTGTCTGAGCCACCTCACCGGTTGCAGTTGGTGCACTTACTCTCTCCTCCTGTATTGTATGTTGGTCATATAAATGGTCATATTTGTGACTATACGTAAGAATACGACCATTTTCGTAGTCAGCACAGTCTCTGTGTAGTTTCCTTTGTTTACGCAGTTTAATGTCCTCTTCATGTTTTTTCAGTCTTTCTTTGAGTTCTTCCTTGAATTTAGTGATGTTGTCTTGCTCATTACTCTTTTTCAATTCATTTTCAATTTCTTCTAGTTCCTTGATTATTTTTTCCCTGTCTTCCCATGCATATTTTATCAATATGCAAAGCATGTTTCTTGAACTAGTTGCTGAGTTTGCTGCCCATTCTTCAAGCATCAATGGGTTGAGAGATTCGTGTGACGGGGTGATGTAAATCCTTAACCCTCGTGGCACCATTTGTTTATCCACATAATCCTGGAGGGAGATGGCTTCCCACCACTTAGATGTCTCCTGTTTTTTTAGTTTTTCATATTTTCTAAGTTTTGTATTCAACGTATTATCAGTCTCTTTACCACGTGATGGTCCCAATGGTAACCCTTTCCCTGGTGCTCTAGCAAAAAGGGCTTGCGCTACCTTGCGCCTTTCACTTTCATCTTCCATGTTGATTACTGCGTGATAGTTTTGGTTTTGTACACCTTGGTACTTCAATGTCTCGGTTAGGGTGAGAATATGTGGTAATACAATAAACCGCTTCACCTGGAGCACTTTTGGTAAATATGGACCTCCCCCGCCTCCCTGTAGGCAGTTCCTGATGCCACGAAAATATTTAGATAAAGTTCATGAGGAAATAGTAAAAGGGATCGCAACTGTATGCAGCCTTTGCCGCTTTGCAGTTCAGTCTAGTTGCGCCTTTCCTGTGGTATTGCTTACAACAGGGAGGCAAGTACTTGGCCCCTTCACCTGGGAGGTGCCGAACGAGGGAGCCCGCCCGAGCACAAGTGCCCGCACGCCCCCCTTCCCAACACTCCCCATAGGGGCCAAGCTTACCTCCGGTTGTCGCTGTAGGCGTCCTCACCGAGGTGTTGTTTGTAATCGATTCTCCTGCAGGAATCGGTGGCCGGCACCTGATCTCTCCGTAATTCTCTTTTCCAATGCGGGTCTTTCCAATTAAATATATGAATTGTACGTACAGTAACCATAGGCACTAGTCCGATAGCATTTGACACATGGCAGAATACTAAACCCCCCCTTTTAAATGGATCTTGTCGCAATTTGCAGCTGTGAATAAAATTACCTTGTTGGTAGTGACGTTCCACACCTAGATCTAGGGGCACTAGTCCACCTTATTTGGAATTATACACTTTAACTACTGTTAATAGTGTTTATGCAACTTATTTAAGTATAACGTAAAACGCTCATGCTCTGAATTACGGCATAGTGGAGTCTCATTGTCCGTTTAAGCGGGACATTACGCACATCCATTAGGGCAGGCACAAGTGTGACACTTTTTATTTATTTCATTTTATTTTACTTGTGTCTCCATTACATAAATATGCTCAAATGTCAATTTAATTTGTACGGTTTATATAAATGTATTGGCATTGAATGTACAATTTACATGTTACAAAATGGCCACCGCATTGACCGCTGTAGACAAGCTGTGTGTATCTTTAGGCCTTTGTCTATGTTTACAATGTTGATTTATGCACGTCTCTAAGGAGCAAAATTATCGTGTGAGCAAGACACTTGCTGTGTCGAAACGCGTAGCGGTTAAATAAACTTATAATAATTATATCTGGACCCCTGAGAGTGCGTGATTATATATATATATATATATATATATATATATATATATATATATATATTTATTTTTTTATCCAACAAATGCCCGTGAGCTCTAGGGAAGCACTCAACAGTTCGTCATTTAAATGTCAGCTTGCCACGATATCCCCAATGTATTTTCTTGATGCCTGATGCGTTTCACGGCTCACGCCGCTTCCTCAGAGGCATTTAGCAGACAGATGGCGCGGCGGATGCTCCATTTCATTTAAATTGTGAGGCATGTTTTTATTGGTTGATTACCCCTCGTGGGACTCGCTAAGTGCGTGTTGTTATGACACAGCCTGTTGGGACAAGTATTCCTTAGAGCAGTCAATTCATTTCCCCGGTGGGTTCCTAGCACCAAACTGTACATATTAAGTGCTATATTCAAATCCTTTGTAGGTGATAGGAATACCCTGGAAAGACTCTTTTCCCGTTTGGCTCACTGTGCTGAACGGCGTGGACTCAGTTCCCACCTCTGCCTCTCTTCAGTTGGAGATGGTGCTTACCCTCATGGCAGGGCCGCCGAGTCCATAATTTTATCCAACAAATGCCCGTGAGCTCTAGGGAAGCACTCGACAGTTCACCATTTAAATGTCAGCTTGCCACGATATCCACAATGTATTTTCTTGATGCCTGACGCGTTTCACGGCTCACGCCGCTTCCTCAGAGGCATTTAGCAGACAGATGGCGCGGCGGATGCTCCATTTCATTTAAATTGTGAGGCATGTTTTTATTGGTTGATTACCCCTCGTGGGACTCGCTTAGTGCGTGTTGTTATTACACAGCCTGTTGGGGCAAGTAGTCCTTAGAGCAGTCAATTCATTTCCCCGGTGGGTTCCTTGCACCAAACTGTACATATTAAGTGCTATATTCAAATCCTTTGTAGGTGATAGGAATACCCTGGCAAGACTCTTTTCCTGTTTGGCTCACTGTGCTGGACGGCGTGGACTCAGTTCCCACCTCAGCCTCTCTTCAGTTGGAGATGGTGCTTACCCTCACGGCAGGGCCGCCGTGTCCATAATTTTATCCACCAAATGCCCGTGAGCTCTAGGGAAGCACTCGACAGTTCGCAATTTAAATGTCAGCTTGCCACGATATCCACAATGTATTTTCTTGATGCCTGATGCGTTTCACGGCTCACGCCGCTTCCTCAGAGGCATTTAGCAGACAGATGGCGCGGCGGATGCTCCATTTCATTTAAATTGTGAGGCATGTTTTTATTGGTTGATTACCCCTCGTGGGACTCACTAAGTGTGTGTTGTTATTACACAGCCTGTTGGGACATGTAGTCCTTAGAGCAGTCAATTCATTTCCCCTGTGGGTTCCTTGCGTCAAACTGTACATATTAAGTGCTATATTCAAATCCTTTGAGGGTGATAGGAATACCCTGGCAAGACTCTTTTCCCGTTTGGCTCACAGTGCTGAACCGCGTGGACTCAGTTCCCACCTCAGCCTCTCTTCAGTTGGAGATGGTGCTTACCCTCATGGCAGGGCCGCCGTGTCCATAATTTTATCCAACAAATGCCCGTGAGCTCTAGGGAAACACTTGACAGTTCGCCATTTAAATGTCAGCTTGCCACGATATCCCCAATGTATTTTCTTGATCCCTGACGTGTTTCACGGCTCACGCCGCTTCCTCAGAGGCATTTAGCAGACAGATGGCGCGGCGGATGCTCCATTTCATTTAAATTGTGAGGCATGTTTTTATTGGTTGATTACCCCTCGTGGGACTCGCTAAGTGTGTGTTGTTATTACACAGCCTGTTGGGACATGTAGTCCTTAGAGCAGTCAGTTCATTTCCCCGGTGGGTTCCTTGTGCCAAACTGTACATATTAAGTGCTATATTCAAATCCTTTGTAGGTGATAGGAATACCCTGGCAAGACTCTTTTACCGTTTGGCTCACTGTGCTGAATGGCGTGGACTCAGTTCCCACCTCAGCCTCTCTTCAGTTGGAGATGGTGCTTATCCTCACGGCAGGGCCGCTGTGTCCATAATTTTATCCAACAAATGCCCGTGAGCTCTAGGGAAGCACTCCACAGTTTTCCATTTAAATGTCAGCTTGCCACGATATCCCCAATGTATTTTCTTGATGCCTGACGCGTTTCACGGCTCACGCCGCTTCCTCAGAGGCATTTAGCAGACAGATGGCGCAGCGGATGCTCCATTTCATTTAAATTGTGAGGCATGTTTTTATTGGTTGATTACCCCTTGTGGGACTCGCTAAGTGCGTGTTGTTATTACACAGCCTGTTGGGACATGTAGTCCTTAGAGCAGTCAATTAATTTCCCCGGTGGGTTCCTTGCGCCAAACTGTACATATTAAGTGCTATATTCAAATCCTTTGTAGGTGATAGGAATACCCTGGCAAGACTCTTTTCCCGTTTGGCTCACTGTGCTGAACGACGTGGACTCAGTTCCCACCTCAGCCTCTCTTCAGTTGGAGATGGTGCTTACCCTCATGGCAGGGCCAAAGAGCTGTCCTGGGAAGGACTACAGGTCCCAGGAATCACGGTGCGCACTGAGCGAGCCCACGAGGGTCAATATTCAAATAAATGCGCAGCCCATCAGCTGATACAACTCTCTGCGAGACATGGACATTGCTAGCGACCTCTGAGGAAGAGGAGAAGCCTCGAAACGCCTCAGGTCATGCAACGTTACCCAGGAATGGTGATGCAAGTTTCCTCCATTGAAAATATAAAACCGGCTGGTTTTAGTTTGCTGTTGTGTGCGCCTCCAAAGATCTTGGGCGATTGTTGGAATATTGAATTCACGGCGGTCCTGCCGTGTGGGGCGGCACCATCCACCTAACTGAATGGAGGCTGCGAATTCGGAACAGAGTCCCGACTCAGTATGTAGCACAGTAAACAAGGACAGTTGAACTTGCACAGCATTTAGGGGCCCACTGAGGGTGTTATTGTGCTATAATTAACATGTTTTGTCACGCAGAACCTACTAGAGGAGAAGAGTTGTCCTGGGCAGGACTACAGGTCCCAGGAATCACGGTGCGCACTGAGCGAGCCCACGAGGGTCAATATTCAAATAAATACGCAGCCCATCAGCCGATACAACTCTCTGCGAGACATGGACATTGCTAGCAACCTCTGAGGAGGAGAAGCCTCGAAACGCGTCAGGTCAAGCAACGTTACCCAGGAATGGTGATGCAAGTTTCCTCTATTGAAAATATAAAACCGGCTGGTTTTAGTTTGCTGTTGTGTGCACCTCCAAAGATCTTGGGCGATTGTTGGAATATTGAATTCACGGCGGTCCTGCCGTGGGGGGCGGCACCATCCACCTATCTGAAAGGAGGCTGCGAGTTCGGAACAGAGTCCCCACTCAGTATGTAGCACAGCAAACAAGGACAGTTGAACTTGCACAGCATTTAGGGGCCCACTGAGGGTGTTATTGTGCTATAATTAACATGTTTTCTCACGCAGAACCTACTAGAGGAGAAGAGTTGTCCTGGGCAGGACTACATGTCCCAGGAATAACTGTGCGCACTGATCGAGCCCACAAGGGTCAATATTCAAATAAACACACAGCCCATCAGCTGATACAACTCTCTGCTAGATATGGACATTGCTAGCGACCTCTTAGGAAGAGGAGAAGCCTCGAAGCGCGTCAGGTCAAGCAACGTTACCCAGGAATGGTGATGCAAGTTTCCTCTATTGAAAATATAAAACCGGCTGGTTTTAGTTTGCTGTTGTGTGCGCCTCCAAAGATCTTGGGCGATTGTTGGAATATTGAATTCACGGCGGTCCTGCCGTGGGGGGCGGCACCAACCACCTAACTGAAAGGAGGCTGCGAGTTTTGAACAGAGTCCCGACTTAGTATGTAGCACAGCAAACAAGGACAGTTGAACTTGCACAGCATTTAGGGGCCCACTGAGGGTGTTATTGTGCTATAATTAACATGTTTTGTCACGCAGACCCTACTAGAGGAGAAGAGTTGTCCTAGGCAGGACTACAGGTCCCAGGAATCACTATGCGCACTGACGGAGCCCACGAGGGTCAATATTCAAATATATACACAGCCCATCAGCTGATACAAATCTCTGCGAGACATGGACATTGCTAGCGACCTCTGAGGAAGAGGAGAAGCCTCGAAACGCGTCAGGTCAAGCAACGTTACCCAGGAATGGTGATGCAAGTTTCCTCTATTGAAAATATAAAACCGGCTGGTTTTAGTTTGCTGTTGTGTGTGCCTCCAAAGATCTTGGGCGATTGTTGGAATATTGAATTCGTGGCAGTCCTGCCGTGGGGGGCGGCACCATCCACCTAACTGAAAGGAGGCTGCGAGTTGGGAACAGAGTCCCGACTCAGTATGTAGCACAGCAAACAAGAACAGTTGAACTTGCACAGCATTTAGGGGCCCACTGAGGGTGTTATTGTGCTATAATTAACATGTTTTGTCACGCAGAACCTACTAGAGGAGAAGAGTTGTCCTGGGCAGGACTACAGGTCCCAGGAATTACTGTGCGCACTGAGCGAGCCCACGAGGGTCAATATTCAAATAAATACGCAGTCCATCAGCTGATACAACTCTCTGCGAGACATGGACATTGCTAGCGACCTCTGAGGAAGAGGAGAAGCCTTGAAATGCATCAGGTCAAGCAACGTTACCCAGGAATGGTAATGCAAGTTTCCTCTATTGAAAATATAAAACCGGCTGGTTTTAGTTTGCTGTTGTGTGCGCCTCCAAAGATCTTGGGTGATTGTTGGAATATATATATATATATATATATATATATATATATATATATATATATATATATATATATTCACTGTAAAAACCATAGGTTTTAGGGAAAGTTATAGTTAGTTGGACATTGCACTCATACAAAACCCGTGAAATTCCCCCGTTATAGTTAGTTCAGCTAACTATAACCCGCGTCCCCGCAATGCACTGCTGATGACGTCACATATTACATCACTCATGACATGGTCAGTGACATCACTGATGACATCACTGATGACATCTCAAATGACATCACTGATGACATCACTGATGACATCATCCATGTGATAATTTGATGCATCTTCTCACACCCTAATATAACTTTTGATACACCCACTCTAAATTACAGACTGCCATTGTCAAAACCATAGACACTCCAACACCAATAACTACATACACACTCACTGATTCTTAGGTCTACACACACATCCACTCACTCACCCGTACAGTCACTCATACTTACGGTCACTCAGTACAGGACTATCATATGCACTCATACACCTATATAGACACTCACACACCGTCACTCATCCATAGAGGTACTCACACACCTAGTCAATCATGCAAATAATTAATTACACTGCCATTTACTCACCTACACAGTTATACACACACCAGCTCACTTACTCATACAAATACTAGCACATTCATCCATACAGCCACTCTCACAATCACACACTCTCACTTATACCCATTTATATACTCCAACACACATATATACTGCCTTTCACATATGTAGTTACTCACACATGTACCACTGAGATATACATTCACTCACTAACACACCCATACACACACTCACCCACCCATACAGTCCATCACAGATGCACTCTTGAAACCATGCACCCAGTGCATCACCCACTCACACATCTATGCACAGAGTCACACACACCCCACCCACACAAACACTCAGGCACCCATACAGATACTCAGACAACCAATCAATAACCCATGTAGACACTCATGTAGCTATTCGCAAACCCATGCAGCCGCTTACACACCAACAGACAGACGGATACAGACATTCACACAGTTTAGTCACTAACCCATGCATTCAGTAAGATACGTTTAATCACTCACTTATAGAGTCAGTCATGCACCTACTAAATCATCCATTCAGACACTTATACACCCACTCATTCTTCAATACGCCTTGCCCTATATATATTAAACATATTTAAACTTTACAGAAACAGACAGTCACTGGATGATGTCATCAGTGATGTCATTTGAGATGTCATCAGTGATGTCATGAGTGATGTCACTGACCATGTCATGAGTGATGTAATATGTGACATCATCAGCAGTGCATTGCGGAGGCGCGAGTAATAGTTAGCTGAACTAACTATAACGGGGGAATTTCACGGGTTTTGTACGAGTGCAATGTCCAACTAACTATAACTTTCCCTAAAACCTATGGTTTTTTCAGTGAATTTCAAAGGTTTTTTAAATGCTAATTTCTAACTATAATGTGCCTGAAACCTATGGTTTTTTCAGTGAATTTCAAAGGTTTTTCAAATGCTAGTTTGTAACTATGCCTACAGAAGTAGGACATGTGAAGAAAGAAGAAAAAACGCACAGAAAGAAGCAAAAGAAATGTAGAAAGAAACAGAAGTCCACAAAGACGAAGAAAAATCCAGGAAGAAGCAAGACATGTGCAGAAAGAACCAACAGAGGAGCAGAAAGAGGCCTTGTTGCAAAATCATCCTGTGCCCACACCTTTTCCATACGGGTACTGGTGGTAACTGACTCTGACTAACCAGGCCTAGAGCCAGTGCTATGGTAAAAGACACTTAGAATACAGTTAAAACACCGACATACACTAGGGAACACTATGCGTTGGGGTACCCCTGTGATTAGCATGACCTCCTCTGTAACTCCCTAGTACATAATAGGGCAGCGGGATTAAAACTACCTCTTAAAACGCGCCATGGGGCGCGTTTGCACACTGGTGTAGGGAGGGGGGGGCCTGAGGTTACATGTGTGCAAACACGCCCTCTGGCCGTTTTAAGTTGGGGCATAAAATCCCCTTGAATCCTAAGGGTCCCTGGGGTCCAACTAGCCCACCAGGTACCTCCAGTAAGGCCACAGAGCTGTGTTGCAGAGAGGTGTAAAAAGGGGCGTGGCCTGCACCACCTCTCTGCAACGCAGCCCTGTGGCGCGCACTGGAGGTACCTGGTGGGCTAGTTGGCCCCCAGGGACCCCCAGTATTCAAGGGGAATTAATTCCCCAACTTAAAACGCGCCACAGGGCGTGTTTGCACACATGTCACCTGAGGCCCCGCCCCCTCCCTTCACCACTGTGCAAACGCGCCCTGTGGTGCGATTTAAGTTGGGGTATTAGGTCACCTTGAATCCTGAGGGTTCCTGGGGCCCAACTAGCCCACCAGGTACCTCCAGTAAGCGCCACAGAGCTGCGTTGCAGAGAGGTGGTCAGAGGCCACGCCCCTTTTTACACCTCTCTGCAACGCAGCTCTGTGGCGCTTACTGAAGGTACCTGGTGGGCTAATTGGCCCACAGGGACCCTCAGGATTGAAGAGGAATTAATTCCCCAACTTCAAACGCGCCATAGGGCGTGTTTGCACACATGTCACCTCAGGCCCGCCCCCTCCCTTCACCACTGTGCAAACGCGCCCCGTGGCACGTTTTAAGTTGGGGGATTAAGTCCCCTTGAATCCTGACGGTCCCTGGGGTCCAACTATCCCACTAGGTACCTCCAGTAAGCGCCACAGAGCTGCGTTGCAGAGAGGTGTAAAAAGGGGCGTGGCCTGGACCACCTCTCTGCAACGCAGCCCTGTGGCGCTGACTGTAGGTTCCTGGTGGGCTAGTTGGCCCCCAGGGACCCCCAGTATTGAAGGGGAATTAATTCCCAATTTTAAAACGCGCCACAGGGCGCGTTTGCAGAGTGGTAAAGGAAGGGGGCAGGGCCTGCGGCACGATCTTTTTTTTTTTTTTAGAAAGGGGGCTGTGTGGCCCCCTTTCTTTTTTCCTATTTTTGGGCCCTGGGGACCTCAGATCACCTTTAGGAAAGCCAAATCCCTTAAGGATACTTTATGTAGAGCTGTAGAGCCTTCTACAACTAGAAATTTAGGAATACAAGGATTTTACACATGTAGAAGCTGTAAAGAATGTAAAAACAGCAAAAACAGAAAAGAGTGCAAACTATCCCCTGACTGCAAGCCATTCCAAATCTCGAAACACACGACCTGTAACACTGATTATGCAGTGTACACCCTGTTCTGCCCCTGTCAAAAAGCATATATAGGGAGCACTATACACAAGGCGAAGAAAAGGGTGTTGGAACACTTACGCGCAATAAAAAATGGAGACAAACAGTATCCAGTAGCGCGACATTTCCAAAGTCATCATGGCCAGAATGGTAACTTTTTGAGTTTTTGTGTACTAGACACAGTGAAAATTAATGATAGAGGAGGGAATAGAGTGCAAAATCTTCGACGTCTTGAGTCTAAACTAATTATCCAGTATAGAACGTTGGCGCCGATAGGTCACAATTGTGACGAAGAGCTTGCAGTACATTTAGGCTAGATGTAGGTTTGGCATGACTAGTTAAGTGCAATAAGTTTTGATTCTTTGTTTATGAGGTGATGCAAAGCAAGATGTTTTATAAGAAATTTTTGAAAAATTGTAAAAAATGAAAAAATGAGAAAATGTTTTATTGATAATTGAATTCTGCCACTGCCAAAGAACACCTTGTCTTTTAATTGCACTGTGGAAGTTAGGTGAGGGGTTATGTTGGTGTGATACTAATTTGATTTTGTTTTGTTTTATTTTAGAAAATGATACTGCTGTTACAATGAAGAATGCCAAAGAGCGAAAGTATCTATTCTTAGTTGGTTTACCCACAGGGGCATGATAACTTGGTACATGATGTCGGACAGCTTAGCTGTGTTTTTTCTGAAGTCATTGCTTTGACAATGCAACAAAAGTGTTTTATGCATATAAGCTTAATGAAATTTGCCATGTTTATCGCATTTAGCCGAAGCCCACTTGGGCATTGATGAAATAGAAACATTTATGAGCTGCACGTTAAAAAAGCACATAGGGGCGAAAATTCAGTGAGAATATGCGGTAATATTTATGTTAGTATCAGTGTGATAAACTTTAAAGGCAGCAATCAGGCAAAATGCACATACAATCTGATTAGGATAAATATAATTAATTGTGATTTTGACTAAATGGCACAGGCGAAATGGTATATAATTATAGTGCGAATCTAGTGTCCGTAGAAGTCTGTAAAAACTTCTTATGTTCACGCTTACACCAACATTGGGTTGCCTTTATGATTCTAAAAATGTTGTAAAATTCTGTAGCTGTTTTAATAATATTTGGGTCTACTGTTTTAATATAATAATGCTTTTCGACAATTGTAAATAGTTATTACCAATGCAACATGCTGATACATTTTTTTGTTATTGAAGAGTGAGTTAACTCTTTTTTTTTTCCACTGAAGTCTGTTTTCACGTTCTATGACAAACATAGTCACATGGTTATTTAAAAGGTAATGAGGCTTTGCCACAGTACTCGTGATCAAGGGAGTGTATCCCGAAACGCGTCGAGTTGTTCCATCTTTGCTGAATAAATACTGCTTTGAAAGCCTATGGTGTCCGCGGTTACTGTTGGTGTTACGAGGTAACAGCATGTGTTGATATATATATATATATATATATATATATATATATATATGCACACGCAATCCACCACAGAATCCAACTTGTAGAAAGGACGGTACGGACCCAAATTCAGTGCAAAAAGTTTATTTTCTTTAACCACGCACTGCTGCCATGACGCGTTTCGGCCTCAGAAAGGCCTTGATCACATGACGCCATGAGGAGTGATCATACATTTTTAAAGTGACAGTGCAATAACCATGTGACCACGGGCTCATAATAGACATGGAAAAAATATCTAGTTGCGAATGCAATGTAACATTAAACAAAGCCTACATTGTTAATATTTATGTGCAAACTCCGCAATTAAATACGTTTTTAAAAAAATGCATATTAAAAATCATATACACTTTAAAAAAATGGAAAGAGTATAGTAGCGAATGCAATGTAACACTCAACAAAGCATACATTCACGTTTTGCACCTATTTATTGCAGTAGCTGATTCTCTGACCCTGAAGAAGGCCGTGATACTATGATAGGTCCTTCTGGCCGAAACATGTTGGTCTAGTACCTGACACATCTGCCTCTAATGCCGGCACCTGTGTTACCAGTTACTCACTGTTTTTAATCCTGACACCGGGTAGCTGAATAAAGTTACAGTATAGCTAACCCAGTAGCCAGTTTTAACTTTTCACATCACAGCACTGCACTATCACGCACACGCCAGTTTCACATAGGGTTTTAGTATACCCATTCTCACCTAACAAGACATCCCTGAGCTCCTCCCTCGTAGAGAGGGGGTTGTAGCCCACGTGAAAACCTGATTTTTCACGTGAGGAGGTACCCCTATGATGAAGCATGACACCTCTGCTGTGTGAGGGGAACCGTCCTTAAAAAGGGAAACCCCTCTCCTTTCTTGGATGAGTACCCTCAGAGAGTTAAGTGACCTTCTTCCTTTTCAGGACCCGTGGCTCTTTTTGTGTTTCATTGTACTGGTGGGGAGTTGGCTCACGCAGGTCCTTAAAACTCCTCTAGCCCCCAAGTGTATTCATCATCATCAATTCATCAAATGGCACCAGAGTTATAGGTAAGTCAAAAACGCTTTTCCTATGAAAACATGGTTCTAACTATATCTGCCTACTGGCGACCATGTATATATATATATATATATATTTCGTTCAGCTCCGATCGCACCTAAACTCCCGAAGTCGTGGGCAGGTGCCTGGTCCTGCGTGCGTGCACTCGCAATAATACGTAGCTCTAGAAAATTAAGACCCGCACTCTCGGGAAAGTAAAATCCTTTTATTGGATTCTTAGGGGTCGATTCCGATTCGGGCCGGAAATTTCTCCGACCGAGCCGGACCCGGAGAGATTTCCGACCGAATCGGACCCGTGCAGTCCGACCCGAACGAGTACGATGCGTCCGTATGTTATCGGACACGAGTCGGTCGGACTCCCATTGAACTCAATGGGAGCCGGTCGCACAACGCGTGCGCGGGCTCCCATTGCCTCAATGGGTGCGAGGCGGACAAGGCGCCCCCTACAGCGAGTACGCCGCGAGCGCGCCGCGGCGTACACGCACAGGTAGGGGGACCCATGGGTCCCCCTGTGTGCGCCGCACGGGTGCCGCGTACAGGGGGTCCGACACGGACCCCCAAAGTACGGCTCCGACAGCGAGTTCGAGTCGGACGGCGCGAGTCGGTCGGAGCGGTCGAGGTGCGCATCGTACTTACCCGGCCGGAAAACGTCTCCATTGCGCGGTGCGAATCGGGTCCGACCGAGTCGGTCGGAGCGGTACGATCCGGGTACGAGTCGGTCGGAGCGGTCGGGTCGCCCGGACGAGTCGGTCGGCGAACTCGCATCGTACTCGCTCGGCCGGACCCGCGTACGGTTCGGTCGGGAAACAGGCTTTCGCATGGCTTTTTCCCGACCGAATGGTATTGGGTGCGCCTCCGACCGAGATCGGAATCGGCCCCACAGTGCACTGACACTCAGATGCGTTTCGGCAATGCGCCATTTTCGATGATGGCGGCCGCCATATTTTTCATTTGTTTTATACCATTACATTTCATAATGCTGGCAACAGCGAGGACAGGCAATTATTACAATTCAAAGTCAGCGCCATCTTGTAATATGCGTATTTACACAAGTTTTATGTGTTTTATAATTCATACTATATATAATTCATTCATTTGTCCATTATGTGAATTTTGTATGATCCAATTTCTCAAAATTCGTTCGTTTACTTATAGGAGTGTAAGGAATTCTATTTATTTGACCATCCTGCCCTGTATGGGCTATTTGCCTACTTCTCTCATCAAATTCCATACTCCCTCTAACGGAAACAGATAAGGTTTTATGCTTTCCTGTGTTCAATATCTCGCCCTGGATGGGCTTCTAATGGACAATATTGCTGGCAATATTTTATTCACTATAGGTGAACCCCTAGTTCTTCACTGCTATTCAGACCCATTGGTGCTTTTGTCTTCAAGTCAATTATATAGCGTGATTCTAACATTCTTTACTTCAGCTCTCTATTACCGCCTCTCACTTCTTGTGGTACATGGTAAAGCCAAAAGAATTTTAATAGATTTCTGTTGCTCTGATGGTACAGCTCAAAATGCCTGGCCACCAGGTAAGTCACATCTCTATTACTGATTGCCCTCATGTGTTCCAAGATACGCTGCTTGGTTGCGTGGATCGTACTCCCTACATATTTCAGTCCACATGTACAGATTAGACAATATATTGAGTGGTTCTGAGACAATTCATTAATTTCATTATCTTTCTTGGTTCCTTCAAGCTGGTATTGCATAGGTAAATACCTTGTTACTAAACGCACTGGCTTTACACTTGCTGCAAGGATAAAACCCTTTTAGGTGTTCTGATATCACTTAAACTTGATTCTTTGGTAAGTGACTTTCCACCAGCATATCTTTTATGGAACATGATTTCCTAAATGTCACTGGGGGATGTACTGGTAAATCTTCTCTAATTACGCCAACCGATTTTAGGATCTTACAATTTCTCTGCATGATTTTCTTGATACATGGGGCTGCATTCGAGAAATTTGTGATCATCCTAAACTTGGTCTGCGTTTCCATGTCTTGGTCTTTAGTCTCTTCCTTCAACAAGTCTTCTCTCTTTTTCTCAACCACTTTATGCATTGCCCCATCAAGTACCATCTTGCAGTAACCCCTTCTCTCAAATCTTTTTAGACTTTATTTTGATGCTTTAAGAAAGTCACTATCTCTCTCGAGGAGTTGCGCTTAATCTGCAAAAGCTCATCATAGGGAATAATATTAATCAGTTTTTTAGGGTGACTACAATTTGTGTATAATATTGAGTTCCCTGCAGTCGGTTTCCTATATAGTGACATGCCGATCTTATTATCACTGACAAATACTTCAAGATCCAGAAAATGAACCCTCTCTTGGCTAATCTCACTAGTGAAGCTTAAGTTGACATTATTGTTGTTCAAGGAGGAAGTATACTGCTTGGCTGAACTTTCTGTGCCCTTCCATATAATAAACAAATCATCGATATATCTTCTCCAACTGATGATTTTTCTACCCAATTCTCTTGCGAATCTGACTATGCAACCCACTTCTCCAACCAGCCTACAAAGAGATTTGAATAACTGGGGGAGAAGCAGGTGCCCATGGCGGTCCTTCGTATCTGCCTGTACAGTTGTCCCTGGAATATAAAGATTTTATTGTTTAACCAAAATTCCACAAATTCCAATATCATCTCATTATGTTCTGTATATTTCAGTGGACGCCCTTTAAGAAAGTATTTTATGGCCTCTAGGCCATCTTTGTGGGCTATGCTAGTGTACAGATTGGCAATATCCATTGAGATCATCAGAAAGTCTGGTTCCCAAACAGTCTCTTCTGTTTGTCTGATGAAATCCTTTGTATCTCTTGTATATGATGTTAATTGCATTACCCATGAGCACAGAAAACGATCCACATATATTGACATGTTCTCAGTCAAACTTCCGATAGACAAAACTATAGGATGCCCAGGCAGATGTGTTTTGTTCTTGTGGATCTTTGGTAGGTGGTAGAACGTTGGTAACTTAGGATATGGAATGGCTAGAAATTGTCTATTGTCATCATCCCTCTTTGATACCACTTTTGGATCAAGGCATGGCCATTCCTTATACAGTTTTGATAATCTTGATTAGCGACTGTCATATAGTTGTTTATATCACTTAATTGTCTCAAGGCTTCTTTGCAGTATTTGCCCTTTGTTTGCAAGACAATATATCCTCCTTTGTCTGAGGGTTTCTAGACAATCATCCGATCATTTTGTAAATCCGTTAAAGTTTGTCTTTGTTTTTTTGTTATATTGGTCTTAGTTTTGTTCATGTCCTTCTGAATACGTAAGGTCAAAAGATCCTTGTTTACACTATCAGAGAAAACATCAATAGCATCTGTGGTTGTTTGAGGCATAAACTTTGATGTTGGTTTAAAAGCAGTACATCATCCTACTTGTATCATTCCCAAACTCTCCACTCTGGCGATGTTGTCTCGAATGTCCTCAACTTGTGATGTAGCTTTCATTTGTAATTCTTCAAGTAGTGCCAAAGTATCCAGATCATTCCGTTAGATTATCTTGTTGCATCCCAGCTTGTTTTTGTGTTGTTTTTTGTCTATTTTATCCTTTCAATTTGAAATATTTATAAAGTTTCAATTTCCTAGAAAACTTGAACAAGTCTATTCTTGTTTGTGTGTACTCGAAATTTGATGTGGGGCAAAAAGTGAGTCCCAATTTTAAAACTTGTTCTTCTGATTTAGTGAGTTGTTTCATTGTCAGATTCACAATAGATACATTTTCAGTTGTTACTTCTTCTACGTTCCCTCTTGCTCTGAGTATTGCGCTTGGGAATGCTTCCAGAGCCACCTCCATCCTCCTCTTTTCGTCTTTCATTTCCTTTGCGTTCTGGAGGTTAGCTTTTGCCTCCGCGCAACCACGTTTGATGGATTAAGGATTAAACAGAATTCCTCATGGAAAGGAGTTTGCGTTGGTGGAACATGTCCTCCTACTGCTCCTTCCTCTTCCAATTTTCCACATCTGTGACTTCTGACTCATAGGTCTCTCTTTGTTTCACTGCACTGCGAATTTTGTTACTCCTGAATTCACGTCATGGGGCATCATATTTCCTTGCAAAAGTGAGCACTCTTCCTTGCTCATAATCCCTCGCATCCCGTTCAAATTTTTCATGCTTTTGTTGTTTAATTTTAGTCTTGTAACTTGTAAGATGTTTTTTCATTTGCTCCCTCAGTTCTTCTGATTTTATTTTATCCAAATGTGCTGCGATCTCCTTCTCAAGATCTTCAATCTCCTTCAAAATTTTGTCACAGTTACTACTAGCGAACTTGACCAAAATTTGCAGCATACTTGTTGATGAATTGGCTGTGTGCTCAGCCCATTCCTCCAATAGCTTTGGGTCCGGGTTCTCATAAGCCGGGACAGTATAAATTCTCAATCCTCTTGGCACTCACTCAATTTCTATATAGTGTTGTAATGAGGTGGCCTTCCACCATTTTCTTGTTTCTCTCTCATAAAGTCTTTCTAATTTACTATATTTGCTCCTCAGGTCCTCATTATTTCCAATGAGGGTTGTACTTCTATCACCTATATGATCTGTTTGCTTGCGCTTAAAAATATCTGATGCTGCTTCTCGCTGCACCGCCTCACTAAACATTATTGATTCTGTATTTGTTTCTTTTTTGGATTATGCTTGTGCATTGTTTTCCCTCGCCCTGCCGCGTTTCATGAATCCAATATTAAACAGTTGACGTTTCTTACCGGTGGGTGTTTTCCTTGTCTGGAACCACTCGTCCGAATCCTCCGACTCTGCTTTCTGCAGTTTTACTTCACTGGTTCTTCCTCCCACAGTCTATTACTTGCTCACGGTGGTGCCGGGACTTTCCATATCGTTCAGCACCGATCGCACCTAACCCCCCGCACTCGCGGGCGGGTGCTGGGTCCTGCATGTGTGCATTTGCAATAATACATAGCTCCAGAAAATTAAGACCCGCACTCTCAGGAAAGTAAAATACTTTTATTGGATTCTTAGTGCACTGACACTCAGACGCGTTTCGAAAATGCACCTTTTCGATGATGGCGGCCGCCATATTTTTCTCTTTTTTTATACCATTACATTTCATCATGCTGGCAACACCGAGGACAGACAATTATTACAATTCAAAGTCAGCGCCATCTTGTAATATGCGTATTTACACAAATTTTATGTGTTTTATAATTCTTGCTACATATAGTTCATTCATTTGTCCATTATTTGAATCTTATATGATCCAATTTCTCAAAATTCATTTGTTTCCTTATAGGAGTGTAAGGAATTCTATTTAATTGACCATCCTGCCCTGTATGGGCTGTTTGCCTAAGTCTCTCATCAAACTCCATAATCCCTCTAAGAGAAACAGATACGTTTTTATGCTTTCCTGTGTACAATATCTCGCCCTGGATGAGCTTCCAATGGACAATATTGGTGGCAATATTATATTCACTATAGGTGAACCCCTAGTTCTTCACTGCTATTCAGACCCCTTGGTGCTTTTGTATGCAAGTCAATTATATAGCGTGATTCTAACCTTCTTAACTTCAGCTCTCTATTACCGCCTCTTACTTCTTGTTGTACATGGTCAAGCCAAAATAATTTTAATAGATTTCTGTTGCCCTGATGGTATAGCTCAAAATGCCTGGCCACTGGATAAGTCAGATCTCTATTACTGATTGCCCTCATGTGTTCGAAAATACACTACTTGGTTGCGTGGATCGTAATCCCGACATTTCAGTCCACATGTACCCATTAGACAATATATTGAGTGGGTTGGGAGACAATTCATAAATTTCATTATCTTTCTTGCTTCTTTCAAGCCTGATATTGCATAGGTAAATACCTTGTTACTAACCGCACAGGCTTTACACTTGCCGCAAGGATAAAACCCTTTTAGGTGTTCAGATATCCCTTTAACTTGATTCTTTGGTAAGTGACTTTCCACTAGCATATCTTTTATGGAACGTGATTTCCTAAATGTCACTAGAGGATGTACTGATAAATCTTGTCCAATTACGCCATCCGATTTTAGGATCTTCCAATTTCTCTGCATGATTTTCTTGATACATGGGCTGCATTCAAGAAATTTTGATCATCCTAAAATTGGTCTGCGTTCCCATGTCTTGGTCTTTAGTCTCTTCCTTCAACACGTCTTCTCTCTTTTTCTCAACTACTTTATGCATTGCCCCAGCAAGTACCGTCTTGCAGTAACCCCTTTTGTCAAATCTTTTTACACTTTCTTTTGCTGCCTTAAGTAAGTCACTGTCTCTTGAGGAGTTGTGCTTAATGCGCAAAAGCTCTCCATAGGGAATACTATTAACCGAAATGCGCCTGAGTGTCAGTGCACTAAGAATCCAATAAAAGATTTTTACTTTCTCGAGAGTGCGGGTCCTAAGTTTCTGGAGCTACGTGTATATATATATATATATATATATATATATATATATATATATATATATATATATATATATATATATATTCCCAAACTATGACCTCCTTCCAAGTCACATAGCGAGGCGCACTCTGGAGGATAGTTCATAAAGTTTATTCGCCACTTGACAAAACAACCGGCAGACGCGTTTCGGCTACACGCCTTTGTCAATGTCGGTGAGGTAAACGAAAATCACCATTTTAAAACTTAAAGAATAAACATAGAGAGAGGAAAAGCGACACATATGGCTCCAAATAGACATAAAGAAAGGGTTATACTGAGATGTAAGGAACGTCATTGTTCCTCCAAGGCAGACATCTTTGCATGGACAAATTCATTACTCTTTCTAAATCATTTTTAAATACATATTTACACTGTTAACCATATCTGTTCAACTCCCAATGGGCACAATAAATGTACTTGTCCTATTTCATATCTTAACCTCAATATCTTTACTTTTGGAAAACATGATATTATCTTATCATGTAAATTATAAACTAAGCATTCCTGAGTTTATTCAATCATGCCCTGAATGGGCAAACCCAACTGGACTCTACTTAGGTCTATATTTATGATAGTACATTTCTATACTTTTCCAATTTTTAGAGAAAGTTAAAAAACATGTTAAACAAAACATAGTATTACTTTTTTGTCATGTAATTTTTCAATCATGCGTCCAAGTTTACCAGTCGCGCCCTGGATGGGCAAACCCAATAAAACTCCGCTCTGATTCTATGTTTCTAGTAATTCTTTTCTGTACATTTTAAATATCACCAAAAAATGAAAGAACACAGGGGCATATTATCAACGGCCAGCGATAATTATTGCTGGCCGTGCTGAGCGCCGAATTCCCTAACGCAGGCTATCTCTGGTATTTATCGCCCTGGTAGCGCGTTATTAACAACGCGTTTCCCCAGGGCGATAAGAATTCCAGAGATAGTGAGGTTATCGCCGTTTTGCAGGGAACATCGCTGGTTTTCCAGTGATGTTCCCTGCAAACGGCGATAACCTTGCTGATACGACCCTGTGGTCGTATCAGCAGAATCCATCCCATATGTCTAACATAGGTAAGTCAGGATTTTAGCAGACGTTAGATTTTGGCGAAAACGGCCGATTTCGCCAAAATCTAACGTCTGCTAAAATCTATGGGCTGCCTTGTTAATATCGCGATGTGAACATCAGTGATATTTTCAAGGCAGTCCATCCGAGGTACGCCCAGTGACGCCCACTTTGCATCTCATTAGAGATGCAAAGGGGGCGTCGAGAAAGGGTGCTAACATGCGATTATGCATGTTAGCACCCTCTTGTTGATAGGGCGATAGTTTTATCTCCGTTTTTCTGGCTTTTAAAGCCAGAAAAACGGAGATAAAGCCCTTGTAGATATGCCCCACAGTATGCAAAGGTGCCAAATGTCTTGCCCCCTCTCTTTCTCATATCTTCTTCTTTCCTACCCTTATCATTCTCCTAGTGTCGATTGCGGTGTGTCATACATTAAATTAATTAATCATTTATGGAATATGAATCCACAATTCTTCTTCATTGTTCAGACCCCCAGGGGTCTTTGTTTGCAGTTCCACAATGTATTTAGACTCCAACTGTCTAAGTTTCCTTGTTATGTCTCCTCCCTTCTCACCCTTGGGGACCTGATCTAAACAAAAGAACTTTAAAAGACTTTGGTCAGACTTATGCTTTTCTTGAAAATGGCGTGCCACGGGATAATTACCATCCCGATTCTTTAAGGCACGCATGTGCTCAAGAACTCGTTTTTTCACGGGATGGATTGTGCTCCCAATGTAATTCATTTTGCAGGGACAAGTAAGACAATAAACTGTAAATTCTGTATTACAGTTCATAAACTTATTTATTTTTCTTCTTGTTGTTCTCCCTGGAATATCGAATTATTTTACCTTCTCACTTTTTTTGCAAGCTTTGCAATTTTTGCAGGGATAAAAGCCCGTTACTGTATCTCTCTTCTTTGGTATTCTTGAAAAATGGCTCCTTACTAAATGATCTTTCAAAGAGGGGCCCTTCCTGTATGTCATGAGGGGTTTCTCAGAGATAGTGGGGCCCACTATATTATCTGCTTTCAAGATCTTCCAATTTCTTTGAAAGATTTGAAAGACCTCTAGGGACCGGGTGGTGTACTCTGTTATCATCCTAATGGCCCCTTTCTCATCCTGTGCTTGTCTCTGCATTTCAGTTCTTACTAATAACAGATTCCCCCTATCTAGGATGTCTGCTTTCTCCTCTGCCCCTTTCAATATTCCTTCTGAGTATCCCCGGGCTCTAAACCTCTTGAAGGCGTCACTTTTGGATTTGACAAATTAGCTCTCTGTTGAACAGTTCCGTTTAAGCCTTACCAGTCCCCCATAGGGAACCCCACTAATTACACTCCTTGGATGGAAGCTATCCGCGTGTAACGTGCTGTTTCCAGCCGTTGGCTTCCTGTATAGTGTGGGTTGTAAGGTGTTATCTTGGATATAAACCAGTAGATCCAAGTATGCTACTTCTGTTTTGCTGATACATTCAGTAAATTTTAGATTACAGTCGTGGTTGAGGGCTGAAACATAGTTTTTTCCCTCTTCCTCCGACCCCTTCCAAATAATGAAAAGGTCGTCTATGTAACGAGCCCACAACACAACCCTATCCATCCTATGTTCGTTTTCTCCTGCCCAGGCCACGTGCTTCTCCCACCAGCCTACGAATAAATTTGCGTAGCCATCGCAGTCCCCTGTTCTTGATGATACAGCTCTCCTGCAAAAAAGAAGATGTTATTCCTAAGCCAAAGGATATAAGTTCTAACAACATCAGATTATGTTCATGATACTTAGCATTTCTTTTCTGCAGAAAGAAGCTGACTGCCTCCAGTCCCTTCTCATGCTTTATGCTAGTATATAGACTAGTCACATCTAGTGTTATTAGTATCATGTCTGGCTCCCACTCAATGTTCGCAATAATGCGCAAAAAGTCCTTCGTATCTTTAACGTAGGAGCTTAAGTCCTTCACCAGGGGATTTAAAAAACAATCGATGTAAATTGAGGCATTTTCCAACAGATTGTTCACAGACAAAAAAGATCGGTCGTCCAGGTGGGTTTCTTGTGCACTTGTGCACCTTCGGAAGGTGGTAGAACGTGGGCAGTTCTGGAAGCTCACAGTAGATAAATTTGTAATCCGTATCCCCCAATATTCCCTTCATTCTCCATTTGTCTAGTATTTTATGGAACTCTTGGATACTCGTTTCATACATGCTCTAGTTACTATAAAAAAAAAAAAATATATATATATATATATATATATATATTCACTGAAAAAACCATAGGTTTTACAGACGTTATAGTTAGAAATTAGCATTTAAAAAACCCCACAATGCACTGCTGATGACGTCACATATTACATCATTCATGACATGGTCAGTGACATCACTAATGACATCACTGATGACATCGCAAATGACGTCACTGATGACATCATCCAGTGACTGTGTGTTTCTGTAAAATTTAAATTTGTTTGATATATATGCCAAGCTGTATTGAAGAATGAGTGGTTGTATAAGTGTCTGTATGGAGGATTTACTAGGTACGTGACTGACTGTATAAGTGAGTAATTAAATGTGTCTTACTGAATGCATAGGTAGTGACTAAACTGTGTGAAAGTTTGTATCAGTCTGTCTGTTGTTGTGTAAGCTGCTGCATGGGTTGGTGAGTAGCTGCATGAGTGTCTATATGACTTATTGATTGCTTGCCTGAGTATTTGTATGGCTGCCTGAGTGTGTATGTGTATGTGGGTAGGAGGTGTGTGACTCTGTGCATAGATGTGTGAGTGGTTGATTCACTGGACGTATGGCTTCAAGAGTGCATGTGGAAACAGCTGTATGGGTGGGTGAGTGTGTGTATGGGTGTGTTGGTGAGTGAATGGATGTTTCAGTGGTACATGTGCAATTAACTACATATATAAAAGGCAGTATATGTGAGTGATGGTGTATATAAATAACTATATGTGAGAGTCAGTAATTGTGAGAGTGGCTGCATGGATGAGTGTGTATTTGTATCAGGGATTCTATAACAGAGTAATTATGTGTTAGTATCTGTATGAATAAGTGAGCTGGTGTCTGTATAACTGTATAGGTTAGTAAATGGAAGTATGATTGATTCTTTGCATGACTAACTAGCTGTGTGAGTAACTCTGGATATGTGGCAGTGTGTGAGTGTCTGTATAGGTGTATGAGTGCATATGATAGTGTTGTATTGATGTGTGACTACATGTATGAGTGACTGTATGGGTTAATGAGTAGATGTGTGTGTAGACCTAGGAACCAGTCAGTGCGTATTTAGTAACTGGTATTGATGTGTCTATTTTTTCGAAATTGGTAGTCTGTATTTTAGAGTGGGTGTATCAAAGGTTATATTCAGGTGTGAGGAGGTGCATTAGATTTTCACGTGGATGATGTCATCAGTGATGTTATTTGAGATGTCATCAGTGATGTCACTGACCATGTCATGAATGATGTAATATGTGACGTCATCAGCAGTGCATTGCGGGGCGCCAGTTATAGTTAGCTGAACTAACTATAACGGTGGAATTTCTATGGTTTTGTATGAGTGAAATGTCCAACTAACTATAACGTCCCTGAAACCTATGGTTTTTTCAGTGAATTTCAAAGGTTTTTTAAATGCTAATTTCTAGCTCTAACGTCTGTAAAACCTATGGCTTTTTCAGTGAATTTCTAAGGTTTTTTAAATGCTAATTTCTAACTATAACGTCTGTAAAACCTATGGTTTTTTCAGTGAATTTCTAAGGTTTTTTAAATGCTAATTTCTAACTATAATGTCTGTAAAACCTATGGTTTTTTTCAGTGAATTTCTAAGGTTTAAATATTAAACTACTATTCTGCTATTTGTGATTAGTACTGTTTTTTCTAACTTTTCCACTACAGAAAAGAAAATAAACTGTAAAACTGTTGTGTAATGTAATATATTTCAGAAATTACAGTCTTACTTATCAAATAATACAACATAATTTAACATTTTGAAAACATATTTTTGTCCCTTTTTCTGCTGTTTTCAGATTCTACTTAACTTCACTATTCACAGTGATGTCAGTGTAGTATCATCATAAACAGCTGGGAAAAAAAACAATCAACTAGATTGTTTAAAAAAAACGAATGACTAATTCTTGCAACCACAATACGAAATCAACACAAATAACACATTCAATACTATTTCCAATTTTTAAATCTTACCTTTACTCTGTAGTTTCTGTTCACATTTTTCCCCAAGGCCAAATAATGTGTAGAATTTTTTTTTCGAAATCATCCAGTATAAATTCCTTAAAGCATTTTCCCATTTTCCCTCTAGGCCGAATAATGTATCTAACATTTTTGCTTAAGAAATATCAAGTATGAGTTGGGTAATTCATAAAGCAATCTCGATTTTATTTCCAAGTGTGTATCGTTGCAGTGACTCCAACCATTATTACATTTTAAATATACAGTATAATGTCCACATGTGGTAGTAGCTCCAGCATGGAAAACAATAGCCAGTGTTGCAAATGTTCTTCCAGAAATAGATACTTGACTAGCAACAAAAATTTAATTTTTGTTTCCACTTTTCTTCCATTTGGTCTACAGCGTTGTAGCATTAAAATTACATATTTTCCATATCTTTCTAGGCATAATGTAGATAACATTTCTGATTGACAACGAGAACATTTCATATCATGATTTGCTTCTTTTACTAATTTCGGAAAAGGTACAGATTTGCAGTCAGGTATTGTTAAATATAGAAATCGTTCTCTGTCAACTATAGTACTAGAAGTTGTTGAACACTGTTCACATTTGTGATCCTATTTGTAACTGAGTCCAAATAAACTCTCAATCTGGATTCCTTCATCTTCTAATACTCCAAGCATAACCATCAGAAACTCTTGTGCATCTTGTTGTATATTAGGACTGAACGTTAAACATCCAGTACATGTATCCAAGAGTTGTTGAATACCAGAAGCAGTTTGGATCTTACTTCTGTCAGTTCTCAATTGTTCAAATAAAGTATAAAGTGCAGAACATAATCTTTTTTCCTGACTTTCCACAATTTCACCATACAGATCTTCTAGATAAAATATAACGTTTAGAATAACATTACCAAAGCAGTTGACACCAGAAGCATTTTCTAATTGGTATCCCACAACATCATCACTTGTTTCTATTTTCTGTTTCTTTGCATCTTTTCTTTTCTCTTGAATTTTTTCTGCTTTTCAACCACACTTGATTCATCAACATGTTTGCGTTTTGTACACACAGCACGTTTTTCATAAATAGGATATTCACTCAAAGTTGGTGCATAAAGTCTTCTTAAACGATTATATTCTCTTACACAATTTACATCAGCACTAACCTTGTTTTCATCGAAATCAATTAAATACAAACCAGACAATGTTCTAACTCGAGATAATGCAACGTATGCCATTCCCTCTTTAAACACAGTTCTTCCAACACTTACTAAAGCATTATCTACACTTAAACCTTGACATTTATGAATGGTTATTGCATATGCTAAACAGAAAGGAAACTGTTTTCTACGAACATACAAGTCTTTTACCAGCAAAAAACGTACAGCACAATGCCCAATTTGTTTCACCTCTGCAATCTGATCAAATTTAATTTTCAAGAATTCAATTGAATTTCTGTTTTGATATTTTACAAATTCAACAACTTTCCCTATTGCTCCATTCACTAAACCTTGTTCTATATTCAAATTACGCCTCAAAATTACCCGACAGTTTATACATACGTCTAAATTTTTTTCTAAGCCAGCAGTTTTTGATACAGACTTTTCCAAAGAATCCAATTTAGTCTGTAGTTTATTTGAAAGAAGAATTGTTATTCCTTGATGCTCGATTTTATCAATAGCTTCAATGTGAACTATTTCTTGATTTTCCAATTTCAGAAGCTCTTGATTAAATGTATAACACTCTTCCGGTGTAGGCATTAAGCAAAGTATTGACTTTTTTCTGCAATGTTCTTGTACAGTACTCCTGCTGGTGTGTTTTCAGTTGTAAACAAGTTCTTTAGTAGATGACTTTGTAAAGCTTATTTACCATATTTGCTTAGAACACCAATTCTTACATCTTTCAGAATATTTCCATAATCTTCATCACTTGCTTGTCGCATATTCTGAGTGAGTTCTTTAAATTCAAAATGTAACCAGAGATTCACATTTCCAATACTTCCCAAAGATTTCCTAGTGTCTTCATGTAGAAGAATTTTAAAGACTGGTTCTCCTTTTACAGGAGTTAGTTGTAGCAGATCTCCAAATACAATTAAATGTTTTCCTCCAAAGAGAACGTCGTAATCTGTTTTTAATACCTGTTGCATTCTTAAATGCACGAAAGCAAGCGTTAAGTTTGAGACCATGCTCATCTCATCAATAATTAAAAGTTTCATCTTCTTCAGCACTCTTGACACTTCATAAGAAGCTTCTCCAGACAACTTCTGATATTCTAATTTATTATCATGCTCAACTGGTAACATTAGTAATCTATGCAAAGTAATTCCATTAACATTGTGCGCAGCTAATCCAGTTGGAGCTGTTACTACACAAGATAAATGTGAACCAGTAGTTTTTTAAGATAACTGGTCAAAACATTAATTAAAAAACGTTTACCCATTCCAGATTGACCACTGATGTACATCAGAATAGGTTTAAATGATGAACATACACATTCTTTTTTTCATGCAACAAACCATGTTCTATCTGTTCTCTCACTTGTACATATATTTCTTTCTGTTCAATATTTAGTTGTTCTTCTAACTTTTCCAATGTAATATTCTCCTCTTGTGCTTTTTGCATTGCAATTTCCACTTCATGCATAGCAATCGCTGTTTCATTTTCCACTATTGGTTGTCCAAGTGGATCTTGACTACATGGACCAGAACTTTGACTATCTTGAGAACTTTCATTTGCAACTTCAGCTGTAATAGTCTTTTCCTGTTCAACTTCATCATTCAACATTTTTAAATATGTAGGGAAAATTGAACATGCAATGCTATCTTTACATGCATTAAAAGAATCTTTGCTGCAGTCGAAATCTCCAAGTAATTCACTTTCGGTACGCCATGGTTTGAACAGTTGGAGAAGTGCTAACTAGTAAAATTCTCGCTTGTCTGGAGTTTCACAACTGAGTTTCTTGTGGTTGATAAGGTTACCTTTTGTGTGTTTTACTAAACATCCATGACATCCAAGTACTGCATATTTTCCTTGTTTTAAATTCTGTTTAACATTTCTTTTGAAGCTGTAATGTTGAAGTACTTCATACAGACATAGCTGTTCCAGATGTCGACTCCTTTTCGGAGAGTATGTATCCAACATATTAGTTTTAAGAATTTCTGTACTGTCTGGTTCATTTGCTGCTAAGTATTCAATTTCTTCTAATGATTTCAACACTCTATTTCGTGAGCAGGCAAGACCTAAACTTACCCAAATGATCCCTCGTGTTTTTGAATATAAACTTGAAGAGGACAAGCGGTCTGAACATTCATACGATCCAATTTGTCTGTGGGAAAGCATTTTCAAAGTAAAGCTGTACAATTTTTTGCTAAGGCTTTTCTCTTGTGCAATTTCTTCCCACATTTGTTTCATCTCGGTTTTTTCTGATTTCGTTATATATGATGTAACGTAGCGTGCAACAGCAATTGAGTTGTCTGCAACATACTGGATGTCCATATTTGCATTCCACATTTTTAAAATAACCGGATTGTAGCCATTAATATACTTTGACAGTTCTGTTCTTTTCAAGTTGTAGGTATTCTTTGGAGATTTGCGAGTTATTGTGTGCCATACAGAAGAAAAAAAAGAATTTACTCTTCCTTTAGAAATTACTGGACGTGGAAATCCAAACCGACACTTGGTATAAAATTTTCCTTTAGACTTGTATTTTCGTCGGCAGTACTTTTCACAACGGTGACTTTGGAAACGTAAAACTTGCTGTCTCAAGCTTCTATCTCCTCCTTCTCTTGGAATCTCACATGTCACATACTGTTCAATGAAAGACAATACTATTTCATCTGAATCAGTTCCAAATTTAGGTGCATCCTTGAACCACAATAGCATATGTATATGAGGAGCACCTCTCGCTTGGTACTCCTTTCTCCAAAAGAAATCGGTAACTTCTCCAAGAGGTGGATTCTTTTTATTGCAGATGAAAGACATCATAGCTTGAAACCTATGATTAAAATATCTGCACACATTTACAGGATCCAAAGAACACAGGGGCATGTTAGCAACAACTTGCGATAATTATCACAAACCGCGCTTAGCGCGTTTTTTTTTATCGCCGCCTATCGCTGGATTTTATCGCGGAGGTAACACGTTATTAGCAACGTTTATCTCCAATGCGATAAAATATCCAGCGATAGCGGCGAATCCCAGCAATAACGCGAGAATTCCAGTGATAAATTCCCATCGCTAAGGAAAATCTCGCTAATAGGCAGGTGGGGACTTAACCGTAGAATCCACCTCCCATAGACTATAATGGGTAAGCCAGGTTTCTGCCAGGTGTAAAAATCCAGCGCTAATCGTGGTTAGCGCGCGTTTTTCTATCGCTTCGCGGGCTTTGCTAATAGGCAATAGGTATGTTAGCGACTGCTTTCAGTCGCTGTTAGGTTGGGAACGCCTCCTTTGCATGTCATTAGCGATAAATATCGCTGACATGCAAAGCGGCACCCAAACCAGTCGCTATCGCCTGGAAGCTGTCGCTAACACCTGTTAGCGACAGCTTGCTGACAGGGCGATAAAAAAATCGCTGCTTTAGCGGCAAAAAGTGCCGCTAAAGCGGCGATAAAGCCCTTGCTAATATGCCCCACAGTTCTCCAGGTGTCTTCATTTCAACATTCTTTATATTGGAATTTGCTTCTTGTAGAAATTCAAGCAAATCTTCCCATGCATACTCTGCACAGCTAAGTGTCACAAACCATGTTGGTGTACCTAAGTTCTGTAACATACACTTCAGTTCTCCATGATGACGAAACCAATACTCATTTGTTCCTCGTTGACATGCCATCAAATTAATTAACTGTGCTTCTAAATTTTCATCTGTTTGTTGAACTTTCTCAACAAATTCTTTCGCTGAAAGAAGTGATTGATGAACTCCAGTTTTCAGTATGTGGTTCACTGCATAGGACAGAGAAGACAGATCACTTTCAAACAAAAGGTGAAATATATATGGTATACACTGCCGGAATCTAGGATCTTCAGAGTATAATCTTGTTGAGCGATATTCTGATGCTGGAATACGTACAGGTCGGTCATCATATCGTCCACCTTCTCCAGTAGGAAACAGCTGTGGAAAAGAACGAGCTTCTAAGCTTTTCTCCCATACACTCATTGGAGTTCCCTTTGCTTTTTTCATTTGAAATAACTCAATACTGTTTACTATTACTTCTTTTGAATGTAGAGGACATATTGTGTAATGTTCATAAATCTCTTCACTCCTTGACTTGTCCACTTTCTCTATTTGACCACTTGAAATTTCAGATTCATCTTCCAAACTTATTACCTGTTCTTCCACATTTACACTTTTATAATAAATATTATTCTCATCAAGATATAACGTAGCCTTTTGAAGTTTTTTAACATCCACAAATTCTTGCCATATTTTCCGACTCTTTGTTGGTACTCCATTTACTAGAATGACTACTGCTTCATTTTCATCTTTGTCTCCACCAACAATTTCAATATTTTTCTTAAAATCCAAAGGTAAGTACACTACTCTTCCTTTCAGCCCTCTTTGTAAGTCTGTTGGTGGCAGTTTATCTGTTTTAGGCTCCATGCGAATTATAGTTTGAAATGGATGAACAGATTGAATTAGAACTGACTCATATGTATTCAAATCTGCCAGTTCCTCCGGAATAGCTACTAATTCTAACTTATTATGTACTGCTCTAGCGGGCATTTTGATCTCTTCTAATTTGTTATAACAATATTTACAAATACGTTGATCACTGCCTAATACAAATTGACCTTCCACTAACAAGTAAGTTGCAAATTCTTTCCATTTATCATTATTCTTCTTTTCAGATTTCAAATACAAATCAACATTCCTAGTTTGAGTTTTATAATTAGTACGTCGACAACAAACACAAACATAGTTTGGAATTTCAGAGCACACTATGTTAAACTTTCCAATTTCTTCTTCAAACTGATCAATCATAATCACTTTCCCATCTTCTTCAACATCTGTAATTGTCAAACTTTCACTTTCTATACACTGCTCTTCTGAACCAAAATATCAGAACTGAATATCATCACACTTTTTTTGTACATCTGATAAAGAACTGTGTAAAAGAGCTGTATTCAGTTCACCTAAACATAATGCAGGACTTTTTACATAGTACAGTTTCCTTACAAACTTCCGCATTTCTGAATGGTGTACTACTAACATCCTTAAGTGATGAAAAACACTTTTACACACTTTTCTTGAAAGACAAGCCAGAGAATGCGCATGTTTCTCAGTATATTTTCTTACATTACAAGGATCTAGTGTTTGTAACAACCTAATCTTCTGTTTTACACTTTTCTGTGTATATTCTCGTAACAAACTTAGCATTATATCAATAGATTCCTGTTGAATACTACAAATACTGCTACAACCCCACTTATACACAGGAGCTTGTGTGCGTTTCCCTTGCACTTCTTCAGCTATTAACTGTTCTGCACTAATAGTAACCATTTCCTCTTTTGCAACAGGACAACCATTCTGAACTTCGTAGCAACGACCTCCAGTATCAACTGCAAATGGTAAACTATTTTCTTGGAAGTAACTCTCTTCATTAAAAAAGGTTCACTATTAGATGTATGTTTCCATTTTCCACTGAAGATTTTACAAAAGTTGCTTCTGTTCACCCGTCTTTTTTTTTACTTTTGTCTTTCAGAATCTTCATTGTTTTATCCAACACTTTCATCCTCTTCAAAATGAAAATAAATATTTTTTGTTTTAACTTAAAAGCAGTATCCACTATGCTTTCAAAACGCTGTTTCTGTTTCAATTGCAGCACTTTCTTTTTATATTTGCGGCATCCTTTTATTAAATTCTGAATTACTCTATTTCGAAAAACTCTTTGACGAATTTCTTTAAATTGTTTTTGTCTACGGGTAACAAATACTCTTTCCTTATCATGTTTTTTTTTCTTGCAATATGAAGTCGAAGTCTGCTTCTCCTTACTTGAATTTTTTTTATTTTTCGTTTGTGTGATGTTATTTTCATTAAATGTTCGTAGTACTTTTTTTAGAAATTGTTTAGTGTTTTTACCAGAAGAAACTATTTTTGTATTACTTTCATTTTCTTCTAATCCATATTTTTGACTTTTCTTTAAGTAGATTGCCTTTTTGTTTTTCCTTTTTTTTCAGTTCTTCAAGGCATTTTCAATTTTTAATCCAAACAAAATAATTTTCTGCGAATGAAAAAAAAGTTTCAATTATTTGTTATATCTGTTCAATATGTCAAAATAATCAAAAGTTCCAGTGGCGGCTTGTAGAGGAAATGCTGCATGGTACAGGAGCGGAATAAGGGAACAGTAGGGTGGCAGGTAGCGTCATCCGACATACAGCACGTATTTATTGAATTATTTAGATTCACCTTCCCATTTTATATGTGACTCCACTACCTCCTACTTTTCCCCTCGCACCCCCGCCCCACCCCCGTCCCACGCCACTTCCTCTGCAACCCACTACACATAACTTTGTAGATACTATTTTGTAAAGTTGTTATCTGTATACTTAGAGTGATATTCTCAACTAAATGGCACATGTAAACGTTACCCTTATTAGTTTAATACTTCTATCGGCATTTTAGCAAGCATAACACTGCACCATATTAGCAAAAATATGGTACAGGCTTACATTTCATTGTGGATGTACATAAACAAGTACAGATCAACTGTTAGACAGCAAAAAAACCACCGGCATGGAGATGGAGAGGGGGGAAAGATTAAGGGACATATTCACAAGGAGCCATCACCGAATTAACCGCACTTTATCGCAGCCAAACTTGTGATAAATTTACCCCCCATTCACAAGCCGGTGTTAACAGCCCACAGCGCCAGTATATCCGCGATAGCAGCCTCAAAAACCATCGCCACAGAGGAGCCTCGCAAATATCGCTAATGAGATGCAGAGTAGGCATTCCCATGACAAAAGCCGAGACAACAGCACACCTCAACATTCACAACGACCAGCCACATCCGCGATAAAAACACAAAACCAGCAATAAGGCGCGTTAGCACCATTAAATTTACACCTGCTCTGACCTGGTGTAAAGTTGGACGGCAGCCAGCACCACAAAAGGGAGCACAGCCCAGGGCCACATCTGAAGGGCAACAGATGCCATGGAGCAACTCATCATGCGACCCGGACACCCAACAGGGCCACAACACCCACCACCAGCAACCCAGGACCCCATCCCACACCCGGAACACCCCCCCTGGCACCATCCCTAACCCCGGACTAAGAAATTCCACACCAACACCACGAATCCCAAAACAAACATCTTGCCTTATGTCGCACAAGCAGCAAAATAAACATACATGCGTGATCAGAAAATGGAGAATTATTCATACAGCAATGCAACCACCAACACAAAACCCCAGACAAACAAAAGCAGAAACAACCCCTAGGATGAGTCCTAGCTGCTCCCACTGGACAATCCGTAGCACACAGCCTGGTAGACCAAATCCAAGAGAAGAAGGTGTGCCATGCACGCAACAAAGGAAAGAGAGGGAGAGAGTGAGGGAGAGAGACGGAGTGAGATAGCACAAGCAGCGCAAGGCTGCACGTCCACCTGGCTCCACATGCCAACATGTGTGTGTACATCGCCATCCGTACACCATGAGCCCAAGGCCGTGTCCCAATCTCAGCACCAAAGCCACATCACATTCCCAAAACGAAATTAGTAGTGAGACAAACATCAGGGATGAAAGCACCATTGTCACAATGCAGAAGCTGGGAGGACACCTGCACCTCTGACCTTGGTCCCGAACGCGCCTGGAACACCCTGATAGAGATACAATGGCAGATGAGGATGACCCCCACACCATGCATTCTGCAAATAAACCATCCGACTTATCCACAGCCCACACATAGAAGCCCCTGCCTGTGGTACCCCCGCATTGGATGCCCTTGACACTCACGGAAACAGCAACCCATGTCCCACAACGTTGCACACACATTCAAATCATTGCTCAGAGCTGTGGCATATCCTCCCTCCACACAACAGCCGCAGTCCAGAAGAGTGCCTGTTCACGAGACGCACTAAAGCAATGGCAGGCCATACCGGGCACATGCACAACACCCGTCACGTGGAACAGTACCGTGCACGTATGCTGCATTTACTGGGCGCACTGCCACTGGCAGTCCTGCGGATCAGTTACAGGCTCAGATTTCGCATTGCCCACGTCACCTGCGTCCAGCCCTGGTTCCACTACCGAACATGCACATTCGAGTGTCCCATGGATGTCTGCCTATCCAACACAACTGTTGATGAATTGGACTATGACTTGTGTCTGCGCCCCCTGTTGGATCACGAACAGGAGTGTAACAGAGACAGCCGTGCATGGGATGCCTTGACATGCTGCGTATGTATTGGTAGTTGTGCATGGGAGATTGCACAATTTCTCGTCTGCAGTGACCACATCGAGGCGCTCCCCTATTGGGCTGTGTTGCGGATCGGTGAGACGGCGTGGGCTGAGCACACCTGCCCGGACCACCTAAAGGATTGGCTCACCCTGGTGTTCCTTGAACACGACAACGACGTACTATTGGAACACATTGAACATGAAGCTGCACGGGCATTCATGGATGAGTAACTACGTACCTGCAGCCACATCCTATTGCCACCCACAGCACATGGCCCAACAACTTGTTGCACAGTGGGGATTGCTCACATATTCCACCAAAACAGAGGACACGTCTGCCTTCGGTCGGGCTCTGGATGCATGTGCGTGGAATAACATGTGTGCACACACACCTGTCCAAGGCGAAGCAGGTCTATGGTCCGAGCAACACAGCGTCGTTTGGCAATGTTGCCAATTTGGACACACTCCTGGGTGAGAGCACACACATGGCGATGTCGCACGACATGTGAACCTGTCGGACCCTCACACCTGATCACTGTCGGCAGAGCAGACAATTGCCGCACCCCGGAGGCAGAGCACCATGCAGACCCCACGTACAGTGAGTCGTGCCCCCTCACACGGGGCAATGTGCAGACGCCAAACAACACATGACTCGTCCAGCAAGGCAAGGTGGGCTGTGAGCGTTGCCATATGTGATGAATTTTGTCCATTTCAGCCCCAACATCATCTGCCCCTCGACATGTACCCATGCTGCGTCTAAGTGTCTTAAGCATGTCCGTGCCTGTTGTGGCCGTTGCCTCGTCCGTACTGGCACGCACATGCCAATAAAGCCTATGCCACTCCACTGGTGTCTAACTGTGAGGTGTGTTGTAAAGATTGTCCACTCGTGTGCCACAATGAGCCTCGTCCCAACACACGGAAGAACTGACTGTCGCATGTGCAATGGGGGTGTATCCCTTTGGCAAGCTCCGCCTCTGTGAGCCAGACATTGTTTTTGCATAGGTGCTGGACGACATCTGATGCAGCCCCATCACCTACACAGTATGATGTGTCAGGGGCACACTGCCATGCAGCCATCACCCCGCCACACACACCGGACACAGAACCCGTATGAGGGGAGTTTTGTACCACATTGCCTTCATTGCTGATGTTCTGTGATTGCTATGTGTGTGGGCTGCATTGTGGGGGAGTTGCCCCTGCAGCGCTGATTTCGCGTAGCCTTCTCCCCTTGAGATGGGGTTCCTTTGTATTGTGTGCTTTTCGGGGCCTGTTTTGCTTTTGACTTGGGTGATGTGTGCTCGCGGACTGATTTTGTGGCCTGGTGCATTGTTGGTCTGCTGCGTGTATTGTAAGGCATGGGTTGTGGTTGCACGCGGACACGTCGGAATGTGACCTGCTCCTTTGAGGATGTGATCCGCACTTGGCTCCGTCCATGTCGCTTTGTGGGCCATGTCATTTTGTTTGCGCTGCTGCTATGCTATCCGACATGCAGTGTTACTTGAATAGTCAGGGGCCGATTCCGATCTCGGCCGGTAGGGCTCCGAATCGGATTCGGCTTTACCGGATCCGATTCGGAGCCCTGTTTCCCGACCGAACCGTACGCTGGTCCGGCCGAGCGAGTACGATGCGAAATCGCCGACCGACTCGTCCGGGCATCCCGACCGCTCCGACCGACTTGCGTCCCGGCTCGAACCAGCTCCGACCGACTCGCTCGGACTCGACTCGCACCGCACAATGGAGACGTTTCCGGCCGGGTACGTACGATGCGCGCCGCGAGCAGTCCGACCGAGCCGCGCCGTCCGGCTCGTAAGAGCTGTCGGAGCCGTACTTTGAGGGTCCGTGTCGGACCCCCTGTACGCGTAGCCGCGCGAGTCGCACACAGGGGGACCCATCGGGTCCCCTTACCTGTGCGTGTTGACTTGGCGCGAGTCGCTCGCCGCGGACTCCGCTGTAGGGGGCGCACTTGTCCGACTCGCACCCATTGAGTCAATGGGAGCCCGCGTGCGCGTTGTACGACCGGCCCCACTGACTTCAGTGGGAGTCCGACCGACTCGAGTCCGTTAACATACGGACGCATCGTACTCGCTCGGTCGGACTGCACGGGTCCGATTCGGTCGGAAATCTCTCCGGGTCCGGCTCGGTCGGAGAAATTTCCGGCCCGAATCGGAATCGACCCCTCAGTGTGGGTCACGGATCTGCTGATTTGCTGGATTCAGCATATGTGCAAGAGTAGGTTGTGATATTGGTGATAGGGAGGGCACTCTGTGCACATTGTGGATGGGGGCCTACTTGGCGTTTGGATGTGTGCTGCAGTGTGCCAAGGCATTCAGGGACATGTTCCAGGGTCATTGTGGGTGTACTGTGTGCTGCACAAATCAACGCCGTATCTGATTTACAAAACTACATACTCTTTTAAACATAACAAACTATACTGCTTATTTGTTACCTCTATACCTTACTCCTAAAACCATGTAATCTTTCAAACATATGTCACGTCACTTTTGTAACATTGAAACTGATTACGACCTTCTCTTTACACTACAGATCCCATGAACATGCTAATAAAGGTATAAGTGCTATTTTCATACTAGATAAAGCTCTCTTACTTAATTTTTATAAACACTACTGTTTGGTGCACAAAATGGGGGTGACACATGAGGAGAGGAAACGGAGGTGTAATCCCTCAACTTTTATTGTACCGTTCCTTTAATATACGTATAATGAGGGTTTTAAGTGGGATGAAGAAAAATGCGGGTGTCTAAAAGGGGTAGCAGTGTTCAGCACCGGTAAGACCCAGCCCACTTAAAGTCCTGCGTATATTCAGCACAGAGACACACCCTAACAATTTTCATCACTTATAATCACAGTTAGTTTACTAGTGTGAAAAAAGTGTACAGAAAATTTACTAAGAACATTTTTAATTGTTTTTTATCTCTCACACATTTATAAAATATCTCTTGTAAAGAAACGCCCTCTCCACCTTTATTTCGTACGTAACGAGCAATAAATAATCCCTTTACCAGCATCTAGTCACTAACTACTAACACTGTGCACTGTACCCAATTGTAAAGCAGAAATAGTGTTTAGATTATGTCTTAAAGTATCATCAAATGATTCAAACCATGCATACATATACAAAGCAACGTGCACGTTTACTTTGTCAATTTACTCTCTATGTAATCTGTGCACATTCTGAACGGGTTCGCAGTATATCACCTGTTTTCACTTATACTCAAATGTACCTTACAGTAAAAAAATGACATCACAACCTATGCATATGTAATATTTCCTGCATAATACAGTGCATTTCTATACCATTGAAACTGATTGCAACATTCTTTATATAGTAGAAATTCTACCAATATGCCAATAAACCTATAAGTGCTATTTTTATAATATAAAAAGCTGTATTAGATTATTTTTATAAACAGTACTGCTGCGGGCACAACATGGTGGTGCAAGGTAGACAGATAAATGAAGGTGTAATTCCAAACTTTTTATGTATTGTCCCTTTACTATACGTATATTAACAGCTTTAACTGGGATGAAAAAATTGGCGGCTCTCTTAAAGGGGTGGCGGCGCCTACTACTGATAACACCCAGACCACTTAAACGCCTGCGTATATTCAGCAGAGGAACACACCATGACAATTACTATCACTAATAATCACATTTACTTTACCACTGTGAACAAAATCGTACAGAAAATATACAAAGAACATTTTCATTTATTTTTTATCTCTCACATATGTAAAAAAATGACTTCTGAAGAAACGCTCCCCAATAACTTAGATTTCCTAAGAACACCCAAATGCAAAGCCTTGCAGTACCACACCTGCCTTCACTGACATTGAAATCTACCTCTCAGTGTCAAAAATGAGACCACAAACTGTGCACATAACCTTGACACATGAATTTTCTACTGTCACCCCTTCTCCACTATTTCCAGACTGAGCATAATTTCCAAATGTGCGACATTCTGTTTATCTCGCCGGAATAGATATACAAATCGAAATTAACGCTACATCGAATTTTCAAAACCATACAGGGCCATATTCACAAGAATGACGATAACATTATCGCCGCTTTAGCGGCAGGAAACTGCCGCTAAAGCCGCGATAATGTTATCGCTGGTCTTGAGAATATGGCCCACAGTCTTTTACATATGACAACTTACACCTTTTCTTTGTGAAAAATTCCTAAACATATATAAAGTACTTGTTTAACAACTAGTTACACATTATGCATATTTTAGAACCAATAAAACACCAGACTTTACTAACACTATGTTATTTAGAAATAAAAAATACTTTCAAAGTTAAAAATATCGTCTCAAATACTTAACCACTACTACAAAACACATAACACACCTTCTTAATTTCTAATTTACCTTCGTAGTTGGTATGCAGATTTCAAATGTCACAAACGAATGCAATTCTTTTCTTGTCACATAGTACATGTAATGCACCGCTTTCATCAAGAATGGAACCAGTAATGGCACAATTTCCCTGTTACTCCACACATAAATACATGTAAAGAACAAATCAGAATAGTTCCTTATTTTTTTAGATTGCAAAACCTCTCTTTATTGGTTATTTTTGAACTTTCCATATAAACAGTTTTTTTAAGGACACATACAGGTGAAAAGTTCAGCGTATTGTATCAACACTTTCTAGAACATTCTACGACACGTGCAGGTTAAAAGTTCATCAATTTTTTTAAACCTAACGATATTTTTTTTGCAACATTTCTCCAACATTTAACGGCACGTGGAGGTCAAAAGTTCACCATTCTTTCAAGTTTGAACTGCACCTTCCAAATACAATTAGCAGGTGTGGTTGAGCTGAGCAAATTTCATCCTATAATATGTACTCCACGTATAAACTGCTTTTTTATTAACCAATCACAAAGATGCTTTTCATCAAAACTAATATACACCCTACTTTTTAGGACACAATACATTTCATCTCCCAATCGGTTAACGTTTTGTATGTAAAAAAGTAGTAGTTCCCCATGTTTAAACATATCTCTCATTCTACGAACAGACTGCATGAGCTACAGACATTTATCCATATCTTCTAGCCATACCTTCAAAGTGCTAGTGTGGATTGTAGGACATAGCTATATTTTCTGGTGCAAGAGGTATGCAGAACAGAGACGTATTGACTTAGACCTAGGTTTACAAAATGTGCACATTAAATGGTTTGCACAGAGAGGATTGAAGTGGCACCAATTGATCCCTTTGGTTAAAACCTGTTTGCATCTCCAACACCCTGATCTCATGATTGTGCACTGTGGTGGTAACGACCTAGGCACATTGACTGGGGTAGGTTTGGAAATGCTTATGAAGGACACCTTTGGACAACTGATGTTACTTTTGCCTCAAACTGTCTTTGTATATTCCAATATATTCCAAAGACAGAAGTGGAAATGGTCAAACCAATTTTGTCATAAGATTGAAAAATCTAGGAAGAATGTCAACAAAGCTGTATCTGCATACCTCAGAGACCATAGAATGGGGTTGATCTACAACAACAACATACGTTTTGATATGGCTGATATCTACAGAAGTGATGGAGTACACTTCACAGATGAGGGAAACCGAGTTTTCCTGATTAACCTGAAGCTGTGCATTCACACTTACATGTAGCTCCAACTAATAAACACAATTGCTCTTTTTAGAGCCGCCTTATATTCCCAATTTTGGCTCGCAGAGTGTCACCTGCGGTTCCGCTAGCAGAGGGACACCTGCGGGCCGTCGGGCAGGCTCGCAGAGGAAGAGCTGCGGCCCATGGGCTCAGCTCGCAGAGGGAGACCTACGAGCCGTTGGCTTGCAAAAGCATAGCACCGTACCGGCTCGCAGAGGGAGAGCTGTGGTCTGACTCGCAGAGGGAGACCAATGGGCCAACAGGCCTGCTAGCAGACACACAGCTATCAGTTAACGGGCTGGCTCGCAGAGATACAGCTGCGAGCCCTCTGAGCTGCAACCCGACGGGCTAACTCGCAGAGGGAGAGTAACGGGCCGACGGGCCTCCTAGCACATACACAGCTACGAGCTAACAAGGTGGCTCACAGAGGTAGAGCTGCGGGCCCGACGGCTCGCAGACACAGAGCTGTGAGCCGACGGACTGGCTTCTAAAGGCATAGCCGCGAGATGATGTGGTGGGGAGAGGGAGCGTAAAAGGAGTATCTCTCACAGACAGACCTGCGGGATATTTTCAGTATTGCCTCGCAGAGGTAGAATTACAGATCCGATGCCTTTTAGAGGGAGAGATGCGAGCTGACAGACTGAATCACAAAATGGCTGCCAACACTTCCTAGTTTCAACAGTTTGCAGCCAATGAGCCGCAAGCTCGTGCTCGTAACACCTCAGCCAATCAGATGTCAGAATTCTTAAATATCGATATCTGGAAAATTTGATATTTCTCTAAAACTACTGAACAGATTTACCCGATTTAAACAAAAGCGTGCTTTCTGGACCAAGACCTTTCTCTCTGCCAAATTTGGCATAATTCAGTTCAGCAGTTTGACCTGTAGCCTTGTCTAAAGTTTCCTATGGAAATTGCATGGAGAAAACACGTTTTGGGACCCCCTTTTTCTTAGCCCCCTTGACGAATCCCCCCAAACTTTTAGGATAGGAGCTGACCTGAAAAGAAGAACTTTTTGGAAAATTTCGTAAAGATTCGTCAAACGACGCCAAAGTTATAAGCACATCAAAAAATGCTTTTCCTATGGAAACGTGGTCCTAACTATAACTACCTACTGGCGACCGCCAGTAGGTAATATATATATATATATATATATATATATATATATATATATATATATATATATATATATATATATATATATACCACAAACAAATAAAAGAAATTAAGTAAAGGGGGCAGGGTGGTAATACCCTGACCTCCCAGATATGGTGGGGTGTCCCACAGTGGGCTGGGCATTAAAAAGAGATTTAGTTTTGCAATTTTGCAGCGAATTCGCTTGTGGATCTCCTGCAAAATTGAAAAAAGTGTGGACTCCTGAGCGTTTTTTTAGAGACGCCCCAGGGTGGACCAAATCTCAGGGGCGTGAGGGGTTATTTAAATAAAGGAGGAGGGCTCATGAGGCCCCCTTCTTAGGCTTTGAAAAAGCCCCTGCACAGCCCCCCCGCAGCCCCAGGGACAACCACCTCCCCGGGGCAATTTAAGTAAAATGATGCAGGGGGGCCAACACGGGCCCCCGTAGCCTCAGGGACTGCCACCTCCCCGGGGCAAACGAAACAGGGGCCCGTGTGGCCCCCACAACTGGGGACCAGCACCTCCCTGGGGCAAATAAGTTAAATAGATGCAAAGGGGCCTGCGCGGCCCCCCGCAGCCTTTGGGACCACCACCTTCCCGGAGCAACAAATGTACAATGATTTGGGGAGCCTGCATGCCCCCCTCGCAGCCCCGGGGACCACCACCTCCCCGGGGCAAATAAGTTACATTGATGTGGGGCCAGCACAGCCTCCCTTCAGCCCTGGGGACAGCCACTACCTCTGGGCAGAAATAAATGAATGAATGTATGTGGTCCGTTGTGGACCCCTGGTCCCGGGGCCCAACACCTCCCTGGGGCAAAATTATACAATGGAGGGGGCAACGTGGCCCCCCTCGCGGAGTCACTATCGGCTCCTGCTGCCTTCCGAGATGCCCACCCTCAGGAGGTAACTGTTTGCCCTTGCTTCATTGGAGCTGATAGCTTCCATGAAGCAATAGCAAACATAAATCCGCCTTCTGCAAGCGGGAGCTGATAAACAGCTTCCATGTGCAGAAAGTGGAGTTTTCATCTGTTTCCTTGCACGCAAATATGCGTGCAGGGTAATAGATGAAAACGTTGCTCCTGTAAACAGGGAGCTGCTATTTAAAGCAGCTCCATGCTTGCAGGAGCAATGCCAGCTACTGCAGAAGTCGAGAGCCGGATGGGACAGCAGGGCTTGAGGCTCCCCCATGGTCCCATTGTACATTGGGTGCCCTGGATAGGCTCAAGGGCACCCAGAAAACATGCCTGGGCCCTGGGGGATGGGGGATGGGGTCCCCAAGCTCAAAATTGGCCTGGGTAGGGGGGCCCACTCCCTTTGTTAAAATACATTTTTTTATAGTTTGTGCCCCAGGGGATGGTGTCCCTGGAGCCCAAAGTGGCCGGGGGAGTGGGGCTGCACAGCCCCCCTCCCCTATTAAAAGAAAAGAAAAATATAGATTTGGTCCCACATGATGGGGTCCCTGGGGCCAAAAGCAGCCCAGGGAGCGAGGCCACATAGCCTCCCTCCCAATTAAAAATAATTATTTGGCCCCGGGGAGATAGAGTTCCCCAGGGGGATCCATGTAGCCCCCTCATATTTATTTATTATAGCACAAGGGAGGTGGTGATCCCCATGTGGCCCCCTCATATATGTTTTTATGTTTTCCTGGGGAGGTGGTGGTCCCCGGGACCCAAGGGGATCAGCGTGGTCCCCAAACTTTTTTAATAATGTTGCCCCAGGGAGGTGTTGGTCCCCGGCGTTCCGGGTTTCATGTGCTCCCCCATATATTTATTTCATGTTGTCTCGGGCAGGTGATGGTCTACGGGACCCAGGGAGGTCCACGTGGCACCTCTAACTTTTTTAATTATGTTGCCCTGGGGAGGTGGTGGTCCTCGGGGTCCTCATGAAACCCCCTTATGTTTATTCAATGTAGCTCAGGAGAGGTGGTGGTCCCCGGGGCCCAGGAGGGTCCATGGAGCCTCTAAAAAACACAAAAGGTTACAGGGGCATTATAGTTAGGAAATAGAATTTAAAAAAACATGGAAATTCACTTAATAAAAACAACGTTTTCAGGCACGTTATAGTTGGTAAATAGATTTTTTTTTTAAAACATAGAATTCACTTGAAAAACCAAAGGTTACAAGGATGTTATAGTTAGGTTTTGAATATACTCGCACAAAACCATAGAAATTCAGCAGTTATAGTTAAAGTTATTTCGAACATCTGTAACTCGCACCCAAAAGTAACTATAACGCATACCCTTGCCATGCACTGCTACCCCAGATATTACAGCACTTATGACATCTTTGGCAAAATCATTGATGATATCAATGTAATATTTGCTGTTACATTTTTCACAAAAAAACTGTGTATGGCGGGGACGCGAGTTATAGTTACATTTGAGCGTGAGTTATAGTTATATGGTTTTGTGCAAGTAAATTCAGAACCTAACTATAACATCCCTGTAACCTTTGGTTTTTTAAGTGAAAAAAAAATACATATATATATATATATTCACTGAAAAAACCATAGGTTTTAGGGACAGTTATAGTTAGTTGGACATTGCACTCGTACAAAACCCGTGAAATTCCCCCGTTATAGTTAGTTCAGCTAACTATAACTCGCGCCCCCGCAATGCACTGCTGATGACGTCACATATTACATCACTCATGACATGGTCAGTGACATCACTGATGACATCACTGATGACATCTCAAATGACATCACTGATGACATCATCCAGTGACTGTGTGTTTCTGTAAAGTTTAAATATTTTTAATATATATAGGGAAAGGCGTATTGAAGAATGAGTGGGTGTATAAGTGTGTGTATGGATGATTTAGTAGGTGCGTGACTAATTCTATAAGTGAGTGATTAAACGTATCTTACTGAATGCATGGGTTAGTGACTAAACTGGGTTAATGTCTGTATCTGTCTGTTGCTGTGTAAGTGGCTGCATGGGTTTGTGAATAGCTACATGAGTGTCTATAAGAGTTATTGATTTGTTGTCTGAGTATCTGTATGGGTGCCTGAGTGTTTGTGTGGATGGGGTGTGTGCGACTGTGCATAGATGTGTGAGTGGGTGATTCACTGGGTGGATGGTTTCAAGAGTGCATCTGTGATAGACTGTATGGGTGGGTAAGTGTGTGTAAGAGTGTGTTAGTGAGTGAATGTATGTCCCAGTGGTACATGTGTGAGTAACTACATATGTGAAAGGCAGTATATATGTGTATTGGAGTATATAAATAGCTATAAGCGAGAGTGAGTGATTGTGATAGTGGTTGTATTGATGAGTGTGTGCTTGTATCAGTGATTGTATAAGAGCGTAACAATGTGCTAGTATTTGTATGATTAAGTGAGCTGGTGTGTGTATAACTGTATAGGTGAGTAAATGGCAGTGTGTTTAATTATTTGCATGACTGACTAGGTGTGTGAGTACCTCTATGGATGAGTGGCGGTGTTTGAGTGTCTATATAGGAGTAAGAGTGCATATGATTGTCCTGTACTGAGTGACCATAAGTATGAGTGACTGTACGGGTGAGTGAGTGGATGTGTGTGTTTAGACCTAAGAATCAGTGAGTGGGTATGTAGTTATTGGTGTTGGAGTGTCTATGGTTTTGCGAATGCCAGTCTGTAATTTAGATTGGGTGTAATAAAGGTTATATTAGGGTGTGAGGAGGTGCATCAGATTATCACGTGGATGATGTCATCAGTGATGTCATTTGAGATGTCATCAGTGATGTCATCAGTGATGTCACTGACCATGTCATGAGTGATGTAATATGTGACGTCATCAGCAGTGCATTGCGGGGCGCGAGTTATAGTTAGCTGAACTAACTATAACGGGGGAATTTCACGGGTTTTGTACGAGTGCAATGTCCAACTAACTATAACTGTCCCTAAAACCTATGGTTTTTTCAGTGAATTTCAAAGGTTTTTTAAATGCTAATTTCTAACTATAACTTATCTGAAACCTATGGTTTTTTCAGTGAATTTCAAAGGTTTTTTAAATGCTAATTCCTAACTATAACATGTCTGAAACCTACGGTTTTTTCAGTGAATTTCAAAGGTTTTGTAAATGACAATTTTTAAATGTATTAATTGTTATATTAATTTTTTTCATACTGATTTATTACATTTTTAGAATTTTTTTTTTACATTTTATTTTTTAAATTACATTGTAATTACATTATACATTACATTACAAAAAATACTTTCTCAGAATGAATTACTTTAGTTTAAATACTTTGCACATAGGCAATAGACTTTTAAGTACAGTAGTTACAGTTGTTGCAAAGGGCACCACATTTTCAAACACAATGCAACATTCAGCTCAATGTGAATTTCTAATTAAATGCAATTAGTTACTTTATGGATTACTTTTCTAACCACAGGACTGGATCCTAGATTCAGTCCTGGTACATCTCCTGTAAACAGTTGAGTAAAAGCGTTTTGGTTACAGTCGTGATTTTTAAGGAATATTATTGTATTTTAAAAGTTGACACTTAGAAACTTTTTCTCATAGAATCACCAATGTTATCCTATGGAAGGAAATTCACTTAGCAGGTAAAAACTGTTATCGTTACTTTTTCTTACTCAGTGTTGGATCCTGGATCCAGCACTGGTGCATCTCCTGTAAACAGTTGAAAGAATGCGTTTAAGTCATACAGGCGATTTTTAAGGAATATTTGTAGTTTGTGAAAATCGACACTTTGAAACTTTTCTGCTGAAAACCAGACAATGGATTCCTATGGAAGAAAATATAAGTTACTGGTAAGTACGGTTAAAATTACTTTTCAGGACCAGTACTGGGCTGAAAGATGCAGCACTGAGGTCTCTCCTGATAACAGGTGAGTAAATCGAAATTCGTATTTCGGCTGATTTTAGAGGAATATTTGTATGTTTCAAAAATCAACACTTAGAAACTTTTTCAGCAAAAAGCAGGCAATGATATCCTATGGAAGGAAATTCAAGTTACTGGTAAGTACGGTTAAAATTACTTTTGAGGATCAGTACTGGGCTGAAAGATGCAGCACTGAGGTCTCTCCTGATAACAGGTGAGTAAATCGGAATTCGTATTTCGGCTGATTTTAGAGGAATATTTTAAAGTTCCAAAACTCCACACTTAGAAGAATTTCCAAGTGAAACCAGTCAATGTTAGCCTATGGAAGAAAATTCAAGTTACTGGTAAGTACGGTTAAAATTACTTTTCAGGATTAGTACTGGGCTGAAAGATGCAGCACTGAGGTCTCTCCTGATAACAGGTGAGTAAATCAGAATTCGTATTTCGGCTGATTTTAGAGGAATATTTGCACAATGGTGAAGGGAGGGGGAGGGCCTGAGGTGACATCTGTGCAAACGCGCCCCGTGGCGCGTTTTAAGTTGGGGTATTAAGTCCCCTTGAATCATGAGGGTCCCTACGGGCCAACTAGCCCACCAGGAACCTCCAGTATGCGCCAGGGGCTGCGTTGCAGAGACATGTACAGAGGCCACACCCCTTTTTACACCTCTCTGCAACGCAGCTCTGTGGCGCTTTCTGGACGTACCTGTTGGGCTAGTTGGCCCCCAGGGACCCTCAGGATTGAAGGGGATTTAATTCCCCATCTTAAAACGCGCCACGGGGCCTGTTTGCACACATGTCACCTGAAGCCCCGCCCCTCCCTTCACCACTGTGCAAACGCGCCCCGTGGCGCGTTTTAAGTCGGGGGATTAACTCCCTTGAATCCTGAGGGTCCCTGGGGTGCAACTAGCCCACCATATACCTCCAAAAGCGCCACAGAGCTGCGTTGCAGAGAGGTGTAAAAGGGGCGTGGCCTCTGTACACCTCTCTGCAAGGCAGCCCCTGGCGCATACTGGAGGTTCCTGGTGGGCTAGTTGGCCCCCAGGGACCCCCAGTATTCAAGGGGAATCGTTCCCCTCTGCAAACGCGCCAGGGGGCGTGTTTGAAGAGTGGTGAAGGAAGGGGCGGGGCCTGCGGGCCCGATCGTTTTTTTTTTTTCCTGAAGGGGGCTGTGTGGCCCCCTTCCTTTTTCCTATTTTTTGGCCCTGGGGACCCCATCCCCCAGGGCCTTACCCCTTTTTTTTTTATTAAAATTTTTTTTTAAAAACGGGAAGGGGGCCGCGTGGCCCCCCTTCCCTGGGCCTGTATTGGCCCCGGGGACCCCATCCCCCGGGGCATGGCCTCTTTTTTTTTATTTGGAGGGGGCTGCGTGGCCCCCTCCTCAGGCCATTTAAGGCCCCGGGGACCCCATCCCCGGGGCCGGCCTTGCACTTTTTTTTTTTTTTATCACTTTTTTTTACCTTTGGGGAGGGGGCTGCGTGGCCCCCTCCGTGGCCACCTATGGCCCCGGGGACCCCATCCCCCGGGGCCTGGCCTCTCGTTGGGGACTGTGGGGGTCCCCAAACCCCCACAGTCCCGCCGGCTCCCCGTGTCCTACGGGAGCCGGCATTGCTTTACACATGGGGAGCAGCTAACATGCTGCTCCCCATGTGGAAAGCAATCAGCTTTGGATATTGGAAGAGAGAGCAGGTTTCCTGCCTCTCTTCCAATATCCAAAGCAGTTTGCTATGACAGGACGGGAGCCACGAGGCTCCCGTCCTGTCATTACAAACAGCAGTGTCCCGGGGTAGGCACCCCGGGACACTGCAGGAGCCGGCCCTGGGGGGTGGTGGTCCCCAGGGCCACCACAGGATCCAGGAGGAGGCCGCGCGGCCCCCTCCGTACATTTTGAAAGCCCCGGGGAGGTGGTGGTCCCCGGTGCTTGGGGTCCAAAACGGACCCCCATTGTAATTTTTCTTAGTGCCCCGGGGAGGTGGTGGTCCCGGGCGTGTGGGGGCTGGAGCCCCCCACACAGGTTTTTCAAAAATAAAAAAAGAAGCCCCGGGGAGGTGGCGGTCCCGGGGCTGCGGGAGGGCTCAGAGCCCTCCCGCACCATTATACATAAAGCCCCGGGGGGTGGTGGTCCCCAGGGCTTGGGGTGCCCTTAGAGGCCCCCCACACATAAAATTAACCCGCCCCAGCATGCCCCCGGGACTTGGCCCACCCAGGGCCCAATTAACATCGAAGCGCGGGAGACCGCGCTTCGATTTTTTTTTTTTTTCGGCAGGATTCACGCACCCTGAGCGCATCCTGCCGATTTAAAAAAAAAATAATTTAATAATTTTGCCCAGGGGGTCCTTGTGGGACCCCCTGAGCAGACCTAGGGGGTCAGGGTGTTTCTACCCTGCCCCCTTTGTGCGCTTTGCGCACTTGTTTCTGTCCCTCGGTTCTACCGAGGGACAAAATGGCTGCCAACACTTCCTGATTTGGAGTGTTGACAGCCAATTAGCATGCAGCTCGTGATCGGGAGGGTGCGCGAATCCGACGTGGCCATAGATATATCTATACTTTTACTTTTGATTTTCTCAGCAACTACTGAACGGATTTACACCATTTAACAAAAAGGGTTCTCTCTGAACCAAGAACTACCTCTTTGCCAAATTTGGTGTAATTCCGTTCAGCAGTTCGGGCTGTAGCCGTGTCTAAAGTTTCCTATGGAAAATTGCATGGGGAAAACGTGTTTTGGGACCCCCTTTTTCTCGGCCCCGCTTGACGAATCCCCCGAGACTTTCAGGGTAGGAGCGGACCGGAGCGCCCCACAAAGTTTGAAAATTTTGCGAAGATACGTCAACCGGCAGGAGAGTTATTTCAAATAGAATGTCGCGGATTTCCTATGGATAATAGGTTGTAACTATAACTATCTACTGGCGACCGCCAGTAGATAATATATATATATATATAAAAACAAAGGTTACAGGGATGTAGTTAGAAAATAGAATTTAAAAAACCTTAGAAATTCCATAAAAAGCAAAGGTTACAGGGAAGTTATAGTTAGGTGTAGATTTTACTTCTATGAAAACATTGAAATTCAGAAGTTATTGTTATAGTTATCTCAAGAAACTATAACTTGTGCCATAAGGTAACTATGAAGGATGTATGATGCAACTATTAAAGCCTAAATACTGATAGCTTTTACAACAAAAGCAAAACAGTGAGACTGGCATTACCACATCAGTTTCTAGGTTGTAAACAGATATCACGCCGTCACATAGGGAAGCATTGCAAATACAGAAACAATTAACGCCATTCTAATGTGTACATTTAGATAGATTACTATTACAATGACAAATGGTAATAAACTGCAGTAATTGTTAAAAAGGAATGTACAGTAAAAAAAAATTTCACTTACCATTTTACATGCGAGAAGTTTGGTAATAAACCAAAGAACATATCCGCTTTGGGGAAATGCATAGATTAGTTAAAAAGAGCTTTTGTTACATTTCTGCCCAACGTGAATATACAGTATGATTATGGACCTGTAGTCCTACCTTACTGTATAGTAATATTCACCAGCGTTCCCCATTACAAAATGGCTATATTGTTTTGAATGTAATGAAAAACATTAAACAAAAACACATTTAAAAATAAATTGTTCTGTCATGTTTGAATTATGCTTAAAAAATGCTGTCCCAAACAAATTTTCTTTAAAAAAATACTTACCTTTGTCAAAACATATAAATGCAGCCGACCACCATTTTGTATTCACTTGCTATCTGGCACTGATCACTACCACCTGCCTCTGAGACCTCTGTACTTCGAGACATTGCCACCTAGCGATCAAAGTAAATATATCGTTTACAGATGCATACCCATACCCCCCTCACAGGTGAGTAGTGCGCTTCACAAATCCCTGATTGATTGTTTATCTCCTAAAAAATGAAATGTAGAAATACATTCTGAAAGAAACTTTTATTTATTTACAGATTACTTGCAGGCTTCTCTGCTGCCTTTATTTATTTACAAAGAATCATATAACACTAAGGTAAGCACATTGTACCTTGGTCTACACAAATACCCTTTCTTTTCAATCTAAAAACAGTTATATATTAAATAAATTACAAGCATACCCCTCTGCACATGTACTGCACAATATTTTGAGGGACACATTTTTCCATAAACCACCTCTAAGGTAGAAGACCATTATAAAAGATGCGTATTGGCAAGCAGCGGATTGTCCAAAGCAACTCAGCTGGGGAAATCGATTACACTGGACCTAGAGAGTGCCAGGGTGACTATGGTAGTAATGTAACTCTGCTTCAGTAGTCTCTCAGATCAACTACTAGACAGTGCCAGGGGGTGCTAATTTAGGGGCATATTAGCAAGACCCACGTTAAAATTATCGCCGTTTTAGCGGCAGGAAACTGCCGCTAAAACGGCGATAATGGGCTTGCTAATATGCGTTATAGAATTCCAATAGAAGCCCAGGTTAGATGTCCTGCACATCTAACCTGGGCTTCTATTGGAATTCTATAACGCATATTAGCAAGCCCATTATCGCCGTTTTAGCGGCAGTTTCCTACCGCTAAAACGGCGATAATTTTAACGTGGGTCTTGCTAATATGCCCCTTAGTTTTATAACTCCTCTGGGGGCATTTTACTTAACAATAGATTTACACTATGTGTATGCTTCAGAGCAGGCGCTAATATTTTAGTGACTGTAAAGTTGCCACAACATATCGAAATTATATTTTCACAATATCAACATATGTTGCTTTTTCCCCCAGAATTCAAAACAAACCGTCATCACACCAGCTTTCCAGTAAAACAATACTCCTTCTTACAACAGAAAAATACTGTTCTGTCATTGTAAGTATTAAGTTGTAATAAGCAAACAAATACAGCCAAAGGATAAAAAAAGATAAAATGAAGAACTATATTAGACCGGTTCTAGTTAGTAACTGAAGGTTATTTTTCTAATGTTACTCCATTTGAGGCCCCCTCTGGCAGGTGCTGGACAGTAGTTGGGTGGCAAATTTTCTTTTCCAAATTCACTAGGGGCGTTTCTCAGGGTACATGGCACTTACAGGACAGTGGTTGAGACACTAATTTACTTTTCTAACTCCACTGTGGGTGTCTTACAGGGCAGATGCTGTACAATGGTTGGGGGGCCAAGTTGAATTTCAAAATCCACAGGGGGCGTCCCTCAGGGCTGGTGCTGGGCAGGATCACTGACGGAATATCGAGGAGAAGAATATCGACCTGCCACAATATCGAGGTAAAAATATCGAGTGACAGAATATCGACTTCCTATCTACAAACAGGTAAGTACAAAAATATCGAATCCTAAATATCATTGTTAATAATATAGTTTGCTAAAATATCGACTTTTTAAATGTCTTAAAAGTAATATAAAATTAATGAAATAATAAATATAATTAAGTAAAACATACTTAAAAATGATTAAAAAAGGTTAAAATTAATAAATAATAAATGTAATGTAAAAAAATAAATAAACATGCATTTTAATTTTTTTAATATATATTAACTTAATAATATTAAAAATAATTAATATGTTTAATTATAAAATGTTAAAAACATAATTTAAAATATAATTACATATATATATATAAATAAACCTATAATATAAATATAAAAATAAATTATATATAATAAGTTAAAACATTAAAATAAATATTTAAAAAAATAATAATATTTGACACTACATAAAATATAACAATACTGAAAAGGTTGCATAGCATAGGGGATAAAATTACTATTCCCACTCCAGCGAGTGGTACAGTAGGAAAAGTGTTGGATAGCGGGTGGATAAAAATTACTATTTCCACTCCAGCGAGTGGAACAGTAGGAAAAATGTTGGATAGCGGGTGGGTAAAAATTACTATTCCCACTCCAGCGAGTGCAATAGTAGGGAAAGTGTTAGATAGCGGGTGGGTAAAAATTACTATTCCCACTCCAGTGAGTGCAACAGTAGGGAAAGTGTTGGATAGCGGGTGAGTAAAAATTACTATTCCCACTCCAGTGAGTGCAACAGTAGGGAAAGTGTTGGATAGCGGGAGGGTAAAAATTACTATTCCCACTCCAGTGAGTGCAACTGTAGGGAAAGTGTTGGATAGCGGGTGGGTAAAAATTACTATTCCCACTCCAGTGAGTGCAACAGTAGGGAAAGTGTTGGATAGCGGGTGGGAATAATGTACTATTCCCACTCCACCAAGTGTAACAGTAGAGAAAGTGTTGGATAGCGGGAGGGTAAAAATTACTATTCCCACTGCAGCAAGTGGAACAGTAGGGAAAGTTTTGGATAGCGGGAGGGTAAAAATTACTATTCCCACTCCAGTGAGTGCAACAGTAGGGAAAGTGTTGGATAGCGGGAGGGTAAAAATGACTATTCCCACTCCAGTGAGTGCAACAGTAGGGAAAGTGTTGGATAGCGGGTGGGTAAAAATGACTATTCCCACTCCAGTGAGTGCAACAGTAGGGAAAGTGTTGGATAGCGGGTGGGAATAATATACTATTCCCACTCCACCAAGTGTAACAGCAGAGAAAGTGTTGGATAGCGGGAGGGTAAAAATAACTATTCCCACTCCAGCGAGTGGAACAGTAGGGAAAGTTTTGGATAGCGGGAGGGTAAAAATTACTATTCCCACTCCAAATAGTGCAACAGTAGGGAAAGTGTTGGATAGCGTAGGGGTGAAAATTACTATTCCCACTCCAAAGAATGAAACAGTAGGGAAAGCGTTGGATAGCGTAGGGGTTAAAAATAACATACTTATAAATTAAATACTTTTTGTAATTAAATAATGAATTATTAATAAATTAACAATAAATTAATTGAAAATACCAATAAATAAAAATTTATAATTACTTTAATAATATTAAATTACTTCCCACCCTATTCCCCAATAAACACACAACCCACTCCACATAAAATTTCTCATAATTAATATAATTATCAATTAATCAATTAATATAAATTAATTACCAATTAATAATTAATTAGCAATACATTATTTATCAATACCAATAAATAATAATTAATATAAAAATTACCAGATAATAATTAATTAACAATAAATTAATTATCAATACCCAAATATAAAAATTAATAATTACTTCATTACAATTAAATTACTTCCCACCCTATTCTCCTATAAACCTATTCCAAATCCTATTAATTGATTAATTATCAATTAATCAATTAATAAAAATTATTTACCAATTAATAATTAATTAACAATAAATTAATTATCAATACCAATAAATAAAAACTAATAATTACTTCATTACAAGTAAATTACTTCCCACCCTATTCCCCTATAAACCCACAACCCACTCCTAAAAAATACACAATTAACATATTAACAAATTAATTATTAATAATTAATATCAAATTAATAACTAATCAATATAAAAAAGTACACATTAAACATAATTACCAATAATTTATTAATTATTATTAATCAATTTATAATTACATAGGGGCCCATTAGGATGGCGGGTGGAAGCACCACCGCCGTGCTGGCAGATGCAAAAAGCACCAGTTACCGTCCGCCCGCCACAGCACACACGCCCGCCCAATTAGGATGTGAAAAGTCAGCCAAACACCGCCCGTAAGCCAGCTACGCCCTCCGCCATCAAAGTGCGCCCGTTCACGGAGCGGCGCGGCCTAATGGTGACACACCGCCCGACGAAATCACGTACCGCCCGGCGTACAAATTACGATGCCAGAACCAAACAGTTCCCCCGGCTAAGAGACACCGCACGTGAAAGCAAGGCGGAAAACCGAACGCACAGTACGGATAGCAAAGAGGCGGACCCCCGAGCATGAATCCAGCACTGCAGGCCCTGCCCATGCTCTACCTGATGCAGCACCCAGGAGTCAACGCACCGCGGCGACGCAGGTAGGCAGACACACAACAGGGGCACGCAAACAGCGCACACAGTGCAAGGGTGGGAAAACTGTATATGGCCCCCCCCGACACCCCTGCGTGGACACGACACATCCACCACTGCACCCACACATGCGCACAACGCAGAGGCCAACGGCAGTGCAATGCATGCACTGCACACAAACAACACAGGGTCAGAACAAAACACCACACACACCAGCCCCACCCAGAACGCACATGTCACGTGACAGCCCTGCCACAGTCATGTCCCCAACCGGCAATTCACTGTTGCCAACCTGACGCACACAAGTGACCCGAACATGTCAGTGATGTCACGCCAAATTAGGACACACCCCTGTGTGCAAAACACGGCAAAGCACACAGCGGAGGCAACATCACCCAGCAGAATATGGACCCCGTCGGGAAAAGGTACGCCAGTACCACACAGAAACACCGATGCCACCCTGCACCCAATAACAAGACATGCAATACGTAACATCAAAGATACCGGGGACAGACAACAGGTGGGACCAATTATAACACAAGGCCCAACGTATAGCGGAAACGCAGCCTGCTGCCCACACACGGGAGAGGAGACAGCACTGAATGACCTTCCATTCCCACTCTGAAACCACATCCCGACTAAACAAGCCGGAGACAACAGTCATTGCACCAAAAAAAGCCCAACACAGGCATGCAGAGGGAAGCGGCCACAGGGCAGATAGCGCATAACACCAAAGAACATTCACAACGGAAAAAAGAAATAACACTCCCCCATGTGGTTCACATGCAAGTTATCTGGAAGGAGTCAGACACCACTGACCTTGACCATTCAGAGAAGCATGTGGGATGAGGGCCCGTGTCCTCCGCACAAGCCAACATAACACAAGTCCTGCCTCCCTACGACCATTACAGAATTCCCAGCAACGTCGGAGGTTGCACACTGCAGACTGCACAGACAGCCGGAGCACGCCACCACAGCGCCCTGCAGCAAAATGGCACTTGCACCACACCTACCCAACTGCGCCGGACAGATTAAGCTGTACAAACATAACCTGATACAGATATTGGGATGTTACCGACTAACTTACCGCATCGCATTGTTCAGCTGCGTCTCCCCATCTTCTACTGTCGGAGGTGTCCCTTCTACTATCCTGTGGATTTATGTCTCTCCAACCCGGCATGTCCAAGGGCGGACCTGCTACAACTATTCAACCCCCTGGACGTCCACGACAGGGTCTGTTCAGCCTATGGGGGCATGGCGTATGTGGCTACTATCGGACCCACACTGCAATGGGACCACTGTGCCTCCACACGACGGATAATGGATTACAGTTACATCGAATGTCATCCAACATGTCCCATCATGCTCCTACAAGGTTCAACTCACGACCAACACCTTGACAGCCACCATCCGCTACATTGGATGGCATCCATGTCCACCACCAATGCCATGGAAGCCCTGCTGGAAGGTATTGCATACCTGACAACCTGTCAATTCGTCGGGCCCCGCCGCCATACCCCGAATTGAGCAATGATGTCCCACACCGTACCCATGCTTGGCTTCCGCACGGACTAGGCAGTTACCAGTACAACAACTATACCATACAACCTGCAACTGACACCACATCATCAACTACACTGCCATGACATCTGATATTTTCGGGACATGCACCCTGTTCCTCATCACATCCAGTAACTCTGCATGAACAGGGGGAGGCAGAGGCATGGGATTTGTGTATGGCAACCACATGGACAGAACTGCACGTACAACCATGCCATGATATGGATCCTGCGCCCATGAACATATGCACCGGTCAGTGGACAGTAATCGTCCTGCTGTAGTATGTGAGAGTTGTCACCTCACCTCCCTCTGAACGTCCGTGCCAGGACCTTTGCATGGACACCAAGTGCATCCACCAACAACATGAGCCCAGTGACTGTGACATGGCCAGTACCCACCACATCGCAACAACAAGTGGGACGCCGTTGCATGCACGTAAGCCCATGCCCTGATGTCACCTCCACGCACGTGTGTATGAGTAACTATAGCAGCAAACCTGTAACATGGAACTGAGATGCACTGTGCCCATGATGACAAGCGGACTGGTAGGCTAAATGTATACTGTCTGTGTCAAAGTCAGCAGCACCACAGTAATTAGCAAATGTACATTAGCACATCAACGGCTAAGCAGTTGTGACTCTGAAGCACACATCCCACAGTCAACAACTAATGACATGTACCCCTACACCCTATGCTATGTGCAATCATGCTGAGTATATCCTCCACATGCATTTCGCTGCCAGTAGTGTCCACTATACTGCATCACAGAGGACATAAGTCCCAATACATGTTTTGAAGCAAAAATGTGTCTCTGCTGATTCATTTCACAAGTACGAATGAGAGAGGATGAGAGTGTGTGAAGTACACGGCAGTCGTGAGATGACCATGTAGTCCACTGTCATTGGATGTCAACGCAAATGAGTAGCACAACTGTGGAAGACACACATGTGTCATGTGAAGCGGGAGTTACGCATGGCTCAGGTGGGTGGGTGTGACGGGTAGGTGCGCACATGCAATGTTGAAACACGCTGTGTTGGGAGGATTCAGGAACAGTACATTGGCGCTCTCCTGGGAATCTGTAAAGACCACCTGTCTGGTGATGAATGTGAACTCGTGTGTGCACAACAGGCGGGCACACGATCAATGCTGCATCAAGTGTAGACGTCAGCCCACCCTCCGTGGACATGCTGGATACTGCTGTGCGTCCGCCAGGCCCTTGCCAAGGCACTCACATCCCCTGTCGACCTGGTGTATCCCCAACATTGTCCACTTGCACAGGCAATCCAGGGCACGGGATGGCAGTAGAGCATGGTGGGTGAGAGGTCATGGCGCGCTCCTCCTGGTCACATCACGCAGGCAACACATCCTCAATGTGTAGTATGGCACAAGTCAAATGGAAGTAGTGGGGGACGCACACATCACAAGCAGGAGTGACGTCACGGAAGGTGGCTCGCACCATCCCACCCATTGACAATACACCCACACACGTTACATGCCATTGCAACAGAGAAGCCAGCGCGTGCACAAGCAGCTCCAAGCTCGCCCCAGAGAGGCCAAAGAGTGAATGTGTGGGGCCATGAGCTCCAGTTGGACGCGGCCTGGCCCGCTAGGGCAGCTACAGCCTCTGTGTGTTGCAGGTGGTGTATCCGGACTGCGGAGCCTGTCATGCATTGTCAATGTTGCCCGTGTCTCGAGTTGGGGCACGACGCAGGTGGACGGCGTCCCGCCACTTATTATACCATGAGACAGACCACTTGTTCAACTGGACCCACACATACACTCCTTGGCCTCTCTGGGGCGAGCTTGGAGCTGCTTGTGCATGCGCTAGCTGCTCAGGTGCAAACGCATATTGGGGTGAGCGAGGGGAGGCCATGAGGACAGTGCAAAAGATGACTGTTTGATTATCAGCCAATTTAAGGAATGACCCTGATGTGGTCGGAAAAAGACGTGTCTCGTGTGTATTGCAACTAGTAGATCAGCCGATGAACTTCCCATGTCTTGCATGTAGCCCCGCACCCAGCCCCGCCCACTCGACACATTAAAATGAGTACCAGCACCACATTCTACCCATACGAAGCACTGACTGGGGGTGACAACCATTGGACAGTCTTGTGTAGTCCACCCACGCGTACATGTGGGCCCTCCATGATCCATGTCACCTGCGGCAAAGTGATGTCATGGGCAATGACGGAAGTGAGCAGAGCTGTCTGCCCCACGCACAGATGGTGCATCAGCTCAACAGACCCAGCACTGAGTGCAGTAGGGGTCACATGTGCAGGGGCAGTTGTGCCTGGTGTGAAGGCACATGCATATAGACAGCACATCGAGCAATGTGTAGCCTGCCCACATCTACTGTCCATTGTCAGGCGGACCTAGAAAAAGATCACAAGGCAACACATCTGTGTGGGTGTACCCACTGTGACCAACACTGCGCAAACATCAGCGTACTCGCCCTGTGCATGGCCCACCCCGCAACGAAGGTCACATTCAGTGCCACTATCTCTCACACACATCCCTATCACGAGTCATGGTGTGTCCAATCGACAGTGCAGAGTAAGCGCTCATCCGGGGGTCCTGAACAGGAGACACATGTAACCCACTAGGCAGTCTGTGTCGGCACCTACTGGCATTGTGCAGTCAATGTGCAGGCCAGGCCTGCTGGGACTGAGAAGGGCAGCATGGCCCCAGCCTGACTTCCACATGACCAACAAGTGCACTGAGACCTGCATTGCCAATTGTCTGTGTCACTGGATGTCTGACATGAAGTTGCCATGTACCACCACTCGGGAGGGACAGACAGGTCAAAGCGCCCGAGAGCTCACATACCCATGCCACCTGCAGTCAGCATGGTGAGCAGTGCATGTTTGAACACCACAGGCTCTGACTCATAGTGCTGCGGAGCAACGACATGTGTGTCCCCCACATGCACACCCACACACACTGCAGTTGTCTCTCACACACAACTTTCGCAAGGAATAGCCATGTGCAGTGTGCGTGGAGCTCGGAATCCAGGTTCTCCAGCTCCTCGCTGGTGAGTGGACCTGGACATGTCCTCAGCGTCATCCAAGTGTAGGTGGAGTGGTGGCAGCAGGTGTTGTCGAGGGGTGCCAGGCTGCAGTGCCAGGTAGCTGTGGTTATGCCTGTCCCACTCACACACACATATAACCCCCTGGGGCAGTTTCAGTGGGTACAAGCTGCTGCAATTCGTGTACCATGTCTGGCAGCTTCAATTGCAGACATTGGCCTGCTCCCAGCTGGCCATGGACGCCTACCTCCACAGTGGAACATGCAGGGTGCAACCGCGAGGGTCATTGGAGTTGGCCGTAAGGGCCTGGCCCATGGCGGGTACAGTCCGCTGATGCCATGTGCACCACACAGTATAATGTGCGCAATGCATCTGCAGGTGTGGCCATGATTTGCGTGTGGGTGCAGGTCCACAATGGACAGGGCCACAACATGCTGTGTGCATAGGCAGGGACGGCCAGTGCTCAGCCTCCACATGTCTGTAGGCACATCATCATGTACACATTGGCATGGGAGCATGGGATATGCATATGCACACACATGCCAACTTTCACTATGTACATCTGCCACTTGGCACGTGCAATGTTACGTGTCACTTGTGATGTGTAATTGCAAGCACACAGCCGTGTTGGCATGGGGCTGTCAATGTGTACACCTGTCAATGTTTCTGGAGGTGTGATCCGTACAGTGCTGTACATAGGGTGCAGTAGTGACATCAATGACTGTCTCATATCCCCTCGTGCCACAGGTCCCACTTGTTTTGGCCGCTCAGCCTGTGTCCATAGCGTTGTTGGTGTGTGCCCTACACACCCAGCCTCGGAAGCAGTGTGATGCACAGCAGCTAGTCATGTTGCCGTGGTGTTGCCGCTTGCCGAATATGCAGTCTGTTACCATCAGCATGCCTTACAAGTGATTGAGGCCTAGATCCCCATGTGCATCCTCATAGCAATGGGGTGTGTCACTGCCCATTGCTATTGGTAGGGGACCTGTGTAAGTGTATTGTGGCTGTGCTGTCCCTACTTGTCAGCTGTTCTGTTATTCAATTGCCTGCTCAGTCATTTATGTTTTGTGTATGTGAATATGCCATGTGGCGTGTTGCTTTGACATGTGTCCACTTCCATCTTTCCTAGGCGGAGACCAAACATTCATCGCCCCTACCAATTGCTGTCAGACATGGTGGATGTGGAGGTCATCCGCAAATATCGTCTGGACCGACCCACCCTGCATCGTCTATGTGCCTTGTTGGAACCCCACCTCCGTCCTCGCAGGGTGTATCCAACAGCATTCACCCCCACGGCTAAGGTGATGGCTGCACTGCATTTCTTCGCCACTGGGTCATTCCAGCACACAGTGGGCAGTGGAGGTGGGATGTCCCAACCCATGTTCAGCATGGTGCTCAGGGATGTACTGTCAGCCATGATGCTGTACAGGAACAGATACATCCGCTTCCCCAGGGCTTGTGAACTGGCGGCAGTGAAGGGTGCATTCTATGCCCTTGGACGGATCCCCCACGTCGTTGGTGCAATAGACTGCACCCATGTTGGCCTTGTTGCACCACAGGCCACTGAGCACCTCTACCGCAACCGGAAGCACACGCACTCCCTGAATGTGCAAGTGGTGTGCCTTGCGGACATGGTGATTTCACACGTGTGTGCGAAATTCCCAGGATCGGCCCATGACGCGCACATCATGCGCAACAGCATCCTACCACGTCTGATGACCGATCTGCAACCGGACCGTGGCTGGATTGTTGGTGAGTATGTGGAGTAGTGTAGCGTGCTGGCTGTGCGATGCTGTCTTGTGTCCAGTTGGAATTGCAACGGTTCTCTGTGTCCCTCACACCCAGGTGACTCTGCTTACCCGAATGGACCCTGGCTGCTCAGCCCATTACGACGTCCTGGGAGCCCAGCAGATGTACGCTACAATGAGGCACATGGGAGGACCAGACGTGTGGTTGAGCGGACCTTTGGCCTCCTCAAGACAAGGTTCAGATGCCTGGACCGCACCGGGGGCGCACTGGCATACTCCCCACAGAAGGTGTGCCAGATAATTGTGGCTTGCTGCAACCTGCACAATCTGGCGATCCGCAAGCAGATCCCCCTAATTGTGGATGACGGAGATCAACCAGGGCCCCAGCCTGCAGACCAGGACAGCTCCAGTGAAGAGGACAGTGGAGAGGATGAAGCTGTGAATGTGCGTCAGCAGCTCATCGCCCGCTACTTCACTTGACGGTGAGTGTCCATGTACGACGGCTGATGTAGCTGTAGTTGTGCAGGTGTATGTGTGCTCTGTCACGGGGGCCTTTTGTTCACTGAGTGCTGTGTGTCAATGGTCCATGTCCAGGTTGGTATGCCACTGACAGTGGCTGTAGCATTGTGCCCTGTTGCTCTGTGAGATGTGTGTGCATTGCTTGTAGTTGGTGACAAGTACTGTGTGATGAGTGTGTGACACACTCATTGAATGTACTCTTGTTCTGTTTTTCACCCCTAGGTCCCTACAGCCTCTCCTGTCCCATCGACATACCACACAGCAGATGCATTTCTGCTCATGGTGGCGATTGCACATCGTTGAATAAACCCAGGACACATTAAGCCGATTGTGATCAAGGTGTATTTATTAACAGCGGTGACATGTGATTGTGTGCACGGTGATGACAAATGTGGTGCATGCTGTGACAATGAGTTGACGGTCATGGCTGCGTGATGGTCAAGGTGTACCCATGGAGTTCTATGTCCACAGTCCAACAGACACATGCCATTCACATGGCAGTGTGGGGTAGGATCGTATTACAAGTCGATGCAGTAGGTGGTCAAGGTGGCTGGCTGACTCACTGGCGTTTGGTGCGTGCGAAGTCCTCTCTGGACACCTGTTTCCTCTTCGGACGGTCCCTTCCACGTTTGGTAGGGGGGGGTGTGTTGATGTTCCGCTGGTGGTGGTTGAGGAGTGCTCACTCGCTGTGGACGCAGGGGAACGCGATGCTGCACGAGCCTGCGCCACAGCAGGTGGTGGCGGAGGTGGTGTTGCTGGCCTTGCTTGTGCCCTCCCCCCCACCACCAGCTGGCCCATGAGGGCCGCGATTTGGCCCATATGGGCGTCCATGGACCTCAACACCGCAAGGACCTCCCGCGTGTCGCTAGCCGACCTGGCCCATTCTCCTTGGGCCTCTTGATAGGCCCCAAGGACTCTGTCGATTTGCGGCAGGGCTTGGCTCCCAGGCACAGTTGGCGTTGGCCTGGCCCTGCTCCTCCTACCAGTACTGCTGCCACCGACCTGCCCACTAGCCACATTGCTCACCACGGTCCTCGCTCTGGCTCCCAGGGTGGAGCCCTACGGCCGTGCCGACCCTTGCGCAGGGGCTGTGGCGAGGGATGGCGTGGTGGTGGTGGTGGTTGCGGCGGTGGTGGTGGCCGCACCGGCCGTGGCAGCAGGGGTCTGTGACTGGTCAGCAGCCCTGGGTGATGGGTTGGTGGGCAGGAGGGGCCCTGGGGAGCGGTTGTGCCCTGCCACTCCAGATGGGCCTGCTGGGTGGTCCATGTCCGGAGAGGTGTCCAGCTCCTCTACATCCGTGAGTCCGGGTCGGGGGCTTGCGGACTGGCTGTGCTGGCTGCTGTCACCCTCTCCAGCATCCAGCAGTTCGGCACCTGTGGGGAGAATGAGATGGGTCATTGTGTTGCACCTAGCAAAGTATGTATTGGTTGTCTGACATTCACAGTTCGTGCACTGTCGTGCACAGGTTTCCCAGTGGTGTGTGTGTGGATGTACGATGTGTGTATGCGTGGGCTAGGCAATGGGACTGTGTGATGTGGACATGTGGCATGGGACGGATTAGCAATGCCGATGGGTGTGTGTTGCTATGCTCCTACATTTTGTGGCTCGGGTGTATGCGTGCTCCAGGACCATAGACGATGTTGGGTTGAACGATGGTTTAGGGGGAAGGATGGAATGCTTAGGTACGCTGATGCCAAAAGGGGTACAGCCCCTAAACGCTCTTGGGTTGAAATATGCTTTTGGGGTACATACTGTGGGTAATGGGTGCAGAACGTGACATGTGTTCTGGCAACATGACAGTGCATAGACAAAGGTGTGTGTCTGTCTCACATGCCCGGAATATCTGCTGACTGTTATCATTCATGGACATCACATTGGTAGCATTGTTGTGAGTTCGTGCTTGTTGTGTGCCACACGACGTATTGCAGATGGGCCAAATCCTTTGTGTGCGTGCTGCCCTGGTACATGTGCATCAGTGCTGTGCTCTTGGGGTGTTGACTATATTATGTGTGTTGTTACTCGCAGTGTGACGTGCGCTTCAGTCACTGCAGGCACTTGATTTGTCATGGGCAGGTATCTTTGCATAACTACTGTATGAGGGCCAGCTGTTCGGATGACATACCTTTCATGACACTGTGGCTGAGAGATTAGATGGATGATATGTTGAATGTGCATTCTGTGCCTGTGTGTTTCATGGGTCCAGTTGTCTTTGTGTGCAATATTGTGGTTCCAAGCTGTTACTTCTAGTACGGTCTGTCTTACGTGGGCGTTGTTGTACGATGTGTGGGTGACAGGCAGTGAGGACTACATGGACAGGACTTCGATGGTGTTGCTGATGTGTGTGATGGGTGGCACAGTGCCTGCCGTGTGGGTCTGTGCTCCAGTGGGACTTGTGCATGCAGACGTGGCTCCTTAGGTGTTGCTGTATCTGTGATGGGTCATGTGGGGTTTGACTCTGTTGAACATGTCCGTGTGCACATTGGTCTCATGATTGTGACTGGGAGCAGTGCTGTGTGTTCCTCTGCTATGTGACATGTCCCATGTGTCAGTCGTAGTACAGTCCTCATGCCTACAGATGCCCCGCCCTGTACATTTTCCCACCTACAGGTTGTTTCTCAGTGCGCAATGCAATGGATGCCACATGGTACTGGGAGGGAGGGGTGCTCCACCTTGCTGGTCTGTGGTAGTGGGGGCCTGGTGGGTGTTTTACTTCAGCTGTCCCCCTCCGACCCACTGTCTTTGTGTTCCGGCTACTTACCTGTTACTTGTCGGTCAGTGCAGCTATGGCGGACACATGGATGTGGGGTGTGCTCCACCTTGCTGGTCTGTGGTAGTGGGGGCCTGGTGGGTGTTTTACTTCAGCTGTCCCCCTCCGACCCACTGTCTTTGTGTTCCGGCTACTTACCTGTTACTTGTCGGTCAGTGCAGCTATGGCGGACACATGGATGTGGGGTGTGCTCCACCTTGCTGGTCTGTGGTAGTGGGGGCCTGGTGGGTGTTTTACTTCAGCTGTCCCCCTCCGACCCACTGTCTTTGTGTTCCGGCTACTTACCTGTTACTTGTCGGTCAGTGCAGCTATGGCGGACACATGGATGTGGGGTGTGCTCCACCTTGCTGGTCTGTGGTAGTGGGGGCCTGGTGGGTGTTTTACTTCAGCTGTCCCCCTCCGACCCACTGTCTTTGTGTTCCGGCTACTTACCTGTTAATTGTCGGTCAGTGCAGCTATGGCGGACACATGGATGTGGGTGTGGGGAGTGCTCATTCTGGCGCATCTGGAGTACAAGGGGACCTGGTGGAAGTTGCGGTGCTGGCTGACTGTACACATGCCCCCATGGTTTTGTTAGTTGGTAGCTTTGGGCTGAGTGTGTGTGAGTGTCTGTTGCATGTGTGGGTGATGTCTTGTGTATTGTGTACTGGACATGGGGGTGTTTGTCCCTAGGAGCTATGGCATGGTGGTAGTGCATGTGATTACATAGCGGTGTGCTGGTATACGTTTGTTTGTACTTACCAGCCTCCACTCCCCTGGTAATCCGGTGAGGATCTCCGGATGTATGATGACTCGCACCTTCTCCTCCCACGCCTTGAAGGTCTTGAATAGCGCGGGATTCCCTCCGCCAGTCCTGGCAGCCAGCTCTCGATTTTTGCTCTCCTTCTTCTTGACCACGCTTTTGAGGTCGTTCCACCTTTTGTTAATTTCTCCTCTGTTGCGTGGAACGTTCCCGACTGCATTGACCTGGTCTACGATCCTGCTCCACAACCGGTTTCTGGTGGTTAGTGGTGTCTGTTGGACCTGGTTGCCATAGATTTGTGGGTGCACCTTGACGATCTCGTCGACCATGACCGTCAGCTCGGTGGAAGTGAACTTGGGCATTCTGTGTGATGCCATGGTGTGTGTTTTGGTGTTTGTGGTGCTGGTGCGGTGTGTGGTGTGTGATGTGCAGGGGGTTTGTGTTGCCGGTGTTTGGTGGTGGTGGTGGTGATGGGTGTGATAGGTGCGTGTCTGTGGTGTGCTGCTGTCCTTTCTGTCTCGCTGTGTTGTGTGCTTTCGTCCTCAGTTTGTAATGTTGCAGGGGGTTGTGGTCTGTGAAGGGGCTGGTTTTGTACTTACCTATGTGGGTGTGTCATGATGGTCTGTTGTTTTCAGGTGTGTTGTGGCTGGTGTTCTGGGATTTGTTGTTGATTTTTTTGTCCAGGGGGTGTGTTTCCGGGATGTGTACTGTGTTTGGGTATTTGTGCGTGGGTTGCTGTGTGGACTTGTTGGCCATGTTGTGTGTGTTTGTTTTCGTCAGCGGATGGTTTCTGTGCATGGACGTGGCCGACAGGGCTTCTGCCGTGTCCATTTTCGTCACTGTTGTTTGCGCTGGCGGGCGGTGTATTTGTGGATTTTCCGCGCTCATGTCGGTACGATCCTAATTTCACGGGCGGTGTCTCGGTCGTCAGGGCGGGCGGTTTTGGCTTGTCGTGCGTCTTTCCGTCCGTGGCGGGCGGATGGACTTAGACTCGGACATGGGCGGGCGGTATTTTCTGTTTATTTTCCGCCTCCGGCGGTTTTCGGTTCGCGGCATCGTAATTGCTCGGTCGGTATTCAGACGGTGTAGGCGGGCGGATTTTCGCCACTGTGGTTGATGGCGGATTTTTATCTGCCCGACATCGTAATGGACACCTTAAAAATTAAGTAATTAACACAATTAACAATATAAATTGTTAAATACAAAATTATTAATTAATTGATCAATTAATGAATTTAAATTAAATTACTTCCCACCCTATTCCCCTATAAACCCGCTACGGAATAAAATTACACAAACATTTATTAACATATAAGTAATTAATTCAAAAAAATTCTTAATTAATATATTATAATTAAATTACTTCCCACCCTATTCCCCTAAAAATCCACAACCCGCTACGGAACTAAAATACGCAAAAATTATTTAACATAAAAATCATTACTTAAAAAAATTCCAACATACATTACAAACATAATATATACTTTTAACACATATACTAACACTTAAAACACTAAAAAAAAAATCGATATTTTTTACAACTACATTATGACTGTCGATATTACTAACTTCGATATTATAAAAAACGATATTTCTTACCTGCATTTCGATATTCTGCACCACTATATTTTTGTAAGTCGATATTTTGGCAACTCGATATTTAAAATTTGATATTTTGGGAACTCGATATTTAAAATTCGATATTTGGACTGTTTACCGCTGGGCAGTGGTTGGGGGATGATTTACTATTCTAACTCCACTGGGTGCGTCCCTCAGTGTAGGTGCTAGACAGTGGCTTAGGGTCTAATTTCCTATTCTAACTCTGCTGGGGACGTCCCTCAAGCAGGTGCTGGACAGTAGCTTTGGGTCTAATTTTCTATTCTAACCCCAGTGGGGAAATCCCTCAGGGCAGGTGCAGGACAGCAGTGCTTAATTTGTAAAATATGAAGTCCAGGTGCTCAAATATTTGTCAGAGGCCACACCCACTTTCCCCCTGGCTCCACCCACTTCCTCCACAGTGGGCCCTTACCTCCCATAATCCCTCTGTTCCCTCCACCACACCTGCAAACGCCCTTACACCTCCCTCCTGCTGTCTCCACACTCCTGCGCACTTTCCCCTCTTGCGCTCAGCCTCTATCTAGACAAGCTCTAACCCCCATCCCCTTCTGATGTCTCCAAGGCCGGTAAACTCACCCTCTTCTGCTGCCAGTCCTCATCTCTTCTGACCTCTCCTTGAGGCCTCCTCCCCTCTCAGCCCTGAGCATGACCCCCCTCCCCCATGCCAAGTTCTCGCCCGGCTGTCCCCTACTTTCCTTTGGGTCTTTTCGCTATGACTGACACCTCCCCATCCTACACGCCCTTCTGACCCCCTCTCTCCCGCAGGCCTGCACACTTGCTCCTCTTTTCTGCTTTCTAAACATAGACTCGCCCCTCTTTCCTGCTCTCTCCTACAGGGCTGCCTCCCCTCCCTTATGGTCTCCAGTCTCCTGTCCTAGACTGACACGGCCCAACCCCACACGCCCTTCTGTACTCTTCCCCAGGCGAACATCACCTGCCCTCCTCAGCCCTCTCCAGGCAGGCCTCCAAACCACCATCTCTCCCGCTCTCTCCTCTGTCCATGCTGGGGGGTTCTCTAGGCCGGCCCCACCCCCGCTTTTCAACCTTCTCTAGGAATGCACTGCATACCCCCTGCAGGGAGGTGCCCCAATGTGACGTCAAGTCACCGCTTCACTCTACAGACTAACCACTCACAAGCAAGGACATCATGTACCAGGACATGCCTGCCAACAAACCTTTCACCCCCACTGACCCTCAAACGTCCCTGGGAGGCTGCAGCCAGGTCCGTGGGCTGAGGCCTCGTGATTCTTGCACTGTTCTTGAGCTTAATTATTGTGACAGGCACATTCTTGCATGGCTAGCCCTCATGACCCCTTGCACACTACGGGCCTTATTTATGAAGGCCTTGCGCCGCCGGTACATCAGTTTTTCCCATTTTAAAAGTGGCGCACCGGCGGCACAAGGCCTTCATAAATGAGGCCCTATGGATGTAGGATGTATGCTTGTGAAAAGTTCAGTTGGTGGGATATTTGGGTTTATTTCCTTTGCCTTTCTTGCGACCTGGTTATCGCCACTTAGGTTTGAAATTGTACACGTTAGACTGCACATTTCGGTATTTTGTGCAAGCAATATTGTTGTTCGAAAATAAATATGAATAAACTGCTTGTGCAAACAAAAGGGTGCAGAGCAATAAGAAAGATTTAGAAATTTGTCCATGAGATAATCCTACAGCTTCAGGGGAGATGATTTGGAAGAGGTTACACAAAGACGGTGAAACAACTCTCTACACAAATAAAGTAAAAGTAGGAAACAATACCTTGAAAAGGGTGCTGCTGAAAGAAGAGAATACTTGTGCGTGCAGAATGTCAGTGTGCCAGTAGGTCTGCCTTAATTATAGTGCTGATGGTCATTCTGTACCTTGAATTGAATTTGTAGCAAGATGGTGCTAAAAAAACAAAGTAGATTATTTAATGGAGGCAGGGACAATGTTGCCGGACACCAGTGAAGTGGCAATTTGAAGCAGGCATTGTTGAGTTGTGTCTTTTATCCACAGCACCGTTCTTATGTCAGTTAGCAAATGTGCTTCTGAAGGCCCTGGTGCTTAAAAGTGTTCTTAACTGTGTTTGATGAGGCACAATTGGACTTACAGCCAGCTGCAGGGGGCTGTGCAGGGATTATTCTTATTTACGAAAGGTCACCTCGACCAGGGAGTGTTGTACATAGAAGAGTGCATTGGGGACATTGGAAATCAGGGACGAGTGAGACGTGATTTGGCTGCACACTGTTTGTGTCACATGTGCAATGTGACCAGAACAATTCTTTGCGCTGTGTCGTATCAATACACATGGTGCCCTGTCCGACGCCGGTGGCATGATTGCTGGGGCCTCTCTGACTCGGTTCAGGTGACCGTCCCCATGCGCCAGTAAAAGCAGCAGCATTGTTTTTTTTTACTTACTGCGATTACTAAGAGGCCTGCTGCTGCTTCAAAGTGCCCGCCTCGACGTCATGCTAACTGGTGCTGGTGAATCGTCCAGTGCGTGTGTGCTGGGGTGTGGTCCACCGTCCCTGGAATGAAAAAAGGTTACGCACGGCACGCATTTGCTCCAGTTATCGAGCTCACGGTAAAATGAGTGTGGGGATGCCGTCCACCCGCGTGGTACCCCGACTCGAGCCCTGGTGTGCAGGCAAAGTGTCCTCTTGGCTTTGCGAAATGTGTGAGTTGCATGACACACGTTGGCGGGGGATGGCTCGGAGGCCCGTCACCCTGAGGCCCATATCTCACTCTATGGGTCCCTTGTCAATGGCAGCGGATGTAATGACTATGCGTGCCGCAGTGGGTCTACCTTTCGTCCGGGATGGTGTTAGCGGCCTGGCCCGCTAGGGCAGCTACAGCTTCTGTGTGTTGCATGTGGTGTATCCGGACTCCGGAGACTGTCATGCATTGTCACTGTTGTCCAGGGCTCGAGTCGGGGTACCACGCGGGTGGACGGAGTCCCCACACTTATTTTACCGCGAGCACGATAACTGGAGCAAATGGAGCCACACATTCACTCTTTGGCCTCTCTGGGGCGAGATCGGAGCTGCTGATGCACGCGCTGGCTTCTCTGATGCAATCGCATATAAGGGGTGAGCGAGGGGCGGCAATGAGTCTGACGGTGCAAGCCACCATTCGTGATGTCACTTCCTGTCGTGACGTCAGCGTCCCCCACTTCTATTTTTTAGGACTCGTGCCCTGCTGTTGTCAGATGTGCCACTTTCCAGGGGTGTGGAGAAAGGGTCAGGAATGTCAGCCTGAGATTGGCCCAGTTGAAGGCCCACCTTGACTGGGGAGGCCAACCATTGGACAGTCTGGTATAGCCCACCCACGCGTACATGTAGGCCCTCCATGAACTATGTCACCTGCGGCAAGGTGATGTCATGGGCAATGAAGTAATTGAGGAGAGCTGTCTGCCCCACACAGAGATGCCGCACAAGCTCAACATACCCAGCACTGAGGGCAGCAGGGGTCACATGTGCAGGGGCAGCTGTGCCTGGTGTGAAGGACACTCTATCCTTCATCCTTGTGCCGACACGTGTTGCACCAGTGGAAGTAGATGGGAGGGCGGGCATTGGCCTCCGCGTGGCTGAAGAGGAGCCAGAGCCCACGTCCCCTGTGCTAGCAAACATGGATGCATCACCTCTGTCCTCAGATGACGCAGAAATTGCCGTCTCGGCCTGTGATTCATCCAGCACACGTCTGGCCCCTCCGAGGCGCTGGTCACATCTGTCTCACTCAGCTCCTGTGCAGCTGCTTCATCCGATGCCTCACAACTGTTGACCGTCCCCTATCCCTCAGCACCCACGGGAGATGCTACATGAGAGAGAGCGAGGTGGCCCCACTCATTTGGCATCAATCAAACAGACATGTGCAAGGGAAGCAGCACAGAACATTCCCAAATCCACATGTTGCACGATACCTGTGCAAATGTATACAGCCACCACAATCAACACGTAATGGCTGGAGTACAGGAAATGAAGCCGCTAATAAGTGGCACATGTGTTGTGCACATACCACAACACCCGGCCTGTGTCACCCTGCGACCATAGCCACAAATCGCTGTGTGCACACACACTGTCCTGATGGTGGCAAGGATGACCACTACGTAATTAGGCCAAGGACATAACTGCATGGAGCAGAATGGGACACCACTCACACAGACTGCAACATGACAGTCCACAATGGTCATGAGCCCATGCCATCCACCTGTCGTTCGCACGAGCACAACTACTGTTGCACAGTGTGCCGGATGTGTAAGTACCAGGAATATGAGGTGTGACATCGCACACATATGTCCGAACGGAATCAGAGTAGGCACAGTACCTCAAACATACATGTGAATTGCCACTCCAGCCTACTACAGGTTGTTCCTGGGGGCTACGACTCTGAATGCATTGACAATGCAGAGTGCTCAAATTACATCTTGACCCTCAGGAATCGCATATGCATGTCAGATGCACCCAGCACAGAGTACACTTACAACCCACTGCATCACACAACATACATCACATTACCCAGATTATGGGTAGGCTGTGGACACATGCTGCCTCTCACAGCAAAAGACACCATCCCACAATACTGTACACTTGCTTGCTGCTGATGCCCCTACAAACGTGCATCCGGCACAGGCTGTGTGACTGTCAAGATGCAGACCATGAGTGGTGAAATGCAGCACCGTGCTAACCTGACAATACGAGGGGGCATCCCCCGATTCGTCTCCGCCACGTAGTCGCTCATCCGGCAGATGACGTCACACCCTTTGTGGAATTGGCTGCACTGTCGGTTACACATACACAGAGGCATCAACTTGGATGCAATGGCTCATCACAAGGCCTTGGGCTGGAGGACTATCAACTGCAGGGATGGTACACAAGAGGGTTGAAATTTCACTCATACACTTCTCATCATCACCCACATCCACCAATCACAGTGGCATGATGCTGAGCCATCCAAAAAACTCAGAGATGTGTAACAGAGCCAAGAAGTAATCGGACATGGCATAACAGCATGTGTACACCACACGTGAATGCATGCTGGTGGGAGTGTGTACACAGTACCTGTCCATCCCATTCACATGCAGGATGCCAGCACATTGAGCAATGTGTAGTCTGCCCACATCTACTGTCCATTGTCAGGTAGACCAACACATAGATCACAAGGCAACACATCTTTGTGGGTGGACTCACTGTGTCCAACACTCCGCAGCCCTCAACGTACTCGCCCTGTGAATGGCTCACCCCGCAATGGAGGTCACATTCAGTGCCACTATCTCTCAAACACATCCCTATCACAAGGCCTGGAGTGTTCAATCGACAGGGCTGAGTTTGCGCATTTCCGGAGAGTTGTGAACAAAAGACACATGTAACCCACTGTACAGTCAGTGTTGTTTCCTTCTAGGATTGGGCGGTCAATGTGCAGCCCAGGTCTGCTGAGACTGAGAAGGCCAGCAGGGACCTAGCCAGCCATTCACACAAGCAATAACTGCCCTGAGTCCTGCATTGCCAAGTGGCTGCGTCACTGGATGTCTGACATGAAAATGCCATGTACCACCACTCGGGAGGGACATGCATGGGAAAGCGCCAGAGAGCCTACATACCACTACCACCTGTAGTAAGCATGGTAAGCAGTGCATGTTGGAACCCCACAGGCTCTGACTCATAGTGCTGCGGATCAACGACATGTGTGTCCCCCACATGCACTCCCACACACACTGTAGTTGTCTTACACACACAACTTTAGCAAGAAATAGCCTTGGGCAGTGTGCATGGAGCTCGGAATCCAGGATCTCCAGCTCCTCGCTGGTGAGTGGACCTGGACATATCTTCAGAGTCGTCGACATGAAGGTGGACAGGTGGCAGCTGCAGCATGTGTTGTTGAGGGATGCCAGGCAGCAGTCCCCGGAAGCTGTGGAAATGCCGGTCTCCCTCCCACACTCATATAGCCCCCTAGGGCTGTTTCAGTGGGTCCAAGCTGCTGCAATTGGTGTGCCATGTCTGCCTACTTCAAATGCACACAAAGGCCTGCTCCGAGCTGTCCCGGTACGCTTACCTCTATAGTCGAAAATGCAGGATGCAACCGCGAGGGCCATTAGAGTTGGCCTCAAGGGCCTGGTCCATGGCGGGTACAGTCTGCTGGTGCCATGTGGAATCCACAGTTTAATGTGCGCCATGCATTTGCAGGTGTGGCCATGATTTGTGTGTGGGAGCATGTCCACACTAGACAGGGCCACTTCATGATGTGTGCATAGGCATTGTCAGACAGTGCTCAGCCTTCACATGTCTGTTGGCACATCATCATGTACACATTAGCATGGGAGCATGGGATGTGCATATGCACACACATGCCATATTTCTCAATGTACATCTGCCACTTGGCACGTGCAACGTTACGTGTCACTTGTGATGTGTATTTGCATTCACACGGCTGTGTTGTCATGGAGTTGTCAATGTGTACACCTGTCAATGTGTGTTGGAGCTGTGATACGTACAGTGCTGTACATTGGGTGAACTAGGGACATCATTGACTGTCTCATATCCCGTTGTGCAACAGGACCCACTTGTTTGGGCCGCTCAGCCTGTGTACATTGTGTTGTTGGTGTGTGCCATACTCACCCAGCCTCGGAAGCTGTGTCAGGCACAGCAGCTAGGTATATTGCCGTGGTGTTGCCGCTTCCCACATATGCAGTCTGAATTCATCATCATTCCTTTCAAGCTATTATGGCCTAAATCCCCATGTGCATGCTCATAGCAATGGTTTGTGTCAGTGGTCATTGCTATTGTTAAGGGGACCTGTGTAAGAGTATTGTAGCTGTGCTGTCCCTACTTGTCAGCTGTTCTGTGATTCTATTGCTTTGTCAGTAAATTTAGTTTTGTGTATGTGAAAATGCCATGTGGTGTGTTGCATTGACATGTGTCCACTTCCATCTGTCCTAGGAGGAGACCAAACATACATCGCCCCTACCAATTGCTGGCAGACATGGAGGATGTGGAGGTTATATGGAAATTCCGTCTGGACCGACCCACCCTGCATCACCTATGTGCAATGTTGGAACCTCACCTTCGTCCTCGCAGGGCGTATCCTACAGCATTTTCCCCCACGGCTAAGGTGATGGCTGCACTGCATTTTTTCGCTACCGGATCTTTCCAACACACGGTTGGCAGTGGAGGTGGGATGTCCCAGCCCATGTTCAGCATGGTGCTACGGGATGTCCTGTCAGCTATGATGCTCTACAGGAACCGGTACATCCGATTCCCCAGGGCTCGTGATTTGGCGGCAGTGAAGGGTGATTTCTATGCCCTTGGACGCATCCCCCACGTTGTTGGTGCAATTGATTGCACCCATGTTGGCCTTGTTGCACCACAGGCCATGGAGCACATCTATAGGAACTGTAAACATTTCCACTCCCTGAATGTGCAAGTGGTGTGCCTGGCGGACATGATTATCACACACGTGTGTGCGAAGTTTCCCGGATCCGCCCATGACTCGCACATCATGCGCCACAGCATCCTCCCACGAATGATGACCAATCTTCAACCGGACCGTGCATGGATTGTTGGTGAGTATGCATACTCGTGTCGCCTGCTGGGTGTGACATGCTGTCTTGTATCCTGTTGGAATTGCAACGGTTCTCTGTGTTTCTCACACCCAGGTGACTCTGCATATCCTAATGGGCCTTGGCTGCTGAGCCCACTACGTAAATCTAGGACACCAGCTGATGTCAGATACAATGAGGCACATGGGAGGACCAGACGTGTGGTGGAGCGGACTTTTGGACTCCTGAAGTCCAGATTCAGATGCCTGGACCGCACCGGGGGTGCACTGGCATACTCCCCACAGAAGGTGTGCCAGATAGTTGTGGCATGCTGCATGCTGCACAATCTCGCGACTCGCAGGCAGATCCCCCTGATAGTGGATGACGGTGATCAGCCAGGGCCCCCGCCTGCAGACCAAGCCGTGTCCAGTGATGAGGACAGTGTAGAGGAGGAAGCAGTGAATGAGCGTCAGCAGCTCATCGCCCGCTACTTCACTTGACGGTGAGTGACCATGTACAATGGCTGATGTTGCTCTAGTTGTGTAGGTGTATGTGTGCATTGTCACAGCGGCCTATTCTTCACTGAGTGCTGTGTGGCAATGGTCCATGTCCAGGGTAGTATGCCACTGACAGTGGCTGTAGCATTGTGCCCTGTTGCTCTGTGAGATGTGTGTGCATTGCTTAAACTTGATGACAAGTACTGTGTGATGAGTGTGTGACACACACATTCAATGGACTCTTGTTCTGTTTTTCACCCCTAGGTCCCTACAGCCTCTCCTGGTCTATCGACATACCACACTCCAGATGCATTTCTGATCATGGTGACGGTTGCACATCCTTGCTTAAACACAGAGCAGTTAAAACAGAATGTGATCCAGGTGTATTTATTTTGAGCAGTGACGTGATTGTGGGCAAGGTGATCACAAAAGTGGTGCATGCTGAAAGAATGAGTTGACGGTCATGTCCGCGTGATGGTCAAGGTGTACCCATGTTGTTCTGGGTCCACAGTCCGACAGACACATGCCATTCACATGGCAGTGTGGGGTAGGATAGTAGTCCAAGTGAATGCAGTAGATGGCCACCGTGGCTGGCTGACTCACTGGCGTTTGGAGCGTACAAAGTCATCTCTGGACACCTGTTTCCTCTTCGGACGACCCCTTCCACGTTTGAGAGGGGGGGTTGTGTTTGTGGGCTGCTGGTGGTGGCTGAGGATTGCCCACTCGCTGTGAATGCTGGGGAACTGGATGTTGAACGACCCTGCGCCCCAGCAGGTGGTGGCGGAGGTGGTGTGGTTGTCCTTGATTGGGCCCTCACCACCACCACTAGCTGGCCCATGAGGTCGACAAGTTGGCCCATACGGGTCACGAATTGGCCCATATGGGCGTCCATGGACCTCAACACCCCAAGGACTTCCCGCGTATCGGCAGCTGACCGGGCCCATTGTCCCTGGGCCTCTTCATAGGCCCCAAGGACTCTGGCGATTTGCGGCAGGGCTTGGCTCCCAGGCTCTGATGGCGTTGGCCTGACCCTGCTCCTCCCACCTGGACTGCTGCCACCGACCTGCCCACTCGCCACATTGGTCACCCGGGGCCTCGTTCTGGCTCCCAGGGTCGATGTCGACCTGCGTACCACCCCTTGCGCAGGGTGAGTGGTCAGGGAGGCCCTGGTGGTGGTGGTGGTGGTGGTGGTTGCGGCGGTGGCCGCAATTACCGTGGCAGCAGGGACCTGGGACTGGTCACCAGCCCTGGGAGTTGGGTTGGTGGGTAGGAGGGGTCCTGGGGAGCGGTTGCGCCCTGCCACACCAGATGTGCCTGGTCGGGAGTCCTCGTCCGAAGAGGTGTCCAGGTCTTCCACATCCGTGAGTCCGGGTGGAGGAATTGTGGACTGGCTGTGATGGCTGCTGTCTCCCTCTCCAGCATCATGCTGTTCATCACCTGTGGGGCGGAGACGAAAGGTTATTGTGTTGCACCTTGCAAGGTTTGTGTTAGATGTCTGACATTCACAGTTTGTGCACAGTTGTGCACTGATTTCCCAGATGCGTGTGTATGGCTCTACAATGTGTGTGCGTGATCAAGGCAATGGAATAGTGTGATGGGTGCATATGGCATGGGACGGATATGGAATGCCAATCGGTGTGTGTTGCAGTACCCCTACATTTTGTGGCTTTGGTGGAAACGGGGTACAGCCCATGAACGCTTTTGAGATGAAATATGGTTTTGGGTTTCAAATGAAACGCTTAGAAACGCAGATGGGAAAAGGAGTACAGCTCCATCAACGCTTTTGATATGTAATATGGTTTTGGGGTTCAAATGAAACGCTTAGAAACGCAGATGGAAAAAGGGGTACAGCCCCATCAACGCTTTTGAGGTGAAATATGGTTTGGTGGTACATACTGTGACATATGGGTGCAGAAGGGGAGATGTGTTTTGGCCACACAACACTACAGAGACAAAGGTGTGTGTATGTCTGACATACCCAGCATATCTGCTCACTGTTGTCATTTAGGGACATTACACTGCAAGCATTGTAGTGAGTGAGTAATGGTTGTGTGCCACACAACGTATTGCAGATGGGACAATTCCTTGGTGTGCGTGCTACCCTCAGCCATGTGCAGCAATGCAGTGCTCTTGGGGTGTTGACTATATTAGGTGTGTTGTAAATCACAGTGTGACGTGCGCTTCAGACACTGCAGACACATTTGTGGTCATCAGCAGGAATCATTGCTGAACTACTGTATATGGGACAACGGTTTAGATGATATACCTTTCATGACACTGGGGCTGAAAGATGAGATGGATGAGATTTTGAATGTGCATTGTGTAGCTGTGTGGTTCATGGGTCCAGTGATGTATGTGACATTACTGTGGTTCCACTCTGTTACATTGAGACAAGATAGACTTACATGGGTGATGTTGTACAATGTCAACGGAACAAGCAGACACGACTACATGGACAAGACTTCGATGGTGTTGCTGATGTGTGTGATGTCTGGCACAGTGCACGCCATGTGGGTCAGTACTCCAGTGAGACTTGTGCATGCAGACGTGACTCCTTACGTGTTACTGTATTTTAGATGGCTCATGTGGGCTATGACTCTGTAATTCATGTCCGTGTGCACATTAGTCACATGATTATGACAGGGAGCAGTGCTACCTGTTCCTCTGCTACGTGACATGTCCCAAATGTTAGTCGTAGTACAGTCCTCATGCCTTTTAGACACCCCGCCTGTACAGTAGTCTACCTACTTGTTGGTTTGGAGGGAGCAATGCAATGGCTACCACATGGTTATGAGAGGGAGGGGTGCTCCATCTTGCTGGTCTGTGGGAGTGGGGGCCGTGTTGTGAGTTGTGGTGATGGCTTACCACCCACAGACACCCCTCCATGTAGGGAAACATATCAACCTGTCGGGTGAAGGTGTGCACTGCAATGGCTGACACATGGGTGTGGGGAGTGCTCCATCTTGCTTCGCTGTAGGTCTAGGGGCCTGGTGGGGGTTGTACTTCTGCAGTCCCCCCTCCGATACACGGACTTTGTGGTAAGGCTACTTACCTGTTACTTGTTGGTTAGTGCAGCTATGGCTGACACATGGGTGTGGGTGTGGGGAGTGCTCCTTCCGGCGCAGATAGGGTACAAGGGGACCTGGTGGGAGTTGTGGTGCTGGCTGACTGTACACATGCCCCCATGGTTTTGTTTGTTGGTACCTTTGGGCTGAGTGTGTGGGAGTGTCTGTTGCATGTGTGAGAGATGTCTTATGGATTGTGTACTGGACATGGGGGTGGTTGGCCCTCGGAGCTATGGCATTCTGGTAGTGCATGACAGTACATAGCGGTGTGCTGGTATACATTTGTTTGTACTTGCCAGCCTCCACTCCCCCTGGTATTCCGGTGAGACTCTCCGGATGTAGAATGCCTCGCACCTTCTCCTCCCACGCCTTGAAGGTCTTGAATGGCGCGGGATTTCCGCCGCCAGTCCTGTCAGCCAGCTCACGATTCTTGGCCTCCTTCTTCCTGACCACGCTTTTCAGGTCGTGCCACCTCTTTGTAATTTCACCCCGGTTGCGTGGCACGTTCCCAACTGCATTCACCTGGTCTACGATCCTGCTCCACATTCTGTTTCTGGTGGCTACTGGTGTCTGTTGGACCTGGTTCCCATAGATTTGTGGGTGCACCTTGATGATCTCGTCGACCATGACCGTCAACTCAGTGGCAGTGTGCTTAGGCATTCTTTGTATTGCCATGGTGTGTGATTTGGTATTTGTGGTGCTGGTGTGGTGGGTGTGTGGTGTGTGGTGTGTGATGTGCAGGGGTTAGTGGTGCCGGTGTTTCAGTGGTGATGGTGGTGGTGGTGTTGGTGATGGGTGTGATGTGTGCGTGCGTGTGGTATGCTGCTTTCCTTTGTGGCTCTCTGGGTTCTCTGCTGTCGTCTTCGCTTTGTAGTAGTGCAAGGGATTGTGGTCTGTGAAGGGGCTGCTTTTGTACTCACCTATGTGGGTGTGTCATGATGAGCTGTCGTTTTCAGGTGTGTTGTGCCTGGTGTCCTCGGATTAGTAGTTTTTTTTTTTTGCCAGGGGGGATGTGTATTTGGGATGTGTTCTGTGTTTGGGTATTGTGGCATAGTTTGCTGTGTGGACTTGTTGGTCATGTTGTGTGTATTTGTTTGGTCCGCCAATGATTTCTGTGCATGGACGTGGCCGCCAGACCTTCCGCCGTGTCAGTTATTTGTCTCTGTTGTTCACGGTGGCGGGCGGAATATATGTAGATTTTCCGCGCTCATGTCGGGGAGATCATAATTTCACGCCCGATGTCTCGGTCGTCAGAGCGGGCGGATTTGGGTTGTCGGGCGGGTTTGCGTCCGTGGCGGATGGATAATCTTCTGCTCTGACATGGACGGGCGGACTTTTGTGTGTTTTTACCGCCTCGGGCGGAGGTTGCTTCGCAACATCATAATTGCTCGGTCGGTATTCCCATGGTGCAGGCGGGCGGTTTTTTCAGGCTATAGTGGATGGCGGATTTGTTTTTGCCGGTCATCGTATTGTGCCCCTTTGTTTTTAAAAATATCATTTTTAAAAATATGCAAACATTTCAAATTAATATTTAGCGGACAAGCATTTGCTATGGCTTGGCGGGAGCTGTAATGCTCCTGCCAAGCCATAGCATACTGCAATGTCCCGGGGGTGGGCAACCCAGGACATGGCAGGACATAGCAGGAGCCGACCCTAGGGGGTGGCGGTCTTTAGGGCCTTGTATGGCTCCAGGAGGGAGGCTGCATGGCCACCCACCAATCTTTACTTTAACCCCAAGGAGGTGGTGGTCCCCAGGGTCTGGGGTCCACAACGGACCCCCTACAATATATTATTTGAGCCCCAGGGACGTGGCAGCCCTCGGGTTGCAGGGGGGCCACAAGGGCCCCCCACATTTCTATAACTTAATCGCCCTGGGGAGGTGGTGATCACTAGGCCGCAGGGGGTCGTGCGGCCCCCGCATTTCTATAACTCAATTGTCCCAGGCGGTGGGGGTCCTTGGGGCAGCAGGGGTGACTGTACAGACCGCCCCGCATTTTTTTAGAAGGAAGCCACGGGGAGGTGGCGGTTCTCGGGGCAGCAGGGTTAGCTGTATGGGCCTCCCCCGCATCGTTTTTAGAAAGAAGCCCCAGGGAAGTGGTGGTCTCCGGGGCATCAATAAGCTCCAGGAGAGGGGGGTCTGTGCACCCCCTCCTATATTTGCAAAATGCCCCCGGGTCCTGTCCCACCTGGGGCCGATAAGGAATGAAACGCAGGAGTCCGGCCGGATCCCTGGATTCTACAGATTTTGTTTTTAAATATGCTTTTTTTGGCCCTGCAGGGTGCCAGTGGGATCCTCCTAAGAGGCCTAGGGGGTCAGGGGGTTTTTACCATGCCCTCTTTTCTTTGTTTTAAATTTTTTTGGGACTTGACTTCAAGCCGAGTCCCAAGATGGCTGCCAACACTTCCTGGTTGAAGTGTTGGCAGCCAATGCAATTTCAGTAGGATTTTGGACTCCCAGATATCTATATTTTTAAGCCTAAATATCTCTGAAACTACTGAACAGATTTACACCAAATCACAAAAAGCACGCTTTCTGGACCAACATCTAGCTTTCTGCCAAATTTGGTGTTATTCCATTCAGCGGTTCGGGCTGTAGTAGTCATGTTCAAAAAATGAAAAATACCCATAGACATAACATGGGAAAAACTTGACCGATCACCTCGAAACTTTCAACACAGCAGCTGGACCAAAAAGGGGACGTTTTTTTAAATTTCAGGAATGTTCGTAGGGCAGCGTCAACATTATTGGGAAAACAAAAAACGCTTTTCCTATGGGAGTTTTGGTCCTAATTATAACTACCTTCAGTAGGTAATATATTTAATATTAGAATATATTTGTGTATATATATATCTATATATATATCTATATTATCTACTGGCGGTCGCCAGTAGATAGTTATAGTTACAACCTATTATCCATAGGAAATCCGCGACATTCTATTTGAAATAACGTTGGCGCCGGTTGACGAATCTTCGTGAAAGTTTCCAACTTGTTGGGGCGCTCCGCTCCGCTCCTACCCTGAAAGTCTCGGGGTGATACGTGAAGCGGGGGCCGAGAAAAAGGGGGTCCCAAAACGCGTTTTCCCCATTCATTTTTCCATAGGAACCTTTAGTCGCAGCTACAGCCCGAACTGCTGAACGGAATTACACCAAATTTGGCAAAGAGGTAGTCCTTGGTTCAGACTGGTGCCTTTTGCTTAAATGGTGTAAATCCGTTCAGTAGTTCCTGAGAAAATCAAAAGTAAAAGTACATATATATCTATGGGCGCGTCGGATACGCGTACCCTCAGCGCACCCTGCGCGCACCGTCCCGATCACGAGCTGCATGCTAATTGGCTGTCAGCTGGCTGTCAACATTCCGATTCAGGAAGTGTTGGCAGCCATTTTGTCCCTCGGTAGAACCGAGGGACAGAAACAAGTGCGCAAAGCGCAAAAGGGAGCAGGGTAGAAACACCCTGACCCCCTAGGTCTGCTCAGGGGTCCCACAAGGACCCCTGGGCAGAAAAAGATTTTTTTTTTTTAAATCGGCGGGATGCGCTTAGGGTGCGCGTATCCCGCCGAGAAAAAAAGAAACAAGTGTGCAAACGCACAAAGGGGGCAGGGTAGAAACACCCTAACCCCTAGGCCTGCTCAGGGGTCCCACAAGGACCCCCTGGGCAAAAAAGCATTTTTTAAAAAAAATCGGCAGGATGCGCTCAGGGTGCGCGAATCCTGCCGGAAAAAAATCGAAGCGCGGTCTCCCGCGCTTCGATTGTATTTGCCCCGGGTGGCCCAAGTCCCGGGGGCATGGTGGGGGTTTAATTTTATATGTGGGGGGCCTCAAAGGGCCCCCAAGCCCGGGGACCGCCACCCCCGGGGCTTTCTTTTAAAAATGGTGCGGGAGGGCTCTGAGCCCTCCCGCAGCTCGAGACCACCACCTCCCGGGGCTTTTTTTTTTAAATTAAACAACCTGTGTGGGGGCTCCAGCCCCCACACGCCCGGGACCGCCACCTCCCCGGGGCACTAACAAATTAAAATGGGGGTCCGTTTTGGACCCCCGAAGCCCGGGGACCACCACCTCCCCGGGGCTGTGCTGATGTAGGGAGGGGGCCGCGCGGCCCCCTCCTGGAAGCCCTTGATGGCCCTGGGGACCGCAACCCCCAGGGCCGGCTCCTGCAGTGTCCCGGGGTGCCTACCCCGGGACACTGTAGTTTGCTATGGCAGGACGGGAGCCTCGCGGCTCCCGTCCTGCCATAGCAAACTGCTTTGGATATTGGAAGAGAGCTCTCTTCCAATATCCAAAGCCGATTGCTTTTCCACATGGGGAGCAGCATGTCAGCTGCTCCCCATGTGGAACAGCAATGCCGGCTCCCAAGGGACGTTGGGAGCCGGCGGGACTGTGGGGGCATTGGGGACCCCCACAGTCCCCAACGGAGAGGGCCAGCCCCGGGGGATGGGGTCCCCGGGGCAAGTAGTGGCCCGGGAGAGGGGGCCACGCGGCCCCCTCCCCAAAAAAGAGCAAACAATTTTTTTTTAAAAGGAAAGGCCGGCCCCGGGGATGGGGTCCCCGGGCCTTAAAATGGCCAGAGGAGGGGGCCACGCTGCCCCCTCAAAAAATAAATATAGAGGCCATGCCCCGGGGGATGGGGTCCCCGGGGCAAATACAGGCCAAGGGAAGGGGGCCACGCGGCCCCCTTCCCGTTTTTTTTTAAAGGTAATTTAAAAAAGGGGTAAGGCCCTGGGGGATGGGGTCCCCAGGGCCCAAAAAGAAAAAAGGAAGGGGCCACACAGCCCCCTTCAGGGAGAATTTTTTTTTTTTTTTTTAAACGATCGGGCCCGCAGGCCCCGCCCCTTCCTTCACCACTCTGCAAACGCGCCCCTGGCGCGTTTGCAGAGGTGGAACGAATTCCCCTTGAATACTGGGGGTCCCTGGGGGCCAACTAGCCCACCAGGTACCTCCAGTATGCGCCAGGGAGCTGCCTTGCAGAGAGGTGTACAGAGGCCACGCCCCTTTTACACCTCTCTGCAACGCAGCTCTGTGGCGCTTTTGGAGGTATATGGTGGGCTAGTTGGACTCCGGGGACCCTCAGGATTCAAGGGGACTTAATCCCCCAACTTAAAACGCGCCACGGGGCGCGTTTGCACAGTGGTGAAGGGAGGGGGCGGGGCTTCAGGTGACATGTGTGCAAACAGGCCCTGGCGCGTTTTAAGATGGGGAATTAAATCCCCTTCAATCCTGAGGGTCCCTGGGGGCCAACTAGCCCAACAGGTACATCCAGAAAGCGCCACAGAGCTGCGTTGCAGAGAGGTGTAAAAGGGGTGTGGCCTCTCTACAGTCTCTGCAACGCAGCCCCTGGCGCATATTGGAGGTTCCTGGTGGGCTAGTTGGCCCCTAGGGACCCTCAGGATTCAAGGGGACTTAATCCCCCAACTTAAAACGCGCAACGGGGCGCGTTTGCACAGATGTCACCTGAGGCCCCGCCCCCTCCCTTCACCATTGTGCAAATATTCCTCTAAAATCAGCCGAAATATGAATTCCGATTTACTCACCTGTTATCAGGAGAGACCTCAGTGCTGCATCTTTCAGCCCAGTACTGGTCCTGAAAAGTAATTTTAACCGTACTTACCGGTAACTTGAATTTCCTTCATAGGCTAACATTGACTGGTTTCACTTGGAAATTCTTCTAAGTGTGGAGTTTTGGAACTTTAAAATATTCCTCTAAAATCAGCCGAAATACGAATTCCGATTTACTCACCTGTTATCAGGAGAGACCTCAGTGCTGCATCTTTCAGCCAAGTACTGATCCTCAAAATTAATTTTAACCGTACTTACCGGTAACTTGAATTTCCTTCATAGGCTAACATTGACTGGTTTCACTTGGAAATTCTTCTAAGTGTGGAGTTTTGGAACTTTATAATATTCCTCTAAAATCAACCAAAGTACGAATTCCAATTTACTCACCTGTTATCAGGAGAGAACCCAGTGCTGCATCTTTTAGCCCAGCACTGACCCTGAAAAGTAATTTTAACCGTACTTACCAGTAACTTATATTTTCTAACATAGGAATCCATTGTCTGGTTTTCAGCAGAAAACTTTCAAAGTGTCGATTTTCACAAACTACAAATATTCCTTAACAATCGCCTGTATGACTTAAACGCATTCATTCAACTGTTTACAGGAGATGCACCAGTGCTGGATCCAGGATCCAACACTGAGTAAGATAAAGTAACGATAACAGTTTTTACCTGCTAAGTGAATTTCCTTCCATAGGATAACATTGGTGATTCTATGAGAAAAAGTTTCTAAGTGTCAACTTTTAAAATACAATAATATTCCTTAAAAATCACGACTGTAACCAGTTGCATTTAACTAGAAATTCACATTGAGCTGAATGTTGCATTGTGTTTGAAAATGTGTTGCCCATTGCAACAACTGTAACTACTGTACTTAAAAGTCTATTGCCTATCTGCAAAGTATTTAAACTAAAGTAATTCATTCTGAGAAAGTATTTTTTGTAATGTAATGTATAATGTAATTACAATGTAATTTAAAAAATAAAATATGTAAAAAAAAATTGTTTCTAAAAATGTAGTAAATCAGTATGAAAAAAATTAATATAACAATTAATACATTTAAAAATTGTCATTTACAAAACCTTTGAAATTCACTGAAAAAACCGTAGGTTTCAGGCACGTTATAGTTAGAAATTAGCATTTAAAAAACCTTTGAAATTCACTGAAAAAACCATAGGTTTCAGACACGTTATAGCTACAAATTAGCATTTAAAAAACCTTTGAAATTCACTGAAAAAACCATAGGTTTCAGACACGTTATAGTTACAAATTAGCATTTAAAAAACCTTTGAAATTCACTGAAAAAACCATAGGTTTTAGGGACAGTTTTAGTTACTTGGACATTGCACTCGTACAAAACCCGTGAAATTCCCCGTTATAGTTAGTTCAGCTAACTATAACTCGCGCCCGCAATGCACTGCTGATGACGTCACATATTACATCACTCATGACATGGTCAGTGACATCACTGATGACATCACTGATGACATCTCAAATGACATCACTGATGACATCATCCACGTGATAATCTGATGCACCTCCTCACACCCTAATATAACCTTTGATTCACCCACTCTAAATTACAGACTGCCATTCGCAAAACCATAGACACTCCAACACCAATAACTACATACCCACTCACTGATTCTTAGGTCTACACACACACATCCACTCACTCACCCGTACAGTCACTCATACTTACGGTCACTCAGTACAGGACTATCATATGCACTCTTACTCCTATATAGACACTCAAACAACGCCACTCATCCATAGAGATACTCACACACCTAGTCAGTCATGCAAATAATTAAACACACTGCCATTTACTCACCTATACAGTTATACACACACCAGCTCACTTACTCATACAAATAGTAGCACATTGTTACGCTCTTATACAATCACAGATACAAGCACACACTCATCCATACAGCCACTATCACAATCACTCACTCTTGCTTATAGCTATTTATATACTCCAACACACATATATACTGCCTTTCACATATGTAGTTACTCACACATGTACCACTGGGACAAACATTCACTCACTAACACACTCTTACACACACTTACCCACCCATACAGTCTATCACAGATGCACTCTTGAAACCATCCACCCAGTGAATCACCCACTCACACATCTATGCACAGAGTTGCACACACCCCTCCCACACAAACACTCAGGCACCCATACAGATACTCAGACAAGCATTCAATAACTCATATAGACACTCATTTAGCTATTCACAAACACATGCAGCCACTTACACAGCAACAGACAGACGGATACAGACATTCACCCAGTTTAGTCACTAACCCATGCATTCAGTAAGATACGTTAAATCACTCACTTATAGAGTCAGTCACGCACCTACTAAATCATCCATACAGACACTTACACACCCACTCATTCTTCAATACGTCTTTTCCTATATATATTAAAAATATTTAAACTTTACAGAAACACACAGTCACTGGATGATGTCATCAGTGATGTCATTTGAGATGTCATCAGTGATGTCATCAGTGATGTCACTGACCATGTCATGAGTGATGTAATATGTGACGTCATCAGCAGTGCATTGCGGGGCGCGAGTTATAGTTAGCTGAACTAACTATAACGGGGGAATTTCACGGGTTTTGTACGAGTGCAATGTCCAAGTAACTAAAACTGTCCCTAAAACCTATGGTTTTTTCAGTGAATTTCAAAGGTTTTTTAAATGCTAATTTGTAACTATAACGTGTCTGAAACCTATGGTTTTTTCAGTGAATATAGATATATATATATATAGTGCAACTCGCTTCCAACTTCTGCTCGGACTAGAAAAACGAGCAAGGACCCAAGTAAGTGCTGATTATTTTCTTTATTGCTGAGTTAGTCCGCCATGACGCGTTTCGGCCGTACCTCGGCCTTGATCACATGACACAGCTCAGACTGTGTTTCCCCAATTTAAAGTGCTAGTGCATGTTTTGCAACAATCGACATAGACAAAATACTACGTACATAAAAGCATATCATTTGCATATTATAACTGACGAATATGTATAAAATTACAGTGTAAAATACAATTATTTATACATCATAAAATGAATCATATAATCATTGTCCACATATATGGTCCTATATTTGTGGTAATATGGTACATAGTCTGTTTCTTGGCATGGGCAAGTCATCTTTCAGAAATTATAATTGCCTAAATGCGCAAATAATCTGCCCTCGCTTGTGTAAATGTCGATTAGCAAAAGAAATTATTAAAGCAGATCTTTCAAGGTATAGTCCAAAATGACGAAGTCATCTGCATACATCAAGCAGGAAATGTGAATTGCTCCCATTTTTGGGAAAAGGAGTTTGCTTCACTCCGGCATACATCAGCTACATAAAAACTGAAAAGGATTGGGGCTAACACACAGTCTTGTCGAAGGCCATTGTTGATTTTTATTTTTTTAATTAATGTACCCAACCCATCCATCTCCACTTGTGTTAGATTTGCAGTATGCAATGCCTGAATCAGTAACAAGTCCCTTGGGCCTGGGTTTATCCCATAATTTTCCACTGTCCACCGTATTGAAGGCCATGAGAAAATCTGCAAAACAACTGCACAATCTCTGGTTTATTTCTAAAGGTTTTTCATTAAGGCCCATAATGCAAAACAGTGGTCCTTGGCTAAATGTCTTGAACAAAAACCAGACAAAGGTACGAGTTTATTTTGAAAGACCCATTCTTCTAAGCTTATGAGTAACATTTTTGAAATTCTCTGCCAACTAGTCAATATTTGTTTTTAAAACAATTGCCGGGATATTATGCAGTCCTGCAGCCCTGCTTAATTTAAACCTGGCTATCGTATTCTTGATCAGCTCTTTGGAAAATAACTCTACAGTTTCTAAATTGGCTATATAAACATATCTCAGATCATTTGCAGTAGGCGGGCCATACATTTTATTCACGTGTATTACCCAGTCTTCTTCAGCAATCATATAAGTGGGGAACACAGCGTGTGTGTCTGTTAAATTATTAACCAACCCCCAGAATTTTCTCTGATCCGCGCATGTATGACCTCTAACATTTAACTAAAAATTTGTATCATAAAAACTTTTTTAATTATAGATTTGTAGCCTGCCGTAGCGGGCTATAATGGCTATTAAAGGCCCGCTCCAGCGTTAAAGGCCCGAGCTGAAGGCGAGGGACTTTAACAAGGGAGCGGGACTTTAATAGCCGGTATAGCCCAGCTACGAAGGGCTATAAAGCTATTAGAACATTCTGCCACTAGAGGGCAGAATGTTCTAACAAATAAAGCAAAGGCCTCTCGGAGTTCGAGGGGGTTTAAATCCTCTCGGTCTCCGAGAGGCCTTTGTGAAAACAACATTGGAATGTTGCTCTGCGGGCCTTTACCGGCCCGTAGAAGCACGGAGCACTCCATTATCTTCAATGGAGTGCTCCACATTCCAATGTTCTAATTTTAATTACAATCTTGTATTGCCTTTGCAACGCTTTAGCTTTGGTGGGCGCCATTTCTGGTAGAATTATTCTATAAAAAGACCGTGATTTCCTCAACTCTTTCTTATGCATTTTGCAATCATCATCGAACCATCCTCATGTATATCTTGTTACATAATTATTCCTCATGTTACCCTCTGACATTAAGAAGGTACGGAGACGTCTAAGTACACACAGTCCATTAAAAATACAAACTGCTCTAATTTATTGGAGAATATATTAAAATTGGCGCCAGGTGGGAACATGATTTGGAACTCGCTGAGTTCCTTCAAATGTTTTCGGCCCACTTGGGTGCTTAATCTACGGGGAAAATCCATGGCTAAAGGTAATACTTTTTAAGTTAAAACTACTTCCCATTGTAGTAGAACCCCCTGTAAAACCCAATGATCATAACATCGTCATGACGTAATATCTTAAAATCTTTAAGCAGCCTTAACTTATCCCAAGGGACAATGATGTAATCAATTGGATAGAGCTGTGGGCCAAACCTGAAAGTACACCTGCCGGTTTGTAAAAGTCAGAGTGACCTTTCAAGCCTATTAGACTGCTCCTGCTCAGCCAATCCCTAATAACATTCGAGTCATACCCTTTTGTTCCAATTGGAAAGTTTGCCTCAGGGATATTATGCATCTCTAAGAAATCATGTAGTAATTAATCTATTCTAGTATAATAAATTTTGGTATTAAAAACACCTGCTAGGATCACAACACCCCCACTAAATTCTGAGGATAACCATGATAACTTTGCTTCCAGGCTTTCTAAAAATACCGGCAAACTGGCCTTAATCTCTCTATGCAGATAAACATTTACTAAGATAAGAGTTCCCCGTTGCTTTTGTTCCATTAGGAATTCAATAACGGAAATATGAGCCCACTTACTTATGGATTCCGTCTTTTATACAGTACCTACAATTCTAGTGGAGACCAGTGTTAAAAAACCCCGCACAATCTGCACTTGCCCCTTGCATGTCCTGCTATACCTATCTGTTAGACCTGCTATTCTTGGTGTGGTTTCACCATAACATTTTGCCTTCAGACCTCCTGTTTTACTGACTTTGTTTTTGCTGGCCTTAGGACTCTGTGCACTTTACCACGGCTAACTAATGCTAAAGTGCTTAAAACACTATAAGATTGGTTTATACCCAATTGGCATAATTAATTTACTAGGAAGTCCCTATTAAAGTGGTACTACCCATGGCCAGGGCCTGTAAATCAAATGTCACTAGTGGGCCCGCAGCATTGATTGTTCCACCCACCTTCAGTAGCACTTTCAACATACCTCAGGCCTTCCATTGCAGCCTGTGTGTGCAGTTTTAAACTGTCATTTCAACCTGGCAAAATAAACCTTTTGCCAAGTCCAATTTTTTTTAACACATATAAATCACACATAGGGTAGGCCCAGAGGCAGGGTGCAGCGTATTTAAAAAGCCAGACATGTGCTTTTAAAGTTTTACATGTTCTGGTAGTGAAAACAATTTGTTTTTTACTGTTGAAAGGCCTACCTCTCCTATAGGATAACATTTGAAATACTTTATTAAATTTAATAAGGTGGAATTTCAAAATGGGAGCAGGTAATCAGATCATGTTTGGTGCCATTGGAATTATATGAAAAATCCTCTGTCATGGTAAAGTTGGATTGTAAAATACAATCTTGAAAATGCCACTTTTAGAAAGTTGGCATTTCCCTGCCAATTGGTGCCTACAGTCTGTGTCTGGGTCACTTGTCTGGGTGTAGTTGACAGTTGGGCTTTGTGTATTCCTCCTAGACAGCCACACATAATAGGGAACTTAGGTGTGTCTGGATGGGCCGTCACTGGTGGGATGGGAGGGAGGATCTTGGCTCAGCACCCCTTACAATTGAATAGGCCTGCCTCTACACAAAGGGCTCAATACCACCTTTAATTAGTCTGGAGCCGGGGACAGGAAGGCAGGGCACCTGTGCACCTCAAAGGTCTGCCTCTAGAAGGTTATCCCCACTTCAAAGGCACAAGCAGGTATAAATACTGGACTTCAGATACAAACTTTTCAGTACACTTATAGACCTGTGGATACTTTGCCAGGAAGAAGGACTGCTGTGCTGCTGAAAGCACTGTTACTCTGCTCGACTGCCGCTCTGAAGGACTGTTGCCCTGCTGTGCTAACCTACTGCCTGCTTACCTGTTGCCTAGGTGAGAAGGACTGGACCTGCATCTCTTGAACCCAGAACCCTAGAGTGACTCCAAGGGCTAGTTGACTGGCCTCCTAATCTGAAGCCTCAGGGACACAACAGGCTTCCAACAACCTTGCCCCTGCACCTGGACTCTGCCGTCTGTGAGTCTACCCTGCCAAGTGGTGCCACCCCAGTCCTGGACCCTTGGAAGTGGGCTTAAGGTGCTCTGCCAGCCTCTGTGATCCAGCAAAACTGACTCATCTCGTCTGCTGCGTGGCGCAAACTCAAGCAGAACTGGTGCATCACCTCTACTGCATGGATTGGACCTGTTACAAAGACCCCCATCGCATCGCAGTCTACTGGAGCCACAGCTATGTGATGCATCCTTGGTTCAGTCCCTAGCATCCATTGTCTACGCCAGCCTTGAAAACGACGCCAGACTCTGCATTGCAGCCTCACAGCTCCTCGGAACCGACGCATCACCTCAACTGAGCAATGCATCCTAGACGCCGGACTTTGCATTGAATGCCCTCATTGACAGGATTTCCGATGATGCCACAGAACCTCGCACCACAGACTCGCCTCATCTCTGAACTGATGCATCACTTCAGCTGCGCGATGCATCTTTGACACAGGTCTTCACAAAGCTCCACAGACCAGGATTTAAGGTACTTTGTTCAGTGGGCCTAACTGGGTCCCTATAGCTGGGACTTAGCACCTTGCTTCTAAGTTAAGCCTGACTGCTCTGTGCCAAACTACTAGAGGGTTGAGCACTTTTTAATTTAGGGTTGGCTCGTGCCTCACCCTGACAAGGAATGTAATTGCTGCTTGACCAGGGCTCACACACCAGTCAACCAACAACCCCCTTCTTACACTATTGAAACAAAATCGTTTATATTCGGAAACTCTTTGAGCTAAGTCTCCTGCAGAGTGAAAATATGAAAGTCTCCTAAAAGAGGATGCAAGTTACTTGACCTCACACACTGTTCACAACCATGTAGATACTGCTGAATGTTATGATCCTTGAGAGTCCAGTACCCTATGCATGGGAACCCTGGATTAACCATGGGGTAGCTTTAACATATTTTCTGAGGGAAGAGAAATGATTACTAACATTTATGGGGGTAGACCAACCCTCATGTATATGCCTATTGGTGACCACCTTCCTCAGGTTCTCTGTAGTCATGTTAAATTTGAACCTTGATCCACAGAGGCTCACATTTCATAAACGACTATAAGAAGGGATCTCCTCTTGATGAAAACAGACTTGGCTGCCCCTCAGCCCTCTATGATGCCTCAGTGCCCCTACTGACTGACCACTTTGTAAATGTATTACTGAGCATAGTGACACTGATAGCCCCAAGGAGTTCAAACTTCCCATTGCTTTACAAACTGTATTGGCTGTCAGGAGAGAAATAAAATCAACTTTAATTACTTCTTTGCCATCACAATTTGTCAGAAATTCCACAGTTTTTAAATCAGTAGACCCAATATCTGATAACTCAGGTATTTGGTTGAACAATGAAAGAAGCTTTGCTCTGTTCAGGGAACAAGGTTTTCTAACTTTTTTCCCTTTTCAACGAATATCGCACACCAAGGGATAATGGCCATAGTCCTACTGGAACTGCAGAGATGGCTTTGAGCGATTAATGTTCTGTATCTTTTGCTACTTCCGGCATTAGTTCCATACCGTCCTTCTTATTTTTCCAGGGAACTTGATTTCCAACTTTCATTATCTTCTTTTTATATATATAGATTTTGAAGCATCCGAAATGATACCTTTCTCTTTTACCACAGATGCATCAAGGGAACAAATCCCAGTACTAGATTGCTCCAATGATAGTTTCCTTGTCTCCTTTACTGTTCTAGCCATTACAACACCTGACTGGGTAATAATATTCCCCCTTGGTTTCCACTGCAGAGAGACACTTTACACACAGGCGGCACCTGTACACCACACTGACAGCTGTCCTAGTACTGTCTTCACAGAATATACAATCTTTGAAACTTTGGAACGTATTGAGTAATAAATTATTGACCTGAATTTCAGTCCACAATTACATTTCCTATCAATGAGTGAGTGCAAACATTATGGGTCTGTACCAGAATGTTGGGGGGAACAGGGCAACTTGAGAGCCAGACGCCCAAAGCCCTAGAACCCCAGCACTCACCCAAACCCTTCAAAATACGCGAAGAACGAGGCAAAGGGGGCTCTGATCAAGCCTTGCTGCTCCTTGCTCTTTACTCTACACCCATGTCCTGTGCTCCGTGCGCCCTATTTCACCCTCCGTGCTCCTGGGTATCAACGGCACCAACCACAGAGACCAGAGGCAAATAAACTGCTTCCTCTGGGGCAAAATGCACACCTGCCTAACACTGGCCACCTCCATGCAGCACGAGGACTGCAAGTGCCTAGTGCACTATGCTAACTGCCGGGCCCACCACATCATCAGGCCGCTGGGCCACTGGGTCTCCGGGCCACCGGGACACTGTATCACCATATACTGGGTGCCCCAGCACCTCTGCCAGCAACTCAGGCCATCGAGTACTCCGACCCGAAATGCACCGATGCTTTTTGCTGGCATTTCTCTCTTTGCGCTGTGCGGCTCACCAGGCGTGGACTTTCACCAAGCCTGTGGCTCTTATAGCTCTGTGTAACACTGTGCAACACCCGCATAGCTCCTGCAGTACCAGGGAGCAGGCGCGAGCATGTTTGTTCTAAGCCACCTCCTAACTTTAGGACTCCTAAATGCCTTCTGTGAATACCGAGAGTCTTACAGTTAGGGTTTTTCTCAGTTTAGGAGTAGTAAAGTTAGGACTCCTAACTTTACTACTCCTAAACTGAGAAAAATCCTAACTTTGAGACTTTCGGTATTCTAGAAAGCATTTAGAGTCCTAAAGTTAGGAGTCCTAACTTTACTACTCCTAAACTGAGAAAAATCCTAACTTTAAGACTTTTGGTATTCACAGAAGGCATTTAGGAGTCCTAAAGTTAGGACTACTAACTTCTGTGAATACCGAAATGAGTAAGTTCATTCTGTGAATACCAAAATGAGTAAGTGTATTCTGTGAATACCAAAAAGTACTAACTTTACGTTTTTGACATAAGTTAGTTCTGTGAATCAGGCCCACTATGTATGTGAAGGATAACAGATTTTTTTACATTCAAAACCTGTTACATACCTTAGGAATCCACAACAAAAAGGTAACTCTTAGGGGTCGATTCCGATCTAGGACGGAAGGCCTCCGAATCGGATTCGGCTTCACCGGATCCGAGTCGGAGGCTTTGTTTCCGACCGAGTCGTACAGAGTCCGGACGCCCAAGTACGATGTGAATGAACGCGAAATTTCCGACCGAATCGTTTCCGGGTCCGAACCGCTCCGTTCGACTCGTTCGCACACGATTCATACAACGCAATGGAGACGTTTTACGACCGAGCCAGTACGATGCACGATCCGGACAGCCGGATCGAGTAGGAGCCTCCGACACGTAAACGCTCCAGGAAGCGGACTTCGGGGGTCTGTGCCGGACCCCCCTTCACCCGTAGCCTTACGAGTCGGACACAGGGGGGGGCCCAAGGGTCCCCCCTATACATGCATGTACGGTGCGGATGGCACCAATGCGTACCCACTACAGGGGGCGCCCTTTTGCGCAACGTACCCATTCAGTCAATGGGAGCCCATGTACGCGTCGTACGACCGGCTCCCATTGACTTCAATGGGAGTCCGACCGAACCGAGTCCGTCAGCATGCGGCTGCATCGTACTCGCTCGCTCGGAGCCAAGGGGCACAAATCGGTCGGAAATCGCTCCGGGAACGTGTCGGACGGAACGGTTTCCGACCAGGATCGGAATCGGCCCCTGAATGTTATACTTTATGCTTCAGTAAAACACACCGATGTATAAGAGCCCAGAGGTACTTTCTACAAGCTTTACCTGTTAACATATCATAACATACCAACATTCTACACATAATGATGGAATACTGGTATTGTTGGCTGCTGGGAGCAAAATGTGTCCTGGATTGAAATAAACAAGGAGAGCATGGAGAAAGTGATACTTTGGTTATGTCACATAAGTGACATTTTCCTCATGTGGGATAGCACAATGGAGGAAATGGAATTATTTCTTGATGTCCAACACATTAAAGTGGAGACTGTCCCATAACATAAGCCCTCTTGAAGGGGAATTTCTGGATACCACTTTAAATAAATGTACATAACAATATCTGCACCAGCACTTCTTCTGGGAGTTTCCACCCTAACAGCAGACGCTCATGAGCTTTGAAATTAAGCATCTTTGAAGGGACCTGATGAGTGCCAAAGGAAAGTGTTCAGTGGAGAAAAAACACTTTCAAATGAGGGAGTTGCTGAAGATACTTATGCAGGAAAAGGGAACAGAAATTATGAGAATTTATTGCCCAAAGGCATAGGTGAAGCAAAAAAAGAGATTCATAAACTAAATACTAATTAATTCATCGTCCAATATAATGCTCAATCACAAGATGTAAGATCATAGAACAACACTGGATACTCTGGTATTGAATGAGGTGCGGATCCTGAATTGCGAGTGGGGAACATCCTTATACTTTAATATTGTGGCAAAACATTGAGGACAAAAATATTGACTGGTAAGTATGTATAGATTTTCTATACCTACCTCCATATATACCTACCTTGGCACTATATATATATATATATATATATATATATATATATATATATATATATATATATATATATATTTATATATATTCACTGAAAAAACCATAGGTTTTAGGGACAGTTATAGTTAGTTGGACATTTCACTCGTACAAAACCTGTGAAATTCCCCCATTATAGTTAGTTCAGCTAACTATAACTCACGCCCCGCAATGCACTGCTGATGACGTCACATATTACATCACTCATGACATGGTCAGTGACATCACTGATGACATCACTGATGACATCTCAAATGACATCACTGATGACATCATCCAGTGACTGTGTGTTTCTGTAAAGTTTAAATATGTTTAATATATATGCCAAGGTGTATTGAAGAATTAGTGGGTGTATAAGTGTCTGGATGGATGATTTAGTAGGTGCGTGACTGACTCTATAAGTGAGTGATTAAACGTATCTTACTGAATGCATGGGTTAGTGACTAAACTGTGTGAATGTCTGTATCCGTCTGTCTGTTGGTGTGTAAGTGGCTGCATGGGTTTGCGAATAGCTACATGAGTGTCTATATGGGTTATTGATTGGTTGTCTGAGTATCTGTATGGGTGCCTGAGTGTTTGTGTGGGTGAGGTGTGTGTGACTCTGTGCATAGATGTGTGAGTGGGTGATTCACTGGGTGCATGGTTTCAAGAGTGCATCTGTGATGGACTGTATGGGTGGGTGAGTGTGTGTATGGGTGTGTTAGTGAGTGAATGTATATCTCAGTGGTACATGTGTGAGTAACTACATATGTCAAAGGCAGTATATATGTGTGTTGGAGTATATAAATGGCTATAAGTGAGAGTGTGTGATTGTGAGAGTGGCTGTATGGATGAGTGTGTACTTGTATCAGTGATTGTATAAGAGCATAAGAATGTGCTAGTATTTGTATGAGTAAGTGAGCTGGTGTGTGTATAACTGTATAGGTGAGTAAATGGCAGTGTGATTAATTATTTGCATGACTGACTAGGTGTGTGAGTACCTCTATGGACGAGTGGCAGTGTGTGAGTGTCTATGTAGGTGTATGAGTGCATATGATAGTCCTGTACTGAGTGACCGTAAGTATGAGTGACTGTACAGGTGAGTGAGTGGATGTGTGTGTAGACCTAAGAATCAGTGAGTGTGTATGTAGTTTTTGTTGTTGGAGTGTCTATGGTTTAGACAATGGCAGTCTGTAATTTAGAGTGGGTGTATCAAAGGTTATATTAGGGTGTGAGAAGATGCATCAAATTATCACATAGATGATGTCATCAGTGATGTCATCAGTGATGTCACTGACCATGTCATGAGTGATGTAATATGTGACGTCATCAGCAGTGCATTGCGGGGGCGTGAGTTATAGTTAGCTGAACTAACTATAACGGGGGAATTTCACAGGTTTTGTACGAGTGAAATGTCCAACTAACTATAACTGTCCCTAAAACCTATGGTTTTTTTTAGTGAATTTCAAAGGTTTTTTAAATGCTAATTTCTAACTATAACGTGTCTGAAACCTATGGTTTTTTCAGTGAATTTCAAAGGTTTTTTAAATGCTAATTTCTAACTATAACGTGCCTGAAATCTATGGTTTTTTAAGTGAATTTCAAAGGTTTTTTAAATGCTAGTTTACAACTATGCCTACAGAGGTAGGACATGTGAAGAAAGAAGAAAAAACGCACAGAAAGAAGCAAAAGAAATGCAGAAAGAAGCAACAGAAGTCCACAAAGACGAAGAAAAGTGCAGGAAGAAGCAAAAGATGTGCAGAAAGAACCAACAGAGGAGCAGAAAGAGGCCTTGTTCCAAAATCATCCTGTGCCCACAACTTTTCCGACGTGTACTGGTGGTAACTGACTCTGACTAACCAGAGCCAGTGCTATGCTAAAAGACACTTAGAATACAGTGAAAACACCTACATACACTAGGGAACACTATGCGTTGGGGTACCCCTGTGATTAGCATGACATCCTCTGTAAGTCCCTAGTACATAATAGGGCAGGGGGATTAAAACTACCTCTTAAAACGCGCTACAGGGCGCGTTTGCACAGTGGTGAAGGGAGGGGGGGCCTGAGGTGACATGTGTGAAAACGCACCTCGTGGCGCGTTTTAAGTTGCGGGATTAAGTCCCCTTGAATCCTGAGTTTCCCTGGGGCCCAACTAGCCCCCCAGGTACCTACAGTTAGGACAACAGAGCTGAGTTGCGGAGAGGCGTTCCGAGGCCATGCACCTTTTTTCATCTCTCTGCAACGCAACTCTGTTGTGCTTACTGAAGGTACCTGGTGGGCTAGTTGGACTCCAGGGACCCTCAGGATTGAAGGGGACTTAATCCCCCAACTTAAAACGCGCCACAGGGCCTGTTTGCGCACATGTCACCTCAAGCCCCGCCCCCTCCCTTCACCACTGTGCAAACGCGCCCCGTGGTTGGGGGTTTAAGTCCCCTTGAATCATGAGGGTCCCTGGGGTCCAACTACCCACCCTGTACCTCCAGTATGCGCCAGGCAGCTGCGTTGCAGAGAGGTGTTCAGAGGCCACGCACCTTTTTTCACCTCTCTGCAACGCAGCTCTGTGGCGCTTTCTGGACTTACCTGGTGGGCTAGTTGGCCCCCAGGGACCCTCAGGATTGAAGGGGATTTAATTCCCCATCTTAAAACGCGCCACAGGGCGTGTTTGGACATATGTCACCTCAGGCCCCGCCCCCTCCCTTCACCACTGTGCAATCACGCCCAGTGGCGCATTTTAAGTTGGGGGATTAACTCCCCTTGAATCCTGAGGGTCCCTGGGGTGCAACTAGCCCACCAGCTACCTCCATTAAGCGCCACAGAGCTGCGTTGCAGAGAGGTGTAAAAAGGGGCATGGCCTCAGAACACCTCTCTGCAACGCAGCCCCCTGGCGCATACTGGAGGTTCCTGGTGGGCTAGTTGGCCCCCAGGGACCCCCAGTATTCAAGGGGCTCATTTGCAGAGTGCTGCCAAGGAGGGGGCATGGCCTCCGGCACGATGGCGGTCTTTTTTTCTTTTTTTTTAAAGGGGGCTGTGTGGCCTCCCTTCTTTTTAATTATTTTGGGCCCTGGGGACCCCATCCCCCAGGGCCTGACCCCCTTTTATTTATTTTTTTTAAATGGGAACGGGAAGGGGACCGCGTGGGCCCCCCTCCCGTGGCCAATTTGGCCCGGGGACCCCATCCCCCGGGTCATTGCCACATTTTTTAAAATTATTTTTATGGAGGGGGCTGCGTTGCCCCCCTCCTCAGGCCTCCTTAGGCCCCGGGGACCCCATCCCCGGGGCCGGGCCTTTTCAAATATTTTTATTTTTATTTTATAATTTGGGGGAGGGGGCCGCGTGGCCCCCTCCCGAGCCCTACTTGCCCCGGGGACCCCATCCCCCGGGGCTGGCTCTATCCTTTGGGGACCGTGGGGGACCCCAACTCCCCCACGGTCCCGCCGGCTCCCCGCCTCCTGCGGGAGCCGGCATTGCTTTTCCACACGGGGAACTGCTTAGATGCAGCTCCCCGTGTGGAAAAGCAATTTGCTTTGATTTTTTTTTTTTTTAAATATCTTTATTGAGTTTTTAACCACACAATTTTCACCCCCCCCGAGTCCCGCCCCCACCCTCCCAGGTCAGACAGGTATACGAGTTAATACATTACATACATGCATTCTATCCTTCAAATGTTCGTTGGCTCGATGATGGATTCAATTATATTGGTCAAGAAAAGAGGAGAAGGACAAAGAGAGAGAAAAAAAAGCCCAAAGTTAATACCGCAAAATTTTACAGAACATTTACAAGCATTAACAAAACATTTACATACGTCCTTGAGTTTGACACCACTCTAATAGAGGGGTCCAGATCTTCATCCCTTTTTACGCCGTTGCCTACCCTTCCGTTTATAGATAGCCACCTCCATATTAGAAATTGCTAACAGCCTAGCTAGCCACTGTTGGAAGGACGGTGCTATAGGATCAAGACAGGCTGAGGCTATACACAATCTTAAAACTGCCATGGCGATAAAGATTAGTTCATGGCCAGGTCTAGCATTACTAGGGTTCGCAGCCCCTAGTAGTATAACTTCGCTAGACAGTACAATATCACTTTGCAGTACGGCAGTCAGAAACTTCTCTATCTTGTGCTTCAATGAAGTTAGACCGCTACAAGTAGAGAAAATATGTATGCTGTCAGCATTGTATAGCTTACATCTGGGGCAACATGTCCCCTGGCCACTCCCCACTTGGCAATTTTATCTGGTGTATAGTATAGGAAAAAACAAGTTTTGAAAAATTGGGCTTGTAGTTTGGTAGACATAAGAATTGTTTGTGACAACAGATAAGCATAGTTAAATACATCAATGGACAATCCGAGTTTCTCGTGCCATTTCTGTGAGGTTTTTTCCAAGTCATCTGGAAACCGTGCAGTGATAAGAGAATAAATTTCCCCGATAGTGCTGGCTTTACTGCAATTTAATTTTTCTACTAAAGCAACTTTTCCAAGTGAAGCCCTTCCACCTACTTTCCGTGAGAGAAAAGCTCTGATTTGGAGATACTTAAAAAAGTCACTCCAATCTAGATGAAAATCCTTTTTAAGTGCCTCAAAAGATTGAATCCCGGTAGGGGAGAGGAGGCAACCCACTTGGACAATTCCCGCCTTGTTCCATTTGTGTATATATCCATCGCTAAATATTTCGGGAAGGTTAGGATTATCCCTTAAAGGGGTATAGAACGAGATTCTCCCTATACCGAGCAATCTTCTAACAGCCTTCCATACCTTAAACCCACTATAAAGGGTTTTAAATTTAACTTTTTTATGATAACTATCATGTAAGTGTCGCCAAAAGTATCCTTTACTCTTGTTACCAAGTAATAGTTGAAAGGTAGATGGTGTACTATCCCCAGGCATTACCTCCTCCCCAAAATTCCATAGTAATTCTTTACTGTATAGTAGCACAGAGGCCCAGTAGTATGCTTTTAAGTTTGGGAGCGCTAACCCACCTCGATCCTTGGAGACGGTAAGAAGTTTGTAGGCCCGCCGAAGTTGCGAATAAGCCCAGATAAAACTAGAAAACACGCGTTCTATTGATTTAAGCCAATGAGTTGAGAATTCAAGGCAGATTGCTCTAAATAAATACAGAATTTTAGGAAAAAACACAATTTTCACCACATTAACTCTGCCTATGATGGAAAGGTGTAAGTTATCTAGTCGTCGTAGATCTTTCTGCATTACGGCCATCATGGGCTTAAGATTTAGATTAACCACATTGTCTAGTTGGGATGATATACATACTCCTAGGTAAGTGGCTTTTTCTGTAACCCGGGGATCATCCATCTTACTATTTTTGTTCAGTACTACCTGAGTTTTCCCCCGGTTCAGGGCTTACCCGGATACTGTTCCGAAATCCTTAGCCTCTTTTTCAATTGCATTCATTGCTGTGTTAGGGTCCGCAGTTAAAATAGCAATGTCATCAGCATATGCCATGGATTTGGTGGAAAGCTCTTGTGACCAAATTGGTTTAATTTCATGGTTGCTGTTTAGATTACGGATAAAGGAGTCAATATATATTGCAAAGAGCAAAGGTGAGCAGGGGCAGCCCTGTCGTGTTCCCCGGGATATTGTTAACTCCTTGGTGAGTCTGCCGTTCACCATCAATACAGCCCTCGGGTTAACATATAGTTTTTGTACCGCCTGGATGTACCCATCCTTTATTCCGACCCTGGACATCGAGGCCCACAAAAACTGCCAGGAGACCCTATCAAAGGCCTTCTCTGCATCGAGAAGCACCAATGCCATAGGGTCTCCTGCCAAGTCCATACTGTCAAATAATGTGAGCACTCGCTGGATGTGGTTGATAGTGGACCTCCCCGGGACAAAGCCATGTTGACATTTGGTAATAACTTTGTGGATAATAGGAGCGATTCTATTTGCTAGGACTTTTGAATAAACCTTTGAGTCTACATTAATGAGAGTAATGGGTCGGTAAGAGCCTAACAGTTCCGGAGGTTTTTTTTTTGGGGGAAAGATGACTATCTTAGCTCTAGACCAAGAAGTTGGGGGTTGGCCACCTTTAAAAATATGAATAATAAGATCACTGAGAATAGTTTTGATTTGATCGGGAAACGTAATATAAAATTCCGATGGGATACTATCCAATCCGGTTGCCTTCCCTTTTGGCAGACTTTTAATTATTGTAAGAATTTCTTCAGGGTTTGGAATCTCTTCAAGGATGGCCTGGTCAGCCTCATCAAAATGATCATAATTTACCTTATCCAGGTAGCTTGTAGTTTTTGCTGAATCGCCCCCTACCCCCTCCGAGTATAGTTCCTGATAAAATCGCCAGAAGGCATCTCTTATATGTGCTGGATCGGTAAGTTGACCTGCCAAAGGATCAGAAATCTCACGAATCAAATTTAATGATGTCAGCTGCCTAGTGCGTACGGCAAGCTGATGCCCGATTTGTTCATTCATCTCATAAATCATCTCCTTTTGTGAGAACGCCTTTTTGACAGCTTTATCAGTAAAGATATTCGTAATTGCAGCCTTGGCTATTGCCACCTGGTTTTGCACATTTAGTACTTCATCTATGCCGGGGTTCTCGATTGTTACCTTTATTAATTCTTCTTTGGCTAACCGTAAGATTTCGTAGAGTGCCTTCATAGCTTCCCTGGCTAGTTTATTAGCCTGTAGCGAATATTTCAGTGTCTCCCCTCGAATCCCTGCTTTTAGCGCATCCCATACAATCTCGATCGATGTACTTCCAAGATTGTCGGTTAAAAAGTTTGGAATCCACTTCCTCATGTAAGCACAATATGCTGTGTGGCCCCCCTTCTTTTTAATTATTTTGGGCCCTGGGGACCCCAGCCCCCAGGGCCTGACCCCCTTTTATTTAAAAAAAAAAAATGGGAACGGGAAGGGGACCGCGTGGGCCCCCCTCCCGTGGCCAATTTCGGCCCGGGGACCCCATCCCCCGGGTCATTGCCACATTTTAAAAAAATTATTTTTATGGAGGGGGGCTGCGTTGCCCCCCTCCTCAGGCCTCCTTAGGCCCCGGGGACCCCATCCCCCGGGGCCGGCCTTTTTAAAATATTTTTATTTTTATTTTATAATTTGGAGGAGGGGGGCCGCGTGGCCCCCCTCCCGGGCCACTACTTGCCCCGGGGACCCCACCCCCGGTACTGGCCCTATCCTTTGGGGACCGTGGGGGGACCCCGACTCCCTCACGGTCCCGCCGGCTCCCCGCCTCCTGCGGGAGCCGGCATTGCTTTTCCACACGGGGAACTGCTTAGATGCAGCTCCCCGTGTGGAAAACCAATTTGCTTTGAATTTTGGAAGAGAGAGCAGGTTTCCTTCTCTCTCTTCCAAAATTCAAAGCAAGTTTGCTATGACAGGACGGGAGCCGCGAGGCTCCCGCCCTGCCATAGCAAACTACTGTGTCCCGGGGGTAGGCACCCCAGGACACTGCAGGAGCCGGCCCTGGGGGGGTGGCAGTCCCCAGGGCTATCACTGGCTCCAGGAGGGGCGCCACACGGCCCCCCTCCCAACATCTTGAAAGCCCCGGGGAGGTGGTGGTCCCCGGGGCTCTGGGGATCCGTAACGGACCCCCATATTTGAATATTTAGTGACCCGGGGAGGTGGCGGTCCCCGGGGCGTGTGTGGGGGCTGGAGCCCCCCCACACAGGTAATTCAAATGTTTTAAAAAGAAGCCCCGGGGGGTGGCGGACCCCGGGGCTGCGGGAGGGCCGAGAGCCCTCCCGCACCATTTTGTTTTCAAAGCCCCGGGAGGTGGCGGTCCCCGGGGCTTGGGGGGGCCTTAGAGGCCCCCCACATATTACTATTAAACCCCGGCATGCCCCCGGGACTTGGCCCACCCGGGGGCCAATTAACAATGAAGCGCGGGAGACCGCGCTTCGTTATTTTTTTTTCACGGTGGGATCCGCGCACCCTAAGCGCATCCCGCCGATTTAAAAAAAAAAAAAAAATTGGGGGGGCCCTGGGGGTCCTTGTGGGACCCCCTGAGCAGGCCTAGGGGGTCAGGGTGTTTCTACCCTGCCCCCTTTTCTTGTTTTGCGCACTTCTTTTACTGCTTTCTTGTGCCTCGGTTCTACCGAGGCACAAGATGGCTGCCAACACTTCCTAGTTTGGAGTGTTGACAGCCAATTAGCATGCAGCTCGTGATCGGGAGGGTACGCGGACCCTACGCGGCCATAGATATATATGTGATTTTACTTGTGATTTTCTCAGGAACTACTGAACGGATTTACACCATTTAAGCAAAAGGCACGACTCTGAACCAAGGGCTACCTTTTTGGCAAATTTGGTGTAATTCCGTTCAGCAGGAGAGGTGTGGTGCAGCGGCCAGGCAAGCTGACTTCGGAGCACAGGGTTCACGGTTCGATCCCCGGCTCCGGCGGCAGCTCAGCTCAGCACCATGTGACTCTGGGCAATAGCTCACTTAATTTCCACTCCGGCCCCCAGCGCCTTGAGACCCGTAAGGGTGAGTAGCTGCGCTATATAAAAACGGACTTACATTTTTTTTTTTTTACTTACAGCAGTTCGGGCTGTAGCTGCGATGAAAGGTTCCTATGGAAAATTGCATGGGGAAAACACGTTTTGGGACCCCCCTTTTTCTTGGCCCCCACTTGACGAATCACCCCAAGACTTTCAGGATAGGAGCGGACCGGAGCGCCCCACGAGTTTTGAAAATTTCGCGAAGATTCGTCAACCGGCGCCAAAGTTATTTCAAATAGAATGTTGCGGATTTCCTATGGAAAATAGGTCCTAACTATAACTATCTACTGGCGACCGCCAGTAGATAATATATATATAAATATATATACATATATATATATATATATATATATATATACATTCAAGGTAGGTAGATGTAGAGTTAGGAATAGTAAACCTATACTTAGCTATATGGAGGTACCTTCCGATGATTTAGTCCTCGGTATTTTGGCTACGATATTAAGGTATTGTGATATCCCTGTACTCGATATTCCAGACTACACCACTGGATGAGGATATGAAACATAACCTGGGAGGTAGACCAGCACTGCTTGCAGAAGTTCACGATGAATTAGACCAATGTGTCAACATTCAAGTTCAAGTTCATTTTTATGATACGGAACTCCTACGGAGGTCCACATAATTATACAGTGAAGATAAAACAAAGAATACATTTCCTACAATAAATAATTTTTCTTTATACATATATCTCATTAAAATATATTACCATACATACCAAGCAGAATACAGAATTGAATAAAACAGTCTTGTAAGGCTAAAAAGTGCAATATACAAAGTGCGAGAGGAAACAAAACAATCCTAAAATATTACAATGCACGTACACCTAAGTAAGGAACAATAAAAAATATTACAAAATAAGGAGACACATTCAAAATTCCTAATAAACCATTTCGTTTGGGGGGGACAAAATAAATGAACGGGCTTCGAGGGCAGAGTGTATGTTGAATTTGAGGAAAAATGGCCGTAAAAAATAATGCCTAACCTTTTGCCACATTTCACAGACTCTATCCTTTTTCGATATTTTGTCCCAAATGCCAGTAATTTCTCCTAATGGCAGCAAATGCAGTCTCAACAAGAGCATCAGCCTTCTGATCCCATGGGGTAGGTTCCAAGTTAATTTGGGCTGTGGTTGTTCCCCAAAGCGCTCCCACATATCACCTCATTGTGCGACTTGGACTGACTTAAGGGGGTACCTCTGGCCAAGCTAATGGAGGACACAGACCTCTATATAAACTACTTTAACACAGACTTTGCTTGGGCGAATCAATATTCAAGCTAAGCTCGAATAAATCATTTGCTCGCTCGAAGGACCTAAAGAATGTGGGCTGTTGTTTCAACCTACCAAAAATATTGACTCTCAAGACAGCCCTAAGTGTTACCTCATCCCCCTGAAGGAGGAAATTGCCCCACGTCAAAACCTCTGCCGCAGATGATATATATGAGGAGACAAAACCAAATTCAAGACGCAAAACATGGGGAGCAGCCGGAGAGTTCATGTTGCAGATTTGACGCAAGATCCGGCCTTAGGCCTTGTCAAAATAAAGCCAGTAGCTCATATCCAGCACCTCAGCTGCATAGCACAAAGAAGGAGGAATTTTGACCCCAAATACTGATAAAACATGCCAAAAATGGCGTTTCCCACAGATTCCATATAATCTGTGCAGTGCACTAGCCTGGGAAAGAGCCCTACTTACACAGATCTTAATGTGCTCTCTATCCCGCCCAGTTTTTGAAAAGACCTTTCCAAGATATAGATAAGACTCAACCAATTCAAGTTTTTCAGAACCCAGCAGCCACTGGAAACACCTCTTTATTCTGAGCCCCTTCTTACGGAAGACCAAGATCTTACTTTTGGTGATGTGGATTTTCAAGAAATGGGCTTCTGCATTTTTGGTCAGAAGTTCCAAACGACGTTGCAAGCCTATCGGCGTCAAATCAAGGATCGCCACATCATCAGCATATAATAGAGAGCCAACTGACATTGTACCAATTCTAGGGGCGTCTTCCCTTGTAGAATTTATGGTGCCAGGGAGATCAGATATATATAGAGAAAACAAGAGGGGGGCCAGTAGGCAACCCTGCTTGATCTCATTATGTGTTCTAATCCTACTGGATAATCCCTGTGACCCTCCCATTAAAACGTGTCCCCAAGTATCTGAGTGTAGCTCCATAATGAGACCCAAAAGATGATGTGGGACGCCCAATGTAAGGAGCTTTCTCCACGGTGTTTGACGGTCAACTCTATCAAACGTTGTGGAGAAGTCAATAAATGCAGTGTAGACTGGCATACCCCGAAGGAAAACATATTTCGATACAATAGTCTGGAGGACCGCAATATTATCTAGAGTACTATGCTACTTTCTGAAACCGTCCTGTTCTGGGGGTATAATGTTCTGGTCATGAGCCCATTGTTGTAAAAGGTGGAGAATGCTCTTAGCAAATAGTTAGCCCGGGGCGTCCAGCAAAGTGATCTGTCTGAAGTTAGATATAGAGGTTTTAGGGCTCTTCTTGTATAAAGGGACTACATATTACCTTTCCAAGAAGGGGGAATTTACCCAGATCGAAAACAGTAACTAAACAATGGGGCAAGAAAGGCTCCCCAGGCAACAGCCTCTTTTTTGATTATCACAATAGGAATTCCATCAGGGCCCTGCGAACCAGATGTTCAAGCGATCTTTATAAACCCCACTAATTCCTCCCCTGAAGGGGGGGCCATATGCCGAGAGAGAAGCCTCGTCCACACCAATTGTTACAGGAATGACTGGTCTATGATTTGCGTATAATAGGGAGATATAATCCACCCAGTCCTTTTTGGAGATTGGGATAGGCAGTGCCTTCTACCTTGAATCGCAATATTCTGCGATCAGGCGTCAGTACTTCCTGGAATCTTTGGCCCTTGTGTCGACATTCATTTCACGAGTTGAGAATGAAAGCTGTTGCTTGGGATAATTTTGGGACATGCCAGAAGTGTGAAGCATATAAACTAAGCAAGAACACAAAGGGGTCGATTCCGATCTCGGCCGAAAGCGCATCTAACAGTATTCGTCCGGAAAAAAACCAAGCCGAACGCGTGTTTCCCGACCGATTCGGACAGTCGTCCGAACGAACAAGTACAACGCGCATAACAGCCCAGATTCCGAGCGAGCCGTACTCACCCATTTCAGCTCCTGTTCCCCGCCTGAGCCGGATCCGTAAACGTCCAATTGAGTCGCACGGAACCAAATACACAGCACCTTCTGGCCGGACTAGTACGATGCGCATTCCATACGCGCCCAACCCGTCGCTACGTCCGGCACGTCAGAGCATCCGGGAGAGCTGTACATAAGCTCCGATTCGCGCCACAAGACGATCCACGGCTACGAGACGAACAAGCCAGCGACGAGTACGAGTCGACGCCACGAGAAACCCGAACGAGACGAACAAACCATGAATCCCATCGCGCAGGTCCTACCAATACTCTACATCTATTACCGGGACCGGTACGGACGCGTACGGCGAAGACGGTAAGTCAAACACCCACTACACAAACAAACCACACGTATCCAACATATGTCACACACACATAGGGATGCAGAAATGACGTACACCAGCAACAGCAGAACCATAGGGGCGGGATGGCTACCACCAATGCCATACACACCCATAGGGGGATGGATGCCTACCACTACCACCACCCCTACTCAGGGGGGCCTGGATGCCTACCACCACCACCACCCCTATTCAGGGGGGGCTGGATGCCTGTCACTACTACCAACCCCACTCATAGGGGGATGGATGCCTACCACTACCACCACCCCTACACAGGGGGGGCTGGATGCCTGTCACTACTACCAACCCCACTCATAGGGGGATGGATGCCTACCACCAACACCACCCCTACTCATGGGGGCTGGATGCCTACCACTACCACCACCCCTACTCAGGGGGGCCTGGATGCCTACCACCACCACCACCCCTACTCAGGGAGGCCTGGATGCCTACCACTACCACCATCCCCACTCATAGGGGGATGAATGCCTACCACCCACACCACCCCTAAACATAGGACGGGAAATGCATGACACAACCAGCATACTCCAACATAAGGAATGTCTGAAAATACATCCCACCAACACCATGACAAGCGTGTGTAGTCTGTGTCAAATGCCCACAACACTGAACATGTCATTGAGCATGCAATGTGACCCCCTATCACATGTGTCACACATAAATGTGTGTGGGCTCCACAATGCAAGCAGACCATGACCACTGTGGCAATGGGGTATAACACCCCATCATCACAGTGACCAAAAGGTAAGTCTGGGGTCCATAGCTGAAGCCCAATTGAACAGTGTGTCAATGGGGTCTAAACACCCATCACCACAGTGACCAAAAGGGAAGTGTGGGGTCCATAGCTGAACCACATTCTGAACATTGTGGCAATGGGGTCTAAACACCCATCACCACAGTGCCCAAAAGGTAAGTGGAGTAATGGTAAAAGCTGCAAATGCCAAACAGCATGGATGATTCCTGATCACAGAACAACAAACACATCTGTGGCATAGTAGTGCTTGTGTCCCATAGCAACATACATTGGGTGAGGCAAACAGTGCAGAGCAAATAAGATATACCTTTGGCCATGTGCAGACAAATATCACCCATGGGGGCTGACATTGGCAACATTCCTCAATAACACAATGAAGGAAGTGACCATCATAATGCAGCCCCACATATCTGCACCAATGGACACACAAATGTAGATATCCTTTGGAGACTGTAGATGTCAGGTGAACAAATACCATACCATGACAGCAATGGGACATACAAACCTTGATCATTGTGCTGACTGATGACCTAGGAGTCCCAGGGACAGCAGGGGAAAGCCAACAAACAACATACATCCAATGGCACACTAAAGATATGCCAATGCAGTGGTGCAGATGCACAAACACAAACAGGCAGCCTCACACTGCAGATCAAACACAACAGGTGATGGGGGGTGTGCCAGTGTCCCCAGGCAACCACACAACACATGAGGAGGCCTGAATCACAATTACACAGATGTGTATACAGTGCCACACAAAAGTAACTCATGGATCGGATTCCCCTATGTGGGCAAACAGGCATTGTTAGATGAGAGGGAGCCCAAATTACACATGTCACACAAGCTTGTAGGAACAGCAAATAACACAGCAAGAGACAGACCCACCACAGCACTACCCCCAGGGACCCCACATCGTGGTGACCGTGGCCTGCATGATAATCCCACTGTGATGACAAAGCTAGATGTCGTTCACACTGTGAACCACAATCATGTGTCCTGAGCAACAAACTACCATCACACCTACACAAGCACAAATCAATCAGCACGGCCTGTCAGCCAAGGCCAACATGGAGGTAGAGGTCTAGCCGTGCAACAACTCTCATTTGCACACACTCAACACCACACACCTTGATCTCCACCAATGTGCAGCAGTGAAGCTCACATGGACTGGTGACATTGCACATGCACCCATGACAATCCTAGGGGTGGTGGTGGGAACTAAGGTGCAGAAACCCATCACACATGGCCAGTCAACAAGACTCGTGAATGTCTGACACACTGCACAGTACGCTGTACATGGGCATGACGTGAAATCCACCACAATCAATGTGATCCCGGACACAGTCACACACCAATGAAGCAGTCAAGGTCACCCACAAAGAACACACATAGACAACTTCCAACATTGCAGCTCTGACCCAGAGTAGTGGCAGCAGTCACACACACAACGTGTCACAATCACTGAAAGCTAACACAAACTGTAAATTACATGACTTGTGTAACCAACAAGTGCCAAGGGGAATCCTGACTGTGTCTCATCTGCGTTTGCCCATAAACTCAGCCCTGACAGCAAACACACCTATGGATGACACCCTGATGACCAGTAATGTGCCATGCACCCACATCCCAGAGAACCCAGTGCAAAGATTTGGGTGGTACATAGGTCAACTCAGCAAGCATCACAAACAGGAACATCACTAGGGATCCCAGCCTGTGTTGCAAAACGGAAGTGAACACACACAGACATGCTCACACAACACACACCTTGGGCTCAGGCAATGTCACGGAATTACACACTGCCATGAGGGCACTCCACTCTTGTGTAAGGAAAGCTGTGCCATACGTTGTCTCTGCAGGGCTCTATCATATCAGCAGTACACTTGGTCACTCAGTCAACAATTAGCACAAAATGAAGGCTCTCGTCACATCAGCCTGGTCATGGGAGTGTCACCGACACCATCTGCACAGATCCAACACACATGTATAGCAAGTTGCACTGATCACACAGATGAGTCCTTCCCCATTGATGCCCAAACTTGCATGTCCAGTGGAGATGATCACACGGTCAGGGAAATAGACAAATTGAACAATGGCAAGCACAACAGATGTGCAGGGGTGTAAGCCACAGATGTGATAATGCAAATAAAAGTAGGACATCCCATTGCCAAATATTGAAAACATGACACCCTCATATTGCTGCAAAGGATGACATGGATACACACCAGGATAGGACACATTCCCCCTGGACCACATGGGGTCCTGCACAGTAACACTTCATTTCCCTGATATCAAAAATCACCATCAGTGCAGCAAGGGCACGGTTAGCATCATCAACATCATGTACATCAGAAGCAAAACCACTAGAGAACAGAAAGTAGCTTTATTCAGCATTTGTGTGTGAAGAAGTGAAAGTTCAGAAATATAACAAAGGCCAATGGCCAGTCCATAACAAGAGTCCAAACAGGGTGACAGTGCCAGATGTCACCCTTTGCATGCCTGCACAGCTACACATCAGGGACATTCCCCTCGGAGGGGCATATGGGGGGGCAGGCCAGGCACCGCAGGGACAGGATCAGGGCTCACCAGAAGGAGGCAGGGAAGGGGTGGTGGGTGCTGGAGAGTCACTGACAACTGCAGTGGAGGTGTCTGACATGGTGTGTGCCGGCACAACTGGGGGGCATGAGTCAGATGGTGTGGGTGCCGGCACGACTGCAGTGGGCCGTGCAGATGGAGTGGACAGGTTCCCCACTGCAGTGCCCAAGTCAGACAGGGTGGTAGTGGACTCCACTGCAGTGCCTATCTCCAGGGGAGTAGAATGGGGTTCAGGTAAGGTGGGCAGGACAGAGGGGGAGGACACGCTCTCCACACCAGTGGCACAAACAAGCTCAGCGGGGGTGTGGTGCTGGAAGAGCAAGTGGTAGGGGGAGAAGGCCGGATCTTTTTTAGGGGATGGTGTATCTGTGGGTGGGGGAACCTGGGGCAGGGTGTGGTGGGGGAACCTGTGGAGTGGGGGCCTGAGGGATGGAGGAAGGAGTCTTGGTGGTTGAGCTGCAGGGTGGCGGCGGGGTCTTGCTCTTCCGGGTCCGGGAGAACTTGCGGATGGGGGCCTCAGTCTGTCTGCGCCTGGGGGAGGGTGTCCGGGGGCGAGGGGCACTCCCTCTGTGTGGGTGGACTTCCTCTTCCCCCTGTATGCTGGATCAGCTGGATTGGAGGGGAAGAGGCCGAGGTCACAGAGGAAGAGCTGCTGTGTAGGTGGGGTTGCAGGTGAGGCAAGGGAAGGGGCCTTGGAGGGAGAGGTATCGGAGGACTGCGGAGTGACTGTGGATGCCTGTGTATGTGTATGTACCCCATCCCCTGTGGGTGTTGTATCAGTCCCCTGAGGATGCCTGCGTGCACGTCTTGTTTTTGTAGTGGGTGTGTCTGTGCTGCTCGTGTCTGTGTCTTTGGGTGAATGTGCAGGTGTGCATGTGCTTGGGACAGGTAGGGTGCCAGGAAGTGTGGATGGGGCAGAGGTAGGAGGGGTGAGGGACTGTTGGAGGAGGGACACTGCTGCCGTCAGGGAGGAGTCCATGGACCTATTGCTCCTCTGTAGGGCAGACATGCCCGATGAGATGCCCTCCATAAACGACACCAGCTGAGTCAACAGAGTGGTGTGGGCATGGAGGACACTCAGCATTGCTGTCTGCCCTACATGGAGCTGGTGAAGTAGGTACACAGACTCCTCACTCAGGGCAGTAGGGGACACAGGGGCAGGGGCTGCGGTGCCTGGCACGAAGAAGACATGCTCCCGAACACGGGAGCCTCCACGGACCTCTGGAATGGGAGCCGATGGGAGGGCGGTGGTGGTGGTGGTGGCGGGGACAGCAATAGTAGCTGGGGTGTGGTGGCTGCTGACACCCGCCTCCACAAGGGAGTCATCCTCCGAGCTGCTGTGGTCCTCAGCTGAGGTGGATGGTGCTGAGGACTCCTCGGTGTGGCTCCCCTCGCCCTCCGTGCCACTGGGTCCCTCCGACCACTCATCGGCTGCTGACCCAGTCTGGCTCTGCGGGTCCTCCTGGTCCATGGAGCTGTCCTCTCCTGTGGCCGTGGATGTATCTGCAAACAATTAGGGAAACAGACAGACATCAGTCACCTGCACTGACCGCACAAAACCACAGTAAGTACAGCACATTACAGAGCAAACCCTGACATCCTTAGTTGAACATTGCCAAAAGTGCCCAAACAGAGTAGGAGAAGCCAATTGTCAGTCTGATGGTCAACCATGGCACTCACATCCCTCCTGGCCTTGCACCCATCGGTCTGGTGTCTGTCGGATGGCAATACCCCAGTGTGGACACATGCACCACATGCACCACCTACACAGTAGTTGGACAGTGCAGAGAACACGGTGAAGTATGTGAACATTCACACATCACAACTCTTGCCACTGAGTCAGTACAGGTGTCCGGATAAAGGGATGGCCAGAGTCTATTTTGAAATGCATGTGATGCATACCAGCACCAGACACCATGATGCACCCATGTCCTGATAGTCAATGCCACAATGGGGTGCATGTAGCACATGTCACTCCCCTGCAGGATCACTCTTAGGAAGTTTAACGGCATGGCACAGGCATGCCTGCAAAGTCATACATCACTGTCTCCAGTCACATGGGCAGGGCAGCCAGACAACAACAGTCTGCACTGTGTCACAATCCTAGGTCATGGGGAATGCAAGTCCTGTAGCTGACAAGTGCACATATCCATCCCCCACAAACCACATCATCTGAACTCTCATTTGTCCACGTCATACCAATTGGACATATGGGAGACATGAAACACAACCCTCGGAACCTGAGCACCTCACAATCTGCTGTGAATGGGAAACAGCTGCCTGAACTTCACAGTCGCATACCCCAGTATGCACGGTCAAGTGATCAAACACCTATATGTCACACACGTATCGTCTCCTATGGTCACATCTCCGGTGGCATGCTGAGCCCTAACCGATAAACACCCCAGTAGTCCTGACAACGAAGCCACAGCACAATGACACAGAGGCAGACACCTGAGGGAACATTTCACTGAGCACAACGTGTCAGCTGATACACGGGAGTGGGAGTACAGAGTGTATTGTATGGCCTGGAGTAGGCATGACTGTCCTGCTCCACGTGAAAGAGGGATGAGCCCTGGACAGTAGGCAGGTGGCTAAGCATGTGTGACACACTTGATATACATACTCCTGAGGCCCAAACATTGTTCCCACCCGCAGCATGGGTGTGTGCCAAATACCCCAGGCACATGTGGTGAATCAGATCAGCAATTGGACCACATATCAAAGTAACACGCAGATTACATGTCAGAACCCAGGCATTGTGTAAGCAATGGACCCACCCATGAAGCCCACCACAGAGTTACGGGAACAAATGCTGTCCCCCACCTTGAGCTAAGCAAAATGCAAGGACACAGTACCCAAGTGACACAATTTCCTGACTGTAAGGGCCACACCTGGGTATCAGATGAGGAGTGGGCAGTGCACAATTGAGGGACATGGGTCCTGGACCACATAACTGATGTACTGTTGAAGTTTAACCAGGCCAGTGGAGGGCACATAGCATGTCAGACAAAGCTCACAGTGCAGTCATGGTCTCACCCCCTCCTTGCTGCTGTCTGCCCTTCAGCTGCCCATCCAGATCAGGGAAGACCACCGCCAGGATCCTGAGCATGTGGGGGGGTCAGGGTCCGGTGTCCGCCCCTCCTGCGAGGAGGCGACAGCTTCAGCTGGACCCTTGCGATCCTCCGGGTCCAGCCCCGAAGGTCCTGCCACCTCTTCTGGCAGTTGCGGATCCGGCGCTTGTAGACCCCACAGACCTTACTGCCCGGGCGATGTCCAGCCATATTTCCTGCTTCTGGTGGGCATCAACCTGTGAGGAAGACAAAGTGTAAAGGCCATTACTACACATGCAACAAATCCGTGCATCACACATTTGGATATACATGTCTCAATCACAGGGGCACATGATGTACACGGGCAGTGCAAGGATGGCTATGAACAGTTTACCAGCAGTTACTACATGGTATCATTGCCTGAAAAGTCAAACCTTGTTTAAATGCACTGTTACTGCACTATACCTGTTCAGTGCATGTAACTACACACTATGGGGGGTGACAACTACTCAGTGAGCCTGCTAGCCAGTGGTGTACACACTGTAAGTCTTGCTAGTCAGACAACATGCACAATTAGTAATGCAGTGGACAGCACACTCACCTGCTCCCCTGGTTTCCCATACAGCTTGCTGTACTGTGGAAAGAGGCTGTCCAGCAGGGCCTGGTTCTCCTCAGTGCTGAAGGCTGGGGCTCTCTCCACAGTACGTGACATTGCAGGATCCAGAGGATGCAGAGACAGCAGCAGTGGTGGTGGCAGATGTCGTCCTGGAGCATGTAGTGCAGGCAAGTGAGCTCTCAGGGGAACAGCCAGCATTATATGTGTGCTGCTGAGGCAGATACTGTCCCATGTGTCCAAAGTGATAGGTCCAAGTCGTTTGCATCTTCTGAATCTGGCCAATCCATGGAATTGCACCACTTACACACGCCCATAGCATCCTTCAAAAGTTCAACTTCATGACACCCATGAATTTGCAACATTGTTGTGGGTGGCCAATTGAATTCACAGCATCAGACTCGTTAAACTTTCGAAAACGCGTCCGTTGCCATGCCAGGCCATAGCCAATGCGTGCGCACCGATCGGTCCATTGCTGTACAGCGCGTTTTTCGAAAAACAACGCGTACCTGGTCACATCGTATGCAATGGCCAATGCGTGCGCACCGATCGGTCCATTGCTGTACAACGCGTACCCGGTCACATCGTATGCAATGGCCAATGCGTGCGCACCGATCGGTCCATTGCTGTACAACGCGTACCCGGTCACATCGTATGCAATGGCCAGTGCGTGCACACCGTTCGGTCCATTGCTGTACAACGCGTATTCTGGGTACAACGCGTACCCGCTCACAACAGATTCAATGGCCAGTGCGTGCACACCGATCGGTCCATTGCTGTACAACGCGTATTCCGGGTACAACGCGTACCCGCTCACAACAGATTCAATGGCCAGTGCGTGCACATCGATCGGTCCATTGCTATACAACGCGTATTCCGGGTACAACGCGTACCCGCTCACAACAGATTCAATGGCCAGTGCGTGCACACCGATCGGTCCATTGCAGTACGACGCTTCCCTGTACAGGTCACTCGCATATGTCACCATGCTTGTCACTGGTGAACGTATGCCAGTAACATATACCTGCTACACCTACAACACCACAGCCTGTCCACACTGTATCCTAAGGCATGTAAGGCTGCATTACCTTTTCTGTGTATGGGGGTCAACATGTGGTTTTTGGGGTGGCACTTGGGGGCAGCCACTCCCAGGCTGTGCACGTGTTCATGGGGACAGGATCCTTTGTGTGTTGTGCACATGACCACTGTGATGTGCAACTGTTCATTTCAGAGCATGTGGCATGGTCACATTTCACGGTTGTGTATGTGTATGTCATGTCACATACCTCCTGAGTCCCATGTGGGATGGTATGTACGTCACAGGGTGACCCATTGCCACAATAGTGATGGCCCTCCACAGTCTGTGTGCATGTTGTGTTTACAATGTCTCTGATTCCATGTGCACAATGGGAGACAGTCTCCACATCCACGTTGTTAGTGCATGGACTTTGATGTTGTGCGTGTGTGTGTCACAGACGTCCATGTCTGTCCTGCCGAGGCAACAGGGACCACTACCTGTGGGGGTCATGGTTGTTTTGCTGTGGTGTATTCATGATGCACCATGTCATGCCAGTGTCCATGTGGCAATACAGGGTCCCTGGGAATCTACCTGTCAATGAGCCGTGATGCCTGGGGCACATCTGTCCTCACATGTCACTGTGGTGTGTGTTTGGAACGTGACAGCAGTACATGGGTACTGTGACACAGCCTAATGATATTCCATAGCACAACCTGGGACTTGTTGAGGACACATGTTGAACTGTGATGTTAGATGTTGTCCATTTCGGTGCCATACATGTCCTTACGGAACGGCACACACATCATGTACTTGTGTCTCGTAATGATATATCATGTGATATTGAGTCTGGTCTATGCCACATATGTGGGGTGACTGACAATCTTTCTTTCTTCACCTATGCACTGCAGGGCACCAGCTGTCCATAGACCATTCCCTGACCTTGCAACGATGGTGGAACGTGACTGCATCCGACTGTACCGCTTCACCAGGCAGCTGATTGAGGATTTGGCAGTGCGCTTGGCTCCACATTTGCAACCTGGCCAGCCGTACCCTACAGCGCTGACCCCCAAGGTGAAGGTGATGGCAGCCCTACACTTCTTTGCCACCGGTACCTTTCAACACACTGTGGCGTCTGCTGGTGGGATGTCACAGACTATGTTCAGCCGTGTGCTACGCGATATTTTGGGGGCAATGTTGAGATGCCTGAACCAGTACATCTATTTCCCTAAACGTCAACAACTCACTGACGTCAAGAGTGACTTCTATGCCCTGGGGAGGATGCCACATGTCATTGGCTCCATTGATGGGACACATGTGGCTTTGGTACCACCACAGGCACATGAGCAGGCATACAGGAACCGTAAACATTATCACTCGATCAATGCTCTGGTGGTATGTCTTGCAGATATGAGCATCTCACATGTGTGTGCACATTTCCCTGGTTCGGCACACGATGCCTTCGTGATGAGGAGTAGTCGCATCCCGAGGATGATGTCACAGATGCGGAACCAGCGTGCCTGGCTTGTCGGTGTGTACTGACTTTGTACCATTGTGTGTGTTCTGCTATGTTGTATTCCGCACTCTTTTCCAACTCAGCTAATGTGCAATTGTCTGTCTGTAGGTGACTCCGGATACCCCAACATGCCGTGGTTGCTGACACCCCTCAGGAACCCTGTGACACCAGCCCAGATGCGCTACAATGAGGCACATGGTCGGACCAGGAGAGTGATCGAGCAGACATTTGGTCTCCTGAAGAGCCGCTTCCGCTGCCTGGACAAGACAGGAGGGGCCCTCCCATATGCCCCAGCAAAGGTGTGCAAGATTGTCATCGTCTGCTGCATGCTACACAACCTGGCAGTGCGGAAGGAGTTGCCTCTCATCCTGGATGACGATGACCAACATCCGCCACCTGTGGAGGATCCTGGCCTGGGCCACGATGCCAGTGATGATGATGATGATGAGGGTGATGTCCGCACACAGCTCATCACCAACTTCTTCAGCTGAATGTGAGTATCCAGAGATGTCATGTCAATGATTTGAGTTTGCATGATATGTGTTGGTGGTGCTCTGTTGCTGTTTGAGTGTGGCCATGTGCTACTTGACTGGATGCGTGCAGCGATGTGTCCTTACAGGTAGTCTGTACTCCCCAACAGTGTTGACATGCTAACTTGGTTTTGTGTAGGTATCTTGTGAAATGTATTGGGCATGAGTATTGCAGTTCTGTCCTGTTCTTCAGTGATTTTGACTGTGTGTCATGTCTGTCCTTCACCGGGTGCTTTCAGAGTTGTTTGGTCAACTCGGATCCCCCGACACCATGATTCAACTTCCAGGGTGGAAGCAGTCGTTTCCCTACAGGTGATGTGCCCCACACCCCTGGACTTTCTTTCTTCTACACTTGTTGACTGTGTGGCCACTGCCACGTGGGATTACCTTGCATCTGTAGTGGAAACAACATGTTGCAAATGTGTAATAAACCTGTGCTTCACTTTGGGATGTGCGTTGTCTGTGGTCACACATCTGACTGACATTTGCTTACTGCACCTGTGGGCTAGTTAACACAGACTCTGAATAGGTGTGGTGTCTGTGCATTTCACAATATTTCCTGGCAACATCAGTGTAGGCGATGAGTCCGATGGCCCTGGTGTCTGTGTTGTGTAGCCCTAGTGGTGTGTCTCCCTCATATGTGTCACGTCGCCATGACTCACATGACGGTGTTGAACTTGCTGTGGCAGTTAGCATGCACGGTGTCATTTAGCAGATCATCATCTCCGTGACAATAACAACGTTGCAATCACAACAGAGGCAAGTATGGTGTATTGGTGAGTTTATTACATACATGTGTGAGGTTAGTGCACAGGATGGTGGGTGCTGAACATTGGGATTGTGATCCAAAGTTCCCAGGTGAGTTGGAAGTCTTGGTAGCAGAAATGTCCAGAGTAAAGTCAACAGTTTTCTGATACATTGGTCCAACTTGAACTCCCCATGTCATGTGGGTGAGTTGTGTTGCATTCGACAGGGTGAACAGTTTTCACACAAAGGAGAATTTCCAGAACAGGTGTTGGCTTCCTGGGGGATGTACATGGCCATCGACCTCTCAGTTTTCCTTCCTCGGACAACCCCTCTTCTTTGGGGGGGACCCTCATGTGCAGGCTGCTGCAGTGCAGGGGACTCTCCGCCAGAGTCCTCCTCCCTCCCTGTGGCAGTTGCAGGTGTTGCAGCACCAGATGTTGTGGGCACACAGGGAGGTGTGGCCATGTTGGTGCTAATCTGGCGGAGGCATGTCAATATGTCCCTATGCACCGCTGTCAGTTCTTGCAATGTGTCCCACTTGGACTCCATGCCAGACATGTGTGTCTCCACATGGGCCATGTGTGTCTCCACACGGGACATGTGTGAGTCCAAGCGGGCATGATGGGCAGCCTGCTGCTGTTGAATGTCCTTGAGGATCCCCACTACCTGGGTGACCTCTCCGGTGCTATTCTGGTACGCATCAGCAATGCGTACCAGTTGTGGGTCATCATGCAGTCCAGACCCCTCTGCAAACAGTGACCTGTGTCTACCACCCCTCCCACCACCCCTAGCGACACGTGCGGGACCTGCGGTGGCACGCACAGGTGTCCCTAGGCCCCCTTGGGGGTTGTTACTGGGGTCATTGTCCGTAGCTCGATGTTGGGCCAGGGTCCCTGTGCTGTTGTCATTGGTGGTCCTTGGTCTGTCCGTGTCGGCGGGGATGGTCTGTATGTTGGCAGTTGTTGGAGGAGTGGGTGCAGGGGGTGCAGATGTTGGTCCTGCTGGTGCTGCATGATGACTCACGCCGGAGGGGCCAGGTGGGTCTTCGCCATCCGAGGAGGGCAGAGGCTGTTCCACACCAGTGCGCTCAGTGTCCCCCGGTGCCTGGGACTGGGACTCCTCATCGTCTGCTGCTGTGTCCCCATCATCACCTGTTTTTGGAAGAGACACACAATGTATGTTATGTTTCTACAGGCATCATTCAATGGTTCACACACCTGACAGTTGTGACTGTACCTCTGGATGCGGCCCTGTACATTGCATTGACCTAAGTTGTCACAGTAAGAGGTTGATATTGGTGTAGCACATTGTCCTGCAAACCTGAGGCATTTAAATGTGAATGTTGAGGTGTGTGCATGGCCAGCATTGGTTGTATTTGGTGGACATCCGGCCCTCCTTCTCCACCCAGCCCAGTTATCCCACCATGAAGCATGCCACCCTTGCAGTGGGTTCAGGTTGACTATCAGGAGGTCAGTCAGTGGTGTCCTGCTGTTGGTTGGTGCCCAGGTCCCAGCAGGGCCTGGTACTCCCCACAACATAGCACCATTGTCAGCCATCTTGTCAGTTGTTTTCCACTCCCTGTGATGTGAGCATTGTTCAGAGTGGTGTTGATGGGCCAATTGTGAGGGTGACCAATATCTGTGACTACAACTCCCATCATGCTATTGCCTACACCCCCCTTCCCAGCATGCGCATACTTCCTTCCTTTTGACTCTGCTTCCCTGTGGGGTAGTGTGCCTGTGCTGCCAGGATGGCTGAGAGTGTTGTCCTGGCGTTTGTTTGGCTACAAGTCCCATGTGTGTCCCTGTGCTTCACACAGCATAACCCAGTGTGGTGGTTCTTTGTGGGATATTTAATTGAAGTGTGAGGCATTGCATTCTCCCAGGTGAGTTGTGTGGAGTTTGTGTGAAGGGGGTGTGTGGGAAGAGCTGCTTGTAACTATGGTCAGAGCTGTCAGTCCTCCTTCCCACCCAGCCAGATATCCCACCATGGAACTTGCTTCCATTGCAGGGAGTGCAATTTGGCTTTCACGATGTCAGTCAGTGGTGTCCTGCTGTTGGTTGGTGCCCAGGTCCCAGCAGGGCCTGGTACTCCCCACAACAGAGCACCATTGTCAGCCATCTTGTCAGATGTTTTCCACTCCCTGTGATGTGAGCATGGTTCAGAGTGGTGTTGATGGGCCAATTGTGAGGGTGACCAATGTCTGTGACTACAACTCCCATCATGCTATTGCCTACACCCCCTTCCCAGCATGCCCATACTTACTTCCTTTTGAGTGGACTTCACTGTGTGTGAGTGTGACAGCAATGGCAAGATGGCTGACAGTGTGGTCCTGTTGTTTGTTGGTGCACAGTTCCCAGCATGGCCTTGGGCTCCCCACAGCTGAGGCCAGTGTCAGACATCTTTGAAGTGGCTTTTCACTCCCTGTGAGGTGTGCATGCTTCAGTGCTAGCTTGTTGGGCCATGTGGGTGGGGGATGTTGAGTTGTGACTACCACTCACATCATGCTATTGCCTACGACCCCCTTCCCAGCATGCCCATACTTCCTTCCTTTTGAGTGGACTTCACTGTGTGTGAGTGTGACAGCAATGCCAAGATGGCTGACAGTGTGGTCCTGTTGTTTGTTGGTGCCCAGTTCCCAGCAGGGCCTTGTGCTCCCTACAGCAGTACCCAGTTTCAGCCATCTTGTCAGTTGTTTTCCACTCCCTGTGATGTGAGCATGGTTCATAGTGGTGTTGATGGGCCAATTGTGAGGGTGACCAATGTCTGTGACTACAACTCCCATCATGCTATTGCCTACACCCCCTTCCCAGCATGCCCATACTTACTTCCTTTTGAGTGGACTTCACTGTGTGTGAGTGTGACAGCAATGGCAAGATGGCTGACAGTGTGGTCCTGTTGTTTGTTGGTGCACAGTTCCCAGCATGGCCTTGGGCTCCCCACAGCTGAGGCCAGTGTCAGACATATTTGAAGTGGCTTTTCACTCCCTGTGAGGTGTGCATGCTTCAGTGCTAGCTTGCTGGGCCATGTGGGTGGGGGATGTTGAGCTGTGACTACCACTCCCATCATGCTATTGCCTACACCCCCTTCCCAGCATGCCCATACTTCCTTCCTTTTGACTCTGCTTCCCTGTGGGGTAGTGTGCCTGTGCTGCCAGGATGGCTGACAGTGTTGTCCTGGCATTTGTTTGGCTACAAGTCCCAAAAGTGTCCCTGTGCTTCACACAGCATAACCCAGTGTGGTGGTTCTTTGTGGGATATTAAATTAAAGTGTGAGGCATTGCATTCTCCCAGGTGAGTTGTGTGGAGTTTGTGTTAAGGGGTGTGTGGGAAAAGCTGCTTGTAACTATGGTCAGAGCTGTCAGTCCTCCTTCCCACCCAGCCAGATATCCCACCATGGAACGTGCTTCCATTGCAGGGAGTGCAATTTGGCTTTCAGGATGTCAGTCAGTGGTGTCCTGCTGTTGGTTGGTGCACAGTTCCCAGCAGGGCCTTGTGCTCCCCACAGCAGTCCCCAGTGTCCGCCATCTTGTCAGTTGTTTTCCACTCCCTGTGATGTGAGCTTGGTTCAGAGTGGTGTTGATGGGCCAATTGTGAGGGTGACCAATATCTGTGACTACAACTCCCATCATGCTATTGCCTACACCCCCTTTCCCAGCATGCCCATACTTCCTTCCTTTTGGGTGGACTTCACTGTGTGTGAGTGTGACAGCAATGGCAAGATGGCTGACAGTGTGTTCCTGTTGTTTGTTGGTGCCCAGTTCCCAGCAGGGCCTTGTGCTCCCCACAGCAGTACCCAGTGTCAGCCATCTTGTCAGTCCTTTTCAACTCCCTGTGATGTGTGCATGGTTGAGAGTGGTGTTGATGGGCCAATTGTGAGGCTGACCAATATCTGTGACTACAACTCCCATCATCCTATTGCCTACACTGACTTCACCAGCATACCCAGAATTCCTTCCTTTCAGTGAGCTTCCCTGTGAGGTGGTGTTCTGGTGGTGGCAACATATGTTACTGTTTTTTTGTTATATTTGTGCCACTGGCTTGCTCTATTTATTGTTAGGTTTGTACCTGTCATGACACTGTTACATATCACTATGAGATGGCAGGTATTGTGTTTCTCTGACTAACATAGTCATCTTGGTATGATTATCTTTTGGTTGCTGTGGATTTGCTAAGGGTGCATGGTTTGACTATCCCCTTGACAGTGATGTGTGTGTATTGCCACACAATATTGGGTATATTAGTTGTGTACTCACCAGGCTCTGGGATGTTTGTTAGTCCATATACGCTCACTGGTGGTAGGATGGCCCGCACCTTCTCCTCCCAGGGCCTGAGGTATAGTGGTTTGGCAGGAGGGCCACTGCCGGTGCGCTGACTCACGATGTAATCCTTCTTTAGTAGGTCCCTGCCCCTCCTGCGCACATCTTACCACCTGTTCTGGATGTCTTCCTTTGTGCGCAAACATGGTGATTGCGCGTTGACCCTGTCGACGATCCTCTCCCACATCTTGGTTTTCTGCAACATGGGGGTCTGTTGGACCAATGTACCAAACAAGTGTGGCTCTACCCTGAGGATCTCATCTACCAGGACTTCCAATTCACTGTCTAGGAACTTATGATTCTTCTTTGGGGGCATGGTGATGGGTGGTGGTGGTGATTGATGTGTGTGTGTGTGCAAGTGAGGGTGTGTGTGTGTAGGTTTTGCTGGGTGTATGTGAGGGTGCTATTTGTTGAGGTGCTAATGGTGTGTGTCTTGTGTGATGGATGAGCTGTGAGTGTGTCTGTGGTTGCTGTCTGATGGTGTTCTGTGCTGGCAGGTCAGTTGAATTTGCAAAGGATCATGGTAGGGATTTGTGGCCTTTATATAGGTGGAGTTGGGGGTGTGTCCTGTTTTTTTCCCCCTGTATTTATTGACTTTGTAATTGCTTGTTTGGCCCTTTTTTTTAGTATTTTTCCCTTTGTATTTTTTGTGCATGTAGGAGACGTTCTTCTGACCGAGTAGGACGCTGCAGTTGTCTTGTGCCAGCTTCTCCGAGTTGTTCACGCTGTGTTTCTGCTAGGTTTATTGTGCGGCGTACGCGTCGGTTGCGGTGTATTGGGTTGCTTCGGCTGGGTTTTGTATGCGTGTCGGTCGTGCGGCTTGGTCTCCGTGTGACTCGGTCTGGTTTTCCACGCATTGCATCGTACTGCGCGGCTCGGAGTTCGCGGGTACGTTTCGTTCGGGTTAATTCCTGGTGCGTGTCGGTCGGTTCGATTCGCGTGGTTTCCCGGCCGGATAGCTTGTTTCCGTCCGGTTCGGTCGTTCGGCTTGTGTTCCGTACGAGTCGGTCGTGATTCACATGCATTTCATCGTACTACCCAGGTCGGGCAGCGCAGGTATGTGTCGGTCGGACTTTATTGCCGTACCGAGTCGGTCGGTACGTTTTCCGGCCCGAATCGGAATCGACCCCAAAATGTACATGAAACATGGAAAGACTCCAAAGACTCATGACAGAATTACACGCAAAGCAGGATTTGTTATTTACGTTTATGATTAGAGGGTTGATAGCTATCCAAGTGCCAAGCATAGCTCCCAAAATGATGAAACGATCTAACCCAATTTTATTATCATGGCACTGCCTTTTTAATGAACCAGAGAGAAATGCTATAAAATTTGTTTGTGCATTCTTATTACCACAAAATTCATGAGGCCCTGTAAGTCTATATGAAAAAACATGATGACTTTGAAATGTGAGTCATTTGTTCATTAGGTGCAGAAGGCATTTGCGAACAAGGTGTGCCCGGAAAAACTGTGAGATTGAGACATCATTAAGCAATAAGCTGTTCGCTGTGCCCATATAAGAAACATGAAAGCTCCCTAACATACAGCATACAATATGATTATACAATAATATGCTACAACTGATTTATTAATGAAGCATGTTTAGTAAATATTCATGAGGAAAATGTGTGCCCCACTGCTACATAGATGAAATTATAACACGTACTATAATACCACTAGGCAGGAGCCACATGTAAGAAGACATTCTTTTACACTTCAAAGAAATGTTTCAACTGAAATTACATTCAGTGATTTGGCTAGATTAAATGGTAAGTAGACATAATATCGAGTTTTTAATATCGTTGTTCTATAATATCGAATTTTAAATGTCGAGAGTCAAAAATATCGTTGTGTATAATATCGATGTCAAGAATATCGAGTTAGTGTGTTGTACAAAATATCGTTGTTAAGAATATCGATTTAGAAAATATCGTTAATAAAAAATATCGATTTTGTAAATGTTGTGACATTTTTATTATAGTATATATTTGTAAATTTATTCATAATTTTTTAATAAATTGTATATGTTTTATAGAAAACATTTTTGGGAGAGGGATGTTGGGTTTATAGGGGATAAAGGTGGGGAGTGTTTAAAAAAAAATTACATTTAAAAAGTTATAAGGTAATATTAAAGAAATTTAAAAATATTTTTTAGGAGCGGGATGTTGGGGTTATAGGGGATAAGAGTGGGGAGTGTTTTAAAAAGGTTTTTTTAATTTTTGAAAATTTTTAACTAATATTAAAGAAATTTTAAATTGCGTTTTAGGAGAGGGATGTTGGGTGTATAGGGGATAAGGGTGGGGAGTGTTTTAAAAAATAAAATTTACATTTTTCAAAACATTTATTAAATTATATTTTTTTATTTCGGAGTAAATTTATATTTTATAATAAATAAATTTAAATGTGGATTTTAGGAGTGGGATGTTGGGGTTATAGGTGATGAGGGGGTAGTTTTTAAATAAAAAATGTTATACCTTTAAATTTACAAAAAAAAAAAGAATTTCAAATATAAAAAACAATTTAAATTATTTGTGAAAATCTGTGAAATTTGCAGATAATTTTGTAGAGTAATGTTTAAATTTTTAAAAAAATCAATAAAGTGAAAATTTGAAAAACAAGTTATAAAAAAAATTATAATTTTTATTTTAATATGGTATTATAGTAGTGAAAATGAAAAATCCTAAATAAATAAATTAATATTTAATGTAGAGTTGTTTTGTTTTGAGATGGTATTATTGTTTTTTTTAATAAAAAAATGTATGATTCTGTTTTAAAAAATATACAAATTTAATAAAATAATTTATAAATTGTAAATGTTGAAGATGTTTAATGTTTGATTTTAAAAACAATAAGTTTATACAAGTGAAAATTTTAACTTTTTTCATGTTTAATATTTGTAAATAATATTTATAATTATATTTTACATTTTTTATTATTTGTTTATTAATTTCTTATAATTTTATTTACAAATTCAAGAAAATGTATTAAAGTAATTAAAAAAGTCTTATAATTTTTATTTGGATATGTTTCTATAATTGGGAATAGGTTAATGTATATATATAATGTGTATTATTTTATACACTTATATGTGTTTATGTAATTTTTGGGAATATAATATTTTATGAGTACATTGTTTTGCATTTTCTTTTAGTTAATATAGTTTGGGGTGGGAATAGTAAATTATATATGTTTAATGTAAAGGACCTTCCCAGAGTTAATATAGGGGCCGATTACGATGGCGGTAGGACCGTCACGCCAGCCCGGCGGTGGCGGTCCTTCCCACATCGGACCGTGATTTTCCCACCTCCAGATTACGATGGCGGTGGAATCCAGACCGCGGCGGACGCAAAGACAGTCCGCCACGGATCCGTCACAGGCAATCGTTCCAATTGCCTGGCGGAGCGGTCTGCATCCAGAAAATGGTGGCGGTGCCTAGCAGGCACCGTCCTCCAAATTACGATGCAGTCTCCAGCCAGCCTTTCCACGGCGGGTAAATCGCTATTTAAAGGCTGGTGGAGATTGGTTTTGGGGGCCCGTTGTGGGCCCCCAATGTGTTGGGGGGGTGTATGTGCACTGGGGGGGGTACCCATGGTACCCCCTACATTTCACTGCACCGAGTGGCAGGCACCATGTGGTGCCTGCCACGTAGTGCAGTGAAATGCACCACATGCATTTTTTAACACTGCAGCGGTGCAGCGGTCAGCAGCACCCGCCGCAATGTTAAAGCTGCAGGATGCGACCGCCACGGTGGCGGTCGCATCCTGATTTGGTGTGCGGAACCGCCGCAGGTATTGCGGACGGTCCCGGTCGCCACCACCATGGCGGACAGACTCCTGTCCGTCCGCCATCGTAATCGCCCCCATAGTTTGGAGTGGGAATATTAAATTATATATGTTTAGTGCCCAGCACCTTCCCTGAGTTAATATAGTTTGGAGTGGGATTAGTAAATTATATATGTTTAGTGTCCAGCACCTTCCCTGACTTTTTCTAGTTTTGAGTGGGTATAGTAAATTATATATGTTTAGTGTTCAGCACCTTCCCTGAGTTAATACAGTTTGGAGTGGGAATAGTAAATTATATATGTTTAGGTTTAGTGTCCAGCACCTTCCCTGAGTTAATATAGTTTGGAGTGGAAATAGTAAATTATATATGTTTAGTGTCCAGCACCTTCCCTGAGTTAATATAGTTTGAAGTGGGAATAGTAAATTATATATGTTTAGTGTCCAGCACCTTCCCTGACTTTTTCTAGTTTGGAGTGGGAGTAGTAAATTATCTATGTTTAGTGTCCAGCACTTCCCTGACTTTTTCTAGTTTAGAGTGGGAATAGTAAACTATATCTGTTTAGTGTCCAGCACCTTCCCCGAGTTAATATAGTTTGGAGTGGGAATAATACATTATATATGTTTAGTGTCCAGCACCTTCCCTGAGTTAATATAGTTTGAAGTGGGAATAGTAAATTATATATGTTTAGTGTCCTGCACCTTCCCTGACTTTTTCTAGTTTGGAGTGGGAGTAGTAAATTATCTATGTTTAGTGTCCAGCACTTCCCTGACTTTTTCTAGTTTAGAGTGGGAATAGTAAACTATCAGGCACATGCATCAAAAGAAAAACAGGTCGCAAACGGGCAGATTCTCAGAATCTGCCCCTTTGCGACCGGTATTTTTGCATTTGGGATGCATCATCCCAAATGCAAAAATCGCAAATTAAGTAATCTCTAAATTGCGATTACTTAAATTGCGATTGCATTCAAGGAATCGCAAATTGAGATTCCTTAAATGCAATGCAACAAAGTAAAAATATTAGCGATTTCGCTACTAGGGGGCGCAAATTACCATGAAGTTGAACTTCATGGTAATTTGCAAAAACTTTGAAAAATGCACTAAAGTGCATTTTTCAAAGTTGAAGGTTACACACACACGTCCTTGGGACATGTGTGTGCGCAACATATGTGCACGGATCAATTTCAGGGGTGCAACAGGGTGTCCTTTTGACACCCCTGCACCCTTGAATTGCATGCGCAATTTGCGAGTACCTATTGGTACTCGCAAATAGCGCTCATAATTTCCATTCATTCCTATGGGCCTGTAGGCCCATAGGAATGAATGGGAAGCCATTCCTTATTTGCGACTCGCAATTTGCGAGTCGCAAATAAGGAATGTGAAGGAATCGCTATTATTATAGCGATTCCTACATGCATAGGATTTTGCGAATCCTTAATTGCAAATCCTTAATATTCGCTATTAAGGACTCGCAAAATCCTAGCTTGATGCATGTGCCAGTATATCTGTTTAGTGTCCAGCACCTTCCCCGAGTTAATACAGTTTGGAGTGGGAATAATAAATTATATATGTTTAGTGTCCAGCACCTTCCCTGAGTTAATATAGTTTGTAGTGGGAATAGTAAATTATATATGTTTAGTGTCCTGCACCTTCCCTGAGTTAATATAGTTTAGAGTGGGAATAGTACATTATATATGTTTAGTGTCCAGCACCTTCCCATGGTTAATATAGTTTGGATTGGGAAGAGTAATTTATATATGTTTAGTGTCCAGCACATTCCCTGAGTTAATATAGTTTGGAGTGGGAATAGTAATTCATATATGTTTAGTGTCCAGCACCTTCTCTGAGTTAATACAGTTTGGAGTGCGAATAGTAAATTATACATGTTTAGTGTCCAGCACCTTCCCTGATTTAATATAGTTTGGAGTGGGAATAGTAAATTATATATGTTTAGTGTCCAGCACCTTCCCTGAGTCAATACAGTTTGGAGTGGGAAGAGTAAATTATATATGTTTAGTGTACAGCACCTTCCCTGAGTCAATACAGTTTGGAGTGTGAGTAGTAAATTATATATGTTTAGTGTCCAGCACCTTACTTGAGTTAATACAGTTTGGAGTGGGAATAGTAAATTACATATGTTTAGTGTCCAGCACTTCCCTGACTTTTTCTAGTTTGGAGTGGAAACAGTAATTATATATGTTTAGGGGCCGATTCCGATTCGGGCCGGAAATCTCTCCGACCGAGCCGGACCCGGAGAGATTTCCGACCGAATCGGAGCCGAGCAGCCCGACCGAACGAGTACGATGCGTCCGTATGCTATCGGACTCGATTCGGTCAGACTCCCGTTGAAGTCAATGGGAGCCGGTCATACAACGCGTACGCGGGCTCCCATTGATTCAATGGGTGCGAGGCGAACAAGGGCGCCCCCTACAGCGGGTACGCGGCGAAGCGAGTCACGCCGTACATGCACAGGCCTGTGTGTGACTCGCGCGGCTACGCATACAGAGGGGTCCGACACGGACCCCCAAAGTGCGGCTCCGACTGCTCTTTGGAGCCGGGCTGCGCGAGTCGGTCGGACTGCTCGCGGCGCGCATCGTACTTGCCCGGCCGGGGTACGTCTCCATTGCGCCGTGCGAGTCGTGTCCGTGCGAGTCGGTCGGTGCGGCTGGGACCCGTGAACGAGTCGGTCGGCGATTTCGCGTGCGCTCGCATCGTACTCGCTCGCCCGGACGCACGTACGAATCGGTCGGGAAAGAGGGCTCCGAATCGGATCCGGTAAAGCCGAATCCGATTCGTTGCCCTACCGGCCGAGATCGGAATCGGCCCCTACGTGTCCAGAACCTTCCCTGAGTTAATATAGTTTGGAGGGGGAATAGTAAATTATATATGTTTAGTGTCCAGCACCTTACCTGAGTTAATATAGTTTGGAGTGCAAATAGTAAATTATATATGTTTAGGGGTCGATTCCGATTCGGGCCGGAAAAAGCACCGACCGACTCGGATCCGGAAATTATACCGACCGACACGTACCTGTGGCGCCCGACACGCCAAGTACGATGCAAGGCGTGCAAAATCCGACCGACACGTACCGAACCCAAGTCGACCGAGCCGCACGGAAAACAGCAATCCGGTCGGAAAAACACGCGAATCCAACCGACCGACACGCACCCGGAACAAATCCGACCGAAACGTACACGCGAACTCCAAACCGCAAAGTACGATGCAAGGCGCGAAAACCACGAGCGAGTCGGACGGAGGCCAAGCCGTACGACCGACACGCATACAAAACCGAGCCGAAGCAACACAAAACACCACGACCGACGCGTACGCAGCATAGAAAACTGCACAAACACAGCGTGAACGAAACGGAGAAGACCGTTCGAGACAAATGCAGGGTCCGACTCGGTCACAAGAACGTTTCCAACATACACAGGCAGTACAAAGGAAAAATCACACAAAAAAAGGCCAAACAAGCAATTACTAAGCCAATAAATAATGGGGGGTGGGGACAGAGAACAAAGACACACCCACAACTCCACCCATATAAAGGACACAAATCACAACCATGATCCTTTGCAAATGCCATTCCACTGCCAGCACCCAAGAGAAAGCAACCACAAACCCACAGCTCATCCCTCACACAAGCCACACACCATCAGCACACCAACAAATACCTACCTCACATACACCCAGCAAAACACACACTCACACACCCTCACCTGCACACCAACACACACATCACTCACCATCACCACCCATCACCATGCCCCCAAGAAGAATCCCAAGTTCCTAGATTGTGAATTGGAAGTCATGGTAGACGAGATCCTCAGGGTAGAGCCACAGCTGTTTGGCACACTGGTCCAACAGACCCCCATCTCCCAGAAAACCAAGATGTGGGAGAGGATCATCAACAGGGTGAACGCACAATCACCATGTCGGCGCACAAAGAGCGACATCCAGAACAGGTGGTATGACGTGCGCAGGAGGGTACGGGACCTGCTCAAGAAAGACTACATCAACAGCCAATACACCGGCAGTGGCCCTCCTGCCAAGCCAATATACCTCAGGCCCTGGGAGGAGAAGGTGCGGGCCATCCTTCCGCCAGTGAGCGTATATGGACTAGAGGACATCCCAGAGCCTGGTGAGTACACAACAAATGTACACAATATACTGCCACAAAACACACACACATCACTGTCAAGGGAGAGTCAAACCATGCACTCATAGCAATTACACAGCAACCTGAACAGAATCATCCCAAAATGTGTATGTCAGTCAGATAAACACAACACATGCCATCAAAAAAGTCACATCCAACTGTGCCATCACATGTACAAACACAACTACAACTACAGCTAGGCAGTGGCACAAATAGAACTAACAAACACATCCAGACATGTAGCCACCACAACAACACCAACACACAGTGAAGACCACTCAAAGGAAGGAATTCTGTGTATGCTGGCCAAGTCAGTGTAGCCAATAGCATCATGGGAGTCGCAGTCACACATATTGCCCCCCCACAACTGTCCCATCAACACCACCATGAACCATGCGCACATCACAGGGAGTGGAGAAGGACTCACAAGATGGCTGACACTGGCAACTGCTGTGGGGAGCACAAGGCCCTGCTGGCAACTGTGCACCAACAAACAGCAGGACACCACTGACTGACATCCTGAGAGACAACTTCCACTCCCTGCAATGCAAGCACGTTCCATGGTGGGATATCTGGCTGGCTGGGTGGGAAGGAGGACTTGCAGCACTGACCATAGTCACAAGCACCTCCCCTCACACACCCCCAACACAAACTCCACAGAACCCACCTGGTAGAATGCAATGCCCCCATCCTAACACAAGATCCCACAAAGAACCACCACCCTGGGTCATGTTGTGTGAAGCACAGGGCCACTCTTGGGTTTTTTTTAGCCAAACAACTGCCAGGACAACACTCCCAGCCATCCTGTCAGCACAGCCAGCCCACCCCACAGGGAAGCAGAGTCAAAAGGAAGGAAGCATGGGCATGCTGGGAAGGGGGTGGAGGCAATAGCATGATGGGAGTCGTAGTCACTGATATTGGTCACCCCCACAACTGTCCCATCAACACCACCCTGAACCATGCTCACATCACAGGGAGTGGAGAAGGACTCACAAGATGGCTGACACTGGCTACTGCTGTGGGGAGCACAAGGCCCTGCTGGCAACTGTGCACCAACAAACAGCAGGACACCACTGACTGACATCCTGAGAGACAACTTCCACTCCCTGCAATGCAAGCACGTTCCATGGTGGGATAACTGGCTGGCTGGGTGGGTGGGAAGGAGGACTTGCAGCACTGACCATAGTCACAAGCACCTCCCCTCACACACACCCCAACACAAACTCCACAGAACCCACCTGGTAGAATGCAATGCCCCCATCCTAACAAAAGATCCCACAAAGAACCACCACCCTGGGTTATGTTGTGTGAAGCACAGGGACACTCTTGGGACTTTTAGCCAAACAACTGCCAGGACAACACTCCCAGCCATCCTGTCAGCACAGCCAGCCCACCCCACAGGCAAGCAGAGTCAAAAGGAAGGAAGCATGGGCATGCTGGGAAGGGGGTGGAGGCAATAGCATGATGGGAGTCGTAGTCACAGCTCTACATCCCCCACCACATGGCCCAGCAAGCTCACACTCATGCATGCACATCCCACAGAGAGTGGAAAGGCCCATCAAAGATGTCTGACACTGTTGCTGTGTCGTGGGGAGCACAAGGGCATGCTGGGAACTGCACACCAACCAACAGCAGGACACCACTGTCAGCCATCTTGCCATTGCTCTCACACCCACACACACTGAACTCCCCACAAAAGCAAGTAAGTATGGGAATGCTGGGAAGTGGGGTGGAGGCAATAGCATGATGGGAGTCGTAGTCACAGACATAGCTCACCCCCACAACTGTCCCATCAACACCACCCTGAACCATGCTCACATCACAGGGAGTGGAGAAGGACTCACAAGATGGCTGACACTGGCTACTGCTGTGGGGAGCACAAGGCCCTGCTGGCAACTGTGCACCAACAAACAGCAGGACACCACTGACTGACATCCTGAGAGACAACTTCCACTCCCTGCAATGCAAGCACAGTCCATGGTGGGATAACTGACTGGCTGGGTGGGTGGGAAGGAGGGCCGGCTGTCAACCAAACACAACCAATGCAGACCATGTTCACACCCCAAAAAATACATAGAAATGCCCAAATAATGCAGGACAATGTGCCACACCAATATCAACCCCTGACTGTGACGACTTAGGACAATGCAATGTACAGGCCCGCACCCAGAGGCACAGTCACAACTGTCATGTGTGTCAACCATTGATGCCTGCAGAAACATAACATACATTGTGTGTGTCTCCCAAAAACAGGTGATGATGGGGACACAGCAGCAGACGCTGAGGAGTCCCAGTCCCAGGCTCAAGAGGATGCGGAGCTCACTGGCGTCGTACAGCCTCTGTCCTCCTCGGACGAAGAAGACCAACCTGGCACATCCGGTGCAAGTCTACATGCAGCACCAGCAGGACCACCAGCTGCAGGACCACCAGCTGCACCCCCTGCACCCACCCCTCCAACGACTGTCACCACAAATACCATCCCTGCAGACATGGACAGAACAAGGAGCAACACCAGCACAGGGACCCTGGACCAACCTGGGGCCATGGACACCACCACCACCACCAACCCCCAAGGTGGACCAGGGTCATCTGTGCGTGCCACTGCACGCACTGCACATATCAGCAGGGGTGGTGGGAGGGGTGGGAGACAGAGGTCGCTGCTTGCAGAGGTTGCTGGTGTGCATGATGACCCACAACTGGTACGCATAGCTGATGCGTACCAGTCCAGCACCGGAGACCTCAGCCAGGTAGTGGGGCTCCTCAGAGACATGAAACAGCAGCAGGCTGCCCATCATGCCCGCTTGGACTCCCACATGTCCCACGTGGAGTCACACATGTCCCGCGTGGACTCACACATGTCCCGCGTGGAGTCCAAGTGGGATGCACTGCATGAGATGACGGCGGTGCACAGGGACATCTTACAATGCCTCCGCCAGATGAACAGCAACCAGTCCACACCTCCCTGTGTGCCAACAACATCTGGTGCCGAACAAACTGCAACTGCCACAGGGAGGGAGGATGACTCTGGCGGAGAGTCCCCTGCACCGCAGCAGCCTGTACTTGAGGGGCCCCCCAAGAAGAGGGGTCGTCCGAGGAGGGGCAAGTGAGAGGCCGATGGCCAAGCGCAACTCCCAGGAAGCCTGAACCTGTTCTGGATGTTCACCTTTGTGCACAGACTGTTCACCCTGTTGACGGCAACACTACTCCCACACATTGCATGGGGAGTACAAGTTGGACCAATGTGTCAGACAACTGTGGCCCCGATACTGGGGATTCTGTCTACCAGGACTTTCAATTCACCTAGGAACTTCTGATTGCAAGATTTATGTACAGCACTACCCATCCTATGCACTATTCACACAAATGTATCACAATAAACACACTAATACACCATACTTGCCTCTGTTGTGATTCCAACGTGGGTGATGTTATGGGGATGATGAACTGCAAAATTACACTGTGTATGCGAACTGCAACAGCAAGGACAACACAGGCATGTGAGTAAAGGCAACGTGACACATATGAGGGAGACACACCACCAGGGCTACACAACACATACACACCTAGGCCATCTGACTCATTGCCTACACTGATGTTGCCAGGGAAGACGGTGCAATGCACAGACACCACACCCATTCCCAGTTGTAGTCAAGTAGCCCACAGGTGCAGTAAGCAAATGGCAGTCAAATGTGTGACCACAGACAACGCACATCACAAAGTGAAGCACAGGTTTATTACACAGTTGCAACATGTCGTAACCACTACAGATGCAAGGTAATCCCACCTGGCAGCGGGCACACAGTCAACAACTGTAGACGGAAGGAAGTCCATGGGTGTGGCGCACATCACCTGTAGGGACACAACAGCTACCAGCCTGGAAGTGCAATCACGTCGTCGGTGGACACAGTTGACCAAACGAATCTGAAAGTACCCTGTGAAGGACAGAAATGACACACAGTCAAAAGCAATGGAGTACAGGACAGAACAGCAAAACTCATGCACAATACATGTTACAAGATACCCACCCAGAACCAAGTTAGCATGTCAACACTGTTGGGGAGTACAGCCCACCTGTAAGCACACATCGCAACACACATCCAGTCAAGTAGCCCATGGACACACTCCAGCAGCACCAGAGCACCACCTACACATCATGCCAACTCACATCATTGACATGACACCTCAGGATACTCACATTCAGCTAAAGAAGTTGGTGATGAGCTGTGTGCGGACATCACCCTCATCATCATCATCATCATCATCGTCACTGGCATCGTGGTCCAGGCCAGGATCCTCCACAGGTGGCGGATGTTGGTCATTGTCATCCTGGATGAGAGGCAACTCCTTCCGCACTGCCAGGTTGTGGAGCATGCAGCAGACGATGATAATCTTGCACACTTTCGCAGGGGCATATGGGAGGGACCCTCCGGTCTTGTCCAGGCAGCGGAAGCGGCTCTTCAGGAGACCAAATGTCCGCTCAATCACTCTCCTGGTCCGACCATGTGCCTCATTGTAGCGCATCTGGGCTGGTGTCACAGGGTTCCTGAGGGGTGTCAGCAACCACGGCATGTTGGGGTATCCCGAGTCACCTACGGACAGACAAGTGCACATTAGCTGACTTGGAAAAGTGGGCGGAATACTACAGATCAGATCACACACAATGGCACAAAGTCAGTACACACCGACAAGCCAGGCATGCTGGTTCTGCATCTGTGCCATCATCCTGGGGATGCGACTACTCCTCATCACAAAGGCATCGTGTGCTGAACCAGGGAAACGGGCACACACGTGTGTGATGGTCATGTCTGCAAGACACACCACCAGTGCATTGACCGAGTGGTAGTGCTTGCGGTTCCTGTAGGCCTGCTCCTGGGCCTGTGGTGGTACCAAAGCCACATGTGTCCCATCAATGGAGCCAATGACATGCGGCATCCTCCCCAGGGCATAAAAGTCACTCTTCACGTCAGTGAGTCGTCGCAGTCTAGGGAAATAGATGTACCGGTTCAGGAATAGCAACATTGCCGCCAAAACATCGCGGAGCACACGGCTCAACATGGTCTGTGACATCCCACCAGCAGTCGCCACAGTATGTTGGAAGGTACCGGTGGCAAAGAAGTGTAGGGCTGCCATCACCTTCACCTTGGGGGTCAGCGCTGTAGGATACGGCCGGCCAGGCTGCAAATGTGGGGATAACTGCACTGCAAAATCCTCAATCAGCTGCCTGGTGAAGCGGTACCGTCGGATGCTGTCCCGTTCCACCATCGTTGCCAGGTCTGGGAATGGTCGATGGACAGCAGGAGCCCTGCAGTGCAGAGGAGAAGTAAGCAAGATTGTCAGTCACCCCACATATGCGGCATTGAACACACTCAATATCCCAACATACATCATTATGAGGCACAACTACATGAAGTGTGCAGTTCCGTAAGGACATGTATGGTACATACATGGCCAACATCTGTCAACACGGTCCAACAGGTGGCATCAATTAGTCCCAGGTTGGCCCATTGGATATCATGAGGCCGTGTCACAGTTCCCATCTCCTGCTGCTGGGTCACAATCACCCCCACAGTGACATGTGAGGACAGATGTGCCCCAGGCACCACAGCTCAACGACAGGTACATTCCCAGGGACCCTGTATTGCCACATGGACACTGGCATTACATGGAGTATCATGTATACACCACAGCAAAACAACCATGACCCCCACAGGTAGTGGTCCCACTTGCCATGGCAGGACAGACATGGACGTCTGTGACACACACACGCACAACATCAAAGTCCATGCACACACAACGTGGATGTGGAGACTGTCTCCCATTGTGCACATGAAATCAGAGACATTGTAAACACTACATGCACAAAGACTGTGGAGGACCATCACTATTGTGCCACTGGGACACCCTGGCTCAAACATACCGTCCCACATGGGACTCACGGGGTATGTGACATGACATACACATACACCACCGTGAAATGTGACCATGGCACATGCACAGATATGAACAGTTGCACATCACAGTGGTCATGTACATGTAACACCCAGGATCCTGTCCCCATTAACACATGCACAGCCTGGGGGTGGCTGCCCACAGGTGACACCCACAGGACAACATGTACACCAACATACACACAATAGGAAATGCAGCCTTACATGCCTTATGATAAAGTTTGGACAGGCTGTCGTGATGTAGGTGTGCCCCTCACTCCCTGGGAGCTATCTGTGGCTGGCATATGTCCATCTGAGACAGGCATGCTGACATATGCCAGTCACATGTACAGTGATGCGTTGAACAGCAATGGACAGATCGGTGCCCCCGGCCGGCCCATTGCATTCAATGTGTGCGGGTACGCATTGTACCCCTGTACGCGTTGTACTGCAATGGACCGATCGGTGCCCCCGGCCGGCCCATTGCATTCAATGTGTGCGGGTACAGCGTTGTACCCCTGTACGCATTGTACTGCAATGGACCGATCGGTGCCCCCGGCCGGCCCATTGCATTCAATGTGTGCGGGTACGCGTTGTACCCCTGTATGCGTTGTACCCCTGTACGCGTTGAACTGCAATGGACCGATCGGTGCCCCGGCCGGCCCATTGCATTCAATGTGTGCGGGTACGCGTTGTACCCCTGTACGCGTTGAACTGCAATGGACCGATCGGTGCCCCGGCCGGCCCATTGCATTTAATGTGTGCGGGTACGCGTTGTACCCCTGTACGCGTTGTACTGCAATGGACCGATCGGTGCCCCGGCCAGCCCATTGCATTCAATGTGTGCGGGTACGCGTTGTACCCTGTACGCGTTGTACCCCTGTACGCGTTGAACTGCAATGGACCGATCGGTGCCCCGGCTGGCCCATTGCATTCAATGTGTGCGGGTACGCGTTGTACCCCTATACGGCGTTGTACCGCAATGGACCGATCGGTGCCCCGGCCGGCCCATTGCATTCAATGTGTCGCGGGTATGCGTTGTACCCCTGTACGCGTTGTACTGCAATGGACCGATCGGTGCCCCGGCCGGCCCATTGCATTCAATGTGTGCGGGTACGCGTTGTACCCCTGTACGCGTTGAACCGCAATGGACCGATCGGTGCCCCCGGCCGGCCCATTGCATTCAATGTGTGCGGGTACGCGTTGTACCCCTGTACGCGTTGAACCGCAATGGACCGATCGGTGCCACCGGCCGGCCCATTGCATTCAATGTGTGCGGGTACGCGTTGTACCCCTGTACGCGTTGTACCGCAATGGACCGATCGGTGCCCCCGGCCGGCCCATTGCATTCAATGTGTGCGGGTACGCGTTGTACCCGTGTACGCGTTGAACTGCAATGGACCGATCGGTGCCCCCGGCCGGCCCATTGCATTCAATGTGTGCGGGTTCGCGTTGTACCTCTGTACGCGTTGAACTGCAATGGACCGATCGGTGCCCCGGCCGGCCCATTGCATTCAATGTGTGCGGGTACGCGTTGTACCCCTGTACGCGTTGTACCGCAATGGACCGATCGGTGCGCACCCATTGACAATGGCCTTGCCTGGCAACGGACGCGTTTTCGAATTTCGAACGAGTCGGTTGCTGGAAAATCAGTTGGTCACCCACAACAATGTTGCAAAATCATGAATGTCATGAAGTTGAAGATTTGAAGGATGCTGTGGGCGTGTTTTGGTGCTGCTATTCCATGGATTGGCCAGATTCAGAAGATGCAAACGACTTGGACCTATCACTTTGGACACAAGGGACAGTATCTGCCTCTCCAGCACATATATATTGCTGGCTGTTCCCCTGAGAGCTCACTTGCCTGCACTACATGCTCCAGGACGACATCTGCCACTGCACTGCTGCTGTCTCTGCCCCTCTGGACCCTGCAATGGCACGTACTGTGGAGAGAGCCCCAGCCTTCAGCCTTGAGGAGAACCAGACCCTGCTGGACAGCCTACTTCCACAGTACAGCAAGCTGTATGGGACACCAGGGGAGCAGGTGAGTGTTCTGTGCACTGCCTTTCTGAATGTGCATATTGTCTGACTAGCAAGGCTGAAAGTCTGCACGCCACTGGCTAGCAGGCTCACTGAGTAGTTGTCACCCCCCATAGTGTGTAGTGACATGCACTGGACAGGTATGGTGCAGTGACAGTGCATTTGAACAAGGTTTTACTTCCCATGCAATGATACCATGTAGTGACGTCTGGCAAACTGTCCATGGGCAGCTTTGCACTGCCTGTGTACATCATGTGCCCCTGTGATTGAGACATGTATATACAACTGTGTCATGCACGGATATGTTGCATGTGTAGTAATGGCCTTTTCACTTTGTCATCCTGACAGGTTAATGCCGATCGGAAGCAGGAGATCTGGAAGGACATCGTCCGGGCTGTCCGGTCCGTGGGGGTCTACAAGCGCCGGATCCGCAACTGCCAGAAGAGGTGGCAGGACCTTCGGGGCTGGACCCGGAGGATTGCCCGGGTCCAGCTGAAGCTGTCGCCTCCTCGCAGGAGGGGCGGAACACGGACCCTGACCCCCCACATGCTCCAGATCCTGGCGGTGGTGTTTCCAGACCTGGATGGGCAGCTGAAGGCCAGACAGCAGCAAGGAGGGGGTGAGTCAAAGACTGCACTGTGAACTGTGTATTACATGCTTTGTGCCCTCCTCTGGCCTGGTTCAACTGCCACAGTGCAGCAGTCATGTTGTCCAGGAGCCATGTCCCTCTATTGTGCACTGCCCACTGCTCATCTGATACCCAGGTGTGGCCCTTACATTCAGGGAATTGTGTCACTTGGGACTGTGTCCTTGCAGTTTGCTTCACTAAAGGTGGGGGACAGCATCTGTTTCCCTAACTCTGTTGTGGGCATCATGGGTGGGTCCATTGTTCACACAACGCCTGTGTTCGGACATGTAATCTGCGTGTTGCTTTGATATGCGGTCCACTTGCTGAGCTGAGCCACCACATGTGCCTGGGGTATGTGGCACACGCCCATGCAGCGGGTGGGAACAATGTTTGGGCCCCAGGAGTGTGCAGATTACGTGTGTCACACATACATAGCCAGCTATCCACTGTCCAGGGCTCATCCCTCATTCATGTGGAGCAGGACAGTCATGCCTACTCCAGGCCATGCAATGCACTCTGTACTCCCACTCCCGTGTATCAGCTGACACATTGTGCGCAGTGATTTGACCCCTCAGGTGTCTGCCTCTGTGTCAGTGTGCTGTGGATTACTTGCCAGGACTGCTGGGGTGTTTCTTGGTAGGGGCTCAGCATGCCCCTGGAGATGTGACCATAGGAGACGATACTTGTGTGTCACATAGGTGTTTGATCAGCTGCCCGTGCAGACTGGGGTATGCGAATGTGAAGTTCAGGCAGCTGTTCCCCATTCACAGCAGATTGTGAGGGGCTCAGGTTCAGAGGGTAGTGTCACAGGTCTCCCATATGTCGAATAGGTATGACCTGGACAGATGAGGGTTAAGATGATGTGTTGTGTGGGGGATGTACATGTGCACTTGTGCAGCTCCAGGACTTGCATTCCCCATGACCTACTATTGTGACACAGTGCATAGTGTTGTTGTCTGGCTGCCAAGTCATACATCACTGAGACAGTGATGTATGACTTAGCAGTCATGCCTCTGCCATGGCATGTGTCAACTTATTGGTGGTCCTGCAGGGGAGTGACATGTGCTACATGCACACCATTGTGGCGATGGCTATCAGGACATGGGTGCATCATGGTGTCTGTCGCTGGTATGCATCACATGCATTTCCTATTTGACTCTGGGCATCCCTTTCATCCGGAAACCTGTACTGACTCAGTGGCAAGAGCTGTGATGTGTGCATGTCCACATGCCACACCGTGTCCTTTGCACTGTCCAACTACTGTGTACTTGGTGCATGTGTCCACACTGGGGTGTTGCAATCCAACAGACACCAGACAGATGGGTGCAAGGCCATGTGGGATGTGAGTGCCATGCTTGGCATCAGACTGACAATTGGCTTCTCCTGTTCAGTTAGGGCACTTTTAGCAATGTACAACTAATGATGCCAGGGCTTGCTCTGTAATGTGCTGTGCTCACAGTGGTGTGTGCGTTTGGTGCAGGTGACTGATGTCTGTCTGTTTCCCCATTGTTTGCAGATACATCCACGGCCACGGAAGGGGACAGCTCCATGGACCAGGAGGAGCCGGAGAGCCAGACTGGGTCAGCAGCCGAGGAGTGGTCGGAGGGACCCAGTGGCACGGAGGGCGAGGGGAGCCACACCGAGGAGTCCTCAGCACCATCCACCTCAGCTGAGGACCAGAGCAACTCGGAGGATGACTCCCTTATGGAGGCGGGTGTCAGCAGCCACCACACCCCAGCTAGTGTTGCTGTCCCCGCCACCACCAGCACCACCACCGCCCTCCCATCGGCTCCCATTCCCCAGGTCCGTGGAGGCTCCCATGTTCGGGAGCGTGTCTCCTTTGGGCCAGGCACCGCACCCCCTGCCCCTGTGTCCCCTGCTGCCCTGAGTGAGGAGTCTGTGTACCTCCTTCGCCAGCTCCATGTAGGGCAGACAGCCATGCTGAGTGTTTTCCATGCGCACACCGCTCTGTTGACTCAGCTGGTGTCGTTCATGGAGGGCATCTTATCGGGCATGTCTGACCTACAGAGGGGCAATAGGTCCATGGACTCCTCCCTGACGGCAGCAGTGTCCCTCCTCAGACAGTCCCTCACCCCTCCTGCCTCTGCTCCATCCACACTCCCCAGCACCTTACCCGTCCCAAGCACACACACACCGGCACAGGCACACACCAGCACACACACGTCCAGCACACAGACACACACGCCACAAACAAAACGCACATGCACGCACAGTCAGGGGACTGAAACCAGACTCACAGGGGATGGGGCCCTGGTACACACACACCCATCCACGGGCACTGCGCAGTCCTCAGTTGCCTCTCCCTCCAAAACACCCTCCCTTGCCTCACCTGCAACCCCAAAGACCCAGCGCCTCTTCCTCAGTGACCTCGGCCTCTTCCCCTCCGATCCAGCTGCTCCAGCATCCAGGGGGAAGAGGAAGCCCCCCCACATGGAGCAGAGTGCCCCTCGCCCCTGGACACCCTCCCCCAGGCGCAGACAGACTGAGGCCCCCACCCGCAAGTCCCCCGGAGTGGTAAGAGCAAGACCCCGCCACCGCCCTGCAGCTCAAGCACCAGGTCTCCTTCCTCCATCCCTCAGGCCCCCACTCCACAGGTGCCCCCACCACACCCTGCCCCAGGTTCCCCCACCCACAGATATACCATCCCCAAGAGGATCCGGCCTTCTCCCCCTGCCACTTGCTCTCCCGGCACCACACCCCCGCTGCGCTTGTCTGTGCCACTGATGTGGTGAGGGTGTCCTCCCCCTCTGTCCAGCCCACCTTGCCTGTTCCCCATTCTCCTCCCCTGGTGGTAGGCACTGCAGTGGAGTCCACTACCACCCTGTCTGACTTGGGCACTGCAGTGGCGGACCTGTCCACTCCATCTGCAGGGTCCACTGCAGTCATGCCGGCACCCACAACATCTGAGCCATGCCCCCCAGTTGTGCCGGCACACACCATGTCAGACGCCTCCACTGCAGTTGTCAGTGGCTCTCCAGCACCCACCACCCCTTCCCTGCTTCCTCCTGGTGAGCCCTGATCCTGTCCCTGCGGTGCCTGGCCTACCCCCGGTTGCCCCTCCTAGTGGATTGTCCCTGGTTTTGTGCAGGCATGTGTAGGGTGGCATCTGCCACTGTCACCCACTTGTGACTTTGTTGATGGACTGGCCATTGGCCTTTGTTTATTTTCTACCGGACTTCTACTTTTAATGCCACATATGCTGAATAAAGCAACTTTCTGTTCTCTAGTGCTTTTGCTTCTGATGTACATGATGTTGATGATGCTAACCATGCCCTTGCTGCAGTGATGGTGATATTTGGTCTCATGATAATGAAGTGTTACTGTGCAGGAACCCATGTGGTCCAGGGGGAATGTGTCCTATCCTGTGGTGTATCCATGTCATCCATAGCAGCATCTGAGGGTGTCATGTGTTCAGTATTTGGCAATGGGATTTCCTACTTAGATTGCCTATTTCACATCTGTGGCTTCCACCCCTGCACATCTGTTGTGCCTGCCATTGTTCAATTCGTCTACTTCCCTGACCGTGTGGCCATCTCCAGTGGACATGCAGGTTTGGGCATCAATGGGGAAGGACTCATCTGTGTTGTCAGTGCAACATTGCTATACAAGTGTGTTGGATCTGTGCTGATGATTCCGTTGGCACTTCCATGACCAGGCTGATGTTACGGGAGCCCTCATTTGGTGCTAATTGTTGATTGTGTGACCAAGTGCTCAGCTGACATGATGGGGCCCTACTGAGGCAACATATGGCACAGCTTTCCTCACACAGGAGTGGAGTCCCCTCATGGCAGTGTGTACTCCTGTGACATTGCCTGCGCCCAAGGTGTGTGTTGTATGTGCATGTCTGTGTGTTCACTTCCGTTTAGCTGTGCATGCTGTGATCCCTAGTGTTGTACCTGTTTGTGATGCTAGCTGAGTTGACCTATGTTCCCCCAAAGTCTTTGCCCTGGGTTCTCTGTGATGTGGGTGCATGGCACATTACTGGTCATCAGGGTGTCACCCATAGGTGTGTTTGCTGTCAGGGCTGAGTTTGTGTGCAGACGCAGATGGGTCACAGTCAGGTTTCCCCTTGGCACTTGTTGTTTGCCCCTGTCATGTGATTTCCAGTTTGTGTTATCTTTCAGTGATTGTGACACGTTGTGTGTGTGACTGCTGGCACTCCTCAGGGTCCGGGCTGCAATGTTGGTTGTTGTCTATGTGTGTTCTTTGTGGGTGACCTTGGCTTCTTCATTGGTGTGTGACTGTGGCTGGGATCCCATTGGTTGGTGTGGTATTGCCGTCATGTCCATGTACAGCGTAGTGTGCAGTGTGTCAGACATTCAGGAGTCTTGTTGAGTGGCCATGTGTGATGTGTTTCTGCACCTTGGTTCCCACCCACCACCCTGGAATAGTCATGGGTGCATGTGCAATGTCACCAGTGCATGTGTGCTTCACTGCTGCACATTGTTGGAGGTCGAGGGGTGTGGTGTTGAGTGTGTGCAGATGAGAGTTGTTGCCCGGCTAGGCCCCTGCCTCCATGTTGGCCTTGGCTTACTGGCCATGCTGTTTGATTTGTGCTTGTGTAGGTGTGATGGTAGTTAGTTGCTCAGGACACATGACTGTGGTTCACAGTGTGAACCACATTTAGCTTTGTCATCACAGTGGGATTGTAATGCAGCCCAGGGTCACCACATTGTGGGGGCCCTGGGGGTGGTGCTGTGGTGTGTCTGTGTCTTGCTGTGTCAGTTGCTGTCCCTACGTGCCTGTGTGACATGTGTGATTTGTGCTCCCTCTCATCTGACAATGCCTGCTTGCCCACATAGGGGATTTGGATCCATGAGTTACCTTTGTGTGGCACTGTATGCACATCTGTATGATTGGTATTCAGGTCTCCTCATGTGTTGTGTGGTTGCCTGGGGACACTGGCACCCCCCTCACCTGTTGTGTATGATGTGCAGTGTGGGTCTGCCTGTTTGTGTTTGTGCATCTGCACCACTGCATTGGCATATCTTGGGTGTGCCATTGGCTGTATGTAGTTTGGTGGGTTTCCCCTGCTGTCCCTGGGACTCCTAGGTCATCGGTCAGCACAATGATCATGGTTTTTGTGTCCCATTGCTGCCATGGTATGGTATCTGTTCACCTCACATCTGCAGTCTCCACAGGGTATCTGCATTTGTGTGCCCATTGGTGCAAATATGTGGGTCTGCATTCTGATGGTCACTTCTGTCATTGTGTCATTGATGATTGTTGACGGTGTCAGCCCCCATGGGTGTTGTTTGTCTGCACATGGCCAAAGGTATGTCTTATTTGCACTGCAGTATTTGGCTCCCCCAATTTATGTTGCAATGGGACACATACACTACTTTGCCACTGATGTGTTTGTTGTTCTGTGACCAGGAATCATCCATGCAGTTTGGCAGTTGCACCTCTTTCTTTGTCAACACTTACCTTTTGGTCACTGTGATGATGGGGGTTTGGACCCCATTGCCACAATGTTCAAAATGTGCTTCAGCTATGGACCCCACACTTACCTTTTGGTCACTGTGGTGATGGGGGTTTAGACCCCATTGCCACAATGTTCAAAATGTGCTTCAGCTATGGACCCCACACTTACATTTTGGTCACTGTGATGATGGGGGTTTGGACCCCATTGCCACAATGGTCATGGCCTGCTTGCATTGTGGGTGCCACACACATATATGTGTGGCACATGTGCTAGGGGGTCACATTGTATGTTCAAAGTCATGTTCGGTGTTGTAGACATTTGACACAGTCTACACACGCTTGTCATGGTGTTGGGGGGATGTCTTCTTCTTGCATTCCCTAGGTTGTGGTGTGCTGGTTGTGTCATGCATTGTCCATCCTATGAGTGGGGGTGGTAGTAGTGGTAGTCATCCAGCCCCCCCTGGCTGAGGGTGGTAGTAGTGGTAGGCATCCAGCCCCCCCTGGCTAAGGGTGGTGGTAGGCATCCAGCCCCCCCTGGGTGAGGGTGGTAGTAGTGGTAGGCATCCAGCCCCCCCTGGCTAAGGGTGGTGGTAGGCATCCAGCCCCCCCTGGGTGAGGGTGGTAGTAGTGGTAGGCATCCAGCCCCCCCTGGCTAAGGGTGGTGGTAGGCATCCAGCACCCCCTGGGTGAGGGTGGTAGTGGTGGTAGGCATCCAGCCCCCCCTGGGTGAGGGTGGTAGTAGTGGTAGGCATCCAGCCCCCCCTGGGTGAGGGTGGTAGTAGTGGTAGGCATCCAGCCCCCCCTGGGTGAGGGTGGTAGTAGTGGTATGCATCCAGCCCCCCCTGGGTGAGGGTGGTGGTAGGCATCCAGCCCCCCCTGGCTGAGGGTGGTAGTAGTGGTAGGCATCCAGCCCCCCCTGGGTGTGGGTGGTAGTAGTGGTAGGCATCCAGCCCCCCCTGGCTGAGGGTGGTAGTAGTGGTAGGCATCCAGCCCCCTGGCTAAGGGTGGTGGTAGGCATCCAGCCCCCTGGCTGAGGGTGGTAGTAGTGGTAGGCATCCAGCCCCCCTGGGTGTGGGTGGTAGTAGTGGTAGGCATCCAGCCCCCCTGGCTGAGGGTGGTAGTAGTGGTAGGCATCCAGCCCCCCTGGCTAAGGGTGTTGGTAGGCATCCAGCCCCCTGGCTGAGGGTGGTAGTAGTGGTAGGCATCCAGCCCCCCTGGGTGTGGGTGGTAGTAGTGGTAGGCATCCAGCCCCCCTGGCTGAGGGTGGTAGTAGTGGTAAGCATCCAGCCCCCTGGCTAAGGGTGGTGGTAGGCATCCAGCCCCCCTGGCTGAGGGTGGTAGTAGTGGTAGGCATCCAGCCCCCTGGGTGAGGGTGGTAGTAGTGGTAGGCATCCAGCCCCCCTGGCTAAGGGTGGTGGTAGGCATCCAGCCCCCTGGCTGAGGGTGGTAGTAGTGGTAGGCATCCAGCCCCCCTGGGTGTGGGTGGTAGTAGTGGTAGGCATCCAGCCCCCTGGCTGAGGGTGGTAGTAGTGGTAGGCATCCAGCCCCCCCTGGCTAAGGGTGGTGGTAGGCATCCAGCCCCCCCTGGCTGAGGGTGGTAGTAGTGGTAGGCATCCAGCCCCACCTGGGTGTGGGTGGTAGTAGTGGTAGGCATCCAGCCCCCCCTGGCTAAGGGTGGTGGTAGGCATCCAGCCCCCCCTGGGTGAGGGTGGTAGTAGTGGTACGCATCCAGCCCCCTGGCTGAGGGTGGTAGTAGTGGTAGGCATCCAGCCCCCTGGCTAAGGGTGGTGGTAGGCATCCAGCCCCCTGGCTGAGGGTGGTAGTAGTGGTAGGCATCCAGCCCCCCTGGGTGTGGGTGGTAGTAGTGGTAGGCATCCAGCCCCCTGGCTGAGGGTGGTAGTAGTGGTAGGCATCCAGCCCCCCTGGCTAAGGGTGGTGGTAGGCATCCAGCCCCCCTGGGTGAGGGTGGTAGTAGTGGTAGGCATCCAGCCCCCTGGCTAAGGGTGGTGGTAGGCATCCAGCCCCCCTGGGTGAGGGTGGTAGTAGTGGTAGGCATCCAGCCCCCCAGGGTGAGGGTGGTAGTAGTGGTAGGCATCCAGCCCCCCTGGCTGAGGGTGGTAGTAGTGGTAGGCATCCAGCCCCCCTGGCTAAGGGTGGTGGTAGGCATCCAGCCCCCCTGGCTGAGGGTGATAGTAGTGGTAGGCATCCAGCCCCCCTGGGTGTGGGTGGTAGTAGTGGTAGGCATCCAGCCCCCCTGGCTGAGGGTGGTAGTAGTGGTAGGCATCCAGCCCCCTGGCTAAGGGTGGTGGTAGGCATCCAGCCCCCACTGGCTGAGGGTGGTAGTAGTGGTAGGCATCCAGCCCCCCCCTGGGTGAGGGTGGTAGTAGTGGTAGGCATCCATCCCCCCTGGCTAAGGGTGGTGGTAGGCATCCAGCCCCCTGGGTGAGGGTGGTAGTAGTGGTAGGCATCCAGCCCCCTGGGTGAGGGTGGTAGTAGTGGAAGGCATCCAGCCCCCTGGCTAAGGGTGGTGGTAGGCATCCAGCCCCCCTGGGTGAGGGTGGTAGTAGTGGTAGGCATCCAGCCCCCCTGGGTGAGGGTGGTAGTAGTGGTAGGCATCCAGCCCCCTGGCTAAGGGTGGTGGTAGGCATCCAGCCCCCCTGGGTGAGGATGGTAGTAGTGGTAGGCATCCAGCCCCCCTGACTAAGGGTGGTGGTAGGCATCCAGCCCCCTGGGTGAGGGTGGTAGTAGTGGTAGGCATCCAGCCCCCCTGGCTAAGGGTGGTAGTAGTGGTAGGCATCCAGCCCCCCTGGGTGAGGGTGGTAGTGGTGGTAGGCATCCAGCCCCCTGGGTGAGGGTGGTAGTAGTGGTAGGCATCCAGCCCCCCTGGGTGAGGGTGGTAGTAGTGGTAGGCATCCAGCCCCCCCTGGGTGAGGGTGGTAGTAGTGGTAGGCATCCAGCCCCCCCTGGCTAAGGGTGGTAGTAGTGGTAGGCATCCTGCCCCCCCTGGGTAGGGGTGGTGGTGCGCATTCAGGCCCCTGTGTGCATATGTGGCATTGGTGATGGGCATCCCGCCCCTATGGTGCTGCTGTTGCTGGTGTAAGTATATTCTGCATCCCTCTGTGTGTGTGTGATGTGTCGTGTACGTGTTGTATGTGTTTTGTGGTTGGTGTCTGACTTACCTTCTGCGCCGTACGCGTCCGTGCCTGTTCCGGTAGTAAATGTAGAATATTGGTATGATCGGGACGAAGGGATTCATGGTTGGTTCGTGTCGTTCGTCCTTCTCGTTGCTTCGCGTCGTCCTCGTCGCTTCGCGTCGTCCTCGTCGCTTCGCCTCGTCCTCGTCGCTGGCGTGTTCGTCTCGGAGCCGTGGATCGTGTTGTGGCACGAATCGGAGCTTATGTGCGCCTCTCCCGGATGCTTTGACGTGCCGTGCGTAGCGATGGGTTCGGCGCGTACGGAAAGCGCATCGTACTCGTTCGGCCGGACGGAGCTGCATTTTTCCTTCCGTGCGACTCGATTCGGCGTTTCCGGATTCGCCTCGGTCGGGGAACAGGACCTGGTTTGGGTGAGTACGGCTCGGCCGGATTCTGTGCTGTTGTGCGCATCGTACTTACTCGTTCGGTGTGCTGTACGGATCGGTCGGGAAACAGGCTTTCGCATGGTTTTTTTCCCGACCGAATGGTATTGGGTGCGCCTCCGACCGAGATCGGAATCGGCCCCTTAGTGTCCAGCAGTTTCCCTGAGTTGGTATAGTGTAGAGTGGGAAAAGTAAAACATTAGTTCTTTATTTTGGAGTAAGGTTAATTTTAAAAATGTATGTTTAAGTGGTAATAGCATTTTATATATGTGTATTAAAAAAATACATTTATGTCTGACAATTAATTTAAGATAAACATTTTATTGTAAATACAGAAAAAAAAAATAGGAATTAAATACAAAACAATATTTATATTTTATTTATGTCTTTATTTTCATTCAAAGACTCAAGCAGAGAAATAATATACATTTATTTTTATTAACATTGTTTGATATATATATTGTCATACAGAGAAATAACAATACATTTTTATTTTTGGACACATTGCATTTTTAGTACATATTTAAACATAAACATATAATATTTAATTAAAGTCAGCATGAAACATTGTTATGTTTTTTATAATGTAGAACTTGGTAAATATGTACATTTTTTACAAATAAAAGATGTAGTTGTCCACTGGTTTTTATACATTTTTTAATACATATTTTTTTGGTAACAGTTATAGAATTTTTATTTACATTGTAAGTATGCATTAAATAATTACAAATAGTGTACATTTTTCATAACATATATTTTTTTACAATGTTTTCATTGCATAACTTTTTAAAATATTTTTTGCATATTTTCTGATAAATAATATTATATTTTGTATAATAATATTTAAATTGTAAATACAAAACAAATTATCAAGGTAAGAAAGCATTTTGAAAAAGAAAAATATTTTTAGCATTAATACATTTTTTCACATTTTTAGCAAACAGTACAAATTTTTCTAACACATTGGTAAGTTAACATATTTTATTTTAATGTAAAATAATAAATATTACTTATTTCCTAATATTTAATATTATAATTTAACATTTTTAAACAACAAAGAAAAAACATTTTGTACATTAGTAATATTAAATAGTATTTAAAAAAAAAAAATTACATTTCTAATGTACATTGAGTTTAATGTTAAAAAGTATTTTTATTATTTCATTTAGGTAGCCATTTTCTAAACTAAGGGGCCGATTCCGATTCGGGCCGGAAATCTCTCCGACCGAGCCGGACCCGGAGAGATTTCCGACCGAATCGGACCCTAGCAGCCCGACCGAACGAGTATGATGCGCACGTATGCTATCGGACTCGATTCGGTCGAACTCCCATTGAAGTCAATGGGAGCCTGTCGTACAACTCGTACGCGGGCTCCCATTGACTCAATGGGTGCGAGGCGAACAAGGGCGCCCCCTACAGCGCGTACGCGGCGAAGCGACTCGCGCCGTACACGCACAGGTAGGGGGACCCATGGGTCCCTCTTGTGTGTGACTCGCGCAGCTACGCATACAGGTGGGTCCGACACGGACCCCCAAACTGCGGCTCCCACTGTTTCTTCGAGCCGGACGGTGCGAGTAGGTCGGACTGCTCACGGCGCGCATCGTACTTGCCCGGCCGGGGAACGTCTCCATTGCGCGGTGCGAGGCGCATTCGTGCGAGTCGGTCGGTGCGGTTGGGACGGGCGTACGAGTCGGTCGGCAAATTCGCACGCGCTCGCATCGTACTCGTTCGCCCGGACGCACGTACGAATCGGTCGGGAAAAAGGGCTCCGAATCGGATCCGGTTCAGCCGAATCCGATTCGGTGCCCTACCGGCCGAGATCGGAATCGACCCCTGAGTTGTATTTTGTAGGCTATCTGTGTTGTTTTATGTCATTTCTGAGGGGAGAAGCTTGCTGTTGGAAGCTGCGTCGCATCGGTTAAGGTATGTTTAATTTAATTACTTTTAGGCTTAATTTAGGTGTAGGGCGCAGGTAGTTAGGTAGTCTATAGTGTATGAAATGTTTGTATTTTGTGTTTTATGTGAGGTTTCGTTTGTAGGTTTGCGTATGCGAAATGCGGTTAGTGCGTTGATAGGTAGGTGTTAGGGTATGTTCTATATGTTTAATAATGTATGGTATGGTGTATGGTGTATGGTGTTATTAGTATGTTTATGTGTGTTTTTTAATGATTTTATTGTATATTTGTGCGGGAGGGATTGTGTTGTTTTTTCCACAGGTTTTATTCGTTTGGAAGTTGCCGTTGGGAGAAGTTTCCTTTTTTTTATTAAAGGAACTGTGTATTAGTTTCTAGTAAACTAATAATTATTTTACAGTTCCTTTATTTTTCGGGTTTTCCTGGAGTGTTTCTTTTTTATTTACATTTTTCGGGCTTTTAATGGATTCAAGTCTATGGATATGTTGCCGGCGGATTATATTTTACACAGTTGTATTTTTACATTTTTGTTGGGGACTTTTAACTAAGTTTTGGGATTTGTACACGTTTGGATTTATTTATGGCAGTTTGGATTCAAATCTTCAGCAGCAAAAAAGTAAGTTATTTTAAATTATTTACAATGGGAGGGAAATGTAATTTTTGAAATTGTCATTGATATTTTTAAATATATTAAATATATTTATGTCAATTATTTTTTTTTTAAAGTTAAAATTAATCAACATAATATTTATATTTTAGATGTTTGCAAAGAAATGTTTATTTAAGAATTCATTTCAGAATTACGATTTTTCTATGATTTTGAAATATTGTTTTAAAGTAGGGATTTAGGGGCTTATTACAATGGCGGACAAAAGTGCCTCCGCAGTGCTGGCGGTGGCAGAAAACATCGATTTAGTTACTCCGGAAGCGGTCTTTGCAACTGTCATAGTACAATGGACCAAAATAGCCCAATTTCCGACCGCTGCGGTGTTTCCAGCCCCGCACGATTTTACGTTACGCAAGGGTGCCGGACGGAGCCAACAGAGAAAGGCCGCCATGTGGAATAACGTTCCGTCCGCCAACCAGATTACGATGTATCAAACAGCCCATCACACTGCGGCGGTAAAACCACCGCATCTCAGATGGCGGAAGCACAACTACGGAGAGAGAAACTCGAGCCTGAAACGCCTCAACACGATCTGAGCCGTCATGGATCCTGCCCTACAGGCCTTTCCGCTGCTCTACCTGATCCACTACCAGCAGATAAGACGCCGTCACGTTCAACAGCTAAGGTAATTTCAAAACATCTTCCAGCATGCAACCCCTGTACAACACCAACACCCAGCAATCGTGCAGGCAGGGCCAGCTCTAGGAGGCTTTGGGGCACCGGGCAAAGTGGAATGTGCAAGGCCCCTCTAATTTACATGAGTGACACCTTCAGGGCTCCTGAAGCTGCCTTGTGCAGACTCCTCCTGGGCCGCTGCACCCCTCTCTGCCACCTACAAGCACCTCTCCCACAGCTCCGATCGGGCTGAAGGTGTCAGAATAGCTTTGGGGCTGAGAGTCAATACACTGCATGTATGAAACATTACCCAATAGGAAGATTTGAACCCCTCTGTAGTAATTCCTTACACGAGGTGGGGTGTGCACCTTTCACTTTCCGCTGTTTGCGTGAGGAGAAGGAGGTTTTCCTAACAGGGGCGGACTGTGATTCAACTGTGGGACACGCTTTAGTTTGCCACCAAGTTGAATTGCACGGCGCTTGCAACTCCTCCGCACCGAATCTTGCCTGCTTACTAAAAGGAATGCCAGTACCTTCCATAATTCCCACACTCACGTTGCTGTCTAACGGAAGTTATCTCATCCTTAAAAACCACAACTGCTGTGGCTTACGGGCAGGCATACCATACATTGTAACCGTTTCTGAACGAGTCACTTGTTGCAGCAATGTCCTATTTCTGCCCCCACATGGGATTGTAGATAAGACGCTGTGGCCTCCCATTCCTACTGTGAAAACAGATTTCAATAAACTAAGCAGACTCAAAGGGCTATTGTTAAAACAAGTAGTGGCTCTCAATTCGGCTCGAGAGACCTTCGAATTACAGGTGGCCAGGACTTCTAGTGAAATCCAGTCATTGTTGAACACGAATCTCCCACTACATTTTGGGGAACTGATTCATCAAATATTTTATGCTTCTGAGACCGAAGGCCTTGCACATTTTTTTCAAACTGGTGGGATCTGGCCTTGTTCCATCTTCACAGACGATATTTGTTGTAATACCCCCTTTCATACAATGTATTTTTCAAGCACTTTTGGAGGCTTGCCGTTAATCCTCTTGGTCGCTGGTGCAGTTCTGGTGCTTCTACTACTACTTCGGAATGGCTGCCCGTCATGTGGTACTCGACCATCTGGTTCAATTACAACTGTACCGTAGACGGATGCATGAACTTTTTGGGTGCTTGCCTCTGGCTGTCATAAGTGCTGCTTATGGACTCACCTACCGTTACGCCTATTTCACTTGCGTTCAACCTGTATTCTGGTGCAGAAAGTGCTCATTCACCTGGGCTGTGGATTTGTGCCTCTCCAACACAGCGCGGCCTGAAGCCAATTATGACCTGTTAATGGATCCTTTGTTGGCTCATGACCTGGCCTGTTCCGATGAGGACCGCATGCTGCTTGCTGCCTTGATTGGAGTGTTGACATGCTGGAATACGTGTGAGGCTGCACTGCGCCTCTTACAGAAAAGTGTCATTGAATATGACGCAAGTTGCCCAGATATAATCCAGGATGCAATGGATTATGACGAGCACGTATACTCCTTCGGACTGCTAAATTGGATGGCGTACCAGTATGCGTTTAACGACAACGATTTCTTTTTGGAAAACATTGCCTTCCAAGGATCTAACGAATTGGTGCATTTCTCAGACGCACCTTGAGCATATTTTGAATCTGCAAATAGCCAAATATATATATTTTTCTCTTAATTCCTTTTTCCACTTCTATTCTCTTTTACTTTAACCACAGTGCTTAGGTTCTGCTTACTTATGAGATATGGATTCGTTATTTGCTACAACCTGGCCAGGGGGAGGGTGTCACATGGTTAAAAGGAGCACTGTCGACATCTTTAAGTTAGCATGAGCACGGGAGCCATGATGATGCTTTTGCGCACATTACTAGACGGTTTCTCTTACGCCTTTCACATGAGAACTGGCTGCTGCGATCGTTCTCTGCTTATTCCTGGAGTTTAGTCTGAACATTGTAAGCAAGGTCAATCAACAATGCCCCTTGTAATTCTGTTCTGGTCAGGCACTAGCACATGGATAAAACAGACCCTGCAGCTGCTGTTTGTGGAACACTCATACTTTGATATTACGAGAATGCATGTTTAACAGACACACACCTGGAGAGGGACCTTTCCAGGGAGAAGAGCATTACAAACCTGTGCTGTAGAAATACAATCTATGGCCTAACGGTATGGGGTCTGCTGACAAAGCCCAGAGATCTTCTATTATATAATGATACTCATTCTGTCCACGGGGAGGGAGCTAAGACACTATAGTCCTGTCTCCATCGTCTTGATAAAATGACGTCTCCTTTCATAATGTATGGACCTGCTGCGATGCTGACAATATTGGTATTATGCATAATTACGCTAGTAGTGGCATGTATACTGCATTTTAGAGCACGTTATTTGAAATAAATATTCCAAACTAATCAAGTGACTCTGTCAGATCCTGTTGTGGACAGGTACAAGAGTGTGAGCGAAAGGGAGTGTCTTGTTAGCGCGATTCCTGAGAGATCAGGGAGTGTTGTGTTCTGGGTTGTCTAATCATTTGCTTTTCTATTTGTGAGTAGGAGAGCAAATGAGACACTATAGCTAGTCGGTCTTTGGGCTTGTGGGTACTAAGGCGGTAGGAAGGCATAGCCCCTATACATATGGCCATAGAATTCAAAAGGTACCACTTATGACACTACACTTAGGTCATCAATCAACACATTTGTGGCACAGAGATGATATTTGAATGAAAGTCATCATCACTGCTGTATCACTGTGATCCAGCAATGCAAGTAATGCATTGGTCCACAATGAGATGACTTGTCACAAGCAATACAGTGACCAGCCCCTCATCTGTTTCAACTAATATGTCATTTGTATGCCACCAGCACAACAATCATGGCTCATGGTGACAGTCCCTGACTGTCACACCTAACAACAACCTTCACACATACCCCTCACCTACCCATCTTCCACCTTCACTGCTAAACACCTGGGACCATGACTGATAAAGGTGAAAAAAGTCCCTATGAGTTCCCTGCTACCCAATGCAACACCCTGGTGTGTATCTCAAAATCTCTGAGTTGAACTCAAGGATGTAGCACCGATGAAGTATGCAGTTCCTGTAGGGTGGGGAAAGAAGAGAAGAAGGCTAGGTTGGTCAGCACCCTTACTCAGTAGTGGAGTGTGGGTGTCTCCCAATGTCAGTGCTAAAGAGGCACACTCAATAATGAAGCTGATCAGTGTGGGAGAGACCCAATCAACTGACCGCAGTGCTGCTTCCACAACCTCAAGTGTAGCCCCCTGTGGAATGTTTGTATATAGGGACTCCACATCGAGTGTCATTAGTAGTTGGATCTCCTGGTCAGTGTCAATGGTATTGATAAGTCTCAGGACGTCCCTGGTGTCCTGCAAGAATGATGGGGTCTTCTGGATCACTGGTTGGAGGAAGTGGTCGCAGAACCTGGAGAGAGGTTAGAGTAAAAAATTAATCCCGGAGACAATTGGCCGTCCGGGTAGGGGAATCCGATTTTTATGGATCTTAGGGAGTACATAGAAGTAAGGGACCTCAGGGTCTTTCTTGACCAGGAAGTCCGCCTCTTTCTTGCTGATCCATCCCTCAGTCTCAGCAGTACACATCTACACTACTAGGGCCCCTCACACACACCTCACCTATACGGCTTGGAAAAAAGATCTCCGACAAAGAGCCCCTCATTGGGTGCCCGTCAGGCATTGCAGTGCCAGCCTGACGAGGAGCAAGCCCTATGATGAAGCATGACACCCAAATGGGTGTGTGATGACCCCACTTCCCAAATTGGGAGACACCCACACTCCACTACTGAGTAAGGGTGTTGACCAACCTAGCCTCCTTCTCTTCTTTCCCCACCCTACAGGAACTGCATACTCCTTCTGTGCTACATTGTATTTATTGGGGCCTGTATGCTGGACCTATATGCGCCCCTTCTCCCTCATTTGTATTGAGTACTTGAGCTCAAGGATGTCTGGTTCAATGCTGAACTCAACGCCAGTGCCAAATACATTTATCACACACCACATCAAAAGAAGTCCAACAAGCATGGCCATGTGCAGCAAAACAGTGGATAGCCAATGTGATCCCATGCCTCCCTGGAACAGATATCATGTCACCTCTGGCCAACTGCACAGACTGCATAATCCAGGGTAATCAGAAGTAACATCCAAAATTACACATATATACCCCAAAGTGTGTGCATCTAGACAAATCTGCCAACACAGCCATAGACACTCCATCTGTTACAAAGTTACCATGGTGTCAGTGTGCCACACAAGCATTCCCACGAAAAGGGATTTCGTAGTTATAAGTTGCCTTCTGATCTTAAAAGAAAGTATTAGGAGAACTGTTAACGATAGGAAGGCAAGGGCGGTTACGAGGTGAATCAGGAGTCGCAAAAGGATGCACCAAGATGGCATCCAGGAAAAAAAAGGGAGAAGGAGGGAATAGTGAGATTAGTGGGGATTTCTCTCCTTCGGGGGAGGGGGAAGGTGGAGGGGGAGCATCTAGAAAAAGAGAGTTCTTGGAAAAAGTTTTAATGTGTCAGAATACGGATAGATTTTGCAGAGAAATATATTATATATCTTAGTCTGAGAATACATTTAGGCACTTTAAGCTTTTTGTTTTTTTTTGCACTTTATACGCTTGCTGCTATCCCAAACTGCTGCTCTAGACTAAATTTGCACACTAGATGGATAATTTTAAAGGAGTGGTTTTACAGGATGCTAAGTTGTCAGCTAAAGGACAATTGTAGAATGCAATACAGGTACCTATGCTTTACCACATGCCATGTTTTAGCCGTCTTTGAGCGCTTTTGCTCAAGCATAGTTTGCACTTTAGCTGCTGTAGGTATCGATGCTCTACTGCATGCTATGTTTTTGCCGCTGACGAGGACTGCTGCTTGAAACATAGCTTGCACAATCTGCATAATTTGCACTGTTGTTGTAGGTACCTATGTCTTACTGCATCCTATGTTTTTGCTGCTATCAAGAGCTGCTGTTTAATGCATAATTTGCACAATTCGCACAATTTGCACTTTAGTTGTTGTAGGTATTTATGCTCTACTGCATGCTATGTTTTTGTTGCTATCAGAAGCAGCTGTTTATTGCATAAATTGCACAATTTGCACAATTTGCACTTTATCTGGTCAATTTCCAGGAAGAGATTTTATTGGAAGGATTTCTATGTGTCTCATGCCAATATTTTTATCAGGGTCAGAATTAGGAGCAGAGTCAAGGTCAGGGAGGTATGTTCAACTTGTCATGAGGAGATATGCGTCTTGTAAGCCTTTATATGATTTTAAAATATTCCATAAAGCACAAGAATGATGAATAGGAATAAATTAACAATCCTGTCCCTTAATGCTAATGGTCTTAACAACAGGCGCAAAGCCTATGCAGTAGAAAGTTGGCTCAGAGGGCATAACCCCGAAGCAATTTTTCTTCAAGAGACGCATTTTCGAAGTTTGTCAGATGCTAGTAAAATCTTTAAGAATTGGGCGGGTTTCTATTGCTCATCTGTCTCGGGTATTGCGCAAAGGGGTGTGGGTATTCTTTTAGGTAAGCACGTCCAATTTCATGTTAATGGATCATATTCTGATCCGGATGGTAGATGGATGTTTTTACATGGAAAATTAAATCAGCTAAACCTCATACTGGCTACAATCTATGCACCAGTGATAGATGATCCACTCCCTATCTTACAATTAAAACAAGCTTTATTGTGCATACCTGGACAGATCATATGGGGAGGAGATTTTAATTTTTTACAGGACCCCTCACTTGACTCGACAAAATTAGAACGTAAACAAAACAAACCGCAAGTTGCTATTGCTCTGTCTAACTGTAAAACTGACCTAGATATTATAGATAAATGGCGATTTAACAACCCAGTTAAACGTGGTTATTCATGCTACTCAGCTAAATATGATACAGCATCAAGAATAGACTTTTTTCTGACCTCCCACAATCTTGAAGTTAGCAATTATGAACACATTTTAAACGCCTTTTCGGATCATGTCTTAATTAAAATGGAAATTGCTGTAGGGAATACGGATAAAGGTGCAGCAAGAAGATGGTATTTCAATAAACTTAATTTAACAAATGATTTATGGTGCACAGAAATAGATAATGAGATTAGGGCCTTTTTCTCCATAAACAAAGATTCAGCCCCCATTAATGTGACCTGGGATGCTTTTACGGCTACGTTAAGAGGCATAATTACCTCAAAAGATATCCCGCAACAAAGGGCGAAAAAAGAGGAGAGAATCATGTTGGAAACAAGACTTGCTCGTGCAAATCAGGAACATATTATGAATAGGGGCCCAAACACTAACCAAGAATTATCAGAAGCCAAAACACAAATGAGAGAATTCTATTATGGGTTAGGTGATATGGCGAGCAGGACTTACCTGCAGACAGTCTATGAAGACAGCGAGTACACAGGGAAACTGTTAGCCTGGCAGGCAAAAGAGAATCAGGTGCGCAATAGGATCGAGAGTATCTGGAATGAAGAAACTAAAACACACTCAAGTAGGACACCGGATATAGGCGAAGTTTTCCTCAGGCACTATAAAGGAATTTATCAATCGGACTATAATGCACCTTCAGAATTGATTCATGGTTTTTTTCGCGACTTGCCAGTCCCTATTTTAAATATGAATTTTTGTAGGGAATTATTAGCTGATTTTACTAAGGAATAACTTGATTTAGTCATAAGCTCCTTGCCTAATTGTAAAGCGACGGGGGAAGATGGCTTTCCCGCGGAATTTAAAAAAAAATTCGCTCCAACTCTAAATTCTGAAATCTTAAACTTAGCGAACTATTTACTACAAAGGGGCGACCCGCCGTTATCTTTTCGCACAGCAGTAGTGGTCAGCATTTTAAAGAAGGATAAAGATAGTGAAAACGTAAACTCCTATAGGCCTATAAGCCTTTTAAATGCTGACTATAAAATATTTACAAAACTCCTCACTAATAGGCTAATAGAATGGTAGGTTCACTTTTTGAGAGGGATCAGTGTGGTTTTGTAGCTGGGAGACAGCTACATACCAACACAAATTTTTTATTGGAAGCATTGGATTTTTTTCACATAAATAAGACTGAGGCGCAGGTCTGGTTTCTATACGCCGAAAAAGCGTTCGATCTAGTATCATGGGATTGTCTGTTTCTGATTTTAGAAAAATTCGGCTTTCCAAAGGAGTTTGTTCATTTAATAAGGCAGCTTTATACGAATTCTCAAGCGCAAATTTTAATTAATTCGGTGAATATAGGTACATGTCAAATAAATAGAGGCACTAGGCAAGGGTGTCCTCTTTCTCCGATTTTATTTGCGTTATTTATCGAGCCACTTGCAATAGCAATTAGACAAAAAAAGGCGTATACGGCCCCGCTTCAAGGTATGACCAATATAAAACTTTACGCCGACGATATAGTTCTTTTTTAAACTCAAAAACAGACACTCAGTTAGAAATCATGAAGATCTTTTCAGATTTTCAAGCAATAGGAGGTTACAAAATAAATAAGACTAAAACAGAGATTATACTGTGTAATTGCTCTGTTGACTCTCTATTGCTAGAATTTAGGAATGTATATAATACTCGCCCAAAGAGATATCTAGGGATATTTTTTACGGAGAGAATTGAAGATCTATTCCACTTAAACTATACTCCGTTGTTGAAAAAAGTGAAATGCCTGTTAATACGATGGAACAGCTCCCACTATCAATAATGGGTCGAGTAGCATTAATTTGCATGTCTATTCTTCCACTTTTTAATTTTCTCTTTAGTGCTGCCCCGTGCCCATTGCAAGCAGCCTATTTTAAAGAAATAGATAGCATGTTTTCTTCTTTTTTATGGTCTAATAAGATACCGAGATTGGCACTTAGCACTTTAAGGTACCCTGTTGCATAAGGAGGGCTGTCCCTTCCAAATATTAGGAATTATTATCAAGCGACCTTTGCCCATCACAGTCTTAGATTTTTTATATTGGACCCCCAGGAGGCAGACAATTTTTGGGGGAAAAAGATCTTAAAGGAATATAATATTAATGATCCTACTAGAATAACCAAGTACCCTAAAAAAGTACGCTATATGTCCCTCCAATGGACACTTAAACAAAAAACCCAATTTATAACATTTTATAATATCCCGAGATTTAATAATTCAACTAGTATGTCCCATTTTTTTACGAGGGAAAGGTATTTTTTAGAGCCTAGTATTTTACAGATGTGGGAAGAAAATGGATACCTGCAGATTCGGGATTTCACTATGGGAAATTGCTGGAAGTCATGGCCAGAGATCGAAATGGGGCTTTTACACTCTAAAAGAATCTTGAAGTGATCATTCATCAGAATAAAACCCTTGCTACAAAAATTTGACATTAAAAACGCATCCGTTAGAGCAAGATTAAGTGAAGCCTTTGACTCCCGATTCAACGGAAGATTAGTGCCTGAGTTAAAATTATTGATGAAAATAACCCTCCCTTGATATATGAAGAAATCCGGGATAGATGGTGGAGAAGGGAAGGGATGCAGGTCTCAAAATTAACCTGGGATAGAATAAATAAATTGAATGCATCAACTCTCAGAGGCGCAAACTTCAAACACATGCAGTTCTATTCAAAATGGTTGATCTATAGAACCCCTTCCTTTCTCCATAAGATATACCCACAGATTGAGGACAATTGTTTCCGTTGTGCGAAAGAGGGTGGTGGCACCTGGCTACATATTGTTTGGGAATGTCCGAAGATCAGTAGTTTTTGGGAAGGAATAGAAACTTATCTCAGAACTATCCTGGGCTCTTCTATCTCCCTAGATGTAGATATTGCGGTTCTGGGATGCTCTCCTAATATTACAGCACAAGAAGAATGCCTGTATATTGCAGCATTGGTAGCAAGATCTTTAATTTTACAATGTTGGCGATCAGATAAGGTACCTTCTTTTCAAGCGTGGAGAGCGAAGTTAAGCAAAATCAGAGAACTGGAAAAAAATATGCAATAAGATCAAGCTCCATCAAAAAGTTTGAGAAATGCTGGCGTTTATTGGGGACATAGGTTATAGTTAGGGTCAGTTTCAGAACGTTGGGTCGTGCTCATCTCCTAGGAGTGAAGGTATTTATTTCTGTATTAAATAATGTAGTAAATTATTTTACATGTTTGCTTTATCCTTCATAGGCCTATGCCTAATTGTCCAGTATGTCGCATCTTTTAGATAGTATTTCTCTTTTGCAACTGGGTGTTGTGAGAGACCGATGAGATATGTTCATTCTTAAATATTTAGCACTTTGCACTTTTGAAGGTATTTATTTCTGTATCAAATAATGTATCTGTGAGTATTCTGATCATTTTGTATCATGCATTCGTATTCAACAGTCATGTAGTTTTGTAATTTGCACAAACTCTCAATAAAAATATATTAAAAAAATAAATAAATAAAAAAGCATTCCCACGCACAATCCTGACAAGTGATTGTACAAATATAGGGGGCCATATCACAATTGTGCACACAAAACAAGCTCATTAAAAAAACTCAACATATCCGTATATGCCATGCACACAAGAAATGCACGGTACAAAAAGAACACCCAGCTGAATGCATTCAAATACACACACTCCTTACACACAATGTCCTGCCAAAGCAACATAACACACACATGGACTTGGCAGTAGAAAGAGCCAAAACAGGCCAAACACTGCATCACTCACCACCAAATTTAAAACATATGCACATCAAAACACATCCCATAGCAATATCAGCTGAACATCAGGGGACTAACACCTGGCAAGGCCAATGCATTATCCACTGACAGCAGTGCATGCACAGCAAGCTGTGTGTGAACACCAGGAAAATCAGTAACAGGCATAACTGAATTCACCACCATGACCTTGAACATCACAAATCATCACAGCACACCCATCACTTCACACTCAGGATGGGTAGCAGTGCTGCAGCAAACAGGTACTCACTTTTGCTATCACCTACTGCTACACAACTCAGGCAAACACATATGGATGGAACAAGACAAGAGGACTGTGCTGGAAACCCATCTGTACTGTACATGATTAACCATGACTGCAATCAAGTAAACCCAAATAGCACATATCACAAAGTGAAACAGTGCTGAGGGGCACAATGGTTCTGGACCTGGACACAAATCATTCTCCCACAGTACAGTGTCACACTATGGAATGGTGTGGAGAGTCAAACATTCGCATGGCATGCAGTGGCACATGTTCTGACTGAAGTGGTGTATACAGGAGTATTGTACCGGTGAGCAGAGTACAGAGCAAAAAACCATAGTGGAGTATCTCACATTGTGTAGGCCTCAAATGGTCTTCCTGTTACTGGTATGAATCAGAATAACACATAGTGAAGCACATGAAGTGTAAAGTGACAGCAATGTAAGTGAAAAGTCACATACAATGTTTGTTTCCCAGAGTCAGTCAGCACAGTGAGAACAAAGGTAAGCAACAGCTATGCCTGATCCCAAACCTCACAACACAGACATTGCAGTGACACACTCTGCATACCCACAAATGATGTGGACAAGATGTAGGTGTACCCTAGGACTGGGAGGTCACGACACACTGCACATTGCTCCGGCAACAACGCAAACATGTGCACAAAACCTCCAGCAGGTGTCTGATCATGGAAACAAACAGGCACTCATCAACTGGATCATACATGTGTGAAAGGGCAATGCTCAAGGGCACATACACATTAATACTTCAGCTAATGACAGGACAATCACACTGTATCATAACTCAAGTGCACACATGTACATTTACCCATGTGACTATGAAGCCATACCTATCCAAGATGACAACACACCTACACTGGTGTGTACACATCAAGATAGATACCACAGATATGATGTGCCCTGTCCACCCCTCAAGTCATCATGTAAATCGAAATAGCTGCTCTTGATGGAGAGCATACAAGTGTGACATGTGAAAAATAGTAGAGGCCACCCAACACAATGAACAGGTCAAGATTAGACCATCACAGACAAGCATCATGGCCCCATGAAGCCTCAGAGCCTAAAAGAACATCAGTTGCGGTAATCTCTGGGAACACCTGCAATAGCAAATGAAGTACATGCCAATGGGAATGTTGCATTCTGAGAATGGAACTGATGAACACATACACATAAATTGTACTGCATCATTAGCAAGGCTAGCGACAAAGCTCAGAACATAAATATAGTTTTATTGCATTAAACTCTGTATCTGCATCCAAAGTGCTAAACATTAAGGGCAATGGCCAGTCCAAACTAGAGTCCACACATGTGTGCATGGAAACTTGCCCGAAAACATTTCAACACAGTCCACTGCCATGGAAATCTCCCCCGGATAGGGCCATCAAATGGGCAGGTCAGGCACCACTCAGGGATGAATGGGGTGGGAAGGGGGAATCTGCTTCAATTTTGTGGAGAACTGGGAGGGGGATGACTGTCTGGGGCAGTCGGAGGACTGGACCTGGTAGGGGGAGAATTTGTTGATGTAGAGGGATCCCTGGATGTGTGAGCCTGAGGGCTGGCTGGACCTGGTGGAGTTGTCGCATGGGGAGGTGGTGAAATGCAGTGGGGAGGCTCAGTGGCTGATGTTGCTTGTGGAGAGCTGGGTCTCACGTGCTTGGGGATACAATATCCACCAAGTGTCTTGGGCCAAGGGAGAAGTGAGGTGGGCAAAACAGCCTCCTTCTTTCCAGAAAGTGGAGCAGGCGGTCGTGGATATTTCCAGGAAAATATTTCAGATCTGGTGGTATGCTTAGGGGGGGTGCATTTTACCCTGCCTCCCCTGTTTTGGAGGTACAACTACCTCTGGTTTTCTGTCCATGCTTCCTAGGGGGGGTGGGGGTGGGAGCGGAAGCCTTGGCACAACAGCCCTCTTAAGTGGGGGTGGGCAGTTGTGGCAGGCACCAAGTCCACGGCAGCCAGGGCAAGTTTTTGTGCGGATTTGGGATCAGGTGTGGGGATGGGAGGGCTCTTGGAGGGCGAGAAATGGGAGGTATGCAATGTGGATGCATGTTTCTTAGATTTCTGCTTCTCGGTGTCCTGTGATGGGCTTGTTGTTGTGCTGTCATGTGTGCTTCTTGTGTGCTTTAGGGATGATGTCTGGTGTCTCTGTCGCTTGGAGTGCTGTTGTCGTGTGCTGCGTGTGGATGACTTGGTGCCTAAGTGCTCTGGTGTGTGTGTGCTCTGGTCAGGTGGTGTCACTGGCAGGGTGGTTGTGGAAGAGACAGGAGCTGGACTGGGAGCTTGTGACTGCAGAATGGCTGCCGTCAGTGTGGAGGCCAAAGACTGGACAGTTCTGTGCAGGCCACCCACGTCCAAATGAATGCCCTCCATGAACGCAGCAACCTGTGACAACTTGTTGCCATGATCCTGGAGGGCATTCAGGAGCAAAGTCTGCCCCACAGACAGCTGCCGCAAGATGTCTATGGCCTCCACACTGAGGGCAGCAGGGGAGACAAGGACAGGGGCAGCTGTGCCTGGGGGGAAAGAGACTCTACCCTTCTTAAGGCAGCAGGCCCGGATACCAGTTGGAGGAGCATCAGGGAGGGTGGACACAGGACTGGGTGTGGCGGACGAAGAAACAGAGGTAGAACTTCCTTTGCCCGACAACACCGAGGAGTCACCGCTGGAGTGTGAAGATGTGAAGGTAGGTGTTTCTGGACCGGACTCCTCCAGGGCACTCCTGTCCCCCTCCCTGGCGCTGGTCCCCTCAGTGTCGCTGTACTCCCGGGGAGCAGTGATGCCAGTAATTTCCGCAACAGTATCGAGCCCCTCGTCTTCCCTGCTCTCGGTAGATGCTGTAAGAGACAGAGACACGGTTCAGTAAAGTGTCCGGCTCACAAACATGATATGCAATACAAACAGAAATGCTTGGACTGAAGGACCACATTTGACTCTCCATGTACTGTCTGCATAAGTCCAAAGAAATTCCTGATCAGCTGATGCATGGAAACATGCCTATTGGACAGTCATGCTCCATGTAGCGTTCACACTGCCAAATTGCTGTGCATGTGTCTACATCTCAACATCACATCCTATGGTCTGCAGGCACACCAACATGCCTTCAGCTAAGAGAGCTACACATCAAAATATGCTGTGTGTCTCACACTTGAAGTATGAGTCCACAGAACCCCACAGACTCAAAGTAAATGGAAACTATTGTTAAGTGAAATTACATCCTGACATCCACTAATTTAGGTACTGCAGCACAGCAACTGTTGAACATTGGTAAACAATCTGTAACTGTATCAATTACATGGAAATGCACAACACTAATCTCCAAATGCACCCTGACATGATGCTCACTGATGTTCACTGCCAGTTGATGTTTCAGAGTGACACTTATGCATATGTCACCTGGCCTCATGACAATCCAAACGTTGTACAGATGCTGAACCTCTAACCTCACCACTGAGGCTACTTAGAAGCGATTGCACCACACTAGAGACATCTCAGAGGTCCCTGCTTTGCTCAGGACTGGGATTAATGCAGTCTGTCATGCGCAACATCACACTTTGTACAATACTCACCCCCAACTTGCTGCTTTTGGGCTCTCAAGCGTCCATTCAGCTCTGGCTGTGTCACTGCCTTGATGCGGCCCAATAGTAGGGTCATGCTCCGGCGCGCCATCCAGCCACTTTTGCGGAATCAGCCCCAGCGTCATTTCTGCGACGTTTTTGCTGAGGCGGCAACTGTAATCCCACCTCTTGTGGCAGTGATTATGTCGCAGGTTAGAGACCCCCAGGGCCCGCACCTTGTGGGCGATGGCCCTCCATATTGCCTTCTGCTGATGGACCTTGAGCTGTAGGCATGGTAGACAATTTAAACACTGTATTGTGGACCATTGTGTGTCAGTACAGAACCATGTAAACACATACCACACACATAGATCAATGGACAGCAGAGTCCATAGACCTTGTCACATGCTACACTCTGAGCAAGCTTGCTAATCACAATTTATACATCTGTGATGATGGACCGACTCCCTGCCCATCTCATACACATGCAGAGTGCCAGCAGGGCAATCAAGGTGATACAGGGCATCATCTGTGATGCACAATGAGACTCAGCATGACCGAAAATACACTGTAAATGATGTCTAGTGGTCAGATTCACTGTGTCCAACACTACACACCCCTTTATGACCATGACCATTGCATAGCTACACGTGTCATGGAGCTCACAATTAGGTCCCTGATTGTACATTCTCTCACTCATTTCACAAGGTGTAGGCCTGTCTTATGTACTCCTCAGACCTCTAAATGCTGCTTCATATGTAGCAGGGTGGACTACTCATATGTCTTACAGAGTCCTTGTAGTAAGTGGCCTGGAGACACAGTGCATTTCCAGGACATGCCGGAGGTTTTTTCACAGAGGCAAAAAGTTGTACATCATAAGATTTACATGCATGTACAATGACAATAATGACACAGTACACACACATGGGCGACTCTACACATAATGGCACCAAAATAAGGATGACATATCCACTGTTCATTTATCATATGTGTGAGAGGTGATTTCCCACTGATCTAGTCAGATACAGGTCTTGTACTCTTGTGCATACTGGGCTCATCTACATTGTCTCACTGTCCAATCAGTACATCCCTTAATCAGTACCCTCTGCCCAATGGACAGGTACCATGTCACTGATGTTCATATGTATACTTAATGAACTTTTACAGGACATGTCACAGGGAACGTGTGTACAAAGTGAGATGTCATGAAGTCATCAATGTGACTGTACTACTGCTAAACCACGAAATATCAAATTCCTCATTGCATGCAGTCAGGGATCAGGGTGAATAAGGCTCTTCACCCTTTACTTGAATTCATTCTGCTAGACAGAGTCTCACACATGTACATTACACATTCTGAGATCAACAAGTGTGATGTTTAGCATCAATGGAGCTGCAACATTGCTGATGGTGCCATCTTCCCAACATACTCAAGTGCATCAACTTGTACGTCATGTATGGGCCATGCAGATGTAAAAATCAGGATGCATGAACATTGGCTTGCAGTCTGAGGCACATACTACTGTACAGTTACATATGTTGAGCATTCTGTGCATTCAAAGTAAGTTTCACATACACTTACCAGTACCTCTGGAGCACCATAGAGTCGGCCGTACTGGCCAAGGACCTCGTCCACAAGGACCTGCAGCTCCACTGTGGTAAAGGGACGGTCCCTCAGGTACTCAGTACGAGCCATGAGTGGTTCCAGAGATGATGTCCAGCAGCAGTGTCTCTAGGCAAGTGACAGGTGTGGACATTTCCCAGACATATATATAGGCCCCTAGGGTTGTTCCAGTGTTACTCTGCTGCTACCATTGGCCCGCCTGGTTCGCATGATTCAATTGTGGCCAATGCCGGGCCCCGAAGTGGCGGAGCACGCCTACCACGACATTCAAAAATTGAAAGCCACTACCGCGCTGGCGGTTCCCATTGGCTGCTAGCTCATTCGCATGGGCGGTGTCACACTGCGGCGATCATGAAGCGGAGACCGCTATCCTGCATCATTCAATTGGGGCCAATGCCGGGACCCGCAATGGCAGAGCACGCCTACCACGATGTTCAAAAATTTAAAGACACTACCGCGCTGGCGGTTCCCATTGGCTGCTAGCTCATTTGCATTGGGCGGTCACACCGTGGCGATCATGAAGCGGAGACCACTATCCTGCATCATTCAATTGGGGCAAATGCGTGTGACCGCAGTGGATGACAGCTACCGCGCCTGTAAGCACATTGTGCATTTGCAATCTCGCTTTGCAAAGTGCATCACTGATCCCAACACATTTAGCCAAAGTAATTTGTGCACCCTGTAAAGGGATTGGAGAGTGTGACCTTTGACTTAAGTGTTAACACACATGTTGTATAGAAGATAAACAAGAGAGGCAAATAACGAAATTGTCATGTCTTGTGGCTAGAAATGAATTTGAGAAGTTAAGATTTCAAAAAGAACAAAGGCCTCTTACATCGTATTTATGTTGCATATTGAAACATTCTAAGTGGGAACACTGTTTGAACATCTCTTGTGATTTGCCTCTCCATTTCTTGTATATGTGTTGTCTTATGAAGGGCCAATGATGGTGGCTGGCCTTTAGAGGTGGGCATTGTACGGAGATCAGACATACTTGGTATTACTGGCACTTTAAACACATGTAGTGGTGCAGCATACAATGTCCCTTGCTGCCATTGCCTGTATGGTTTTCACACACATGTTATAGGAGTGCACATGTGAGAAGATGCATTGGTCTGTCCGTCATCACCTGTCATTTTCATCCATGTTTGCATGTATACACATTCCATGTGTATTTGTGTTTCAGTTTCGTGAACATGACAATGTGTGTAATGCAGGCTCCTCCCACAGTCATGATGGACTGACCCCGTAATGTGCATATATGTCTGTCCACTGTGCTGTATGTTTATGTCTTGTTGTCCAGCTTACACTCACTGGCCTCATTTCGTTATGATGTAGTAGTGTTTTGTGGGACTGAAGGTTGAGGTCGTGCAGTGACAACAGTGAAATAGAACTCAGCATTGTTGCTGTTAGCCACATGTGCTTTGTCATCTACCCACACGGCTGGGTACACATGATGTAGGAGTGTAGCATATGCCATACACATCTATTAATTTTGAGCTGGTAGTAGTTAGTATGTACATCCTGGCTACCTGAATGACTACAGGATTTCAAGGTGTATATGCATGTCACTTGTGCATTACACATGTTCACCAGTCCTGTCAATGTTGTTTTTTGTGTGAGTCATTCTGTTAGCTGTTACCCACATCTCATCTTTGACTAATTTTTACGTGTCCCCTGCCAGAGTATGTAGGAGAAGAACAACTGTGTATTGGCGTTTGCCAGACCTGGCGATAATGGAGGATATGGATATCATCAAGAAATACTGTCTAAATTGCCTTACCCTGCGAGAGCTATGTGCTCAGTTGGAGCCCCACTTGAGGCCTGACCGAACCTATCCAACAGCTTTGACACCAACAGTTAAGGTGATGGCCGCACTGCATTACTTTGCCACTGGGTCTTTTCAGTACACGGTGGCCATAGCCAGTGGGATGTCTCAGCCTATGTTCAGCATGGTGTTGCGTGATGTCCTGTCTGCACTGTTGACCTACAAGGACAGCTATATTCACTTTCCAAGAAGACATGAATTGGCAGATGTGAAGGGGGAGTTTTATGACCTTGGACACAACCCAAATGTTGTGGGAGCCATTGACGGGACACACATTGGCCTTGTTCCACCACAGGCACGTGAGCACATCTAACGTAACCGGAAGCATTAGCACTCCATAAATGTGCAAGTGGTATGCCACGTACATATGATTATATCACATGTGTGTATAAAATTTCCTGGGTCTGCACATGACTCATACATACTGCAGAACAGCATCATCCCACAATTGATGGCAAATCTTCATCCTGAGCGTGCCTGGCTTGTTGGTGAGTGAGCTGTGTCAATAAGTGTGGTGTATGTGTAACATGCTGGTCTCCTCAACTATTTCTGTTACATTGTTGGTCTGTGTTTCTCACAACTAGGTGACTCGAGGTATCCCAACCGGCTTTGGTTGCTGACCCCACTGAGGAATCCGAGTACGCCCGCGGAAGTCGGCTTCAATGATGCCCATGGGAGGACACGTCGTGTGGTGGAGCGAATGTTTAGACTTCTGAAGTCTAGATTTTGGTGTCTGGACAAGAGTGATGGTGCTCTACTCTACTCTCCACGAAGGTGTGTCAGATCATAGTCGCCTGCTGCATGCTACACAACCTGGCCTTGCGCAAAGAGATCCCCCTGATTTAGGATGATGATGAGCAGCAGGAGCCCCCCGCTGCAAACCCACCCATGCCCAGTGATGATGATAGTGGTGAGGAGGAAGGTCTTGACCTGCATCAGCAGTCATCACCAACTACTTCCATTGAGTGTAAGTTATCATTGAGCAACTCTGACTGTGTCTGTTCGCTTTGCTGTTCTGGCCAAAACATTGATGATGTGGTGGGATGCTGGCGGGTACGTTGTGCAGCGCTGTGTTTGTTTTTCCACTTACCTCATGTCCATGTTGATGGTGTTGCTCAGTGTTATCTGGATTGCATCGTGTACAGTGTTGACTAGTGGTGTGTTGTTGCTGTTATGCATCATCTGACAACTCAATGTTATCTTATTGTGTCGTTCTAGGTTCCTCCGCCATGTCAATGGATTGTCGCTTTCAAAGCTTGTGGTACATTGGAATCTGAGTTTACATACTACTTACTGTGATAAACATGGTACTGACACAAAGGCATAAGGATGTGAATTGTGTTTATTTGAACGTGAGTGAGATGTGAAAGTTCCAGTTGTCAGTGATGGTACAGAGATAATTAGGGTAGACAACACATTGGTGGAATACCACAGTCCAACAGACAGGTGCCATAAATGTGGCAATGTGAGGTCGGATGTACAACAAAGTCAATGTTCAGTGAAACACCGGTGACATCATGGCTGGCTCATTAAACTGGCTTTTCGAGGTGTTTTGCCACGTGATCCTCCCGTGGTCTTTCTCGGACGTCCCCTCTGCCGTTTGGCAGGGGGGGACCCTGCTGCATGCTCAGAGGTGTCTGAGGAGTCGGTGTCTTGAGACTCACCCCTCCATGTGGCTGCTGCTGAGGTGGTGCGAGTATCAGCAGGCTGGCCACTGGGTGGGGGGGCAGCTATTTGAACTGCATGAATGTCCCTCAGAACACCCACAAGCTGTCCCATGTACTCAACAAGTTGACCCAAACGGCTGTCCTTGGACCTCTGCGGCAGGCGGAGCTCCCGCAGTTCTTCCACGACCTGGCCCATCTGTCCCTAGTTTTGTTGGTAGGCACCAAGGACTGTATTGACGGTGGCCAGGGCTTCAGTCTCAGTGTCCTCCTGTGACTGTCCCCCAGTTGCCCTCCCACCTACCCTGCAGACACGGACCTGTGGTGTTGCCTGTCGATGCCTATACACACTGTCCCCAGCATCCCTCGCATGGCTGGTGAGATTGGTGACGACTGACACAGGGACAGGGTTGCAGGCAACGGTGGTGATGGTGGAGGTGGCTGCCACACAGGTCGTTGTTGCAGTGGTCAGCGTTGTTGCTGCTGTTGTGGGAGTCGTGATGGTGGTGTTGTTGGGGACAGTGAGGCCCTGAGACTGAGCGTGCCCTGGCAGTCCTGAGGGGCCAGATTGGAGCTCCTCATCTGAGAAACGGAGAAAATCGGCATCCGAGAGGTCACGTTCCTGGGGGGGAGACTGGCTCGGCTTGTTGGTGTTGGTCTCGCCAGGTGTTGATTGCGAATCACCTATTGGACAGAGGTTATATTGTCAGCATGTTCAGTACACTCCACAACTTTGATGATCATGGTTTGGACGTTTCATTAGGGATTACCTAACCTTTGACATTGAAATTCTTTGGCATTCGTTACAGTTTGTCTGCAGTATAACATGATGTAGAGGTACATACATTACTTGCTAGCGATGTGACATGGCGATACCAATGATTTGACATGTACAGATATTGTGTTTCCAAGGACATGTCCTCATCTGCCGACTTAGTGCTCATCCACTTAATTTCAGGCTGGGATCTCGTAGACTTTTCTGAAAGTATCTGTCTGCTATGCGGAAACGTCATGATTTTGGTTGTGCATTTTGTACTGACATCATGTGGTTTGTGTCCTTTGACTGAGTGTCCATGCATGTGTGGTGTTAATGTGAGCCTTTATGCTTTAAGACAATGGGACTTGCACATTGCATTTTGGTCATTGCGTTATTGGGCTCTGCTTTCAGTTACATGAGACTTTATCATTGACACTGTGATTCATGTGACATCTACATGGGCTTAGCTGTGTGTGCACTGGCTGTGACTTATGGAGCTTTACAGAGTTTTCTAACAAGTGTGGGATGTGGTGGTCATATAGCTTCATGCTGTTTGGGAGGGGGGACAGGGTGCATGAGCTGACTACCTACCTGTAAGGTGAAGCAGAGGAGAGAGATGGCTGCCACATGGCTGTGGGATGGGGAGGGTGCTCCATGCTGTTTGAGAGGGAGTACAGAGGGCCTTGTGGGAGTTGTGGCCTTGCTCTCTGGTCCCAACAACACACTCCCTAGTAAGATGGCTACCTACCTGTTAGGAGGCACTGTCGAGGGAGATGGCTGCCACATGGCTGTGGGATGGGGAGGGTGCTCCATGCTGTTAGGGAGGGAGGACAGGGTGCATGGGCTGACTACAGACCTGTGAGGTAAAGCAAAGGAAGGAAATGCTAGCCATGTGAGACAATCATATTGTATGCATGCATTGTACATGAGTTTGATGTGGTCTGGGAATTGAGGCTCAAATTTTGTGCAAGACATTACATTGCAGTGTGATGGTATGATGTTTTTTGTACTTACCAGTCTGCACTCCCCCATCTATTCCTGTGAGACTCTCGGGATGCAGGATGGCAAGCCCCTTCTCCTCCCATTCGGTGAATGTTAGTGGTGGTATTGGAGGGCCACCGCCAGTTCTTTGAGCCGCCTCATGGTTCCTCTGGGCCCGGGCTCTGACCCTGGTCTTGAGGTCGGTCCACCCCTTTTTGATGTCACGCAGTGTGCGCAGGGTGGTCCCTACTGCATTGACTGTTGTATATCCATTGCCACATTTGATTTTTGTGCAGAAGTGGGGTCTGTTGGACGAGGTCCCCATACAAATGGGGTTGTACCCTAATTATCTCATCTACCATCACTTTCAACTCCGATTCAGTGAATTTGGGCATTTTCTGGGGTGACATGGTACAAATGAGTGAGAAGTGCAGGGTAGAAGGTGGTGGAGGAGATATGTGAGGTGTGTCAGGTGTGTGGGTAAAAAGTGTTGGTGTGTGGAGATAGGTGGGTGTGATTCTGTGCTCTGTGCTGTATTCTCCCTGCTAACTGGTGTGCTGTGTCTCTCTCTATTATGTTGGATTGCAAAGGCTGCTGGTCAGGGAAGGGGTTGGTTTTATACTGTGCTATGTGAGTGTGTCCACATGGATAATTGCCATCAAGTGTATTTTCCATGATGACCATGGCTTTCATTAGTTAAAATAGTCGGGGGGTGTCATTGGGGCATTTCAGATTTGATTGAGGGTTGCAGAAAGTACAGGCACACTTTGTACATTGTTGTGATGTTTGTGCCGACCGCCATTCTTCTTGCCTTGACGCGACCGCAGTGGTTGGAACGCAATGCTCGTTACACCAGCTCCGCCGTCTCATCGTAATTTGCCATGCGGTCATACCGCGACAGGAGCGGCCTTTTTGGTCCATTGAACAGCTTTTCCCGTCCGCCGCGATCCGATTTTCAGCATTTCCAACCGTGGTGGGTGGAGTTTGTGGATTCCGTCCGCCGCGGTCGGATTTTACGTGCATCCCATCATAATCTGACCGCCGGAATTGCCGTGGTACATGCAGGCATTTTTTTTCCGCAAGCACAGCGGGCGGCAGCCTTTTCCATCCGCCATCGTATTCGGCCCCTTAGTTTTTGTTCATTTGTTTGGTAGTAGGGGAATTCTATTAATAGCTTGTAGTGTTCTGTTACATCAGTTATTGGGACGTATGCTAGCGCTATTAGCTTTTTAATTTCATATTCAAAAATGCTATTAGTTTCATACTCTACGCTAAGTGTAGATTTTTGAAGGTGTCTCCATATGCATTGATTAAAGTGGTAATAGCAACCTTTTATTGCTGTTTGAGGGTAGTTTTTCAGGATGGCTTGTATCATTGACTGCTCAACGTCTATGATAATATTTTGGGGATAGTAATTATTAGTTTCTTGCTTTACTTTTGTTAAGAGTTCTACATTGGTCGTGGTTTGTTTGTTTGGTAACAGGGCATATATAAAGGGGATGTTGGTATTGTGATACAGTCCAGGGATTGTGTATAACTGGTAAAATGGTTTGGGACATATTTTAAATGTTCCGTCCATCATCCATGTCTCACAATTCTGTAGTTTAAGTAAGTTTGTGGGAGTTGCATATTTTATAATTCTTTTGTCGTTAGATTTATTGTCATAAAGTAGAACTTGCTCTTCATTATGAGTTACAGTGAGTTCAGGTGGTATTTGAATTTCACTGAAAGTTTAGGGGGTAGGTGGGATGGTAGCAGTTGATTTTTTTGTTCTAGCTATTAGCCTTTTCAACGTTGAGACTGAGGGTAATTGGCCAGTTACATGTTCTGGAATTCTGGGGAGTACGGGGCATATTAGCAAGACCCACGTTAAAATTATCGCCGTTTTAGCGGCAGGAAACTGCCGCTAAAACGGCGATAATGGGCTTGCTAATATGCGCTATAGAATTCCAATAGAAGCCCAGGTTAGATGTGCAGGACATCTAACCTGGTCTTCTATTGGAATTCCATAACGCATATTAGTAAGCCCATTATCGCCGTTTTAGCGGCAGTTTCCTGCCGCTAAAACGGCGAAAATTTTAACGTGGGTCTTGCTAATATGCCCCTATGTCTTTTAGTATTTCAGTAGTTGGTTTTTGAGAGCTAGTGCTAGCTTTTTTCAGAGCATCCAAAGCGTCTCTCACTTCTATTTCAGCTATGTTAGGGGGGTGGTTATGTTCCTTAACATTTAATACAGTAGTTTCTTTTGTTGTAGCCCTCCCATAACATGCATTTTAATTAACCCTGGGCGTAGTTCGCATAGTAGCGCTACGCATAGCTACGCAAAGTGCACTTCGCACTACGCGAGCTACGCGTAGCTGCGCGAACTGCGTAGTGCACTGTGCAAAATGCTGTTCGCACTGATTGCACAGTGCCGGATGCTTGTCCGCACTGTGCAATCAGTGCAAACCGCATCTTGCACAGTGCAAGCGGATCGTTTTCTGCCGCTCGAGTAGATTTCTAATCGAGCGGCAGCTTTCTAAGGCGGACTGGTAGTTTCTCATCGCGAGCGGTCGCGAGCATACGCGACCACTCGCAATGAGAAACCTGACCTCCCGCGTTGAGAATCTCGCGAAGGAGGAAAAAGTCTCGCCGGGATGTCATTTTGCTTGCTCGCGGTCGCCAACTTGACGTTGAGGACTGCGAGCAAGCAAAAATGACCGCTACGCTACACTATGCGTGTTTGCACTGTGCTACGTGCAACTCGCGTAGTGCGAAGTAGCGCAAACTTCGCAAACTACGCGAGCGTAGCGTAGTACTTCGCCCAGGGTTAATTTTAATAATATTTGCTGCATTTCCAATTAATTTTGTCTCCTGTCTGTTTTTCTTGGGTGTAGACATATCCCATATAGCATAATAAAAATTTCCTTTCTGGGAAGTTATGAATTTTGCACCTTCAGTCATTCTGATGTTTCAAATGCTATGAGAAGTGTATATAAAAAATATTAAATGTATTGTACTTGTTTTTATTGTAATACAGATTTTTATATACAAAATACTTACATGGTTGAATATGTTGTTGACGCTGGGGTGTTTCTGTTGGTGCTTGGCTTTAAAGTTCCTTTTTTATTTCCTGCAGAAAAAAAATGATAATTTTAATAAATGTGTTTAACAGCATTTTCTGTATTTTGGGGTTTGTGTGGTTAGTGGGTGTGTTGGGATTTTTAGTTGTTTCAAAAGTTAAATTTAGATTTATACTTACTTTTTTGGCAAGGTTTTTTTTTATGATGTTTGTAGTTAGTTGAGTGTCTTTTGGAGTTCCTGTCGAGGAGATATAATTTAAAAAAAATATACATTAATTATTTAATTATTGTAAAAAGTGCTTTACGATTATTTTATACAGTTGTAACATTAAGGGGCCGATTCCGATTCGGGTCGGACAGCTCAAAAAGAGCCGTCCGGTCGCTTACCTTCCGACCGACTCGTCCCGGGAGTCGGTCAGTCCTGCCGATCAAGTACGATGCGTGCATGTGCTGAAAACCCGACCGACACGAACTCGCCAAATACATACTCAATTCTCCCTACGACCCAGTTCGGTAAAGGCCGAATCGACTCGCACGGGGGCTATGTCAGAGCAGTTTCCGGCCGGACAAGTATGATGCGCACTTCCTATGCGCCGAGCGAGTCGACACGTATGGCACGTCACAGCATCCGGAAAAGCTGCATGAAAGGAACGATTCGCGCCACAACACGATCCCCGGACACGAGACATACAAGCCTGCAACTGGGACGAAACGAACCAACGACCAGTGCATACGAGACGGTGTCGACATGAATCCCATCGCACAGGTCATACCGATCCTCTACATCCATGGCCTGATCCGGAACAGACGCCTACGACGGAGACGGTAAGAGACACACAACCCAAACAAACACCCGACACGTACCAGTAAACCTGTGACAAACACCCAGGCCCTCCTCTTGCCTGTCACCTCCACCCATAGGGGGCCTCTTGGCTGGGACTACTCTCACACCCATCCATAGGGGGCCTCTTGCCTGTCACCACTCTCACCCCCACTCATAGGGGGCCTCTTGCCTGTCACCACTCTCACCCCCACCCATAGGGGGCCTCTTGCCTGTCACCACTCTCACCCCCACTCATAGGGGCCTCTTGGCTGGTACTACTCTCACCCCCACTCATAGGGGGCCTCTTGCCTGTCACCCCCACCCATAGGGGGCCTCTTGCCTGTCACCACTCTCACCCCCACCCATAGGGGGCCTCTTGGCTGGTACTACTCTCACCCCCACTCATAGGGGGCCTCTTGCCTGTCACCCCCACCCATAGGGGGCCTCTTGCCTATCACCACTCTCACCCCCACCCATAGGGGGCCTCTTGCCTGTCACCACTCTCACCCCCACTCATAGGGGGCCTCTTGCCTGTCACCACTCACACCCCCACTCATAGGGGGCCTCATGGCTGGTACTACTCTCACCCCCACTCATAGGGGGCCTCTTGCCTGTCACCCCCTCCCATATGGGGCCTCTTGCCTGTCACCACTCTCACCCCCACCCATAGGGGGCCTCTTCCCTGTCACCACTCTCACCCCCACCCATAGGGGGCCTCTTGGCTGGTACTACTCTCACCCCCACTCATAGGGGGCCTCTTGCCTGTCACCCCCACCCATAGGGGGCTCTTGGGTGGTACTACTCTCACACCCACCCATAGGGGGCCTCTTGCCTGTCACCACTCTCACCCCCACTCATAGGGGGCCTCTTGCCTGTCACCACTCACATCCCCACTCATAGGGGGCCTCTTGGCTGGTACTACTCTCACCCCCACTCATAGGGGGCCTCTTGCCTGTCACCCCCACCCATAGGGGGCCTCTTGCCTATCACCACTCTCACCCCCACCCATAGGGGGCCTCTTGGCTGGTACTACTCTCACCCCCACTCATAGGGGGCCTCTTGCCTGTCACCCCCACCCATAGGGGGCCTCTTGCCTGTCACCACTCTCACCCCCACCAATAGGGGGCCTCTTGCCTGTCACCCCCACCAATAGTGAACTGTGTGAGTACCACTACCAATGCCCACACACATAGGATGGGTGATGTGTAACACATACCACATACCCCAACATAAGGACTGTAAACCAAAGGATATCCCCAACAACCTCATGACCACAACATGTAGTCTGTGTAAAATTCCCACTACAGTGAACATTACCATGTACACACAATGTAACTCACAACACGTGTCTGCAATACCACAGTGTGGCTAACACAAGCCAAGCCTCACATGAGCACTGCAGTAATGTCCTCAACACCCATCACTTGAGTGTACAAAAGGTAACTGTGTTGTACTAAACAGCACCATATGTAGAGCACTGTGCTAATGGGGTCTGAACCCCCATCAGCACAGTGACATGAAGGTAAGTGTGGGGATCACACATGCAGCATATGTAGAGCACTGTGCTAATGGGGTCTGAACCCCCATCAGCACAGTGACATGAAGGTAAGTGTGGGGATCACACATGCAGCATATGTAGAGCACTGTGCTAATGGGGTCTGAACCCCCATCAGCACAGTGACATGAAGGTAAGTGACTTATTGTTGAAAGCTGCAACTGTCAAACAGCATGTACGAGTCCTGGTCCCACCACATGACCCATTCCATTGCAAAGTAGTGGTTGTGTCCCATACCAACAGAGCTGTGTTGATGCACACAGTGCACTGCATCCAAAACATATACCCAAAGATGTGCAGACAACCATCACACATGGGGGGTGACATTGCAGACACAGCTGAATCACTCATTTCCACAAATGACTGTCACTATGCACACCCACACACATCTCCACAAACAGACCCACAAAGCTACACATCCTGTGGGGACTGGAGGTGTCAGGTCACAAACACCCATGCAATGGCAGCAGGGGGACACACCAAACAGGAGCAATGTGCAGAAGGCTGTGGTATGGCTCGCAGGGACTACATGGGAAATCACACAGACACCAGTCAGCCAATGGCCCACAACACCAATACAAAAGCACTGCTGCAGATGAACAATTACAAACAGCCAGAAACACACAGCACATCGGACAAAACATGTGTATGTCTGTGTCTCTGTGTCCACAGGCAACTACACAACATGTGAGGGGGCAGGACTACAATGTCACCAATCAGGACACAGTGCCACACAACAGAGAAGCATGAATTGGGCTACCCCTTAGTGGGCAACCAGCCATTGCAAGGTGAGAGGGAACACAACAGACATAGCTGACACAAGCTGCAATTATCAACAACCAGCAGAGCCAGAGACAGACCCACTGAAGCACCACAGCCAGGGACACTACATTGGGGTCACACAGGACTGCATGAGAAGGCCACTCTGACGACCAAGGTAGATGTGGCACATACTGTGCAGCACACCCACCTGTGCCACCTTGGGCAGCTGACCACACACACAAACGTCCATCAGACCCACACAAATACAAAGCCCTGGACATGGCCTGCAATACTAGGACAACATGGTGATAGGGGACTATACAAGTCATGACCCTCATCACACCACTCAGAACACCACACACCTTGACCTGTATCAAGGTGCATCAGCCAACACCACAGGGACCGCTGATACAGCAGAAGACCACATGACAATCCCAGGGCTGGTGGGGGGCAGCGAAGGTGAACAAACACATCACACAAAGGACACTCAACATCCCTTGTGGATGTCTGACACAATGCACAGTATGCGGAACATGGCCCTGATTACCAATACACAAGATTAGCTGGGATCCCTGTCACAGTCCCAGGGCAATGCCGCACCCAAGAAGACCCACAAAGAACACATGTTGACACCTTCCAACATTGCACCTCTGAACATGAGGAGTGGGAGCAGGCACACACATGTGTTCCAATCACAGACACATACCACCTAGGCAACACTACATGAAAGTGGAAACCAAAAAGGACCTAGGGGAAAACCGACTGTGTCCCATCTGTGTCTGCCCACATACCCAGCCCATACGACAAACACACCTAGGCACAACACCTTGATGAGCACTAGTGTGCCATGCACCCACATCCCAGGGAACCAAGGGTGAAGATGTTGGGTGAACATAGGACAACTCAGCAAGCATCACCAACAGAAACATCATCAGGGTACACAGCCTGTGTAGCCAAAGGGAAGGGAAAACACACAAACATGCTCACACAACACACACCATGGGCCCAGCCAATGTCACCCAACAACACACTGCCATGAGGGGACTCCACTCCTGTGGAAGGAAAGCTGTGCCATATGTCGTCCATGCAGGCCACCAGCATGTCAGCAGTATACTTTGTCACACAGCCAACATATACCACACATTGGTGGCCCTGGTAACAGCAGCCTGGGCACGGGAGGGTCCCCTGAGTCAACTGCACAGAGTCAACACACATGTAGATGAAGTAGCACTGAGGACACAGATGAGTCCATCCACATAGATGCCTACACTTGCATGTCCATTGGAGATGGCCACACAGCCAGTGAAATGGGCCAATTGAACCATGCTAAGGCCAACAGGTGTGCATGTGTGTAAGACACTGATGAGACATTGCTAACAAAAGATGGATAACACATTTCCAAAGACCATAATCATGACCCCCTCAGATTGCTGCAAAGGATGACATGGATACACACCCCAATAGGACATATCCCCCATGGCCCACATGGGCTCCAGCACAGTGACACTACATTTTCCAGCCATGAACTACACCATCACTGGAGCAAGGGCATGTCAAGCATCATCAACATCATGTACATCTGAAGCAAAACCACTAGTGAACAAAAAGGAGCTTTTATTCAGCCTAGTTTTCTTTAAATGGAAAATCAAGAAGAAAACCATGAAGGCCTATGGCCAGTCCATAAACAGACCCAACAGGTTCAAGTGTCCAAATGCCACATTTGGCTTGCCTGCACTGCTGCCGGAAGGGGACATACCCCTGGGAGGGGCATACATAGAGGCCAGCCAGGCACCGCAGGTACAGGATCATGGATCAACAGAAACAGACAGGGAAGGGGTGGTGGGTGCAGGAGCGGCAGCTGCAGTGGAGGGGTCTGACAGGGTGGGTGCCGGCACAACTGGGGGGCACAAGTCAAGAGCAGTGGGTGCCGGCACAACTGGGGGCACAAGTCAGGAGCAGTGGGTGCCGGCACAACTGCAGTGGGCAGGTCAGAGGGAGTGGACAGGGAACCCACTGCAGTGCCCAAGTCAGACCGGGAGGGCATAGACTCCACTGCAGTGCCCATCCCCAGGGGAGCAGAATGTGGATCCGGTGATGTGGGCAGGATGGAGGGGAGGACACGCCCTCCACAGCAGTGCCACACACAGGCTGAGCGGGGTGTGGGGTGGTGGAAGAGCAAGAGGCAGGGGGGAAGGACTGAGCATCTTGGGGATGCGGTAGCGGTGGGTGGGTGAACCTGGGGCAGGGTGTGGTGGTGGTACCTGTGGAGTGGGAGCCTGGGGGAGGAGACTGTCTGGTGGAGCGTTGGGCCGGTGGTGGGGTCTTGCTCTTCCAGTTGCGGGGGGACCTGTGGCGTGGGGTCTCAGCCTGCCTGCACCTGGGGGAGGGTGTCTGGGGGCGAGGGACACTCCCCTCTGTGTGGCTGGACCTCCTCTTCCCCTTGTGTGCTGGTGTGGATGGATCAGTGGGGAAGAGTCCGAGGTCAACCAGGAAGAGCTTCTTTGCAGCTGGGGATGCAGCTGAAGCAGTGGAAGGGGCTGTGGAAGGGGCTGTGGAGGGAGAGGCATCGGAGGACTGCGGAGTGCCTGTGGATGCGTGTGTGTGTGTGTCTGACCCATCCCCGGTGAGTGTATGTTCAGTCCCCTGAGTATGCGTGTGTGCATGTTTAGACTTTGGCTTGGGTGTGTGTGTACTGCCTGGGTCTGTTGTGTGCAATGACGGTGCAGGTGTGTGTGTGAGTTGGACAGGTAGGGTGCTGGGATCAGGGGATGGGTCAGGGGCAGGAGGGGGGAGGGACTGCTGGAGGAGGGACACTGCTGCCGTCAGTGAGGATGCCATGCCCTGACTGGTCCTCTGTAGGGCAGACATGGCCGATGACATGCCCTCCATGTACGACACCAGCTGGTTCAACAGACCCGTGTGCAAATGGAAGACACGCAGCATGGATGTCTGCCCCACATGGATCTGCCGCAGCAGGTCGACAGACTCCTCACTCAGGGCAGCAGGGGACACAGGGGTAGGGGGTGCGGTGCCTGACTGGAAGGATACATGCCCATGAACACGGGCACCTCCACGGACCTTAGATGTGGGAGCCATGGGGAGGGCGGTGATGGTGGGGGCGGGGACAACCTCAACAGGTGTTGGATGGTGGCTGCTGGCACCCGCCTCCACAAGGGAGTCCTCGTCACAGCTGCTGTGGTCCTCAGCTGCGGTGGTGTTTGCCGAGGAGTCCACAGACACACTCCCCTCGCCCTCTGTGCCACTGGGTCCCTCCGACTCCTCAAATTCCGACCCAGTCTGGCTCACTGGATCCCCATGGTCCGTGGAGCGGTCTCCTTCTGTGTCCGTGTCTGTATCTGCACAGGAAAAATAGAATAAAAACACATTAGTCATCTGCACTGACCACACACACCACAGAAAGTACAGCACATCAGTGGCCAAGTGCGGGCATCAATCAGTTGAACATTGCTAGGAGTGCTCTCACAAATTTGCATAGGCCAATGGTCAGTCTGAGAGTCAAGCATGGCATTCACATCCCTCCTGCCCTTGCACCCATCTGTCTTGCACATGTAGGATCCCTACACCCCACTGCGGACACATGCACCACCTACCCATTAGTTGACAGGACTTGAAAATACATAGTGGTCTGTCAACATGCACACATCACATCTGCTGCCTATGGATCTGTACATTTGCCTGGACGTAGGGATGGCCAGTGTTGCATCTGAGAGGCTGGGGCTGAGTTCATGCACCAGACATCCTGAGCCCCGCAAGTCCTGCATTCCTTGGCACAATGGAGTGCATGTTGCACATGACACACTCCTGCAGGATCACCCCTAGGTAGTGTAGTCCCATGGCTCAGCCATGCCTGTGAGATCATACATCACAGTCTCCAGTCACAGGGGGCAGGGCAGCCTGACAACAACTGTCACCACTGTGTCACATTCCCAGGACATGGGGCCTGCAAACTCTGTAGCTGACAACTACACATGACCATCCACAGAAAACAACATCGTCTGGATTCTGATGTGCCCACCCCAGACCCATTGGACGCATGAGAGACATGGGACAGGGCACTCTGAAGCTGAGCAACTCGCACTCTGCTGTGAATGACACCCAGCTGCTGGAACTACCCAGTTGCAGGCACCATTGTGCACAGTCAAGTCATCACATCCCTACATGTCACAGAGGTATTGTCTCACATGGGCACATCTCAGATTGCATGCTGACCCCAAACCCATGTACACACCAGTGGGCCTGACAACGGTGCCACAGCACAATGACACAGGGGCAGACACCTGAGGGAACTGTTCACCTGGCACAAAGTGCCAACCGAGACACGGGAGTGGGAGTACAGACTGTTGCATTCCCTGGACTAGCCATGACTGTCCTGCTCCACGTGGAACAGGTGACAGCCATGGACAGTAGGCAGGTGGCTATGCATGTGTGACACACTTGAGATACATGCTCCAGAGGCCCCAACATTTTCCCCACCAGCAGCATGGGTGTGTGCCAAATGCCCCAGGCACATGTGGTGAGCCCGAGCAGGAGTACATGCAGATAAATACCAGGTCCCTGGCATGTAATGTACAATGGTCCCTCCCTTGAAGCCCAACACTGAGTCCCCTGAAGCAATGCTGGCCCACATCTCATGCACCTTCAAATGTAAGGGCACACTTTCCACGTGACACTATGCCCAGACAGAAAAAGCCACACCTGGCAAACAGATGAGAAGGGGGCAAGTCACCAGAGAGGGACATGGGTCCTGGACTATCTGAACAATGTACTGTTGAACTGTTACCAGGCCAGAGGGGGCACACAGCATGTCAGAAACAGCACACAGTGCAGTCATGTACTTACCCCCTCCTTGCTGCTGTCTGGCCTTCAGCTGCCCATCCAGATCCGGGAACACCACCTCCAGGATCCGGAGCATGTGGGGGGTCAGGGTCCGGTGTCCGCCCCTCCTGCGAGGAGGCGACAGCTTCAGCTGGACCCGTGCGATCCTCCGGGTCCAGCCGCGAAGGTCCTGCCACCTCTTCCGGCAGTTGCGGATCCGGCGCTTGTAGACCCCCACGGATCTCACCGCCCGGACGATGCTCCACCAGATCTCATGTTTCTTCTGGGCAACAACCTGTGAGGATGACAAAGTGCAAAGGACATTACTACACTGGCAACATATTAGTGCAACACACAGGCAGTCATACATGTGGGCATCAGCAAGGCTAATGAGGTACACAGGTGGTGCAACTATGGATGAGGGACCGGTGTCCAGCACTCACAACTTTGAGACATAGCCTGGGAAGGGTACCTAGTGACAATCCACCTTGCACTGCACTGTAACTGTGCAGTACATGTGGGTGCCCCATTTGTGTCAAGAGCAGTACTCAGTGGGCAACCAAGCCACTGGTGTACACACTAATGCTGCTGCTGGTCAGACCAGTAGCATAATCAGCAAAGCAGTGGACAGCACACTCACCTGCTCCCCTGGTTTCCCATAGAGCTTGGTGTACTGCGGCAGGAGCCCGTCCAGCAGGGCCTGGTTCTCCTCCTCACTGAAGGCTGGGGCCCTCTCCACAGTACGTGCCATCCTTGAAGCCAGAGGAAGCAGAGACAGCAGCAGTGATGAGAGTGATGTGCTCCAGTAGCATGTGGTGCAGGCAAGTGGGTTCTCTGGGGGCCAGGCAGCCTTATATCTGTGCTGTGGAGGCATGTCTGCCCTGGGGTACAAAGGGATAGGTCCAAAAAGGTAGCATCCTATGAATTTGGCCAATCCATGGGATAGCACGACTCGTACACGCCTTCAGCATCGTTTAAAACATCACCTCCATGACACACTGGCAATTGCAACAATGTAGTACGACTCCAACTGAATTTCCTGCACACGCCTCGTTCAAATTTAAAATCCGCGTCCATCACCATGACAGCTCATAGCCAATGAGGGTGCAGGGCTCAGCAACTGACTGTACTACGCAGATTTTGAATGGCAACACACACCCGTCTCCATCAGATTCAATGGCCAAGATATGCGCGCGGCTCGGTCCATACACGATCGACGCGTCACACGCGTCCGTCGCCATTGTAATGTTTGGCCCAGACGTGCGCGCGGCTCGGTCCATACACGATCGACGCGTCACACGCGTCCGTCGCCATTGTAATGTTTGGCCCAGACGTGCGCGCGGCTCGGTCCAATCCAATTATTTGCGTTTTGGGGACATTGAACGTGTTGGTCAGCCTTGCTGTCAATTCCTGACAGATGCCATCCTCTGTCACTAGCTAGGGACTATGGGGCACACCAAAGGCACCACTGCCTGTGCCACAGTGTGTCCTTAGTCATGTGTGGCTGCCTCTTATGTGTGTGTCTGGGGCACAAGATGTGTTTCGTCGTGTGCCACTTGTTGACAAGCACTCCCAGGCTGGACACGGATGTGGGTGGACACATACATGTGTGGTGTGCCCATTGCCACAGGGGGTGCAGCAATGCAGTCCAGGACATTGCCAATGGACACAGTCCCAGCCAGGATGTGCGTGTGTGTCGTGTCACATGTACCCTGTCTCATCAGTGTTTGTAGGTTCAACGCAGGGTGAACCAGTGTCAACATTGTGATGTACATACACTATCTGTGTGCATGTGGTGTGATCTGTCAGTGATCCAATGTGAGCCGATCCACACATCCCATTGGTTTGTACATGCACAGTGTTGTTGTGTGGGGGTGGCACAGACACCTACATATGTCCTCCTGTGGCGACAGGGCACATGGGCTGTGGCTAACATGCTTGTTGTGTGTTATGTCAACGATACGTCACATCATGCCTGTGTAACAGTCAGTCAGGGAGCTGTGATGTGGAGAAGATATCTGTCCTCGCTAGTCACTGTGGGCTTTGTGTGGTAGGTGGCAACAGGGCAGATGTACTGTGCTAGGGCCCATTGCTTTGTCATGGCACAACAGGGGACCTGTCATGTACACATCTTGAGCTTCAATGTGCGTTGATGCCATGTATGGGACATATGTGTCTGTAACCTGTGGCAACCACCTCAGCTCATTGTGTGATGTGTTTGTTCATGATGGGCTGTGTTGCTGTGGCTTTGTGACATGGCTGGAGGGTGTGCCTTCATCCTTTGTTTCTGTCTGTACTGCAGGGCCCCAAATGTACCTAGGCCATTCCCGGACCTGGCAACGATGGTGGAACGTGAGTCCATCAGAAAGTACCGTTTCACCAGGGCAGTGATTGAGGAGTTGGCAGGTCAGTTGGGCCCACACCTGCAACCTGGTCGGCCATACCCGACGGCACTGACCCCCAAGGTGAAGGTGATGGCAGCCCTTCATTTCTTTGCGACGGGTACCTTCCAGTACACTGTGGCTTCTGCTGGAGGGATGTCGCAGACGATGTTCAGTGGGATCCTTCGGGATGTGTTGGAGGCCATGTTACATTTCCTGGACCTGTACATCTATTTCCCCACGCCCCAACGACTTGCAGACATAAAGGGTGACTTCTATGCCCTGGGGAGGATGCCAAATGTCATTGGCTCCATTGACGGGACACATGTGGCTTTGGTGCCACCACAGGCACATGAGCTGCCATACAGGAACCGCAAGCATTTCCACTCCATCAATGCTCTGGTGGTTTGTGTGGCAGACATGACCATCTCCCATGTGTGTGCCCGTTTCCCTGGGTCTGCGCATGATGCCTATATGATGAGGAGTAGTCGCGTCCCTAGACTGATGTCACGGATGCAGAATCTACGTGCCTGGCTTGTTGGTGTGTACTGACTTTTCCTCATTGTGTGTGCCTGCCAGTTTTTGCTACCTGTTTTTCTCCAACTCCTCTAATGTGCATGTGTCTGTATGTAGGTGACTCTGGATATCCCAACATGCCATGGTTGCTCACACCCCTGAGGAACCCTGTGACACAAGCCGAGATGCGCTACAACCAGGCACATGGTCGTACCAGGAGGGTGATAGAGCGGACATTTGGACTCCTGAAGAGCCGCTTCCGGTGTTTAGACAAGACAGGAGGTGCCCTCCCATATGCCCCTGCTAAGGTGTGCCGGATCATCATCGTAGCATGCATGCTGCACAATCTGGCAGTGCGAAGGGAGTTGCCCCTCATCCAGGATGACAATGACCAACACCCGCCACCTGTGGAGGATCCTGGCCTGGGCCAGGATGCCAGTAGCGATGATGAGGCTGCGGAGGATGTCCGCACACAGCTCATCAACAACTTCTTCTCCTGAATGTGAGTATACAGTGATGTGTTGTCAATGTGTTGTGTGTGCATGTTTTGTGTGTGTGGTGCACCTTGCGTGTGGCTGTATGCTACTTGTGTGGATGCCTGCAGTGATGTGTCCATCCAGTTTACCTGTACTCCCCACCAGTTGTGTGATGATGAGTATTTTGGGGTGGTGTAGTCTGTGATTTGTGTTTGCCATGTGTGTTGCAGTTGTATGGCGTCATGCAGTGTTAACAATTGTGTTTCTGTCTGTCCTTCACAGGGTACTGTGGCTGTTGTTTAGTGTACTGAGACCCCTGATACCCATACTCCACTGCCAGGATGGAGTCGTTAGTGTCCCGACGAGTGATGTGCCAGGCACCCCAGGACTTCCGTAGTTATCCACTTGGTGACCGTGTGCCCACTGTCAGGTGTTGGTAGCTTGCATGTGTGTAGTAAGGGACATGTTGCAATTGCCTGACAATAAACTGTGCTGCACCTTCTGATGTGTGTTGTTTGTACCTACACATCAGACTGACATTGACGTACTGCACTTGTGGGCCTGTCACCACTGACTCAGGATGGGTGTGTAGTTTGTGCATACCACAGGCTTGCCTGTCAACATTGATGTTGGCAATGAATTGGTTGGACGTGGTGAGCATGTTTTAAGTAGACCTGGTGGTGTGTCTCCCACATATGTGGCACATTGGCCTGACTGACATGACAGTGTTCTCATCACAGTACAGGTTTGCATGCACAGTGTTCTTCAGCACATCCAGATCTACATGCCACTGACAACCTCTTAATCACCACAGAGTCACATCTTGTGTTTAGGTGAATTTATTAGCACACAAGTGGGGATGGTGCTCAGGATTGGGAGTGCTGTCCATTGGCTTTAGAATACAAAGTTCACAGATAACAAGTTAGAAGTGTTGGTAGATGAAATGTCTAGAGTACAGTCCACAGTCGTTAGGCACATAGTTCCAACTCAGACCCTCCATGTCATGTGGGGGAGTACGATGTCGTACGACAAGGTGAACGGTTTGCACACAAAGGACACTGTCCAGAACAGGTGTTGCGTTCCTGGGGGATGTGCATGGCCATCTTCGTCTCACTTGTCCTTCACCGGATGACCCCTCTTCTTCTTCTCAGGGGGAGCCTCACCTGCAGGCTGCTGCCGTGCACCTGGGCCTCCGCCAGACCCCCCCTCACTCCCTGTGGCATTGGCAGATGTTGTTGCCCGAGATGTAGTCGTCGCACAGGGAGGTGGCCTCAAGTTGGTGCTGATCTGCTATATCTTCCATGGTATCCCACTTGGACTCCATGTTTGACAAGTGTGTCTCAACACGGGACATGTGGGAGTCCAAGCGGGCATGGTGGGCAGCCTGCTGTTCTTTGATGTCCGTGAGGATGCCCACTACCTGGCTGAACCCTCCGGTGCTCTCCTGATACGCAGCCATGATGCGTCCCAGGTGGGTGTTATCCTGCAGCCCCGCACCCTCAGCGGAGCCTCTGCTCGGCCTCCCACCCCTCCCACCACCCCTCGCCACATGGCCAGCACCTGTGGTGTCCCGCACAAGTGTCACAGGGCCACCATGAATGTTGTTGCTGTTGTCAGGTGCCCTGGTGCCCTGTGACCCTGTGCCGTCTGATGGTTCGGTAGGTCTGTCCGTGTTGGCAGGGGTGGCTTGCGGTGTATCAGTAGTTGCAGGGGTGGTTGCAAGGGGGGCAGGTGAATGTTGCCGAGGGGCTGCATGTGGGCCATGACCGGAGGGGCCAGCTTGGTTGTCGTCCGACGAGGAGTGAGACTGTGCACCACCGGAGCCAGGTGGGTCCACCGGAGCCTGGGACTGGGACTCTTCCTCTTCTGTGGATGAGTCCACATCTGCCCCTGTGTTTGGAAGGAAGACACAATGTTAGTGATGTATTCGTGGACATCAATGGTTCGTACACATTACATTGGCCACTGTGGTTGGTGTTGCATGCCTGTCCATTGCATCATCCTACTTTGTCACTGACGGAGATTTCCATTTGTGTGGTGCATTCACCTGACACCCTGAGGCACTTTGGTTGTCAAGTCTAGCTGTCTGCCTGCCTGGCATCTTCATTGCACGCTAGACTGTACTGTGCCATTCCTACTCTGGTGCTGTCACATGCCTGACACAGGTGTTTCATCCCTGTCAACATTTGTGCTTTGACACTGGCATCCTTGCACAGGCACCTAGCTTGTGATCTCTGTTTGGGGCATGTGTAATGCCAGTTTGTGTCAGTCAATGTGCGTCACATTAGTGTGTCTGCACAACCTGGTCACAGTCCAGCATGCCCGGGTTGTCCTGATGTTCTCTTCTGTGTTGTCTGTGTCCCCAGTCCACATCCCATTTCACACAGGTGATGGTGTCACTGTTGCTAATGGAGTTGTGTCTGAGTTTTGTGGTTGCTCACATGCTTTGTGATGTCAATGTCCTCCATGGTGGTATGGACTGTTCGCTGCGGCTGTCTTTCTTTACCAGAGTCGTGACCAGAGGTGTGTGTTCGGTTGCTTCAGCTGTGAGTTGCATGCCTGCTCCAGTGCAGCCCATGTTAGTCCTTGTGTCCACAGTGTCCATGTCAGTGAGTGCTGTGTGGTGTGGATGATGCCTACAATACTAGACAATGTCTGCGTGTCATGTGGCTCACAACGGGTGTTTGAGTGTATGTCAGCATGCTACAGTGTGAGGGATGTTGGTAGGTCCATTGTAGTCAGTCAGGTGTCCCCTGTCACTGCTGTGTATGTGAGTTGCTGTGTGTTTAGATCTCTGTGGTATGTCTGCATTTCAGCACTTGTAAACTACAAGCCGCGCCTACCCGTCCAGGCCAGGGGGGTCCCTGGGACACTGCATCCCCGGAAGTTGAGTGCAAAGGTACATTTGCAATAGCTGGCAGTGTGACTGTGATTGGGTTGGTCGATGCGTGGGTGTGACTAGCAGCCTACTCTTACATTGGATACATGTGTCAGCCATCTTGCCCTGCTCTTTGGTTTGGCAGTGAGTGTTCCCAGAAGTGCTGTTAGTTTTGGCTGGGAAGATGTGATTTGCAGCTGCCTCAATGGTTTTCAGTGTCATTGCAGTACCTCCTCCTCCCCCAGGGGCCAGGCAATTCACACAGAGACATGCTTCAATGGCGGTGAGTGTGGGTTGGTGTTGAGGTTGTCAGTCAGTGGTGTAGTGGTGGTTGTACACAAGTAGCAACAGTCCCTGTACATCACACAGCAGTAGCCAGTATGGTGGGTCTTTGGGTGATGTTTGCATGGAGTGTGGGTAAATGCCTTCTCCCAGGTGAGTTGTGTGGAGTTTGTGTTGAGGGGTGTGTGACAGCACATGGTGGTGGGCATGTTCAGGGCTGGCAGTGCTTCTCCCTCCATGGCCAGATGGGCCACTATTGTGTATGCTTCCCTTGCAGGGAGTGGTAGTTGACTTTCAGGATGTCAGGCAGCGGGGTCCTGCATTTTGTTTGTGCACAAACCCCATCAGGGCCTTGTGCTCCCCACAGCAGGACCCAGTGTCAGCCATCTTGAGGGTACATTTCCACTGTCTGTGAGGTGCACATGGTTAAGAGTGGTGTTGATGGTCCATTTGTGAGGGGGACTATTGGCTGTGACTACAACTCCCATCATGCTTTTGGCTACACTGACTTCCCCAACATCCCCGAGCTTCCTTCCTGTGGGTCAGGTTCCCTGTGAGGTGGTGTGACAGTGATGGCAGACTGTGGGGCAGTGTCTGTTGGGGTTTTGTGGTACTGAGTTGCTCTATGTTTTGCTATGTTTGTACACGTGATGACATAGTTCAATGTTGGTATGAGATAGCAGGTGTTGTGTTGCTGTGCAGGGCATTTGCCTGTAGGGATGACTTTGTTTGTGTTACTGTGGCTTTGTTAACGGAAGTTGTTTTGCCTGTCCCCTTGACGGTGATATGTGTACATGGCCCCACAATCTTGAGTATCTTATTTGTGTACTCACCAGTCTCTGGGATGTCAGTCAGACCATGTATGCTCTCCGGTGGTAAGATGGCCTGCACCTTCTCCTCCCAGGACCGGAAGTAAACGGGTTTGGCAGGAGGGCCGCTGCCGGTGTGCTGGCTGAGCTGATGGTCCTTCTCCAGCAGCTTCTTGACCCTCCTGCGCACGTCATACCACCTGTTCTGGCAGTCGTCCTTTGTGCGCAAACAAGGTGCTTGTGCGTTCACCTTGTTGACGATCCTCTCCCACATCTTTGTTTTCTGGGACATGGGGGTCTTTTGTACCAATGTGCCAAACAAATGTGGCTCTACTCTGATGATTTCTTCTACCAACACTGTCAACTCACTATCTGTGAACTTTGGATTCTTCTTGGGGGGCATGGTGATGGTGGTGGTGGTGGTAGTGGTGAGGGGGGTGGATGGGGGGGTTGGGGTGGTGGTGTTGGGGGGGTGGTGGTGGTGGTGGTGGTGGTGGTGAGGGGAGAGTGGATGGGGGTTGGGGTACTGGTGTTGGGGGGGTGGTGGTGGTGGTGGTGGTGGTGGTAGTGGTGAGGGGAGAGTGGATGGGGGTTGTGGTAGTGGTGTTGGGGGGGTGGTGGTGGTGGTGGTGGTAGTGGTGAGGGGAGAGTGGATGGGGGGTTGGGGTCGTGGTGGGGGGGTGGTGGTGGCGATTGGTGTGTGTGTGTGGGTGCAAGTGAGGTTTGTGGGTGTCTGTGTGTGAATGCTGTTGGTGAGGTGGTAATGGTGTGTGTCAGCAGAGTTGTGTGTGTGGAAGTTCTCAGGAAATAGCAAAGGCTCATGGGAGTGATTAGTGGCCTTTAAATGGGTTGAGTTGTGGGTGTGTCTCTCTTAATTGATTTCTTTTTTTTATATATTGCCTTTGTCAGTGCTTGTTTGGCCCTTTTTTTGTCTTTGGTCAGCTGTTATTTGTGTGTGTGTACGAGATGTTCTTCTGACCGTGCCGGACGCTGCTGGTGAGTCGTACGGGCTTCTCCGAGCCTTTCACGCTGTTGTTGTGCTGTGTTGTGTATGTCGTGTACGACTCGGTCGCTGGGCGTTCGACTCGGTCGTGGGCGTTCGTTTCGCTCGCGGGAGTTCGAGTCGGTCGCGTGCGGAGTCCGTTGGTTTGAGTGTTTGTGTCGTGTGCATGTCGGTCGTGCGCCTTGTGCTCCATGCGAGTCGTTTGTGTTTCCCGCGTATGGCATCGTACTTTGCGACTCGTACGTCGCGGGTACGTGTCGGTCGGCTCCGTTCCGGGTACATGTCGGTCGGTACTACTCGAAGTCTTTTTCCGGCCGGAACCCAGTTTTCCGTACAGCTCGTTCGTCCGGATCATATTCGGGAGAGTCGGTTGGAAATCACAGGCTTTCCATCGTACTGCGCGGGTCGTACGGCGGCGATACGTGTCGGTCGGAACTTTTTCCCGGGACGTGTCGTCGGTTCAGTTTACAAACGGAATCGGAATCGACCCCTAAATAGATATTTTACTTACTTTGTGAAGTTGAAATCAGAGTTTTCAATTAGGAAGTCCAATATAGCAGAAGCAATCCGGCAGAGATTCCCCTTATTCTTCGTTTTTTTGTGGGAGCATAAAATAATGTTAAATTTTCTTTAGTTTATATAGTGTTTGTTTAATAGTGCTTTCAATCTTATTGGGTTATTTTAGTTGTAGGTGTTTTTTATTGGTTGTTACTAATATTTTCAATTAATTTGGCAGTTGTTTCCTAATATGGGAAACGCTAATTAATGTTCAGTTAAACTTTTTTATTCTTACTTTATTTAAAAGTATAATAGTAAATTATTTGTAATTTATATTGCATTGAATGTATAATAAAAATTATTTATTTTATATATTGTGTTTGTAAGGAGCAATTAATTTGGTGAATTTAATTATGTTAAAGGTATTTTTTTAAATTATAATTTATTTAACTTTAATTTTATTTATTTAATATGTTATGTGTGTTTGTGATATTGTTTATTTTTTTTAATGTATATTGTGTTATAAAAAATATTTTTAAGGTGTCGATATTTTGTTTTTGGCGATAATTGTGTGGTCTATATTTTTGTTATCAATATTTGTGTCATTTTGTATGTTTATTTAATGTTTTCGATATTAGTTATGACAATATTGTTTTCATCGATATTAGTGATATCGATGTTAATGGTTGACGATATTTTTGTGTCGATATTTGTGTATTTTTTTAAATAAGTATGGTATATCGATATTAATGTTATCAATATTTGTGTGTCGATAATTTTGTAGGTCAATATTATGAGTGTCGATGTTATGTCAGTGATCCAGATTAAATGGTAGTAGCTATGATAAATTAATTGAAACCATCATGAGGAGTGCAGGTGTGAACGAATATGGGGCTTATCTTGTGGAATCTAAGGAAGACCTGTGAGAGCTCCATGGATAGTATCTCAGGAATTTTTCATTAGAATTTTTTATTATTGAGAATGACATGAAAGCATATGAACGAAACATAATGAAACATCTTGATTGTATAAGTCCTAATTACATATACGTTCTGTGGATTATGGAAAACAGTTTGTCGATGTTGGAACATATACTTATATATAATGTGAGAAACTGGGTTATTGTTTAACTGTGAGCCCTGGTTGAGCAGCAACCACAATCTTTGTCAGGGTAAGGCACAAGCAAACGCCAAATTAACCGGTGCTCACCCCCTGGTAGCTTGATACAGAGCAGTCAGGCTTAACGTAGAGGCAATGTGTAAAGTTCTTGTGCAGCACTTCAACCAGTAATAAAGTGAAAAAACACCGCACAAAAAGGATCCCACACCAAGTTTGAAAAATAGAGCTGAATGTAATCAATAAACTAAGACCAAAACGACAAAAATCCAATCAGCAGGAGTTATGAATTTTTAAAGAATGAAGAGTAAAATAGCACCTAAAAGCACAAAGAGCCAACTGAGGCTATCTGGTTACGCTAGACCGGGTAAAATTCAAAAGTTCAGGCTGACTGTGATGGAGCGCAGGTCGGATACAGTCCCCGGATAGTCCAGCTGAAGGCTTACCTTCTCAAGTTCATGCCAAGAGTCCTGTTCACATTGCAGAGAGCTGCAAGGAGCAGGAAGGGCGTCGCAGGATGCTGTCGGTGAAGCGGGAAGAGCTGGTAGGTGTCACAGGCGGGCATTACTGCAGCTTCGCGATGGGGGTCCCTGCGAGCGAGCAATGGTCAATGCTGCAGTGCGAAGTTTCAGGCTGACAGAGTTTTGTGCTGATCTGCAGTGCAAACAGCGTGATCTTGGTGCAAATGGTCGTGAAGAGCCCAAAAGCTTGATATCAGTGCCCGTGAGCCACACCACGGGTCCAAGACCTAAGAGGCACCACTTGGGGGTCAAGAACTTGCTGCAGCTGGGTTCCGGGCTTGTTCAATTTACTAAGTACAGTTTTGGATATTAACAATTTGCCCCGAAGAAGTCCTGATATCTTTGGGACGAACCTCATTTGCTCGCTATTCAGATTATGCCTGTGTTTGTCTGTATATTGCAAGGAAGAAATAAAGAATATTATTTTTGACTACAAACAAGTATTCTTGGATCTGTGGGATTGAACAACTACATTAGAACCTTTATATGCAATTCTTAATCTCTTTTGGGACAACTTGAGAGTTGTTGTTTTATTATTTACAGTGTGCCTCTCACATATTTGTGTATATTAATTTTGTAATTTGTCCTCGCCGTGATAGCGCGGTATTATCAACGCGTATCGCAAAGGCGATAGGAAATCCAGCGATAGCGTTTAAAACCAGCAATAGCGTGAGAATTCAAGCGCTAAATTGACAGCGCTAATAAAAAGCTTGCTAATAGGCAAGTGCATACTCAGCCCAACAATCCACCCCCCATTGACAAGATGGTTAAGGCAAGTTTTTTTCAGGCGTTGAATTCCAGCGATAAGCACGACTTTTCTTATCGCTTCGCGGGCATTGATAATAGGGGGAAGCTGTGTTTGCGACTGTTTCAATGGAGTTTTAGTCAGGAACGCCTACTTGGAGAGTGCATTTTCTGTATGGCTACAACTAAATCCTCTTTCGGCAAAACACCACCCGCCGAAATTGAGTGACCAAAATAATCAATAGATTCTCTTCTGAACTTGCATTTTTCAATTTTAACAGTTAAATTAAATTTCTCAAGTCTGTTCAAGACATTCAACAGTCTCATGTCATGTTCCTTGTTATCTAATCCAAAAATTAATATATCATCCTGATATATTCTAACACCAGGAAGTCCCTTCAAAACATTCTCCAATGCCCTCTGGAAGACCGAGGCCACTGAGACCAAACCAAAAGGAAGTCTGACAAAACGGTAAGTACCAAAAGGGGTAACAAATGCTGTTAAATCCTTTGACTCCTCATCTAACCTAATCTGGTGATATGCAGATTTAAGGTCGATGGAGCTAAACACCTTTGCCCCTTTTAACAACATTAACATGTCTGCAATTTTCGGTAGGGGATACCGGTCCACCACCACATGCTTGTTCAACTCCCTAAGGTCCACACATAGACGGAGAGAGCCATCAGCCTTTTTAGCAGCTACAACTGGAGCAAGCCATTGAGTAGCCTCAACTTTCTCAATGATACCATCCTTTTTAAGGCGTTCTAATTCTCTCTGCACTTGCTCTCTGACTGCTACAGGAACATTACGTACTTTGCAGCACACAGGTTTAGCACCATCTATCAGACGAATGTGATGAACATAGTTGTGCAGACAATCTAAAGTTTCACAAAACACATTGGGAAATTTTTGTCTCAACATTTGTATAAATTCCTTAGCTGGATCACTATCAATAGCAGCAATTGACTTAGGGGCCGATTCCGATCTCGGCCGGTAGGGCTCCGAATCGGATTCGGCTTAACCGGATCCGATTCGGAGCCCTATTGCCCGACCGATTCGTACGCGCGTCCGGGCGAGCGAGTACGATGCGAAATCGCCGACTGACTCGTCCGGGCGTCCCGACGGCTCCGACCGACTCGTTCCCGGGTCTAACCGCACCGACCGACTCGCTCGGACTTGACTCGCACCGCGCAATGGAGACGTTCCCTGGCCGGGTAAGTACAATGCGCTCCGCGAGCAGTCCGACCGAGCCGCGCACTCCGGCTCCAAAGAGCAGTCGGAGCCGTACTTTGGGGCTCCGTGTCGGACCCCCTGTACGCGTAGCCGCACGGAGTCGCACACAGGGGGACCCATGGGTCCCCCTACCTGTGCGTGTACGGCGCGAGTCGCTTCACCGCGTACACGCTGTAGGGGCGCCCTTGTCTGCCTCGCACCCATTGAGTCAATGGGAGCCCGCGTACGTGTTGTACGACAGGCTCCCATTGACTTCAATGGGAGTCCGACCGACTCGAGTCCGATGGCATACGTGCGCATCGTACTCGTTCGGTCGGGCTGCACGGGTCCGATTCGGTCGGAAATCTCTCCGGGTCCGGCTCGGTCGGAGAGATTTCCGGCCCGAATCGAAATCGGCCCCTTAGTGTTAAAGCTCTCTTTCAACTTAATGGGTGGTGATGGGTTCGGGTCTAAAATTACACCAAGATCCCTCTGGTGGAACCAGCTTAATATACTGTCACCTTTTTGTGAAATATATATTTTAGCATTGGTTAATCTGCTTTTATAATCAAGTAAACCCCAGAAATAACCAAACAATTTAATAGGCTCTCCCCGTATGCAAAGGGTTTAATATCAGGGTGAAAAACCTTAATTTTATTCTTAAGTTCCTTCAGATAAAATTCCTTTGAGACTATGGTGATCTTGGCACCTGAGTCAAAAAGAACATTCGTCGTTGGTTTACCTTCAACCAAAATTTCATCAGTTGGACAATTTTTACTCTTTTCACTTTGAACAACTTGTACCTGAATCTGACCACAATCTACTTGGTCAAAAGATTCATATGAATTATCTCCATCACAATATATTTCACTAACCTTCCCTTTGTAAGTTTTAACCCTGCACGCAACAGAAAAATTACCTTTCCTTTTACACTTACTGCAGGTGACTTTCCAACCTGGGCATTGTTTGTCATTTGCCAGATGACCCATCTTCCCACAGCGGAAACATTTTACTTGAGACAAATTAAAATTAGGAAATGCTCCTTTCTTTTTAAGTTCTTTATGTTCATTAGGTTCCTTTGAAGCTTGTTTAATAACTTGCACAGAGTTTTTATCCTTTTTCTCACCATCTTTCTTTATCACCTCAACACATTTAAGAGAATGTTCAATCCTCTTTGCAATGACAATTACATCTTCCAAAGATGGTTCATCCTTTTGCCATAATTCTTCCCTAACACGATCAATGCTACAACCCAACATAAATTGGTCTCTAATTCTCTCATCAAGAGTAGATCCAAATTTACATGAGGATGCTAACTTCCTGAAAGAAGTTACGTAATTTTCAATTGTTTCATCTTCTAATTGAGATCTGCGACCAAAATGATATCTTTCAAGGATGGTACTGACCTTTGGTAGATAATGCTTGTCTAATTTAGCTATGCATATTTCGTACTCATTGAGGTCATGATCTTGAATTTCAGGAAGATGATCGAAAACTTCCTGACCTTCAGATCCCAGGCAATGTAATAATAAGGCTGCTTTCCTCTCAGCGCTCAAAGAAGAACCACACACTCTGGCATATCTTTCAAAAACTTTGCGCCATTTTTGCCATCTGATGGGTGGATCTCCAGGTGATGACAAAAAGAAAGGAGGTGCAGTTACGTTTTGCATCTTTATATAAATATATTTCTCTAACAATAAAACTGTGGGAATGCAAAAGTTGTAGTTAGCTGAGAATTTTAGAACAGAGTCATTAACGTAGAAAGTGCGTGTGATGGACGTCTCTCAGAGTCACTGTAATGGTACGCAGGAAACTACCAAAAATTAATGATTTAGAGCTGTGCGTGTATCTGAAGCAGCACTCTAAATATCACATTCAAAGTGTGCGTGTCACTGGAGTGACACGCATGTTTCTAAATAAAATAAAAATAAAGAATATGCGTGATGCACGTATGTAATTACGTTCCAAGTGTGCGTGTCACTGAAATGGCACGCAGAGAAGACTTAAAGTGTGCGTGTCACTGAAATGAAATGACACGCAGTGTAAAAGTTGAAGTGTGCGTGTCACAGAAATGGCACGCAAATAATTTCCTTCTACTTCAAAGTGTGCGTGTCACTGAACCAAATGTATTCGAATTATTACGAAGTGTGCGTGTCACTGATGTGGCACGCTTGACTTTTCATTCATTTTCCTGTTTCCGAGTGTGTGTGTCACTGAACTTGCACGCAAAATGTTAATGCTTGTTTGTGGTATCCAGGCAACAAAAGGCACATCTAAAATGGCTGCCACGTAGCCAGCACTGGCGTGAGGAGCGTGAAGACGTCAAGTGACGAAACGAACGTAGTAGGGTTATGAAGACGCTCTTGTCCGGAGGTGGGAAGTTCGAAGGCGTTTGGAGATTGATGGCGTAATCACACACGAGCCGCAGACAGGAAGGAATGCGAGCTATTTCCAAACAATGCCTTCACATTTGAATGACGCTTCCCGAGCGCGAGCGCCACCACTGTACAGGTAGCCCCAAAGAAACACCGCCTGAGCAAAGCTGATAATGGCGTGCGTGGGCAAAAGTTGATAGCTAGCCTCGACCTCCACACACTGCACCAGTAAGATCTAGGCGCAAATAAAAACTGTCATTAAGTTCCCCATAAGTGGATCAAAGCAGCATCAATAGTAAAGCGTGGCAAGGGTAGTGCTCCCGGTGCACTCGTCTTAAACAAATGCCTCCGGTGATGCGCTCATCTTAAACAAATGCCTCCGGTGAGTGTCTTCTTGTTTCGAGTTATTACAGATGACACTCCAAGTCTGACTATTTAAATAAAAATTAAACACACAGTACCTTAAATTCGTAAGAAGTAGAGGTTACTTTCCATCCTCTGTCGCCAAGTGTAAGAATCTAGCAAACAAGTTTGAAGTAATGAAAGTAGGTTTATTCCAGGAAAAGGATCCCATCCACGGACAGGCTGTTACACAGGTCATTGATCAGGCTCTAACTGATCAATGATCAGACTTACATCATAACATTCTTTAGCACCTGGCAACAAGTACAGAACCTGAGGATGCCACAACTGTGTGCTGTGTCCTGATTGGCTGCGTGTTCCTAACTTCATGTGGCACCTGACGTTATGGTGTTTTGGGAATGCGTGTACCCCTCTGGCCATGTGTGCTTTATCGGGCCAATTTCCCTGGACCATTGTGGTGGTGCTGCGCTTATCTGGGGGATGGACCTGAGTTTAATGTTCGCACATATGTCTGCTGGCTATCTGCCTTGTCAATCAGTTACTGCGGGCCTAGGTTTGTATCATCAAGGTGGTTGGCACTGGAACTTGAAGTCTGGGGTCTATTTTGTATTAAAGAAGACAGCTCCAGAAATGCTAAGGACCACCCTGGAACCACAGATGGAGGAAGGAGCGGACGTGTTTGTGCATTGGTGTGGCGGTTTAGCCACCTCCAGAACCTTTTTTCTTGAAAGTTTTGAGGCCAAACAGTATCCACACCTATGATGCCCCTCCTGTGCATCCTATCTAGATCTGTTTGAATGTTGCTAGGCTCTGTGAAAAGGTACAATGCTCTCTTATCGGGTCAGTTTCACTACTACTCCATGGGGTTCTAGACTGTTAGGTTGTACCTTGGACCTAATTCAACATAGATATCCTACATAGATATAGGTGGAGAAGGCATTTTGCTTTTTCAGAGGTTACCTCTTGGGGCAAGTAAAGCCTCTCTGTACCTACTACGTGCGGTATCAGCGAACACACATAACATGACCTGGCTGTTGTCTTGAAGCCCACGTTGTTCATGTGCTGATAGCACATGTTGTGCAAGAGGGCGCTATGTATTGCATGTGGAATGCTAGTATTGGGTTTGGTTTAATCATAAGTGATGTGGGAGAGGTCCCAAATCAAGCACAGTAATAGCTTCGGGGTAGACTCCATCAGATTAGGCAGGGCATTGATGATGAATGGATGTAGAAACACCCATAGCAAACAGAGGGTACATAGAAGTGCAACAATACATAACGTATGGAACATTGAAGATGTTGATGATCCTCCGGAATTAATTTGCACACTGTAGATCCTGTTGGGGTGCTGATGTGGCCGCTGAAAAGGTGGTGCCCTTAGACGTTCGATTACCAACCTGTTGAATAAGAGCTATGTTTGTTTTGTTAGTTCAAAAACAGTACGTTATTGCATGCACCTTCATTTTCCTTCAGGGTTTCTGTGCTTTTTATTTTGAGGGGTGTGCCTTTTTCCCATTCATTTGCTCCGTCTTAGTGGGCCACCGGAAGGTGGCCCCAGTCGGGGTATCTTATTTTGTAAAGTTTGTTATTGTTCATGGGATGCATTAATTTCCAGGGGTAGTTGGGCCTTTTAATTTTTGTGGGATGTTTGGCCTCCCCCCTCTCCGTGCATAGCTGGCAGGTAACTTGGTGCATCATTTTTATGGGGTAATCTTGTGAACATGGGGTGTCATCAATCTTAGCTAGGGTTTCATGGGCATCACCAGCCCCTGTCGATAAGGTGTACATGGGAGGTGCTATCGGTGTGGGTGGTGGTTTTGACCTACAAGTGCGCTGGGCGATGTATAAGGGGGGACATGTCGCAAGTGAATGCAGGTGCTGATCACAACAGGCCCTGAGGTCACGTGTATACCCCTCTAGTCCTGGCATGCGGCATGCAATGTGACCCTCCCAGTGGCTACAGGTAAACTTGACTACACCCCTCTTCTCGAAGCTCCCTTTTAGGCTAGCTTTGGGCTTCTTCTTTGTCAGTCTTTTGGGTGCTTCCGCAGATCTCGCCAGATTTGGCTATCCCATTTTATCAGGAGAGAATGAAGGTAGTCGTAAAGCTGTCCTGTGGCCTCCATGTGTTTCTGATATTGCCATGTCTGAGACTGGGCTTGCTGTCTCCTTCAGATGGTGTGTGTAAGGCCTGGTGTGTTGGCTGACTGCTTGGCCTAATAAGGGAGTGAGCACATTCTTGAGTTCTAATCTCATATGGAGCTGTGATGGATCTTTGCAGACTCCCTGTCTGCCGCCCCCGATCCCCCCTGCTCCCTCAGACTCTTCTTTTCCTGGCAGTTTCGGCCTGGGGCCCCTTAACCAGCGGCATGCTGATTTTGTTATTCTGGAGGAGTATGACCCAGTGAGCAGGCTTTCGGATGCTTGGAACATTTTGATGGAGAAGGGAGGAGGAACCATTGCAGCATGGAGAACCTGGAATCTGAGATCAAGAATTCATCAAAATTCATCCCATGAAGGTGATAGACTGGGATAGTTGGCTGTTCGGGCAGACCTCCCTCCCAACTGACTCAGTGCCATGTGGCACTTTGCAACTTGTCAGATCCTATGCGGTGGAGGTGATGGGTCTTCACTATCCCAAGCGTACGGGAACCCTGGCTCCCAACACCATAGGACAGCTTTACTTTGAACTTAAAGGGGGCCTCCATTGGTTGGAGTCTGCTAAATTTTGGGGGCGCAGTGGGAACCTCATGCCATGAAGGAATTTTGGTCCCAGGTTGAGGGCCAGAGAATGGGGTCCTTTCGATTTGGTAGTTGGAACACGTCCCAGTTGACTTGTGTGTGCAGGGCCCTGGGTGCCTGCTTTTAAGGACTGTACGGGAGCCGCCCTGCCCCTCCCTCATCAGACTGGCCTCCCCCTGGGGTGTGGTCAGCCAGTCCTGCCCTGGGGGATCAGCAGCAGAAAGGAGGCTAGGCTCCTGTGGGCACCTGGCATGGTGGACTCTGGTGAGGATAACCGATCGACAAACCACGTCCAGCAGCCCTAAATTTCGCAAGTAAAGGCTTGGATTCCTAATATTGTCTCATTGATGCTTCTTTTGAAATTTGGTACAGTGAATTATGTGGTGCACATGAAATGGAAGGTTCACTATTGTGGGTTTTGACTCACTGCATATTTGAGTTCTACGTTTGCGTAAAACCATTGCTTAGACAATTATCTCTCTATGCCTTGGTTGTGGCCTGGTCCCTGCTGGGCTGGGTTCCCTGGCTGTTGTTGCTGTTGCCATGCGTTTACCCAAGTAACTGATCCCTGTTGTGGTGGTGCAGTAGTTGGCTGACTTCCCTGAGGCTGTGTGCATGGTTGGTTCAGACCCCTCTGTTTTTGGTTTTGTAGATGGGGGGTTTTCGGGGTCTGGCCCATGTCTATCGACCTCTGTGAATATACTTTTAGCCGGCATCGGTCGGCCATGTGGCCCATCCTGTGGCAATAGTAACATTCTCTGAGGTCTTGCAGGTGACAACATCCCTGACTCCTGCCATTATATTTGGGTTGGAACCCTCTGGGCTTTTGCGGTGGAGTCACCTTCAAGACTGGTGCCGTTTGTACACTCGCGGCCAATGCAGTCCTCTGGAGGGTGTTCTTTTTCAACTTGTGTTGGACCAACTTAGTGATGTCTCTCTGTGTTTGCTCTTGTTTGCCCCTAACCTTCTCTTGTTTCCTTTTGAAATAGAGAAATATGTGGGACTGTATCTCTCGCCAGGGTTTGGCATCTAACCCTACTACACTGTCCAAACCGCTCTGTATCTCAGTGGGTAGCCCCTTTTTGCGAGCCTGTACCAGTCCATGGCTGTCCTGTCTCCCCATCGTTCCCTCATTCTATCCAGAAACTCAGTTGTGGTCTCAACAGGTTCCAAGGTTTCCGCCATTAACCCTCCTATATCTGGGCAGTCAGGGAACATTTCCCTCAGGGCCGTCCAGATTTGGTGCCTGTACGAATTGAATGTGGCCCCATCATCATCAATGTTTTTCATTGTTGACTGCTGGGATGCAAGCGAGGATGAACACTGTTAGTTTCTTCTCCGATGAAGCTGCTGAGCAGACTTTTAACATCGCCTATTGCTAGATTTACTCCTGCGGTGTTCTTCTCAAAACATGAGATTCATTTCCCCGCTCCATCTAGCAAGGGCAGCAATTTTGTACTCAGCCCTTCTTTATCCATCTGACCCCAGGGCACATAGTTGGTCCCAGATGTGCCCTTCTTCAGTAGTGGGTACATGCTGGCTTGGGGTAGCTCCACTGGTTTTTCCCTAACATAGTGATCCCATCTTCATAGGCAATCGTGCATGTAGGGGAAGTCCCACTTGGGATCTCGCCCCCTGCTGGATGCAGTCTGAAAGCGGCTTCAGGATGGACCTCCGCCCCGCAGATTCAGCAGAGCTTCCATTCAATTGCGGTGTCTGCTCACCTTCCTTGCTGCGCAGATGTGAATCCATCCGGACGGGGTTCCTTTCCTTCGGCTGCAGTTGGGCTTGAGGTACCAATCTCTCCTGACTGGCTCGCCAAAATGTTGCTTGAATATGAATTTACCTTGAAAAAACAAAGACAAGAGGCGTTTGGCAAAACAGGAACAGTTGGTTTAATTAAATACTTCGTCCAGAAATACAGCTTACAGAATTGGGTCTGAGGACTGTCTCAAAGTACAATAAATTTGAACAATTTTTATACAGTTTAGTGTCATAAGAATGCGTCAGGGGAACATTGTTTCGTAAAAGAATGTGGGCCTTTCCTGTGGAGTTGTAAATAAAGGTCCTTGCTAACAAATGCAGATGGGTCTCGACCTTGCGTGGACACAATGTGGGCCAGTGAGTAATGTGTGTGCTGTGTCCTGATTGGCTGCATGTTCCTAATTCCATGTGGCATCTGACTTTATGGTGTTTTGGGAATGCACTCACCCCTCAGGCCATGTGTGCTTTATTGGGGACAATTTCCCTGGACCATTGTGGTGGCGCTGCGCTTATCTGGGGGATGGACCTGAGTTTCCTGTTCACTTGTTTTTCTGCTGGCTACATGCCACCCCACTTGTGACCTGTCAATCAGTTACTGTGTGCCTAGGTTGCAGAGCCTGCCTGATCACATATTTCTGATTCTGGGTTGATGGAGAGTTCATGACGGGCAAGTGATGCAATTTCATTTGTGTATGCGAGTGTACCATTATAAGCATTGGCATTGTTTTTTATCAATTTAAACAACATGTTCCTTTTTAGTAGTAGATGCAATTTCTACTCTGTAGTACTGTGGTATTCCGCAAACTTTCCTTAAAATACATAAAGCAATAAAACTACTTTTACCTACTTTTACACACTAATATAAACTGAGTTATCCTCCCTATCCCCTTATTAAACAGTAGTACAGTATATTTACACTTAAAACCAGAACGAAGACTAAGTGTGGTCTAAACAATGTGGCTGCCATTTTATTTTGTAAGGGCTTGCATTACCCAATCATATACTGTTTTGTCATTGCATTTGCTCCGCAGTACATTGTGAAATTACTGCGATATACTACAGCACAATACATTACTAAGGGCCTGATTATGATGCTGGTTGTACCGCCCATCTGACTGCCACGTTCCGATTCCAACTGCTGAGGCCAGGAAAGCTCTGCCCTCTGTATTACTATGCAACTGCTTCTACCGTGGAAGTCGCATCATTGACGGTGCCCTGCTCCAAGGACATCAAGCGGCAAGTTGGTACAAATGCACAGGAAACATGTACAGTTGTACACACATGCATGACACATGTTGGGACATGCCTTGTGCACCATGTACCCCATTGCTGGAGTGTGGTGATATGTGAACAGTCCAGTCAATGGGGATACATGCCACATGTGGACTTACCTGGATTCTGCCACCCACAGCACCGTCCACTTCGGGGTGCAGCTGCTGAGGTGTAGGGGGGACCTGGAGGAAGGGATCCACACCGGAGTACACCAGGAAGAAGGGGAATTGGCTGAGTATTCACCCTTTTCCTTTGTTTCCATCGACTCGAGGCAGGAAGTCAGACCACCATGGTCGGGTAGCCAGAAACCCACATCTTATTCCGGATGGGGATTGGATCCACCTGTACTGCCCTATGGCTGCCATTCCTCTCCAACCACCAACTTGTCGGTCAGAGAAAGGCTGTTGGAGTCGGAAGTCTGTCAGCGGTTGGTCAGGTGACAGGTTGGATGCATGGTAATCCGGCCGTGGGACCGACCGTTTCTGACGAGACTTTCGCGTTCCGACTGCATCCAACTGGGCTGCGGAATGCAGTCCGACCGGCATCGTAATCAGGCCCTAAGTGTTTGTGCATTATGTGCCGGATTAATGATGTAATATGTGACGTCATCAGCAGTGCATTGCGGGGGCGCAAGTTATAGTTAGCTCAACTAACTATAACGGCCGAATTTCTCTGGTTTTGTACGAGTGAAATGTCCAACTAACTATAACGTCCCTGAAACCTGTGGTTTTTTCAGTGAATTTCTAAGGTTTTTTAAATAATAATTTCTAACTATAACATCCCTGAAACCTATGTTTTTTTCAGTGAATTTCAAAGGTTTTTAAACGCTAATTTCTAACTATAACGTCCCTGAAACCTATGGTTTTTTCAGTGAATTTCTAAGGTTTTTTAAATGAAAATTTCTAACTACAACGTCCCTGAATCCTGTGTTTTTTTCAGTGAATTTCTAAGGTTTTTTAAATGCTAATTTCTAACTATGCCTACAGAGGTAGGACATGTGCAGAAAGAGGAAGAAAGGCGCAGAAAGAAGCAAGAGAAATGCAGAAAGAGGCAACAGAAGTCCAGCAAGAGGAAGAAAGGTACAGAAAGAAGCAGGAGATATGCAGAAAGAACCAACAGAGGTGCAGAAAGAGGCCTTGTTGCTAAGTCATCCTGTGCCCTGGGCACCCCCCAACTTTTTGCTGACTGGTACTGGTGGTAACTGACTCTGACTGACCCTGGGCTCTGCCTAACCAGGCCCAGAGCCAGTGCTATGCTGAAAGACACTTAGAATACAGTGAAAACACCTACATACACTAGGGTACACTATGGGTTGGGGTACCCCTGTGATTGGCATGACCTCCCCTGTAAGGCCCTAGTACATGATAGGGCAGGGGGATTAAAACTACCTCTAAGTCCCTAGCATATAATAGGGCATGGCAGTTTAGAGGCCAGCAGCCCTTTTCTGCACTTGCATGTGTGCACTGCTGAGCCTGAGGTCAGTTTAAAAGTAGCCCTGTGTGTGCAGAAAGAGGCAAGAGAGGTACAGAAAGAAGCAAGAGAGGTGCAGAAAGAAGCAAGAGAAGTACAGAAAGAAGCAACAGAGGTGCAGAAAGAGAGAAGAGGGGTGCAGAAAGAGGCAAGAGAAGTGCAGAAAGAAGCAACAGAGGCGCAGAAAGAGGCAAGAGAAGTTCAGAAAGAGGCAGCAGAAGTGCAGAAAGAGACAAGAAAAGTGTAGAAAGAGGCAAGAGAGTTGGAGAAACAGGCAAAAGAGGTGCACAAAGAGGGAACAGGGGTGCACACAGAGGCAAGAGAAGTACAGAAAGAACCAACAGAGGTGCAGAAAGAGGCAAGACGGGTGCAGAAAGAGGCAAGAGAGGAGCAGAAAGAGGCAAGAGAGGTGCACACAGAGGCACGAGGGGTACAAAAATTTGCAAGAGAGGTGCAGAAAGAAGCAAGAGAAGTGCATAAAGAAGCAACAGAGGTGCAGAAAGAGGCAAGAGGGGTGCAGAAAGAAGCAAGAGAAGTGCAGAAAGAAGGAACAGAGGTGCAAAAAGAGGCAATAGGGGTGCAGACAGAGGCAAGAGAGGTGCAGAAAGAGGGAAGGGGGTGCAGAAAGAGGCAAGAGGGGTGCAGAAATTTGCAAGACAGGTGCAGAAAGAAACAAGAGCAGTACAGAAACTACCAAGAGAAGTGCAGAAACAGGTAAGTGGGGTGCAGAAAGAGGCAAGAGGGGTGCAGAAATTTGCAAGAGAGGTGCAGAAAGAAGCAAGAGCAGTGCAAAAGAACCAACAGAGGTGCAGAAGGAGACAAGAGAATTGCAGAAAGAGGCAAGAGAGTTGCAGAAACAGGCAAAAAGGGTGCAGAAAGAGGGAACAGGTGGGCAGACTGAGGCAAGAGAGGTGCTGAAAGAGGCAAGAGGGGTACAGAAAGAGGCAAGTGAAGTGCAGAACGAAGCAAAAGAGGTGAAGAAAGAACCAACAGAGGTGCAAAAAGAGGCAGGAGGGGTGCAGAAAGAAGGAAGAGAGGTGCTGAAAGAGGCACGAAGGGTGCAGAAAGAGACAAGAGAGGTACAGAAAGAAGCAACAGAGGTACAGAAAGAGGCAAGAGTGGTGCAGAAAGAGGGTAGAGAGGTGTAGAAAGAGGCAAGAGAGTTGCACAAAGAGGGAAGAGGGGTGCAGAAACAGGCAAAAGGGGTGCAGAAAGTAGCAAGTGAGTTGCAGAAAGAGGCAAGAGAGGTACAGAAAGAGGCAAGAGAGGTGCAGAAACAGGCAAGAGAACTGCAGAAAGAGGCAAGAGAGTTGCAGAACGAGGCAAGTGAGGTGCAGAAGTAGGCAAGAGAACTGCAGAAAGAGGCAAGAGAGTTGCAGAATTAGGCAAAAGGGTGCAGAAAGAGGGAACAGGTGGGCAGACTGAGCTAAGAGAGGTGCAGAAAGAGGGTTGCAGAAAGAGGCAAGAGGGGTGCAGAAAGAAGCAACATAGGTGCAGAAGTGCAGAAAGAGGCAAGTGATGTGCAGAAAGAGGCAAGAGAGGTGCAGAAAGAGGCATCAGAGGTGCAGAAAGACACAAGAGAGGTGCAGAAACAAGCAAGAGAAGTGCAGAAAGAGGCAAGAGAATTGCTGAAAGAAGCAACAGAGGTGTCGAAAGAAGCAAGAGAGGTGCAGAACAAGGCGCAGAAAGTGGCAAGAGAGGTGCAGAAAATGACAAGAGAACTGCAGAAATAGGCAAGAGGGATGCAAAAAGGGAAGAAGGGTGCAGAAAGAAACAAAAGAAGTGCAGAAAGAAGGAACAGAGGTGCAAAAAGAGGGAAGAGGGGTGCAGAAAGAGGCACGAGGGGTACAGAAAGAAACTAGAGATGTGCAGAAAGAAACAAAAGAAGTGCAGAAAAAAGGAACAGAGGTGCAGAAAGAGGCAATAGCGGTGCAGAAAGAGGCAACAGGGGTGCAGAAAAAGGGAAGAGGGGTGGAGAAAGAGGCAAGGGGGTGTAGAAAGAAGCAAGAGAGCTGTAGAAAGAAACAAAAGAAGTGCAAAAAGAAGGAACAGAGGTGCAGAGAGAGGCAAGAAAGGTGCAGAAAGAGGGAAAAGGGGTGCAGAAAGAGACACGAGGGGTGCAGAAAGAAGCAAGAGAAGTGCAGAAAGAAGCAACAGAGGTGTAGAAAGAGGGAAGAGGGGTGCAGAAAGGGGCAACAGAGGTGCAGAAAGAAGCAACAGAGGTGCAGAAAGAGGGAAGAGGGATGGAGAAAGAGGCAAGAGGGTTGCAGAAAGAAGCAAGAAAGTTGCAGAAAGAAACAAAAGAAGTGCAGAAAGAAGGAACAGAGGTGCAGAAAGAGGCAAGAGGGGAGCAGAAAGAGGGAAGGGGTACAGAAAGAGGCACAAGGGTTGCAGAAAGAAGGGACAGAGGTGCAGAAAGAAGCAAGAGAAGTGCAGAAAGAAGCAACAGAGCTGCAGAAAGAGGGATGAGGGGTGGAAAAATAGGCAAGAGAAGTACAGAAAGAAACAACAGAGATGCAAAAGGGGGAACAGGGGTGGAGAAAGTGGCGAGAGGGGTGCAGAAAGACGGAAGAGGGGTGCAGAAAGAAGCACGAGTGGTGCAGAAAGAAGCAAGAGAGGTACAGAAAGAAGCAAGAGTAGTGCAGAAAGATGCAACAGAGGTGCAGAAAGAGGCAAGAGGGGTGCAAAAAGAGGGAAGAGGGGTACAGAAAGAGGCACGAGGGGTACACAAAGAAGCAAGAGAGGTGCAGAAAGAAGCAACAGAGGTGCAGAAAGAGGGAAGAGGGGTGGAGAAAGAGACAAGAGAGGTGGAGAAAGAAGCAACAGAGGTACAGAAAGAGGGAAGAGGGATGGAGAAAGAGGCAAGAGGGATGCAGAAAGAAGCATGAGTGGTGCGAAAAGAAACAAAAGAAGTGCAGAAAGAAGGAACAGAGGTGCAGAAAGAGGCAGAAGGGGTGTAGAAAGAGGGAAGAGGGTGCAGAAAGAGAAGAGGGGTTCAGAAAGAGGCACAAGGGGTGCAGAAAGAAGCAAGAGAGGTACAGAAAGACGCAAGATAAGTGCAGAAAGAAGCAACAGAGGCGCAGAAAGAGGCAAGAGAAGTTCAGAAAGAGGCAGCAGAAGTGCAGAAAGAGACAAGAAAAGTGTAGAAAGAGGCAAGAGAGTTGGAGAAACAGGCAAAAGAGGTGCACAAAGAGGGAACAGGGGTGCACACAGAGGCAAGAGAAGTACAGAAAGAACCAACAGAGGTGCAGAAAGAGGCAAGACGGGTGCAGAAAGAGGCAAGAGAGAAGCAGAAAGAGGCAAGAGAGGTGCACACAGAGGCACGAGGGGTACAAAAATTTGCAAGAGAGGTGCAGAAAGAAGCAAGAGAAGTGCAGAAAGAAGCAACAGAGGTGCAGAAAGAGGCAAGAGGGGTGCAGAAAGAAGCAAGAGAAGTGCAGAAAGAAGGAACAGAGGTGCAAAAAGAGGCAATAGGGGTGCAGACAGAGGCAAGAGAGGTGCAGAAAGAGGGAAGGGGGTGCAGAAAGAGGCAAGAGGGGTGCAGAAATTTACAAGACAGGTGCAGAAAGAAACAAGAGCAGTACAGAAACTACCAAGAGAAGTGCAGAAACAGGTAAGTGGGGTGCAGAAAGAGGCAAGAGGGGTGCAGAAATTTGCAAGAGAGGTGCAGAAAGAAGCAAGAGCAGTGCAAAAGAACCAACAGAGGTGCAGAAGGAGACAAGAGAATTGCAGAAAGAGGCAAGAGAGTTGCAGAAACAGGCAAAAAGGGTGCAGAAAGAGGGAACAGGTGGGCAGACTGAGGCAAGAGAGGTGCTGAAAGAGGCAAGAGGGGTACAGAAAGAGGCAAGTGAAGTGCAGAACGAAGCAAAAGAGGTGAAGAAAGAACCAACAGAGGTGCAAAAAGAGGCAGGAGGGGTGCAGAAAGAAGGAAGAGAGGTGCTGAAAGAGGCACGAAGGGTGCAGAAAGAGACAAGAGAGGTACAGAAAGAAGCAACAGAGGTACAGAAAGAGGCAAGAGTGGTGCAGAAAGAGGGTAGAGAGGTGTAGAAAGAGGCAAGAGAGTTGCACAAAGAGGGAAGAGGGTGCAGAAACAGGCAAAAGGGTGCAGAAAGTAGCAAGTGAGTTGCAGAAAGAGGCAAGAGAGGTACAGAAAGAGGCAAGAGAGGTGCAGAAACAGGCAAGAGAACTGCAGAAAGAGGCAAGAGAGTTGCAGAACGAGGCAAGTGAGGTGCAGAAGTAGGCAAGAGAACTGCAGAAAGAGGCAAGAGAGTTGCAGAATTAGGCAAAAGGGGTGCAGAAAGAGGGAACAGGTGGGCGGTCTGAGCTAAGAGAGGTGCAGAAAGAGGGAAGAGGGTTGCAGAAAGAGGCAAGAGGGGTGCAGAAAGAAGCAACATAGGTGCAGAAAGAAGCAAGAGAAGTGCAGAAAGAGGCAAGTGATGTGCAGAAAGAGGCAAGAGAGGTGCAGAAAGAGGCATCAGAGGTGCAGAAAGACACAAGAGAGGTGCAGAAACAAGCAAGAGAAGTGCAGAAAGAGGCAAGAGAATTGCTGAAAGAAGCAACAGAGGTGTCGAAAGAAGCAAGAGAGGTGCAGAACAAGGCGCAGAAAGTGGCAAGAGAGGTGCAGAAAATGACAAGAGAACTGCAGAAAGAGTCAAGAGGGATGCAAAAAAGGGAAGAAGGGTGCAGAAAGAAACAAAAGGAGTGCAGAAAGAAGGAACAGAGGTGCAAAAAGAGGGAAGAGGGGTGCAGAAAGAGGCACGAGGGGTACAGAAAGAAACTAGAGATGTGCAGAAAAAAACAAAAGAAGTGCAGAAAAAAGGAACAGAGGTGCAGAAAGAGGCAATAGGGGTGCAGAAAGAGGCAACAGGGGTGCAGAAAGAGGGAAGAGGGGTGGAGAAAGAGGCAAGGGGTGTAGAAAGAAGCAAGAGAGCTGTAGAAAGAAACAAAAGAAGTGCAAAAAGAAGGAACAGAGGTGCAGAGAGAGGCAAGAAAGGTGCAGAAAGAGGGAAAAGGGGTGCAGAAAGAGACACAAGGGGTGCAGAAAGAAGCAAGAGAAGTGCAGAAAGAAGCAACAGAGGTGTAGAAAGAGGGAAGAGGGGTGCAGAAAGGGGCAACAGAGGTGCAGAAAGAAGCAACAGAGGTGCAGAAAGAGGGAAGAGGGATGGAGAAAGAGGCAAGAGGGGTGCAGAAAGAAGCAAGAAAGTTGCAGAAAGAAACAAAAGAAGTGCAGAAAGAAGGAACAGAGGTGCAGAAAGAGGCAAGAGGGGAGCAGAAAGAGGGAAGGGGTACAGAAAGAGGCACAAGGGTTGCAGAAAGAAGGGACAGAGGTGCAGAAAGAAGCAAGAGAAGTGCAGAAAGAAGCAACAGAGCTGCAGAAAGAGGGATGAGGGGTGGAAAAATAGGCAAGAGAAGTACAGAAAGAAACAACAGAGATGCAAAAAGGGGGAACAGGGGTGGAGAAAGTGGCGAGAGGGGTGCAGAAAGACGGAAGAGGGGTGCAGAAAGAAGCACGAGTGGTACAGAAAGAAGCAAGAGAGGTACAGAAAGAAGCAAGAGTAGTGCAGAAAGATGCAACAGAGGTGCAGAAAGAGGCAAGAGGGGTGCAAAAAGAGGGAAGAGGGGTACAGAAAGAGGCACGAGGGGTACACAAAGAAGTAAGGGAGGTGCAGAAAGAAGCAACAGAGGTGAAGAAAGAGGGAAGAGAGGTGGAGAAAGAGACAATAGAGGTGCAGAAAGAAGCAAAAGAGGTGCAGAAAGAGGGAAGAGGGATGGAGAAAGAGGCAAGAGGGATGCAGAAAGAAGCATGAGTGGTGCGAAAAGAAACAAAATAAGTGCAGAAAGAAGGAACAGAGGTGCAGAAAGAGGCAGAAGGGGTGTAGAAAGAGGGAAGAGGGGTGCAGAAAGAGAAGAGGGTTCAGAAAGAGGCACAAGGGGTGCAGAAAGAAGCAAGAGAGGTACAGAAAGACGCAAGATAAGTGCAGAAAGAAGCAACAGAGGCGCAGAAAGAGGCAAGAGAAGTTCAGAAAGAGGCAGCAGAAGTGCAGAAAGAGACAAGAAAAGTGTAGAAAGAGGCAAGAGAGTTGGAGAAACAGGCAAAAGAGGTGCACAAAGAGGGAACAGGGGTGCACACAGAGGCAAGAGAAGTACAGAAAGAACCAACAGAGGTGCAGAAAGAGGCAAGACGGGTGCAGAAAGAGGCAAGAGAGGAGCAGAAAGAGGCAAGAGAGGTGCACACAGAGGCACGAGGGGTACACAAATTTGCAAGAGAGGTGCAGAAAGAAGCAAGAGAAGTGCAGAAAGAAGCAACAGAGGTGCAGAAAGAGGCAAGAGGGGTGCAGAAAGAAGCAAGAGAAGTGCAGAAAGAAGGAACAGAGGTGCAAAAAGAGGCAATAGGGGTGCAGACAGAGGCAAGAGAGGTGCAGAAAGAGGGAAGGGGGTGCAGAAAGAGGCAAGAGGGGTGCAGAAATTTACAAGACAGGTGCAGAAAGAAACAAGAGCAGTACAGAAACTACCAAGAGAAGTGCAGAAACAGGTAAGTGGGGTGCAGAAAGAGGCAAGAGGGGTGCAGAAATTTGCAAGAGAGGTGCAGAAAGAAGCAAGAGCAGTGCAAAAGAACCAACAGAGGTGCAGAAGGAGACAAGAGAATTGCAGAAAGAGGCAAGAGAGTTGCAGAAACAGGCAAAAAGGGTGCAGAAAGAGGGAACAGGTGGGCAGACTGAGGCAAGAGAGGTGCTGAAAGAGGCAAGAGGGGTACAGAAAGAGGCAAGTGAAGTTCAGAACGAAGCAAAAGAGGTGAAGAAAGAACCAACAGAGGTGCAAAAAGAGGCAGGAGGGGTGCAGAAAGAAGGAAGAGAGGTGCTGAAAGAGGCACGAAGGGTGCAGAAAGAGACAAGAGAGGTACAGAAAGAAGCAACAGAGGTACAGAAAGAGGCAAGAGTGGTGCAGAAAGAGGGTAGAGAGGTGTAGAAAGAGGCAAGAGAGTTGCACAAAGAGGGAAGAGGGGTGCAGAAACAGGCAAAAGGGGTGCAGAAAGTAGCAAGTGAGTTGCAGAAAGAGGCAAGAGAGGTACAGAAAGAGGCAAGAGAGGTGCAGAAACAGGCAAGAGAACTGCAGAAAGAGGCAAGAGAGTTGCAGAACGAGGCAAGTGAGGTGCAGAAGTAGGCAAGAGAACTGCAGAAAGAGGCAAGAGAGTTGCAGAATTAGGCAAAAGGGGTGCAGAAAGAGGGAACAGGTGGGCGGACTGAGCTAAGAGAGGTGCAGAAAGAGGGAAGAGGGTTGCAGAAAGAGGCAAGAGGGGTGCAGAAAGAAGCAACATAGGTGCAGAAAGAAGCAAGAGAAGTGCAGAAAGAGGCAAGTGATGTGCAGAAAGAGGCAAGAGAGGTGCAGAAAGAGGCATCAGAGGTGCAGAAAGACACAAGAGAGGTGCAGAAACAAGCAAGAGAAGTGCAGAAAGAGGCAAGAGAATTGCTGAAAGAAGCAACAGAGGTGTCGAAAGAAGCAAGAGAGGTGCAGAACAAGGCGCAGAAAGTGGCAAGAGAGGTGCAGAAAATGACAAGAGAACTGCAGAAAGAGGCAAGAGGGATGCAAAAAAGGGAAGAAGGGTGCAGAAAGAAACAAAAGAAGTGCAGAAAGAAGGAACAGAGGTGCAAAAAGAGGGAAGAGGGGTGCAGAAAGAGGCACGAGGGGTACAGAAAGAAACTAGAGATGTGCAGAAAGAAACAAAAGAAGTGCAGAAAAAAGGAACAGAGGTGCAGAAAGAGGCAATAGGGGTGCAGAAAGAGGCAACAGGGGTGCAGAAAGAGGGAAGAGGGGTGGAGAAAGAGGCAAGGGGGTGTAGAAAGAAGCAAGAGAGCTGTAGAAAGAAACAAAAGAAGTGCAAAAAGAAGGAACAGAGGTGCAGAGAGAGGCAAGAAAGGTGCAGAAAGAGGGAAAAGGGGTGCAGAAAGAGACACAAGGGGTGCAGAAAGAAGCAAGAGAAGTGCAGAAAGAAGCAACAGAGGTGTAGAAAGAGGGAAGAGGGGTGCAGAAAGGGGCAACAGAGGTGCAGAAAGAAGCAACAGAGGTGCAGAAAGAGGGAAGAGGGATGGAGAAAGAGGCAAGAGGGGTGCAGAAAGAAGCAAGAAAGTTGCAGAAAGAAACAAAAGAAGTGCAGAAAGAAGGAACAGAGGTGCAGAAAGAGGCAAGAGGGGAGCAGAAAGAGGGAAGGGGTACAGAAAGAGGCACAAGGGTTGCAGAAAGAAGGGACAGAGGTGCAGAAAGAAGCAAGAGAAGTGCAGAAAGAAGCAACAGAGCTGCAGAAAGAGGGATGAGGGGTGGAAAAATAGGCAAGAGAAGTACAGAAAGAAACAACAGAGATGCAAAAAGGGGGAACAGGGGTGGAGAAAGTGGCGAGAGGGTGCAGAAAGACGGAAGAGGGGTGCAGAAAGAAGCACGAGTGGTACAGAAAGAAGCAAGAGAGGTACAGAAAGAAGCAAGAGTAGTGCAGAAAGATGCAACAGAGGTGCAGAAAGAGGCAAGAGGGGTGCAAAAAGAGGGAAGAGGGGTACAGAAAGAGGCACGAGGGTACACAAAGAAGCAAGACAGGTGCAGAAAGAAGCAACAGAGGTGCAGAAAGAGGGAAGAGGGTGGAGAAAGAGACAAGAGAAGTGGAGAAAGAAGCAACAGAGGTGCAGAAAGAGGGAAGAGGGATGGAGAAAGAGGCAAGAGGGATGCAGAAAGAAGCATGAGTGGTGCGAAAAGAAACAAAATAAGTGCAGAAAGAAGGAACAGAGGTGCAGAAAGAGGCAGAAGGGGTGTAGAAAGAGGGAAGAGGGGTGCAGAAAGAGAAGAGCGGTTCAGAAAGAGGCACAAGGGGTGCAGAAAGAAGCAAGAGAGGTACAGAAAGACGCAAGATAAGTGCAGAAAGAAGCAACAGAGGCGCAGAAAGAGGCAAGAGAAGTTCAGAAAGAGGCAGCAGAAGTGCAGAAAGAGACAAGAAAAGTGTAGAAAGAGGCAAGAGAGTTGGAGAAACAGGCAAAAGAGGTGCACAAAGAGGGAACAGGGGTGCACACAGAGGCAAGAGAAGTACAGAAAGAACCAACAGAGGTGCAGAAAGAGGCAAGACGGGTGCAGAAAGAGGCAAGAGAGGAGCAGAAAGAGGCAAGAGAGGTGCACACAGAGGCACGAGGGGTACAAAAATTTGCAAGAGAGGTGCAGAAAGAAGCAAGAGAAGTGCAGAAAGAAGCAACAGAGGTGCAGAAAGAGGCAAGAGGGGTGCAGAAAGAAGCAAGAGAAGTGCAGAAAGAAGGAACAGAGGTGCAAAAGAGGCAATAGGGGTGCAGACAGAGGCAAGAGAGGTGCAGAAAGAGGGAAGGGGGTGCAGAAAGAGGCAAGAGGGGTGCAGAAATTTACAAGACAGGTGCAGAAAGAAACAAGAGCAGTACAGAAACTACCAAGAGAAGTGCAGAAACAGGTAAGTGGGGTGCAGAAAGAGGCAAGAGGGGTGCAGAAATTTGCAAGAGAGGTGCAGAAAGAAGCAAGAGCAGTGCAAAAGAACCAACAGAGGTGCAGAAGGAGACAAGAGAATTGCAGAAAGAGGCAAGAGAGTTGCAGAAACAGGCAAAAAGGGTGCAGAAAGAGGGAACAGGTGGGCAGACTGAGGCAAGAGAGGTGCTGAAAGAGGCAAGAGGGGTACAGAAAGAGGCAAGTGAAGTGCAGAACGAAGCAAAAGAGGTGAAGAAAGAACCAACAGAGGTGCAAAAAGAGGCAGGAGGGGTGCAGAAAGAAGGAAGAGAGGTGCTGAAAGAGGCACGAAGGGTGCAGAAAGAGACAAGAGAGGTACAGAAAGAAGCAACACAGGTACAGAAAGAGGCAAGAGTGGTGCAGAAAGAGGGTAGAGAGGTGTAGAAAGAGGCAAGAGAGTTGCACAAAGAGGGAAGAGGGTGCAGAAACAGGCAAAGGGGTGCAGAAAGTAGCAAGTGAGTTGCAGAAAGACGCAAGAGAGGTACAGAAAGAGGCAAGAGAGGTGCAGAAACAGGCAAGAGAACTGCAGAAAGAGGCAAGAGAGTTGCAGAACGAGGCAAGTGAGGTGCAGAAGTAGGCAAGAGAACTGCAGAAAGAGGCAAGAGAGTTGCAGAATTAGGCAAAGGGGTGCAGAAAGAGGGAACAGGTGGGCAGACTGAGCTAAGAGAGGTGCAGAAAGAGGGAAGAGGGTTGCAGAAAGAGGCAAGAGGGGTGCAGAAAGAAGCAACATAGGTGCAGAAAGAAGCAAGAGAAGTGCAGAAAGAGGCAAGTGATGTGCAGAAAGAGGCAAGAGAGGTGCAGAAAGAGGCATCAGAGGTGCAGAAAGACACAAGAGAGGTGCAGAAACAAGCAAGAGAAGTGCAGAAAGAGGCAAGAGAATTGCTGAAAGAAGCAACAGAGGTGTCGAAAGAAGCAAGAGAGGTGCAGAACAAGGCGCAGAAAGTGGCAAGAGAGGTGCAGAAAATGACAAGAGAACTGCAGAAAGAGGCAAGAGGGATGCAAAAAGGGAAGAAGGGTGCAGAAAGAAACAAAAGAAGTGCAGAAAGAAGGAACAGAGGTGCAAAAAGAGGGAAGAGGGGTGCAGAAAGAGGCACGAGGGGTACAGAAAGAAACTAGAGATGTGCAGAAAGAAACAAAAGAAGTGCAGAAAAAAGGAACAGAGGTGCAGAAAGAGGCAATAGCGGTGCAGAAAGAGACAACAGGGGTGCAGAAAGAGGGAAGAGGGGTGGAGAAAGAGGCAAGGGGGTGTAGAAAGAAGCAAGAGAGCTGTAGAAAGAAACAAAAGAAGTGCAAAAAGAAGGAACAGAGGTGCAGAGAGAGGCAAGAAAGGTGCAGAAAGAGGGAAAAGGGGTGCAGAAAGAGACACGAGGGGTGCAGAAAGAAGCAAGAGAAGTGCAGAAAGAAGCAACAGAGGTGTAGAAAGAGGGAAGAGGGGTGCAGAAAGGGGCAACAGAGGTGCAGAAAGAAGCAACAGAGGTGCAGAAAGAGGGAAGAGGGATGGAGAAAGAGGCAAGAGGGGTGCAGAAAGAAGCAAGAAAGTTGCAGAAAGAAACAAAAGAAGTGCAGAAAGAAGGAACAGAGGTGCAGAAAGAGGCAAGAGGGAGCAGAAAGAGGGAAGGGGTACAGAAAGAGGCACAAGGGTTGCAGAAAGAAGGGACAGAGGTGCAGAAAGAAGCAAGAGAAGTGCAGAAAGAAGCAACAGAGCTGCAGAAAGAGGGATGAGGGGTGGAAAAATAGGCAAGAGAAGTACAGAAAGAAACAACAGAGATGCAAAAGGGGGAACAGGGGTGGAGAAAGTGGCGAGAGGGGTGCAGAAAGACGGAAGAGGGGTGCAGAAAGAAGCACGAGTGGTGCAGAAAGAAGCAAGAGAGGTACAGAAAGAAGCAAGAGTAGTGCAGAAAGATGCAACAGAGGTGCAGAAAGAGGCAAGAGGGGTGCAAAAAGAGGGAAGAGGGGTACAGAAAGAGGCACGAGGGGTACACAAAGAAGCAAGAGAGGTGCAGAAAGAAGCAACTGAGGTGCAGAAAGAGGGAAGAGGGGTGGAGAAAGAGACAAGAGAGGTGGAGAAAGAAGCAACAGAGGTGCAGAAAGAGGGAAGAGGGATGGAGAAAGAGGCAAGAGGGATGCATAAAGAAGCATGAGTGGTGCGAAAAGAAACAAAAGAAGTGCAGAAAGAAGGAACAGAGGTGCAGAAAGAGGCAGAAGGGGTGTAGAAAGAGGGAAGAGGGGTGCAGAAAGAGAAGAGCGGTTCAGAAAGAGGCACAAGGGGTGCAGAAAGAAGCAAGAGAGGTACAGAAAGACGCAAGATAAGTGCAGAAAGAAGCAACAGAGGCGCAGAAAGAGGCAAGAGAAGTTCAGAAAGAGGCAGCAGAAGTGCAGAAAGAGACAAGAAAAGTGTAGAAAGAGGCAAGAGAGTTGGAGAAACAGGCAAAAGAGGTGCACAAAGAGGGAACAGGGGTGCACACAGAGGCAAGAGAAGTACAGAAAGAACCAACAGAGGTGCAGAAAGAGGCAAGACGGGTGCAGAAAGAGGCAAGAGAGGAGCAGAAAGAGGCAAGAGAGGTGCACACAGAGGCACGAGGGGTACAAAAATTTGCAAGAGAGGTGCAGAAAGAAGCAAGAGAAGTGCAGAAAGAAGCAACAGAGGTGCAGAAAGAGGCAAGAGGGGTGCAGAAAGAAGCAAGAGAAGTGCAGAAAGAAGGAACAGAGGTGCAAAAAGAGGCAATAGGGGTGCAGACAGAGGCAAGAGAGGTGCAGAAAGAGGGAAGGGGGTGCAGAAAGAGGCAAGAGGGGTGCAGAAATTTACAAGACAGGTGCAGAAAGAAACAAGAGCAGTACAGAAACTACCAAGAGAAGTGCAGAAACAGGTAAGTGGGGTGCAGAAAGAGGCAAGAGGGGTGCAGAAATTTGCAAGAGAGGTGCAGAAAGAAGCAAGAGCAGTGCAAAAGAACCAACAGAGGTGCAGAAGGAGACAAGAGAATTGCAGAAAGAGGCAAGAGAGTTGCAGAAACAGGCAAAAGGGTGCAGAAAGAGGGAACAGGTGGGCAGACTGAGGCAAGAGAGGTGCTGAAAGAGGCAAGAGGGGTACAGAAAGAGGCAAGTGAAGTGCAGAACGAAGCAAAAGAGGTGAAGAAAGAACCAACAGAGGTGCAAAAAGAGGCAGGAGGGGTGCAGAAAGAAGGAAGAGAGGTGCTGAAAGAGGCACGAAGGGTGCAGAAAGAGACAAGAGAGGTACAGAAAGAAGCAACAGAGGTACAGAAAGAGGCAAGAGTGGTACAGAAAGAGGGTAGAGAGGTGTAGAAAGAGGCAAGAGAGTTGCACAAAGAGGGAAGAGGGGTGCAGAAACAGGCAAAAGGGGTGCAGAAAGTAGCAAGTGAGTTGCAGAAAGAGGCAAGAGAGGTACAGAAAGAGGCAAGAGAGGTGCAGAAACAGGCAAGAGAACTGCAGAAAGAGGCAAGAGAGTTGCAGAACGAGGCAAGTGAGGTGCAGAAGTAGGCAAGAGAACTGCAGAAAGAGGCAAGAGAGTTGCAGAATTAGGCAAAAGGGGTGCAGAAAGAGGGAACAGGTGGGCAGAGTGAGGCAAGAGAGGTGCAGAAAGAGGGTTGCAGAAAGAGGCAAGAGGGGTGCAGAAAGAAGCAACAGAGGTGCAGAAAGAAGCAAGAGAAGTGCAGAAAGAGGCAAGTGATGTGCAGAAAGAGGCAAGAGAGGTGCAGAAAGAGCATCAGAGGTGCAGAAAGACACAAGAGAGGTGCAGAAACAAGCAAGAGAAGTGCAGAAAGAGGCAAGAGAATTTCTGAAAGAAGCAACAGAGGTGTCGAAAGAAGCAAGAGAGGTGCAGAACAAGGCGCAGAAAGTGGCAAGAGAGGTGCAGAAAATGACAAGAGAACTGCAGAAAGAGGCAAGAGGGATGCAAAAAAGGGAAGAAGGGTGCAGAAAGAAACAAAAGAAGTGCAGAAAGAAGGAACAGATGTGCAAAAAGAGGGAAGAGGGGTGCAGAAAGAGGCACGAGGGGTACAGAAAGAAGCTAGAGATGTGCAGAAAGAAACAAAAGAAGTGCAGAAAAAAGGAACATAGGTGCAGAAAGAGGCAATAGGGGTGCAGAAAGAGGCAACAGGGGTGCAGAAAGAGGGAAGAGGGGTGGAGAAAGAGGCAAGGGGGTGTAGAAAGAAGCAAGAGAGCTGTAGAAAGAAACAAAAGAAGTGCAAAAAGAAGGAACAGAGGTGCAGAGAGAGGCAAGAAAGGTGCAGAAAGAGGGAAAAGGGGTGCAGAAAGAGACACGAGGGGTGCAGAAAGAAGCAAGAGAAGTGCAGAAAGAAGCAACAGAGGTGTAGAAAGAGGGAAGAGGGGTGCAGAAAGGGGCAACAGAGGTGCAGAAAGAAGCAACAGAGGTGCAGAAAGAGGGAAGAGGGATGGAGAAAGAGGCAAGAGGGGTGCAGAAAGAAGCAAGAAAGTTGCAGAAAGAAACAAAAGAAGTGCAGAAAGAAGGAACAGAGGTGCAGAAAGAGGCAAGAGGGGAGCAGAAAGAGGGAAGGGGTACAGAAAGAGGCACAAGGGTTGCAGAAAGAAGGGACAGAGGTGCAGAAAGAAGCAAGAGAAGTGCAGAAAGAAGCAACAGAGCTGCAGAAAGAGGGATGAGGGGTGGAAAAATAGGCAAGAGAAGTACAGAAAGAAACAACAGAGATGCAAAAAGGGGGAACAGGGGTGGAGAAAGTGGCGAGAGGGGTGCAGAAAGGCGGAAGAGGGGTGCAGAAAGAAGCACGAGTGGTGCAGAAAGAAGCAAGAGAGGTACAGAAAGAAGCAAGAGTAGTGCAGAAAGATGCAACAGAGGTGCAGAAAGAGGCAAGAGGGGTGCAAAAAGAGGGAAGAGGGGTACAGAAAGAGGCACGAGGGGTACACAAAGAAGCAAGAGAGGTGCAGAAAGAAGCAACAGAGGTGCAGAAAGAGGGAAGAGGGGTGGAGAAAGAGACAAGAGAGGTGGAGAAAGAAGCAACAGAGGTGCAGAAAGAGAGAAGAGGGATGGAGAAAGAGGCAAGAGGGATGCAGAAAGAAGCATGAGTGGTGCGAAAAGAAACAAAAGAAGTGCAGAAAGAAGGAACAGAGGTGCAGAAAGAGGCAGAAGGGGTGTAGAAAGAGGGAAGAGGGGTGCAGAAAGAGAAGAGGGGTTCAGAAAGAGGCACAAGGGGTGCAGAAAGAAGCAAGAGAGGTACAGAAAGACGCAAGATAAGTGCAGAAAGAAGCAACAGAGATGCAGAAAGAGGGAAGAGGGGTGGAGAAAGAGGAAAGAGAAGTGCAGAAAGAAGCAACAGACATGCAGAAAGGGGGAAGAGGGGTAGAGAAAGAGGCAAGAGGGGTGCAGAAAGAAGCATGAGTGGTGCAGAAAGAAACAAAAGAAGTGCAGAAAGAAGGAACAGAGATGCAGAAAGAGGCAAGAGGAGTGCAGAAAGAGAAGAGTGGTTCAGAAAGTAGGCACAAGGGGTGCAGAAAGAAGCAAGAGAGGTACAGAAAGACGCAAGATAAGTGCAGAAAGAAGCAACAGAGATGCAGAAAGAGGGAAGAGGGGTGGAGAAAGAGGAAAGAGAAGTGCAGAAAGAAGCAACAGACATGCAGAAAGAGGGAAGAGGGGTGGAGAAAGAGGCAAGAGGGGTGCAGAAAGAAGCATGAGTGGTGCGGAAAGAAACAAAAGAAGTGCAGAAAGAAGGAACAGAGGTGCAGAAAGAGGCAGGAGGGGTGCAGAAAGAGGGAAGAGGGGTGCAGAAAGAGGCAAGAGAGGTGCAGAAAGAGGCAAGAGGGGTGCACAAAGAAGCAAGTGAGGTGCAGAAAGTAGAAGAGACGTGCAGAAAAAGGCAAGAGAAGTGCAGAAAAAGAAAGAAAGGTGCAGAAATAAGCAACAGAAATGCAGAAAGAGGCAAGAGAGGCGCAGAAAGAAGCAAGAGTGGCTTGCACACCATTAGTACCAATTTAACGCCCACATTTAGCAATAAGTAACAGGTGACCATTCTAGGTTTACAAAGTACCTTCCACCACGCTGTAACACTTTTCGCTGCATTTTTGGTAACGTTTAAAGCTGTTGAGCTAGAAACAAGGCTTTTTTAGTTCAGATTAGGCAGCAGATGATGGATTATGTGGCTAATGCGGAAAATGTATAATTGTGCAAAAGTTGGTGCAGCCAAACAGTCGCATAATTCCAGTGGCCCTGCTCATATCTCTGACTAGTTCCAGAAGTGCTTCTCAGTGATTCCTTCTTTTTTGTCTCATTGAGTTCATAGTTTAGCTTCTATGGAAACGAGGAAGACTAAACCTGAGGTTACCACTCCACAACACAGACTACCATTCCACATAATTGCTCTCCATAACACATAACCCCACTCTACATAATTCCTATACACTAAATACCACATACTTTCTATCCACATAATTTCACTGCACAACATACCACATAATTCCACTACACACAACGTACATCCACTCCTCTCCAAAAAACATTAGTAAAAAACTTTTACATTTACAACGCCAATAGCTCTAACTCTTGCAAATGCAAGACCTATTAAATTACAAATGCTTCTTTAACTGGTAGTCATGTTAGCAGAGTGGTGGAGAAAGGGGGCTGGCCTCCAACCAGCGCTCAGGAATTCCGCTGCGTAGGACTCACAGGAGGTACCAGGAGGGCTTCTTGGCCCCCAAGTTCCCTCAGGAGTAAAGTGGACTTCATCCCCCAACCAGTACTGTGCCAGGAGGCGCGTTTGCAGAGTGGTGGAGAAAGGAGGGGTGTGGCCTCCGAAGACCTCTTAGCAATCCCACTGTGTTAGACTTAGTGGAGGTAACAGGAGGGGTAGTTGGCCCCCAAGGACAACCTTGGGGGCCAACTACCCCTCCTATTACCTCCAGTAAGTCCCACACAGCAGCATTGCTAAGTTCTCATAGCAGGCCAGGCACACCCACTTTCCCCACCACTCTGCAAACGAGCTCCCTGGCGCGCTCTTGGATGGGGATTAAAGACCACTTCACTGCTGGGGGTCCTTAAGGGCCAACTAGCCTACCTGATACCTCCAGTATGCCCCAGATAGTGGGATTGCTGATAGGTGGACACAGGCTATGCCCCCTTTGTCCACCACTCTGCAAATGAGCCTCCTGGCACACTCGTGGTTGGGGGATGAAGTCGCCTTGCCTCCTGAGGGTCCCTGGGGGCCAACTAGCCCACCAGGTACCTCCAGTAAACCCCACACAGCTGGATTGCTGAGAGTGGTCTGAGGCCACGCCCCCTTTTTTATACCACTCTGCATATGCGCCTCCTGGCGCACTGCTGCTCGGGGGATGAAGTCCACTTGTGTCCTGAGGTCCTCAGGACACAAGAGGACCTCATCACCCCACCAGCAGTGCGCCAAGAGGCCTAAGGACCCTTAGGATTGAAGGGGACTTAATCCCCCAATTCAGGGCACGCCAGGAGGCGCGTTTGCACAGTGGTGCAGGGAGGGGGCGGGGCCTCCGGCGAGATGCCGGCTTTTCCTTTTTTTAAATATTTTTAGAAGGGGGGCTGTGTCCCCCCTTCTTTTAGTATTTTTTGGGCCCCGGGGACCCCATCCCCCGGGCCCTGGCCTCGTTTTTATTTTTTTCCTGAAGGAAGGGCCTTGTGGCCCCCCCTCCCCTGGGCCAATTCTGGACCCGGGGACCCCATCCCCTGGGGCCTAGCCTAGTTTTTAAAATATTTTTTATTTTCCTGGGAGGGGGGCTGCGTGGCCCCCCTCCCCTGGGCCACTTCTGGCCCCGGGGACCCCATCACCGGGGCCTTGCCAGCCTGGTTTTTTGGGGGGGAGGGGGACCAAATGGCCCCCCTCCTGAGGACAATTATGGCCAGGGGACCCCATCCCCCGGGGCCCGGCCTTATTTAAAAAAATAAAAAACATCAAAAGGGAGGGGGCCGAGTGGCCCCCCTCCCAGGCCACTTCTGGCCCCGGGGACCCCATCCCCTGGGGCCGGCCCTCAAGTTGGGGACAGTGGGGGGAGCCCCAGTGCCCCCACGGTCCCTGCCGGCTCCCCGCCCCTTGCGGGAGCCGGCATTGCTTTTGGGCAAGGGGAGCTGTTAACATGCAGCTCCCCTTGCCCAAAAGCAATTCTGTTTTTCTTCTTGGAAGCGAGAGCAGGTTTCCTGCTCTCGCTACCAAGAAGCAAAGCAGTGTTTGCTATGGCAGGGTGGGAGCCATGCTCCCGCCCTTCCATAGCAAACGGCAATGTCCCGGGGGTGGGTACCCCCGGGCATTGCAGGAGCCGGCCCTGGGGGGTGGCGGTTCCCAGGGCCATAGAGGTCTCCAGGAGGGGGGCCACGCTACGGACCCCAGCAACTTTGAAGCCCCAGAGAGGTGGTGGTCCCTGGGGGTCCGCTACGGACCCCTGTATTTACATATTCAATGCCCCGGGGAGGTGGTGGTCCCTGGGGCAGTGTGGGGGGCTCGAGCCCCCCCACACTTTTGTTTTGGAAGTAGTCCCGCATTAAAATCATGTAGCCCCGGGGAAGTGGTGGTCCCCGGGGCTTGGGGGGGGTCTGCAAGGCCCCCCGCCCAAAATAATTTAAAGCCCCGGGGAGGTGGTGGTCCCCAGGGCTTGGGGGGCACATGAGGCACCCCACCCTAAAATGTAAATGCCCCGGGGAGGTGGCGGTCCCCAGGGCAGCATGGGGGGGCAGGAGCCCCCCATGCATTTAAAAAAAAAGCCCCAGGGAGGTGGCGGTCCCGAGCTGCGGGCGGCCGTGTGCCCCCCACATATAATTATCTAAGCCCTGGGTACGTGGCGGTCCCCGGGTCTGCGGGAGCCCACGGAGGCCCCCGCTTCATAATTGGACATTGTCCCCGGGCCCTGGCCCACCTGAGGGCTTATAGAAAACGGCCAGATTTGCGCACCCAGCGCAAATTCGACCACTTTTTTATTTTAAAAAAAATGCTTTTTTGGGCCCTGGGGGTCCTTGTGGGACCCCCTGAGCAGCCCTAGGGGGTCAGGGTGTTTCTACCCTGCCCCCTTTTCTTGTTTTTTATCTTTTTACAACTGTTTTCTTGTGACTCGGTTACCGAGTCATAAGATGGCTGCCAACACTTCCTGGTTTGGAGTGTTGGCAGCCAATAACAATGAAGCTTGTGCTCGGGAGGGTTTGCGAATCCTCCTCGGTGCTCAGATATCGATATTTTTATTTTTTGAATTTCTCAGGAACTACTGAATGGATTTCCACCATTTAAAAAAAGGTTGCTTTCTGATCCAAGAGCTACCTTTTTGCCAAATTTGGTGTAATTCCGTTTAGCAGTTGGGGCTGTAGCCGTGTCTAAAGTTCCTATGAAATTAACATGGGGAAAACGCGTTTTGAGACCCCCTTTTTTCTCAGCCCTCGCTTGTCGAATCACCCCGAAACTTTCAAGACAGGAGCTGACCTGAGTGAACCATCAGTTTTGAAAATTTCGCGAAGATTCGTCAAACAGCGCCAAAGATATTGGCAAAAGAAAAAACGCTTTTTGAATAGAAACAAGGTCCTAACTATAACTACCTACTGGCGACCGCCAGTAGGTAATATATATATCTATATATATAGATATATATATTGCTGGCTTCGTCTCTACAACATCCAGTTTGCCCCGGAAAAGACGAACACGGACCCAAGGTTTCTGGTGCAAAGGTGAGTTTATTTGCTGCCCCGCACTGCCGCCATAACGCGTTTCGGCCTTCCAAAGGCCTTGATCACATGACGCGTTGCTTTGTGCTTCCCCTACATTTAAAGTGCTAGTGCAACAATTACGTGCTAAAACAGGTGACTAATTCATGACCATGGAAGAGTTACTATCGTCAAAAAAAATTATAAAACACATATTTGCACCAAATACAGGTTAAAGTTCATATGAATATATAAATATATATATATATACACAGATTTTTGGCTAATAAAATCAAATCAATCAATATTTCTTTAAATGAGAATTATTAAAAGAGTTAAAAATTGCCAATGCTAGAGGCACCTTATACACAGTCCTCTATATGCAACAATCCATGTTAAACCTGTAAATATTAAAACACAATGTATATTAATAACAATACAAGTGTTAAAAAATGTGCTAAAAGATGTAATAAATATGATAAAAACCATGCTTAAAAATAAGTACTTCGCTACTTTTTATCATAAATTTACCCAAACAAGCACTCTCTCATTGTGCCTAGATGGTTTGCTATTGGTTTTATGCTATTGACACTAATTAAGCCCTTAGTGAGCTATCTCAATTCCTCCATATCCTACTGTGATTGAGCGAAAAAGTGCATAACGTGTCACCATATAGAATCTAAAATAGATTCCAAAAGTGCTAAGTGCTATACATGTCTGGATAAGAACCATGCGAATCAGAGGCTAAAAATTGCTGAAATCAATAATTACATGTGTGTTTAAAAGGGTCTAAAACAAGGGATTCAGACATCAGTTAGTGTGCAATTCATAATAGGAGAAACCCCTTATAAGCAAGTGAAAAAGTCCTCACTAGCGTTGAGCCCAAATGGAGTTTTTGTATCGAGCTCCAGAATGTACCTGGTTTCTAAGAGACGTAGTTGGGCCTCGCGGTTGCCTCCCCTCCTCAAGGGGGGGATACTGTCGACAACAAAATATTTCAGATGTTCCGGGCTGCCGCCATGTGTCTCCCCCAAGTGTCTGGCCACAGGATAAGCTGGATCGCTGTTAGTTATAGCTCTTATGTGCTGGAGTATCTGCTTGTGCACTGGCAGCTTAGTGCTGCCAATATAACGTAAATCACAGGGACACTCCAGCACATATACAGCGTATTCAGTCCTACATGTAAGCCTTTTCATGATAGGTACAGGGTCTGGTTTAAATGGGCTCATGTAGCATGTTTTGTTCTGAGCAAATTTACATGCTGTACATGTTGGGCATTTAGCAAATCCTTTATGTACGGTGAGCCAGTTGCCAGTTGATCTTAATTCAGGACTGCTCTTAACTAGGCTACTGCTCATTGATCTTGCCTTTCTAAAGGTGAGATCAGGTTTCTTCGGTAGAACATCTCTCAAAATGGGATCGCTGCGCACCAAGCCCCAATTTCTATTTAATATTTTACGTAGGGCTTGGTGTTGCCTGTTGTAGGTTAGAATCATCCTTGTAGGTTGTACAGTTTGGTCCAAATCTACAGCTTGCTGATTTGTTTTGTTTGCAAGGACTTGCTCCCTATCAATAGCCTTGGTTTTGTTAATGGCTTTGTCAATAATATTAGCAGCATATCCTCTCTCTACGACCTTTCCCTGCTTGCCTGCTGTGCGACTTTGCAATCCTCATCAGTGCTGCAAATCCGTCTGATACGCAGCATTTCCCCGTAGGGAATGCTGTTAATCAGGTGTCTGGGGTGATGACTATGTGCATGAAGCACTGTATTTCCAGCAGTCGGTTTCCTATACATTCTGGTCTCTAGACTTTCATTCCTTACAATAACCTCTACATCTAAAAAACAAACAGCTGTTCTACTAATATTTGCAGTAAAATGCAGATTGAGGTCATTGTTGTTGATCTGTTCAATAAATCGGCGGGCCAATGTCTCTTGACCTCGCCAAATAAGGAACAAATCATCGATATAACGAAACCAGTAAGGAACATGCTGTTCCATTGTATCTGCGAATTGCACCCTAAGGACCTGCTCCTCCCACAGTCCCATATGCAAGCAGGCATAACTGGGGGAAAAGCAGGCCCCCATTGCAACACCCCTAGTCTGTTGATAGACCTGGTTATCAAAAAGAAAGACATTTTGCTCTAAACATGTTGAAACCATATTAATCAGCATTCTATTGTGCATATATAAACACATTGGCCTTTTGTTAAGAAAATGTTCAATCGCCTTAATGCCGTCCTGATGGCGAATAGACGTATACAGTGATGTTACATCCAATGTTATCAATAAAGAATCTGGATTCCATGTCATTTCACTAATCTTCCTCAGGAAGTCGGTTGTATCCTGAAGATAAGATGGCAAGATTTTAACAAATTCCTGTAAAAAATAATCCACATATCTAGATGTGTTTTCCATGAGACTGTTAATAGCCGAAATTATCGGCCTGCCCGGAGGTTTTGTTGCACACTTGTGGATTTTTGGAATTAAATACATTGCGGGGATTACAGGATGCTCCTTTTCAAAAAGCGGAATTCATCTTCGCTTAGCAATCCCCCACTTTTCCATGCAAGTAACTTTAGATAGTATTCATTCCAAGATGAATTTACCATATGTGTGTTACTCTTTTTGTAGCACTGAATGTCACTCAATTAGTTTGATGCTTCCTCCATGTACAAAATGTGAGGCCACAACACCACATTACCCCCTTTATCTGCTTGCCTCACGATAATATTATTGTTGTTCTGAAGTTTTTTCATCAGTTGAACGTAACAATGGTTTTGTCTATTACGTGTGTGGCGGGCATTAGTGGTGGATTTATATAGTCGTTTTAATTCTGTTGTGACTTGTTCATGGTATACATCTAGATTGTCATGTAACATGATCGGTTGAAAAGTCGACTTCAATTTAAATGGTGTTTTAACAGTACCACCTATATCACGATTAGCCATACTTAATCCTGGTGTGTCAAGAGCCTGGTCATTGTGAAGATGGTATAGATCCTGAAGTAAGTCCACATCTCCTGCTGTTAAAAGGGGGGGACTTAAAATGGTAGATGTAGACGTAGTTGGCTGTTTTCTGGCCTGCAATAAATGAAATTTGCGCAGTTTGAGTTTCCTTATAAATCTAAAAACATCCATACGGATTTCCGCATAATTAAAACTGCTCTCCGGGCTGTATGAAAGCCCTAATGCCAAAATCTGTTGTTCAGCCAAGCTTAAGTTAGTATCTGTCAAGTTGATCATAGTATTCGAATCAACATTTCTTCTTGGTTTGTTTATTTGCGGTTCCATCTGCCTCTCAACGGTTTCCTTGTGGTCTGCCTTTCGCTGCTGGTTGCATTTTCGTCTTTCCCTACGTTTTTGTTGTCTCTTTTGTTTTTTGACCAGCCTGTGCCTGAGGTCGTAATGTTTGTCTCCTGTCTTGGCGCAGGCAATCCACCTGCTGCGCAAGGGAAAGCTTGGTAAACCCCAATCCTGGGGTTTTGGATGATTCTCCTTCCGATTCGCTCCCCTATGCGGAGCTTAGATCTGATGCAGACATCGACGCTGTGACAATATCACTTGAGCCAGCCTGATTTGGTGGCAAGCCTGCCTTACTTGCTCTTGCTTTCACTGCGTCATATTTGCGGGAAAATGTAAAAACCTGTCCAATTAAGTAGTCCATTTTATCTCTCTGGAATTTATAAATGCGTTTTGGGACCCCCTTTTTTCTCAGCCCCCGCTTGTCGAATCACCCCGAAACTTTCAAGACAGGAGCTGACCTGAGTGAACCATCAGTTTCGAAAATTTCGCGAAGATTTGTCAAACAGCGCCAAAGATATTGGCAAAAGAAAAAACGCTTTTTGAATAGAAACAAGGTCCTAACTATAAGTACCTACTGGCGAAAGCCAGTAGGTAATATATATATATATATATATATATATATATATATATATATATATATATATATATATATATATATATATATATAAATGAAAAAACATAGGTTTCAGGGACAGTTATAGTTAGTTGGACATTGCACTCGTACAAAACCCGTGAAATTCCCCCGTTATAGTTAGTTCAGCTAAAACTCCACACTTAGAAGAATTTCCAAGTGAAACCAGTCAATGTTAGCCTATGGAAGGAAATTCAAGTTACTGGTAAGTACGGTTAGAATTACTTTTCAGGATCAGTACTGATAACAGGTGAGTAAATCGGAATTCGTAGTTCTGCCGATTTTAGAGGAATATTTGTAAGTTTCAAAAATCGACACAGAAACTTTTTCAGCAAAAAGCAAGCAATGATATCCTATGGAAGGAAATTCAAGTTACTGGTAAGTACGGTTCGTAGTTCGGCTGATTTTAGAGGAATATTTGCACAATGGTGAAGGGAGGGGGCGGGGCCTGAGGTGACATCTGTGCAAATGCGCCCGATGGCGCGTTTTAAGTTGGGGATTAAGTCCCCTTGAATCATGAGGGTCCCTGGGGTCCAACTAGCCCACCCTGTACCTCCAGTATGCGCCAGGGAGCTGCGTTGCAGAGAGGTGTTCAGAGGCCACGCCCTTTTGCACCTCTCTGCAACGCAGCTCTGTGGCGCTTTCTGGACGTACCTGGTGGGCTAGTTGGCCCTCAGGGACCCTCAGGATTGAAGGGGATTTAATTCCCCATCTTAAAACGCGCCACGGGCCTGTTTGCACACATGTCACCTGAAGCCCAGCCCCTCCCTTCACCACTGTGCAAACGCGCCCCGTGGCGCGTTTTAAGTTGGGGGATTAAGTCCCCTTGAATCCTGAGGGTCCCTGGGGTCCAACTAGCCCACCAGGTACCTCCAAAAGCGCCACAGAGCTGCGTTGCAGAGAGGTGTAAAAGGGGCGTGACCTCTGTACACCTCTGTGCAACGCAGCTCCCTGGCGCATACTGGAGGTTCCTGGTGGGCTAGTTGGCCCCAGGGACCCCAGTATTCAAGGGGAATTCATTCCCCATCTGCAAACGCGCCAGGGCGCATTTGCAGAGTGCTCCAAGGAGGGGCGTGGCCTCCGGCGCGATGCCGGTATTTTTTTTTTAAGAAGGGGGCTGTGTGGCCCCCTTCTTTTCTAATTTTTGGGCCCTGGGGACCCCATCCCCAGGGCCTGCCCCCTAATATTTTGTTTTAAAAAAAAAAATTTGAAAGGGGGCCGCGTGGCCCCCTCCCCAGGCCTTAATCGGCCCCGGGGACCCCATCCCCGGGGCATGGCCTTCTTTTTTTTTAAATGTTATGGAGGGGGCTGTGTTGCCCCCTTCCTTAGGCCACTTATGGCCCCGGGGACCCCATCCCCGAGGCCGGCCTTTGTTTTTTTTTTTTTTAAATTAACATTTGAGGAGGGGGCCGGGTGGCCCCCCTCCCGGGCCACTACTAGCCCCAGGGACCCCATCCCCCGGGGCTGGCCCTCTCCGTTGGGGACCGTAGGGGGGTCCCCAATCCTCCCACGGTCCCGCCGGCTCCCCGCGTCCCTCGGGAGCCGGCATTGCTTTCCACATGGGGAGCTGCTAAGATGCAGCTCCCCATGTGAAAAGCAATTGTCTTTGAATTTTGAAAGAGAGGCAGGTTTCCTGCCTCTCTTCCAAAATCCAAAGCAGTTTGCTATGACAGGACGGGAGCCGCGAGGCTCCGTCCTGTCATAGCAAACTACAGTGTCCCAGGGGTAGGCACCCGGGACACTGCAGGAGCTGGCCCTGGGGGTGGTGGTCCCCAGGGCCATCAAGAACTCCAGGAGGGGGCCACGCGGCCCCCCCTCCACATCTGCAAAGCCCCGGGGAGGTGGTGGTCCCCGGGGCTTCGAGGGTCCAAAACGGACCCCCATTTTAAATTTGTTAGTGCCCCGGGAGGTGGCGGTCCCGGGGCATGTGGGGGCTGGAGCGCCCCACACAGGTGATTTAAATTTAAAAAGAAGCCCGGGGGTGGCGGTCCCCGGGGCTGCGGGAGGGCTCAGAGCCCTCCCGCACCATTTATTTTTAAAGCCCCGGGGGTGGTGGTCCCCGGGGCTTGGAGAGCCTTAGAGGCCCCCACATATTATAAATAACTCCCCCGCATGCCCCCAGGACTTGGCCCACCCGGAGTCAGTTAACAACGAGCGCGGGATTCCGCGCTCGTTTTTTTTTCCGGTGGGATCCGCGCACCCTAAGTGCATCCCGCCGATTTTTTTTTTTTTAAATGCTTTTTTCTGCCCAGTGGGTCCTTGTGGGACCCCCTGAGCAGACCTAGCGGGTCAGGGTGTTTCTACCCTGCCCCCTTTGTGCGTTTTGCGCACTTGTTTCTTTTTTTTTTCTCAGTGGGATCCGCGCACCCTAAGCGCATCCCGCCGATTTAAAAAAATATATGCTTTTTCTGCCCAGGGGGTCCTTGTGGGTCCCCCTGAGCAGACCTAGGGGTCAGGGTGTTTCTACCCTGCCCCCTTTTGCGCTTTGCGCACTTGTTTCTGTCCCTCGGTTCTACCGAGGGACAAAATGGCTGCCAACACTTCCTGATTTGGAGTGTTGACAGCCAATTAGCATGCAGCTCGTGATCGGGAGGGTACGCGGACCCTACTCGGCCATAGATATATATGTGATTTTATTTGTGATTTTCTCAGAAACTACTGAACGGATTTACACCATTTAAGCAAAAGGCACAACTCTGAACCAAGGGCTACCTCTTTGCCAAATTTGGTGTAATTCCGTTCAGCAGTTCGAGCTGTAGCCGTGATGAAAGGATCCTATGGAAAAATGAATGGGGAAAACGCGTTTTGGGACCCCCCTTTTTTCTCGGCCCCCGCTTGACGAATCACCCCGAGACTTTCAGGCGCGGAGCGGAGCGCCCCAACAAGTTGGAAGCTTTCGCGAAGATTCGTCAACCGGCGCAAGAGTTATTTCAAATAGAATGTCACAGATTTCCTATGGAAAATAGGTCCTAACTATAACTATCTACTGGCGACCGCCAGTAGATAATATATATATATATATATATATATATATATATATATATATATTCACTGAAAAAACCATAGGTTTTAGGGACAGTTATAGTTAGTTGGACATTTCACTCGTACAAAACCATAGAAATTCCCCCGTTATAGTTAGTTCAGCTAACTATAACTCGCGTCCCGCAATGCACTGCTGATGACGTCACATATTACATCACTCATGACATGGTCAGTGACATCACTGATGACATCTCAAATGACATCACTGATGACATCATCCATGTGATAATTTCATGCATCTTCTCACACCCTAATATAACTTTTGATACACCCACTCTAAATTACAGACTGCCATTCTCAAAACCATACACACTCCAATACCAATTACTACATATCCACTCACTGATTCTTAGGTCTACACACACACATCTACTCACTCACCCGTACAGTCACTCATACTTACAGTCACTCAGTACAGGACTATCATATGCACTCATACACCTATATAAACACTCACACACCGCCACTCATCCATAGAGGTACTCACACACCTAGTCAGTCATGCAAAAAATTAATCACACACCCATTTACTCACCTATACAGTTATACACACACCAGCTCACTTACTCATACAAATACTAGCACATTCTTACGCTCTTATACAATAACTGATACAAGCACACACGCATCCATACAGCCACTCTCACAATCACACACTCTCACTTATAGCCATTTAAATACTCTAACATAAAAATATACTGCCTTTTACATATGTAGTTACTCGCACATGTACCACTGAGATATACATTCACTCACTAACACACCCATACACACACTCACCCACCCAAGCAGTCCATCACAGATGCACTCTTGAAATCATGCACCCAGTGAATCACCCACTCACACATCTATGTACAGAGTCACACACACCCCACCCACACAAACACTCAGGCAGCCATATAGATACTCAGAGAACCAATCAATAACCCATATAGACACTCATGTAGCTATTCGCAAATCCATGCATCCACTTACACACCAACAGACAGACGGATACAGACATTCACACAGTTTAGTCACTAACCCATGCATTCAGTAAGATACGTTTAATCACTCACTTGTAGAGTCAGTCACGCACGTACTAAATCATCCATTCAGACACTTATACACCCACTCATTCTTCAATACGCCTTTCCCTATATATATTAAACATATTTAAACTTTACAGAAACACACAGTCACTGGATGATGTCATCAGTGATGTCATTTGAGATGTCATCAGTGATGTCATCAGTGATGTCACTGACCATGTCATGAGTGATGTAATATGTGACGTCATCAGCAGTGCATTGCGGGGCGCGAGTTATAGTTAGCTGAACTAACTATAACGGGGAATTTCTATGGTTTTGTACGAGTGAAATGTCCAACTAACTATAACTGTCCCTAAAACCTGTATGTCTGCCTGAGTGTTTGTGTGGGTGGGGTGTGTGTGACTCTGTACATAGATGTGTGAGTGGGTGATTCACTGGGTGCATGATTTCAAGAGTGCATCTGTGATGGACTGCTTGGGTGGGTGAGTGTGTGTATGGGTGTGTTAGTGAGTGAATGTATATCTCAGTGGTACATGTGCGAGTAACTACATATGTAAAAGGCAGTATATATGTATGTTAGAGTATTTAAATGGCTATAAGTGAGAGTGTGTGATTGTGAGAGTGGCTGTATGGATGCGTGTGTGCTTGTATCAGTTATTGTATAAGAGCGTAAGAATGTGCTAGTATTTGTATGAGTAAGTGAGCTGGTGTGTGTATAACTGTATAGGTGAGTAAATGGGTGTGTGATTAATTTTTTGCATGACTGACTAGGTGTGTGAGTACCTCTATGGATGAGTGGCGGTGTGTGAGTGTTTATATAGGTGTATGAGTGCATATGATAGTCCTGTACTGAGTGACTGTAAGTATGAGTGACTGTACGGGTGAGTGAGTAGATGTGTGTGTGTAGACCTAAGAATCAGTGAGTGGATATGTAGTAATTGGTATTGGAGTGTGTATGGTTTTGAGAATGGCAGTCTGTAATTTAGAGTGGGTGTATCAAAAGTTATATTAGGGTGTGAGAAGATGCATGAAATTATCACATGGATGATGTCATCAGTGATGTCATTTGAGATGTCATCAGTGATGTCACTGACCATGTCATGAGTGATGTAATATGTGACGTCATCAGCAGTGCATTGCTGGGCGCGAGTTATAGTTAGCTGAACTAACTATAACGGGGGAATTTCTATGGTTTTGTACGAGTGAAATGTCCAACTAACTATAACTGTCCCTAAAACCTATGGTTTTTTCAGTGAATTTCAAAGGTTTTTAAATGCTCATTTCTAACTATAACGTGTCTGAAACCTATGGTTTTTTCAGTGAATTTCAAAGGTTTTTAAATGCTAATTTCTAACTATAACGTGCCTGAAACCTATGATTTTTAAGTGAATTTCAAAGGTTTTTTAAATGCTAGTTCCTAACTATGCCTACAGAGGTAGGACATGTGAAGAAAGAAGAAAAAACGCACAGAAAGAAGCAAAAGAAATGCAGAAAGAAGCAACAGAAGTCCACAAAGACGAACAAAAGTGCAGGAAGAAGCAAAAGATGTGCAGAAAGAACCAACAGAGGAGCAGAAAGAGGCCTTGTTGCAAAATCATCCTGTGCCCACAACTTTTTCAGACGGGTACTGGTGGTAACTGACTCTGACTAACCAGTCAGTGCTATGCTAAAAGACACTTAGAATACAGTGAAAACACCTACATACACTAGGGAACACTATGCGTTGGGGTACCCCTGTGATTAGCATGACCTCCTCTGTAAGTCCCTAGTACATAATAGGGCAGGGGGATTAAAACTACCTCTTAAAACGCGCTACAGGGCGCGTTTGCACAGTGGTGAAGGGAGGGGGCCTGAGGTGACATGTGTGCAAACGCGCCCGGTGGCGCATTTTAAGTTGCGGGATTAAGTCCCTTGAATCCTGAGGGTCCTTGGGGCCCAACTAGCCCCCAGGTACCTACAGTTAGGACCACAGAGCTGAGTTGCAGAGAGGCGTTCCGAGGCCACGCACCTTTTGTCACCTCTCTGCAACGCAACTCTGTTGTGCTTACTGAAGGTACCTGGTGGGCTAGTTGGCCCCAGGGTCCCTCAGGATTCAAGGGGAATTATTTCCCCAACTTAAAACGCACCACAGGGCGTGTTTGCGCACATGTCACCTGAGGCCCGCCCCCTCCTTTCACCACTGTGCAAACGCGCCCCGTGGCGCGTTTTAAGTTGGGGGATTAGGTCACCTTGAATCCTGAGGGTCCCTGGGGCCCAACTAGCCCACCAGGTACTTCCAGTAAGCACCACAGGCCTGCGTTGCAATGCCTGTAACAAATTGTGCAGTTGTGTTTAGGTAGTGTAGGGAGTCGTGCTGGGGGAGTGTTTTAGGGTTTAGGGTAGTGCAGTGGTGTTTGGGTAGTGTAGGGGGTTGTGCTGGGGATAGTGTTTTAGGGTTTAGGGTAGTGCAGTGGTGTTTGGGTAGTGTAGGGGGTCGTGCTAGGGGTAGTGGTTTAGGGTTTAGGGTAGTGCAGTGGTGTTTGGGTAGTGTAGGGGGTACTGCTGGGGGTAGTGTTTTAGGGTTTAGGGTAGTGCAATGGTGTTTGGATAGTGTAGGGGGTACTGCTGGGGGTAGTGTTTTAGGGTTTAGGTAGTGCAGTGGTGTTTGGGTAGTGTAGGGGGTACTGCTGGGGGTATTGTTTTAGGGTTTAGGGTAGTGCAGTGGTGTTTGTGTAGTGTAGGGGTAGTGTTTTAGGGTTTAGGGTAGTGCAGTGGTGTTTGTGTAGTGTAGGGGGTCGTGCTGGGGGTAGTGTTTTAGGGTTTAGGGTAGTGCAGTGGTGTTTGTGTAGTGTAGGAGGTCGTGTTTTAGGGTTTAGGGTAGTGCAGTGGTGTTCGGGCAGTGTAGGGGGTCATGCTGGGGATGGTGTTTCAGGGTTTAGGGCAGTGCAGTGGTGTTCGGGCAGTGTAGGGGGTCTTGCTGGGGGTGGTGTTTCAGGGTTTAGGGCAGTGGTGTTCGGGTAGTGAAGGGGGTCATCCGGGGGTAGTGTTTCAGGGTTTAGGGCAGTGCAGTAGTGTTTGGGTAGTGTAGGGGGTCATGCTGGGGGAGTGTTTGAGGGTTTAGGGCAGTGCAGTTGTGTTCGGGTAGTGTAGGGGGTCGTGCTGGGGGAGTATTTTAGGGTTTAGGGTAGTGCAGTGGTGTTCGGGTAGTGTAGGGGGTCGTGCTGGGGGTTGAGTTTCAGGGTTTAGGGCAGTGCAGTGGTGTTCGGGCAGTGTAGGGGGTCATGCTGGGGCTGGTGTTTCAAGGTTTAGGGCAGTGCAGTGGTTTTCAGGCAGTGTAGGCGGTCGTGCTGGGGGTGGTGTTTCAGGGTTTAGGGCAGTGCAGTGGTGTTTGGGCAGTGTAGGGGGTCTTGCTGGGGGTAGTGTTTCAGGGTTTAGGGCAGTGCAGTGGTGTTTGTGCAATGTAGGGGGTCGTGCTGGGGATGGTGTTTCAGGGTTTAGGGCAGTGTAGTAGTTTCGGGCAGTGTAGGGGGTCGTGCAGGGGGTGGTGTTTCAGGGTTTAGGGCAGTGCAGTGGTGTTCGGGCAGTGTAGGGGGTCATGCTGGGGCTGGTGTTTCAGGGTTTAGGGCAGTGCAGTGGTTTTCAGGCAGTGTAGGGGGTCTTGCTGGGGGTGAAGTTTCAGGGTTTAGGGCAGTGCAGTGGTGTTTGGGCAGTGTAGGGGGTCTTGCTGGGGGTAGTGTTTCAGGGTTTAGGGCAGTGCAGTGGTGTTCGTGCAATGTAGGCTGTCGTGCTGGGGATGGTGTTTCAGGGTTTAGGGCAGTGCAGTAGTTTGGGGCAGTGTAGGGGGTCGTGCAGGGGGTGGTGTTTCAGGGTTTAGGGCAGTGCAGTGGTGTTCGGGCAGTGTAGGGTGTCGTGCTGGGGGTGGTGTTTCAGGGTTTAGGGCAGTGCAGGGGTGTTCGGGCAGTGTAGGGGTTTGTGCACAGGGTGGTGTTTCAGGGTTTAGGGCAGTGCAGTGGTGTTCAGGCAGTGTAGTGGGTCGTGCTGGGGCTGGTGTTTCAGGGTTTAGGGCAGTGCGGTGGTGTTCGGGCAGTGTAGGGGGTCGTGCTGGGGCTGGTGTTTCAGGGTTTAGGGCAGTGCAGTTGTGTTCGGGCAGTGTAGGGGGTCGTGCTGGGGCTGGTGTTTCATGGTTTAGGGCAGTGCAGTGGTGTTCGGGCAGTGTAGGGGGTCGTGCTGGGGCTGGTGTTTCAGGGTTTAGGGCAGTGCAGTGGTGTTCGGGCAGTGTAGGTGGTCGTGCTGGGGCTGGTGTTTCAGGGGTTAGGGCAGTGCAGTGGTGTTCGGGCATTGTAGGGGGTCGTGCTGGGGCTGGTGTTTCAGGGTTTAGGGCAGTGCAGTGGTGCTCGGGCAGTGTAGGGGGTCGTGCTGGGGTGGTGTTTCTGGGTTTAGGGTAGTGCAGTGGTGTTCGGGCAGTGTAGGGGGTCATGCTGGGGCTAGTGTTTCAGGGTTTAGGGCAGTGCAGTGGTGCTCGGGCAGTGTAGGGGGTCGTGCTTGGGGTGGTGTTTCAGGGTTTAGGGCAGTGGTGTTCGGGCAGTGTAGGGGGTCTTGCTGGGGGTGATGTTTCAGGGTTTAGGGCAGTGCAGTGGTGTTCGGGCAGTGTAGGGGGTCGTGCTGGGGGAGGTGTTTCAGGGTTTAGGGCACTGCAGTGGTGTTCGAACAGTGTAGGGGGTCGTGCAGGGGCTGGTGTTTCAAGGTTTAGGGCAGTGCAGTGGTGTTCGGGCAGTGTAGGGGGTTGTGCTGGGGGTAGTGTTTTAGGGTTTAGGGTAGTGCATTGGTGCTTGTGTAGTGTAGGGGTCGTGCTGGGGGTAGTGTTTTAGGGTTTAGGGTAGTGCAGTGGTGTTTGTGCAGTGTAGGGGGTCATGTTTTAGGTTAGTGCAGTGGTGTTTGGGTAGTGTAGGGGGTCGTGCTGGGGGTATTGTTTTAGGATTTAGGTTAGTGCAGTGGTGTTTGGTTAGTGTAGGGGATCGTGCTGGGGGTAGTGTTTTAGGGTTTAGGGTAGTGCAGTGGTGTTTGTGTAGTGTAGGGGGTCGTGCTGGGGGTAGTGTTTTAGGGTTTAGGGTAGTGCAGTGGTGCTTGTGTAGTGTAGGGGGTCGTGCTGGGGGTAGTGTTTTAGGGTTTAGGGTAGTGCAGTGGTGTTTGTGTAGTGTAGTGGGTCATGTTTTAGGGTAGTGCAGTGATGTTTGGGTAGTGTAGGGGGTCATGCTGGGGGTAGTGTTTTAGTGTTTAGGATAGTGCAGTGGTGCTTGTGTAGTGTAGGGGGTCGTGCTGGGGGTAGTGTTTTAGCGTTTAGGGTAGTGCAGTGGTGTTTTTGTAGTGTAGGGGGTCATGTTTTAAGATGCAACACTCCAATACCTGACCAGTCTGCACTACATAAAACTGCAAAAAAACTAAAAATAAAAAGTGTTTTGCACACTTTTGTCATTGGGCTATATGTGGGCTACATCTGGGTAATATTTGTGCTACATTTGGGCTCTTTTTTCTCTGGTGGCCATCTTGGAAGACCTTTGTTATGAAGTTTCCTAATTTCCTCATTTACTGCAGTCTCCTCAGTAGGAAATGCTTTCAGTTTTTTACTTTGATTCCATCAAGAAGGCATTCAGATGTGTCTCACATTTGCCATAAATTCAGAATGTTAGCACTCTAGTTGCTCATTAGATCACTGTAGTAAAGCTACTGCTCACTAGGGAGTTAACTGGAAGTCTGCTGCTGGTATTGAAAGTGATTGTTTCAGTCTGCATGTCAGAATTTTCTAATGAAGTAGAAGAGGATTTGAGATCTCACTTAAAACATGCCCTCATTTTTCTTTCTGCAGCACTAACCATAATTTCTATTTCAAAAAGAACCCCCTCATTTTGTTCCTTTTTAAATTAAATGTTTTAAGTATTAACGGTTTATTCCAATCAAGATGGCTTCAGGTGTGCCATACTTTTGTCATAAGTAAGGCTGTTAGCGCTCTAGTTGTTCTTTAGAACACTCTGGGAAGCTGCTGTAGAACACAAAGGCATCAACTGGCAGGCTGCTCCTGTTGAAATATAACAGGAAGATATTTGAGATCACACTTGAAACATGTCCTAATTTTTCTTTCTACAGCACTACCCATAATTTCTATGACAAAATGAACCCCATCATTTTGTTCCTTTTTAAATTAAATGTTTTAAGTGTTACCAGTTTATTCCAATCAAGATGGCTTCAGGTGTGCCATACTTTTGTCATAAGTAAGGCTGTTAGCACTCTAGTTGTTCTTTAGAACACTCTGGGAAGCTGCAGTAGAACAGAAAGGCATCAACTGACAGGCTGCTCCTGTTGAAATATAACAGGAAGATATTTGAGATCTCACTTGAAACATGTCCTAATTTTTCTCTCTATAGCACTAACCATAATTTCTATGACAAAATGAACCCCATCATTTTGTTCCTTTTTAAATTAAATGTTTTAAGTGTTACCAGTTTATTCCAATCAAGATGGCTTCATGTGTGCCATACTTTTGTCATAAGTAAGGCTGTTAGCACTCTAGTTGTTCTTTAGAAGACTCTGGGAAGCTGCAGTAGAACACAAAGGCATCAACTGGCAGGCTGCTCCTGTTGAAATATAACAGGAAGATATTTGAGATCACACTTGAAATCCTAATTTTTCTTTCTACAGCACTAACCATAATTTCTATGACAAAATGAACCCCATCATTTTGTTCCTTTTTAAATTAAATGTTTTAAGTGTTACCAGTTTATTCCAATCAAGATGGCTTCAGGTGTGCCATACTTTTGTCATAAGTAAGGCTGTTAGCACTCTAGTTGTTCTTTAGAACACTCTGGGAAGCTGCAGTAGAACACAAAGGAATCAACTGACAGTCTCTGCCCTTGTTGGATGTACATGTTTTACTGATAATGTCAGACTTCATTCTCACATGACTGAGAAAGATAATGTGAATTTACAGAAAATATGCTCTCATTTTACCTTCTGGAGCACCTTCCAAAACTCTATGGGACAAGCATGTGAAAATAGTTTTCTCTCAAACATGATTCATGATATCCCAGCAGAAGGTTTTTCACAGGGTAAAATCACCTTAGAACACACCACAATTCCTGAAATTAGTATGGTACCATCAACAAATGAATTCTAATGTAACTAGAGTCTGTTATCACCCTTTATAGTTCTCCTTTTGGTAACCCTCAAAATCTTTGATTCACTACAATGCATTTCAATGGAGTACTAACATTTATATTGGTCCCAAGATGGCTGCCAGCAATTCCAGGATGAAGTGCTGACAGCCAATCAGATCTCACGATGACATGTGTGGTTAGGCTCCGCCCAGATATATCTATCTTTTTACTTTTGATTTTCTCAGCAACTACTGAACGGATTTACACCATTTAACAAAAGGGTTCTTTCTGAACCAAGAACTACCTCTTTGCCAAATTTGGTGTAATTCCGTTCAGCAGTTCGGGCTGTAGCCGTGTCTAAAGTTTCCTACGGAAAATTGCATGGGGAAAACGCGTTTTGGGACCCCCTTTTTCTCGGCCCCCGCTGACGAATCCCCCGAGACTTTCAGGGTAGGAGCGGACCGGAGCGCCCCACAAAGTTTGAAAATTTTGCGAAGATACGTCAACCGGCAAGAGAGTTATTTCAAATAGAATGTCGCGGATTTCCTATGGATAATAGGTTGTAACTATAACTATCTACTGGCGACCGCCAGTAGATAATATATATAGATAGATATATATATATGTATATAGATATATATATCTATGTATATATATATATATATCTATATATATATATATATATATATCCACTGGAAAAAAACTAAGGTTACAGAGAAGTTATAGTTAGGCTTAGATTTCACTTGCAGAAAACCAGTGAAATTCAGTAGTTACCTGAGCTAACTATAACTTATGACCCCGAAAAGCACTCATGACATCTCAAATGAAGTCACTGATGACATCATCCGCAGGAACACTAACACATAAATTCTATTCCCTAATTATAATGTCCCTGTAACCTTTAGTTTTTGAGGTGAATTTCTGTTTTCTTTAACACAGCGGGGTGTGGTCAACCCACCGCCTGCATCCAACCCCACGTAAATAGGGAAGGGGACATGCAGCCCCCCTCCCCAGGCCGATTTCTGACTTTGGGGGGCCCGTGAGGCACCTCACCCTAAAATGTAAATGCCCGAGGAGGTGGCGGTCCCTGGGTCTGAGGGGGCCCACGCGGGCTCCCGCTTCATAATTGGACATTGCCCCTGGGACCTGGCCCACCCGGGTGCTTATAGAAAACGAAGCGTGGGAGCCCAAGCTTCGTTTTAAAAAAAAGAAATTTGGCCAGATTTGCGCACCCAGCGCGAATTCGACCGATTTTTTATTTTAAAAAAATGCTTTTTTTTAGCCCTGGGGGTCCTAGTGGGAACCCCTGAGCAGGCCTAGGGGTCAGGGTGTTTCTACCCTGCCCCCTTTTCTTATCTTTTTACAACTGTTTTCTTGTGACTTGTTTACCGAGTCACAAGATGGCTGCCAACACTTCCTGGTTTGGAGTGTTGGCAGCCAATAACAATGAAGCTCGTGCTCGGGAGGGTTTGCGAATCCTCCTCGGTGCTCAGATATCGATATTTTTATTTTTTTAATTTCTCAGGAACTACTGAATGGATTTCCACCATTTCAAAAAAGGTCACTTTCTGATCCAAGAGCTAGCTTTTTCCCAAAATTTGATGTAATTCCATTCAGCAGTTGGGGCTGCAGCCGTGACTAAAGTTCCTATGGCAATTAACATGGGGAAAACGCGTTTTGGGATCCCCCTTTTTTCTCGGCCCCTGCTTGACGAATCACCCCGAAACTTTCAAGACAGGAGCTGACCTGAGTGAACCATCAGTTTTGAAAAGTTCACGAAGATTCATCAAACAGCGCCAAAGATATTGGCAAAAGAAAAAATGCTTTTTGAATAGAAACAAGGTCATGAGTGATGTAATATGTGACGTCATCAGCAGTGCATTGCGGAGCGCGAGTTATAGTTACCTGAACTAACTATAACGGGGAATTTCACGAGGTTTTGTACGAGTGCAATGTCCAACTAACTATAACTGTCCCTAAAACCTTATGGTTTTTTCAGTGAATTTCTAAGGTTTTTTAAATGCTAATTTCTAACTATAACGTGCCTGAAACCTATGGTTTTTCAGTGAATTTCAAAGGTTTTTTAAATGCTAATTCCTAACTATAACGTGTCTGAAACCTATGGTTTTTTCAGTGAATTTCAATGGTTTTTAAATGCTAATTCCTAACTATAACGTGTCTGAAACCTATGGTTTTTTCAGTGAATTTCAAAGGTTTTGTAAATGACAATTTTTAAATGTATTAATTGTTATATTTATTTTTTGATACTGATTTACAACATTTTTTTAAACTATTTATTTTTAGATATTTTATTTTTTAAATTACATTGTAATTACATTCTACATTACATTACAAAATATACTTTCTCAGAATGAATTACTTTAGTTTAAATACTTTGCAAATAGGCAATAGACTTTTAAGTACAGTAGTTACAGTTGTTGCAATGGGCAACACAATTTCAAAAACAATGCAACATTGAGCTCAATGTGAATTTCTAGTTAAATGCAATTAGTTACTTTATGGATTACTTTTCTAACCACAGGACTGGATCCTAGATTCAGTCCTGGCACATCTCCTGTAAACAGTTGAGTAAAAGCGTTTTGGTTACAGTAGTGATTTTTAAGGAATATTATTGTATTTTAAAAGTTGACAAACTTTTTCACATAGAATCACCAATGTTATCCTATGGGAGGAAATTCACTTAGCAGGTAAGTAGTGTTATAGTTACTTTTTCTTACTCAGAGGTGGATCCTGGAACCAGCACTGGTGCATCTCCTGTAAACAGTTGAAAGAATGCGTTTAAGTCACACAGGCGATTTTAAGGAATATTTGGAGTTTGTGAAAATCGACACTTTGAAACTTTTCTGCTGAAAACCAGACAATGGATTCCTATGGAAGGAAATTCAAGTTACTGGTAAGTACGGTTAGAATTACTTTTCAGGGTCAGTGCTGGGCTAAAAGATGCAGCACTGGGTTCTCTCCTGATAACAGGAGAGTAAATCGGAATTCGTAGTTCAGCTGATTTTAGAGGAATATTTGTAAGTTTCAAAAATCGACACTTAGAAACTTTTTCAGCAAAAAGCAGGCAATGATATCCTATGGAAGGAAATTCAAGTTATTGGTAAGTACGGTTAAAATTACTTTTCAGGATCAGTACTGGGATCAAAGATGCAGCACTGAGGTCTCTCCTGATAACAGGTGAGTAAATCGGAATTCGTATTTCGGCTGATTTTAGAGGAATATAATAAAGTTCCAAAACTCCACACTTAGAAGAATTTCCAAGTGAAACCAGTCAATGATATCCTATGGAAGGAAATTCAAGTTACTGGTAAGTACGGTTAAAATTACTTTTCAGGATCAGTACTGGGCTGAAAGATGCAGCACTGAGGTCTCTCCTGATAACAGGTGAGTAAATCGGAATTCGTATTTCGGCTGATTTTAGAGGAATATTATAAAGTTCCAAAACTCCACACTTAGAAGAATTTCCAAGTGAAACCAGTCAATGATATCCTATGGAAGGAAATTCAAGTTACTGGTAAGTACGGTTAAAATTACTTTTCAGGATCAGTACTGGGCTGAAAGATGCAGCACTGAGGTCTCTACTGATAACAGGTGAGTAAATAGGAATTCGTAGTTCAGCTGATTTTAGAGGAATATTTGCACAATGGTGAAGGGAGGGGGCGGGGCCTGAGGTGACATCTTTGCAAACGCGCCCCGTGGCGTGTTTTAAGTTGGGGGATTAAGTCCCCTTGAATCATGAGGGTCCCTGGGGTCCAACTAGCCCACCCTGTACCTCCAGTATGCGCCAGGGAGCTGCGTTGCAGAGAGGTGTTCAGAGGCCACGCCCCTTTTTGCACCTCTCTGCAATGCAGCTCTGTGGCGCTTTCTGGACGTACCTGTTGGGCTAGTTGGCCCCTAGGGACCCTCAGGATTGAAGGGGATTTAATTCCCCATCTTAAAACTCGCCACGGGGCCTGTTTGCACACATGTCAACTGAAGCCCCGCCCTCCCTTCACCACTGTGCAAACGCACCCCGTGGCGCGTTTTAAGTTGGGGGATTAAGTCCCCTTGAATCCTGAGGGTCCCTGGAGTCCAACTAGCCCACCATGTACTTCTAAAAAGTGCCACAGAGCTGCGTTGCAGAGAGGTGTAAAAAGGGGCGTGGCCTCTGTACACCTCTCTGCAACGCAGCCCCCTGGCGCATACTGGAGGTTCCTGGTTGGCTAGTTGGCCCCCAGGGACCCCCAGTATTCAAGGGGAATTACTTCCCTTCTTAAAACGCGCCAGGGAGCGCGTTTGCAGAGTACTGCAAGGAGGGGGCGGGGCCTCCGGCACGATGCCAGTCATTTTTTTTGGGTTTTTTTTTTTTAATGGGAGGAGGGCTGCGTGGCCCCCCTTCCCTTGGCCACTTTTGGCCCCGGGGACCCCATCCCCCGGGGCCTGAGCAATTTATTAATTTTTTTAATTTTAAAAAAAATGGGAAGGTGGCCGCGTGGCCCCCTTCCCTGGGCCTGTATTGGCCCCGGGGACCCCATCCCCGGGGCATGCCCTCGATTTTTTTTTTAAATTTGGAGGGGGCTGCGTGGCCCCCTCCTCAGGCCATTAAGGCCCCGGGGACCCCATCCCCGGGGCCAGCCTTGCCCTTTTTTTTTTTTTTTTTAATTTGGGGAGGGGGCTGCGTGGCCCCCTCCCTGGCCACTTATGGCCCCGGGGACCCCATCCCCGGGGCCTGGCCTCTGGTTGGAAACTGGGGGTCCCCAATGCCCCCACAGTCCCAGCCGGCTCCCCGCGTCCTACGGGAGCCGGCATTGCTTTTCCACATGGGGATCAGCTAACATGCTGCTCCCCATGTGGAAAGCAGTTAGTTTGCATTTTGAAGAGAGAGCAGGTTTCCTGCTCTCTCTTTCAAAATGCAAACCAAGTTTGCTATGACAGGACGGGAGCCGCGAGGCTCCCGTCCTGTCATAGCAAACTACAGTGTCCCGGGTAGGCACCCCGGGACACTGCAGGAGCCGGCCCTGGGGGTGGCGGTCCCCAGGGCCATCAAGGGCTCCCGGAGGAGGCCGCGCGCCCCCTCCCATCCAGTGCACAGCCCCGGGGAGGTGGTGGTCCCCGGGGCTTTGGGGGTCCGTAACGGACCCCCATATTCAAATCTTTAGTGCCCCGGGGAGGTGGCGGTCCCCCACACAGGTCCCAAAATTTTTTTTAAAAGAAGCCCCGGGGGGTGGCGGTCCCCGGGGCTGCGGGAGGGCCAAGAGCCCTCCCGCACCATTATGTTTTCAAAGCCCCGGGGGTCGCGGTCCTCGGGGCTTGGGGGCTCAGAGGCCCCCACATTAAATCTAAACCCCCCCCACCATGTCCCCGGGACTTGGCCCACCCGGGGGCAAATTAACAACGAAGCGCAGGAGACCGCGCTTCGTTTTTTTTTTTTCGGCTGGATTCGCGCACCCTAAGCGCATCCCGCCGATTTAAAAAAATGCTTTTTTCTGCCCAGGGGGTCCTTGTGGGACCCCCTGAGCAGACCTAGGGGGTCAGGGTGTTTCTACCCTGCCCCCTTTGTGCGTTTTGCGTCAGTGATGTCATTTGAGATGTCATCAGTGATGTCATCAGTGATGTCACTGACCATGTCATGAATGATGTAATATGTGACGTCATCAGCAGTGTATTGCGGGGGCGCGAGTTATAGTTAGCTGAACTAACTATAACGGCGGAATTTCTCTGGTTTTGTATGAGTAAAATGTCCAACTAACTATAACGTCCCTGAAACCTGTGGTTTTTTCAGTGAATTTCTAAGGTTTTTTAAATGCTAATTTCTAACTATAACGTCCCTGAAACCTATGGTTTTTTCAGTGAATTTCTAAGGTTTTTTAAATGCTAATTTCTAACTATAACGTTTTTAAAACCTATGGTTTTTTCAGTGAATTTCTAAGGTTTTTTAAATGCTAATTTCTAACGATAACGTTTTTAAAACCTATGGTTTTTTCAGTGAATTTCGAAGGTTTTATAAATGCTAATTTCTAACTACAATGTCCCTAAAACCTATATTGTTTTTAAGTACATTTTTTTTTAAAACGTGCATACTTTTTGTAGTGAAAAACTAACTGCAACAGTAGTCTGTTATAAGTTATAATTTAACAATGTTTAAAACTTAATTAGCACTAATTAACATCTAAGGGGTCAATTCCGATTCGGGCCGGAAATCTCTCCGACCGAGCCGGACCCGGAGAGATTTCCGACCGAATCGGACCCGTGCAGTCCGACCGAACGAGTACGATGTGCACGTATGCCATCGGACCCGAGTCGGTCGGACTCCCATTGAAGTCAATGGGAGCCGGTCGTACAACGCGTACGCGGGCTCCCATTGACTCAATGGGTGCGAGTCGGACAAGTGCGCCCTCTACAGCGGGTACGCGGCGAAGCGACTCGCGCCGTACACGCACAGGTAGGGGGACCCATGGGTCCCCCTGTGTGCGACTCGCGCAGCTACGCGTACAGGGGTCCGACACGGACCCCCAAAGTACGGCTCCGACAGCTCTTTGGAGCCGGAGTGCGGGGCTCGGTCGGACTGCTCGCGGCGCGCATCGTACTTACCCGGCCGGGGAACGTCTCCATTGCGCGGTGCGAGTCGAGTCCGAGCGAGTCGGTCGGTGCGGTTCGAGCCGGGAACGAGTCGGTCGGAGCGGTCGGGACGCCCGGACGAGTCGGTCGGCGAGTCGCATCGTACTCGCTCGGCCGGACCCGCGTACGATTCGGTCGGGAAACAGGGCTCCGAATCAGATCCGGTAAAGCCGAATCCGATTCGGAGCCCTACCGGCCGAGATCGGAATCGGCCCCTAAGTGTGGAAAAAGTGTGACGCAGCAGCTATGATACCTGACTTCGAACAACAGCGTTCACAGTTTGATTCCCGGCTCCGGCGGCACGTTAGCCCACCACTATGTCACTGTGGGCAATACCTTGCTTAATCTTCCCGACGCCCCCGAGCGCTGGGACACCTCTCTGGAGGTAGCTGTACGCTTTACAAATACTGGCATTTTTTTAATTTAAAACCATAGTGATGAGAAATATTTGCACGTATTTTTTTTTTCTTCTATTCTGAACGATATTTTTTTATATCTTCTATTTAGAATTACGGCAATTAATAGATGTTTTTAGTCACGAGAAAGGAAATGACATGGTTTGCCGGGTAACAGTTTTTAAGCTCTCCAACGTATGTACATATTAAGGAGCTTATACGTGTGAGGATCGAAATTGAAACCTTTACCGCTTCACATTTTGTAACTTTTCCCAACACGTGCACAAGTTAAACAGTGAAAACGTGAGCACGTGTCAACTGTAAAACGTGACATCTAAATGGGCCGAGCCGCATGTTCCTTCCATAGACTACTCAATAACCAAAAAGTATATAAACCACACCCGTTGATCGATTAGTTTTGTTATTTACGCGTGTCCATTCTGTGATGCAGGTTCCGTTTTCTAGCGTCGGATTCTTCTTTTGCGACAACAAAACATATTACGGAGTTGTAAGTTGTTTGATTATGGCATAGCAGATATTTATAATACGTAGCTATTTGTGATTATTTAAAGATTTCTATTTAGAAAAAAGTGTTATTGATTGTTTTTGCCATTTATATGTAACGTCAGCAGCTTGTATTCAGAAACAGACAGAATAGAGAAAACACGGTTCCTTTTCTGGCTCCTTTGAGCTCATATAGTGTGACTTTGTATATTATAATATTGACACTATACTTGAACTCAGAGTTGTTGGTGACCCGTGGGGGCGAAGACTAAAGATTTATATGTAACGTCAGCAGCTTCTGGTTCTTACACTATTTCCCCCCTGGGATCATTTAGTGTGAGTATGTATATTGTAATATTCACATTCTTACTGACCTCAGTGGAGTTTATGACCCGTCGAGGCGAAGACGAAAGATTTCGAAGTCCCGGAGAAAAGAAGCTTTGGACATATTCACCACTGGAAAATATTTCATTATTCATCTTGTTTTGTGTTCATGACTTTATTTTCCTTTTCCTATTGTCTGGCATCAGTGACACTCTGTATATTGTAGTACAGTGTCATTTTTTCAGACAACAAGAGTTGGAGATTTGTTGGCGCCAGGAGTAAACCATCTGAAATAGAGCTTACTGACCTTTATAACTTACTTGATCAGATACTTTTTCAGTGAGAATATTTTTCGGAATTGCACTTTAAAAAAAGATTGTTTGCATAGATACTTTCTTACTGAATCCCTTTGATAAACCCTACATTTCTGAATGATATTTTGGTATTTCTCTTTTTCTCTGTTGTAGTTCCTATTCTCCTTCTCCCTATAGAATATATTGGAATAGTAGTGTATATTATACTACTATCCTATATGTTCTTAAAGGAGTACGTGATCTCTTAGCGGAGCAGTGAGCGACCTCTAAGCACTACGACAGAACTTTCCCGAGTTCTACAGAATAGAAATGGTAAAAATTTTGATTTTTTTGTTGTGGTCCTTATTCTTGTTCTCCTGTGGAATACTATAAAGTCACCCTGTATATTTTAGTACTGTGACTTTATAGTAGTTCAAAGGGGTTGGAGATCTATCTGTGCGAGAAATTAACAACATATACTACAGTTATTTCCGTTGATAACTTACTACCTCACACTTTGTAACACTGCTAATGTTTTATAAAGTAGTAGTTGCTAAAAAGAATTTGTATACATAGTGCTTAATTTAATATCTTGATAAAGCGTACATTTCTATGTAATATGACGTCATTTGTGTTTAACAGTTTTTTACTTGTTATTGTTGTTGTGACCTGAGATGATGTAGTGCGGGAGTGTTTCTTGTAGCACTTCTTTTCTACTTTATCTAAAAGTAACTGATGCCCTTTTATATTAACAAGAATATGGGGCAACACTTTTACAAACTATAGACGACAAAAAAAAGGGAGGGTGTGGCCACACTTAAGGGATATTTTATGAATTGCGTTTTTATTTGTCACCCCTCTCATATATACAGCTTCACTTTCCTAAGAAAGTATATTTGTGATTGCTTAATAAAAACTGTTTCAAACCTAGACTGAAATTTTTGCAGCGCAACCACACCTCCCCGTCAGAAAAGTAAACACCACATTCTAAGTAAATAGTGCTCCTGGGAAGTATCCCACCTGCAGACTTAATAAAAAGAAGACCGCAACACACTCTGTTATTTTCCCGCCGTGATTTGTAGGCCCCACGCAAATTATATAAATGGCCCTTAAAATTTATAAAAAACAATTTTTACCTTCACAGTCCCTGTCCACCACCTTGTGACCACTGTACAGAGTTATTAGTGTTCCTACCCTCCCCTCTACTACTTTTTTTTCCCATACTCCTTTGAAGTGCGTCACAAAATGGCTGACAACAGTGAACCGTTCCCAGCCAATAAGGAGCAAACTTGAACTCGGAACCCTTTAGCCAATAAAATGTCCATGGTGTTCTGCAGAGGGGGAGGGAATGGCTGCCAACACTTCTACTTTTAATGCTTCACAGCCAATGAACATTAAGCTTGGGAAGGTCCTGCTTGGAACACGTTACCCAATCAGATGTCCCTGATACTCCGCGGAGGGGGAGGGAATCGCTGACAACACTTCTACTTGGAATGGTTTACAGCCAATGAACATTAAGCTTGGGAAGGTCCTGCTTGGAACACGTTAGCCAATCAGATGTCCCTGCTACTCCGCGGAGGGGAAGGGAATGGCTGCCAACACTTCTACTTTCAATGGTTCGCAGCCAATGAACACCTCAGCCAATTAAACGTTAATTTTGTTCCGCGCACAGGGACAGAACACGCCCTCCCACATAATATTAAATTTCCTCTAACAAAGTGACACTATCCGTGATAAAAGTGAACACCGCATTATAAGTAAACATTACTGCGCATTATAATAAAGGAAGGCCGCAATACGGCGCATTGTTGTTTTCCCGATATGATTTCCACAAGCCTACTGAACATTGCCGCAATACCGCGCATCGTTGTTTTGCAGACGTGATTTCCCCACCCTACGCAACATTCACACTACCTGTGTGTGCACCCTACACACTGCTTGCCGCAATACGGCGCATTGTTTTCCTGATGGGATTTCCAGAGACAACGCAACCTTGCCGCAATACCGCGCACCGTTGTTCTGCGGACGTGATTTCCACGGCCTACGCAACATTCAAACTCCCTGCCTCTGCACCGTACAGACTGCTTAAACTAAGTCCACAGTGTTCCTACTATACCCTCTTATACAATTTTTCTCTTTTTTTCCCCCTACTCCTTTCAACTGAGTCACAAAATGGCTGCCAACACTTCCTAGTTTCAACCGTTCACAGCCAATGAGCCTCAGCCAATCAGATGTCAGATATCTATAAATTTTGAGATTTCTCAAAAACTACTCAACGGATTTACATAATTTAAACAAAAGCGTGCTGCTTTCTGGACCAAGACCTTCCTCCCTGCCAAATTTGGCGTAATTCCGTTCAGCAGTTTAACCTGTAGCCTTGTCTAAAGTTTCCTATGGAAATTGCATGGAGAAGACATGTTTTGGAACCCCCTTTTTTCTCAGCCCCCCCTTGATGAATCACCCCCAAACTTTCAAGGTATGAGCTGATCTGAAAAACGAAACTATTTGGAAACTTTCGTAAAGATTCGTCAAACGACGCCAAAGTTATAAGCACATCAAAAAATGCTTTTCCTATGGAAACTTGGTCCTAACTATAACTACCTACTGGCGACCGCCTGTAGGTAATATATATATATATATATATATATATATATATATATATATATATATATATATATATATATATATAGTCACCAACAAAGCAGTCCACAATGAAGGGTGCACTTTTAAACAGCTGGTGCGTGCATCAGCGCTGGCTCCCCCTGAGATTATGTTTTTCATCAAAAGCAAGAATAGCGCTGCACTCGCCGGGGGAATATTTCAATTATTTATTGCAAGCCATCTCACTCCACCTATGTGTTTCAACCACACAGGTCTTGATCACGGTACGTACATATATATATTTATTTAAATATCGTAGGGCATAGTCGTACCATCATCTATGAACAGATACTAATTTTTATAAAATAACAATAGGGATAGAGGAAGCTTAGAGAAAACACAGCAAAAGACAGAAGGGATACTGAGAAAGCGATAAGAAAGCAGACCGGTTGACTTTGTGTGGCTGACGTGTGATAGAGTCATTACAAGCAAATGGACCTGAGGTATATCTAAACCAGTGGGTGTGAGTGGCAGGCGTGGATGAGCCAGATGTATTGCTCATGGTGGACAGTGCTCAATTTGAGCTGGTGGTTGCCAGTGGAGGCCGCAACACTCATTTTTTGGGACCAAAACTTATTTTGCCTCATCAGACATTACCCGAGAGCAAGAGAGGAAATAACACACAAACGGGAAAGAAGAAGGAAGAGAAAGATGAAAAACTGTCACAAAGGGAGAAATCAGGAACTTGCGAGAGTGAGATAAAGGTGCATGGAGTGTCTGGCAGTGGATTAAAAAGGCCTGAAGTGGCTTAAGGACTACCCAGCCTTTGTGTTTGGCAGGATGACATTTAATAGCCCCGGCCGCAGGCATCTGAGCAGCACTTTGTACACCGGCACTCGTTTTACAAATTAAGCACTGATTTGGTAGATTCTTTTCGGGAAGTGTACATCATTAGTATACCATAATTTCCTGTCATTTTTAACCTTAGATGACAGCAACAGATAGAGCAAACAGATAATCCAGTGGGCTCATAAATGTCATGGCATGACTTGAATCATGATAGATGTGATAGCAATCAAACTCATTGAGAAGCACATTTGCTTCTTAGGTGCGGTACAAATGAGCTCCTAAGAGAAATTACACAGCATAGATAAACTACAGAAGACGTGCATTGGAGTGTACAGCCTATGAAGATGCTTGCGTATGCTGCATGCATCAAAGGGAATGAAAGTAATTACACTATGTTAAATATATATATATATATATATATATATATATATCAGAAATTATTTCTCTCATGAAGAACCTGAAATTGTGAATGACACACAAGTCATAATACATTTGAACTTAGGTGCTTTTATTTTTTTTAAATATAGAACACAGATAACAGACATTAAGAAACCAGAGGAATATTTAAATACATAATTTTACTTTTCATTTTTTGGGCTTAAATGGCAAATGTGAACACATTAATTTACTGAGTTGCCATTCCCCTTCTTTATTCTCTATTAACTTCTTCTTTCCCCTTCTTCTATCCTCCTATATTTATTTTATTATTTGTTTATTAAACATTTTTGTATAGCATGTACAGAGCACATTACAGAGAGGAGCGTACGTAGTATACTAATATAAGGCAGAAGTAAATAAAGAACGTTCATAGCAGAGTAAAAACAAATCAATACAAGGTGAATGTAAAAATCGTTAAGGCTTATGTATATGCAAAACGAGCGCACTTAGGTGAACATTCAGCGCACCAAAGGTGCATCTAAGGCACACCTGTCTGTGCCCATTTCTGACACTATTTCATCTGATAATCTAAAGACAAAGCACCTACTCAGGATTGGGGACGGTGTTGTCCTCAAGAATGTATGAGGAAATGGCCTCCTTCTAGATAAGATCAAAACAGAAAATCAAGTAACATCATCAATTAAATAAGCCCTATCGAGCGGAATAGAAGATTGAAACCATGAAGGTTAATTAAATACTTAAAGTTAATTACAGAAGGATAAAAATAATTAGTCTCAAAATCAGTCAAAATGCATGATAAATCACATATATGGAAGTAGCATAAACTCAATAAAGTAGCACAAATCAGTTCCCAGTATCAGATGGAGCTGGCATTTAAGCTAATAAACGCAGCATGAGACATAGGATCTCCCTCAAATAGAATCTGCAAAAAATTCTATGTACAATATACCAGTGTAAGTCTGCTCTTTTAGAATCAGGGAAGAAACATCAAAACTTGAGGCCAAAAGTCTGGTTCACCTCCAGAACGATCTCTTTTTATACTAAAGTGCACAGTGGAAATCAATTGGTCAGCATGAGGTGAGCAAATTGTTACATAGGCTCAGCGATACACAATACAAAATTAATTCATCCTCATCTATTATTATCCCAGCAGCATCTCCTAAATGAATATTTAATTAGCACCCTTCTGACCTAATGCCATCGGATTAGACAGTACAAATCTAGTTACATACGAAACAATAACAGATTCATAATGGTATTATTGGACCCTCTGATTTATAGCCTGGAAAGTGCTTGGGTAGTTACATCTTGTAAGAAAGCTTCCTTCAAGTCTCACCAAGAACAACATGCCATCACAAATCATTGGTGTACATTTCGCCATGTGTGGATTCAGTGAGAGACGAAATCATGGTCAGGTTAAAAATTCAAGATGGAGTCTGGGCCTAGTTTGGGCCTAATTTGGCCATTACCAGGAAAACATGGGGGCATATTAACAAGGGCTGGCGATAACATTATCGCCACTTTAGCGTCCGTTTTAATTTTATCGCAATATCATCAAGGACACGCTAGCGCGTGTTTCCTTGACTTAGCGCCCGTTTCCAGCAAGCCTAACTTCGCATCTCTAATGAGATGCAAAGTGGGCGTCACTGGGCGTACCCCTGACGGACTACCTTGTTAAATATCGCGAAATGTACATCCGATATTTACAAGGAGGCCCACGCATTTTTGCAGACGTTAGTTTTTGGTGAAAACCGCGGTTTTCGCCAAAAACTAACGTCTGCAAAAATGCGGACTTACTATACCTAACAATGGGGGTGGATTATGCTGATACGACCACAGGGTCGTATCAGCAAGGTTATCGCCGTTTTCCATGGAACATCGCTGAAAAACCAGCGATGTTCCATGGAAACTACCGCTATCGCTGGGAAATTATCGCCATTGCGCTATGCATTGTTGATACAGCGATAGCATGGCGATAATTGCCAGCGATAAATAATTTCTCGCTAAGAGCGGCCAGCGATAATTATCGCTGCCGCTTGATAATATGCCCCATGGTTCTATAAAGTACTATGTTGCCGTTTTTAATGCAAAACATTCATTACACTAAGCAAACATTATTTGTTCACCAAAATATCTTCTACACCATCTACGCTCCAGCAAGGCTCAGGTCTAGAGATGTGTCCCGTTCACTGACTCCTAGCCACTCAGGTTAGTAAAGAATTCTTTCTCTATCTTCTTCATTCTCCTCCCATCAGTACTCTGATTAAAAATCTTGCTAAACGTCCCTTTCCTTTCTTTTTTCTCGTTGCTAACCCTATCCCCATCACCACTTCTTCTCTAATTCCTTTCCAGCCCCCTCTTTTACTCCTTGTTGCTCCCACGCCAGGTCCACCTCTAAACTCAATCTCTTTTCCATGCTGCATGTCTGTGTTCTTCTAAATGCCATCAAGGTTCATGGCTTCATTGTAGAGCACAAGTTGGGCATCTTGTTCATCACTGAAACTTGGCTCAAGGAACATTTGGGCCTAAATATGCCACCGCTATGCATGCTGGTTACCCAATTCTTTCTCTAGATGGACCTTCTCCTTTTGGAGCTGGCATTGCTGTCATGAGTAAGATTTCTATATTTATTACCTCCTTTTTTATTAGCAATTCCCCATGTGCCAAGTATCTCACACTTAATATAAGCTTGATTCCTATCTATAATTTAAAATATATATATCACCCACCTGGTCTGCTCACATTTGTTCGAAAAAATGGGGCCCCTGAATACAAGATAACCTTGCCAACCGCAGGGAAAATACTAACAATTGAGAAAAAACCTTAGGCAAGTGACATATACACGTGTGCAGGCAAAATATATATACAACAGACAATTAAGTTCGAATTTATCAAAAAACATACATGACTGCTTATGTTGTTATTATCAAATTATTTTCTAATTATTATAAATTATCACACTTAAAAAGGTTATTAAATAGTTTTCTACATAAAAAATTCAATAGTTTTATCAAGTGTCCTAAATTACAATGGATACACAAAATAATGCACATTTTGTTATAGACTGATTGACGTTTTTTTCCCTCTTTTTTTATATGCATTACATTAGTTAATCAAACCATAACATGCTATAAAGAAGATACACAGTGTGAATGACTGAGATAGTGAAGAAGGATGGCGGTATGTTGACACACTGCACGCGTTTCGGCTGAGATGCCTTCGTCAGGGTGCCGTCACAACGTTCACTACATGGGACACCCAAAAATATTTTTGGGGCAAAAATACTACATTTATATGCCCGCAAATATTATTACAAGACCGGACTTAATTAAAAGTATATAGTAGGCAGGTTGAAACCCACGTGACCATGCTGTAGTCTGTTAAGTAATGAAAAAAACATATTAAGTGCAGATATAATAAAATACCCTTAACACCACAAACACAGAATGGAGGATATAGCACCCAGATATGTGTTAGTGAAGCAAAAGTGTAAGTGCCTAGCAAAGGCCAAGCATGTGATCTTAGAGAGGGTGAATGCCCCTATACTTGTCTAGAGCGTATAGATGAACCTAACTGGGAAATTATGTTTAAATATGGCAGATCTCAAAGTTCAGTGTAGCCCATGTGACCAGAGAGGAACAAGTACTCAAGGGGTTGATGAAGTGCGATGGTGCTCTTTAATTTGTAGGGGTGCATTATATTCATGAGTAGTTCGCACCCACATTTATTTCTTTGTCGTGTTAACCTGTGACAGTAGAATGTGTACTGTAATAATGTGAAACGTGATGTGCTAAATATATTTTTCATAAAACGTGGAGGAATTAATGTTGCAATGCATGCGTGTTTAGCTGAAAACATTAACGTGTAGACTTGTGCTAGATGCTTGCACTTATTCACGCATCTGATGTGCCCATGTAACCGGTAACATGTTGATTTAGAAATGCTTAATAAAAGAGTTAATTTATATGTAAACTCATGAGGCCTATTTATTATTCTCTTATGTTGGCCGATTTCTGTAGGCCTGAAATGTAGTCTCCCTGGTGCTCTTTAGTCATGGAGTTAATATTTGAATTTCATGTGTATGTTAGATTTGTTCCTTTCTCACGTTTCTGTTGCGGGTGGAGAAATCCATCTTTGTTAGTTAGAATAATGCTTTTGTTTTAGGAGTTAGGCTTAGGGGAAGAAAGAATACATTTACACAAGAAAATGCTGATAACGTGGGACGGTGTTCTTTCTCACTGGAGAAAGCCTGGGAATCAAGGTCATCGAGCCAGGAGCTGGGAGTATCGAAACTAACTGGGAATTCACCTATGAGGAGTGCCCAGCTGGATGAGGTGATCTGAAGACGAGCAGTGGGCGTGATCAGAGATTTTGGTGTTTGAATTAGGGACAGTGCCCCAGGGGTTGAGTCAGGAGAGGAGAGGAGATCGATGAGGAGAGAAGTAGCATCTTAGAACGAACTCTGTAGCCTTTGGCTACTTCACCCATACAATGTGAGTGTACTTCTTAGGAAGGGACAGACTAATGCTTTTTAGTAACGAAACTCCAATGAAGACTGATTTACACGTGGGGGCACTTATTGCCTGCTTTCTGGTTTTGGAATTTGTCATCCTCTTCATGTTCCAGAAGCTAAACTTTGGTCTTAGGTTTGGCTTTGTATTAGTTTCAACGTATTGTACAACCTCGTCTTGAGGTGTTTGTATGTCCAGTTATTTTTGGCTTTGTAATAAACCGACTATACTTGACAACCTGGAGTCTGTGATTCTTCGGAGTCACGATTCTTTGAGCCAGTAAATACAACTGAATGAGTTATTTTTCCCCTCTACACTTCTAAAGCAGACATAAAAGGTCCATCGACCAAGGGTTCCAGTGTGCAATCAGAAGAGGGAACCCGGCTCTTTCAGTTGGTAGCCCTATTGGATGGTTGTCTCTTGGCATGAGGGGAGAATCAAGGAAAGTATGGAAAGTTTAGTCATAGAGCCCCAAAGAGCCCAAAAGATGAGAGTCCGAAGGATCAAGGACTGAGAGCGATGGGACCTAGTGGAGACCGATGGAGAGTGACGGTGCAGCTGGAACAGCGGTTCACAGTGGAGTGAGTATAAATAGGGATGTGTGTGTTAGATTGCGGTGATGATTTGATTGTGTGATGTCTTGCGGAGTTGGGATGAGAATCGAGTGAATGTGGTTTCGGGCCAAACGCGCGCAGTGCATGTGATACGATTTGATGATTTTGATGTCAGGCTCAAGGAGTAGCCTAAGATCCTGGGATAGATTTGAGGTGTAGAAGACACCAAGTGATGTAATTGTCTGACCAGTAATTTTGGGAGTCGTGAAGTGCTATCGACAATGCGCTTGAAAATAGGGAACGTGTGTGAGTGAGCTTGATAGAATCGTGTGGGGAGCTAGTGCATAAGGGCAGACCACAGCGATTCGAGTGGCTGATGCAGGTCATGGATGACTGTGTGCAAATGATTTTGAGCAATTGGGTCCTATCGATTTTATTTATGATCGTCCAGTCGTTTTGTGGACAAACGGTCTGAGGTTAAGCTGTCCGGTCATTGCCAGAGGTGAGGCACACAATTACTTGAGACTGTCCGCTCGTTTGGTGGACAGACAGTCAGAGATGTAACTGTCCAGTCGTTTGGTAGACAGACAGTTACTAGATGCTATGATGCAGATTTACAAGCCCCTTGCGCCTTCTTGCGCTGCCATTGCGTCACTTTCTTTGACGCAACGTCGGCGCAAACAATGCAGCCTATTTATAACGTGACGCATCTAGGGAGATGCGTCACGTTGTAAAGCCCTGCGTCACATTATACCTGCGTCAGGTATAATGTATGCAGGGTGGGCGTTCCCATGCAGGAAGGCCTCGTAAAAGTGACGCAGTGAAATCTACAAGATTTCACTGCGTCACTTTTAGGACGCCACTGCGTCAAAACCTTATGCCTGCTTGAAGCAGGCATAAGAAGTGACGCAGTACAGTGAGTGTAGACCTCAAAATACATTGCTGGAGTTGCTTAATGCTTGCAACACAACTCCAGCAATGCGTGACTTTTGGGCCAACAGATGCTCCAGAATTTCTGACGCATCTGTTAATCCTTGCGCCATGGAGCACTGCATTGTAAATACAGCGCATCCATGGTGGCGCAAGGACATTTGACGCTGGCGCAAGGAAACTGACGCATCTATGCAGATGCGTCAGTTCCTTGTAAATCTGCCCCTATGAGTGAAGTGCGTGAATGCGTAAAGTGAGATTGTGAAAGAGGGTGAACTGCTGTGCGAGGAGAAGTGCCGTCGGAGTGTGCCACGCTGCAATAGGTCAGTTGGTGTAAAGCCGCACTGGGATTGGTGGGTTGTCATCAGGAAGTGGGAACGAAAACACCTTGTGGGCAAAAGAATTGATTTAATCATGCGAAGCTTTAGAGTGTTATGAGATCTTTGTAGGGGGAATAGAGGAGTAGTGACTCAAGTGGGTGAGGAAGCACCACCCGAGGATACCACAGCACATTATATGGCCACAAATGTACGGCTCCATACCATACTTTGGCTTCAGAATTGGCAAAAAATTACCGAAAAGGAGGGGGATTTGGCTTTTCCATGTTATGGTTCAGTTAGACAAGAGGTGCTGTATCAGTTGAGGGGAGTGATGGCTTCATTGCGACCTCAGCATAGACCAACACAATTTGAGGCATTAGATGCATGGATGAGAGCGGCACAGGCAAAGAGGAGGGAGCGAAGTCAGGGAAGGATTAAAAAAGTGATGAAGGCATATCAGGATGCGCGATGGGATGCGCAGCTGAAGAAGTGGAGAGTAGATACCATTGAGGGAGAGAGGCTGTTCCCACTGTTAGTGAAAACAGGAGATGACCACAAGAGGAAAGAGGAGGATGACAGTGACACTGATGACAGCTTGCTAGACAGGTTGTTAGCAGAGCGTCCGCCCCCATATAATCCAGATTCAGAAGAGGGAAAACGGGCGCTCATGGAGAAAACAGGGGAACCACAGGCGAGCTCTAGTGCAAGAGTAGTGGGAAAGATGTCAACAGGAATGGAAGGAGCAGGGACGTCAGCACCAGGAAGTACGGAGATGTACAGAGTTAACATTGCTACACGGTTGCCGGAAGCCCTTACGGTACCGGTCACCATTGGACCTATCGTATCAGTAAACGATCCAAATCAGGGAGAAACCTGCAGCCAGTCACGGTCAGGTGTAGGGGAAAGAATCGATTCTGGAGTGACTGGTGCGCTGAACGGGAATGGGCCATTTCTGGTGCCCATAGAAGCTAGTACTCCATTGCCAGCTACTGCGGACTCTTCAAGAGGGCGTGTAGGGTCAAGTGCAGTAAGGTCAGTGTCATTGGCGGATTCACGTTCTGATTGAAGGATGTGGCAACCCCCAGTTAGGGGTCCCGCAGAGAGGGTGCCAGAGATAGTAAACGATCAGGGAACTTCTGGGAGTCAGAATGTTTCACGGAATCTAACGGAAGGAAATCCTCACAGAAATCAGAGTAGTGACAGTGAAGAACTGAGCAGTGCATTGAGTCAGGGAACAATGAGGGCGGCAATAAAGGCCAAGGTGCTAGATGTGGTAAGGCTAAAGGTAGAGGTAGGTAAGGTAATAGGCGGAAACTTGCCCTTGGAGAGGATAGAACTGTATGAACAAGATGAGCTGTTGTTTGTGGCGTAGGATGTTACCCGTAAGGCAAGGAAGGCACATGAGAAACTGACAGAATTGGCACAGAGGTATAATGTGGATTTGTCCAAAACCAAGATGCTACAGGGAGGTTATAGGTTAAATTACAGTGATCAAGATTTGGAGGAGGAAAGAGTCATAGGATTGAAAACTCACATTCAAGAATTGATTGTAGGGATACGTGCATGGAGCATGCTCAAAAAGTAGGAGGAGAAGTAATCCAAGAAAAAGAATGTGAAGAAGGGAATAGGAGATACGCCGCCTCCAGGAGGGGGGGAAAGCAGGAGTAGAGGCTTACCCATTGCGAGAGGTACCGAGTGGAGGGTATGCGCATGTGCCTTGGAGAAGGGGTGATTTGGCAGCTTTTACAAACGATTTTCCTTGGCTCAGTGAAAAGCCTGTTGAGTGGTACAAGCAGGTTGATCGCTTTGTCAAGATCTCAAAAGTACTGTGGGTCAATTTGAATACCTTGTTTGCCATTGTGGTACCCAGTGATTTGTGGTCTGCGTGTAAAATTGCTGTTGAATGGCCAACTTCCGAGCCCAACCGAGACCCTATTACACATGGCCCTTCACCCATATGAAAAAGTTTGAGCAGGTAATCACATGGTTAGAGTCCAAGATTTCACCACAAGATATTGATTGGGTTAAAATTGATCGAACGACCCAGGATCTGAAAGAATCGGTACACGCTTATTATGAACGGCTTTTGCAAGCCTTTAAGCAGTACAGTGCGCTGAACACATTAGATTTGAAGGATATGGGACAGTTTGTCTCCAAATTTGTGTTAGGGTTGAGACCTGAGATTAGCTTTATGATCCAGCAGCATCTGATCTGTCGGCCAAACAAGTCTGTGGCTGAGATTCTACGGTATGCCAGATATTGCAGTGATGAAGTGGACTTAAAGCATAGGAAATTGAAGGATAAGCTGATGCTAGTCCAGATGAGGAAGACAGACAGGGTAGACCAAGTGCAGTCAAGTGGAAGAACACTGCGACGAAGGCAGGGAAACAATCATGGAGGTGCTCAGAATGCGTCGGGTCAGGGAAGAGGGTAGCCCATAGATCCGAAGACAGGAATAGACATCGGTACCCTAAAGAAAACTACTGCATGTCATTATTGTCACAAAAGTGGGCATTGGAAGCATGAGTGTAGACAGAATCCTGCTAATCAGATCCAAGATGAAGAGGTAGTGCAGGTGCCTGAGGTCGTGAATACGGTGACGAGACTTAGGTCCGTGCAAGGAGGGGGTTTGAGTCCACAAGTGCAAATTCCCCAGCCTCCAAGGATCCCACAAGGAAATCGGGTGTATCAGTAGATGCCCTTTATCGAACCATCAGATGAATTTGACCTAGACCTGTTACAATGACGATGCCTGAGGGGGAGGAAGACTGTACCCTTGGAGCAGTCTTAGAGGTAGACCAGAGAGGACCGTATGTGGAGGCAGATGTAGATGGTCATCCCATCACATTCTTGATTGATACTGGTGGTACCCGTTCTACTGTGAGTTCCGCAGTAGTTCCAAACCTACCCCTCTCGGGACAATTGATCCATGTTGTAGGAGTAGCTAACAAGAGAATGACCAATCCTTTGGCAGATGAGATACCTGTGAGAACAGTAACCTTTCAGGATCGACACCAATTTGTGGTGTGCGATTCGAGTCCGGTCTGTTTTTCGGGTCGTGACCTTCCATGTAAATTGAATTGTACCATTTATTGCACACCCATGGGAGTGGAGTTGCAGATGAACGATGACGACATTGCATTCAAACTGGCGAACCAGAATATCTACATGGAGATGCTTCCCCTCTTGACGATTGAAGACCTGCCATACGACCTGGGGACTCAGTCCCTCCGGAAGTGTGGGATTTCATGGGGCAAGACATAGGACTGATCAGAGGGGTTGTGCCAATTTAAAGATACAAATCAAGCTAAATGCTGAATTTCCAAGAACACCCCAGTACAACCTGATGCCGGAAACGGTGGCAGGAATCAAGCCTGTGATTGAGTCCATGATCGAACAGGGCATTCTTAAGGAAATAATGGGGAGTCCATGTACTTTCCCTAAAATGGAACTGCAGAAGCCCAGTGGGAAGTTCAGGATCGTGCAAGACCTGTGAAAGTTCAACACAATTGTAGTTCCATGTTGTCCCGTGTTACCAAATCCATCAGTGATCTTGTTTCAAATATCTTGTGAAGCCGAATGGTTTACCGTGATTGATCTGTGTCAGGCGTTCTTATCGATACCCTTGCATGAGGAAAGCCAATTTTTGTTTGCTTTCCGTATGGAAAATCGTGTGTTAATATGGTGTCGTATCCCACAAAGGTATACTGAGAGCCCATCGATTTTCAATCAGATCTTGAAAAAGAATCTTGAGAGTCTGGTACTGCTTCAAAATTCAGTTCTTGTGAAGTATATTGACGACCTCCTAATCGCATCAGAGACAGAGGAAGCTTGCAGGATTGATACTGTTGCACTGTTGAATCACCTGGCAGAGAGTGGACACAAGGTGTCTCCGAGCAAACTTCAGTACTGTATGCCTGAAGTCCAGTATTTGGGTCATCGCATTAAGAAAGGCAAGAGGAAGGTGTCACCAGACCGCATTGAGGCGATCATGATTATGAATGTGCCTACCACACAAAAGGAAGTCAGGATGTTTTTGGGAATGGTTGGGCACTGCCATCAGTGGATCCCCAATTTCTCGTTGAAAGTAAAACCTCTGCAGATGTTGACACACAAGGATGTGAGTGATCCAGTACCATGGGATAATGACTGTTTGGTTGCCTTTCTGGAGCTGAGAGAGAGCTTGTGTCATGCCCAGCTCTAGGAATGCCTAATTACAACAAATCATTCTCATTATTTTGCTGCGAGCGTGACGGCTGTGGACTGTCAGTACTCACACAGACTCATGGAGGTGTCCGTAGACCAGTTGCATATTTCTCTGCTACCCTAGTCGCGGTAGCTTCAGTGTTATCCGGATGTCTCAAGTCCGTTGCTGCAATGGGTGTCAGCATTGAAAGATGTGAAAGCATTGTGATAAGTCATCCTCCTACTGTATATGTTGCACATTCAGTTGAGCTCCTGATGACAAGAACCAAAACGCAGCATTTGACCAATAACAGACTCACACGCTATGAGCAAGCCATACTTGCCTCAGAGAATATGACTCTGAAGAGATGTTCTGTACTGAATCCTGCTACTTTGATGCCTATTCCAAATGTTGATGATGAAGTTTGTGAAGACCATGACTGTCTCGATGTGACTGATCTATGCACCAAACGGAGACCCGACATTGTTGATGAACCTCTGCCTGCATCAGATGAAATCCTTTTTGTAGACGGTTCATGCCTACGAGACAATGAGGGTTATTTGAGAGCAACATTTTCTGTTTGTACAATTTTTGGAGTTGCGGAAGCTGCTTGCTTACAGGAAGTACACTCCGCACAAGTAGCTGAAATCATTGCTTTGACACATGCATGCCTGGTTTCTGACCAGATTCGAGTCACCATCTACACCAACAGCCAATATGGGTTCGGTGTGGTTCATGACTTCGGACAGCTATGGTCTCAGAGAGGATTCCTAACATAATCGGGATCTCCCATCAGAAACGGGGAATATGTAAGACAACTGTTGGAAGCTTTGCAACGTCCAAAGGAAATAGCAGTGGTAAAGTGTGGGGCTCATGGGAAGGGGAATGGCTTTGTTACTCTCGGCAACAGGTACGCCGATGAGGTTGCACGTTTCTGTGCTGAACAAGGATGCATTTTTTGCAGGGGAATATACTGGAGAGAGCACAGAGAGAACCGATGTCAGCATGATGCTAGCCATAGCGGACACTTGGAATGAGGTCAAGCGTCTGCAGGGAGAAGTGTCAGAACAGGAGGAAGCTTGTTGGATTAAAGCAGGTTGTGAGAAAAGAGATGATGGCATTTGGGTTTCAACTGATGGTCGAGCAGTGCTGCCAGGTGATTTATTAAGCCCTATGGCGAGGCAGATTCATGGAGCAGTTCATATTGGAAGGGATGCCATGGTGCGAGTGTTCAGGCAGAGGGATTTGTGCATTTGCTGAAGCTGTGTGTCATAGATGTGTTACGTGTCAGCAAAATGAATGCTGGGAAGAAGACTGTGATTGCATTGAGTCACATTGGGAGATATGGTGGTCCTTTCAATAGGATCCAGCTTAATTTCATAGAGATGCCTAGGTGCAATGGACTGAGGTACATTCTAGTGGTGGTGTGTGTTTTCTCACGGTGGGTAGAAGCCTATCCAATAAGAAGGTGTGATAGTCTCACAGTGGTGAAGCTGCTACTTAGAGAGCTTATACCAGGCTTCAGGTTTCCAACATTATTGGAGTCGGATAGAGGAACACACTTCCATAGTGAAATAATGAAGCTGCTTGTGCTGCCTTACAAGTTGATCAGAGATTGCATTGTAGCTACAGGCCCGAGGCATTTGGCCTGGTGGAACAGATTAACGGGACTCTCAAGATGCGAATGGCAAAGGTCTGTTCATCCACATCCCTGAAATGGCCTGATGCATTGCCTTTGGTGTTGATGAGTGTGTGTAGCATCCCCAATAGGAGGACAGGACTTTCGCCCCATGAGATCCTAATGGGGAGGGTGATGCGCTTGCCAGCAGTGCCAGCTACAGCATTGATAAACATCACCGATGATTTGAGCCTTGATTATTGCAAAGGACTGGCTGACGTGGTCCGTTCTGTGTCTCACCAGGTTGAAGCTGTGACTGCCCCGACCTCGAAAGACCTCTGCCATGACCTGTGTCCAGGTGACTGGATACTAGTTTGAAAACACGTGAGAAAGATCTGCCTTGACGGTCATTGAAGAGGTCCCTATCAAGTGATTCTGGTGACAAAAACGGCTGTAAAGTGGGGAGGCTTGCAGAACTGGATCCACGTTTCACAAACCCGCAGAGTTTCAGGACCCTGGAAGAAACAGCTCTTCTTCCTGAAGGAAATCCAGCCATGGTTGCGAGGCCACTGGAGAGGACAAGCTAAGCTGTGGGGGTTGCTGACGAGGCTGATCACCCAACAGAGCGAGGTCACACTACACAAGGCCCAGGTATTGACTCTGAGGGAGACAGTAACGTTACGAGTGGTACAGAGTCAGACTCAGCTGGAAGAGTGGGTGTGGAAGGTGATCGGGTGCAGAGAGAAGAGCAGAGTTCGCAAGAGAATTGTGGCCTGTGAGACAAAAGAGGCAGAACCTGAGATTGGCATCTGAGAGAGATCTTGCTCCTGTGTCTGAAGCGTCTGAATCAGAGATAAGTGAGACAGAACAAGTGCTAGAGATCGAGAAGAGTGAGGGTGTCTTGCCAGAGGTACACTGCCCCAGACTGGACTTGTCTTGTTACAGATGCCAGGAGCAGTGGGGACCAGGAGACTGAGGTCTTCACGAGTGGTCAGCAGGGTTCCGAAACTGATCATTGAAATCGAACTCTTGGTCCCTGGAATAGAAGCTGTTGGAGTGTTGACGGTGGACGTACCAAGGCCTTTGATACTGAGTGGTGTGAGCGCTTTGGTTTTACGGGATCTGTCTTTTCCCACTTTTGGATATCAGCCGCCGGCTCAGTTGCAGCAGTTCATCTTGAAATTCTGCAGTGTGTCATTGCTGAGATTGGCTTTGAGCTAGTGAGAGACTGTTAAGTCAATTGTGGACTGTAAATAACGTTTGCTTTCTAGAGGATAACCTAGGCCCGAGTGGAAGAAGAATAAAATTAGGGATTTCCAGTAGAAGAAGAAAGAGAGCTATGAAAGTCTTTGAACTGTGTAAAGAAACTGCCCTACGATCTCCTGAGGCTTGAGCCGGGAGAACACGGAGGCATTTGCTGCTTAGTCTGCACTTTGCTATTTGCACATTGAGGCGTTGATTTGCATGGTTGTTGTTTATTTTAAAAGCATTTTTAACTGATTTTAACTTTCAAACTACTTACTCACTCGTAATTGCTGCTCACAGGGGCCGGGTCGGAGGGCTGAACCGGCTCAGACTCATTGAGGGTCATCATCTTGGGGAGGATGTCGGTCAGTGGACTAGGCTTTCCCTGACCTAAACATTAAGAACGAGGCTGGAGCGAGCGCGCAGCGTTAGATCTCCTGAGGCTTGAGTCGGGAGAACACGGAGGCATTTGCTGCTTAGTCTGCACTTTGCTATTTGCACATTGAGGCGTTGATTTGCACGGTTGTTGTTTAAGGCAAGCCCGTCTGTGCCCGTCCGCGCTTGGCCCGCGCTCAGCGCCAGGACCCCTGGCAGTTTTGGGCCAGGTAAGCCTCCCACCCATTGCTATGGAAGAACAACATTGCTGGATTTAAATGGGGCGAGCAGGGGCAGGGATTGTATTTGTCTCTCGGTGGATGCACTGCCCGTACCTCTCCCAGGAGCATGTTCCAACTGTAGAACGCCCCTCCCCAAGATCCTAGTGCATCCCATATCATCAAGGGTCGATAAAAGATCAGGTTTAGTCGGATGCGATAAACAAGTGTTTAAATGCATACTGCTTAATGCTAGGTCCTTGGTCAAGCATAGCCTGGAGTGCGCAAGGCTCATTGAGGAAAAGGAGATAAAAATAGCTTTCATCACAGAGTCGTGGACTGATAATTCCTCTGGCCCAGATATAGTGAAAGCCACCCCTCCGGGGTTTTTAAGTTACACTTTAGATAGGCCTCGCAAGAAAGGAGGAGGATTGGCTGTGATCTACCATGGTTCGATCAAGGCAGCTTTTCAGGACATTCCAACGGAGGCATGTAAAGCCCTATTATTTAACTTCAGTCTATCTCACCATCATACCTTTAAAGGAAGCTTATTGTACAGGCCACCAGGAGCTAGAAACTCCTTTATAGCCTCACTTGGTAACATACTGGAAGAAGGCCTATGCACTGACGCCCTCACAATTATGGGAGATTTTAATTTCTATTTGGAGGCACTTACTGAACCTTACACTGTATCTCTGAATGATATGATGAATGGCGCCGACCTGAGGCAGCAGGTAATTGGTCCCACTCATGTGGCAGGACACACCTTGGATGGTATTTTTTCCAACCATCCAAGCCTTAAGTTTACGGGGCTACTGCCACTAGTCTGGTCTGATCATGCCGCCGTCCAATTCGAGTTGACATTGACGGTGCAGCGCACGAGTGGTCATTGTTCAAAAGGCCCTATAGTAACTAGAGCGTGGAACAAAATTGAGGGGATAGTCCTGCAGGAGCTTCTTACTGCCACGGCAGGTCAATTGCCAGTGGGAGTGGAAGAGGCTTCTATGGTTTATACGAAATGGCTGGAACAAGCCTGTGAGATAATAGCCCCAGTTAAAACTCTCCGCCCCAAAAGATCACAACCCTCTGCGCCATGGTTCATGGAGGATTTGAGAAACCAGAAACTCGTGTGTAAACGGCTGGAGCGGAGTTGAAGGAAAGGCTATAAAGAAACTGAGAAAAAGTTATATAAGCTCAGCCTGCAGAATTATAAACAACTCATTTTCTCTGCTAAACAAAGGTTTTATGCAACCCGTATTGATCTAGCGAAGAAGTCGGCAAAAGAGTTGTTTAGAATTGTCTCCAGCCTGGCTTCCCCAAGTCCAGCCAGAGTTCAACCAAGTCAGGAACTCTGCGAAGACATTGCTAAGTTCTTGTTGACCAAAGTAGAGTCCATCTTTCTGGCTTTTAGTGGGCCAAGCACTGGCGGGATGAATGCGGCCAGGGAGGAATCCAAGCCGACAAGGGTTCCCATTTCCACCTTTGAGAATTTCTCACCAGTGTCCCTTGAAGACATTCGAGAGCTCCTCATGGCAGCAAATTCAGGGTCTCCTTATGACCCATGTCCGGTCGCAGTGGCCAAATTGGCCCCGGTTCCGATCGCATCATTGCTATCACTCATCTTTAATGGCATGTTTGTAACAGGGCAGTTTCCTTTACGCTGGAAACTAGCCTCCATTTTGCCCCTTCAAAAAAAACTCAGTCTGGACCCCAAGGATCCAAATAACTTTCGCCCCATTTCCAGGCTGACGCTCCCAGCAAAATTGATAGAAAAAATCATGAATACACAATTAAGTACCTTCCTAGCGGAGACACAAGCTTTGGATCCCTCCCAATATGGCTTTAGAGAAGGCCATAGTACCAAGTCCGCTCTCATCAAGGCCACAGATGAGATTAGGGAAGCCGTGGATCGGGGTGGCAGGGCAGCTCTGGTTTTATTGGATCTGTCCGCCGCCTTCGATACAGTCCATCATAACATCTTGATGGACCGTCTAAAGGCATGCGGGATCTATGGGAAAGCCTGGGACCTTTTAAGATCTTTTCTATCCGACAGAGGACAAATTGTTGCACTGGGAGAACATCAGTCTAAACCTTTTGCATTGCCCTGTGGGGTTCCACAGGGGTCCTCTCTCAGTCCCACGCTTTTTAATGTGTATGTTTCTTCTTTGGCCTCTATTATCAGCGCGTTTGGATTCGGCCTCACCTCATATGCGGATGACACCCAAATTGTGGTGTCTCTGCTACCCGGCAAGGAGGCGGGATTGGATAAACGCTTTCAAGACTGTATGATATCAGTGGGGAGTTGGATGGCAGAGAACTGCCTAAAACTCAATACTGGTAAAACCGAGGTCATACTGTTTGGCAACGATATTAACTTCTGGACACCGAACTGGTGGCCAGATTCGATGGGCTCTCTCCCTTCGCCCGCAAAAAAGGTTAAAAACCTGGGAGTGATAGTGGATGATAGTCTTACCTTCGGTCACCAGGTAAACTCAGTGGCATCAAAAACATCTTATGTGATTAGAACACTTAGGAAAATATTGCCGTTCCTGCCCCCGAGTAGCCGGCAAACAGTAGTTGCGACTCTCGTAATGTCGAGGTTGGACTACTGCAACAGTCTGTATCTAAATGTTCAACAAAGGTTCCTGAACAAACTTCAAATGCTGCAAAATGCAGCTGCCAGACTGCTTACGGGCACGTCTAGGTTTGCTCCTATATCCAAGGAAATCAAAACCCTGCACTGGCTCCCGGTAAGGAACCGAGTTCGTTTTAAAGCCCTCTGCCTGGTTTTTAAAGCACTTCAAGGTATAGGACCAGACTATTTAAAACAGCAGTTCCACTGGTACATACCGAAAAGACCACTTCGCTCACTAGGTGCCAGGTTGGTCTCAGTACCACACACAAAAAAAGCTCGGTGGGGAGGCAGAAGTTTTGCTCATTGTGCGGCCATACCTTGGAACGACTTGCCGTTTCAACTGAGAAATGCTACGGACCTCTTAGCTTTCAGGAAAAGCTTAAAAACCTGGCTCCTTGCCCAATAAAATATTCTTCCGTTCTTGCCTAAAGGAGATGTAACTAGCGCCAGGACACCCCTGGGTAACCGCAGCGCTATATAAATATCATTAACATTAACATTAACAACATACGAACCGTAAATTGATTTCCAGGACTCCTATGAACTATGCATGAACTTTGCTAAACAGCAATCAGAGGCAGAAAAAGAGACTTTGTGTTGTATCCTCTTGTTATGCTGAACCAAACTCAGATAAAAATGGAGTCTGGAAATCCGAATCGTAGAGCAAAGTGTGTAATATAATAGGCACACTCATAGTGGGAGTGATATTAGTAATAACAGTGGTCATTATAGTTTCTGTAAAAATGTCACATTATGCAGAAGATGGGGGGGTGGGAGTACAAGGAATTTCCACACCTGTTACTTCTAGCACAAAAGAGGGTAACGTAGGAGCTGAAAAGGCTATGCTAGATCAAACTAGTCGCATGTTACACGTAGATTTGTCTAAAAGTCATTACACGCTTAATGCCTACACGAAGCTGCTATATGAATATGTGAATACGATGGATGTGAGAGATTGTTATGTGTGCATACAGTTGCCCTCGTCAGTGGAGGAGGGTATTCATTACCATCACCTGCCCCTGACTTATAGAATTTCATGTAGTTTATTGCTTAGTATGTTTTACGGTAAGGGTCACTATGAATATTATTTTTCCAACTATGATGTGGTGCTGTCTGAAGTTCCAGCTTACAAGCACCTGAATAAGTATGATTATTACAAACAGGAAGAGGGAGTCGGAAGATATTTTATACCTACCGTTACACTAGATACAGCTTATGCTCATCGTCACAATTTGACCTGCTTACTAACGGATATAGAAAAGAAATTCATAGATCAAGTAGAAGACAGACATAGACAATTAGCTGTCAAGTTGAATAGTAGAGAAGGGAAGTTTGCATGGACCCAGGAGGAGTTGGCCCATAAGGCGAAAGGTAGTTATGGTCCAATTACTTTATATTTTGAACAGTGAGGAAAACTTAGCAATAGACTGGTACAGACCTACTATGATAAGATCTTTGTAGGACAAAGTGTGTGTGATCACATCTTCACAATTGAAGCCACTGCGAAGAAGTTCTTGCAAGATGCAGTGCAAATGGTACCCAATGTAAATTTTGTGTGTGGAAAGAATGCATATGTGCGGTTGCCACTGAATTGGTATGTCTCATGTTATGTGGCCATCGTGTTCACGTTGAGATCTATCACATTGAGGATTTGGGCCCGTTGGAAGGTGGATTACATCATAGGGAGAAGTGAGGTGCAAGTGCAGGAGAGATTGTTGGAGATGTATTTGGAGCAATGATGCCAAGTTTGGAAGTGGTTTTGAACGATATCAAGATTAGAAGGCTGTCAACTATTGTGGGTAAGCTGTCAGCAAACACAGCCCAGTCCTTGTTGCTTGTAGATGAAGAGATGGTGTTGATAAGAGCTATGGTGATGCAGAACCGCCTTGCTCTAGACGTATTATTGGCAAAAGAGGGCAGAGTCTGTAAAATGTTGAGGGTCCAACAGTGCTGTACTTATATCCCAGACCATAGCAAGGATCTGAGGAAATATATAAGTAACATCACTGAGATTCATCATGAAGTCCATGAGTTGGCAACAGAAGGAGTTTGGGATAAGGTTGGTAAGGGACTTGGAAAGGTTGGAAGTTGGTTTGCAAATCTTGGTAAGGGAATCCTTGGTTATATCTTGAAGCCAATCATCATAGTTGTGGTCTGTATGATTCTTTTGGTTGGATTGATAAGAGCCTATAAATGGCACAAGGCAGGACAGGCGGAGAGATCTCTTAGAGAGCGAGAAAGGAGGATAGAGAGACTGCAGGACAGTCACTACGAGAATCTCAAGAGTTTAGAAAAGTTCCGGCAGGAAAAGCTGGTTACAACTTCTGTTTAGGTCGGTTCTCTCTACAGGGAATTATAGATGGCTGTGATGACACTTGTCATCAGAGGGGGGACTGATGGAGTGCGATGGTGCTCTTTCATTTGTAGGGGTTCATTATAATCATGAGTAGTTCGAAACCTACATTTATTTCTTTGTCGTGTTAACCTGTGACAGTAGAATGTGTACTGTAATAATGTGAAACATGATGTGCTAGGTATAGTTTTCATATAACGTGGAGAAATTAATGTAGCAATACATGCGTGTTTAGCTGAAAACATTAACGTGTAGACTTGTGCTAGATGCTTGCACTTATTCACGCATCTGATGTGCCCATGAAACCTGTTGATTTAGAAATGCTTAGTAAAAGAGTTCATTTATATGTAAACTCATGAGGCCTATGAATTATTCTCTTATGTTGGCCGATTTTTGTAGGCCTGAAATGTAGTCTCCCTGGTGCTCTTTAGTCATATAGTTAATATTTGAATTTCATGTGTATGTTAGATTTGTTCCTTTCTCACGTTTCTGTTGCAGGTGGAGAAATCCGTCTTTGTTAGTTAGAATAACGCTTTTGTTTTAGGAGTTAGGCTTAGGGGAGGAAAGAATACATTTACACAAAAAAGTACTGATAACGTGGGACGGTGTTGTTTCTCACTGGAGAAGGCCTGGGAATCAAGGTGATCGAGCCAGGAGCTGGGAGTATCGAAACTAACTGGAAAATCACCTATGAGGAGTGTCCAGCTGGATGAGGTGATCAGAAGACGAGCAGTGGGCGTGATAGAGATTTTGGTGTTTGGATTAGGGACAGCGCCCCAGGGGTTGAGTCAGGAGAGGAGAGGAGATCGATAAGGAGAGAAGGAGCATCTTAGAATGAGCTCTGTAGCCTTTGGCTACTTGACCCATACAATGTGAGTGTACTTCTTAGGAAGTCTTCACATGCTGAAACCTTTTCCTGACTTGCCTGGGAAATGTTAAGCAGGGATGTCACATTAGTGGTAGAGTAGGGATAGACTAATGCTTTTTACTTACGGACCTCTAATAAAAACCGATCTAGATGTGGGGGCACTTATTGCCTGAGTTCTGGTTTTGGAATTTGTCATCCTCTTCATGTTCCAGAAGCTAAACTTCGGTCGTAGGTTTGGCTTTGTATTAGTTCCAATGTATTTCTATAACCTCGTTTTGAGGTGTTTGTATGTCCAGTTATTGTTGGCTTTGTAATAAACCCACTAAACTTGACAACCTTGAGTCTGTGATTCTTCGGAGTCCTGATTCTTTGAGCCAGTGATTACAACTGAATGAGTTACTTTTCCCCTCTACGCTTCTAAAGCAGACATAAAAGGTCCATCAACCGAGGGTTCTGGAGTGCAATCAGAAGAGGGAACCCGGCTCCTTCAGGGTCATGCATACAAGGGCTGAATTAACAGAGGCAGATTACCGAACACCGTGATGCATCAACAGATATTCTGGGAATAGAATCTTTCTGTTACAGTGGTGTATCCTAATAAAAATTCTGAATACAACAGAACATAGACAGGAGAGTGTTATGGCTAGATTAGCTTGTCAGCCATTTAATCTATACTGAGATAGTAACCTGTACCGTCTATGTGGCAAAGTGTGCGACAGATGTTTGAGGGAACGACAAAACAAGATAGTTGCTGTTGGATCATGAGTAATATCCACGTCAGAGTTCCCCGATGTATACACTATGGATGGTTGCAGGCTAGCAATAAAAGACAACAGATTATAAAGTTAAAACCAATACTAAGGCCTAGTAGATACGTCTACTAATACATCTAAAGCATCAATGCACATCTCTATATGTGTGCCTAAATGCGCTTTCTGAGAAAACGGGTAGTAATGGAATGGGAAATATACCAACTAAATTACCTATTATCAGAAATGTGCATGATAAATGGCACCGTGTAGTGCAATGCACCCTGGCCTATAGGCTGTCTAGGGCCAACTTTGGAGCTTACTTATATGTAATATTATATGTAATAAAAGGGAGTTTAAGGCTTTGAAAGAGGGTTATATTGCCAAGTTGAATTGGCAGTTTCAAGCTGCCATCAGACTACAATGGCAGCCCTGAAACATTTTCTAAGGGGCTACTTAAGCGGGTAGTACGATAAGTGCTGCAGGCTCACTAGAAGCATTTAATTTACCAGAACTGGGTATATGGTATACCTCTTTACTAGGGACCTATAAGTAAATTAAATATGACAATCAGGTGTTTGCCAATTTTACAATGTTTTAGGTAGTGAGCCCAAGCATGTTAGCACTGGTTAGCATTGGTAAAGTGCAGAGTCCTAAGGCCAGCAAAAACGAATTCAGAAAATAGGAGGGCGAAGGCAAAATGTTTCGCGGGAAGACCACCCTCAGACTGGTGGCAACGGAGGACGCAAGGTAGTCTAGTGCCCTAGGTAGTGGCAGACAAGGACCCAGAGCCTCCTCTCAGGCTTGTGGAGAGCTGCTGTTGGAGAGATGTGTGCAGATGAAAAACTCCAAGGTGAAGCATTTGTTATGGCGCACAAGTTGCTTCTTTCCTGTATGTTGCGGGAGTTTTGTCTTGGTGAATCTATGGGGCTTCAAAATATTCCCAAAAGTCATGAATGTGAAAGCTGTGCTACTGGTGATGCTGAACACCTCTTGAATAAACTGACAATAAATGTCAATGGATCTTTCAAATTATGTTTGACCTCTTCATGCTAGTCACTTTGGTACTTGGCAAATGTGTGGACATATCTTCTTTTATACCAGGTTGAAACATGCCTCTACCAGGCTGAGAGTTGTTTGAGGTTTGATTTACCCAATGACCATTCCACTATCTTGTTGTTTGCACCTCGTTATGCGCTTCTGTGAAAATCCTGATTATCGAAGTATTTTTTAATGTTTCTGCATTTTTGAACCAGCTGATTTTGAGCAACTTTACACTGTGCACATATTTTACAAAATGTCGCCCTCCATCTTCGTGACAACCCCTTGAAAGAAAAATTTTGGGTTTAATGAGAACATGCTGTACTGTCCTCATCGCTGATATCTTCTCGAAATTAACTTAAAGTAGGAATCGCTCTTTCTGATGCCTGACAACTGGAGCAGAGCGCATTTGTGTTTAATAAAGAGCTGACTTTCCACTCTGCTCACAATATATGTTGATTATTATCTGCAATGCTTTCAAAGGCTGTAATTTAGATTTCTCCTATCTCATGCAAATCTTTTGTCCTTCTGTACTTGTCTAAGTATAATTTCAGATCAAACACACATCTAAAAGGTTATCATTTCTAAGGCGGCGGCTTCTTCTGCACATTAGGAGTTTCAGTCGTGCAGGCTCTTGTAGCTTGATGCGTCCTACTTAGTGCGCCCTGATATTCTAACAACATAAAAAATAGACCTTTAACCAAACGCTGCTTTTATCTTCGAAACTAAGAGAGCAATTTATGTCTCTGGAGCTGAAGCAGATCTGGTACATTTAGAAATATTTGTGGAGTACTTTTCTCTTCAGATTTTCTTTATCTAACTTTTGCAAAAATTAGCAGAAACTTAGACGCATAATATGATTGCATCTAGAATTCATTTGTGGGTACCAGGCTCACAGCAGGATCTACGTGAATAAAAGATCACCGAAATTGATCAGTCCGGTGGGATTGATCTCAATGTGTGAATGCTGTGGTCCAATTTGTATTTTTATATATCTTTCTTTTATCATGTAGACAGCAAACGTAGTTTTATTTATTAATGTCTTTATTGCTTGTTATACGATGCTTGCTTATTACATAATTGCAAGTTGATACCTCATGCCCACTTGAGATCCCATACTTTCTGCATACTTAGGGGCAGATTTACGAGCCCCCTGCGCCACCAGTACGTCACTTTTCCTGAGGTACTGGTGGCGCAGGGGGCTGCTCCATATTTACAAGGAGAGGAAAAGCCACCCTGCGTGACTTTTCCTCTCCTTGTAAATACGGCCCCTTCACACGCAGAACTTTGCGGTGAAGGGGCGTTCCATGGGTGTTGTTGTGGGTGTTCCCACGCAACACTCATGGAACAGGACTCAACTCCAGAATTACGAGAAATCGTAACTCTGGAGATGCGTCTGAAAGCTACGCCACCCTAGAGGTGGCATAGCGAGACGCACCGAGGAGAAATGTTTTCATTTCTCCTCGTTTTTCCTCTTTCAATGCGTGCTGCATTCTACAGCACGCATTGAAAGAGGAAAATGCCTGTAGTGATTGCTTTTGTGTAGGAAGGTGCCCTTCCTGCACAAAAACAATCTCCCATGACGCAGGCATCCTTGCACCATGGTGCAAGGGTGCCTGCGCCGGCGCATGGCTGCAGTTTGTGCGCCAGCGCAGGGGAAGGACAGAGATGCGACATATTGTTGTAAATATGTCGCATCCCTGTGCTTCAAAACTAACGCAGCGCAGCAAAATGACTTGCTGCGCCGTGCTGCGTTAGTTCTACGTAAATCTGCCCCTCAGAGTGGGTTAGTAAATAGTGCTCCTCGGTCAAAGGAACATACATTTTTGGATCCTTTCCTTTGTTAAATGGAAACTCAGAGATCCTTTCTGAAGTATACAGTAATGGGAATAGATCTGATCCACAGAAGAAGGCCGCTCATCAGACGCCCCCTCGCAAACCTCAGCCTTGTTTTCACGAAGATGTCCAGAAGGAGGAGTTTGGTGGAGAAGAGGTCGTGTGGGCAAGTTAGTTAGTGCTGTAGCAGTGGTAAGATGGGCTGTGTCTGCCGTCCTCCTGGTCAATTCAGGGACTCCGTGTAGCTGTGTGTATTAACAGTGGAAATATTATCGTTTGTGGAAAAATCCAAAAAGCATTCTGCTTGCAACCTAGGTTTTCTCATATCCTATTTCTTTGAAGGAGACGTGAACGTGTGGAACAACACATGTTTTACATTGGGGGGACTGATCTTATTTGTAATTACAATATAAAGATGTTTTCTATGACAAAAAGCACATTGTTGTCTGAAGACTCATACTCATTGAAATCTCATACAGGCAGAGTTCCACCTGAATAAACTTGAGGATGTTGATGCTTGCATTTGGTTAAGACATTTAGGGGTATATTCACAAGAACGTGCGCTAAACATCTCCAAAAAATGTTAACGCAACTTTACACATCGCAGTCTATCGCGGGAAAATAACCCCGTGTTAACGTGGAATTCACAACACGGCGGTACCATGCGATAGTTTACCAAAAGCGCGGCCAATGTCTGCGATACAACCACCGCAACGGAGATAAAAACACAAACCCAACACAAAAAAACGTGCGATGAGCCCATTCGCGATGAGGAAAGCAGCGATAAGCAGCGCCAGGCCCGCCACACACACACGGCAGGTGGGAATAAGCACAACAAAAGCAGGAAAAAGGAAGACAAACCAAACAGAAAACAACAGCGAAGCACAATGGAGGCAGCCGGAGCTAGTACACAACCCCACAAGCCCCATTGGCAACAAAACATTGTACATGGCAGTCCATCGTGGACAAGGTGAATGCAGTCGGAGAGCGGAGGAGGACAATGGAAGAAAACCAGAACAGCTGGAATGATGCGAAACGCAAAAACAAGCAGAAACACACCAACAACCAGAAGGCAGCAATGCACACCGGAGGTGGGAGTCCAGCGCTACACCAGGAGCTGGATGACATGGAGGAAATGGTGTCCACCACATCAGTCTGGAGATGGTGGCTGGAGTCGGGGACCGGAAAGTGCTCAAAATCAACAGACACAACAGCAACAGGGAGAGGAACGACCAGGGACAGGGGGGACGGGGGGAGAAGGGCACAATGACACACATGCACAAGTAAGCACAGCACAACTGCAGACAAACCATTCCCAAGAGTAACAACACCAACCAAGAGCACAAGTCACACAACTCGGCAATATCACACCACTGAACAAGCACAGAAGTGAAAACCACACTGCCTGAAAGGGAGAAGGGTGAGCCAAATCAGAGCTGAAGGGACATCTCACACACAATGCAGCACACACACATAGGAAGCAGAGCACCCCAACATCAAACACAATGTGGTACAAACAGCAACATTTGCACAACCGAACACAGGACACAAGTGCACCCGCTTGTGGCCGGTAAATGGCAATACGCATCTAGCAAAGCACGAAACAGGGACATGATAATGCACAAGTACCAACCCACAGCCCTGATGGGGTAGCAATGCATGTATGGCAGGGACCCAGATAGGCCGTGACACACACATGTGCATACATATCAACACTCATCACAGTTGGAGACAAGTGAAGGTGCGGAAACTTCATCAACAATTGCGTGTCAGTACGGCCAAGAGAAGTGCCACAACATGCAGACCAATGCAGCAGCATGTCTGAATGAGGAACGTTGGAAAGCGCCCATGTCCACCCCGGGGACAGTGGACATGGGCCAAAGCACGCTGGTTGTCCGCGCATGTATCCGGAGTCCAGGCCAATGCAGCCATGTCCACTGTCATCTTGGGACATGTGACCAGATCCCCAACATGCAACCAGGCGCCGGGACACGTGCAATGGGTCACATTCAGTTGTGGCTGCAGGTACGTTGTCACTCGTCCATGAACGCGAGTGCAGCAGCGTAGGCCAACATTTCCAACATGAGCTCGTTGTCCACTACATCTAACATGTCGGTGACGTAACCCATCAGCTGTCCCGGACAGATGTGCTGACTCCAACCCCTGGCCCCAATTGGCACTAAAGCCCAATAGGGGAGCGACTCAATGTGGTCACTGCACACGACGACTCGTGCAATCTCCCAGGTCCAGTTGCCAGCATGCATGCCAATAATCCACGCATGCCATAAACGGGCATCACGGTGACACTCCTGGTCGTGGGCCAACAGGGGGCGCACACACACGTCGAAATCCAGGTCAGCTACCGTTACGTTGGAGAGGCAGACATCCATGGTCCACTCGAATATGCACGAGCGACAATGCAACACAGGCTGAATGCAGGTGACGTTGGCAAGGCGGAAGCTTAGCCGGTAACTGATCCGCAGCACTGCCAATGGCAGTGCCCCCAGTACATGCAGCAGACGTGCACGGTACCGGTCCACGTGACTGGAGTTGTGCATGTGTCCGGGATGGTCTGCCATTGCGTCAGTGGCTCTGCTTGAAGCGGCACTATGCTGACCCGCACCAGTCCTGTGGATGAAATGGCACAGCTCGGATCAATGAGCGGTGTCTGTGTGCAACGGGTGCAGGCCTGGGGTGGGGTGGGAGTACGTGTGAAGGCCATTTCACGCACGCTAACTACGACCAAGGACTTCTGTGTGTGGGATGTGTACACGTTGGTCTCACGTCGGGCAGTGCGTAGTGTGGGAGTCACCACGAAATGCTATCGCATCTGTCAGGGGGTGCTGGGCACATGCAAGTCCCAGCTCAGAGCTGCAGATGTGCTACCGCCTGATAGTTCAGACAAAGGACCTTTCATCCCTACAGTAACTTTACCATCTGCTTGCATACAGGACATGTACAGAGGCCTGTCGTGGGTGGGATGGGATGTCTGCGACCCAGGGAATCATGGATGATATGCCGAGAACGTGGCACATGAGCGGCCTCACTGTGTGTTACGTTGCCTCACAGCTGCTCCTCCCTCCCATGAGCCCCCACACTTGTGTGCGCTGCGCGGTTGTATCACGTGCACTCCTACGGCACACCATTGTCATGCCTGTCTGCGCATGTCCAGCGGCATGCCAACAACACCGTGAAGCTGGCCATTGAGGGTGTACGGCCACGTGAGTGTAGGCCAATGGTCCGGACAGGGCGGACACAGGTGTACAGTCCATGGCTGGCTGTGATCGCGCTGCGATTGAGGCTAGGCATCTGACTTATGCAGCCGCAGCACTGATACACATAACACTTGGCATGCATGAGCCAAGACCCCGAGCGGTCTTGTGCTCCTACATTTCCCCGTACGTGCGGGCCTACCCTCCGGGTGCATGCTACATTGCAACATCGACTACTGTGACCCTGGTGGTGACAACACTGCAACACAGAGACATGCTTACCGCACTTCCTGCTCAAGGCCAGACCAAGAGCCACGCCCTGATCCCCCTGCCGAATCTGCATACCCCAGCGCTGACCTGACGTACGCCGGACCAGCACACGCCACTTGTGCATGCAGGGGGGGGGCGGGCGAAGATACATGTCCAAGGTCTTGGCCACTGCTGAGGTGACATGGTATCGTCCGCTGAAGACAGCACACTGTGATGTTGCAGGGCTCGGGCCCATCATGCTGACATAATGACCACACGGACACACTTGCTTAGATGGTGTGAATGGCTACGGGCACGTGTGCCCGGCCACATTTATTAGTAGGCTCACATGTCGAGTGACACCTGTGTTGGATGTGTCTGGGGTGTGTGTACACCAGCCGTCATGGAGTGCCTGGTGCAGTCAAAAAACGACAACAGTGTACATCATTAAGGACACAACCATTCAACCATAAAGGCTCCATGACTTGAGCTGCACAGAGTTAGTGGCCCCGGATGCACAGCGTCCTGCACGGGCCTACCGCCACGGGCCGCTGACTTGCGGTGCACTGGGGCAGCATCACGAGAGCAGAGCAGGTTCTCGTAGATGACAAAGGGGGTTGTCGCGGAGTGTCTCGGTGGACAGTGGTAGGTGTACCCCCAGGGCATGATGCAGAGGGCAGAACCATGCAGAGATGAATGGAACAGACACATGTCGAACACCAAGTCCGTCCCAGCCAGATGATGATGCAGACAACCCCCAGGCCATGGACTCAGACGCCACCAAAGTCCAACCAGAAAGTGCCCATGACTCATTGCGCACAGAGTTAGTGGCACCAGGTCAGTTGTTGCTACTGTTCGGTCACCTCCGTGACGAAGATCCGGCTTTCATCCGTACTGAACCGCATCTTCCTCTTACTCCTCTCCGTGCGTTCACTGGTATGGACTCTGCCATTCATGAATCACGACTAAGTGCTGGATGTGGGACCTACTGGACCGCAGTGTAGGCCGGGGGCAGCGGTCAGCACGGGCCCACAGACATGTGTCGTGTGCTTGCGATGCAGAGTTTGGGACACTGATCGAAGGGAGTTCAGTGATATATACGCGGCAATTAACATTTGGTCACTGCCATTCTAAACTCAAGACACAGTTCCACATGTGGGACCTACTGGACCGCAGTGTAGGCCTGAGTCCTCATCCAAGTGTCGCCGGCTGTCATTGAACAGGGTTAGTGGCACCACGTGTCACCCGCATGCGTTGAACAGGGTTAGTGGCACCATGTGTCGCCGGCTTGCGTTGAACAGGGTTAGTGGCACCACGTGTCGCCGGCTTGCGTTGAACAGGGTCAGTGCACCACGTGTCGCCGGCTTGCGTTGAACAGGGTTAGTGGCACCACGTGTCGCCGGCTTGCGATGCAGACTTTGGCTTCACTGATCGGAGGGAGTATAGTGATGTGGACGCTGCCAGACACTTGGGGTCACTGCCATTCAAAACTCACGACTCAGTACAACATGTGCCAACAACTGGGCCGAAGAGTACGCCGGTGGAGTATGTCAATGAAAAAGGAGTACTGTGGGTCAGCGTCGTGGAGGCCAGCGTTAGTCTGCGGAGGCTGCAAAGGTCGCGGGACTGGGGCTTGGAGCTTGCACCGGCACGTGGTGGGCCCTCTTTGACACACGCCGGTGTCGGCAGATGAGCGGAGCCTCCTTGGTGCGCTGGGGCAGGCATGACGGGTCTGGGACCAGCGGCCCGGGGTGCAGCAGGCAAACAGGGACGCAGGCCCCGCCGCACACGGCGCCGGCCTCGTGGCGGGCTGAGAGGCGCCGCCCTGGCAGACACGTTGGCCATTCCGAATGAGAACCACGCCCAGTGCGATGGGCTTTTCATTCACACCCCTACGCAGGCCTGGCGTACGCAGGGCCAACCCATTCCGCCCGCGCATACAGGGGGCGACGTAACGAGCGACATTTCCGCGTTCTGCCCCACAGCCTGTGGGGACATGGTAGCGTCCACTGGCCACTACACTCCATGCACCTGCAGTTAATGTCCACGTGGCCATTTCCATGGTTTGCACACTGAAGTCTATCCGGCACATCCACGCCACACCTGGCATTGGGTAGGTTCTCATTCATTAGTCACTTTCCGCTCTCGCACATGCCTGCTCCAAGCCTCTCCTCACATTCTGCTATTGTGTGGCTGTGGTGCCCTGCCGTGGCTGGGTTATGTGCATGGCAAGCCCAGGTTCCCAATGGAGTCATGTTGTCGTGTCTGGTCGGTTGGCATGTTGTGTGGCATGTTGCATGTAGTTTTGCTTCGTGCCCATTGCCAGTGTCGTGAGTTGCATGACTGTGGAGTGGAGGTGTGTGGTGTGTTCATTTGGTACTTGCCAACGAGCAATGCATTTCCATAGGTGCCATCCTGGGAGTGCTGGTTGATGATGGACTGTTGGGAGATGTATGAATCATGCACACTGCCTGGGGAGTTGGCCACAGCATTGTTGAGGAGTCCCCGGTGGTCCACTATTGCCTGCACATTGATGGAATGCGTGTGCTTTCTGTTGCGGTAGTTGTGTGCAGTGTCAGCAGGGGGCACGAGGGGTACATGTGTGCAGTCGATTGCCCCCAACACGTGAGGGAATCCAGCTATGGCGTAGAAGCCTTGCTTGGTCTCCAGCTGCTCCTGTGCAGTGTGGGTGAAGTGGAGGTGCTGGGGTACCAGGCTGATGATGGCATCCAGGACAGGTGTGATGAACTTGGATAGGGCTGTGTTAGACCTGTCAGCCCTAGGGTGGTCTTACCCCGTTTTTTTTCTCTTTGCGCCTCATTTTTGCCACCATCTTTTTGTTGGACCTAGGTCTCTGGGCGCCTTACCACTGCCAAACAGTGCTGAGGTGCAGGTGCTCTCTCCTAATAAGATGGCTGCCACAGGCCCCTGCTACTGCGGAGTGGCCATTGCGCACGCACATACTAGTAGTCAGGATCAGGCTGGGACATAATGATACAGTATCCATGCCGTCCCCACCTCTGGGCCTCATAGCCAGACATGAGGGAAGCTTCTAGAACCTTCCAGCTCGGGGAGGAGTTATGTTTTGCCGCCTTCAGGAGGGTCACCTGACCTAGGGGTATAAGAGGTTTGGAGGGAAACCTAGTTAGTCAGTTGGGGCACCACTGGACCTGGGGGAACCTCTGCCGGAGTACAGGTTGTTGGGCCTAGGGGGGAGACCTACACTACTGGTACTGACTGGGCTTAGGCACTGCTGTGCTGAGCTAGATGAGGAACACCTTCCACCTGCTGACCTTGCCCAGCGTGAAGGGACCCAGGGAACCAACTCCAGTGTGCCTGAAGGGCACCTACCTACCTCTTGTGCCCACCAACTCAACCCCCTTTTCCCCTCAAGTAACCACAACCCAAGCAACTACAAGCACTGATCCAGCAACCAAGAAACTGCAATCAAGCAAACCAACGTCTAAACGCTACTGCTGGGGATCACCAGGTAATGCGCCGTGCCTCTAAGCGCTGGACCCTCACCCTGTGTGTCCTGCTGCAAGCGCTGTCCTCCTCTAGCGCTGTGCTGTCCAGAAGCACTGGACCTTCACCCCCTTCCAAGCGCTAAGTGCCAACTCTCTGCCCTGCTGTGAGCGCTGTGTGTCAGCTGAGCGCTGCGTGTGGAGAAGCGCTGTGATTAAGAAAAGCGCCCCTGCGCTGTGAGGGGAAAAGTGCCCCTGCGCTGTGAGGAGAAAAGCGCCCCTGCGCTGTGAGGAGAAAAGATCCCCTGCGCTGTGAGGAGAAAAGCGCCCCTGCGCTGTGAGGAGAAAAGAAGCGCTGGTGTGCCCAAACCTACCGCCGCTGCCGGGAGCTGCCGGGAGTGAAGCAGCATAGCCCAGATCATCGCTGCAACCCCCATAGCAAAGGGAGGGCCGCCGCGGGTACAACGAAGGCCGCGCTGGGCCTGGAGAGAGGCGGGAGGCGTTGCCAGGCAACGCAAGTACAGGCCGCGTCAGAGGCCGCGCCCCCAAAGAAGCCGCAACGCCATTGGTCCCCGGGTCCGGAGGCCGACGGAGGCCCGGAGCCCAGGGAAGAACATCGCCGGAGGGGCTCCACTGCCAGCGGGAGCCCCCGAATCACCCTTCAAGGCCGCGAGAAGCGCTGAGGGCCTCAGAGAGCGGGCCGCCTCCCCTGGTCTGAGCCCCACGTGCAGACAGAAGCGGGCTGACCGGGGAGGAGGCGCCCGGCCCCATTCAGGCCAGACAGCAACACCGGGACAGTAAGGTGAGCCCGGGAGGCCCTGGGGGGGGAATCCCTACTATCACGAAGGCCCAGATCAGGGGCGCTTCCCCCGCCTATCGTCCTGAGTGGACCGAGAGGGGCAGTGGCCCTCATTCAACTGTGCTGACTGCCTCCCCTGCGCAGAGTCGGGGCCCGCATCAGAATCCGGGTCTGGCCTGCTCACCTCTTCCTTATGACCGGCCCTGTACACGAGTTAGGTCCTTACCACATGGGCCTCACGAACAGGGCCTGCGTTGAGATTCCTGTAATTCTACCCATGCGTGGAACTAGCTGCTTGGAGTATAAATGTTTCCAATGTTAATCACATGCCTACATTAAGGTCTTTAATGAATTGAATGTACCTACCTGAATTGAGCCTGTGTTCACCTGCCAAGAGTTAAAGTGTTCCTATGTTGTAGGCCTACCTGCTTTGCAACACCCACTGTACTGAATGTGGTTGCGCCTAGGTTGATAAGGTTCTTCCTCATCTACAGTGTTATGTGCATCTAAATTCTTGCTAATTGAATATTGCTAAGTGCATTGAAGTCTATGTTTTGACCTGCAACCTATGACCTACAGTGTTACCTACTTGTCAATGAGGTTAATGCTACTGCCTTTTAATGGCGTAACGTTTTACTGTTATAATGTGCTTGAATGAATTTACGCACTGGTTTTGAGAAGCTAAATGAACTGCAATGTTGCCTAAGATTATCTGCCTCATCTATTGCTGATCTAAAATTAGATAAAGGATCTTGTTTTTAAACAAAAGCCTGGTGTGGTGTCTCCCTTATTGTGTGCGCATTACTGAGTCAGTGTGAGTGTGTGCTGCACAAGTGCTTAACACATTGCCTTCGGGTGCCTTCCTGCCTCGCGCCAAGCTACCGTGTCGGAATCGGTGACCCCGGTTCTAACAGGCTGGCTGTGAGACTTCTCCGACTCTGGCAGTTGTGGGTTGGAAGGTACCAGAGGCCAACATGTGCAGCACAGCCGGCAGCTTTGTCTGCGGAGGGATGTTGGTTGTCTGCTGTGTTGGTGCCGTCAGCAGGTGGGCGCTGTGGGTCAGGATGCGGGGGATGGTTGTCCTTTTGGGCCTGTTGTGGGCAATGTCCTCCTCTGGCGTTAGGTCTGTGCGGCTGGTGCGTTTAAGGTGGGTCCGCTCTCTTTGTGTACGCTGCCTCTGTGGTGGTCCGGGCGGGGGGCGGGGCGGGTCCTAGGGGTGGTGGTGGTCCTGGGGGTGGTGGCGGTGGCTGTTGTGGCCCTCATGGGTCTCCGAGCTGCATGATCATTGGCCCCATGGCATCTGTGGGTCTTCAGATGTGGCTCTTGGCTGGGCTCCCTTTCATGCCGCAGGTAGTCGCCCTGCTTAACACCAGCAAAAGGCAGGTGTTAATTCCCTGCTGCTACCGCGGCTTATCGCCTGTTTTTGGTTCGCATCGCAGATCTGGCACTTCGTTGTGAAAGTGGTGTTGTGGTGTTTTCGTGAGTTTTTGCACGGGAACGCCTACTCTGCATCTCATTAGGGTTAGTTGGTGGTGTCGCCCGTGGAGATAAATTTTGGGGCAGTTATCGTGGGAATACTTACGATGTCTGCAGTTTGCACCCGCTTGTGAATGGGGCGTTAAATCTATCTCCACTTTTGATGCGTTAAGGTGGCGATAACTCGGCGATAAGTCCTTGTGAATATGCCCCTTAGAACACTTTACCTGCAGCAAGTTAAAATACATGTGACTTTACAGGTCTGATTACTATGCACCTTTTTAGAATCTTAGGGGCTCAATTAGAGTTTGACGGGCTGAGTCCTCTGATGGGAGAAAACATGAAGGGCAAACCCTGTTTCCGACAGTGGAGCGTCCTCAGCAGAAACCTTTGAGGGACTGCCCCACGGATATCGGCTGTCGGTTCAAGTACCACATTTCATCCAATTTATTAGGGTGGACCTTCTGGTGGGACCTAAACAGAGACAAACCAATATTATTTTTAAGAGATGGTGATTTTACTCTGTGAAAAGCCGCCAGTGACACTTGTTGAAATTACCTGCATTTTCAGCCTTTCATATTGCCTGTCCTTCAGCCAATCAAAAGAGATTGATGTGTTGACATAATTTTGATTTGTTGCTGTGATGCCATTTAGAAAGCTGTGGGGAGTCTCCACTTTTCTGGACAGTTACGTGGTTGTGGGAGGCACACGGAGCCTGAACATCAACAGGTTTCTGTGATTTTCCATAGAATTAGCCCATTCTCTTTAGTCTGCCTGTGGAGGAGATTTTGACATTTTTTCCAAAACAGTATCTTGTATGCTGCTGGATTAGTAGGCACATAATTTTACCCATCTCAACAATGGAGGGTCTTGGCTTACATACATAATAGAACGAGATGATTAGATGCCTATTATAAGCCATACAAAATTGCTTGCCCTCTTACCAACTCAGGGACATATTCTCAAGGAGCTATCGCTGAGTTATCAGCACTTTAACGCATCCAAAGTCATGCTAAATTTATCGCCCCATTCACAAGCTGGTCCTACCAGCCCATAACACCAGTTTTCCCGTGAAAGCAGTCGCAAAAAACATCGCCACAGATGACCCCGGCAACTAACGCTAATGAGATGCAGAGTAGGCGTTCCCGAGCAAAAAGCCGCGACAACACCACAACGCAACATTCTCAACGACCAGCCACATCGGCGATAGGAACACAAAACAGGTGATACGGCGCGTTACCAGCAGGAAATTAACACCTGCTCTGACCTGGTGCAAAGTCGGACGTCAACCTGTACAAGAAAAGGGAGCCCAGCCCACAGCCACACCTGAAGAACAACAGATGCCATGGAGCCACTCACCATGCACCCCGGAGCCCCGAGAGGGCAACAACACCCACCGCCACCACCCCCAGGACCGCCACCCCCTAACATACCCCCCCACCCCTCCCCTGACCACCACAGAGGCAGCACAGACAAAGACAGCGGACCTTCAGGAAATACACCAGCCCCACAGACCTAACACCAGACAATGCCATTGCCCACTACAGGCCCAAAGGGACAACCATCCTCCGCCTCCTGACCATCATTGCCCACAGGCTGACGGTATCAACACAGCGGACAACCAACATCCCTCCGCAGACAAAGCTGCTGGCTGTGCTGCACCTGTTGGCCTCTGGTATCCTCCCAAACAACAACCGCCCAAGTCGGAGGAGTCTCACAGCCAGCCCCATCCAAGTTCCTCACACCTGTCCTGGATGCCCTCACCAGCTAGGGACCCCAGCACCCACACGTCCCCCACAATGCGCAGGAACAGCTGAAGACCAAGCAAGGACTATACGCCATAGCTGGATCCCCGCACGTATCGGGGGCAATTGACTGCACACTTGTCCCACTTGTGCCCCCTGCCAACACCGCACACAATTACCGCAACAGAAAGCACACGCACCCCATCAACGTGCAGGCAATAGTGGACCACAAGGGACTCCTCACCAATGTCATAGCCAACTACCCAGGCAGTGTGCATGATCCCTTCATCTTCCGACAGTTCAACATCAACCAGCGCTTCCAGGATGGCACCCATGGGAATGCACTGCTCGTTGGCAAGTATCAAATGAACACACCACACACCTCAACCCCACAATCATGCAACTCACAACTATGGCACTGCACACGTCACAAAATCACATGCAACATGCCAAATAACATGCCCCCCCACCAGACACTACAGCACAACTTACTGTGGCAACCTTGGTTAGCCATGTACATGAGCCATCGACGGCATGGCACCTCAGCCACACAATACCAGAATGTGGGGAGAGGTGGGAACCAGGCATGTGCGAAGGAGGCAAGTGACCCATGAATGAGTATGTACACAATGCCAAGTGTGGCGGAGATGTGCTGGACAGACTGCAGTATGCAGACCACAGACATAGCCATGTCTACATGCACTGCTGGTGTTTGGAGTGTAGTGGACAGTGGACGCAACCATGTCACCCCAGCCAGTGGGATCGCGGAAATGTAGCTTGTTACGTCCCCCTGTAAGCGTGTGCGGAGTGGGCTGGCCCGGCGAACGCCAGGCCAGCGCAGGGGTGTGAATAAAAAGCACGTAGCTCTGGGCGTGGTTCTCTTCCGGAATGCCCAATGTGTCTGCCAGGGTGGCACCTCCCACCCCGCCACGAGGCCGACGTCGTAGCCGTGAGCGGTGTGGCATGCGATCCTGTGTGCCTGCTGCACCCCGGGCCACTGGTCCCCGGACCCGTCATGCCCGCCCCTGCGCAGCCAGGCCTCACTGCTCACCTGCCGACACCGTCGTGTGTCAAAGAGGGCCCACCACGAGCCGGCGCAAGCTACAAGCCCGAGGCCCGCGACCTTCGCAGCCTCCTCAGACCATCACGGCCTCCGCGACACAGGCCCGCTTTACTCCTTTTTCGTTGACGTACTGCACCGCTGCCTCGGGCATACACTACGCTCAAGTAGGTCACACATTTGGAACTGAGTCTTGATTATTCTATAGCAGAGTACACACTTTATGGCAGCGTTTATATCACTGTACTCCCTTCGATGTGGTGCCGCCAACTCTGTGCATAGCATCCCAGCCACACGTGTCTGTGGGCCCTGAAGACTACGCCTTCGGCCTACACTGCGGACGAGTAGGTCACACATGTTGAACTGATCCATGATTTCTGCATGGCGGAGTTCATATCATTGTACGCAGGGAGACGAGTAAGAGGAAGACGCGGTTCAGTCCGGAGGAGAAAAGGACCATTGTTACGGAGGTGTACGAACACTGCCGACAACTGCCCTGGTGTCACCAACCCTGTGCATCGCGGGCCAACGACACGTCGCTGTGGGCCCCTGCTGACCGCTGCCTCGGGCCTACACTGCGGTCAAGTAGGTCACACATTTGGAACTGAGTCTTGATTACACAATGGCCGAGTACACCTTTTATGGCTGAGTTTATATCACTATACTCCCTTCGATGTGGTGACACAAAGTATGTGCATGGCATCCCAACCACACGTGTCTGTGGGCCCTTGATGACAACATATTCAGCCTACACTGCGGTCGAGTAGGTCACACATTGGGAATTCAGTCATGAATCATTTATGGCAGATTTGACATCATTGTACTGGCCTCATCCCAGACGGCATCCCCTTTCAGCTCCGGTGCCACTAAGTCTGTTCCCCGACATCCATGGACATTTTCTGGTTGAACTTTGGTGTCAACTGAGTCTATGGACTGGGGCTTATCTTCATCATCATGTCGGTGATACTGACTTTGTGGCAAAAACGAGGCTGTGGCATTCCACTCCTCCATTTGCCGCTTCCGGCCGGCTTCTGCCCTCTGCATCATGCCCTGGAGGACACCTTCCACCGTCCCCCACAAACCTCCGCTACATTCACCTTCGACATCGACGAGGACCCGCTCACCTCGCGTGGCCCTATCTCACTGCACCGCAAGTCACCGTCCCGTGGTGGTGTGCCTGTGCCGGCCGCAGTGCATCCGGGGCCACTAACTCTGTACAGCTCAAGTCATGGCCCCTGTCTGATAGCATATTGGATGGCCTCTGGGTTGATGGACTGGGGGTCATCAAGGCCATGTGTTCCTCGTAGGCAATCTGCGAAACCAGGATTGAGGAGCCTTCACTGGCTCCCTATTACGGCAAGGATACAATTTAAGGCCATGTGCTTGGCTCACAAGGCCTTCTGGAAGAATGGCCCTGTCATTACCCATTCCTTCATTACCCCCTACCATCCTCCCAGAAAACTTCGCTCCAGCTCCTCTTATCTTGCCGTCCCGGAAAAAATACGAAGAACTAGATGGGGCGGGCGCTCCTTTTCTTTCAACGCCTCTAACCTCTGAAACACCCTTCCTTTAAATCTGCGGAAGGAGCCGAACCTGTTAGCGTTTCGAAAACTCCTGAAAACCTGCCTCTTCAAGGACTTGCTCTAACTCTCTGCCTTGTGTCCATCTGCGTCTGTCCTCAGCGCTGGGAGGCCTCAGGGTAGCCATGCGCTATACTAATATAAATTCATTCATTCATTCATTCTGTGGCCCTGCGCTGTCCGCTGCCTCCGCCCTCCACTGTGGTCCACCTGGGCTCACACATCAAATCGAGTCCTGGCCTGCCCGGATGTCACATCACCGCAGGATGCACACGCAACCACCGCCAGGACCAACTCCAAACAACAGGTGCCAGAGTCGTAAGTGTCTTACTGCCAGACTATCAGAGTTGCTCACACCAGTCGTGGGTGCCATCATCAGCTTGTTCCCTGCTCAGCTCTTCAGGTGCCACTAACTCAGTGCACCACAAATCATGGACCATTCTGCTTGCATGTTGGGTGAACACTGTACTTTCTCCGGCTACCACCATGATGCTTCACAGTTATTTCTGTTATGCTGGTGTTTTCTGTTTCCTCTTTAATTGTGATCACTGTTCAAGTTGTTGCCAGCACCAACGACTCAATGAGGGCTGGCTTACACTCACCCCACACACATCCAGCACATGCGTCACTGAACATGTGACCATGCCAATAAAGGTGTCGAGCGCACGTGCCCGTGGCCAGTTCAACGAACTATCTGAGTGTGTCTGTGTGCTCATGATGTATGCATTTGTGCCCCGGGCACTACAACATTACATTGTGCCGTGTACAGAGGACGCAGCAATGTTACTGCAGGCAGCGGGTGGGACATTGCACATGTAGCTTTGTCGTCCCCCACTCAATACATAAGAGGAGTGAACTGGGCCGGCATACGCCAGTCCAGCGTGGAGGTGTGGATGATCATCCCGTGGCTCTGGGTGTGGTTCAGTACTGGAAATGTGCAAAGGCATGTGTCTCTGTCGCAGTGTGGGTCTCCGTTGGGGAGTGTAGGTGGGCCCTGATGGGACTTGGACACCCACGTATGTGATCTGGTTCGGCTTCCATGAGGTAGTACCCCACCCGCACATGTTCGGCCACCCCCTTTTGGCAGTCTGACACCTGGCCTTGGAATCCGATGTGTGCTTCGGTGGGCTGCTGGGAGCCAACCGGGGTGGTGGGTGCGTCCAGCTGTGTTGTCTGTGCAGGGGGTGGGGTATCCTCGATGCAGCGGTGCTGCCCTGCTCCTGGAGTTCGATTGCCTAAGATGTCCATGGACTGTTGTGTGGCGTAGGTGTCGGAAGTGTGGTGGTCCTCTTCAGCATCACTGTAGAGTTGTCTGATCTGCTCTGCTGGAGGTGTTGTTTGTCACTCTGCAATGTGAAGGGGAGATGCTTGTTGACATTGTGCTGGCATGTATGTGTCAGCATTGTTCAAGTTTACATTCAGACTTCATGACAATGTACATTGTGACTGTTTGGGAGGGGCGGACTATTTGATGCGGGACAGTGGACATTTGGACTACATGACGTAGGTGAGGTTGCACACGTGCATTTGCATCTCACAGTTTCCTGCTATGTCAGATGTGATTGGCCATTTTCTACGCACAGGCAGACCCAGTTGTGTCCTCTGTTCTGCAGTGTAGGTGTTGGACTGTGTACCAGATTGTCGTCCATGTGGGTGTGCTGTAATTGCTATGTGTGTGTGCTGCTTTGTGTGGGAGTCGCACCTGCAGCTGTGATTTTGCTGCCCCTTATCCCTTGGAGGCGGTGTGCCTTTGGCTTTTGTGCTTTTGAGGTGCTGTTATGTTGGCGGCTTGGGTCATTTGTGCTCTTGGACGGTTTTTGTACTCTTGTGCATTGTTTGTCTGCAGATGTGTTGTTGACGTCAGTGGTTGTTTGTGCAGGTGTATGTGTCAGAGTGTGACCTGCTCCTTTCCGGATGTGGTCCACACTCAGCCACCTCAGTCTCGTGGCGTGCACAGTGTCATGGTGATTGTACTCCAGCCATGCTGCTGGTCATGTGGTGTCACTTGCATTGTCAGTGTGGCTCTCACATACGCATCTTTGCTGTGTTTCACACGGGTGCATGTGTGTGTTGTGTAATTGGTGATGTGTGGGGTGGGACCCCTTTGGGCACATGGTGAACGGGGGCCTACTTGATGTTTGTATGTGTGCTACAGTGTGGCACGGGGATCAGGGACATGACCCAGGGTTATTGTGGGTGTGCGGTGTGCTACACGTCGTTGTGCATGTGTGCCATTGTGCCCGTCCCCCCCGTCCCCACAGTCCCTGTTCGTTACTCACCCTGTTGCTGTTGTGTCAGGTCATATCGAGCAGTGTCCGGACTCCCGACTCCTGCTTACCTGTTGGCAGCGGGTTTCTGCTTGGTTTGGCTTTTCACATCGTGCCAGCGCATCTTGGCCTGCTCGGCACTCCGACTGCATTCACGATGGGATGCCATTTTTCCGTCTGTATTGCCAATGATACGGTGGTGGTGACGGACAGTTGTTGGTGCTCTGTCACCTTCGTGACGACGATCGGGTTTTCCTGCGGACTGTACCCCGTCTTTCTCTTCCTCTTCTCCTTGGCCTTCCCCGACCCCGAGGTTCCTTGCTGGTGGTCTGTGGGGCTTGTGGGGTTCGCGTTGACCTGGGCACTCGTTCCGGGTGCATCCATGTTGCTGCGCAGTTTGATTTGTTTATGGTGTGCTTTTCTTGTTCTGCTTTTATGGTGCATTTTCCCGCCAGACGCGTTGGAATTGCAGGCCTATCGCTGGTTGTCGCTGTTTTTTTTTTCGTGGTTGGCCTCATCACAACTTTATTCGCGTTGGTGTTTCGCATTTTTTCGGCGTCGTGTTATTTTTAACGCGTTTTTGTGGGACTATCGCATGGTGACGCCATTTTGAGAATGCTACGTTAACACGGCGTTGTTTTCCCGCGATGGACTGCGATGTAAAAAGTTGCGTTAAGATAAACTTGCGGTGGTTATCACACGTTCTTGTGAATATGCCCCTAAGTACGCACAATCCATAGAAGGATCCCTCCATACTATCAAGACTCCACCATGCAGAAGGCAACTAACTAATTACGCTTACACTACCCCTCCCAAGCAGTGGGAGAGCTAAACAAAAACTCTCAAATAAAATGAACAAATAATGAGCTGAGGTATTTTGAGACTTTTATAGAATTTCTCCAAGATTTTCGTACTAATACAGCAAAAAAAGTTCAATAAGCAGGCAATCAAATGTCCTTCCAAATCATCTTTTTTAGGTATATCTTTAATTTGGCAATGCCACACTTTCAGTGTGCCTAAACTGGATGGACTAGCTTGTTGTCCCTATTTTCATGAATTGTGTTTATTTTTAGAGGTTGACCCTAGAAAATACACAAAAATAGCAAAATGTTGAACTATCCATTAAACTCTAGAATGGCTCTCAAAAGGTAGCATGATGTGTTCTTCTAAGGATTTTTATTTCTGTTCAGTTGCAGACAACTTGAAATTCTAAAACTTTGCAGACTGTCGTTCAAACCGTGCCTATATATTTAAAACCAACCAAGTAGTTTAATCAGGGTTGTAATGATCTTATAACGGAACTAAGAAGAGAAAAGGGAGCAAAATAGTTACTTTTAATGCGCAAGGAAATGTCACACTGTTAAAATGAATTATATTCGGTTTGAGATTGAAAATGCTGATTATATTTCTATGGACGCATTATATGTAGTCAGATCTAAAAGTCTGCCTCAAAATGATAAGGGTCTTTTTGCTAACACTGAAACTTTCATTTTTCGTGAAGATTTTCTCAAAGGAAGTTTTCTAATTACCTTTAACTAATGTGTGCAGGTTACTATGGTCCCAATAAGAAACATTCATTCTTTTGATCACATCTAGTTTGTAAACTCAAAGCAGGTTTGGCAGAACAGGAATATTAATTACGAATATGCTAATTTCCATGAGAATGAATGCAAGGATTTTTACGTTGATAAATACAACATGAGATTATAATACTCTTTCAACAAGCATTGGCAGTTTAAAGAGTGCTGGAGTTCAACTGGTAAACGGAATCCCTTTCATATGATGAATCCATGTTCTAAATGCAACATAGAACTTCCAAGGTATGTAATCCTGAATGGCATGGATCCTTTAGTGCACCTCAACTGCACAGAATCTGCGACCCTCTCTTATCATTATGTAGATGCCACCACCACATCAACACTTGCCACTACACCGATTTAACCACATCTACTTCTAACTAGATAGACACCGCTACTTTGACATTTACAGACTTAGGGGTATATTCACAAGAACGTGTGCTAAACATCTCCAAAAAATGTTAACGTAACTTTACACATCGCAGCCCAACGCGGGAAAATAACCCCGTGTCAACGTGGAATTCACAACACGGCGGTACCATGCGATAGTCCGCCGAAAACGCGGCCAATGTCCGCGATACAACCACCGCGACGGAGATAAAAACACAAACCCCAACGCGTAAAAAGACGCGATGTGCCCAAACGCGATAAGAAAACTGACAATCAGTGAGAGGCCAGCAATACCCACGAGTAATGCGGGAAAAAGCACAAGAACAGCATTCGGAAAATGCACAAAAAAAACGACATCAACTGCGGAGTACCACGGATGCACCCTGACCGACTGCAGAGGACAACATGAACCCCACAATCCCCACGGAGGAACACCCAGGAATACAGGGCCCGTGGAAGGGCAATGAGAAGAGAAAGAGGAAGACGGGGTACAATCGCCAGGAAAACCCGATTATCGCCACGGATGTGCCAGAGCACCACCACCAACTGTACGTCACCTCCAACGTGTCATTGGCAACAAAGAGGCAAAGATGGCACACCACCTCGGACCATGTGAATGCTGTCGCATGGCAGAGGAGGACAATGGAAGAGCACAAGAGGCTCTGGACTGATGTGTATGGCAAAACCAAGCAGAAATTCGCTGCCAACACGAAAGCAGCAACGCACCCCGTAGGAGGGGGGCCAGCAGAACACCAGGAGCTGAATGACATGGAGAAGATGGTGGCCACAGTCACCAGTCGGGAGACGGTGACATGAGTTGGGGATCTGGACACTGCCCAACATCACATCAACATGGTGCGTAGCGACCTGGGAGTGGGGGGACGGGGGGAGATGGGCACAATGGCACACATGCACAATCAAGCAGGGCACACTGCAAACCCATAAGGACTCTGGATCATATCCCTGATCCCACGGGAACACTTCAGCACACACACAAACACCAAGTAGTCCCACGAACACCATGGGCCCAAAGGGGCACCCACCCAACACATCAACATTCACACAACCAACACATGCCCACGTGCGAAACACAGCAAACATGCATATACGTCAGCCACACTGACAATGCAAGAGACACCACATGACGAGTAGCTTGGCTGTAGTCCTATCATCATGGCAATGTACACGGCACGACACTGAGGTGGCTGAGTGCGGACAACACCCGAAAATGAGCAGGTCACACTCGGACACAACTACCTGCACAAACAACCCCTGACGTCAACGACATATCTGCGGACAAACCATGCCCAAGAGTCACAACTCGACAAAGAGCACAAGTTACCCAAGTCTGCAAGATCTCAGCACCGTGGAAGCACAGAACTGATAGGCACACCGCATGAAAGGGACCAGTGGCAGACAAATCAGAGCCGCAGGAGCGAATCACCCACCGTGCAGCATATGCACATAAGTATAAGTGCACCTCGACATTGACAACATCCCGGTACAAACAGCAACACCTCCACAACAGACCACAGGACACAACTGGTGCCGCAAATGTGCACAACATGGCAAATCACATCTGGCACAGCAGGAAACTATGACATGACAATGTACAAGTACAACCTGTAACCTGCAAATATGTTTTATTCACACATGCTGTGCATGTGGACATTTTGTACTGTCCCATGATTGCCAGGGACGGCCACAATGTGACGTGCTCATGAGAAGAAATTGTTAATGATGGTGTTCCTACGGGTCATTCCTGCCGCCGCTGCAGTGGGATGTGGGCCACCTGCCCCATCGTCCCCATCATCGTCCGGTACTTCTGGAACTGGGATCCATGGGGCATTGGTGCGTACATAGATGTTGTGCAACACACAACATGCAACGATCATCTTGCACACGATGTCCGGGCTGTAAAGGAGCTTTCCACCTGTGCCGTCCAGGCACCTGAAAAGTGACTTCAACACGCCAAATGTGCGTTCAACGATGCCCCTAGTGCGTATGTGGGCTGCATTGTACTGCCTCTGGGCGGGTGTGTTCGGGTCTCGGAGGGGTGTCATCATCCAAGGGCAGAGTGCATAACCTTGATCACCTGTGACAGTGCAGAGAGAAAAGAGTCAATACTTGGTTCGGCAGGATGTGATGGCAGGCCTACTAATCCAGTGACGCCTGTGCTGGCTGTGTGTGGGGTGAGTGTAAGCCAGCCCTCAGGGAGCAGCTGGTGCTGGCAACAACTCCAACAGTCATCAGGCACTCAGAAATGCAATGTCAGAACAACAAGGGAGCATGACTTGAGTCGCACAGGGTTAGTGGCACCTGATGCACAGCTGCCGACACGGGCCTACCGCCACGGGACGCTGACCTGCGGGAGACTGGGGTAGGGTCATGAGGGCAGAGCAGGGTCTCGTATGTGTCATAGGTGCCTTCCGCGGAGTGGCTCGGGGGAGAATGGGAGGTCTACCCCCAGGGCATGATGCAGAGGGCACATGCCAGCTGTGTCTGGCAACATGGTGGATATGAATGCCACAGACTCATGCCAGACACCAAGTCCGTACCTGCCCATTGCTGATGACAACCCGCAGGCTCAGACACCAACGATGTTCCGCCGGAGGCTGACGGTCACTCACGGCGCACAGGGTTAGTGGCACCATGTGTCGCCGGCTTGCGTTGAACAGGGTTAGTGGCACCATGCGTCGCAGGCCTGCGATGCGGAATTATGCTTCACTGATCGAATGGAGTCTGGTGCTGTGGCTGCTGCCACGGACTTGGGGTCACTGCCATTCAAGACTCAGGACACAGTTCCACATGTGGGACCTACTGGGACGAAGAGGACGCCGGTGGAGTATGTCAATGAGAAAGGAGTAATGTGGGCCAGCGTCGTGGGAGCCAGCGATGGTCTGCGGAGGCTGCAGAGGTCGCGGGACTGGGGCTTGGAGCTTGCACCGGCACGTGGTGGGCCCTCTTTGACACACGACGGTGTCGGCAGGTGAGCAGTGCGGCTTTGGAGCGCTGGGGCGGGCAGGCCTGGCCTGGGTATCAGCGTCCTGGGGTGCAGCAGGCGCACAGGGTCGCAGGCCCCGCTGCTCACGGCGTCGGCCTCGTGGCAGACTGCGAGGCGCCACCCTGGCAGTGACGTTGGCCTTTCCGGGAGAGAACCACGCTCTGCGCCACAGTGTTTTTGTACACACCCCTGTGCAGCCCTGGCGTACTCAGGGCCAACCCACTACGCTCACGCCCACAAGGGGGGACGCAGCGAGCGACATTTCCACGATCTGACCCACGGCCTGGGGTGACATAGTTGCGTCCACTGTTCACTACTCTCCAGTCACCAGCAGTTGATGTCTGCATGGAAATATCTGTGGTTTGCATACCCATGTCTGTCCTGCACATCCACGCCTCACTTGTCGTTGTGTACATTCCCATTCACGGGTCACTTGCATCTTTCGCACATGGCTGCATTCCGCATCTCCACACGTTCAGCTGTTGTGTGGTGCCATTGATGGAGCAAGGTTTCATAAACGAAACTTGCTTGTATACAATCCTCCTCATAGTATTAATTTATTAAACTTGTATTGTTTTACTAACCTTTGCATACACGACACAAATAGAAAGGATGCTTGCCTATGTGTTTTACTAATGAATAACACTTGTCTGTAATCCAAAATGGCTGCTAAAGTGCGGGAAACTATCTGCGCATGTCTCAACCATATCACGTGTTGTGACGTCTCTCTTTGCTTGGTGGGAAATTTCTGCTTCTGCGCAGTGTGTATTAAAATGGCTGCTTGATGTTTTCACATGCTTCAGCTTGCTCTCATGTCATTATTAAATTGTCGTTTTCTTAACGCTACTAATGCAGGACAGTATTATAATTAAATGGGAATAGAGTAGAAAAGGTGGGTATACAGTGAAACATTTTATTTGTAATTTTAATATTTTCTTCTTTGACTTTTATTAGTTCGCAAACTTGGGCCTGGGTTTGGTGAACTGAAAGCTCGTGTGACAAAGATTTCGCACATGCGCCCTGCAGTGGCAGACCAGAAAGAAAAAGATGAAGTCAACTTGGACATCACCCAAGGCCATGACCTGCTGGCCGACACCACTACAGACCAAAATGTTCTTGTCAAAACGCAACATTTTATATGAATAAATTGTCAATTTTGTCGTGAGACAGGTGGGAAATAAAGCAAATGTATTAAATTGAAGGGGCGGTAGTTTAAAAACAATAGGCTTCAGAATTCAAGACAAATCAATATGGTGTGAGGATCAACCCCCTGTCCCTGTCCAATCAGAAGTAGTGGCCCCATATTTTAGCAACATTAAGGGGAAGTACATGGACGTAGAAGGGTATAATAGATATAGAATTAGTTAATTAGTTAGCTCAGATCGCAGAGTGCGCACAGGAGAGCGGAGATGCTGACAGGAAGAGCTCCAGACCGCCAAGCTGATCGATTGCAGAAGAGGTCCTGAGGAGGGGGCGGCGGAGTCCATTAGAAGGGAGACACGGGAGAATCGAGGAGAAGCGAAGTACCAGAGAGGGAACGACGCAGGCGTCGTTGTAGAGAGGTCACCGGTCCTGTCCTGATCCTGGAGGAGGTCTTTGCTCTTCATCCTTCCTGGGTCCTATTCTTTCCAACTCCTTGGCCAAGGGGTTTGGTTCTCGCACTTAGGTAAATATAATGCAACCTTTAGTTGCGCTGCTGTCTCTATCCTCTCCTTTCCTGAGGAACCGTCATTAATTAGCAATAATTATTCTATGCTTCATCTTGGGTATTGTGATTAAGTACCGTGTGGTTCTGTAATTTACTCTGCTAAATCTTTAGATAAACATTTTAAAACTTCCTGACTCAGTGGTTATTTCAGGATTATGTACTATAATGAATGTCACTCATTTTAAACTTCCCAATTAGCAAAGGATTCATTGGTAAGTCATTACTCTTCATTCAGAAGGTAATTGGTAGCAGGGATTTTGATAAAGAGTAACAACTGATAAAACCCAGCGTAAGTATTAGCGTAGTGTGAATGTATGGGCCCAAGTGAGTGTTTTGTGTATGAATGCTGTTTGCTAATATCGCGCTGGATCAGTTTTCTGGTAATCAGAGGATGGTTACTCTTTGTTAGTTGGGTAATGAGAAATGTATTTTTACGAACTAACATCCGTATATTCGAAGTTTGTTTTATGTTGTCTAGAATCCCTGGGCAAAAGGAATAGCGGATGGTAAGTGGAAGCCATACTGCAGTGAGGTTATCTGCCAGGCAGAAATAGTACTGAAAAGTTAAGCAGGACTTTCAGTACTCGTTAGGGACTCTATGCGTGTGAGTAATAGCAAAAGAGTACGCTGGTGAAAATTTGATGTTATATCACCTAGAAAGGGTAACATTGAAGAAGTAACAGGTACTTCTGGAGCTTGTGTGAAGAGTAAACGGAAGGGTTTTACTCGTAGTATATGTTAGTAAACGGAGAGGTTTTACTAAGTGTGAGAGAAAACTATCTTTTCGAATTTAGAAGAAACTGGCACGATAGCGAATGTTTTATGTTGTTACTGAAATTAAGAATTGTAGAGAAAATAAGTTTGCGTAAATTTTTGTAAAGGGAGGGTCAGTTGCCGGAGAGGGAGCTGACGTCACAAAACGCCGCGCTGGGATTGGTTGAATCAGCGGATGTGGAAAGACCCTTGTAAAGGAGGGGTCAGTAGTCAGGAGTAGTACTGACGTCACAGGTGCCGCGCTGGGATTGGTTGAACCAGCAAGGACAGGAAAGAGCAGATTGTAAAGGAGGGGTTGACAGACAAACGTCACCAAAAGGCCGCGCAAGGATTGGCTCGGAAATAAAAGATAGCAGACATTTGATTGGTCAACATTATAGAAGCGAAATTCTTAGTGGATAAGGATTGCATGTTAAAACGCGATCCGACTTTTACAGGAATTCGTCAGGATAGGAGATATTTAGGCTTTGCAGAATATAATTTTATACATCGGTACTTACCCAAGATGTACGGAGAAAGGAGAAAAATGTCATTTTTGCAAAAGATCAAGAATTATTTTAAAAAGGACAAACCAATCAAAACTAGAGAAGGAATTATTATTCCACCAGCTAAAACGCCCGCTTCATTCATGATGATGGAGAGAGGTTATCATACTTGTGTATGGATGGAGAATTGGATAGAATATACCAATAATGATGGAATACTAGCATTTCCCGAGAATGGCACGTTCAATGGGCGAATTCTGCAAAACTTGAGATTGAGGATGAATGACTTAGAACCCAGACCTAGATTAACTCAGTACGAAGCTCTAGAAGAATGGGAAACCGAGGCATTTGAGCGGGACCGATCTAGGAGTAATAGGGTTTATCCAGGATTTTTCCCCAGATACCTACATGAGTCTAGAGAAGGTCAGATGAAACAATGGAGAAGGGCAATGATTACAGAAGGATTATATCCATTGTTAACAGCAGAGGAGAAATTAGGAAGTAAATGCACAGAAAAGACAAAACATTTAATGAGAAAAGATGACTCTGAAGATGAATTTATGGAGGAAATGTTAAGAAACCCTCCACCATATCAGGAAGGTACAAGTGGATGCACCCCAAGTGCACCACCGATAAAAACTCCATTAGTGCCACAGGTAATGCATGAATTTACCCCTAGTAGAATACTTCATGACAAAGAAAGGGAAGCCCTAGAGAAGACCAGAGCAGAATTAATACAGAAAATAACACAGATAAAAGTACATCCTGATTCATTGACCATACCTGTAACAATTGGTCCAGTAGTTCCATTGTATGGTACTCAGGGAAGCTGTCCTCCACCGATACTTGCACCTACTCCTGTGAATAATCCCAAACCTGAAGCTCCAGTTATAATTGAGGATCAATTTAGTGACTGTGAATCCACAATATCACTCATGGACTTGCCTATTCGAGGTACTGTAAATAGCACTCCCAGAAAAGATGTACCTGGATGTTCAAAAGATGTAAGTTTAATAACTTCATCGGGAGCAAAAAGTGCCACCATAGTAACACCTCAAGATTTAGAAAAATGGGTACAAGGGTCAGTTAAACAGTGCACACCTCCGAAAATAATAGACATTCATAAATTGAAAGTCGAATTAGAAGAAATAATAGCAGGAAATGTAGGACTAGAACGCTTAAATACCTACGATGATGAAGAATTATTGTTCCTGTGCAGGAGTATCACCAGAAATGTAAGGTTATTTCATGAAAAATTATCCAATTTAGCACTACAGATGGGAATAGAAATAGGGAGATCAAAAGTACTACAGAAACCCTATAGAGCAGAATTTTCAGACAAAGATTTTGAAAATATGAATGCCTCTGGAAGAAGATTGCAAATAAGAGAATTAATGTTAGTTTTGCAAAAATGGGGAGACCTAGATAAATGGAGAACTAGGTGGGCCAAGAAAAAGGAAGAAGCACGAACAAGTAGAACAGCATCTGAATATGTGATGAAGGAAACAGGGAAAGCAGATCAAATGTATCCAATGCGAGAAGTTGCGGGAGGAGGATATGTACATGTCCCATGGAGCAGACAGGATATTTTGTCATTTACGAATGATTTTCCAAAATTGAGAGAAAAACCAATTGAATGGTACAAGCAGGTTGACAGGTTTGTGAAGGTGTCGAAGGTATTGTTGAAGAATTTGGATGGTTTGTTTGACATAGTGGTACCTGCCGATTTATGGACAGATTGCAAAATCACAGTGGATTGGCCAAGTGACGAATATCCTAGAGATCCGAAAACAGGTGCCCCGTCAAATGAAGTGATGAAAAAGTATCAGCAGGTGATAACTTACCTGAAAGGGAAAATACCCCGAAAGAAACAGATTGGGTAAAAATAGATCGAACTACCCAAGAAGCTAATGAATCGGTGCATTCCTACTATGAGCGTTTATTGCAGGTATTTAAACAGTATAGTGGATTTGAGGACATTGGAGACAAGAACATGAGTCAGTTTGTGTATCGATTTGTTTACGGTTTGAAGCCAGAGATTTGTCAGATGATTAAACAACACATGCTGTGTTGGCAGGGAAAGCCCATTGATGAGATTTTGAAGTATGCAAAATATTGTGGAGACTATATTGAGGATAGACACAAGAAATTGCAGGGAAAAGTGATGTGGGCTCAGGTGAAAATGGCTGAGAAACAGGGAATTAATTTGGAAAATCCAAGTGAAAATCCAGGAAAAGATTCTGGAACGAATGGTGATACTGGGAATGGTGGAAAATTTAGAGGACGAATGAGTAGAGAAGAAGCTAAAAAGAAATTTCCTTGTCATGGATACGGAAAATTGGGGCATTGGAAGGATGAATGTAAAAAGATTCGGAATAATAATGGTCCAAATCAAAATTTAAATCCACAGACGCAGAATGACTCACAGCAGGGTGTAAATCCTCAGAGTCAGTTGCCACCTTCACCTATTCAGGGTAATGTAAGCAGAGCAAAGCACGGTACAGACATCGGATATCAAGGAGGAAGTGGTAAGAATGATTATATAACATCACAGTTTCTTTTGCAGGACGATTTCTGTCAATACAGTTCATGACGGTGCCTAGGAGAGGGGGAGAAGGAGTGCGTACTTGGCGCATCCCTACCGGTAGACCAGTCAGGTCCATATGTTGAAGGAAATGTGAAAGGTAATGATATTACTTTTCTTTGGACACTGGTAGCTACCCGGTCTACTGTAAGAACAGCAGACATTCCAGACCTTCCTCTCTCTGGTGAAAATATCCAAGTAGTAGGGGTAGCTAATCAAAGGATTAGAACACCTCTTACCGAACCAATGGAAGTTAAAATTGGAAATTTCAGAGAAATGCATCAATTTGTAGTATGTGATTCTAGTCCAGTAAACTTATTAGGTAGGGATTTGTTGTGCAAGATGAATTGTACAATTTTCTGCACACCGAATGGTGTGGCAGTTCAGACACCAGATGAAGACCATGTATATAAAATTATGATTGCAAAACAGGGTACAGAAGTAGATGAGATGTTTTCATTAATAACAAAAACGAATTGCCAGAAGAATTAAAAGGCACAGTAAACCCCATAGTTTGGGATTTCACAGGAAAAGAAGTAGGACTTATGGCTAAAATAGACCCAGTTAAAATTACTGTAAAGGAAGGTGCAATTTTCCCAAATACCAGACAATACAGAATGAGTGCAGAAGTAAAAGCAGGAGTCATTGAAGAAATCGATCGAATGGTTGAACAAAAGATACTAAAAGAAGTAATGAGTAGCCCATGTAATTCACCAATAATGGGATTAAAGAAACCTAGTGAAAAATATAGGATTGTTCAGGACCTGAGGAAAATAAATAAGATTCTAGAACCATGTTGTCCCATAGTACCAAATCCTGCAGTAATCTATATCAGATTCCGTGGAGTGCAGGATGGTTCACAGTAATTGATTTGTGTCAAGCGTTCTTTTCAATACCATTGCATCCAGACAGCCAATATCTTTTCTCATTTAAATTTGAGAACAAGGTCTATGTATGGAATCGTGTTCCTCAGGGGTACACAGAAAGTCCTTCCATTTTCAATCAAATATTGAAAAAGTGCCTTGAGAAACTAGTGATGCCAGGAAGTTCAGTCCTAGTGCAATATATTGATGACTTATTGGTGGCATCGAACACCAGAGAGGACTGTGTTGTGGATTCCATAGCATTATTAAATCTTTTGGCAGAAGAAGGGCATAAAGTCTCACCTGAAAAGTTGCAGTTTTGTACAACAGCTGTTAAGTATCTTGGACACCAAATTGAGAGGGGAAAAAGAAGAGTAACCTCTGAAAGAGTAAAATTAATTAAGAAAATGCAAATGCCTGTAACCCAAAGACAAGTAAGAATGTTCCTAGGAATAGTAGGTTACTGTAGGCAATGGATACCAGGATTTTCCCTACTAGCGAAATCTTTAATTAACATGATGAAAAAGAAAGCAAAGGATCCTGTTGAATGGGATGATGAAAGTGTAGGAGCTTTTGTAAAATTGAGAAATGCTCTGTGCTCAGCACCAGCCCTAGGCATGCCAGATTATAAAAGAGAATTCGCATTATTCTGTCATGAAAGAGAAAATTGTGCACTTTCTGTCCTAACTCAAAGGCACGGATTAGACAGACGTCCTATAGCATATTTTTCTGCTACATTGGACCCAGTAGCAGCCGCGTTGCCAGGATGCTTAAAAGCAGTGGCGGCTACTTGTTTGAGCATTGAACAAAGTGAGTCAATTGTGATGGGACATCCTGTAAAGGTGTATGTTCCACATGCGGTTGTGATTCTGTTGACAAGAACACGAACTCAGCATCTTACTCCTAGTCGGCTGACTAAATACGAAAGAATCATAATGGGTGCTGAAAATGTGACCATGGTAAGGTGTACTATAATAAATCCAGCAACCTTACTACCAGACCCATATCATGAGAGAATTAAAAATGACGAAGAAGATGAACATGATTGTTTACAGATTACAGAATTATGCACAAAACCACGCCCAGATATTGAGGAACAGCCTCTTAAAAAGCCAGACAGGGAGCTATTTGTTGATGGTTCATGTCAAAGACATGAAGACGGTAAACTAACGGCTGCCTATGCGGTATGTGAATTAACTGGAATAGTTGAAGCATCTTATTTACCAGGAGTCAAATCTGCACAAGTAGCTGAATTGATTGCGTTGATAAAAGCCTGCAAAATTGGGAGGAATCAAAAAGTAACTATATTTACAGACAGCCAATATGGTTACGGGGTTGTGCATGATTTTGGCCAACTATGGATGCAGAGGGATTTCCTGACTTCTTCAGGATCCCCCATTAAAAATGGACAGTTTGTAAAGGAATTGCTAGAAGCAATACAATCACCAAAAGAATTGGCTGTGGTGAAATGTGCCGCACATCAGTCAGGAGATGACTGGGTGGTAGTCGGCAACAGATACGCAGATCTGGTGGCTCAACATTGTGCCAAAAATAGATTGTCAGTCAATAAGAGGGTGGAAAGAATGGGAATCAGCTGCCAATTTATGCTGTATATGCCGCCTGAAACATGGAATGATGTTAAAAGACTGCAAGATGAAGTGGATGAAAGTGAAAAGAATTTGTGGATCAAAGTAGGTTGTTCCCAGAGACGAGATGATGAAGTGTGGATCAGTGCTGATGGCAGACCAGTCATGCCAGATTGTCTACTCTCACAAATGGCTAGAATGCATCATGGAGACACACACATAGGGAGAGATGCAATGATTAGGCTCTTCAGACAAAACTGGTATAATCCTAAATTCAGGGCGGTTGCAGAGAGTCTTTGCCAAAGGTGTTTAACTTGCCAGATGCACAATCCCGGGAGGAAAACAATAATTGGGTTTGGAAAAATTGGAAAGGCAGAGGGTCCTTTTATAAGACTCCAGTTCGATTTTATACAGTTACCACCATGCAGAGGGCTGAAATATGTCCTAGTCATAGTATGTCTGTTTTCAAAGTGGGTGGAGGCTTACCCTACCAGAAGAAATGATAGCATTACAGTCGCAAAACTGTTGCTACGAGAGCTTATTCCTAGGTTTGGTTTCCCAGTAACTTTGGAATCAGATAGAGGAAAACATTTTAACAGTGAAGTGATCCAAATAATCTGTGAAGCATTCCAAATCCAACAGAAACTGCACTGTGCATATCGTCCAGAAGCTTCTGGAGTGGTTGAACAATTGAATGGCACTATAAAGTCAAGATTGGGAAAGATGTGTGCCTCAACATCATTAGAATGGCCAGATGCATTGCCACTTGTTTTAATGGGACTCAGAAGCATACCTGACAGAAACACAGGATTGAGCCCCCACGAAATAATGATGGGAAGAGCAATGAGACAAACACATGTTCCCACAAACAAACTACTGAATATATCTGATGATATGGTTCTGGACTATTGTAAAGGACTGGCTGACCTAGTGCGTTCTGTCTCTCACCAGGTTGGAGAAGACGCAGTTTCCAGGCAGCCCGAACAAGAACATGATCTGAATCCTGGTGACTGGGTGGTAGTGAAGAATCACACTAGAGAAACGTGTCTATCACCCAGATGGAGCAGTCCTTGTCAAGTCATACTAACCACCAACACAGCAGTGAAGTGTGCAAGATTTCCTAACTGGATTCACGTAAGCCACACCAAAAGAGTACCAGATCCTGAAGAAGAAAATCCTCAGACAGCATCAATCACTGAGGAAGCTGAAGGTTGCCCAGCCGAGGAATCTCAGGCTCGAGATTCAAGAGAAGCTGAAGAAGAACAACCGAGCACAAGTCAGGACTGGATACCGGTGGTAGAAGTTTCCGAAGTTTACCACAGAACAAGAAGTCAAACAAATTTGGAAGAAATTGAAGAAGATCAGATAGGTGAAGAAGAAGCAGCTCAGGGACAAGAAGAAGAGACAATAAGAGACCCTGAACAAGAGCAGATAGGGAAAGGAAACTGGGCTCAAAGCAACGAAGATCTGATAGATTTTGAGCAGGGACAGACAGGTTTAGAAGAATCCGGTCAGGCTGCAGAAGTTCACAGTGCAATAAGCCCTGATCAGAACAAGTTAGATCAAGAAGAGTGTACAGAAGAAGAAAACCTTGAAAAACATGAACTTGAAGAATTAATTAAAGAACAAGGTCAGTTATTGGAAACTCACAGTGGAGCTGTTACGGAGAAACCAATCAGACCTGAAAAAGAACAAATAAGAAACACAGTAATTGCAGAACACGAAACAGTACTAAGCAGTGAAATTAAAAAGATTTCTGAAGACAAAGATAAAGAAACAGTGCAAAAAGAGAAAACAAGAAAAGGAGATCATTGGCCGAGTGTCATTAAAAGAGTAAAATACCACATAACAACCAGAAGTGAAGATCCAGATCAAGTGAATGAAGTTACAAGTCAAACTGAACAAGAAAATAGAACTGAGAAAAGAAGAAGGAAAAGACTGAAACTTGTGAATAACAAATTCAAGGGTCCTGACTGGACTTACATCATTCTTGAAGATTTCGAAAGCTCAGAGTCAAGTGAAAGTGGTGACGAAGGAACAAGTACAGAACTGACGTACGAAAAAGAAACAAGACCACCTTGACTAAGCAAAAGAATCATATAAAGAAAAAGAGGAAATAGATAAGAAGAGCGATCTTACTTGTCGAAAATGCCTGACGATAGAGTTGCTGGGAGACCAAAACAGAGATGTTGTAGAAGATGCTGTGCAATATGCATATGTAGTCTAGTAATGGTGCTTATAGTATGGTTAGTCCTGATTGTAGCAGTTCCTTACCTTATGATAATGGATAAAAAGATTAATAATGAAACTAAGGAGAGGACAGCAAACATGAAGGGCAATAGAGTAGAACTAATGGCAGAGAATGAACCAGAAATTAATCATGAAGTAGCTGACAACGACACTAGTTTAAACGTTTTCACAAAGTTATTGTTCCAATATGTAGATACCATGGAAGTTAGTAATTGTTATGTCTGTATGAAGTTACCTGAATCAGTAGCAGAAGGATTAACATACCATCACTTACCACTGACATATGGCATATCATGTAGTGTTTTGTCTAGTTTATTTTATAGAACAGGGGGACTTCAGTATTATTATTCAAACCTAGATGTGATATTTTCTGAGGTTCCGATTCGCAAGAGTATGAACCCAGTGCTTAGTAGTCAAGACGCACAGTTTATGGGAGAATTTTTCTCCCATTAACAATGAAATCAATAGACATAACACATGCACATAGACACAATCTAACATGTTCTTTACATGAAGAAGAAAAGATATTTTTGAATTTAGTAGAAATACAAGATTTCCAAATGAAAGCTTCTGAGCATAAGGCTCATTTGCCACCTTGGGCGGAGAAAGAAGGGAGTTACACACCTGGCAAGGCTCAAGCTGCTATGGCTCTGGATTTTGTAAAGACAGGAACAATTTGTCTTCATAGGTTAAAGACTGAATATAACAATGTTTTCATCGGTACCAGTGAATGTGAACAACATTTTTTAATTCTTGGAGGTTGGGGACTCAAAGGAGGAACAGATTCAGTTTTTCCTGGAATCTATTATGTGTGTGGGAATAAGGCTTACTTTAGGCTTCCTGCACGGTGGTATGGTAGTTGTTATTTTGGAATAGTATTTCCAAAGATTTACCACATAAAAAGAAACACTGGGAACAATTAAAACAATAGTGAATTAATACGTAGTAAAAGAGCTAGTTTTTCAGAAATTGTAGGTGATATATTTGGTGCATTGATACCTTCAGTGGGAATAATTCTGAACTCAAGGAAAATATGTAAATTGTCTACAGTGGTTGATCGTTTATCAACGGATACTGCTGGAGGTTTTCTAATGATTAATGCGGAAGTGGTTGCGATTAGATCTATGGTTATGCAAAATCGACTTGCTCTTGATATAATATTGGCAAAAGAGGGCGGAGTCTGTAAAATATTGAAGACGAAACATTGTTGCACTTATATTCCTGATAAGAGTGCAGAAATTGGAACGTATATACAGAATATAACTAAACTTGAGAAGGAACTTAAACCACTGGAAGTTGATAGTGTATGGGAAAGATTGACAAATAGTATTGCGTCAATTGGTACCTGGTTTGCTAATGTAGGAAAAGGACTTATAGGTCAAATATTAGTACCCTTAGCAGGGATAGCAATAATAATCTTGGCAATAACAATATGGTGCAAATGTTGTAGAAAGAGTGGAACATACAAAGTGACAGGTAGAGGAAAGAAGCGAAAAATTGATGAAATAGAACTTGAAGAGTGGAGAAGTGAATTATACAAGAAATTGAAAGGGGATGGCAAAAATGGAAAGTGTAAGAATGAGAATGAAGTAATATGCTAGAAGTTGGCATCTGATTGTGGGTAGTATTTTGATGGCTCAGAAACGCCATCAGAGAGGGGATTGATGGAGCAAGGTTTCATAAACGAAACTTGCTTGTATACAATCCTCCTCGTAGTATTAATTTATTAAACTTGTATTGTTTTACTAACCTTTGCATACACGACACGAATAGAAAGGATGCTTGCCTATGTGTTTTACTAATGAATAACGCTTGTCTGTAATCCAAAATGGCTGCTAAAGTGCGGGAAACTATCTGCGCATGTCTCAACCATATCACGTGTTGTGACGTCTCTCTTTGCTTGGTGGAAAATTTCTGCTTCTGCGCAGTGTGTATTAAAATGGCTGCTTGATGTTTTCACATGCTTCAGCTTGCTCTCATGTTGTTATTAAATTGTCGTTTTCTTAACGCTACTAATGCAGGACAGTATTATAATTAAATGGGAATAGAGTAGAAAAGGTGGGTATACAGTGAAACATTTTATTTGTGATTTTAATATTTTCTTCTTTGACTTTTATTAGTTTGAAAACTTGGGCCTGGGTTTGGTGAACTGAAAGCTCGTGTGACAAAGATTTCGCACATGCGCCCTGCAGTGGCAGACCAGAAAGAAAAAGATGAAGTCAACTTGGACATCACCCAAGGCCATGACCTGCTGGCCGACACCACTACATACCAAAATGTTCTTGTCAAAACGCAACATTTTATATGAATAAATTGTCAATTTTGTCGTGAGACGGGTGGGAAATAAAGCAAATGTATTAAATTGAAGTGGCGGTAGTTTAAAAACAATAGGCTTCAGAATTCAAGACAAATCAATATGGTGTGAGGATCACCCCCTGTCCCTGTCCAATCAGAAGTAGTGGCCCCATATTTTAGCAACATTAAGGGGAGGTACATGGGCGTAGAAGGGTATAATAGATATAGAATTAGTTAATTAGTTAGCTCAGATCGCAGAGTGCGCACAGGAGAGCGGAGATGCTGACAGGAAGAGCTCCAGACCGCCAAGCTGATCGATTGCAGAAGAGGTCCTGAGGAGGGGGCGGCGGAGTCCATTCGAAGGGAGACACGGGAGAATCGAGGAGAAGCGAAGTACCAGAGAGGGGAACGACGCAGGCGTCGTTGTAGAGAGGTCACTGGTCCTGTCCTGATCCTGGAGGAGGTCTTTTGCTCTTCATCCTTCCTGCGTCCTATTCTTTCCAACTCCTTGGCCAAGGGGTTTGGTTCTCGCACTTAGGTAAATATAATGCAACCTTTAGTTGCGCTGCTGTCTCTATCCTCTCCTTTCCTGAGGAACCGTCATTAATTAGCAATAATTATTCTATGCTTCATCTTGGGTATTGTGATTAAGTACCGTGTGGTTCTGTAATTTACTCTGCTAAATCTTTAGATAAACATTTTAAAACTTCCTGACTCAGTGGTTATTTCAGGATTATGTACTATAATGAATGTCACTCATTTTAAACTTCCCAATTAGCAAAGGGTTCATTGGTAAGTGATTGCTCTTCATTCAGAAGGTAATTGGTAGCAGGGATTTGGATAAAGAGTAACAACTGATAAAACCCAGCGTAAGTATTAGCGTAGTATGAATGTATGGGCCCAAGTGAGTGTTTTGTGTATGAATGCTGTTTGCTAATATCGCGCTGGATCACCATGATATAGCTGTATTGTGTGCAAGGGAAGCCCAGGATCACCATGGAGTAGTGTTGTCATGTCTGGTAGGTGGGCATGTTGATTGACATGTTGTATGTGGTTTGGTCATGTGTGCATTCCCACAGTTGTGCGTTGTGTGATGGTGGCTTTGAGGTGTGTGGTGTGTTGATTTGGCACTTACCAACGAGCAGTCCAGTTCCATATGTGCCATCCTGGAAGCGCTGCTTGATGATGGACTGTCGGAAGATGTAGGAATCGTGCACACTGCCGGGGTAGTTTGCGGCGACATTGGTGAACATTCCCGGTGGTCCACTATTGCCTGCACATTGATGGAATGCGTGTGCTTTCTGTTGCGGTAGTGGTGTGCAGTATCCGCAGGGGGCACAAGTGGGACATGTGTGCAGTTAATGGCCCCCAACATGTGTGGGAAGCTAGCAAAGGCGTAGAAGCCTTGCTTGGTCTCCAGCTGTTCCTGCGCAGTGTGGGGGAAGTGAAGGCACTGGGGTATGAAGCTGATGATGGCATCCAGGACAGGTGTGATGAACTTTGATAGGGCTGGCTGTGAGACTCCTCCGACTCTGGCAGTTGTTGGTTGGAAGGTACCAGAGGCCAACAGGTGCAGCACAGCCAGCAGCTTTGTCTGCGGAGGAATGTTGGTGGTCCGCTGGGTTAGGACCGTCAACCTGTGGGCGATGTGGGTCATGATGCGGATGATGGTTGTCCTTTTGAGCCTGTAGTGGCAATGACTTCCTCGGGCGTTAGGTCTGTGAGACTGGTGCATTTTCGGTAGGTCCGCTGTCTTACTCTGCGCTGCCTCTGTGGTGGTCCGGGGGGGGGGGCGGGTCTGGGTTCTCTGGGTGGTGGCGGTCCTGGGGGTGGTGGCAGTGGGTGTTGTGGCCCTGTTGGGGCTCCGAGCTGCAAGATGAGTAGCTCCATGGTGTCGTTTGTTCTTCGGGTGTGGCTGTGTGAAGGGCTCCGTTGCCTACTGCAGGTAGTCGTCCGGCTTTACACCTGCAGGAGGCAGGTGTTAAATACCTGCTGCTACCGCGGCTTATCGCGTGGTTTTGACTCGCATCGCGGATCTGGCAGTTCATTGTGAAAGTGGTGTTGTGGTGTTTTCGTGTGTTTTTGCACGGGAACGCCTACTCTGCATCTCATTAGGGTTAGTTGGTGGTGTCCACCGTGGGGATAAGTTTGGGGCAGTTATCACGGGAATACTGGTGATGTCTGCAGTTTGCACACGCTTGTGAATGGGGTGTTAAATCTATCTCCACTTTTGATGAGTTAAGGTGGAGATAAATCGGAGATAAGTCCTTGTGAATATCCCCCTTAGTTGTTGGTTTAGTGTTAGGGTTGGGGTTTGGTTAGGATTGTGGTAAGATTAGGGTTAGGTTTAGTGTTAGGAATACATTCAAGGTAACAACAAAGGGTAGGATAAGGTTTATGATTAAGAGTAGGGTTGATATAGATGTACACATGAGCAGGCAACGTAGTAGCCTTGATGCACTGGCTGATTGCATTATAATCAGTACTACAATATGTAGTGGCTTCTATTTAGGCCCTGATTACAGGTTAGGTGAACCGAAATTAACTCATGCCTTAGCTTAGTTCCGGCTGATCATGAGCTGGTAGGTTTTCCACACCGGATTCACAATAGTGTGTGGGGGCTCATCCCAAAAAGGATTCAATATTTTCTAGGGAAATACATCCAGAGTAATACTACCGGTGAAGAAACTTTCAAGTCCCTGCCTGGTGCATGTCGTGTTCCCAGAATGCTTTGTTATCACTAATAGTATTCAACCTTTAAATATAGCTACTGTGATAGTTTCATTTGTGTGCAAGAGAAATATTTGAAATCTAGCCGAGGATGATTCAAAAGTGAATGACTAAACGGTACTTGTAATTTAACCCAACAGAAGATCTGGTAGTTCAGCGAAAAACTTAGCCTTTATCTTAGCCTCCTCACATATCCTGGCTGTCACCCACATGACACAAACAAAAAGAGGGTGGTAAGGGAAGCAATCTGCATAGATGACCTCATGCAAGAAAATGCAAAAACTATCCGAATCCTGCGGAACTACCTAGGACAATGCTAAAACATTATTTACAGGGGCATGTCCAAGATGGCGTCCGAACGGTAGCTGAACCATGGAGCTCCGCCGTGCTGAAGTGAAGAGCAGCGGTCCCCTGGGGGCTAGCTGCTCCACCGAGACAGCAATCTGCGGGGGAAGTCGGGTGCGTCTTGTCCCAAACCACGGGGTCTGACCAGCGAGCACGGGAAGGCAACATTGGCCACCCGGTCCAGAGGCAAGATGGTGGCTGGACGCCTCTAAACAGCGGAGGGAGGCGGCAACGGGCGATTGTCCTGCCGGGGACCGGCTGAACCGGTGAGTGAGATAGCAGCGGCGAAAGGGTGGGGGTGAGGGAATCAGCCCAGCGGGAGAGCGACCACCCGCTCATCGCTGCCTCCTCCTGCTCGCCACTCGCTCCCCATCACAGACGGTTGGGCCTCCCAGGCCAAATTTGGTGCTTTGGCCCAGGCCCCCGAGAGCACCAATGCCAAGGCTGACAGCGGACAAAGGACGCCGGAGGTTGGCGCACCCCGACAGAGGAGATCTCAGAGAGCGCCCGAGCCTGCCTGACTTCAAGATGGTGGCTGGCGGTGCTGATCAGGGAAAGCAGCGCGAGGAGGCCAGGACTTGAACAGAGAGGCTCGGTTGGTCAAGGCCAGCAAGGGAGCCTTGTAAATGTGGACAATGCCCTAGCTGCGCAGAGGTCACGAGTGCGATGGCATTTGGAGTAGTGACTGACTGGGCTCTACGCCTCCCTCCCAACTCACTCACCGGAGCAGAGAGGAGGCCAAGACGCGGCAATCGGGATGAGGGCAGCGGGAAGGGCGACAGGAATAGTGGCCTCCGCACAGGTGATCACAGCCACTCGAACGATAACAGGCCTGAGAATTGGCTTCAATACCAGCCACAAAAGAGAGGGCAAGCCAGAGACCCAAAATAGCTGGAAGGTGGGCTCAAAGACCACATCGCAACCACAACCGGAGAGCAGAGAGGTACTGGTCAGTACGGAGAACATAATTAGGAGAACAATCCCAGTACTCACACACAGGCCGGTGGCAAGGCCTCTCCCGGCGCTGCCTTCGATTACCGATAAAACCTGACTGGGTAGGATTAGCCGGGGTACCGGGAGGACTGACGGTGGACGCGGGCCCAGCGGGGGGTGACGACAGTACCTGCCCGACCACTGGAAGTGGGAACAACACTGCAATTCGAGGGCAACCCTTGAGGCATCATTAGAGCTGTCCCCATGACTTCCACCAGGGCAAAAAAGGAAGCCACCATCAAAGACCTCCTCATTGAGAGCTCCACTAAATGAATGGGGCCCATCTCGGACCCGGCTTCTTCGGAACCTGCCGCCTCTTATATGGCGGGAAAGCAGATCACGAGCGAGGAGGACCCATCACGCGTAGTTTTATGGAGTCCCTCTTTAGCCCACTACGGGAAGACATAGCGACTCTGAGGTCTGAAGTAACTAAGGAGGTCAAAGAGCTACGCCATGACATGAATGCACTGGAACAATGAGTGGACATGGTGGAGAAGGCCTGGGGATGCAAGGGAGGAAGAGTGCCGTAGGGAGATTCAAGGACTCAAAGATCACAAAGCAGACCTTAACTACCACTTGGAAGACTTGGAAAACAGGTCCCGCAGAGCTAATATCCACATCAAGGGAGTCCCATTGCAGGCGGACTCGGGCCGCCTGGAAGAGTATGTTCTATGCTTGTTCCCCCATATCGTCCAGGAATTCGAAGGAAAGGAACTCCCTCTGGACCGAACGCACAAGCTGGTCGCCCCTCGCAGGCTCCCAACAAGACATTCTTACCTGCCTCCATAACTACTGCCAAAAAGAGTGCATAATGGCTGCTATAAGAGACCAACCACACATAACCTTCCAAGGGAACAAGATCCGCCTCTACCAGGACTTGTCCATAACTAGCTTGCAGAGACGACGCACCATGAAGCTAGTCACAGAATTTCTAAGTTACAAAGGAGTGTGTTACAAATGGGGATACCTCTTTCGCTTAATCGTTGCCTGGGAAGGGGAAACACATGTGGTCCGCACACCCCCAGAGGCAGCGACAATCCTGGGGCTGTATTTGGAACAAGGGGATCCTCCCATGCAACGGAGATCCCAGGGCCCCTCCCTGGACAGCCGCAGACAGTGGAAATCTAAGACTCAAACTCAACAACAACTGAACAAACCGTCAGCCACTGAAAGCCTCAGAGAAAGGTCAGCGATACTGCAACACCTCACCGAGCAAAATCAGAAACCAGAACAAGAATTTGATTAAATTAGGCAGTGCTGAAACTGACATTGGACCCCACTGACACGGCTGCAACCTGCAATTGGGACAGCTCGGCAGGCCCATCAGCCGAGTCCCCGGGGATGGTGCCCGGATGTTCCCCCCGGGTCAACCATCAACAAGATGACGAAGCACAGGTAACGGCGGAGACTCCAGCACCCCTTACCACTTCTCTGAGAACTGCCTCAATGAACCGATGACATGGACCCCTACTACATGGTTGCTAGTTTAGCATCGATTGGTGGTTTTGTTTTTTTAGTTTTCATGTTTATACAATTGTTATACACTGCCATGCTCCACCATCTGCTATACTGTCTCACCACCCCACATGGTACAGGAGGAGGGACATCGCCTGTTCTACCTAGAACCCTCACAGCTAGAGGCAATTCTTTAAATAGATGGTGCAAATAGTTAGCCTCAACGTGAGGGGTCTGAATTCACCAACTAAAAGAATAGCTCTGTTGGCGCAACTCAAGGCCTCAGGTTGTGATATATGTCTTCTGCAAGAGACGCACCTCCAAAGGAAAGATTGGGGTGGAATGCGATCCAAATGGTTTGACCGAAAAGTATGGTCTTCTGGCCCAGGGAAAAAAGCAAAAGTGGCTATTCTTATTGCCACACACTTTCAGGGAGAAATCATCCAAACACACTCAGCGATAACAGGCCAGATGCTATCAGTACGCATCTCACTATACAGTCATACATTCATAGTAGCATGCATTTACGGCCCTAACGATCACCAATAGCGCTTCATTCGCCAAGAAATCGGAACCGTACTCACCACTCCGTATGTACACATAGTGGTGGGGGGGACTTTAACCTGGCTCTTGACGCTGCCAAGGACCAGACTCCCAAAGGTCAGAGTCTACTGGAATCATCTCCCCACAGGGCACTCGCTGGTTGACAGACGCATTGCTGATAGACATATGGATGACGCTGCATCCTTCCACCCGATCTTACCACTTCTTTTCGGCCGCTCACCAATCCTATGCCAGAATTGAGTATTTCCTTCTCTCAACATCTCTTTTCTCTGTAGTGGCACATGTGGACGTTGATGTAGCTTCCATCTCAGATCACGCACCAATATAGATAGAACTGCATTTACCGACATGCAATCAAGGCTCTAGGATGTGGCGTCTCAATCCCAAATTGCTAGCATATGAACCTGCAGTCAAGGAGGTGGAGCGCACAATCGCTGACTACCTCGTGATTAATGACACACCACACACAGCAATAGCTATGTATGTACCCCGCACTCAAAGCAGTGGTGCGGGTCACATATATAGCCATAGCGGTGCGGCTTAATGGGGAGTGCAAGACAAAGTGCGACGGGGTGGCGATGCAGGTGAGGGAACTGGAGGAAACACACAGACAGATAGGCTCTCACAAAACAGGAAGACAGCTGACTATCACCCGGAAACAGCTCAAAGTTGTGGTGGAGCATGCCTTGCTCCGAACGAGACAGAAGTACTATGCAGGGGGCAACAATGCTGGAAAGCTATTTGCACATAGGTTGAGGGCTCAAACGCACTCTAGACGCATACACAGCTTGATAGGCCAGGATCAGGGAGTCAAGACGGGAGACAAAGACATGGTGGAGGAATTTGGTTAATTTAATGCGGAACTGTACATGGTAGACACGTCCCGCACTGCCGATTGCTCCTCGTACATAACGCACTTAACGCTAACACCACTTCCGGACTCAATAGCGGCACAAATGGATGCTGGAATACCAGTTCAGGAGGTCAAGGAAGCAATAGGGAGACTCAAGCTAGAAAAAGCTCCGGGCCCAGATGGGTACATTGCTGCCTTTATAAACAGTATACGGAACTTGTCTCCCCCTTGCTGGCACGGTTGTTCAACTCCTTTAGCACTACAGGAACACTCACAGAATCTATGCATACTGCCATAATAACAGTCCTGCCAAAACCTGGGAAGGATCCGCTGTTCTGCACATCCTACAGGCCTATATCTCTGCTCAATGTGGATGCAAAGACTTTCACAGGAATTTTGACCTGTAGACTAGGTCAACATATGGCTGGGCTGGTGGACCCTGACCAATCCGGATTTATGCCGAGACGCACTTGTGGAGACAATACTAAGTGCCTCTTTCACTTGTTGGACAAGACCCAGCACTCCAAGGTTCCAACACTGTTCCTCTCAATAGACGCTGAGAAGGCGTTTGATCAAGTTCACTGGCCATTTCTCCCCATGGTCTTGGACACCTTTGGGCTGGGTCCACACATTCAGAAATGGGTATGGGCCAGGTATGCAAACCTACAGGTGCAGGTCAGAACCGGTCCCCGGACGACCCATTGTGTCAGGGATCGGGTCCATTTTGGAACCCCTTTCACGTTTTTGACCATTTTTGCAACCGATGGTGAGAGCTACTGCGTCCTTTATTAAGGACACCACAGATGTCCTTAGGTTACTTGAGGGGGTCCAACATCCAGAAGAGGTAGACCTACTGATTACCCTGGATGTTGAGGCCCTCTATACTAACATCCCACAAAGGGCGACCCTGGAAGTTATTGAGGATGCACTAAGCCATGGCAACTGGACTTCTCCCACTCCAGTGGCCTTCATATTAGAGTGTGCCACCTTAGCCCTAATGGAAAATTTCTTTCAGTATAACACACAACTCTACCATCAAACGCAGGGCACCTCTATGGGCAGTACATTTGCGCCGAGTCTGGCATGTATGTACATGTCAGCATTTGAAGAAAGAGAGATACATAGCTCCAGGAATCCATACAAGACTAATGTGCTGATGTGGAAGAGGTTCATTGATGATATTTTGATCCTATGGAAAGGAGAACACCCGAAATGCGAAGAATTCTGTGCCTGGATTAATACACTTAACCCTTTTCTGAAATTTACAAATACTATTTCTGAAACCGAGATCCCCTTTCTTGACCTACTGATTAAACTGGAGAATGATGTTATCACTACTACACTCTATCGCAAACCAACAGATAGAAATAGTTTATTGCTATTTAGTAGTCACCATCCCAGGGCCCTAAAACAGAATCTTCCTTTTGGACAGTTCCTCCGCATTAGGAGGAACTGTAGTTCATTAAGAGATTACCAGAAAGAGTCCAACACCCTGACAAAAGATCTTTGTCGGAGAGAGTACCCCAGACACACGGTCACACTTGCTTGTAAAGGGCTAAGAACAATAACCGGGATAGCCTACTAGAAAGCAAACCTAGAGAACCGGATAATGCCATCACTTGCGTGACTACCTCATACCTCTGACTCCAACCGTATGAGAAACATCATCAAGAAACATTGGAGCATTCTTAATACAGGGACATTAACCCTACCTGTACCTAGGTTTGCATTCAAACGGACAAGCAACTTAAAGGACATGCTCACACACACGAGACCCAGTAATCTCCAGAGCAGAGTACAAAGAACAGTATGGGATTTACCGCCTATAATGGGACATTACCCATGTGGGTCCTGCTCAGTGTGTCCTCTCTCTAAAATCACGAAAGAACTGACTTTCCCTAATGGAGTCAAATGGAAGATGAACAAGCATACGAACTGCAATACTCCAAACTGCATCTATATATTGAGTTGTCCTTGTGGACTCCTATATATAGGAATGACAACAAGACCGGTGAAAGTCCGGATAATGGAACACAGAAGCAACTTTAGATGCCATAAGACCAATACGAAAATGACAACACATTTTGAACAACAGAAACATTCTCCTGACTCTTTCAACTGGGGCATGCTTGAAGCCCATCCAGGGATGACCAAAAATTCCCTGTTCCGCCTCGAACAACGATGGGTCTTGAGGTTAGTCACTGACAAAGAAGGATTGAATGAGGACATGCCTTGGAGTTTACTGACCTAATTCACTCCATTGGGGTATTCCTCAAGTAATTCCTATCTGTGCAACTATGATCATTAATATGACTTTCACGTCCATGAATTGTGGTAGATACCTCATTAATATTAAACATACGCATCCAACTATCATCCCATCCTTTATTGGTTACATACTTAGTAATACCCAGTAAATAATCACCAACAACTGCATATTGGTTACATAATAGTAACTCTTTTCTGTACCACAGTGATATTCCAGACTTGTGGGATAGCTTAGCTCTGCCATCACCAAACTGCATTGAATTTATCAGCACCACAAATAAGTGAGGTTCCAATATGGCGCCCTAAGTATTCCTCAAGTAATCTCTATCCGTGCTAAAGTGATCATTACAAGTAATTCCTACCTGTGCAACTATGATCATTAATACGACTTTCACGTCCATGAATTGTGGTAGATACCTCATCAATATTAAAAATACGCATCCAACTATCATCCCATCCTTTATTGGTTACATACTTAGTAATACCCAGTAAATATCACCAACAACTGCATATTGGTTACATAATAGTAACTCTTTTCTGTACCACAGTGATATTCCAGACTTGTGGGATAGCTTAGCTCTGCCATCACCAAACTGCATTGAATTTATCAACACCACAAATAAGTGAGGTTCCAATATGGCACCCTAAGTATTCCTCAAGTAATCCCTATCCGTGCTAAAATGATCATTACTATGACTTTCACGAGCAAGAATTGTGGTAGATATCTTTTTAACACCAACATACGTATCCTACCAACATTCCACTCCTTTTAGTAACATATATAGTAAGACCCAGAAAATAATCACCAACAATTGTATATTGGTTACATATAAGTAACTCCTATCTACACCACAATGTTATTCCCGATTCGTGGAATAGCTTAGCTCTGCTATCACCTATCTGCTTTGAATTAATCAACACCACAAATAGTGAGTATTCAAATATGGCGCCCATAGTCACGGCTGACCTGCTCGACTTATCCTACAGTATCGACAGAGGCGATAATTCCAATATGGCGCCCGACACCACGGGCAGCACTCCAGCCTTTTCCCATTGCACAGACCGGAAGTCCCGCCCCTCGTGTATGGCCGACCGGAGGTATAACTAACCAGGTCGGTATGAACTCGGCACCACCCGGGCCGGCAGAGTGAGGGGTAGGACGACCGTCTATCCACAGGAATTCTCTTTTGTGAGTATTGGAAAGGGAACGGGATATGCCTAGGGAATCGACTCATACAGGGCACCGACAAATGGGAGGAACCTCTCACGTTCGGTACAGGCAGCACTAACCTACTGCGGGCTTAATAGGAGTACATGAGACCCCCTGCCTTACACGTGTTTTCAGCTGGGGTCGAGTGGGCCACAAAGATACGATCGAGTAATTGTAAGCGGGTACATGTGACTCGAACAACCCTTGTGGGTTGACGGCACTTTTACGAACGGTGATCAATCATTGTGGGCACTTTTCTGTTGATTTGGGGACGTGCCTCGGGTTTTCAACCTCGGCGCTAGCCTGTGGCAAACCGGATACCAGCCTCTGGTTGGCCTCTATGGAGCCATCGGTTCGCACTGTAGGGAGTTGCCTGGGGCGTGTCTGTTCTTACAGCGGATCGGTATACGCAAGGTTCCTTTTCTAGGCGTGGGAGCCTCTGTGTGATGATCTTCACCTTGGGGGCCATCATTGCTGTGATTGAACCACTGACCAGATAACTGTCTACAGGAAACTGTGCCTGTATGTCCATATTTTAACTCTTCTGAATTTTGCCATTTACTAGGACACTACACCTTTAGTGTTTACATCTGCCGGTACACGATGCCGCGCATAGTGACCCAAATAGGGTGAGTTACACTTTTGTGCCTGATTTTCAAGGTACTTTTTATCACTGCTGCTGCTTTTTAATGTAACTGTTTCATTTCTGACGCATGATCACAATCACTTGTGTGTGAAGCATGCGTTTGCTGCACCTATAGGATAATTGGTGCACAAACATCAATGTATGAAAAACCGTTATACTATGACCAATTAACTTTTATGAATCTCTCTTGTTGCAGGCTATGTTGTAGATCTACAGGTACCACTTTTTAGGGTGCTGTATGGGTTGTCACGACTTCTTCTCCACGTAGTTCGGATCACCACCAAAAAGTGTAGGTAGATCTCTCTTAGGTCCTGAGGAATTGCCATCAAATTGATAACAGGCAAGAAACATGTTGACCCGAATCACAAGCGTATAATCCCGCAACCTTAGAGCGGGGATGCGCGCTTTTCCATTTTTAACCAGGTTAGTGGCCACATTTCATTAAAATTGTCTTGAGTGGACCACTATTTCCTGTTTTATTTCACACTACACCTACACTGATATAGGGCCCTCACATGTACTACACCCAATGGCGTAAAGGAATAAAGATCTCCGCCAAGAAGGCCCCATCTCTGGTGCCGATCGGGTATTGCAGCGCCGACCCGATAAGGAGCAGACCCGATGATGAAGCAAGACACCTAGCTGGCTGGGTGTGTGAGGGTCTTTTTCCGAAAGGAGGAAATCATTCTCCTGTTCTTTGATTGAACACCATTGTGTGTACTTTCAAACATATACAACAACCTGCTACTCTCAATAGGAACTGCATACCACTTTGGTTTACACTTAGTTACGGGCCTGTATGCTGGACCTAGATTAAAAAGGCCCTAGGTTCCCCCTCTTTGGTAACACAGAACCAATAACTCCCTATCCTTCTCATTCTCAGTCTCTATGGGAACGTGACAGGGGTGTCCGCTTTCCCCACTTTTGTTTGCGCTCTGTTTGGAGCCGTTGGCAGAACGTATCAGAAGACATCCCCTCATAGAGGGAGTCTGGATGGGTAGCCAATCACACAAAATAACCCTTTACGCAGATGATCTCCTGCTCACAATCACTAAACACCGCCAGTCACTGCCAGCCCTGCTAGAGGACCTTGCAGCATTTGGTGGAGTCTCCAACTTTAAGGTGAACAACTCAAAATCCCTGGCACTAAACATCACCATCCCGCATGACGAACAGACCTATCTTGCAGCAGAGTTACCCTTTACTTGGGCCAAACAGGGAATCTCTTACCTGGGCATAAGCATACTCTCCACCATTGAAACTTCAGTTCCGCACAATTACTCGGAACTATTGACTTTGGTGAGAGCACTCATTCAGTCCTGGCATGGCGGACCCATCTCATGGTTGGGACGGATAGCAGCCGTGAAGATGTCATTGTTGCCTAAAATCCTCTATCTCATGCAGGTAATCCCATTGCAACCGCCTGCTTCTATGATTAACAAGCTACAGTCGAGTATAGAATCCTTTATCTGGGGAGGCAAGCGGGCCAGAATGGCCAAGAGTTGTACGTATTTTCCTGTGGCAGAGGGAGGGCTGGGTATACAGCACCTACTGCGTTACTATCAGGCTGCCCAGCAACACTTTCTCATGGAATGGCAACATCTGATTTCAGAGAAGCACTGGTGCTTTTTAGATCAAGCGGTGGCCGGAATTCATATCTGGAAGATACCTTGGCTCCCACGCAGGAATCGTCCGCCGGGGGTGTACATCTCCCCAGTGGCTAAAGCTACCATGGGCGTCTGGGACAAAGTCAGTGTACCTAAGCAGCTTTCCACCACGATTTCCCCCCTCACCTCAATTATGGGAAATGTGGATTTCCCGCAGGCAGTTCAGGGGCAAGTGTTCTCGCGTTGGCAAGAAGCCAATTGCAAGCATAAGGGACCTGTTTGACGAGCATGGACTGTTGGATGTTCGGAGAGTACATCTGGATTCCGGACTTCCGGAGTCAGAGCACTGGCGCTACATTACAGTGAGACACTGGGTAACAAATCCCTCAATACGACCCCAGGCAAGTAGGACTCTCACTCCCTTTCAGCGCTGGCTCTTATCCAGGTGGGACGATTGCAGGCTATTATCAGACATATACACATTTTTAAAAACAATGGTGAATCCCTTGAGCACACCAGCTAGGAAACGATGGGAAACGGAGTGTGGCCAGCAGTTCGCAGACAAGGAATGGGCAGCCATCATACATCGTGCCCGCACATCAGCCATCAGCGCCTCTGGGAAAGAGACAATGCTCAAGACAGTTCACTACTGGTACTATACACCTGCACGCCTGACCCAATGGCAAAAAGGGAGGGATGATAAATGCGGGTGGCAGTGCAATCATTCCGGTACGCTCTCTTACTTGCTTTGGCACTGTCCTAAACTTCATTGGTACTGGGAGGAGGTGTTGGCAGATGTAGATCAGATGTTCTATACAGAACTCCCCTGTTTCCCTAGCTACATCCTCCTGGGGTTGCCCAATGTCCAAACATATCCACTACGCTCCGCCAAGGGAAGGGCCATTACCTTGGCGCTATGCGCAGCAAAACAGGTCCTTCTGTCAAAATGGGGATCAGACACAATCCCATCACATTTAGACTGGCTACACAAATTATGGGATTTGGTGGGCATGGAGAAGTTGTCAGCCGTGATCAACCATGCCCTGTCCAAATTTGAGAAGACCTGGGGTTCATGCATAAAACACTTCTCCTCTACTTTTCGCAAGCTTACCTGTCCAATATGGTACAAAAAGGAATGTCCCAGTGGAAGGTAATCCAACACAATATGCAGCAGTATACACAAATGATCTATGTTGCTAAAACATTTGACAACACCACCTTTGGATTATACCATCAAATGGTTACGATTTAATCTCATCGCCAATTTGAGTCAATCAATTCATATACAAAATACAATGCTTGTGAATCTTAATGGTTTTAAGATTGGTGCAACCTAAGAAAAAGGGGGAAGGGTTGTGAAAAGTGCGTGATGTGAAAAGGGAAAGGTAGTGTACATGTGATCATCAAAATTCAATATTTACAACCTATCCAGCCAGGCGACTGGCTTCTACATATATGGTAAATCATAACAACAAAGGGATGCAGATAAACAATCTCTGTCATCCACGTTTGAAAGAGAGAAATGGTCAACGTTTCAACCCCTATGCGTGGCAGGGAGCTTTATTCCTTGCGGGCGGGGTCTTCATCAGGACTATGACACAGCGATGGGGAAGCACCTACGAAGGATAAGGTTAAATCAGTATGGTGGTGTAAGCAAGGGGTACTGTTAATGAAATTGTACTCTGAGGTAGTTATTTACCAAGACAGCAAGAAGACTTCAGGCTGCTATTAAGAAGAATGGGCCTCACAGGCTCCTGAAAAACAGAAAGAGAGCCACTGGCCACTGCCATCAGTGTCGTGGGCAGGTACGAGGGAGGAGTATAAAGACAGAGCTCAAGTTAATCAAACTTACTCATGTGACTAGCAGGCGTTGATTCGGGTAAACATGAGCCAGGGTTGATGAGTAACCTATGGCTGCAAGAAATGGAGAAACACCTGAATGAGAGGCCATCTCTCCGAATGGGCATGACAGCACCGCGTTGCAGCAGGGGCCTAGCAGGTGAAAAGGAAGTTTACGAGGCAAAGTATGAATTAGGCTGTAGCCGGCATACCGTTGCGCTTGCCAGCTGACTAATGGGCGGTGAAAACTACAATTAGAAAAAAGCTTCGCCCCGGATCTAGCCATTCTATATATGGACAATTTTGAGGAGGAATTTGTACACAACACTCTTAATCCCTTTATGCATCATGTCACATACTGGAAACAGTATATCGATGACATTTTTATGATCTGGTCAGGATGTGAATCAGAACTCTCCTCTTTCTTTGTCTGGTTGAACGACAGATCCCCAGACATTAAGTTCACTGTTCACGCAGATAATAACTCTGTTGACTTTCTAGATGTCTCAATTAAAGCTGCCAACTCATGTTTATATACCACGCTGTACCGCAAACCCACAGAGAGGAACACCCTATTACGGTACGGCAGCCACCACCCAAGGGGATTACGTGACAACTTACCGTTTGGGCAGTTCTTGAGGATCAGGAGGAACTGCACCAGGAAAGAGGATTTCTTTGCAGAATCTGATGACCTGATCAACAGACTAACGGATCGTGGATACCCCAAACACATGGTCAAACGTGCTAGAAAACGGGCCTGGCACAATCCAAGGGAATTATTGTTGACACCAAAAGATCGCACCAATGACCACCCGGATAGACTGATCTGTGTCACCACTTTTAACACGAGGAGCAATGAGATCAGACAAAATATCAACAAACACTGGCCCCTGATTGCAGATAACCTCCAACTACCAACCACTCCCATGCATTCTTTCAAGAAGGGCAAAAATGTCCGGGATCATGTGATGAGATCACTATTGGAGCCCGCACCACAACCCACTATTCAATTTATGTGGGGACTACCAACGATACTGGGCCACTATAAGTGTGCTAATTGTAAGGCGTGCAACATGACGATAGAGACCAAACAATTTAGTCACAACAATTGCTCCTTTGTACTTAAGACTCATACCAACTGCAACCACGAGCAATGTCATTTATGCCATCCTATGCCCCTGCGACCAAATCTACGTAGGCCAAACCACGCAGAAAGTGAAAGCACGGATACTGCAGCATTGCAGCAGGATAAGGTGCGGCACACTGGGAGCACCCTTGGTCGACCACTTCCAAGTACAGAATCACTCCCCTGCCTCGATCAGATGGCTAGTGCTTGAAGAAGTAAAATTGGGCATTAGGGGTGGTGACCTTAGCCATGTATTAAAAGTCCGGGAGTGTAAATGGATGGATCTTTTCAACTCAGTTCATAATGGCCTAAATGAAATGGATGCTACGTATGCTCAAATCTCTGTATTAAATGATGATTAGGCTGCCTGTGTCCATTACAAACGCACTAATACATATGTTTTCTCCTAGGGAACATACAAGAATCTTTTGCCTGCCAGCAGCATTTACCTCTGATGTAATGTACATGTCTCATCGGGCTTTTTTCTGTTTCATGTATCCAATGCGAACATTGTTCTTTCGCACACTAAAAATCACCATCGTCCGGCTTTCACTACATGATTGTGACATAGGATGTTTGCTTTAACAATGCTCGCTATCGTAGGTTTCTCACACAAGTGATAAATGTGTTATTCCACGCTTAGTATCATGCCGCCATGATTAGAAATGTATCTTGTAATTCTGGAACATTGTGCGCTGCCGTGAGCAGACAGAAATTCCATACACAAATGAACAGGCAGTCTCATCACTTGACTCTATACGTTCAGTGTCACTTGAGCACAAAGCGAAATATAACTCCGAATGTTATGTCACACAATCATGTGATAAAGTGGTTCCACTGTGTGATGTTCTTATACCACGTTCATCAAAACAGAAAGTGTTTTCCGAGCACCAGGTCTTATACCACGTTCATCAAAACAGAAAGTGTTTTCCGAGCACCAGGTTGAATGCAGCTTTGACTGTTATAATAAATGTGATGTGGTGTTAAACGAACACTGTGCCTGCTGTGTGCAGACAGATTTTAAATCTTTCCCCACGCAAGATTGTGAACTGCTTATTTGCAGTCAGTGTCAAATGTCCGCCATGCATTAACTCTGTATGTAGTCTCATGACGTATCACACTTAACTGACAGAATGCATTTGGCAGCACTCCAAGAGCGACGTGCTGTACGTGCACGTTTCACTGACGTATATAATTACCGAGTCTGACAGAAACACGGTGTTAGCTGTCAGACCGGTTTCTCACCAGCAACCTTAAGGTATGTCCACACTTAGGCTCTGCCTGGTAAGGTAAGGTAATTTATTTATTTGTACATGATTAATTAAAATCTTTACAAAACAATAAAACATTGCTAAAAATTTCTAAAAGTTCATTTTGTGCGATTTCCTAAATTTACAATTTACTTAATATCAGTTTATAATTGTTAATAAAAAGAAAATAAAAAAAAAATGTTCCAACGGTCATCAAGCATTTGCCTTTTATTTGTCCGCACTCAGTGTGCTCTTGTGTCTTTTTGCTACCAGCTCCAAAAACTTTACGACCCGACAGTTTAATTTTGTTTTGGTTGGATTAAAACACAGTTTAACAGCCTGCCTGCATGTCCGGACGCCATATAATTTGAAGGATGGACGTAATAAATTGTACCTCAAGTCCTTTAATTTAGGGCAGATGCAAGTAACATGGATGATATCTTCCTTGCCAGCTTTGCACAGACGACACTGCTGCATGCAGTTTTTTCTCTCCCAAGGTGGCAGAGGGGCAGCCGGGATTACTTCAAGGCGTAGTTTTAAAAACTTTTCTTTCATTTTTAGGTTCATTCCAATGTTGAGGTATGCTTGTGGTTGCATTCTTCCATAGTCGCTGAGCGTGATCCAACCATGTGCTCTTTTGGTTAATGCCTCCTTATCCTCAATGGAGGAAATAATTTGTGCTGTTTTTTTCGCGACTTTTTTGAAAGACAAGAGGTCTGTTGGGGTGCCCCAGAGGTCTGACAGTCCCAGGACTTGGAGTGAATCAAATAGATAATCTCTGGCTGAGGATTTTCGATGTCGGAGCAGCTCTTCCCATAGATTGGAGTTTAAAGAACCAACCTCGGCGCTGCGAATCTTATGCCAGCTGGTAACATACGCGCTCCGTCTTTCCAATGATTGTTTTCGAAGACCAAATTCTAACCAGATTTGCGCAGGGGAAACGTATCTTGGCAGGTTAAAGATTGCCTTATATGAGTTATCTATCACTATATCCAGTAATGCTGCGTACTTACCTTGAAGGGGTTCACTCCCGTATGTGAGAGTTGGCTGTAGCTTTGCGCGCAAAACCTGGAGCAGGGGGTTAAGCGTTAGGTCGGGAAGTTTGGCTTTTAAGGATTTTATCGCCAGGTAAGTCACGGTTCCCTTCCCTCGCAGGGACTCCAATTGGGGTTTGAACGAATTCTTGTGGTCCAAGATTACTCCCAAGTATTTATAGGTAGTTACCAAGTCCAGCCCTTGTCCGTTTAGATGCCAATTGATTTTCCTCTTTTTCCGGTAGTTCACTGCCATAACCTTGGATTTGGTAAAGTTTATTTGCAAGGAGTTCCTTTCTGAAAAGGAGTGAGCTACATGTAGAAGATGTTGGAGGCCAATCGGAGTCCGGCTTATCAGCACCAAGTCGTCTGCGTACAACAGATTGGACAGCGGAATTTTCCCTAGTTTTGGTGCATGACAGAGGCATTTATCGAGTTTCCCTGGCAAATCTGAGAGAAAAAGGTTAAATAAAAGCGGAGCTAACATGCAACCCTGTTTTAACCCTTCTGTTGTCGGAATGGGGTTGGAGAGGTGTGTTCCTGCTCCTAGTTTAACCTTGATCCAGGTGTTTGTGTGCAGTAATATCAACACGTCTAGGAAATGATTAGGTATTCCACAGATATCCAGTTTCCGCCAGAGTTTATTACGATCCACGTGATCGAATGCGGCAGTGTAGTCAATAAAACAGAGGAATAGGGGAGATTTGGTCTCTTTTGCTGCATCCATCAGCAGGGTCAGTGCCATGATGTTGGTTGTGGTCCCTTGACCTCGGCAGAAACCTGTTTGATTGATTGGGATTACGGAGTGTTCGGATGCCCATGATGTTAACTCCTCCAGTATGGTTCCTGCAAAATACTTGGCCTCCACGTCTATGAGAGCAATGAGCCGATAATGATTTGGGAGTTTCCTGTCACCATGTTTAAAAATTGGGCTTATTACTGATCCATGCCAGGACTCCGGTAGAGTCAGAGTATCCTTTATATTTTTGAATAGCGGTGTTAGTGCTGCACTCCAGAATTCTGCATCTGATTTATATAGCATTGGTGGGATGCCATTTGGTCCAGGGGCATCTGTTGGTCTGCCCCTGGCTATTTGCCTTTTAACGTCAGCTGGTGTGGAGGCAAGATATTCAGTCTCGACGAAAGGGGAGGAACTTGATTAGGGCATTAATTTACCCATACAAGAGGGTGGCATGGTATCTCTTGCAGCTGATTCTTGGGTCGTGGCCATTATGGGGCAATTGCCTATTTTTTCCCTCTGGGTTTCTTTGCTGGACCCCTTTATCCCCACTTCTTCAAGGCTTTCCTCGTTGTCAGCGGCTGTGTTGTTAAAGTGCTTGAAGAGGTATTTTGTCCATGCTTCCTCCGTTATGTTAGAGTTTAGGCCAAGATGGTCTGGATTCTTTATTCTTTTGATCATTTGCCAGAACCTTGAGCTGTTTTTTCTTTTAACTTCATGGAGGAGTTTGGCCCATAATTCGTCGTTTTTTTGTTTCTTTTTTTCCCAATTCTTCCTTTTTAGCAGTTTTTTTGCTTCTTGTAGGACAATTTGTAAGTCGTGATTTTCTGGATCTTTTCGCATCTGTCTCAATGTTCGGTTTATTATCTGTTTTTGCGTTTTCATTTCTGGAGTGAGTTGTAGTTTGGTTGATGCTCCCTTTTGATGGCTTACCCTGTTTTATGGCCCTTTTAATAGTTTCTCGCTAATAGCTAGGATGAAATGTTGCCATATTTCTGACGGTTTTATCGTGGAACTTGCCACTTGAGTATAAAGAGTTTTTGCTGTAAGACTTATGGAGCTGATGTTGCTGGGATTGCACCGAAGCCGCTTTAGGTTTGCCGTCACTTCGACGTTAATGCCTATAAATGGTTCGGTCTTGAGAAGTGAGTTGACTTTTATTGTAGCTTCTTGAGGCAAGTGGTCGCTGAGGTCGTTGGTCCCTATCTTAAACGCCGTTACTCTGCCAAGCATATTTAAAGATGTAAATGTGTAATCCAAGTGGGAAGATTGCCTTTGTGAATGAAATGTTGCGACTGGTGGATCGTCTTCTGGGTAGCGCCCGTTCAAGGCTCTTGGATTAAGGTGTTCTAGTTGCAGTAATAAGTTTTTTGAGCAATTTGTGGGTTTTTTAATTTTTGGGGAGCCCTGTCTTGGCACTTCGCATGCGGCGCTAAGTTCTTGGTCAAGGCCATCACCTGGACCCGAGCTAATAAGATACATGTTAAAATCGCCTGCCAGGATAATAAAATCGGAATCCTCTTCATCCATTACTTTTTCCATGGCTTTTATCAGTTCCTTGGCAGCTTGCCGTTTCCATTTGGGATGGATGTAAGTGTTGATTATTATAACTTCTTGGAGTTGACCGTTTAACCAAAGTGTGATCTTTACCACCTGAATTGCGCTTTAGGGTGCTATTTGAGATTCTATTGTTGTGATCTCACCTATTGTTGCTATAGAGGCAAAAATCATTAAGCCCCCTGATCTGCGGCCAAAAATGGAGCATTTATTTGCTGGGATACAACAAGATGTATACCCTTGGAGTTCAAAAGCCTTTTCCTCCCAGGTTTCTTGAAGCAGTAACAAATCAAATGATTTTAGATTTTGCAAAAACTCTGGGTCGTTGCTTTTGTTGGCTAAACCGTTGATATTCCAAGTACATAAGCTAATTTGTCTGGACTTATCCAAGGGATGATCATAATTACCTTCCCTTTGTCAATTTGTGCCGTCTGCTGTGTTAATGGTATGCTGAATTAACCTCCAGTTTTGTGGGACGACCGGCAAAGCATGACATGGGTTCCTTGGTTCTTGTCCTGAGAAGAAGGTTTTTGTGTCTTGGGGGTGCGCTCTTGGAGAAGTACTCCTTGCTCCTTTTAATACTGAGTTGGTGTTTTTCCGCGAGGGTGTTCTGGTCGGGGGTAAAAAGGTGTCGGATAGGGAGGTTGCTTTTCAATTTCCAGTTTTATCCCCCATTGTTTAAACGTAGCCTCTTCCTCCAGGATTTTTTGGCTATCTCTATGGAGTTCCAGGTTGCCTTGGTTGTTTCTGAACATTGAGGGTCGTTATTTGACAGAAACTCTATTTGGAAAAGATCAGAGGAGCCAATATTTTCTAGGCTTGTGATCGAGTGTAAAAGCCTGAGTATGTTTCCTCTGTTCAATATGTCGTCTCTACCTCGAGACATATATTCTGGAGTGAAGAGAATAGTGGTCGTTCTATCCCCGTGGTGGATTACTGTTTGCTTTGTTCGCTATCCCCGTGGTGGACTACTGTTTGCTTTGTTGACTACTGTTTGCCTGATGCTTCGGCGCGCCCCAGCGTTTCACATTATCTCCGGTATTAGGCATCCATGTATGCCTTGTCCTTCGCCCCTTTTTTTGGCCATAGTGATTAATTCACTCACCTTCTGTTTCAACCCGGACCGTTTACATAAATGGTAAGTGCGCCCATAACCTCTTGCTTTGAGGTTTAAGTTTTGATTTCTCACAAGCGCGCTCACATGTTTTTATTGTTCCTATTTGAAGCTTACCAGCCGTACAACTAGCGCGACTTTGCATAAAGGCCCCCCCCCGTTTTAACAAATACAGTTTCTACTAGACATCATTTATTGAAGTTACCGTCTCTTCAGTCACCTAACCGGTGCGCCCAAACACCCTCCACATCTCCCAAAACCTTTTTTCTAATTGTAGTTTTCACCAGCCATTAGTCAGCTGGCAAGCGCAACGGTATGCCGGCTACAGCCTAATTCATACTTTGCCTCATAAACTTCCTTTTCACCTGCTAGGCCCCTGCTGCAACGCGGTGCTGTCATGCCCATTCGGAGAGATGGCCTCTCATTCAGGTGTTTCTCCATTTCTTGCAGCCATAGGTTACTCATCAACCCTGGCTCATGTTTATCCGAATCAACGCCTGCTAGTCACATGAGTAAGTTTGAGTAACTTGAGCTCTGTCTTTATACTCCTCCCTCGTACCTGCCCACGACACTGATGGCAGTGGCTCTCTTTCTGTTTTTCAGGAGCCTGTGAGGCCCATTCTTCTGAATATCAGCCTGAAGCCTTCTTGCAGTCTTGGTAAATAACTACCTCAGAGTACAATTTCATTAACAGTACCCCTTGCTTACACCACCATACTGATTTAACCTTATCCTTCGTAGGTGCTTCCCCATCGCTGTGTCATAGTCCTAATGAAGACCCCGCCCGCAAGGAATAAAGCTCCCTGCCACGCATAGGGGTCGAAACGTTGACCATTCCTCTCTTTCAAACGTGGATGACAGAGATTGTTTATCTGCATCCCTTTGTTGTTATGATTTACCATATATGTAGAAGCCAGTCGCCTGGCTGGATAGGTTGTAAATATTGAATTTTGATGTTCACATGTACACTACCTTTCACTTTTCACATCACGCACTTTTCACAACCCTTCCCCTTTTTCTTAGGTTGCACCAATCTTAAAACCATTAAGATTCACAAGCATTGTATTTTGTATATGAATTGATTGACTCAAATTGGTGATGAGATTAAATCGTAACTATTTGATGGTATAATCCAAAGGTGGTGTTGTCAAATGTTTTAGCAACATAGATCATTTGTGTATACTGCTGCATATTGTGTTGGATTACCTTCCACTGGGACATTCCTTTTTCTACCATTTTGCACCCGAGTCCAGTGGATTTGCGGGTTACCCCATTGATACTTAACACTACCTGTTCAATATATCTGCGCATACTGCGCCTTACGTCCAACACTCAGGCTTGAATGTAACGAACTCATAGAAGTGGGAGAAGACAATCTTAAATGATTTCATCGGAGCAAGCATGGCTGTTGTGTAATATCCCTTCTTATGTTGTGTTCCCGATCCTCCTCTCCTTGTTTCTCCCCTCCCCCTTCTTTCCTCATGTACTTTCTCCGCCGACCAAAGGATGTAGGCGGTAGATGTTGTACTTTAAAAACCAATAAAAAAATGATACAATAAAAATCATTACTTACAACACTCCAGCCATAGCCTGATAATTTGCTGGTATTTTAATGCGGGTATCTCAAACTTACAAAAAATGTGTTTTTATGTTATTAAAAGACTGCAGTTTTCAGACTCTGAACACGGAAGGCATGATGACAAAGGTTATGGGTACTTCTAGTTCCAAGGTAAGGGATAATAGATTGCTTAATTTATTTATTTTATTATCATAATAAAACGTGGGAGCTCGTAATCTCCCTATAATGTATTATAGTTTTTTTCTAATAATCGCCGTGTTCTGACGTCAGAATATGCCGATTATAAGAAAATGATGCACCCATTTGCTTGTAACAAGCTATTACAAGCAGCTTCTGATGTCACACTACTCAATGCACAGCGACCTTCACTCTGCTTGAAGGGAGGTGGTGCACGTGAGCCCAAGCATTGCCCATGTGTAGCAGCAGTTTTAAAAAAAAATAAACTTCCACTTCACAGAGACAGTGCTTGGGGCGCGTTCCGATTTCCCTCATTGTTTCTGAGAATGAATGCAGCCTGTCTAAACCAGCACGGAGATGGCACATTTAAGAAACAAAAATCATTTCTTTCACCAGTGAAGGCTAAAGGAATTTATTTATTTGTGCCTCTAACTTTCATGCATTAAATTAATGGTTTTGTTTTTAGGATGGGCCAGTGCTGCTAATTCTGGAGGCTGTCTAGGTCTTTGGACAAAATTTCGAGTCAAACATATTGTGTGGACTAAATATCGTAAAACACACAAGATGATGGACGGAATGCTGCACATTGGCAAACATTCACCCCCAGTCACAGATCTGGGTTTAATCCATCGTTATTTTGCTTCACCACGCCACCCCAGTTCAGACATAACCATATGCAAATCAGTCTTGACCCTGTGCCTCATGGGAACAGTCCAGACCGAACTGCCAAGCCATGTCTTCCCTGGACCGGAATCAAGCATCCTAGGACCGGTTTCAAGCTATCAGCCTTCATCAGCCAGGATAGCTTGACTCCAGTGGCGTAGTGAGCACGGGACCCACGTCTGGGCATACCCTTCCCACTTGGGGTGAAATGCAAAACACACAAGATGATGGACGGAATGCTGCACATTGGCAAACATTCACCCCCAGTCACAGATCTGGGTTTAATCCATCGTTATTTTGCTTCACCACGCCACCCCAGTTCAGACATAGCCATATGCAAATCAGTCTTGACCCTGTGCCTCATGGGAACAGTCCAGACCGAACTGCCAAGCCATGTCTTCCCTGGACCGGAATCAAGCATCCTAGGACCGGTTTCAGGCTATCAGCCTTCATCAGCCAGGATAGCTTGACTCCAGTGGCGTAGTGAGCACGGGACCCACGTCTGGGCATACCCTTCCCACTTGGGGTGAAATGCAAAACACACAAGATGATGGACGGAATGCTGCACATTGGCAAACATTCACCCCCAGTCACAGATCTGGGTTTAATCCATCGTTATTTTGCTTCACCACGCCACCCCAGTTCAGACATAGCCATATGCAAATCAGTCTTGACCCTGTGCCTCATGGGAACAGTCCAGACCGAACTGCCAAGCCATGTCTTCCCTGGACCGGAATCAAGCATCCTAGGACCGGTTTCAGGCTATCAGCCTTCATCAGCCAGGATAGCTTGACTCCAGTGGCGTAGTGAGCACGGGACCCACGTCTGGGCATACCCTTCCCACTTGGGGTGAAATGCAAAACACACAAGATGATGGACGGAATGCTGCACATTGGCAAACATTCACCCCCAGTCACAGATCTGGGTTTAATCCATCGTTATTTTGCTTCACCACGCCACCCCAGTTCAGACATAGCCATATGCAAATCAGTCTTGACCCTGTGCCTCATGGGAACAGTCCAGACCGAACTGCCAAGCCATGTCTTCCCTGGACCGGAATCAAGCATCCTAGGACCGGTTTCAGGCTATCAGCCTTCATCAGCCAGGATAGCTTGACTCCAGTGGCGTAGTGAGCACGGGACCCACGTCTGGGCATACCCTTCCCACTTGGGGTGAAATGCAAAACACACAAGATGATGGACGGAATGCTGCACATTGGCAAACATTCACCCCCAGTCACAGATCTGGGTTTAATCCATCGTTATTTTGCTTCACCACGCCACCCCAGTTCAGACATAGCCATATGCAAATCAGTCTTGACCCTGTGCCTCATGGGAACAGTCCAGACCGAACTGCCAAGCCATGTCTTCCCTGGACCGGAATCAAGCATCCTAGGACCGGTTTCAGGCTATCAGCCTTCATCAGCCAGGATAGCTTGACTCCAGTGGCGTAGTGAGCACGGGACCCACGTCTGGGCATACCCTTCCCACTTGGGGTGAAATGCAAAACACACAAGATGATGGACGGAATGCTGCACATTGGCAAACATTCACCCCCAGTCACAGATCTGGGTTTAATCCATCGTTATTTTGCTTCACCACACCACCCCAGTTCAGACATAGCCATATGCAAATCAGTCTTGACCCTGTGCCTCATGGGAACAGTCCAGACCGAACTGCCAAGCCATGTCTTCCCTGGACCGGAATCAAGCATCCTAGGACCGGTTTCAGGCTATCAGCCTTCATCAGCCAGGATAGCTTGACTCCAGTGGCGTAGTGAGCACGGGACCCACGTCTGGGCATACCCTTCCCACTTGGGGTGAAATGCAAAACACACAAGATGATGGACGGAATGCTGCACATTGTCAAACATTCACCCGCAGTCACAGATCTGGGTTTAATCCATCGTTATTTTGCTTCACCACGCCACCCCAGTTCAGACATAGCCATATGCAAATCAGTCTTGACCCTGTGCCTCATGGGAACAGTCCAGACCGAACTGCCAAGCCATGTCTTCCCTGGACCGGAATCAAGCATCCTAGGACCGGTTTCAGGCTATCAGCCTTCATCAGCCAGGATAGCTTGACTCCAGTGGCGTAGTGAGCACGGGACCCACGTCTGGGCATACCCTTCCCACTTGGGGTGAAATGCAAAACACACAAGATGATGGACGGAATGCTGCACATTGGCAAACATTCACCCCCAGTCACAGATCTGGGTTTAATCCATCGTTATTTTGCTTCACCACGCCACCCCAGTTCAGACATAGCCATATGCAAATCAGTCTTGACCCTGTGCCTCATGGGGACAGTCCAGACCGAACTGCCAAGCCATGTCTTCCCTGGACCGGAATCAAGCATCCTAGGACCGGTTTCAGGCTATCAGCCTTCATCAGCCAGGATAGCTTGACTCCAGTGGCGTAGTGAGCACGGGACCCACGTCTGGGCATACCCTTCCCACTCGGGGTGAAATGCAAAACACACAAGATGATGGACGGAATGCTGCACATTGGCAAACATTCACCCCCAGTCACAGATCTGGGTTTAATCCATCGTTATTTTGCTTCACCACGCCACCCCAGTTCAGACATAGCCATATGCAAATCAGTCTTGACCCTGTGCCTCATGGGAACAGTCCAGACCGAACTGCCAAGCCATGTCTTCCCTGGACCGGAATCAAGCATCCTAGGACCGGTTTCAGGCTATCAGCCTTCATCAGCCAGGATAGCTTGACTCCAGTGGTGTAGTGAGCACGGGACCCACGTCTGGGCATACCCTTCCCACTTGGGGTGAAATGCAAAACACACAAGTTGATGGACGGAATGCTGCACATTGGCAAACATTCACCCCCAGTCACAGATCTGGGTTTAATCCATCGTTATTTTGCTTCACCACGCCACCCCAGTTCAGACATAGCCATATGCAAATCAGTCATGACCCTGTGCCTCATGGGAACAGTCCAGACCGAACTGCCAAGCCATGTCTTCCCTGGACCGGAATCAAGCATCCTAGGACCAGTTTCAGGCTATCAGCCTTCATCAGCCAGGATAGCTTGACTCCAGTGGCTTGGCAATTTTCTTGACTAAATATTGTGTCAAGAATATTGAGGATAAAAATATCGTGTAGGTATGTTCCTATAGATAAGCAAAGTTTTACTATGTATAACTTCACATCTATGTTCCTTGACAATATATATATCTTCAAGGTAAATAGATGCAGAGTTAAGAATAGTAAATCTATACTTACCTATTTCCACTAACCGTCTCGATATTTTGGTCCTCGATATTTCTGACACATTATTCTGTCCACACGATATTTTTAGCTTTGATATTCTATCAGACAACTGTTGCCAAAGCACAGCTGTGAAAGGATCCCATGTCATGTGCCACACCATCAGCAATACCTGCTTTAGAAGCCTGCAGTATATTGCATTCTGGGACATGTCATTTTGTTTCAAAATTGATAATCCCCACATGCAAAGTGCTGTGGGCTAAAAAGGCAGGACCAGAAGAAGGTGTCACACATAACACATGGTCATTTATTGGCCATTTAATGTGTTTTAGTAGGAGGGGCAAATCCCACATATTTTATGGGATAAAATATCCCCTTACTATACATTATAAGGCTGTTGCAAGTCACCTTGGAGTTCCGTAACCAACAAAAAGTCACACGGCCTGCGGCCTGTGCCTCTAAATGGTCATGGAACTCCTCTGTGACTTGCAAAATTCTCATAATGTACAGAAGAGGGGATTTTATTCCAAAATTATTAGACGGCTTGTGACACACTCAGTCGCCTTTTATAAAGAAGTGATGTAGCGGCTCAACTTTAATAACTTCTTAATGTTGAATTTTGACGTTACAATACTTGCTGCCAGAGCCAGCAGTCGACAGGAAAGGCAGTCAGGTCATGTAGCATGATTAGAGCAGATGTTTGAAGAATGAAAACGAAGCATGGCTTTACTTTCTTCTGCTTCATTTTTCTAGCTGTACAGTGATAAGCACAAAGGAGATATTTATGGCAACAGGTTTATTATTTGCACTCTTTAGGTAATAATAGGAATGTTAGAATCTTTCTGCATGTTTCTCCACATTCCGAGCTACTGTCTTTTCTTTTTTAAGCTGAGTTTTGTTGACACTAAGTTATCACATATTCTAGGATAAAGCACCTAGGCAGGATCTGAGATTATATTTACCTCAACAACATATGAGGCAATGCGTCCCAACAGATAACAGTTCTGACAGCAAATAAATCGGCATTGTCAATTCAGAGTTTAAAAAAAGGATAGAGTGTAATGAATTTAGAAACCATGAAGGTTTCTTTAAAAAATTAAGGATCATAACAGAAGGCAAAAATATAAGGTTAATCAGAATGCATGGTAAATCAGTATAGGAAATTAGCATTAGGCTGAATCACATTCAGCAAGAAAATTGGCATGAAGTCAAGGCGAAAATATGCAAAGTCCAAAGTATGAGACAAAACGAAAAGGGCTCAGTCTCCAAAGTCAGGGATGGGGAAAAATGTCTCACCTTCAAAAGTTCCAGTTTTTAAAGACAAATTCAAAATTGAAGTCAATGGAAAGCCCGCAGTCAGCATAAGGTGACCAAAGCTGAACAAATCACATTTCAGAATTATATAACATCATCATTGCAACCATTCTAGCACTACCCCCTAACTGAATATTAATTTACTCTATTCTGACCTAACATTATCAGATGTGGCAGTAGAAATCTAGTTACAAAACAATGGAAGTCACTTAAGCAATGATAATGGCAGGAAGGGCCTTGAATGTTTCAAAAGGCTTCCTCCGTAGTTCTTCGAAAACGCATGTCAAAACAGAGCATTAGTGCACATTTTGGTTAAGGGCAGTGACAAAGTGAGAAATGAAAACACACATCATGGCGGCGTTTTAGAAAACAAGCTGGAGTTGAGGCCTAGTTCAGGCCTATTTGTCAAATACAGGAATATATAGTATTTCAAAGGTGCAGTGCTTTTGTTTTATTGCAGAAATGTTTGGCATGTGAGGCACACATATTTGTTAAATGAAAATCTGCTCTTACACTTGTATTAACTGATTCTAATATCTTTTTGCAACAAATGTCTAACATCTTTTTTGATGTGTTTCATTTTGCACTAGAGATTTTATTTTCATTCTTCATGTTTGCAAGCATGTTCTCTCTTTCATATGAAAGAGCATTTCACCAAGGATTTAAGTGGTTTGTGGAAAAGGTGATAGTGTGACCATTTATTATAAGGAATAAAGTACCCCCTCCCGTACATGATAAGGATATTTCAAATCATCTCTGAGTTCCATAACCTTATAAGGAAACTTGGCCATTGGCCTCATTCCCTTTATATGGTCACGGATCTCCTCGGTGACTTGCAATCCTTATAATGTACGAAAGGGGGGTACTTTATCCCATATATATGGACACTAGGAAGGAAAAAATGAAACAGATAATCATAGAATTTAGCATCAATTTCCTCATTGGTGATCTTATCCAGGAATAGCAGGTATGAGATTGGTCAACAGTTGCCCAGGCGAAAGGGGTCCACATTATGTTTCTTTAATAGAGACAGGATTTATCTGGTACTGAGGTATGTGGGTAACATGCTTTGACTAAGGAATGCATTTAGGATGCTGATGACTATTTCGGGACTACTGCCAGAGCTGTCTTTTTTTATTGATCTTAGAATTATCTGAGCTTTACTAAGTTGAAGAAGATTGAGAGGTCTGAGGAGGCCACAAGGTGCAGGTAAAGCATTGTGGATAGTCGTCACTGTAGCGCGGCGACGGGCTTGGCGGCGCGGACTGTTGTCGCTGTAGAGCGAAGAGCCAGTTGGGCATCGAGGAAGGCCATTGCTAGAGATTCACACTGGCAGTCACAGCCGGTTGTTGTGGATTTAGTGCAAAGTGTAGCTCTTGTTTTGCCGGCGGTCACTGTACATGTGAAGATCAGGTCTTACCTGAGCTTTGCGATGGCGGTAGTCGTGGGCGGTAGAGTCAGCGGGACCCTTCGCGGTCATGAGAAGCCCAAACTTCAAATTTTACCTTTTCTTTAAGAGGAGTAAACTCTGATGCCAGCCAAGGGTCTAGGACCTGGTGAGGCATCCCTTGGGGATCAGGGATTCACTCCAGCAGAGGCCAGCAGAACTCAGGCAGGTCCATTTGCAGGTCCAGGCAGGTCCAGTTGCAGCATGTCAGCTGGGCAGTTGCACAGAGTCCTCTGAAGCTTGTGTCTGTTTAACTCACACAGGAGATCAGCAATATGACCCTTGGAATCATTCTGGTTAGCCTGGAATGAAGGTAAGCAGGTCTAGTCTTCCTTCTCAGACAGCAAGGCAGTTGTTCAAGCAGCAGGGCAGTCCTCTGGCAGCAGGGCAGCCCTTCTTCTATAACTTTCATAGGTCCAGGAGTGTTCTGAAGAGTGGCTCTGGAGATCCATATTTATACCTGGTCCCAGCCTTTGTTTGGGGGGGTTCCCTGTCCTACCCCCCCTGGTTCTAGAAAGTTCTTCCCCTTCCCCTATCAGGGCTCCGAATTGTCCAGCGGTGACAAAAGGCAGGGCAGGCCTGGTGTAAGATTCCTTTGTGTGTGCAGCAGGAAAAGGCCTTTGAAGTGTAAGTGGGGATGAGTACAGCCCCTCCCCAGTCATCCTGCCAGGATGGCCCACCCTATACACACTTAAGCCCCCTTTCTGTCACTGTCTGGAAGGCATACATAACCCTAAACAGCAGAGCCATTCACAGTCATGTGACCTACCACAATGGCAGAAGGCACAGATGGTTGGTACATAAAAAACTTTCTAAAAATGGATTTTTTCAGTATTGTAACTTAAAATCCAACTTAACCATTAAAGAGGGTTTTAAATTGGAATTAATTTGAGTGTAACCAGCATATTTCTATCTGCTCTCAATCCAAAGTTAGGACTAATTAAATGTAGTAAGGTAACTCAGTATTAGCCAATGGGAGAGATAGGCCTTCCAATAGGGAAAAACAACTTTAGGAGTTTTTCACTTCCAGGATATGCAAAACCTGATTCCACATGTCCTACCTATTAACTACAATGCACCCTGCCCTATGGGCCTCTAAGGTCTACTCTAGAGGTGACCTATTAGTAATAAAAAGGAAGGTTTAGGCCTGGCAAAAGGTTTATTTTGCCAGGTTGAAATGGCAGTTTAAAGCTGCACCATAGGCTGCAATAGCAGGCTTCACAAATATTATAAAGTGCTACTTGAGTGGGACACACAATGAGAGCTGCTGCCCACTAGTAGCATCTAATTTACAGGCCCTGGCTACACATAGTACCAGTTACTTGTCACGATTCACTCCCTGTGCTCTTGTGCCCACCACCAGGGGGCCGACTTGTGGGGCTTTCCAGTATTCTAATATGCTTCCAGACACTCCCCTGTATGCATATCCTGACTTCCAGGCATTTGGACACCATTTAGGAATTGACATCCATTCCCAATCCATGCCGGGTTTTGTGAAGCCAGTCTGCTCATGCTGGAAACTCCATTACCTAGAATGTAGATTCTCCAAGTTTGGTGTAGAGAGAATCTGGATTTCATTAAGGACACGGAGGCTAGCATTATGCATTATCTTTTATTGCCAGCTCCTTGCAGCACTTTAAAGAATGACATCACATTAACAAAAAAAAACAATTCCAGAACTTAGAATGTCCATAACCAATATCAACTCTGTCACAGCAGCCATCTTCCTCTTTTAAGCTGCTCTGGACCCATAACACGAGAACTTTGAAATTCCAAACGATTTACAAAACTCTCTCGCCTATCCTTATTGGTTATCTGCAACAAACAATATAAAAATTTTAATTCACCTGTTCTAAAACCCTACTAACCTATAAGCATAAGTTCAAAAGCTTATAAATCCACTCCCCCTCCAAACACTTACCTGGGAGGGTGGGAGGGATAATGCTAGCCTCTGTGTCCTTAATGAAATCCAGATTATCTCTACACCAAACTTGGAGAATCTACATTTCATGACAGGACCGGAGGCTAGCATTATGCATGTTCAAAGCTGTGCTACAACCACAGACGAAACATGACTCAAAGTTTTCAAATAAAAACGTGCAAAAACATCAGCATTAGACCAATCTGCTGCATGCAAAATCTCTTCCAAATGTCCTCCAGACATGAAAGCCTTACTTGCCATAGCACCCCTTACCCAATGTGTCCCAAAATCCTTCAGATTCACACCAGCTTCCAGCATACAACCCCTCACCCATCTTGCAATGGTCGCTGAAGTCACTGGTTTAAATGGTTTCACATACGAAATTAATAACTGATCGTCCCCATGACCTCTGAACTCACTCAATCTGCTCTCATACTCCTTTAGACAATTAACAACACACAACTTAGGATGTTCTTCAAATTTTGGATAAAATATTGAAGAAGACATGCACTTTGTCCTTCTGTAAATCCTAAATAACACACCATCTGGATTATAACATCTGTTACAAATGTCCAATGCCCGGACATCCGAAACTCTCCTAAAAGTAATAAGACACAGCAAAGTTGCCAACTTACCTGATAACTGTTTCAGACTCAAATTTCTATTCATAGGCCACCCTTCAAATAAATTCAGAAGTTTATTAACGTCCCATAGACAATTGTATCTAGGTCTCGGCGGTCTCCGTAACTTCACTCCCTTCATGACCCTAAAGATTAATGGTTCTCTACCAATAGAACAACCTCCAACTAAACTATGTCCCGCTGCAATTGCAGACATATAGCAATTTATAGTTCTATAACTTAAACCCTTCTCAAACAAACATGACAAAAAATTTGACAACTCTATGGCAGATGCCTCCACGGGATCCAAACTCTGTTCCAAGCACCAACAAACCCATTTCTTCCATTCTCCAAAATACCTTATCCTGGTCCCTGGAGCCCAAGACTCTCTGAGCAACTCCTGAGCTTGTTCCGAAAGACCTCTGAACTGCTCACCTCTCCTGAAATCTTCCAAACAAGAAGGCTCAATGCCCCTTCCAAAACTAAAGGATGAAAAACCTCTTCTGCCCCTAGAAGTATGGCCTCTGTATCCGGAATCAATAATGGCTCCTCTACTGCCATTTCCAACAAACATGGAAACCACGCCTGACCTGCCTAAAAAGGTGTTACAATTACCAACTGACAATTCTGCCTCCTCACCATTAACAAAACTCTCTGAATCATCGCAAATGGGGGAAAGGCATACTCCCGAAACCTGCTCCAATCCTGCTGAAATGCATCCATCTCCTCCGCCAACGGATCCGGTCTCCAACTGTAATAACGTTCCAACTGATACGTCAGCCCTGACGCAAATAAGTCCACCTCCAATGGACCCCATGTGTAACATATCCTTTTGAAATAATGAACATTCAGCTTCCAATTGCTGAAATCCCTGAGATACCTCGAATTCCAATCTGCCACAACATTGTCCTGACCAGGAAAATACTCCGCCGTCAAACCTATTTTCTGTTCCAAACAAAAACTCCAGATCCTTTTTGCCAAAAGAGTCAGATGCCTTGACCTGCTTCCACCCAACTTGTTTATATAACGGACTGCCGAAACATTGTCCACTTTCAACAATACATTGAAATTCCTTAACTTTTTCCCAAAGCTTTTTAAAGCATAGAGCCCTGCTCTCATCTCCAAGCCATTTATATGCTCCGACTTCTCTTCCAAAGTCCACTTTCCTCCTGTCTCCTGATCCTCTAGACAAGCTCCCCAACCAAAAAGACTTGCGTCTGTTTCCAATACAAAATCTGGACAAATTCCAAAAATCGTCCTTCCATTCCAGGCCTCTAAATTCTCTAACCACCAAATCAACTCTTCTCGAGCTTCCGCTGAAAGAACTACCTGATCTCCATACCACAGACCTTTCCTCAATGTCTCTGCCTTCAATCTCTGTAAAGCTCTGTAATAAAGCGGCCCTGGAAAAACCGTTTGAATTGACGAAGAAAATAAACCAATCACCCTCGCCAAACTCCTTAGAGCCACTCTCTCCTTCTTTAAAACTCCTTTCACCTCCGACTTTATCTTCATCACCTTCTTCTCTGGTAAACTCAAAGTCTTCTCCAGAGTGTTTACCAGAAAACCCAAAAACTCCAAACACTGACTCGGTTCCAACACAGATTTTTCTTTGTTTATCAAGAAACCCAATCCTTCCAAGAGATTCATTGTTAATAATAAATGCTTTTTCAATTCTTCCTGACTTTGCAACATTATTAAAAAATCGTCCAAATACACAATCATACGCACACCCCTCTCTCTCAAATATTTGGCTACAGGTCTCAAAACTTTTGTAAAGCACCAAGGTGCCGATGCCAAACCAAATGGGAGAGAACAAAACTGATAAAGCTCCCCCATCCACCTGAACTGTAAAAACTTTCGACTCTGCTTTGCAATAGGAACAGTGAAATGCGCATCTTTTAGATCTAACTTCACCATCCAATCGTTCGCCTGAAGAATGTCTCTTAATAGATGGATACCCTCCATCTTGAAATGCCTGTACACAACAAACTGATTTCATTCTCTTACATTTATTACAGGTCTCCAACCCTTCTCTTTCTTCTTTACCAAAAATATCGTGCTCACAAAACCATGATCCTCCTCTAAAACTTTCTGAATTGCTCCTTTTCTTAACATTTCCTCTACTTCCTCCGCTACTATTACCTGTAAATCCTTCTGAAAGACCAACTGACTTGGTTCTTTCAACTGAATTGGTTCTTCCTCGAACTCTACTACCTAACCTCTTATAGTTTGAATAACCCAACTGTCCTTCGTTACTTCCTCCCAGTTTTTCACAAACCATTTCAATCTTCCCCCTACCTCGCAAGGGATAGAACCAAAAGAGATCTTCGTACTCACCCTGTATTCCTTGATTGAACTGTGCACGTCCTCTTGCCTGACGCACTCTCCCTGTTCTTCCTCTTTGAGGATAAAATCCAGTCGCTGACTGAAAGCCTCTGAACGCAGCACGTCCCTGCGACTGGTATTGAGCCCTGCTGTATGACCGGCCAGAGAAACGGGCTCTTGCCCCAGCCCTGTCAAAAACTCCTCTTCCAAAGACCTTTTTTAACGAAGTTTGAGCCTTATCTAGACTGGTGAAGGTTGAAACATATTTACCAACCCCTTTCACCAAGCCCTCACCGAAAAGATAACCCTTAGGGTCTTCAGAGGGTTCTTTTTTGGCAAAGTCCCCCAACTTCGGACTTATCCTCATAGTATAGCTTTCCTCCTCTCTGCTGATAATGCCACATTGGCATTACCTAGAAAACAAACTGCTCTTTGGGCCCATCCCCTTAAGAGCTCAATATCTATTTGTACTTCCTTCATCTTGGCTTCTTCAGCCATATCCAAAATGCGAGCCAATGGCCCCAACACATCCAGCAATCGATCCTGGCACTGTTTCAGTGCTCTTTCTAATCCTTTTCTGGGATTACGTCCCATCTTAAATAGGAAGCTAATCAAATCCAGATCCAAATCCGGTGTCATGCATGCTTTCCCGTCTACAAATGGACGCGAGCATTCATCCCTCAGAACAGCCCTTGCTTCCTTCTCCAAGGGTCTCCATATCCAGAGTTTTAAAAAATTAGCCACATGCAGCAATGGCCAACAGTCTGCACTCCTTGGGTGGCGAATCATCTCCGGACTGACTATATCCTGACCCTGAGGATCCTTCACCATCCTTTTCTCTTTTCTCTCTTTTTCTACCTTGTCCATGTCCAAATCCCAATCATCGTCTATGTAATCTTCAAAAACAAATTCATCTGTTTCCTCTTCCAACTCCTCATCAATGAGATCCACTTTCTGTTTTTCACCAACCTTTGTGCCACAAAGGACACCCTCTTTTGTTCCGCTACGGACACCTTCCTCATTTGTGGCGCAAGGCTCACCTTGATTCTTTCTCAAACATCTTATCCCCACTTCAATATTCTTTTCCTTTCTAGCTCTTTTTCCATAACCTCTAACATCACTCTCTTCTCCTTCCTCCATTGACCAATATTCCTCCTCATCGCAATCAATTGCCCTTCTTTTTTAGTACACTTTCTAAAACTTCCTTCATTGAAGTTTTCATTTCTTCCTGAACTATTTTTCCTATATTCGCATCTGCTGATCCTGAGCTCTGTGCACCCTCACTAATCTCCATTATCTACTAATATACTCTCTCGTTTAAAACCAACTAAACTGTCTTAAACACCTAAAAACTCTTTTAATTAACTCCAAACTTAAAACCTGCTTTTTTTTTATTCTAAAAAACTTGCCCGTTTAATTAAAATGCCTCTTATGCGCTTCGATCCAATAATTGCCTCAGCCGACTGTCAAAAACAGCTGATGACAGTTACGGCCGGCAACTCAGTCAAAAAACTAACTGCGCATATACTTCTAAAATGGCCCCCATGCGTCGCCACACACGTTGCGTGATGACGCGAAACTACGGAAGCCTAAAACTCTCTCCTTCCTAAGCACACTGAAAAATCAATTGCGCAAAGAAAGAAACGTCCCTCGCGACGCAGGGATTCCAACCAAGCCGCGAGCCAGGAATGGAATTCAAACCTGCTCACGGCGCAACGGTAAACCCTTCAAATTTCTCACTTTCTTTTTTAAACTAAAATCGAATTAACTTGCTAACGCACTAGCCCTTCCCTAAACCGAAAACCCCCCTAACAAACCGCCCGTAAATTGGGCTCGCAAATCTTAATTAAAAACCTTTTCAAGTAATATAAACAATCCTCACAAAGTTTAAACAATTAAATACTGTAAGGAATAATAACATTTACATAATAATAAACTGTAATCATTATTAACACAAAAACATATCTTTCAATTACATAAAATAAACATCCTTGCTTAGTGATACTTGTCTGTCAAGGAGCAGCAATTAAAAGAGGAAGATGGCTGCTGTGACAGAGTTGATATTGGTTATGGACATTCTAAGTTCTGGAATTCTTTTTTTTTGTTAATGTGATGTCATTCTTTAAAGTGCTGCAAGGAGCTGGCAATAAAAGATAATGCATAATGCTAGCCTCCGGTCCTGTCATTAAATTCCCTGCTCACTGCTTCGTCTCCACCCCTGCAGGCCAAGGATGGGTGGGGGAATTCAGCTCACCTGTGGCTGGCTGCTGCTAGCTTGTTCACACCTGATACATGCGATTACTGTGAGCTCTTTTAAGCCCCAGCTCCCTTCAGTCCAGTGTTGGTCATTGTAGCTGTATACCGGTGAGACCGATCCTTGTTTCCAGTGTTTCCTGAGCTTTTGATACCCTTGTTTCCAGTTTTTCCTGAGCTGTTGATACCCTTGTTTCCAGTGTTTCCTGAGCTGTTGATATCTTTGTTTCCAGTACTTCCTGAGCTTTAGTTATTCCTTGTTCCTGAGCTGCTGCTGTTTTCCTTGTTCCTGAATTAGCACTGCCTGCAGTGCTACCTTGACTCCTGAGCCTTAGCATTCCTTGTTCCTGACCTGCAGCAGTTTCAATTGTTCCTGAACTAGCACTGCCTGCAGTGCTACTTTGACTCCTGAACCTTAGCATTCCTTGTTCCTGACCTGCAGCTGTGTTCCTTCTCCTGAACTAGCACTGCCTACAGTGCTACCTTGACTCCTGAGCCTTAGCATTCCTTGTTCCTGAAATGCAGCAGTTTCCCTTGTTCCTGAACTAGCACTGCCTGCAGTGCTACCTTGACTCCTGAGCCTTAGCATTCCTTGTTCCTGAGCTACAGCAGGTTCCCTTGTTCCTGAACTAGCACTGCCTGCAGGGCTACCTTGGCTTTTGAGCTTTTGCTAAATTCTTGTCTTGCTCCAGCACATCCTTCAGTGCTACTTTGTTTTCTTGACTCCTGATCCAGCACTATTCTTGCATACCCTTGTAGCCTCCCCTTCTGTATATCCTTTTCCAGTCCCTGCCTTTCCTCCCATTTCCTTGGTTCCAGTTCCTAGTTTGCTGTCTTTCTATTCTGCTGTCTTTCTTCTGTTACCTTGTATGTTTGTTACTTGCTTTCTTTCCTTCCTGTTAAGCACTCCTCCTTGCTAGCTCAGTGGCGGCTCCTGGTGGGAGTGCTGCGAGGCGGTGGAGCGGGGTGGGGGAGGGGCAGGGTGGGAGTAAACTCGGCTTACGGCCGAACAGAGTTAAGTAACTAAATAAATAAACAAAACAAATTACATTGCGGCGCTGCAACTCCAAATCGGCGTTGCAGCGCCGCAATGTAATTCGTTTAGTTTATTTATTTAGTTACTTAACTCTGTTCGGCCGTAAGCCGGAGTTTACTACCCCCCACCCTGCCCCTCCCCCGCCCCGCCTCACCGCCCCGCAGCACTCTCACCAGGAGCCGCCACTGTGCTAGCTCCTTGTCTATCGTGCTTGTGTTTAGTTCTACCCCCTTGCTGTTACTGCCTTGCATGTGCCTGTTTGATCACCAGGATCTGTGGGCACAGCTGACTACCTAAGTGGTGTTTCTTGTTCACTGTGAGTATTGTCTTTGAGTTACATTTATAACATCACCATAGGTATCAGCTCCACAGACCCTGCCTTTGCATGCATATCCTATTTCTGGGTATTTGCAGTCAGTATCTGTAACAGCAATCGTGGGTGAGGAACTTACTGAGCTTCAGTCTTACCGTGTGGAGCTTCTGAGTGCTTTACCCCACACTCCATTTATTGTTAATGTTGTTTCATATATATGTCTTGCACATTTGTCCTGGGTGTAGTTATTCTGAATGCTAAATCCCCTCATGAGTGCCTGTCCTTTCTGAGTCTTACAAACACGAGTGACGAAATGCACACCATTTAATCCAGTTTATTGGAAGTCTTTTTTAATTTAATCCTTATGCGTGCAGCCCAAGTGATAGTGGTTATTGCCCTTCAACCACTGGCGTGACGTATCAATCAAAGGTAGGAGCGACATGACGTTCCTTTCACGGACGCACAGCTGACTCCTTTAACAAAAGGTAACTTCACTTATCCATGTTCCTTTATCTTTTTATTGCCAAAATAATCCATTGCTTTGCACAGTTAAAGTTCGTTTCAACAATCACATGTGAGACGGAAAATGTATTTCCAACATTTCAAATGTTGCAGTTTGCCAAAACAGGCCTTTCATCCTGCAACAGGAGGGGTACATTTAAAACATCGTCAATCCAATGCATTTCGGGCATCTTTGCCCTTCATCAGAGATACACTGCAAATTTTAAAAAAAACAACGTTACATCATGAAACTCGATACCTCAATTCAATATACATCCAGGTTACTTCACAATGCCTTGGTTTACAAATGCCCCTATTTAACGTTTTCCCTCTAATCACAAACCATCAGAAACTATGTCTCAACGGACTTCTCCCACCCAGCAGAACACTTATCCATCTAAAACCACCACTAGATTATACCTGTCATGCTCTACTACTCCGTAGCCCCTCAGTCAAAAAGTTTTCTCCGTGCTTACTTTTACAAATCGTCCCGCGACATTTCCTTCCTTCCTTTCTTCAATACGGAACCTCTCACTCTTTAAACTACGTGTACCTTTTCTCCGCCCCCTTATTCCGCCAATCATCTAACTTCCTGCTTCATTTCGAACTACTCATCCCAGAATACCTCTTTCTGATGCATTAATGTTATTTTACTAAATCATGCTCTTGTAGATGGAAAAAAACATGACTCTTATATATATTATATATATATTACCCCGCCCTCCCTCAGATGTTTCACAACACGTTAAATATGACATTCGGCACATTGCGTTTATCAACCTCCGAAAATGTACAATTTCATGACATGCACGACTCACGATCGTCCGTGTCCTTTAAAACTGCCGGTCTTAAAAACACATGTCCTTACGTCTCGCATGTGATTATGGTGAATCTTTTGATATAAAGGAACATGGATAAGTGAAGTTACCTTTTGTTAAAGGAGTCAGCTGTGCGTCCGTGAAAGGAACGTCATGTCGCTCCTACCTTTGATTGATCTTTCTGAGTCTTAGCCATCTTGTTCCTTTGTACAGGCTTCCCCTATAGATCCCTTTTCTCCTTTGACTTCCTGTGTGATCCTGGGCAGCGCTGTACTCCTCTCTCTGTGTACGTTTTCTACCCCGTTCCCAGTCCTTGCCCAAGTCCCTGACTGTGTTCCCGACATAGACCCGGACAGTCCCTGACATTACTAGGGACTTGCATGTAAATTAAATGTACCAATCAGGTAGATGACAACTGTACCATACTTTAGGGAGGGAGCACAAGCACTTTGCCACTGGTTAGCAGGGAAAAGGTGCACAGGGTCCTTATACCAACGAAAATGGGTTTGGCAACAGAAGGAAAGAATCTGGGGGTCACCCTGCTAAAAGGTCCATCTCCAACAACTTTGAAGTGTTATTTCCTCCTGTTGGATGCTTCTGTAATAACTGTAATATAGTACACAACCTTAGTTTCTGTAATAAGCTGAGATTCTTTAGTGCAGTGAGATCTAGCTGCAGTTGTATTTTTTTCTTCTGCCTTTTGGGCTCTTTTTGTTGTTTGAAATGTCACATTACCATGGCGTGGATGGGTTGGATTTAGATCAGAGGTTTTTGCTTGGTATTTCAGGAAGGGGTTGTTGTGTTTGGAATGTAGGGTTGGATGTACTGCTCAGGGCAAATAAGTTGTCTTTCAGTGTATCTCTGAGGAGCATCTTGAATGAGCTGATATTTGGATGGCTTTAGCTGTCCTCTGTTGACAATTCTGAAGCGAAAAAGTTGAATTTAGTGGCTGTGTGGTTAATTCATTTGAGCCATGATGTATGTCAGATGAAGTTTATGCTGACTGAGCAAATGAAGTCCAGAATTTTGTCATTTAATTGGGTTGGTAAAGTAAAGTGTTATTTGAAGGCTTCCTTGATCATCTTTGTTGTTATGTCACCTGAGCAGTTGGAGTCTCCAAGGACTACACTATTAGAGTAGTTGCTTTAAGCTACTTTGATAAGGAAAGAGATCTCAGAGGGGAATGTTGACTGGGTCATGGTGTGCAGTATAAAAATTGAATGACGATGGTCTAGACTGTGGAGAGCAGAACATGTCATGAAATTCTTTGAAAGGAGCTAATGAGTGCTTGTTGCAGGAGAGTACAGACCTATGTTGATGAGTAGATGACAGCAATGATTTATGCATTAATTTAACAATTTTATAGTGCAGCCAGAACCAGTGAAATATATTGGTGCTTTACATGTAACCAGAATGAGGAAGACATATAAAGTGGATAAAAGTAACAAAAATAGGTGCTAATGTAGCATGTTCTAACATAAAATAGAAAAGGGGGTTTGGTCTAGTCAGAACCAGATGTATTAATGCAAACGGAAGAGGTAGAATCAGATTGTCATCAATAGTATTCAGAATGGTAGTGAGCTAATAGTTTATGTTTTCTGATTGCGATAAGTGAAGTAAATGTCCTCAAGTTGGCTGCATTGCAGGTGGAGGCAGCCTCCCCACAAAGGAATGTTTGCATGCTGGAGCATATATATTCTTGGGAATTTACAATAGAAGTGAGTCTTGTAATATTTCTGGATCCCCTTACAATAGTCAATAGTTCAGTCACATAAGGGGCGTGTTTTCATGTAGAGCTACAAATCTACCTTTTTGTTGGTGTACTCAATGATGTAGTCAGGGATAGCAGGACATCAAGGGTGTCTGTGGAGGTGAGGCAGAGACAAATGTAAGTGAGGAAGATGATATCAAGGCAGGTGTGAGAAGTTCTGCTGTGTGTGGTGAATGCTGGACTTTAGAGTGGATACAGATCAGAATGAAGTGCAATGTGTGCTCATTGTATTTCATTTGTGATGTTGTTAAACAATTGTTGATGGTGGGAATTCAGGGGGTGATGCATGTAGGTGCGCCTAGAAGGAACATGTTGTATGAATGTAATTTGGGATGTAGTATGAGTTTCATGGAGGGGTCTTACCTATCAGCCCTTTCAAGACACTAACAGGCTCAAACTTGAGCTGCCCTTGACTTTGTCTGCCCTTAGTCAAGGACAACACTGGGGCATTCCTAATGACATAAGGGTTAGGACTTACATGTGATTCTCTGCTGGCTGCTTCTAATGAGTGAACCTCGCCTTCATGATGACTTCAGGAAACAATTCAGGCCCTACTTCTCTCCCACCTGGTGCCGTATTACAGAAAGTATCCCGTAATACTTCTGTAATACTGATCATGCTGGCCAGTGGTTAATTTGTAAAAGCATAAGTGCCTGGGCTCTAGTCAGGAGGCAGTTTTTCCAGTCCATTTCTCCTGTTAGCGCCGCCTAAAACAGAACCAACTACTAACCATGAAAGTGGGGGGAGGATGTGGCGTAATGGCCAGAGCTGCTGACTTTGGAGCTGGGAAACTAGGTTCAAGTCTCAGCATCAGCTCAACAACATCCTGTGATTCTGGGCAAATCACTTAATCTCTCCATAAATGAATGTGTCCTTAACTGGTGCTCATGAAATGCACCAGTGTGGATGATTAAGTGCTGGTGCTGGGCACCGGAAACCACAGGCTCAAATTAAGCACAGGCGCTGGCGCACATGTAGCACCAGCACTATCTCAAGAGAGCGTTCCCTGATTTGCATGTGGGTGTGGCCCTATGAGAACGAGGGAACCCTTTTTACCTCTGCGCTCATTCCATATTATGGACATGGGTGCGAAGGCAAAGAAGCTGTCAGGAGGTGCACTAAAGTGAGCCACAAAAGGTGGAGCACTGTCAGTGCTCCTCCTGAGTGCAGCCCTCTTAAGAGATGAAAGGGGGTCCCAAGGACCCCCCTAACATTCCCTTATAGTAAGGTGCAGTCACTCACTGCACCCGCCCGCAAGGAGATCCCTAATACCTTTTGAACATGCAGTCGAGTTGCAGCTCAATGCATGCACGTCTGCGCCCGTCCGCACCCAACCATCGCCAGAAGTCAGGACCCCTGCCTCTTTCAACAGTGAGGTGAGCCCTCCTGAGAGAGTGCGCTATTCTGCTAAAGTACTCCGCAAAATTAAAGATAGTTCTGTTAGTATAGCTGGACCAGTAACTTGCTGCATCTCTTTCCATCCATAGGTTTTGGAAGGCCCAGTCTCAGGTATGGCTTGCAGGTTTTCCTGCATTGATACCCCTACTATGCCTGGGACTCCTGAGGGGTAGGATTCCTGCTATATGGTAATATACCCCCCCTGCTGTAGATCCGTTTGCATCTACAACCGTTACTTGTCATAATTCCTCCAGCCTTTGTATCATTGTATGTTTATTGTGTCTTGGTCCTTATTCTTTGTTAATTTTTGTATTTTTCCATTATTGTATATGTTCCATAACAGTCCTGAGTGTTTTCTGTGACATGTTATTACTTTCACTTCACGATATATGATTGATAATATATCTTACTTACAAAGTCTGGGCCCGATTCACAAAAGTAATCTGAGACAAAATCCTAACTTTACAACTTTTGGTATACACAAAAGGCATTTAGGAGTAGTAAAGTTAGGATTCCTAACTTTACTACTCCTAAACTGAGACAAAATCCTAACTTAACGACTTTCTGTATTCACAAAGGGCATTTAGGAGTAGTAAAGTTAGGATTTTGTCTCAGATTACTTTTGTGAATCGGGCCCCCCCTCTTTGGTGTCTTATAGTATTTTTTTGTCCCCATTGGGGCGCAATTGATTTGCCACATCACGAAGAATGTTTGATACTAATGAATGTTTTTTTGAAGAATGTTTGATACTAATTAATGTTTTTTTGAAGAATGTTTGATACAAATTAATGTTTTGTAGAAGAAATATCCTCACCCACAGAACCAATTGTTGTTGCATACCGTTTGGTAAAGCTCAGCAGCTCCGGTCAGCAGACTGGTGGCCCCCAGAACACGGTGCAGCCCCGTCACCTAGGCAGGTAGTGAAAAATCTTGGTATCAAGTTAGATCAGGTGCTGTCTATGAAAGATCAGGTTGCATCTGTTTTGGGCTCTTGTTTCACTACTATGCATGCCCTTAGGAAAGTGTTCCTGTGGCTTCCATCCTCTACCAGGAAGACTCTTGTCCACGCCCTAATCATTAGTCGTTTAGACAATGGTAATGCCCTGCTCGTAGCAGCCACTCACTGCTGTCAAGCTACAGGTGGTGCAGAGCACCGCTGCACTATTGGTATGCAACCTTCCTTCAGGCTCCCCTTAGTCTCTCATGTTGAAAGCCATGCATTTGCTGCCAGTCAGGAAACGTTCTGTCTTCAAGTTATGTTGTCTAACTCATACGTCTCTGATGGGTAATGGTCCCATCTACTTACAGAGGAAACTAAGGGCCCGATTACGATGGCGGACGGAAAAGCACTCCGACCGCCGTGGTTGCAGAAAAAAAACATCCGCATGTACCGCGGCAAAACCGCCGGTCACATTACAATGCAATGATTGGAAAATCCGACCGCTGCGGTCGGATTCTACAAAACTCCGCAGGCAATGTCCGGAAAACCAGAAAATCCGACCGCGGCGGACGGTAATGCTGCGGAAAGAATTAAAAACGCTGATCCACCAGCGGAATGACCGCAAGTGAAATTACGATAAAACGGCGGAGCAAGCGGAACGATCAGTCATTTCCGAACCCCGCGGTCGCACGAAAAGATGAATGGCAGAGCTGGCGGAACGATCATTGCGTTCAGACAGCTGTGGTTGCGGGGAAAGAGGAATGGTGGTCGAATGCAACCACACAACAAGGCTACCAATTGTGGCTGATTGTTTTCCGCTGCTTAAAAAAATATGTGACACACCCCAATGACACATCCCCATGGCAAAAAAAATAAAAATCCCAGGTCAACCCAGAAAACACACCTGACATGAATACTCCATTTGGACACACCCACATAGCTGAGTATAAAACCAACCCCTTCCCTGGCCAGCATCCTTTGCACAACTCCAGAAGTGAAGGACCAAACACCATAGCAGAAAGGAGAGGCAAATCATCACACATGACACCATCACAACCACCCACACCAACAACACCAACACACACCTCACACATCTCCACCACCACCTTCCCACCTGCACTTGTCACCCATTTGCACATCACACACCATGGCACAGAAAAAAATGCCAAAAGTCACAGACAATGAGTTGTCAGTCATGGTAGATGAGATAATCAGAGTAGAACCACTTTTGTTTGGAAGCATGGTCCAACAGACACCACTAGTCAGAAAAAATCAAATGTGGGAAAGGATAGTCAACAAAGTCAATGCAGTAGGGAGCACCCTGCGCACACTGCGTGACATCAAGAGGAGGGGGCATGACCTCAAGACCAGGGTGAAAGAGCGTGCCAACAAAAACCATGAGCTGGCTCAGAGGACTGGCGGTGGCCCTCCCATTCCACCACTAACATTCACCGAATGGGAGGAGAAGGTGCTTGCCATACTGCATCCAGAGAGTCTCACAGGAATACCCGGGGGAGTGGAGGCTGGTAAGTACCAACAAATCTATCCCATTACACTGCCATGTACTGTCTTGCACAACTAGAAAGCTACACTTCCTAGACCAAAATGCACTTACGTACAACACACTCTTCCCAACACATTTCTCACATATCTACCATTTCCGTCCTCTGAATCACCTCAAAGGTAGCTAGCAATATTTCCATGGGTGTATGTGTACAGGTAGCCAGCACTACAACTCCCACAAGGCACCCTTGTCCCACAGCTGAGCAAGATGGAGCACTCCCCACACCCAGAACCACGTGGCAGCCATTTCATTGCTCTCCTCAACCTTACAGGCAGGTAGCCTTCTCATGCTCTCTTGTCTCACCCCTGAGCAGGATGGAACACTCCCCCCACCCAGAACCATGTGGCAGCCATTTCATTGCACACCTCAACCTTACAGGTAGGTAGCCTTCTCATGCTCTCTTGTCTCACCCCTGAGCAGGATGGAACACTCCCCCACCCAGAACCATGTGGCAGCCATTTCATTGCACACCTCAACCTTACAGGTAGGTAGCCTTCTCATGCTCTCTTGTCTCACCCCTGAGCAGGATGGAACACTCCCCCACCCTGAACCATGTGGCAGGCATTTCATTGCTCTCCTCAAACTTACAGGTAGGTAGCCATCTTAACAGGGCGGGGGGGTGTCCAGGCAGCCAGCACTACAACTCCCACAAGGCACCCTTGTCCCACAGCTGAGCAAGATGGAGCACTCCCCCCACCCAGAACCATGTGGCAGCCATTTCATTGCTCTCCTCAACCTTACAGGTAAGTAGCCTTCTCATGCTCTCTTATCTCACCCCTGAGCAGGCTGGAACACTCCCCCCACCCAGAACCATGTGGCAGCCATATCATTGCTCTCCTCAAACTTACAGGTAGGTAGCATTCTCATGCTCCCTTGTCTCACCCCTGAGCAGGATGGAACACTACCCCACCCCCAGAACCATGTGGCAGCCATTTCATTGCTCTCCTCAAACTTACAGGTAGGTAGCCATCTTAACAGGGAGGGGGTTTGTGGATAGGCAGCCAGCACTACAACTCCCACCAGGCACCCTTGTCACACAGCTGAGCAGGATGGAACACTCCCCCCCAGAACCATGTGGCAGCCATTTCCCTCCACTGTGTGCAGGCACCCTGTCATTCTTCTCAAAATGCATGGAGCCATATGACCACAACATCCCTCACATGTCAGCCAACTCTGTATAGATCCAAATGTTACATCCAGTGTGCAGACAGCTAAGCGCATGTAACTGTCACAGAAATTACACTTTTTCTCACCAAGTCACATGTGAAGCAAATTCAGGGCCCATTCATGCTCAGCACAGAATGCAATGTGTAAGTGCCATGGTGTCAGAGCATGAAGGCCCATATGAACACAAAACATGCACGGTCAATCTGTCAAAAAAACAACAGTACATGATATGAAAAAACCTTTAAAATAATCAAATGTCTAGTTTTTGCATAGTTGAAACAGATTCTATGAAGAGTAAACAAAAACCACGCATTAGCAAAAGTTTATGTGCACCAAGTTGGTAGATGATGACATGTCCTTGTAAACACACTATCTGTACGTGTCCCATGGTTGCAATTTACATGTCACACTAATGACAAGTAATGTATGTACCGCATCATCATGTCATGATGCTGATACTCTTTTACCAATAACAAGTGATCGCAATGTAAACTGTTTGGCATATCAAATGTAACATCCAAAAGTCTGACACCAAGCCTGTGGAGTGTACTTAACTGACAATATAACCTATGTTCAACAGGAGATCCACAAGCAACTGCTGCTGAAAACACCAACAACCAGCAGAGCCAGTCTCCCCCCCCCGGAACGTGAACTCTCTGATGCTGATTCTCTATGTTTCTCGGATGAGGAGCAACAACCTGGCCCCTCAGGACTGCCAGGGTGCACTCCGTCTCAGGGCCTCATTGTCCCCACCACCACCCCAGTAACAACCACAGCGCTGACCCCTGCTACAACAGCCTGTGCGGCAGCCACCTCCACCATCACCACTGCTGCCTGCCACACTGTCCCTGCCCCAGTGGTTAGCAACACCACCACACAGTCCGAGGATGCCAGAGAGAGTGTGCGGGTGCGTCGACTCCCAGCACCAAAGGTCCGTGTCAGCAGGGCAGGTGGGAGGGCAACTGGGGGGCAATTACAGGAGGACACTGAGACAGAAGCCCTGGCCACCGTTGCAAGAGTCCTTGGTGCATACCAACAGAACCAGGGACAGATGGGCCAGGTTGTTGAAGAAGTGCGTGAGCTCCGCCTGCTGCTGAGGTCCATGGACACACGTATGGGCCAACTTGTGGATCTCATGGGCCAGCTTGTGGGTGTTCTGAGGGACAGACATGCTGCTGAAATGACGGCTCAACCCCCCTCCAGTGGCCAGCCTGCTGATACTCCCACCACCTCAGCTGCGGCCACAGAGAGGGGTGAGCTGCAAGACAATGACTCCTCAGACACCGCTGAGCCTGCAGCAGAGTCCCCCCCTCCAAACGCTAGAGGGGACGTCCGAGAAACACCACGGGAGGATCACATGGCAAAGCACCAACCAAAGCCAAGTCGCTGAGCCAGCCATGATGGCACTTGTGTTGCCCTGGACATTGACTTTGTTGATTATCTTATCCCACATTGCCATGTTGATGGCAGGAGTTTGTTGGACTGTGTGATTACATCAATGTGGTGACTACACTATTTGTCTCATTTACCATCACTGACAACTCATACACTCACTTTGCACAAATCTCATAACAACCACTTTAAATTTTACCAAAACCGATTTGAAAATAAACACTCTCTACACAACTATGCCTTTGTGTCAGTTCCATGTTTATCACAGTATGTACAATGTCAACTCAGATACCAAAGTACCACAAGCTCTGATTGTGATGAGGCATTGATTGGGTGAAGGAACCAGAAAGACACAAGAGAATGACATTTAGTTGTCAGGTGATGCCATTACAGCAACAACACACCACTAGTCAACACTGTGCAAAAGCCATCACACATAACAATGACTAACACCATCAACATAGACATGAGGTATGTGGAAAACAATACACTGTGCCACACACATCAGCCATTAGCAGTGAGCCAACAACAGTCAGCAGCCAAAAACCTCATCTATGCCTTGCCACTACCATCAAAGCCAACAGACAATGTCACTGTTGTACAATGTTACTTACACTCAAGGGAAGTAGTTGTCAATGAGCTGTTGACGCAGGTCAAAACCTTCCTCCTCTCCACTATCATCGTCACTGGGCATGTGTGGATTTGCAGCGGGGGGCATCTGCTGCTTATCATCGTCCAGGAGCAGGGGGATCTCTTTGCGCAAGGCCAGGTTGTGGAGCATGCAGCATGCAACTATGATCTGACACACCTTTTGGGGAGAGTAGAGTAGTGCACCACCGCTCTTGTCCAGACACAGAAATCGAGACTTCAGAAACCTAAAAGCACGCTCCACTACACGACGTGTCCTCCCATGTGCATCATTGTAGCGGACTTCCCCCGGGGTCCTTGGATTCCTCAGTGGGCTCAGCAACCAAGGCCGGTTGGGATACGCGGAGTCACCTAGGTGTGAGATACACAGACCAATTTAGTAATATAAACAGTTGACCAGAACAGCATGTCACACATACAGCACACTACTTGACTGAGCATACTCACCGACAAGCCACGCACGCTCCGGATGTAGATTTTCCATCAATTGTGGGATGATGCTGTTACGCAGTATGTAGGAGTCATGTGCAGATCCTGGATATTTGGCACATACATGGGAGATAATCATATCCGCTTGGCATACCACTTGCACATTAATTGAATGGTAATGCTTCCTGTTACGGGATATATGCTCACGTGCCTGTGGTGGAACTAGGCCAACGTGTGTGCAGTCAATAGCTCCAACAACATTAGGTATGTGTCCAAGGTCATAAAAATCACCCTTCACATCTGCCAATTCATGTCTCCTTGGAAAGTGGATGTAGCGGTCCTTGTAGGTCAACATTGCGGACAGGACATCACGCAGCACCGTCCTGAACATAGCTTGAGACATTCCACCGGTGATGCCACCGTGTACTGAAACAAACCAGTGGCAAAGAAATGCAGGGCAGCCATCACCTTAACTGTTGGCGTCAAAGCAGTCGGATAGGTTCTGTGAGACCTCAGATGGGGCTCCAACTGAGCACATAGCTCTTGAAGGGTAAGGCGATTCAGATGGAATTTCCTTATGATGTCCTCATCCTCCATGTTCGCCAGCACTGGGAAAGGCCGATGCACATTTGGTCATCTCCTACATATAATGAAAGAGGACACATGTAAATTCAATTCACAGATGAGATGTGGCAAACATCTTACATAATGATTAACACAGCACCAACATTGACAGGACTGTAACAACAGCTTAATGCACAAGTCACATGCACAGACACCTTGATCTCATGTAGTCATTCATGTGGTCAGGATGTACATACTAACTACTTCCAAATCAGAATCAGACTATGTGAATGGTAAATGGTACACTCCTACATCTTGTGTCACCAGCCCTGGGTGTACCTAACACCGCACATGTGGCAGACAGCAACACTGCTGACTTCTACATAGCTGCTGTACCTGCAACACCTTCTTGCTTTAGTCTCACTAAGCACAACATTTTTACACAATGAGCACAGTGTGTGTAAGCTGGTCAACTATCAAGATAAATACACCTTTGTTCACAGTGATATAGGCACATTATGTGGGCAGTCCATCATTACTGTGGGTTGAGGAGCCATTTAACACATTGACATGTTCACAAGTATGAGACTCCATTACACATCAAATCTGTGTACATGCACACAAATATCATATTTGACATGTGAGGAAGTACATGCCAATGCATGTACTCATGTGTTCTGACATGACATATGTGGGCATCATTGAGTTAAATGTCACACTCTCCTTTCACTTTCCAACCAGGTGCAACAATATAGTGTGAATGTATAGTGATCAGTGATGAAAATTGCCAAGTGGCAATTCAATGTGTCCATAGGTGCGGTAGGCGTGCTCCGCCACTGCGGTCATGGCCATTGGACACAATTGAAAGATGCTGGATTGCGGTAGAGACCACCTAGCCCCCTCGGTGTGACACCGCCAATGACAATGCCATGGCAGCCAATGGCAACTGCCATCGCGGTCGCGCAATACAGTTTTGATACTCACCGTAGGCGTGCACCACCACTGCGGTCACGGCCATTGGACACAATTGAAAAATGCTGGATTGCGGTAGAGACCACCTGGCCCCCGTGGTGTGACACACCAATGACAATGCCATGGCGGCTAATGGCAACTGCCATCGCTGTAGCGCAATACAGTTTTGAAACTCGCGCTAGGCTTCCACCGCCAGTGCGCTCACGGCCATTGGACACAATTGAAAGATGCTGGATTGCGGTAGAGACCACCTGGCCCCGCTGTGTGACACCGCCAATGACAATGCCATGGCAGCCAATGGGAACCGCCATCGCGGTAGCGCAATACAGTTTTGAAACTCGCGGTAGGTGTGCACCGCCACTGCGGTCATGGCCATTGGACACAATTGAAAGATGCTGGATTGCGGTAGAGACCACCTTGCCCCCGCGGTGTGACATGGCCAATGACAATGCCATGGCAGCCAATGGGAACCGCCATCGCGGTAGCGCAATACAGTTTTGAAACTCATGGTAGGCGTGCACCGCCACTGCGGTCACAGCCATTGCACACAATTGAAAGATGCTGGTTTGCGGTAGATACCACCTGGCCCCCACGGTGTGACACCACCAATGACAATGCCATGGCAACCAATGGGAACCACCATCGCGGTAGCGCAATACAGTTTTGAAACTCGCGGTAGGCGTGCACCGCCACTGCGGTCACGGTCATTGGATACAATTGTAAGATGCAAACCAGGCAGACCAATTGCATCAGCAGAGTACCACTGACACAACCCTAGGGGCCTATAAATGTCTGTGAGAGAGCCACACATGTCACTTGCATTCAGACTCTGCTGCCTGCCATTCATCACCACCAACTGCTGCTGTACCTGTACTCTGGACCCAGTGATGACTCGAACAGAGAACATCAGGGCCCGTCCCTTCACCACAGAGGAGCTGGAGGTCCTGGTGGACTTGGTCCTTGCCCAGTATGGGAGGCTATTTGGTGCTCCAGAGGTACTGGTAAGTGTCTGAGTAAAAGTTTAAGAGTGCTCAGAATGCTCACATGATGTTACTGTACAGTAGTATGTGCCTGTGAGTGCAAGCCAATGTTCATGCATCAATATTTTGCCAACAGCATGGTCCATACATGACCTAGCACTTAATGCACTTGAGTATGTGGGGAGGATGGCAACATAGACACTTGTGCAGCTCTTTTTAAGCCAAAAAAAACACATGTTGTTCTGAGACTAGGTAATGTAAATGTGTGAGACACTGCCTAGCATGCTGACTTCATGTCATTGGGGTGTGTAGCCTTGTTTCCACAGAACCCTGACTGCATTTAAGGATGGGAATGACATACTGTGTTTTAGCAGTTATACAGTTGCACTGCTGGTTTGAGAAACTCGAACTCTGAACACACATTCCCTGTGCTATGTGATGTCATAGTCCATTAAGTGTTCATATGCTCATTTATGACATTTCAAATGTAGATTGGCCCGAGGGTACTGGATAATGTGTGTACAGCTTTCAAATTGACACTCTGGAGATGTGTTCATCCTGCACAGGAGTACAATGCCTGAGTCTATCACTCTTGGTGGTAAATCACCTATGACACATCAGCTAAATGTGAGGTTGACATGTCATCCTACTATTGTTTCCATGATGTGTTGAGTCTCGCATGTGTATGCACTGTTTCTCCATTCACATTGTACATGCATGTGATGTATGTGATGGACCACGTTTATCCTAAGTGTAAGGCCCTCTGGCCTGCACAGTAACTGCCCAATGTTACAAGGAACCATCACTAAAATGACTGAGTAAAACATATGTGTTGTCCACCCCCCATTTTTTCCATGAGCTATCATAGGCCTGAGGAGTTCACAAGACAGGACTCCACCTTGTGAGAAGAGTGTGAGAATGTAAGATCAGGGACCTAAATGTGACCAACATGACACATGTAGCTATGCATGGTCAAGGACATTAAGGGGTGTGTAGTGTAGGACACAGTGAGTCTGACCACTACACATTATTTCCAGTGTAGTGTATGTCATGCTTACCCACATAGTGCATCACAGCTGAGGCCCATTATTACTGTTGTTTCTGTGCTGGCACTCTGCATGTGTATGAGATGGGCATGTAGAGTGTCCATCATCATAGATGTATACATAGCTATGATATGTGTTGATCCAAGTGTACTATGTGACATGCTGTATGGGCTCTGCTCTCCATTGATGTATTAGTGTGCTATGTATTTTCATGCTCCTGTACTGACACACAGTGGTACACAACACAGTGTCACAGAAACTTCTTCTTGTCCCCCATGCCTGCAGCTTAAGGTCCATCAGCGTAAGGCCATATGGAGGGCCATTGCCCGGAAGGTGCGGTCTCTGGGTGTCTCAAACCGACGTCATACACACTGCCACAAGAGGTGGGATGACATCTGCCGCCTGAGCAAAAACGTCACAGAGATGACACTGGGGGTGCTCCCTCGAAGTGGCAGGTTGGCGCGCAGGACCATGACAACACTAATGGCCCGCATCTTGACAGTGACACAGCCAGAGTTGGATGGACGCTTGAGGGCCCATCAGCAGCAAGTTGGGGGTAAGTATTGTGCAAAGTGTGACTTTGCGTATGTGTGACTGCATGAATCCCAGCCCTAAGCAAGTGCGGAACTCTGTGATGTCTCTAGTGTGATACAATGGCTTCTAAGTAGCCTCAGTGTTGAGTGCAGCGGTTCTGCATTCGTACCACATTTTGTTTCTCATGTGTTAAAACCCATGAACCTTGTCATATTAAATCGTCTTGCAATGTTTTCATGTCACATTGTATGAATGTTGTCTGAACTGAGACCTTCATACACAGGATAAGTCATTGTGTGAAGTGTGTAGCCCAGTACTCTTGTCAGGCTTGTGTATGCTGTGTGGCTAGCACAATAGTGTGCTCATGCTCATGTGTTAGTGGCTAGAGACAAGCACAGATGTGGACTCAGTGAGCAGTGAGTTGGGAAAGGTCACACCTGTCCCATGGGTCCTTTTTTCACAATGATAGAGAAGACAGCACCATTGCAAAATATATTAGCATGATAACAGCAGCATGGCATAACATGCTGTATTTCCTACCATGGTGACAGCAAGTGCACACAGGTGCTGATGGGGTAGATGGTGATGATTGCAGTGATGCATTGGCTGATTTGCATTTGCCATTTGTGCACATGGCAACTTTACTGGGATGGTTATGTTAAACATTGCAGGAATCGCTGTTAGCATGAGCTGAAAGCCATTTTGTTCTTGGCAGCCATTTTAGTTAGCCATGTGCTCGCCATGTGCTTTCTCCCTCTTCCAGAGTCTTGCACATGCTCAGAAAGGCCTAGCTGGTAGAATGCACCTGCTCCTAGTATAGAACTGTCAGGCTATTCTTACTGATGTAAGCAGTTTAGTCTCCCCTCCCACTTTGTGGAGCAAGCAAATTTTGTATACCCATATTAGTCAATAAGCATGCTTGTATGTGCCAGGACCTTCCCTTGATTTTATGCTGACTATGTAACAAATGCATATATAAGGACCCTGTTCTCTGCACTCCTTAGAATGCCTCCTACAGTGGCCTGCGGGTACCGTATGACGCAATCTCCCTCATCTGAGGTTATTAAAATATGTTTTTTGATATTACAGCTTCCGTGCCAATCTCTTCTTTGTTGGTTTAAAAGGACCAGGTGTATCAGTGAACCCCTAAAAAGGTTTTTATTTCTACAAAATGGCGCCCAAACGTGGGGCTCATCGGAGAAGCGGCTATCCAAGGGAGTGGTCTTGAAGGGAGACAGGAATCTACTGAGGAGTACAGGACAGGAATCTACTGAGGAGGTACCCTGCGCACAGAGATTGTTTGTCTTTCCAGCCCAGTATATTTCTGGTCTTCCTGATCTGATCCTCCAAGTGTTTGCCGCTCCCGACTGAGAACTTCTTTGGTGTGAGTATTCTAAAAAACGACCGTTAGGTCACTCAGAACTTGGCAGTTGGAAGCTGGAGACTTTGGTTTGGTAAGGTTGCTATAGCAACACTTTTGTTTGGAATGACTTGGCCAAGATTCTTGTTTGTTTGTTTGCTGCAGCAAATGAAGGCAGGTAATGAGGAGATTTTTCTCTAACTTTGAAAACTTGAACGGCACACATTGTGTTAAGTGTCACTTGGAGTATAATATTATATATGCTATAATATTCTTGACATGCCTGCTTCTAGCACACTTCGTAGAAAATGTTGCTGTCTTGGAGGTACCAATATGGATTTAGTAAGTACTCAGCTGACTCCCTCAGAGGGGATACCTAAATAGGTTTAGGTATAGTAAAAGATATTTCTTCCTTGGTGACTAAGTACCCCATGGAACTAAATATGTACAGAAAACGGATCCTGATCTGCGCACTTAGTAACATTCATAAGTGGTGATATGCAGAGCGCTTTTTGAGTGTTCTACCAGCCAAAACTGGCGAATTTGGTGTATTTTGGCTTCTTGAACATGGAACAGTCTTTTGGGCTGTTTTGGTGCAGTCTTTTGGACTACTTTTGAGAGCTCTTCTTGTAAATATGACTTACAATTAGTATTTACAAATAGTTTGATTTTGCGTACAGTCTGTAAGCTGTCCTAAGTGTTGATTTGTGGGTTAATTCTTTTTTTTTTTGTGTGTGGTTGTGGACTAACATGCTTGAAAGTACTTGTTTCAGTAAAATAGACTATGTTTTTTGTGTAAGAATGGCTAGCCTTAAGCGCGCTATGTTGTGTGTTATGAGTGTATGACCCCCTTCTGAAAATGTCTGGAATTAGCTAAATTTGGTTTTTGTTGTCATTCTGTTATGCAAATGTCATTTAAATTACTACATTTTAAAATTCAGGGAATGAATAATGTAACATATGCTAAATAGGTGCACGCTACCATTAAAATTGACAAAGTAAGAAACTATAGATATGTGCAAATTGCCACACTGGTAAAGATAAATCAGAATTCACATTCAATAGGAATAAAATAGGCCTCATAGAAAGGAAGGAAAAAACGAATTTGTGTGCTTTCACACAACTAGGACTAAAATGCAAAATGTTACAGTATTATCCTTATATATTAATATTAAAAGGCATTCACATCATCTGAGTGAATTGGTTGTTGCTGAAATAAACACGACATTACAGAACGATAGATTTGTGCTGGCTTGAAAGGCGTGAGATGTTGGCGCCTGCTGGTCAGAACACAGCTGTGTCAACAACACATGGCTATTCTTGGTCCCAAGCCACAAGGAAACTGCTGAGTCAACTAGATTTTAAGTTAGTGCAAACACGGTATAAAGGCGTGCATTAAAAACTGCTGATTTTAAAAGTCAGAAAAGACAGTTTCATTATTTTGGATAACAGAGAAAAGATTAAAAGGGATTTTCTTTCTTAATGCTTTTTTACACGAGCACGTCCGTGGTTCTGATGTTAAATAATTACTGTCCTTTAAAAGTGACGCAGACTTTTCATGTTTCAAGTAAGGCTTCTGTGCTTAGAGTTATAAATGAATACATTTAAAGGTGATAGGAAAGGAATGAGGCTTGCTTTTCATACGTGGAACCATCAAAAGGGTTGGTGATCAATATTTAAAAAAAAAGGAGAATTTTGATTATATGAAAAAAAAATGTTTATTTAAAAATGATTGCCCTAAAATTGTTTTTGATCTTTGTAATGTCTGATAATCATACTATGAATAATATATAGTTCCTAGCATCAAAGTTGTATTTGAGTAGCACTTTACCATGATGTGGGGAGTGCAATGTGAAATTTCACTTTATCCAGGCATATAAAAACTTATTTTTTAAGGGTGTACCTTATACATTTCTGATCCCCCATCTCTGGGATATCTAGAGCACACCCTGGGGATCCCTAATATGCCAAAATATTGTAGGTTATTCATTTTTAAGTGCCCCTACCACCAAAGTCGAAATTGGGCAAAATTCACTATTTAAAAGCAGTTCTGCCACTCAGGGCAGGTTTCAAACTGATCTCAGGCTTCAGTAATGCACACATGCAAGTACAGACCAAACAGCTGACCTCTAACCTGCTAGAAAAGCACACCACACACTGCACACACATGAAAATGAGTATACAGAAACGCAGCAGAAGTTAGATCCTACCTTTAAAATTATTAGACGGACAGGACTGCCTTTCAGCTGTGATTCTCCAGAGTTGCTTTGAATTGGAAAGACCGCATGGAAAGCCTTGCACAAAAATGGGACAGCTGGTAAGGGTCACAGGTCGAAGTTCTGCATTTAGCAACCTAGCAGGGCTAAGGGTAAGGTTTGCTTTGACACTTCGACCTCCGAAAAGATTTTGAAATAAGAGATGACAGCGCAGAGAGAGGAAGAGAAGTTTTGCTTACTATTTTTGGCAAAAGCGAGTTTTGCGCAGTTATATGAACAGAAGGAAAAGCAGTGACGTATGTGGGCCCTGAGTAGAGCATAGCTCTGCCATGTATATAAAAATAATGGTTTTAGCTTAAAGATTACTGTGCAAGGGCTGAGATAAGGAGGCAATGGATTTTAGTTTGCATACATGCGCCCTCATGTTAATCTAGTACAATTGCTGAAGGAATTGGTAGTTAGTTATTAACGCTTTCTAAAGTTAACTCAATGTGCTTGTGTTAGGCTGAATCAGAAAATAGCCACTTTCTACGATATCTCCTACAAGTTTGTTTGTGCCCAGTTGCCACAAATAGGGGTAGATAGTGTTGACAGAAGGTAAACCTGTTTTCAGGTTTTCCTACTGTCAAAATGGGGGAAGGAGGTTAGCTCCTGGGCAAATTAAGGGTAGGCAAATTTATGTTTTCTCTCTCTTTTTCTCACTCTCTCTTGAGTCTGTCTAAGCTGTCTAGGCCATGAGACATTTAATTGGCTATTCAATAATACTGTTTTAAAATTGTTAGAATTAATAAAATGATTAAAAATATGCCATGTTACTGCCCATCCTGTATGAAAGAAAGAGTAGAACAGATTGATGTTCCCTTATTTGACCTTTAAAGGGAACTGTATAGTGGGGGTTTCTGTTAAAAAATCTCAGGTGACAACACCATTATTGTTTATGTTATTCTCATGTTATATACAGTTTTGCAAGGGAATTGCTAGTCTTTTATTAGTTAGTTTGTGTAAATAAGCTGACAGCCCTTGTTAGAGCTGATGTTGCATAGTCCGGATCGTAAAAAGTAGAATGCAGGAAAGACGCCCATGTGATCCTTAGCAAACATTTTGAAGGAAAATATTGTTTTATAGGAGTTTGTTTGTCACAACATGTTCTGCTGGAGAAATTTATGTACCCCCTATGTTGAGTTTTTTTTTTAGTTATTTATGAAATAAGAATCCCTGTTAAATTAGCAGTTTTAGATTTTCCTGCTGCACCTATAACATGAGAGCATGGTCCTAAGCATAAAATGTAGGTGTCTTTACGTAAGAGAAATTATTTTAGAAGTGTCTGCAGTCCTGTACAAGTAATGCAAGGTTCATAAGTAGAAGTGTAGAAAAGTTCCTTTTTCTTGAGGTTCTTCAGATGAATAATATAGGAATACACAAATGTAAGGATTTGGAGTATGTCTGTATTGTTTTTCTCTTTTCCTCAGAATTTCGTAAATGAACACATACTTCCTTGGCTGCTTGGGATTGGGAGAAACAAATCAAATCGTGTAACGTATTACTCTTGTCAGTTCACCAAAAAGTTCCTTTTATACTTGCCAATAGGTCTAGGGTTTTTTACTCTCAGATAGATGAAGTGGTTCTTGGGTGCCTTGCTAATATAAGGCGCCCCAAGACTAAGGAAGTATTCTGAGACTATCCTCTCTGTTGATAGATTATTTCTGTGCCTTGTCTAAAGACCTTTTGTTCTGCCCACCAATAGATATTTGCTGCCCTACAACCATTGCCAGAAGGGCCCGGACATCAGATCCAGCCTGGGAGTCAGCGCCAGTCCAGCTTGGAGTCAAGATAAAGGGAACCAGCACAGGCGTTGCTGGCAACTAGGACCTCAGTGAAGGCCGGAAGCACTGGGACGTGAAGTGTGTACCCCTGCCACTGTCTTGGGCGAAAGACGGGGTCACAAATCAGGATGGAGAAATCTTTGTGTGGATCTAGTTTTTGATGCCCAGCTGAGAGAGTCACAGACCGACAAGGACGGCAAGGAGGCTTTTGCTTGAGGTGACCCCCTTTGAAACAAGGGTTGCTTCAGGCCTTTGAGTCCTGGTCCCCAAGTGAATGCAAGTTTGCACCTCTGTTTGTTGATCAAGAGATGCCTGAGCACACTGGTTACACTCTGTGGCCCCAATAAAAGAGCAGTGCGCCAGCGGAGCAATACAGGAGTTAAGGAAGGACTTGAGTTTAGGGTACAGGTGCTGTGTCTCTGGTGCTTGTTAGATTAAAGTGAAGAAAACTGGTGCACTGCCTGAGACACTGGACAGGATCGTTGAAAGACTTTTTCTTCTCAAACTGGGCCGTGATTCTTGAGTTGCGAGTTGTGCAGCTCCACTGTGGGAACAACAAGAGCCTGCCTGTGAGGCTCAAATGGACACAGGGAGAAGACTCCCCTCTGGCTGGTTGTACAGCAGCTTCAATTTCCCAAGGACTCTTTTTTTGTTAATAATGTACCCCTTTGGTCGTCCCATTTTTGAGGAGGAGCAGCCCTTTGCGGCTCCTCGTCCTAATTCCTATGGCCCTGTGTGGTCCTCCTGGTCCCCCGGAGCCAGGATTGTTTTTGTAATAATATGTCTGACTGCTTTAATATTTGTATTAGGAGTAATGTTTATTCTGCACGAGAAAAGTTCATCTGAGCAGTTGACAAATGTTACTTTACTCTTTCCTTGAGTATATTAATTGATACTTTAGCCCTCATAAAGGAAAAAATGGAAAAGTCTATTGAAAATGTTTTTATTAGGTATGTGCTGTTGGCTATTCTGAAATTGAAATAGATGGTCACTGAAATACATCAGAGCCCTGAAACTTAGAATTAGACTAGATGGTTTTGGGATTTGCTTTCTGCTTAGGGTTGGAAAAATATTGAGATTTCTGTTTGAGATAATAGTCATTACTCTCTCCTGCTACCTGTATGATCCAATGCTCTGTTCCCTTTGTACTCCTGCTTATACCTTATATATACCCGCTTAATGAAATGTTTAGAATGTAAATGCCCACCTAGCAATGGATTAGGATAGTGATGAATTTATGAGAATAAATGTGCAAAATATTTTCTATGTTCCTTCTAGATCATAGGAATGTCTTTAGCTCATGCTAAAAGGACCATCTGTTAAAGATTGCAGGAATCACTGTTAGCATGAGCTGAAAGCCATTTTGTTCTTGGCAGCCATTTTAGTTAGCCATGTGCTCGCCATGTGCTTTCTCCCTCTTCCAGAGTCTTGCACATGCTCAGAAAGGCCTAGCTGGTAGAATGCACCTGCTCCTAGTATAGAACTGTCAGGCTATTCTTACTGATGTAAGCAGTTTAGTCTCCCCTCCCACTTTGTGGAGCAAGCAAATTTTGTATACCCATATTAGTCAATAAGCATGCTTGTATGTGCCAGGACCTCCCCTTGATTTTATGCTGACTATGTAACAAATGCATATATAAGGACCCTGTTCTCTGCACTCCTTAGAATGCCTCCTACAGTGCCCTGCGGGTACCGTATGATGCAATCTCCCTCATCTGAGGTTATTAAAATATGTTTTTCTTCTTTGTTGGTTTAAAAGGACCAGGTGTATCAGTGAACCCCTAAAAAGGTTTTTATTTCTACAGTTAGACTCTGTGATTTAAATGCGATGTAGCTGAAGCTGGCTATTGTGAAATTGTTTTGGCACTATGGCTTAACATGGTTGGATGTGATCTGTGTGTATGGCAAATTGTGATGTGACTGAGGTGTTGTACAGTAATTTGTAAAATGATAATGAGCAAAGGTTACTCAGAGTGTCAGTCCTCAGTATGTGTGCATTGTGGAGGGGTGTCCATGTGCATCAGTGCATGCTGAAGTTGTGGCTAAAGCTTTTAATCAGTGAGTGACTTTTTGGCACAATTATGTGTCCTCAATGTCATCAGTCAGCACAACGTAGGGATGTCATATACCAGACCCTAGGTATTCTCACACATTAGCTGTCCTATTGGAGTCCACCAACTTCCTCATCAACTCATGACACTATCCTGCCTTGGATCTATGAGGGCCTGTCAGGCACTTGTGGAGATGTTGGTCTGTGACATGTCACAACCTATGAAGGCCTTGCATTTTTTTTCCCATTCTCATGCTATTGTGCATTGTACTTGTGACTACACTGTTACATGGGGCTCGTTATCACTTCATTAACAAAAAAGATGTGGCCTTGTGACATATGCTGCAGTGGGAGTGTCAGAGACATCAACTGGCAGTGCAAAGCAGTGAGCATCATGTTAGTGTGCATTTAGAAATGTGTGCTGTGCACATCAAATTAATTGTAACATCTACACAGCTGACACCAATGGACAACTGTAGTTGTGCTTCAAGGCCCAACATGGTGGATTTCAGGAGGTGATTGCCCTTGCAAAAGGACATATTTGACTTGGTATCTGTGGTGTTCCATGAAATATACTCCATATGTGACAGAGACAACATGTTTTGATGTATAGCTATTTTACCTACAGGCACGTATGTGTGCCTACAGACAATTGTATGTGTGGTTACAGGGAGGCACAGGCTCAGCTATTTGGCTGTGTCTACGCAACATGGAGCATGAATATCAACTATGCATGTTTCCATGCATCAGCTGATGATTGCATAAATGTGGCATATGCTGAAAGTACATGGAGTAGTTCAACATGGGAGTATCATTTGCAGGATCTGAGTTTTAATTGCATATGATGTTTGTGAGTATGGCACTATACTGAATCTATGTCTCTGTCTCTTGCAGCATCTACCGAGGGCAGGGAAGGACGGGGGCCCGACAGCATTGGGGAAGCTACTGGCACACAGGAGTTCAGTGACACTGACGGGACCAGCACCTCGGAGGGGGACAGGAGTTCCCTGGATTATTCCCGCCCCGAAACACCAACCTCCACATCTTCCCAGTCCAGTGGTGACTCCTCAATGTTGGGGGGCACCGGAAGTTCCAGATCTGCATCTTCTTCTGCCACACCTCGTCCAGTGCCCACCCTTCCGGATGGTCCCCCAAGTGCTGTCCGTGCCCGCAGCCCTAAGAAGGTCAGAGTCTCCTTCCCCCCAGGCACCGCTGCTACTGCCCCTGTCTCCCCTGCTGCCCTCAGTGTGGAGGCCGTAGAAATTTTGCAGCCGCTGTGTGTGGGTCAGACTGCTCTCCTGAATGCCCTCCAGGATCATGGCAACAAGTTGTCCCAGGTTGTTGCGTTCATCGAGGGCATTCATTCGGACGTGGGTGGCCTATACCAAACTGTCCAGTCTTTGTCCTCCACAGTGACGGCAGCCATTCAGCAGTCCCAAACTCCCAGTCCAGCTCCTGTCCCTTTGGCAACCACCCTGCCAGTGGCCCCACCTGACCAGAGTACACACACGCTAGAGCCCTCAGGCACCCAGTCATCCACACGCAGCACACAACCTCAGCACTAAGCATACCAGACACCATACACCATCACCACAACCCAAAACGAGCACACATGACCGCAAGACAAAAAGCCCATCACAGGACACTCAGGGACAAATGGCAAAAAAGCATGCATCCACATTAGATTCTTCCAAAACATCACCATCCAAGGACACTCCCATCCCCACACCTGATCCCAAGGACACACAGACACTTGCCCTGTCTGCAGTGAACCTGGTGCCTGCCACGACTAAGCCCAAACACATTCCAAAGGTAGTTTCACCCAAAACGTCGACTCCCACCCACACCCCTGTGAAGCATGGACAAGAGAGAAAAGTGGGGAGTGTACATCAACAACAGGGGATGCAGGGCAAAAGGCAAGGCCACCCCCAGCATACCACCAGGTCCAGCAAATCCACACGTGGAGAGCCACCTGCACCTGCTACACCTTTGGGGAAGAGTGAGGCTGTTGTGCCCACCTCACTTCTCACTCCGGCCAAGACACTTGTGGGATATCGGATCCCCAAACAGTTGAGACCCAGCCCTTCACATTCACCCTCAGCCACTGAGCCTCCACACAGCATGTCTCCACCTCCCCGTGCCACCACTCTACCCGGTCCAAGCAGCCCTCAGGCTCCCACATCCATGGATCCCTCTACATCAGCCAGTTCTCTCCCTCCCAGGTCCAGTCCTCCATCTGGCCCCGACAATCAGCCCCCTCCCAGTTCAACTTCAAGCCAAAGTTGAAACCAAGTCCCCCTCCCCACACCATTTCTCCAACAGCGGTGCCTGGACTGTCCATTCGAAGCCCCTGACCTGTGGTGATTCCCATGGCAGTGGACTGTGTTACCTATTTGATGTGCAAGTTTACATGCACACATGTGCAGACTTGAAATTTGGACTGGCCAATGGCCTTGATGTTTTGCACTTTTGATGCCTATGCAGAGTTTATGTAATAAAGACTATTACTCATGTTGTGAGCTTTGTCGCTGCCCTTGCTAATGATGCAGTGCAATGTATGTGTATATGTTCATGTGACACATGCTCTGTATGCCACATTCACATTGGCATATACTTGATTTTCTTTTTCAGAGGTTACCAGAGGTTACAGGCACTTTTGTGCTTCTTGACTCAGAGGCTTGAGGGGGCACTGATGGTTGTCTGTGGTGATCTAATCTTATCCTAATAATTCTATTGTCAGGTCTCCAATTTTGTACACGTCATATTTGGATGCTGTACCACAACAGAAGAGAATTCTATCCACAGGATAACTTGCGTGGTGGACAGGGTCCGTCATATCTGTGGGGTCTATCTTGATGTGTGAACAGCAGTGTAGATGTGTAGTCATCTTGTGTAGGCCTGGCTTCATAGTCACATGGGTACATTTGAATGTGTGCAGTTGAGTAGTCATACTGTGTGATTGGCCTATCATTGGCAGAAGTGTTGATGAGTATGTGCCCCTGAACACGACACCTACACACATGTATGATCCAGGTAATGAGTGCCTGTTTGTTTACATTGACAGACACGTGCTTCAGATAGTGGGCACATGTAGGAGTTGTTGGTTGAGCACTGTGCAGTGTGTCGGTATGACCTTGCAGTCCTGGGGTACACCTACTTGTTGTCGCTGTCAGTTGTGAGTATGCAGAGTGGTTCACTGCAATGTCCATGTTGTGGTTTGTTGATCAGCCATGGCTCTTGCTTACGTTTGTGCTCACTGTGCTGACCTGCTCAGGCAAACTGACATTATAAGTGACGTTTCTCATACATTGGCGTCACTTTACATCATTTGTTGGACAAGTATGTGGTATTGAGAGTAAGACCATCCCCAATGGGGGCTTTTGATGGCTGCACATTGTGAGTTACTCCTCTATGTGTTTTTGCTCTGTACACTCCTCACCTGTCCAATACTGATGTACACACCACTTCAGTCTAATGTCTTCCACCCCATGCCTTGCCAGTGTGTGACCCCCACCACCACTTCATAGTGTGACACTATACTGTGGGAGGTTGATCTGTGTCCAGGACCAATGTTCCACTCAGGACTGTTTCACAATTTGTTATGTGCTATTTTCTTCTACTTGATTCCAGTCATGGTTGCTCATGTACAATGCAGATGTTTGTCCAGCATGGTCCTCTAGCCATGTTCCATGCATCTGTGTTTTCCAGAGATGTGCAGCAGTGGGTGATAGCTAAAGTGTATGTGTGTTTGCTGAGGTACTGCTACCCATCCTGAGTGTGATGTGATCTGTGCCCTGTGATGATTTGTGGTGTTGACGTTCATGGTGGAGCACTCAGATATGTGTGATACTGGTTTTGTTGGTGTTGACACACTGCTTACTGTACATGCACTGCTGTGAGTGTATGTTGCCTTGCCCTTGCCTAGTGTGAGTCCCCCTGATGTCCAGCTGAGTTTGCTATGTGATGATTTTGTATGTGCATACGTTGTGTATTTGTTGTTGATGGATGCAGTCTTTGGCCTGTGTTGGCTCTTTCCACTGACAGGTCCATATGTGTGTAATGTTATATTTGCATGACATTGTGTGTGAGGGGGCAAGATGGCGACCGTCTCAGCGGTCGAGTGAGCTGACCACTAACTCCCTCCCTGCTAAACCCTCTCCCTTCGTGATTTTGGACGGCGTCTGCACGAGGAAAACTGATGGGGAAGTGAAACTTACCGGTTCCGGTGCCCTGTGTTGATGATCTGGCGATCGTGGCTCTGGCTGTGGGGGGTCCCGCTCCCTTGTCGGTTGGCGTCTCGCATTATCTATTCTCCGGCAGCTCCTCCAGCTTCTCCTGCTTTGTTTCTCGGGGCCGCTTCACTAATGCCGCCGAAGACAACTGCCAAGAATTTCAAGGTGTGGGGGCAACCGGCCGGCTCTGGCAGTCCGGGGAAATCCGCTTCGGCTCGCGACGGAGGAAGCCCAGATGGTGGGAGACGTCGCTTTGCTATGGAGACGCTGGGCTCTGGGGAACGATCCAAGGCGGGTAGAAACGGTGCTGTCACCTGTGGAAAGCAGACTGTCCCCGCGCTATTCAAGGCACAAACGGTGAAAAATAAATCGGCAGTAGGGGCTAAAATCACCGGGAGAGCTGGTACTCCTCTATCTGCTCATGAAACTGCCCCCGAATCTCTGGTCGCTGTAATAATATTGACAGACCTGACCCAGGGTAAGACTGCCGAAAGAGATACTGCTGGGGGGGGTACCGGATCAAGGGATGGAGTGTTCAAGCGCAGACAGTCTCCCAGGTGGGGTCGGGGAGACTGGAAGTTTGATAGATGTTCCCCCCCCCGGTGGCTATAGATGATACAATGCTCGCACAGCAAGGCCAGTGCATTCTGGTAGATGGAGTTCTTTCAAGCAATGGCCCGGCAACAGGGGCTTTGGATCTGACTCATCAAGACAGTGAGGCTTGTCGGAAGGAAGATAACTTACCATTTGGCAGGGAGGAGGACGCTGCTGACAAATTATTTTCTTTGTCAGACCATTCTAACTCCTCTGGTGATGACAGCTGTGACAAAGACTGGGCTCGGGAAGAAAGGGATACCAGCAGTTTACATTGGGAGGAAGAGAGTGATAAGTCCCTGTTTAATCCTGGAACAGTCAGGAAATTGAGAGACCAATCTGCTTTTTCTGTGCCGGCCGAGGGCGCGGTCGGTCTTATGACTTGGGACTACTCCTTCTCGCCAAATTTGGAAGGAAAGGAGAACCCGGAAAGCATCGCATTACCTGGAGCGGCCAGTGCCAACCCTAATGATCCTGAAGAAATTACACTTGCTACAATATATCAGGTGATTATGGCCCATCGTGAGGAAACAAGAGCCGAGAGTTCTCGGACACAAGGTGCGTGCAGGAAACTGCAGAACTCCATCCGCAGGATCGCTAAGATGTGTTCTGACTTCGCAGCCAGAATCGGAGAGGCAGAAACTAGAATTTCTCAGCTGGAAGACGAGCTGGCCGCACAGAAAAATCTGACTGAGTCAATGCAATCTACAAGGGATGATACCTTGCTGAAACTAACTGATCTTGAAAATCGGGCAAGGCGGAACAACCTGAGAATTCTGGGTATTCCTGAGGGCAAGGAGGGTGCAGATGTCCGCCAGTTCGTGATCGAACTTTTTGAAGAGGCTTTCCCAGATCTTCAACATTGGGACTGGAAAATGCAATTGCAAAGGGCTCATCGCTTTCCTTTTAATCAGCAGAAAACAGAGGCCAAGCTGATAGCCGGCCACGTGCCATCCTGATCTGTCTCAATAATTTTTTGGCCAGGGAAGCCTTATATGATCTTGCTAGGCCAGATCGGAAAAGGGCAGGTAAGGGGTGCGATTTTTTTGTGCGCCCTGACTTCTGTCAACGGACAGTTGAAAAGAGATGGCTACTCCGTCAATTAATCCCGGCATTTCAGGCAAAAGGAGCTCAGGTCTTTCTGGTCAACCCTGCCAAATTGAAGGTGGTTTCTCAGGGGCAAACGCATTATTTTCAATCGGAAAGTCAAGCAAAAGATTTCTTGCTCTCACTAAAGCCATCTTAGGGTCCTCTATTTTTTAATGTGTTTCGTATCGTATTTGGGAGGGCTGATCTAGCTGCTATCTCTGAACCTTGGGGAGGCCTCCTCTTGCTTGTTAACCTCTGTTGGTTTTCCCCTTTTTTCTCTTTTCTTTTTGTTGGTGATTCTGTGTCTGTCTTTATTCATCGCATGGTATATACTGTTAGGAGGGGAGGGTCTAGCTTAGTGGAGGGGGGAGGGTTAGCTCAGCATCACCAGGGACTGTTGGTCCCCATGCCTCATGTGGAGGGAGGTGGGGTGGGTAGAGGGGTGAGGGCTTCTGGTAGAAGGGGGGTAGGGTTGGGGGATGTGGTTGAGGGTGAGGGGTGGGGGGTAGGGGGTGAGGTTTGGGGGGGTACACAGTTATTTTCTTATATGTACAGTTATGGCAATAGTCAGCATCCAGACAAGGAAGCTTTTTTCATATTCTGTTTAGGAATTTTCACGGAAAAATGTCTGTATCATTACGTGTTGAGATTTGCATTATGTGAGGATGGCGGATAGGAATAGCAACATTCAAATTTGTTCTTTAAATAGCTGTGGCCTTAACGATAGGAAAAAAAGAGGCTTGCTCGCCAAGCTTATTAGGTATATGCGGATTGATGTATTATGCCTCCAAGAAACACATATTCCTTGGAATAATCGTGGGTGGTTAAAGGATTTGGGTCTCAATCTCCTTGCAAGCTATCGTCAAGCTACGACCACACGAGGGGTAGCTATTTTGGTTAGGCATGGTATATTAATTAGTAAGCGAATCAAGGAGGACAATCTTGGTCGATGGGTAATTATGGAAGCTGTCATTAAGGGCATTCTGTTTACTATTTGCTCTTTGTATGGGTCAAACTTGGATGAGCCAGAAATCTTGGATTTTCTGAATATAGAATTGGCCTTATGGCCCTCTCCGGTAGTCCTTTGTGGGGATTTTTAATATTCATCTGAATAGCAGTTTTAATCTTTTCAGCAATGCTCCATATCAGGGTAGAAAGTGCAAGACTTTCAGGGCTCTACAGGGACTTTGTTGGGAACACGGTTTGGTTTGCATAGACATCGGCAGGCGAAGCCCGGGTACACTTATTTCTCAGCTCCTCACCATAAATTTGTCCGCTTGGATTATTTCTTTGTTTCCAATCAAATTGTAGACAGGGATAATTGTAAGCTCTTGCCAAGCTTAACATCAGATCACAATCCGTTAGTAATTGAACTCCCACTCAGTAGTTCGTTACAATCTGCCACGACTTGGACATTTGACAGGAAGTTATTGTTAGATCAGACATACTGTCTGCATATGGCCAGATGGATCACAGAGTTTTTTAGTAGAAATAAGGGTACTGCATCTGAAACAGTAGTTTGGGATGCCTTTAAAGCGTCAGTACGGGGTGAGACCCTCGGTTTCTCCCTTTATCAACAGAGGATGGTAAAAGAGAAGATTAACGGCTGGGTGAGTCAGCTCCGGAAAGCTGAGGAAGAGCTTATTCGAGCAATTGGGGATCTGCAGAAAATGGAGGAATGTCAGCGGCAGATTGCTGTTGTAAGAACCGGGATACACCAACATTATGGGGATGAATTGGCTATTAAATTTGCACAACATACGAGTTCGGGGAAAATACTGTTAGATTGTTGGCGAAACGCTTGCAACAAAGGGGAGTTTCCAATAGAATTTGCCGAATTAAGGATCAAATGGGTCAGATTCAGGACCTGCCTGCAGAGGTTCTGAAGGTCTTTTGGGACTTTTATCAGGAGCTTTATACAGCTGAGAGGGACGTGGCAGCAATGTCCGCCGAGGAATTCCTTCATGACTATGCAACCCCTAAGATCACCCCGGAACAGAGCGAAATGCTGTCTGCCTCGATTACGGGGGAAGAGATCGAACTTGCTATAACTTCTTTGGCGGCCGGCAAAGCTGTCGGCCCGATGCATTACCTGTGGAATTTTATTGCACATTCCGGCAAATCCTTCGAAGCGAGTTTGAATCTTTGTTTCAACTTGCCCAGAGGGGTCAGATTCCCGATTCTTGGCGCAAAACCACCATAGTAGTCTTTAAAAAAAAGACAAACCCGAGCTCTGCCCCTCATCTTATAGACCTATCTCTTTGATCTGTGCTGACAGTAAGATCTATTCTAAAATAATTGCTCTAAGGCTCGGCAAGGTTATCACCCCATTGGTGTCCATCCGCCAACACGGGTTTATCCCGGGTCGAGATACATCGGACCATGTTAGGCACGCAATAGCCTTGTTTGATTGGGCTCAGGCCACAAAGACACCTTTTGGGATGATCCTGTTGGACGCGAAGAAAGCATTCGACAGGGTCTCCTGGGGGTTTCTCTGGTCGGCGTTACATGTAAAGGGGTTACCTAAGGAATTTATTCAAGCAGTACAGGCCCTTTATGTATCTCCTGAGGCCCGCATCCGTATTGCTGGACAGGAATCCAATTCATTTGCTATTAGCAGAGGAACCCGTCAGGGGTGTCCCTGCTCCCCGTTATTATTCTCAATATATATTGATCCTTTTTGTAATAAATTGGATACTAATACGCAGATTAAAGCGGTCATGGTCAATGGGGCTGTCTACAAATCATTAGCCTATGCTGATGATATTGCTGTTTTCACGACCGATATAAGATCTGCTCTTCCGGCAGTGAATGATGTGGCGAAGCAATTTGGCTCCGTCTCGGGTTATAAGTTAAACATTGATAAAACCCAAATCATACATTCGGATACCTTGCTCCCGGAAGATATCCCAACTGTTTCTGTAGCAACTTATTTGGGAGTGAAGATCACGGCATCTGTGGAGCATATACCGGAGTTAAATATTTTGCCGATAATAAGGAACATCGAACATCGATCAGACACTTGCGAGATTAGACCATTTGCATCTTTCTATGCACGGCTGGTGCAATGCCGTTAAAATGCTGATTTTTCCAAAAATGTTATACTTGTTTCGGACCATACCCCTAGAATTTCCGGCATCTTGCATCACTAGAGCTGAAAGGGTATGTGTTAGATTTTTATGGGGGTATCGTAGAGCCAGACGGGCAGTTAAGTGGTTGATCTTACCAAGACTTAGGGGGGCTGGGGACTACCCTCCCTAATCCTATATCACTGGGCAGCACTACTACATCAAATGGGGATATTGTTGGTCGGGGCTAAGGCAGTAGTTCCCGAAGCTGTTAGACCCACCATTTATGAAGTCTTACTTGGTGAGGATGCTCGGCAATGCTTAGTTAAAATTCTAGAACCGAGTTATTACAAGAAAACTAAATTTAAAATTATTCAATCTGCTTACGGTATCTGGAAAAAGATACGGCATAGGCTTGGTATCTCGAATATTAATGTTTATACCCCTTTCTTGGCATATGGGCTTTTACCGCCAATTTTTCAAGACCAGATCACTGCTAGTTGGGGGGTATCAGGAATTAATGTTCTGGGGATCTCTTTCGGGATGGCCAAATTGCTTCGTTTTCCAATCTACAAGAGAAATTTGGGCTCTTTAAGTTTTTACAGATCAGGAGCTTTCTGGGTAAAACTAAGTCACAAGTGGGTGCTAAGTTTGGGAAAATACCCCTGGTTGGCATTATTGGGACTAGATCCCGGATTGGGAAAATATATCAAACGCTGCTGGCCGGTCTCCCTGATGATTTGGGTACCCAGAATGACAGATGGGCCAGGAAGTTTGGTCAGGAAGGTATTGACTTAGAGGCGTCTTTGGAATTAGCTAACCAGATTTTAATAACTGGCAGCTTGAGGACTCAACATTTCATGTCGGTCTTTGACTTATATTACACCCCGGGGAAAATTTCCAAATGGCCTGGGTCACGGGGTAATTCATGCAGTAGGTGCGGGCATGGGCGGCTGATACGATCCACATGTTCTTCGCTTGTCCCAAGCTTGCTAAATATCTACAAGACATTGAATTTTTTCTGAACCAGATTCTTGGCAAGCCGATATCAATAACACCTGATTTAGTCATTTTGGGGATAGATGGGAATCAGGGTAGCACGGATCGGACTGGATCTGAAATCGGACTAGTATTTATCGCAATGGCCATTGCTAGAACTTGCATTACCTCTCAATGGATCAGCCCTGATTCCCCTACATTTATAAACTGGAGGGCTAGGTTGCTAGCCACTTATAACATGGAATCGGCTGTATATAGACTGAAAGGTCGCAGGAGACGTGAAATGGGGAGGAAAATATGGGAGCCAATCACTAGCTGGATAGGGTAAACAATTTATTCTGGCTCCTCCTGCTCAATGATTAATGTCTTTTTTCTTCTCCTAGTATGGAAATTTCTGGATTTTGTATCGGTTTAGGCTTTTTTTCTGCTGTGTTATATATATATATATATATTTTTTTTTTGTTAACTCATGACAAGGTCTTTCTGAATGTGAATGTAACATTTTGTTGTATGCTATGCCATAACTAACTGACAATGATTCAAATAAAATAAAATTAAAATAAATAAATAAAAAAAGACATTGTGTGTGAGGAGTTTGTGTATTAGAATACATTCAGATGTGTGTAGAATTTGTTGTGTGCATTTCTTGTGTGACTGTCACATGCAGCAATGTGGGGTCTTGTTCATTGGCTTGTTTTGAGTGCACAATTGTGCAATGGCCTCCTATATTTGAGCAGTCACTTGTCAGGAGTGTGCATGTGCATGCTTGTGCTACACATTGACACCATGCTCACTTGGTAACTGGTGGAGTGTATATGTCTGTGTTTGCAGCTTTGTCCTATTGCACACAGTTAGTGTTCATGATTGGCATTTGATCATGTATTTTTAGATTGGGTTGGGTGATGGTGTCTGTGCAGTTGGCCAGAGTAAAAATGTTATCTATTCCTGTGCTGTCTAGGGTCACATTGCCTATCCACTGTTTGCCTACACATGGGTGAGCTTGTTGGACTTCTTTGGATGTCGTTTGTGAGACATGTGTTTGGCAAATGGTTTTTGAACAGCATTGGTTCAGACATCCCTGAGTGGGATTCTGATATTTGTAGATACACACCAGGGTGTGGTATTGGTTCTCAGGAAACTCACAAGACATTATTTGCACCTTTATCTGTTTTTCTTACAGGTGTGGAGTAGTGAAGGTGTGAGATGGGCAGATGAGGGGTATGTGTGAAGGTCATACTTGGGTTTGACAGTCAGGGAGTGTGACAATGAGCCATGAGTGTTGTGCTGGTGGCATGCACATGTCAAGGGAGTTGACACAGATGTGGGGCTGATCACTGTATGGCTTATGACAGTTCCTCAATATACACAAAAGTGCACGGGTCCAGAAAGAGCGGTGTGAAGTGCAACAGGATCTACTCAACCATGTACTGGAGGGGGAATCCCTTTAAGGACGGTTCCCCTCACACACCAAAGGTGTCATGCTTCATCATAGGGGTGCCTCCTCGCATAAAAGACCTAGTCTCTATGCGGGCTACAACCCCCTCGCTGCGAGGGAGGAGCACAGGGATGTTCTGGTATGGATGAGGTGGGTTGGACTAAAACCCTATGTGAGCTTGGTGTGCTTGGTGAGAAGTGCAGTGCTAAGGTAAACGTGATTTAAAACTGGCTACAAGGTTAGCTATGTAGCAACTTTAATCGGCTACCTTGTGACAGGATTCAAAACAAATGGCTGAAAACACAGCTGCCGTCATTAGAGGCTTCTGTGTTAGTGTATGACCAACATGTTTCGGCCTGGGGACCTGTTAGAGTGTCATGGCCTTCATCAGGGTCAAGCATACAGCTACTGCAACTAAGTGAAATGCAAGCACATGTAAAAATTAATGTGCAGTATTAACGGTGAATTATACTGAACCAGTGGTCCTGCTGTTCAGTATGTTCACCGTGGAACCTGTGGTGAGACAAAAAACAACGTGCAATATTTACAATGGAGCAAGTGCAATTTAGACAGTGCATGAAAGACATAGTTGAATAGAGATGCAGTGTATCCACTCTATAATCAAAACACTGGACAACATGTCACTATTTAGTACACATGTAAATTGGTACAAAGATGTGTGACTCACCATCATTGATTAGAGAATTCGCCACATCTGTCCTGGCATACTAGCCAAAGGGTACATGCGCCAGACCAACCTAATGGAAAGGGTGGTGGCGTTAAAATAGTAGGAAAAAGAGAGCAGTAGAGTAATAAAGAAAGCGAGTATTGTGTGCCCGCAAGAGCGAACGCATTCAATCAGAGGTCAGAATGCGAGGCGGAGAGGTGCCAGATATGATAGTGTATCCAATTGGTGCATATCTGAAAACTGGTGACAAACATAATCAGGTCACTCACGTGGAGCAAGAGGACCAGGGGTGTGACCTCATTAGATGAGATTGATTATGTGATAAATGGTCTTGACAATAAAAAGGGTGCAAATGAGAGAATCAACGACGACATCCCGGCTGTTGTGGAGCCAAGGGCGGAGGACGCACCAACCGGTAGAAACCTCAGGTGCCGGCAACAGAGGGAATGCAGGTGATGTGAAGCACTGCCGTGCGTGGGTTGCATTGACAGGTGCTGCTAGGAGGGCACAGGCGAACAGACTCGCGTTGCAAAAACACACTGAGGTGTGTCCTGTAGGCAAATAGAGGTTAGCAAACAGGGGTGCGAACTCGCAAGAGTTACAACAAAAACACCGGCCGGTGCTGAGCCAAGGGCGGGGGACGCACCAACCGGTAGAAACCTCAGGTGCCGGCAATGGAGGGAATGCAGGTCATTTGAAGCACTGTCATGCGTTGGTGGCATTGACAGGTGCTGCTAGGAGGGCACAGGCGAACAGACTCGCGTTGCAAAGACACACTGAGGTGTGTCCTGTAGGCAAATAGAGGTTAGCAAGCAGGGGTGCGAACTCGCAAGAGTTACAACAAAGACACCAGCCGGTGCTGAGGAATGGGCTTACAGGATGGCCGACTCACTATGCCTGAGGCACAAACAACTATGGACAAGCCTTGAGGAGTCCCAATGGGGACCCGGTCTGCTACATGATTACAGACAGGAGTGCAAACGGGCAAAGATTAAAGCGTTAGCACTGCTATGGGGTGTCTGGTGTCCTGCAGGGGGGCACAGATGGCAGGATAAGGGCATGCTATGGAGAGTGCCTACAAGTCAGCCCTAGTGGCCCTCATGGTATGAGCGCGTGGCAGGGAAGGTCGGGGTGCTCGCTGGACCCAGGCGGGGGCATGGAGACGCGGTGTAGAGGGGACCTCTACATCGTGATGGCGCGTCAAGGATGTAAGGGCGCCAGCGGATGGTGCGCTGGCAGGGTGGCTCGGGGCAGCAAGATGGTCCAACTTACTGCTCTTGAAGTAGCGTTGAAGCACAAGGCACACGTCCTCAGGGCAGGAAAACACTTGGCACTGGAGTGGCCCGTATAAGTAGTGCCGGACGAATGCCTAACAGGTGTGGAAAACACTTCCTGGTGGGCGGAGTCCCGCCGGAAGTGTGTACATGCTGGGAAGTGTAGTCAGGTTGCCGCGGAGCACGGAGGAAAGTGCCCGAGGTGAGCACCATGGCTTGAGGGGACTAAAAGGGCGGGTCCTATGCCATAAACAAGTGAAGGGTCCCGACGGATGATTGAAGTAAAATGTAAATATGAAAAAATTTGACTGGTCCGGCTAACAGGGTGGCAACCATTCTCAGATCGAGAGTATGACTAGACCGGCTCAGAGAGTGGGAGCTGCTCCTATGAATGGTTCACAAGGGGGCAGCCGAGTGGGGCTTACCCCTGTGTGCAGAAGCACAATGATAGTGGTTGGGAGGTCACCACTGTGCCCCCTGAAAAGGGGGGCTAATAAATATAGGCAGAATGCTCGGTATGAGCACCATGGCGTGAAAGGACTGAGAAGGGCGGGTGCTGCGCCATGGACTGGTTCAGTATCCCGACGGATAGTGGGAGTAGAATATAGTATGTCCGGCTAAACAAGGTGACAACCATACTCCGGTCGGGCTCAGAGGGTGAAATCTGCTCCTATGATAGGGCCTCAAAGGGGAGGCAGCCGTGTGGGGCTGACCACTGTGTGCAGTAGCACAATGTCAGGGATTGAAAGGTGACACTGTGCCCACTGGAAAAGGGGGCTGTTAAGTTTGGATTGGATGCTCGTTGCTGTGTGTGCTGTGAGCAAGGAGGGTGGGAGTCGGTCTACCGCTTAGCTCAGGAGAGCACCAACCAGGGGATGTCGTCGTTCAGTCCCGCACTGGAGGTGCCCAATCTAAACACCCATCTCTGCTCAAGTCTAAGAAGTTTAGTTGTGAGGCCTGGTGTCATGGCACTGAGATTGGGTTTGTCTAGGACTGTCCAGCTTAGAGAGTCTGCCTGATGATGCATGTCGAAGAAATGTTTCGTGAGTTTCGTCATTTGTTTGACGGAGCTAATCGTGCTTTTGTGTTCAAGTATATGAGTGCGTACCTTCCTAGTGGTCATACCCACATATCTGAGACCACAGGGACAGGTTATCAGATAAACAACTCGCTCACTGTTGCAGTTGGTATGGTGTTGTAGAACCCACGGTCTCGATGTCCCCATCTCAATTGTTTTTGTGACTTTAGTCTGAGGGCAGGCTGCACGGATAATGGCCTTGAACACTCGGTAGGTGCCAGAGGGTGTTAGGTCTGTGTGTAACTGTAGGTGGAGGTCTGGTATGGATCAGACTGTCCCTCAGGCTACAGCCCCTTTTGAAAGCAAACAAGGGTTTGTAGAGGGACAGTTGTCCCTTGTTCAGGATGTTCCAATTGCGCAGAATTGATTTCTTCACAATATTAGAGAGAGAACTGAAGGTATTGACGCAAACCAAACTTGTCGGCGGTTGTTTAATAGATGGGTGGTCCAATAGGGCCTCTCGGTTGTTATTGAGGGCACGTTTAGCCGATTTCTTGACTAGGGCAGCCAGATAGTGTCTGTCCAGTGGATTGCTCTTCAGTCTTGAGGCATGTTCCTTGTATTTATCTGTTTTGGAGCAGTTCCGCCTGAGCTGCAGGAACTGCCCAAATGGGGGGGGGCGCTAGGTGCTGCACGAGCAAGATGGCCGCACTGGAGTGAGGCTCCTGCAGCTTGGCACAATCATCCACCAATTTATCCTGCCCAGATGGTCCTAACCCTTCAATAACCACCGCAACGAGGGGACTACAACCCCATGCAATGACGCTGTGAATTTGGAGCGGGCAGCGGGTTCCAAACTGCCGCTACAATCACATCCTGTAACCACCGCTGAGACGGTCCGACACGCCTGGAACTGCTGCCGGGCGGAGCGCGTCACGGGACCACCGCGGCACCCATGAGGCGACTAGGCCTTGCGTCTGGCGCAGCCAGCGATCCCGGCGACTAGAGAAAGCAGGGTGAGTGCGCGACATCCCGCTACTGGCGAAGACCATCAAGCCCGCCTCCCCGCTTCCATGACGAGGCCAGCGCCGTGACTGCCCATTACCTTGCCTCCGCAGCTCTTCTCCTGCTCCCAAGGTGCGCATTGTGCCGCCATTGATCCCCGTAACCCGATAACGGGCCTCACTACAGGCGAAGACTCGCAGACCTGCCTCCCTGCATACCTGACGTGACGGGAGCTGCAAACAATAATTATCTCAATGCCGAGGTGTCTGTCCTGCTCCCGCGGTGCGTTTGGTGCCGCCGTTGCTCCCGGCGACCTGGCGGCGGTGATGCACTGAAGGCCCCATCTGCCTGCTGCATGAAACGCCACAAACGCCGCAACCCTTCGGCTCCTGGACATTGTCGCCTTTGCCCGACCACGGTATAGTTGAGGGGTACCCGCAACACGCATTGCCTTCATCCTCTACTCCAGAGCCCTCACCGGGGCCAGGTGAGACCGCCTGATAACCTACTGCCCGTGGCACTGTGAAACTTCCTCCCATCGTGAGGGCGCTCCCTCCTCACACTTGTCTCCTGCAGGGAACCCCACGTGGATACGACGGGCCTGTCTGCACGGACTACTCCATCACCAACACTGGCAGCGGCGCCTTCTTGAGACTGCCCCTGCTGGCACCTCACCATTGGACCTGTCCTTGGCTTCCTGGCTGAAGTGCCTTCCCCCTTGGGCGTTGTTGACCGCTTTTGATCACAATCCGCCGAGGCTCGTGTATTGGTGGGTCAGTGGGCTGTGGGCGCCCTGCAGGCGGAGTGTACATGGCTGGCCGGCTTGCACAAGGACATTAGCGGTGCTCGACATCCTCATCTGCCCATATTGCCTGGGGAGGCCCTGGGGCTACTGGCACTCCTTGTGTCCCGCGAGGGGCGGCCGGACACCACGCGCTCACTGGCTGCCATTGACTTCATAGCTGCAGCATCCCGAACATGGGAAAGGCAGACGTAAGACAGCCACGGCTGACGTTCAAAACTAAGAAAAGCAGCCGCCTGCATCAAGAAGATCCTGACACGGCCAGAAGCGAACCCGCGCAGGGGCCATCCCTCACACCGGAACGACGATATGAAATCTATTCTTCTAGAGGTCCGGCAAGGTCTCACTTCCATTGCGGACAAAATGGATGCCATGACCAATCAGATGGACGCCATTGTACACAAACTAGATGGCCATGAAGAGCGCATTAAAGAAACGGAGTGCCGTATCTCTGATGCTGAGGACACCATGTCCCATATCCAGACAAATGTGGCGCAAATGGACAAACTTCTGAAAATCATTGCAGCGAAAAACGAAGACCTTGAGGCGAGAAGCAGAAGAAATAACATACGCGTCCTTGGCAGCCCGGAGAGTACCAACACTGGAAAGATGGAAGTGTATATATAGAGACTGTCGCTGGAAACAATTGGCGCTGAATCCTTCTCTTCCCAGTTCATTGTCGAAAGAGCGCACCGGTCGCTTGGGCCCAGACCACCACCAGGAAGCACGCCACGGCCCATCATCGCTCGGCTCCTAAATTACCGGGACCGAGATGTTGCCCTCCGGGCGGCTCGGGAACAAAGACAACTTAATTTTGAGGGAAACATGTTCACTATTTACCCGGACTTTACAGCGGCTGTGCAGGAGGAAAGGCGCAAGTTCTTACCCGCCAAACAAAAGCTTCGTCAGGCCCAAATAGACTACGCGCTGTTATATCCGGCCCGCCTGCGAGTCACTCATCAAGGCAAACAAACTTTCTTTACTAAACCGCATCCAGTGAATGACTTTTTGAAAAGCCTCAAACGCCAAAATACAACCTCTGCCTCACCGGACACTTCACGCAGATAGGCATCTCCGACCGCAGAGTAATCGACACCTTAACGTGCCATAATCATCCCCTACGGCATTTGGGACACTGCGACGACACGGCGCCTCATGAACTTTGAAACATGCAACTTCCAGCGTGGGACACCTGTCACCGCAAACCAGATAAGTGACGTACTGGGACTTTGAGACAATCAGCACCGAGTGTCCTTAGCCCTCTCAGAGGTCGCCCACACCACCGCTCTGACTCTCTGAGGGCGGGGAGTGAACGTGCATGAACCTAGGAGATCCCCCCCGAGGGTGCTCCCCCTTTGTTCTTTCCTGCAGATCTGTGCGCAGCTTGTTCTTGAAGTTTTTGGGGTTTTGGGAGGGGGCTGGGGAAGGTATTTCTGGCATATTTGGGATGCTTCAGTGGGTGGGGGGGACAGGACTTTTTTCTGCGTTCTTTACAGCATACGAGACACAGCATGACAGACAAAATCGTGGTTGTATTTCTATCCTCTCCACAGACGTCATAGGGCCACAGCGCCGCCTACCATGTACCACCAAGGCATATGGCTAACCCAGTATCTCACCAGAAACTACAGATCATTACTTGGAATGTCAGGGGGTAGGTGACCCGAGGAAACGCCGCCAGATACTGGCATACTTAGACCGACACCAGATCCATGTCGCAATGCTCCAAGAAACCCACATCAATCCCAGGCACACTAATACTTTTGCACATAAATGGGCTGACCACAGGCTATTCTCGTCTTACTCCTCATACTCTAGAGGAACGGCCATACTTATCAAAAAGCGAACTCCTTTTACCCTGGCTGGGACATTACTAGATCAACACGGGCGATATTGTCTTGCATGGGGGAGGTTGGGTACGGAGTCGGTTACCTTGGCATGTTGCTATGGCCCTAACATCGATTCCCCTGATTTTTTTACCACGCTCGGGGGTAAGATTGTGGAGATTGGCTCTACTCACATAATCTGGGGGTGGGGATTTAAATGTTGCCCTCAACCCTGCCGTTGACAGGTCTAACCCTGCACCGCATCACTATAGCAGATCGCACAAGGTACTGCAAGGCATAGTGACAGACAACAGATTGTTAGACGCTTGGCGCCATCTCCATCCTCATATCACTGAAGGTACACACTTCACCGCGCAGTCTGTGTCTTGGGCCCGATTAGACTATTGCCTTCTCTCCCGCGGCCTAGGCCCATCGTTAACTGCTACCACGCACTTAGCGAGAACAAATTCTGATCACTCTCCCGTAAAACTAACACTTATTTCCCCGGGATATGGCATTCCACGCAGCAGCTGGAGATTGCTGCCCTTAGCGCTGCTTGACACAGCGTTCCATAGCGAGCTGGGACAGGAAATCCAGGAATTTTTTCAGAGAAACAAGGGTTCTGTGGACAGCGTCGAAATAATTTGGGAGGCCTTCAAGGTCACAATCCGGGGATTCTGCATCTCGAAAAGCTCAGGGGTACTACGAGATATACAAGGCACACTGAAAAGACTGGAGACTGAGCTCAAAGCGCTAGAAACTCAGCTCTCTACAGGAAGTGACGGACAGACCCAACGCGAATTCCGCGACAAACTCTTGGAGTACACTGCCACTGCTGACCGTGAGACAAAGTTTAGGGGTAAATACTGGGTGGCCCGAAGATACGGGGAGGGTGAGCGCCCTGGGAAGGCCTTGGCTGAGACAATACGAAGGCCCCGCTTTTCTTGGAGATTGCTGGCCCCGGGGACGTGCTCTATCATGACACCACTGAAATACTCAATACAGTCACCACGCACTACTCCTCGCTATACACATCAAGCAGGCGGGACCACCTCGAGCTAGATGCCTTCCTGGGGGAAGTGGCGCTTGGATGGCTGGGTGACTCACAAAGGGAGTTCCTATGCGCCCCCTTCGAATTAGACGAGATATGAGAAGCTATAATGCACACGAAGTCTGGCAAAGCCCCTGGCCTGGACGGGCTTCCCATTGAATTCTATAAAACGTACATAGAACAGATAGCCCCTATCCTTAAAGAGGTATATGAAGACGCCCTTGAGACAGGCACACTCCCCCCCTCTATGAGAGAAGCGCTCATCACTTTCCTTCTCAAACCCGGGAAATCAGCACTCCACTGTGACTCTTATAGACCATTGTCCCTCATTAATTGTGATACTAAAATTCTGGCCAAAGTCATAGCCAATAGGCAAATTCTGCTTATGAAGAAGCTGGTCCTTCCTGATCAAGCAGGCTTCGTTCCTGGGCGAGCAACTACACATAACCTCCGCACCTTCTTTTCAATCCTACATAACGTCGATCCAGACCTGGAGCTGGCGGCAGTTTTTTGGGACGCCACTAAGGCGTTTGACTCCGTCGAATGGGATTACCTCTTTGGGGTGTTACAAAGGATGGGCTTCCCCCCATTGTTTCTCTCATGGATACGGCTGCTATATTGACTTCCGACAGCCAAAGTCCTAATTAATGGTCACTTATCTTCAGCCTTCCCCATCACTAGGGGTACTAGGCAGGGGTACCCACTGTCCCCCCTGCTCTTTGCCCTGGCGGTTGAACCATTGGCGGCTAAACTGAGGCAACACCACCAGGACAAAGCGCTATGCTGCAACTTGCGCCAGATACTCATATCTCTTTATGCGGACGACATTACCCTCTATGTTAGAGACCCGCAGCATAACATAAACCCACTTCTACGGGAATTTATCGTCTTTGGGAAACTATCTGGGATTCATATCAATTGGGGGAAGTCACAAATATTCCCTCTTACCCCTGCGGCCACTCAATCCCCCTAGATTTCCCACTTGAATGGTGCGATTCAGATATGTGCTATCTAGGGATCCACATCTCCAGAGACAGGGAGGAGCTGCTGCGCCTCAACTATGGTACCACTCTAGACCACATTACGGGATGCGTCACCCGCTGGATCTCACTGCCTCTCTCCCTTGCAGGTCGCGCCTCCTTAATCAAAATGGTAGTTCTCCCACAGCTACTGTACCTATTCCTCAATATCCCGTACCACCCTGGGAGACACTTTTTTAAGGCACTGCGATCGGAAATGATCAGACTAGTATGGGGAGGCAAACAGCCGCGCCTACAATGGAACATACTCAACAGGCCTTACTCACAGGGGGGATACGATATTCCAAACTTCGAACTTTATTGAACATGCGCACAGGCCCACTACGCTTATTATTGGTTCCACCCCCCGTTACATGCAACAGGTCGCAGCAGAACAGTGGCTGGCAGATCCCATACCTCTGGATGGCATGATTTGCGCTGCCACTCACCCGCGGGACAAGGCACCAACCACGATTACATGCACGGTTGATGCCTGGAATCGTATTCTGACTCTTCTACAATGCCCCATGCTATACTCACTGTCACTACCACTGTCATATCATCCCCGCATGCAACTACTTCAAGAGACGGGATTTCTTAAACTCCTAGAACGGACTAAAATTGCAACATGGGGGACCTTTACCGCAGCGGGATGTTCCGGTCGTTAGACCAAGTATTCCATGAGGTCCAGCCATCTCCTCTGGATGAATTCCTCTATGTACGGCTCCGACAAGGCATGCGTTCCATTACCCCGGAGTTCCCTCAGGAACACCCCACCTTGGCCCCTTTGCAACTGATGCTACAAGCTACTTCTCCGGGACACATGGTCTCTACGCTTTACCACACCATACATACTCAGCAGGAGGTGTCCCCATGCCCCTCTTGTGCGCATTGGAACTCAGAACTAGGCTACGAGCTTACAGATAAACATTGGACATATTGTTGTCTACAAACAGAGCAAATCTCAGCCAGCAGCAGATTGCGCATCACGCACTTTAAATTTTTACATCGCTTGTACTACACCCCAGTTAAAATGTATAAATACTAGCTGAAAGACTCAGATCGCTGCGATAGATGCGGCACTCCAGGGGCTGACTTCCTCCACTTAGCCTGGGAATGTCCAATGGTGAATGAGTATTGGGGACAGGTCTTTGATGCCCTGGAACAGATGACAACACTCTCCTTAGAACGCACTCCACTAGTCGCTTTGCTAGGCTACACCGAACTCATCCCTAAACCACACCTCCGCTATCTCGCTACTGCTTTGTTGATGGCCAAACGCCGCTTGGCCTGTAGATGGGGTAGAGGAAGAGCGCCAAAGTTCAAAGAATGGCTCACTGACTTAATGTACTGTCAGGAACAATTGACCAACTATGCATAATTACTTCCTCGGGCTTCACGGCCTAAAGATATTTGGGACCCTCTTAAAAGCTACCTTATAATGCACCCACTAGATACTCCTGCTGCCGCTCCGGAAGAAGCAGCGCCATAGAGGTATTAACACAAAGAGTATATTGGGGTACGCCCTGGGCACATGTTCTGCCACCAACTCAACCTCACCCCTTTCTAATACGCCTAGTAACATGATGCGCTGTCTATACACTGGCACTGTGATGTCGATATTTGGCACTGCAATACAGCTTGCTCCTTCAACACATGCGTAGTCATAGCCATAATCAATGTTAATTTTGCTGTAAGGCCTGTCTTATTGTCCTGAGAGCAGGAGGAGGAAAACAATGACATCCTGGATTAGACCACCACCTCCTCACACCATGGACTACTTCTGAGAGGAAAGGACATCATTTGTGATTTCGTAATACTGTGTCTGTCTCTGCACAATTATTACTGTTAATGTATCATATCATTGAAGAAAATCAATAAAAAACAATTAAAAAGGAACTGCCCGAATGGCAAGTTCTCACGCAGCGATTTGGGGTGGTGGCTCTCATATTGGAGCAAGGCATTCCGGGCCATCAGCTTTTGGTAGAGTTCTGTCTCCAAAGTGCCCCCCGATGGGTAGATGGAGAGGTCCAGGAACTCTAGTTTGTCCTTACTGTATTCGCATGTGAAACGAAGATGGTCATTCCTGGTGTTAAGCCAGTTGTGGAAGGCGTTGATCGTGACGTCATCTCCTCGCCAAATCACGAGGATATCATCGATATACCTCTTCCAAAGTGCTATATGGGTGAGGTATGGATTGTCACTTCCAAGGACGACACCTTCTTCGAAAACATGCATGAACAGGTTCGCTAGACTGGGGGCGAAGTTGCTGCCCATGGATTTCCCAGACACCTGAAGATAAAGCTGTGTCTAAAATTGAAAGAAGTTCTCTTTCATAGCCATCGTGGCGCACCTCATTATGAAGAAGACTGGTGTAATGGTGTCAGGTGGCTGCATGGTCAGGAGATGTTCTATCGTTGTTAGGGTCTGGTCCTGAGGGATACATGTATATAGGGATTCCACGTCAAAAGACACCAGGTAGTCTGTGTCTGGGTTGAATTCGATCCCTTTCAAAAGTCGGAGAACATCAGACGTGTCCTGTAGGTATGTAGGCATCCTGCTGACCAGGGGTCGAAGAAAGAAATCGACAAATTGTGACAGAGGCTCGAGTGCAGAGCCTATGCCCGAGATGATCGGTCTACCTGGAGGTGGTCTCTGTGGTTTGTGTATCTTCGGTAGAACGTAGAAGTAGGGGATCACTGGTTCTTTGGTACAGAGAAATTCAGCTTCTCTGGGTGTGATCCATCCATTGTCTCTTGCTTCTTTTGTCATGATGGAGATGGTCTCGGTGATCCTCTCTGTGGGGTCCTTGTCTAGTCGGAGATAGGATGTGGTCACGCTCAATTGTCGTAGGCATTCAGCCCTGTAAGACTCCGTGTTCATGAGTACGGTCACTCCGCCTTTGTCGGCAGGCTTGATGGTAATACTTTTGTCCATGGTCAGGGTGCGCAAAGCTTCTTGTTCACGTTTCGGGATGTTATGATACATCCTAGGTGGTGTAGATAGTCCCTGATTGAGATCTTTGAGAACGGCCTTCTCGAAAGTGGCTACCTCGACTGGTACTGAGCCAATGGGTGGATTGAATGTCGATTTCGGTCGTAAATTTGTGTTGGTTATCTCCAGTTCATTGGTCAAAGGACTTTTATCTGCGAAGAAGAAATGTAGCCTGACCTTCCCAAAAAACTGGTGAGCCTCTTGTTGGAGTTGAAAGGGATCGCCACTGTTGGTCGGGACAAAACCCAGTCCGCGGTTGAGTACAGAGGTCTCGTCAGGGGTTAGTTCACGTTGACTTAGACTAACTACGAGGCTTTTTCCCTGCTCGAACCTGGTTGCGGTCCTGTCTTGGTCTTGCTCCTGGTGTTCCGTTGGGAGACTGGGGAGCTCCAATGTACTTGTTGTTGGGACCGCCTCCTTCCTCTTGAGCTGCCGCGGCCTTGCCCTAAAAATGCTGGTTAAAACCTGCTGGAGGTTGTGGTTGAAAACTCATCAATGGACCTTGTTGGCCCGGACCGAATACCGGGAAGGAGGGATAGCCCCATTGATTGGGTGGCCACCACTGGTTGGTTTGGGGTCCTCCCCGTGCCCCTCGCCACTTTCTTTGTCCTTGATTCTGCGCTCTCTGTCTTGTGTTATCTTGGCTTGTGTCCGAGTCGCTGGATTCCTCCTCTCTATCCGATGATGAATAGTTGGATCCGTAGCGTCTGCCCGTCCTGTGGTATTCGGGAGGTTTGTATGATGCATCCGTGTAAGGGTACACTTTCTCCATTGTGAACTTTGCCAAGTCCTTCTTGAACTTGGTGATTTTGCTGGTTAATAAGGATTCCTTGTAGTCCTTAGTGGTCTTATTAGTCTCTTCTAGGTTCTTTTTGAACAGAGTGGCACCAAAGATAGTCATAATCTCAGATTCCAGCGTCTGTATTTGAATCAAGATGGTATCCGCCTCTTTCTTGGCAGTACTAATAATCAAGACGAGCCAGTCCCTCGTGCAGCGCCACGCAATGAGGGACCAGTCCTTAAGGAAGGTGGGATTATCTAGGAATAGCCTCGGGCATTGGTGACTATAAGTCCCGTTGGGGCACAATTGCCGCAAAGGTATTCGGTCATAATGGAACCGTGTGTGGTTGTCCTGATGTACAGCCGTTTGAGATTTAATAGTTTTTTCCAATCATCCGATGTTGTAATGGTTTGTGTCAAAGGTGTGTCTAAAATGCTAGGTGTGGTAAGAATGTCCAACACCATTGCATTGTCAAACGATAGTCCTGTCCTTTCTGCCATGGTTCGGCGATACTGTGACCAGTAAAGTATGGAATGTGCAAGTAATTTTATCCACCAGGTTCTTGAAGGCAAACAAAGTGAGAAAGAAAGAGATAGAAGGGAAGGAAACAAGGCAATAGTAGAAGCCTGCAGCTGAGCCGCTGCACAACTATGAATACACACTAGGGGGGCTGGAGGAGATTTAAGGACCTTCGTGGGCCACCTCTCCACTCATAATGTCAATACACACAGAAGGCCATGGGTCCAGAAAGAGCGGTGTGAAGTGCAACAGGATCTACTCAACCATGTACTGGAGGGGGAATCCCTTTAAGGACGGTTCCCCTCACACACCAAAGGTGTCATGCTTCATCATAGGGGTGCCTCCTCGCGTAAAAGACCTAGGGGGATATTCACAAGGACTTATCTCTGAGTTATCGCTACCTTAACGCAACAAAAGTGGAGATAGATTTAACGCCCCATTCACAAGCGGTTGCAAACTGCAGACAACGCAAGTATTCCCGCGATAACTGCCTCAAAATTTACCTCCACGGGTGACACCACCAACTAACCCTAATGAGATGCAGAGTAGGCGTTCCCGTGCAAAAGCACACGAAAACAACACTACACCACTTTCACAACGAACTGCCAGATCTGTGAAGCGAACCAAAAACAGGCGATAAGACGCGGTAGCAGCAGGGAATCAACACCTGCCTTTTGCTGGTGTTAAGCAGGACGACTACCTGCAGTATGAAAGGGAGCCCAGCTCAGAGCCATGGAGACAATGATCATGCAGCTCGGAGACCCATGAGGGCCACAACACCCACCCCCACCACACCCAGGCCCCCCCCGGATACCCCCCTCCCGGGACAAACACATACCTTGCACGACACAAGAGCCACAAAAAGCGCATGATGTCGCACAATGACAACAAGAAACACATGTGTGGGCAGAAGAACGAGAAACAGTCACTCATCATTGAAGTAACAACCAAAAACTTTATTGAATACACCACAAAACACTAATGCGGAAGACTCCTGTCGGGTCCGTCCGGGACAATCCTGATGTCACAGCCTGGAAAAGAAAGCACAAAATCAGAATGTGTGTCATGCGCACATCAAAGGAGCGAGTCACAGAGAAACAGAGAAGGAAAGAAAGGCAGAGAGAGAAATAGAGAGAAGGAAAGTAAGGGAGAGGGAGAGAGAGAGAGAAGGAAAGGAAGGGAGAGGGAGAGAGAGAGAGAAGGAAAGGAAGGGAGAGGAGAGGGAGGAGAGAGAGAAGGAAAGGAAGGGAGAGGGAGAGAGAGAGGGAGAAGGAAAGGAAGGGAGAGGTAGAGGGAGAGAGAGAGGGAGAAGGAAAGGAAGGGAGAGGGAGAGGGAGAGAGAGAGGGAGAAGGAAAGGAAGGGAGAGGGAGAGAGAGAGAGAAGGAAAGGAAGGGAGAGGGAGAGAGAGAGAGAGGGAGAAGGAGGGGCACTGCCGCCCCCGCGCACCCAGGCACCACTGCTTACCTGCTGCCACCGGTGTGTCTCCAACCAAGTGCCGGTATACACTGCAAGCCACCAGGTCTGCAATCTGTAATCGAGGCCAGAGTCAATCATGGCAGAGTCCATCACACTGCACACGGCAACGCCTGCCCATCCTGCGCACACATGCAGCCGCACCCTACCCCCTCCCGCCGGCCAGCACTGGCTGTCCGCACTTGCGCACCCAGGCCCCACTGCTCACCTGCCGCCAACGGTGTGTCCACCAGTGGGCACACCACGTGCCCGTGCAAGCTCCAGGCCCAGGTCCCGCCACCATGGCATGCTCCACATCATGCGGACCCGCGCCGCGGCCCAGCAGGTCCCTCACATGACGCTGAGTCCTGAGGCATCAATGGCAGGGACCACATCAGTGCACACGTCATCATCGCAGGCTGCACACCCGCTCAGCAATTTTGGTGCCACTAACCCTGTGCAACCCCAGTCAGCCCCACGTGGTGGTAGGCCCGTGACAGCCGCAAGGCTTCGGGTGCCACTAACCCTGTGCAACCCCAGTCAGCGCCACGTGGTGGTAGGCCCGTGATGGCCAGATGGCTCTGGGTGCCACTAACCCTGTGCAACCCCAGGCAGCGCCACGTGGTGGTAGGCCCGTGACGGCCGCATGGCTCCGGGTGCCACTAACCCTGTGCGCATCAACTCATGGGCCCTTTATGATTGAGTATCGTGGAACGTCCGTCATCCAGTCACCACCGGCAGTGGGGAATGTGACGTTGTCGGCCCCTTATATTGGCGGGGTCACATGGCCTGTGGCGCCTGTGCCGGATGGGTGTGGTGTGCGTGCAAACCTGCCCCAGGGAGTGGCCGTGACATGCTGACAACTAGACCAGCGACCTGCAGACCACTAGCGTGTAAACCTGCGACTTGTAGCTATGTGGCCCCCCCCTCGGAGCGTAAGCGGAGTGGTCTGGCCTGGCATACGCCGGACCAGCGCAGGGCTTGCAACAATGACTCGGGGGCTCTGGGCGTGGTTCAGTCCATGTCCGGACAAGGAAGTGACTAATGCGTGTGTCCCTGTTGTGGTGTCTGCGGCACCCGGAACGCAATCGGCAATGTAGCACACTGTGACTGGAATCCCACTGGATGAGCATCATTGACGTTGGGGGGGAATCACTGTCCCTACATTCATCCACACATTCATACCTGAGTGATGAAAGACATGACACAGCAGTGCGTTTCTGAATGTTTAATTCACATCCAGTGGAGTTTTGCAGCTGGAGCAGTACAGGGCCATGCCAACCCCACTACACAATATGGGCCCATGGAGGGCCATCCAGAGTCCATCGGGGAATGACAAGTACAGCGGAAGAGGAAGGGTACAGTCCGCAGTGTGGTCGCTGTGTCATTGGTCACCAAACAGGATATGGCAGTCCATGTCGTGGTCCAAGGTGAGTGCAGCAGAGTGTATCGGGGGTCAGTGGGAGGTCATGGGGCCATGTGCGGCACCAAGCAGCAACAGGCCAGGTGGCGGACATGAATGCTAGTGCCTCCTTCTGAACTCAAGCCCATCCACGTCCTCGGATGTGTGCTCTGCCCCACCTGTGTGTGGTGCAGTTTGGGCTGCGGCACTGTGTGGCAGTGACACGTCAGGGGCAGGAGGTGGATTGTCGGCCGCACTGTGTGGCAGTGGCACATCAGGTGCCGGAGTGGAAATGCCTGCCGCACTGTGAGGCACTGACACACCGGGAGCGGAGATGTGGATGGTGTAGGGGCAGCAGCATTCATCTGCGCCACGCCTTTTGGCAGCAATGCCATGATGAGGACATGCAGGGCATGGTAGATCCCAGCTACATTTCGCTGATGTGCAGCGGTGGCTGCCATCCTTTCCGCCTCCATCCGCACCATGTCCTCCATGAGCCTCCGCATGTGTGCCATCTCACGGCTGAGATCGCTGGAGCCACTCTGGTGTTCTTGTCTCCGAGTCATTGCTCCAGTGATGTCAGCCAGGGCTCGTTGGAGACCATGGAGCGGCGTGTGGGTGTCCGTTAGGGACTGGAGATGGTCCCTGATGGGACTCAGACACCCATGGATGGCGTCAAGTTTGGTAGCCATGAGGTCGAACCCCACCCGCACCTGCTCAGCCATCTCCTCTGGACCTCCAACACACGGCGTTGGAAGGCCATGTGTTGTTCGGGGGGGTCTTGGGAGACAGCCGGGGTTGTGGGTGCCTCCTGCTGGGTGGTTTGTGGAGTGGGTGGGGTCTCCTCGATGCAGCTGGGCTGCCCTGGTCCTGGAGGTGATTGGCGGATGAGTTCAATGATGTCTTGGAGGGCTTGGGTGTCGATGCTGGTGGTGTCCTCCTCGTCATCAGTGAAGAGTGGCTGGGACTGCTCTGCAGGTGGCATTGACGGTGCCCCTGCAATGTGAAAGGGAGATGCTGTGTTACAATGTGTCCACATGTATGTAGCCGCATGGTACATGTTCACATTCAGACAGCATGGCAATGTACATTGTGGCAGGCTGTTGATCAGGGCCATGATCCAGAGTTATTGTGGGTGTGCACTGTGCTCTGCTTCATTGTGCATGTGTGCCATTGTGGCCATCTCCCCCCGTCCCCCCAGTACCTGGTGGTTACTCACCCTGTTGCCGTTGTGTTGTGTCATGTCGAGCAGTGTCCGGTGCCCCGACTCCTGCCACGGTCTCCACACTGATGACTGTCGACACCAGCTCCTCCATGTCATCCAGCTCCAGCTGTGGCGCTGGGCTCCCACCTCCAGTCTGCATTGCTGCCTTCTGGTTGCCTGCGAGTTTCTCCTTGGTCTTGCGCTTGATGTCAATCCATCGCCTCTTGACCTCGTCCATTGACCTCTTGTGCTCTCCGACGGCATTCACCTTGTCCACGATGGACCGCCATAATCCATATTTGGTGCCCAATGACACATTGGAGGCGACGAACAGTTGTTGATGGTGTTCTATCACCTCCGTGACCAGGATCCTATTCTCCTGCGGACTGAACTTCATCTTCCTCTTCTTCTTGTCCTTACCCTTCCCTGTCCCCGAGGTCCCAGGCTGGTCGTCCAGGGTGCTTGTGGGGTTCCGCTCGTCCTCTGCGCCTGCTCCGGCTGCCTCCATGGTGCTTCGGTGTTGGTCATTTTGTGTTTGTGTGTTTTTTCTACTTTTGTAGTGATTTTCCCACCTGCCATGTGTGTATGGCAGGCCTGGCGCTGCTTATCGCTGATTTCCTCATCACGAATGGGCTCATCGCACGTTTTTTGGTGTTGGGGTTTGTGTTTTTGACTCCGTCGCGGTGGTTGTATCGTGGACATTGGCCGTGTTTTCGGAGGACTATCGCATGGTACCGGCGTGTAGTGAATTCCAGGTTAACACGGGGTTATTTTCCCGCGATAGACTGCGATGTGTAAAGTTGCGTTAACATTTTCTGGAGATGTTTAGCGCACGTTCTTGTGCATATCCCCCTTAGCTTCTATGCGGGGTACAACCCCCTCGCTGCGAGAGAGGAGCACAGGGATGCATAGCTTGCATCGCTGTATCACAGGGATATTGCACAGATGTTTCTTTAGTTCAATTTCATTCACTGTGCCACCCATGTCTGATTTGATGGCCTAGGTGTAGTGTGATATGTTGCACCTCTTGCATGTCATGTACAAATGCTATCTGAGATATCTCCATGTTTAGGTCGAGCATTCGAGACCTCTTGTATATACTTTAGTATATACTTATTATATACTTATATGTGTATGTACTTTGTGGGCTCTGGAGATCAGCCCTAGGACTTGTCTGCTTCCACTTAGGGACTTTTTTTTCTGTTCAACTGCCTCTGTTTAACTGTCTTGATAGAAAATGATCAGCAGAGGTCAGTAAAATACCAGAATTGCTTTCTGCTGAGGGACTTTCTTTTTTTAAATTTTTCTGGCAACTGCCTCTATTTAACTTTCTTGATAGCAAACGACTAGCAGAGGTCAGTAAAATACCAGAATCACTTTAGCATTCTCCAGATTCCAGTCCATAGAAATGGTCTTCCACGAGCACCCGTAGACAATAATATTTTTTGTTGTATTTTCAGTGATATGACCACCGAAGGACCTGATTTTTTATTAAAAACAGAGCTTTGGACTATACCATTTCCAGCTGAAAGGCAATATTTCTCTCCATGTGTTCCCATACCTGGCGTGTCACGCAGTTTGGTGCTTACTTTCCCTCCATGTTAAAGAACAGTAGATGTTTCAGCACCCAGGCTAATGTGCTGCATAGCTAAATACATATAAGTCCCAAAGGCGAGACCGATTGCATTGCAAATGCTTGTTTTCATGCACTGTGCACTCCACTTTAGGCTAGTTTAGTTTAGTGTCATACATTGCTGCTGACTTATGGTATGTGTATGAGGCTAAGTTTTAGTGTGTGAGCTGTCTGAAGGACTTGACATGCAGTGTGAACAGTTCCATGGTTGTTAATCTGCACAGTGACTCTTCATTTCTTAAATTACTCACTTTGATTCACATGAGTGTAAGGCAGGTGTGAGTAGGAGGAGGGTTGTCCTGATTCTCAGGTCAGAGTTTCCTGCTGTCAAGATGGAGTCTTCCTGACACTTTGGCATTCATTCACTACTTTGTAGTTGGTGCTCCCTTTGTTGAGGTGTAGTGATGGTGTGTAGGTGTTCTGTGAGTTGGCAGTGTAGTCAGTGTTGTTGATGTACTGGACATACTGACACGGTGTCATTTATTGCAGCAGTACACTTGTGAGTCAAATGCACAGTGGTGCTTACTTTGAATTTGCTGTTTGAGTCAGGAATTTCTCACTGTGTTGCATGATATGGGCTGTCATTGTGTGATATGGTCTGCCATTGTATGTGATGGGCCTATCAATGTCTGCTTGGGGGCTGTGGTGATCTGTCTAATATGATGTGTCATCTACCTGGGCTCACAGACTCATTCCAATACCTTGTTGCCCTACTGTGAAATACACATACACACCCTACTTGGTCTGCCCTCCTCTGTTCCACATTGTATGTGGACTGACCCTTATTTGTGTGCAATGATGACTATGGTCATTTTGGAGGGACTCTTGCCTCACCCTACACTCATGTTACTATACATTTGAAGGTGTTCCTAATGAGATGTCACTCTAGACAGTGTCCCTGCACATGACTTCTTGCTGCAGATATGTTGTGCTGAGTGGTGCTTCTTTTATGATCCATGTGGTGTGGATGTTGTGATGTTGGTGTAAGCAACACCAACATCTGGGTCTGGGACAATGTCCTGGACTCCTAGTACATTGTGGGCAGGTTTTCCCGCGGCTTCACCGCTTCGGTAACATGACCGGCACGACTGGGCTAGTTGCAGTAATTTCTATGGTGATGGGTGACCCCGATGCAGAGGTGTCAATTTGTGACGTGCAGGACCTGTGTACTTACACTGGGGGATATGTTCCTGTCTCCACCAGGCTGTCTGATGTAGACAGGACACGTACTTCAGTGCGAAAGTTGCGTGTTGTGGTTGTATGCAGGGATGTGTTGTTGACTTACCTGCGGTGTTGACCGCGACGGCGTCTTATCTGCTGATAGTGGATGAGGTACAGCAGTGGAAGGGCTTGTAGAGCTGGATCCATGGCGGCCAGGAACGTGTGGAGGTGTCTCGGATTCGAGTTTCTATCTCCGCAGTTGTGCTTCCGCCGTCTCCGGGTGGCTGGTTTCTCTGCTGCGTTCGGATGGGCTGTTTGAGGCATCGTGATTTGTCCAGCGGTCGTAACGTCATTCCACACGGCGGTCTTTCTCTATTGGCTCCCTCCGCCACCGTTGCGGAACGAAAAATCTGGCGGATCCGGAAAATCTGCAACGGACGGGAAATGGGCTGTCTTTGCCCATTGTAATATGGCGGACGCAAGGACCGCCGCAGGAGTAAGTAAATGGACGTTTTCCACCACCGCCAGCACCGCGGAGGTGCCCACTACCGCCATCGTAATCGGCCCTTAAGCTGCTACCTTGCCCCCAGAAATCTTAGATCTGAGGACAAAGTCCTGCTTAACGTGCCCCACATTCATACCTCCAAATATGGTGGCAGATCCTTTTCCTACCTTGCCCCTTCTGTCTGGAACAAACTTATGTTTTATATTTGCTCTTGTTCTGATTTTGTCATGCCCAAAGAAGACGTGGCTGTTTTAATCAGTTGACTTGCTCTGGGTTAGCGAGGGCCGAGATACACCTATGGGTGTGAGGCGCTATATTAAGTGACAATAGCTTAACATAACACTGACTCCCCCTTCAAGCTATCATCATCACCAAGACCAGCTGCATTACCTACAATTTCCTCAGAAATAAGTTCTTGACTTTACCAGTCAGCAAACTAATCCATTCTGGAGGACAATGCAAGACCAGGATCCTAGACATTGTAAGAATTAAGAAAACAAAATGCAGCCAGTAAAAAAAAGCAGAAAGCAGGTCCCACTATTTTGGAGCAGCATCCTCATTCACACAAGAATAGCACTGACCCTCCTACAATTCACGAAACAGCTAAAGACACGTCTTTAAAGGAATTGTGTTCTTAAAATAATAATTCTCTGTCCCTGTTATCTACCTCCAGCCAATGTATCAGCCTCAGGACACTACCCCATGTTCAGTGCACCTTAACTCCCCAGCTAAGTCCACGCTCTAAAAATACAAACAAATACGTACTGGCTTGAGATTGGCTCTTTAAAGTTCTTGTATTGGGTGTGGCTATCTGTTGTTGTCTTGTTGGTTACTTAAGTCCTCTCAAGTAAACAGTTTTTGTGTTAAATATAGAGGTTATGTAATGATGTATTATGACAAAGCATAACTAATCTTCAGCAAACCGTGTCCTGTGTGGTAAACAAAGACCATAACCAATAGTCGTCTAACATTCTCAGACCTGAATAGCAAACACGGGTCATGACTTCTGAATCATCGAAAGAATTTTTTCAAACTCACTTACTACTCTAACCGCACTGGGCCCTTTACGATTAGTCAACTCGCATCACTGCACTTTACTACAGAGGCGATGGTCCTCTGATGGATCTTTCTCCGCTGATAGTGAGGGGTGGGAATTAGGGCATCCAAAACCAACGTTGGTCACCCAATAAGGACCAGTAATTGGTATCCAACTCATAAATTCGAAATAAAATTCAAATACACCACTTTCAATAGCTTGCTCTAAAATAAAACATTCCAATGGGCAACACAGTTTAAAGAAAGAACATCAGGACACAATAACAGACTCAGGCAAATTTAGATAATTGGTTATTGCATCAGTGATCCAAAATCAATGCATATTAGTATCCTTTTAAGCATTTCAGGCAAGAATCTTACATGATTTAGTATAAAACCACACATTTAATCGAATTTTCTAATCCAGAAGAGAATGGTTTACAAAGCTACAGATTCCTACCACCATTGAAAGGCAGTAGGATGGTTTGTTTCTTTTTAACAGCATTGAAAAGGTTCTAAACAAAAGCAAAGGGAATCAAGTTTTAAATCCACTAAGAGCGAGTCCATTGACATGGTCAAAAGTGGAAAATGGGATGAATCTGGTTGCAAACCAGACAGTCCAAGAAAGTTCAGCAGGCAAGATCATTAGCAAGGGAAAAAACATGGGGCATAAAAACAGGTTGCCAGTAAAGAAAAAAATCAATCAATCTACACAGTAAAACCCCCATCACTGACGACCAGCAGGTATGCTCAGCGCCAGGACACCCTCGGGTAACCGTGCGCTATATAAGCTCAAATAACATAACATAACTAAGCACAGCAGCATCAGCAAAGTTAGTCCAAAAATAAGAGCCAAGAGGATGGTTCTTGGGAAAAGCATAAGTCTGAGAGTTCCAAAAAAGTGTTCTCCATGAAAAAAGGGAAAAGATTGAATGTCATAAGTGCACGTCGTCTTGCGTGCCCTTTCTTTGGGGTCGCCTCTATTATAGTCTTTATGATGTGGCATATGACCGGTCATCACACCATAATGGTCAGATCATCATGTGGTCACTTCTCTGTTCATAAGAATCAAAATTTTGATACTCCAGCATAGTTTCCCATGCTTGTCATGAGAAATGACTGTCCTTTCCATCTCCATAGGTAGTTGGCAAAATAAATTAACAGTGTTTCATTCCATAGTGTCTGTACAGGGGTTAGGTTCTCACCAATTCACTCCACAGTGAACACTAAAAGAATGTCCTTAATTGTGCAAAATGTTGCATATGCAGCACAGAAAAAGCAACATTTGAAGAAAACATGAACAGTCCAATATTAAGCTATGAAACTATTGCTGCTTAGCAAAGAACTTGAGTATATGTACTTAAAGCTAACTTTTCTTTTAAAATGAAATAAACTCATAATTAGGATCAAACATAATTAAATAAATCAAACATTTCATATGAAGAAATAATGATAATGCTTTTCAGTGTATTATTGCATAGAAATTTCTAAAGTTAGGTATGGCCTTCTTCCACAAATTTTATCATTCATACAGGTAAATTATTCTTAAAATTCATTTTAATAAAATCGCTTTAACATATTTATGATCCTAATAATATCTAGTATCACTACTGAAAATAACAGCTATGTAACTATTTCTCATAGATTTTTGCACCACTTTCTCTTCATGATGCTTTACAATGAAAGGCAATAGAAAAGCTAAGTCACATCATTAGAATTGCATTATTTTATCAGTAAAAGCATTTCAAATCATAATTTTCCATAAGCCATCTATTATAACATCCTATTGATAAAAATATTAATCTTTTTGCATTTATTTTCTCTATTCCTATATATTCAAGCATGCTTTTATTGTGCTTTTGCTCATTTCTGTGTTGTTTTTCTCAACATGTGCAAAGTGCACATTTAGGTTTCTGTGTCTAAGTCGGTAAATATGTTGTAAAAAAACCTAAACACCTCTCAGGCAAACATAACCTATGCATGAAGTTCATATTTAATTATCCTGTCTGCTAAATACAGACTGTGTTTTTTAAAACGTAGCCGGTCACACTTCAACTTGACAGCTCTTTATTGTGAGCCCAGTGGGTTTGGTACTCAAAGACTGCTAATTTACATTTTAATGTTTTCATTTTTGATTTTTTTATCACAATCATATAGCATTTAAAAGAAAATATGCAGACATGCTTCAAAGGCATTACAAACCACCAAAAAGCCAAAATGTATCACAGGCAAGATGTGTTGGCTTAATATGTTGCCATAATGCTTGAAAATCATATTTGATCCCATATGAAAGATGCAGATTAAACATATCCTGAAACAAAAAAATGTTAGGTCGATATTCACAAGGCCTGTCACCAAAGTTCTATTGTTTAGGTCCTGACCATGACAAAATAACAAGGTTTCATACTCTGAAATGTGTCCCTAAATACATTGCATTTTTCATGAGGGCATGATTAAGAAGGTAAAGCTTACGGTGGTCGACAATGCGAACGAACCAGGATTATAGTACCCCCTCCTTAAGCCAAAATTGATCAGCAGCAAGAAATGTTTTCATTCTATGGGTGTTCATCCCAGCTCCCTAAAGTTAGATTCATGTCAAATGCACATGTTGATGAGGCAACACAAGCCCCTACTAGCATAGAAGCTAACAGTGATAGTGTCCCTAGATAATACCAAGATCCATTGCTGAGAGATGCACAAGAAACACTTCGGGGCATATTATCAAGCCCTTTATCGCCGCGTTAGCGGCACTTTTCTGCCGCTAATGCGGCGATATTTTTATCACACTATTAACAAGCTGCAGCTAACGGGCCTTACCGTGAGTTTATTAGCGATAGCGTCCGTTTTTCTACCTCTCAGCATGTCAGCGATATATATCGCTAATGACATGCAAAGTAGGCGTTCCTGACTAAAACTCCATTGAAACAGTCACAAACACAACTTCCCCCTATTATCAATGCCCGCGAAGCGATAGGAAAATTTGCGCTAACCGCGCTTATTGCTGGAATTTAACGCCCGAAAAAAACTTGCCTTGACCATCTTGTCAATGGGCGGTGGATTGTTGGGTTAAGTATGCACTTGCCTATTAGCAAGCTTTTCATTAGCGCTGTTAATTTAGCACTGGAATTCTCACGCTATTGCTGGTTTTACACGCTATCGCTGGATTTCCTATCGCCTTTGCGATACGCGTTGATAATACCGCGATATCACGGCGAGGAAATCCAGCGATAGCCGGCGATAAAATAAACAGCGCTAAGCGCGCTTTGCGATAAATATCGCAGATCCTTGATAATATGCCCCTTCAATATTCTACACCCTGTCTGCTGAATTGTTATTGTGGTGGTGGTGGGGGGCAGGGCGGACACATGGGGCTTGCAGGAATAAGCTTGCCAAGACTGGGTTTAGAACTGCACAATGCAGGTCCCCTAAAGCTAATTGCTGGTCATGCTCTAAATAAGATGGCACCCCACTGACAAAATGATACTAAAAGTATACAGGTCAATCTTCCAATTACCATCATATACATCACCAGCCCAAATCAGGCTAGAGTTTGGCATTGCCAAACAAACATTGGCTCAGAAGGCAACCTTCACAATCTATCGTCACAGACTAATGCTGGCACCGGAGGGCTCCCTGGGATATCAATAATTTCTGGTCTGAACTGGAAGACAGGCCGAGTTCCCCGGCACGGGTCTATCTGCATCAGGCCCTGTGCACTCTTGGTGTATCAAGTGCCTGGGATTCATCTTTGAGCCACCTAGAATTTAAAAAACTGACTAAATCCAGTTCGCAGCTGCTTTCAGTGGTTGAGGTTAAAGCCAGCTTGTCCAAACACAGACATGAATGGATGACACTCTGTAATTATGCCAGACTGAAACTGAGGTGCCACCTAAGTGACTCCTATAGCAATCTGGTCAAGGTGCAGTTCCTGAAAGTGAGGCTGGGGACTTATCTTAAGACATTACCCCGGTGGAAAAGAAGGTAAGAACAAGAGATCTACCGGCTATGTGAACAAGGCTCCATGTACTCTGCTTGTGTAGTTCGGTTCTGGAGGATCGGCGTGTGCTCCTGCGCAGGAAATTGAATGATCGAGGAATAGGGTCATGTAGGGAGGCAGTGATGGCCTGCTTTTACCCAACAGATACCTTGTTGAACTGTGCAATGGTGAAATTCCTCCAGAGGTTTGAGAAAAAGGCTACGGCTAAGAATCCAGTAGTTGTAGAGGAAGAGAGAATAGTTATAAGAGACTAGTTTGCATTGTTGAGTGAGCTGTAGTATCACTGGGCTCATAGTTTCTCTAAAGCAAAAGGGTTCCTTTGGTCTAAACTCACTCGGCACAGGCGGTTGCTCTGCGGGGGAGTCAATGAGGGTAAAACAACACGAAATACCATTTTCTTTTGACCCTTGTAAGATCCACTCCAAATAAAATTGCCCATAGCTGTTTTAGATTATAGATTGAGCATTTGCACTTTAATCCCCATAATACCCTTTGCTTTTAATCTGCACTTGCACCCAACCCCCATACTGTCTAAAGCAGAGGTCTTCAAACTTTTGGATGCCGAGACCCCCCTGTCAACATTTTCAGGTGTGAGGACCCCCTCCTAACAAAAATTTCTAAACCTGTAGGCAGGGCTACTGGAATTATGAGGCAGGTGAGGACCAAATTACGCGACAGGTTTGACTAAATTGTGTGGGAAGAAAATGTAAATAATATTATGTTATGCCGCATATTTTGGTATAGCATTGCTTCATTATTTTGACATTTATTACACACAGTAACACTGAGGAAAGATTTCACCACATCAGTACCAGTTTATAACCAAAATACAGCAATTAACATCAGAAAGATGTCTAGTCAACCTTTGTGAAGGGCACTCCACTCTGCAGGAATACGTGCTGCCACATTAGAAGCTCATCTGGCCCTGGCCATGAGCAGCAGGGGTCCCTTAAAACCCTGGCGGTCTTGTGCAGAGTTAAGCAGTTTACCTATGCTGCTTTCCTCTCACCCCCTCCCTTCCATCCCTCTCTTCTCTCGTCTCCCAACCCTGGATCCCTCTCTCACTTTGCAGGCCATTTTCTTTCACCCCTTTTACAACTTCTGAACTCTCCCCATGCAACCTCTCACTTCACCTTTAATCACCCCTTGCCATTCTGTATTTTCACTGCCCTCATCTCTAACAGACTCTCGCATTTATCTCATCGCCTCTCTGGCCCCGTCACCTCTCGTGCCCCTCAGCACTTCTCATTCACCTCAAGTCTCTCCATTCAAATTTTTGTCTATTTGTATCTTACAACTCTCCAGTACCCCCATTCATCTTTAACATCTCCCCTTTGTTCTTCCACACCTTCTTGAACCAACGTCCCTCTCCCCTGTTACCTCAGCACCAGTGCCTAATTTGAGCAGGTGGTTTCCGGTGCTCCGCACTGGCACCTAACTGTGCGCACTGGCACCTTGACAGACTTCCACATGGTGGCTCTGTCTGTGTAATTTAGAGATGAGCAGAACAGCTGTTTATTAATTCAATATACATTAAAAACGATAAACTCCTGACACCCATGCCATTATTATAGCTTTGGGGGCTTGAAATAGTCTGAATAGTCACACTTGTACAAGTGTTATGGTTGGTAGTTGCATAGGTATTGTCATTGGCCGCGCAGGCCAGGCAATGGGTGGGTGGTTAAAGTTGCAGTGACCTACTGGTGAGGGCCCTGGCACATGTTTTATTACAAATTAATCACTGCTCAGCACCCACCCCAGTACTCCCTCTCTTCCCCTATCGCTGCTGTCCCTCACCCATGTCGCATCAAATTATCTTTTTAGGTCACAGATCATCTCTCAGCTATCTTCTCTCATGGTTTAACAGTAGCCCTCACCTTTCGCTCACACTCACTTCTTGCGTGTCCGCACTTCCCTTCGGCACTTCACATTTCTCCTCATCCCTGACCTCTTCAATCAAATTCTCTCACTCCTTTGCTGTCCTCTCTCATCCTCTCATCTCTCCTCACAGAGCATACGGGTCGGACCGGTATGCTCATCTCGGCCTGTGCCACTCTGCTTATTGTTCCCTAATTCAGGAAGGCATGAATTGTCTGTCTCACTGTTTCGGTGCAGGCCGCGCAGTTATGGAACTTGCACCCTCCTTTGCCTCTCTCCACCAAGAATCTACATCTAAATCTACATATTCATCAAACTCCAGCTCTGGTCCAGGCAGCACAACAAGTTTTGGTCCCAGAGCAGGAGTGGGCAAAAAGCCTGGATTCATGGCTCTGCCAATGCCGCAGGTTAACTAACGGTTCCCTAAGCCTACATACTCAGTGCTTTAAAATTTTTACAACTCCAGCACATCCACAGGACCAAATTCTCACGAATTGGAGTGCCGAGATGCAATGGGACTTGTATATAATGTTTTTATAAGATAAATTATTCTTATAATAGAAATTGGCAAACGTGGAAAACACTTTGTGTACAGAAAAAAACCTTTTAGGATATATGAAGCCCTGGGAATTAGATGAAAGGTGGGATATTGATGCTTTACAAATACACAGATAAATTGTTTCATTAAGGGACAACTTGCTTATGTGCTGTTTTCAGACAAGCAGTATCAATAAACACCATGTAAAATAAGTGTTACTGCACACGATCCCTGCTAAATGGCCCTCTCTTTATTGACCTCAGATAAAGGAAAGTTTGTGCAATCCCTCCGTGATTTGCTCACGAGACTTGAAGTCTGTATGAACATTTATTCACTTATTTGTACAGCGCTATTCCACCCTTCTGTCACTTCTGAGCGCTAGGGCATTAAACGATTTTTTGTTCTTGGTTAATTTAATTTGTTGTTGAACTGTGACATTCTTAACTTCCTGGAGTTTTATTCACAGCTGCGTTTCGTAGAGCTGTTTAAATGTAAGGAATAGGCAGAGTAGGGGCCCAGGGGGACTGGAACCAAAAAAAAACTAAGCCTCGGTAAGCAGCTTACAAAGGCATGTAAATATGCAACTGGTTTTTAACGACCTGTTAAAAACTCGGGCGTGTCGGTGATAAGACTCCAGACACTGCCCAGCCGAGCCCACAGCTGCAGCAGCCCGGGCTGAGACACGACGGGAGGAGGGGGCTGAAGCCCTTGTAGTTCTATGGGCCTGGGCAGAAGTGTGACTGGGAATGCGCGACCCCCTTTGTATCACTCCACGCCCCCCTGGGGGTTGCGCCCCACAGTTTGAAGACCCCTGGTCTAAAGCAACTTCTAGTGGAAGTAGGAGTGGCCTCTTTTGGGAGGGCAGAGCACTTCTAGGCATGTTTGCTCTAGTTATCGAGAAGGCCTATTAGAATCAACTTATAAACTGCAATTTGCATTTACTTTCAAACATGCCCGTTGCTATAGGCAATTTAACTGGCGCAATTTCATTTCAGGACCCACATCGTTTTACGCACCTTGTGGGGGAGGTGCAAGTGGGGGAAGTCAGTAGCACTTTAATGACACCGCTTTTTCCCTGTACAAATGGACGTTTGTTTATTATGGCTGCTCTGCGGTCAACGTAGACCTTACCATGAGAACGTGCACTTTAATTTCCGCTCTCCCCTAGGCATTTTAATCTCTGCATTTGCTGCTAAGCCCCAGTGCATATCTGCTCATGGGGCCAATAATCTTGAGTAGTAGGGTAGGTTGAGGGGTCCCCCTCACAACTTTGCTTAATTAATGCATGGGATAGAGGGCTATAAACTTAACATATGTCATTTTAAATGGATTTACAGATGATAAACTCTGCTATGCACACTTTTATGTAGACGGTTCGGATGTGAATGTTTTATATATTTCATAATGTGTTTTATTGAGCATTACATTGCAATGGTTTTTATCAATCAAGCAATAAAGAAATGCACTGCCCCACTGGACGTTTGCAATGAATTGCTTTTGTAAGATCTACATTTAATTTCTTGTGAGCAAAGTTACTGCTGTAGAGGGCTCCATGTAGACTGGTGATCTTCATTCGTGAACTATACATTTCAACTATGTCCAACAAATTGCCAAAACTAAAGGTCAAATATGGGCTCAGTGGGTTGGTTTGACAGGAGTGTGTCCTTGCCTACCCTCCTGCTTAAGTTGTATTTGTGTGCAGTTAATACAAAATTCAATCAGGGTAAAGCCAGGAAAATAAGGAGAAAGAGTACAGTATAACAGCATATTATTATGCCGACAATATATTCATAGTCTATCATTGGTGCACTGACAAGCTTAGACCTTCTATCATCGTTTGTATCTTAGGATAAATTCAAAATTAACCAGCTATGCTAGATACAAGGTAAATTGGTTTATTAAAAAACGGGTGCGTACAAAGTAGTACAAAAACTTTGGAATTATATTTGCTCATCAATTGACATTAAAGAAGCAAAGAGAAGCCAAGGGTAGATATGCAGTAATGGTAAGCAGCGCACTGTTGAAGTGTTATAGATTTTATGGGGTCCACTAATTTGAACCGTTATTAAAAGTTTATAATGCAAGATGATTCCCACTGTTTGCTATGGTGCACACATTCGGCTTATCTCTGTGCAATGCTATAGATTTACTTGATGCCATTCTGTGGAGAAAAGCCTTGAGAGTATGAAGTCAACACCTGTTGAAGCGATACAACTAAAATTAGGTCTGAGGTCCCACTATGGTAGGGTCTATGCCTTACATTGACTTGTTATTTGCATTATCTACATTAGAACCTTATAACTTCCAGAGGTTATTGTGCAAACTAATAAATATCCATTCCCCACATAAGAATGTTGATTATCAATTTTTTCGTATTATCTAGATCCAAATGTTTAATTTATTTTACATCTATTATAGAGCCTCTCCCACACTATAGGACCTTAAAAGAAGATTGAACGTGGCTCTGATCTCCTTCTCATGCATTGTTGAATATTACCCTATGTGTGGAAAACCTTTGCTGAAATAATATGGATCATGATTTTTCCTATTATACTGATGGGATTAAAAAAATCTGATTCAGAATTAAAAACTTTACGTACAATGAAATCTTGTAAACAAATGTAAAATAAGGGGGTGAGCTGAAGAATATGTAATCTGTCGTGCAAAACCTTAGACCAAGTCCGTTTTCAATATACCGCTTTGAATAACTGAGATGAGTTGTTAATAGGATGATATGTTTTGATACCTGTAAGTGGAAAAGGAAATTTGTAAATGTAAGTGTTTTTAATAGTTTGGTGAAGCGAGAATAAAGTATTCTATAAAAGTAAAATAAATTTCCGTTGAGTAACAGCATAAAGCAATGACTTATATGGGATAAAACGTGTCTTCTCTGTTCACAGGCCTGGAAAAGAGCAACCAACGATGCAAGGTGTTGCTGACATCTGCTTGTCCACAGTAAAAGTAAAACCAGTGGTAGTGGGACTGTACATGGCCCTTGTTTTGGCATGATCATGCCAGCTTTATTGTGTGTGAGTCCCTTGAAGTCGCCCTGTCAAAGTTTGCAACATACACATGCATAGTGTCTGGAACATGCCACGCCCCCTTTCCTTTACCATTGTCAATTTGGAAGGCTTGCTATTACTTAGTTTGCTGTCACCGTACCTGCAAAGATAGCTGATCCAGCATCTTTATCTCCCAGTGGCAGGTCTTTTGGCATCTTTAAGCCTTATTTCTGATCTGTATCACGTGCGATCAAATCTTTCAGTAAAATCAAGTCCATTAAACATTCATTTTCTTCAGTCACCAGGAATGTGTTTAGTGAAATTCTAGCCAAAAGACAGTGGAGCACTGAACAGGGTTGAATGGAGAGATACAATTAAAAAGTGAATCAAGGCTGGGGTTACCTGGTTTTCAGAGGGGAGGTAAACTATTTACTATGCTGTTCAGCAGCGGCCCGTGCAGGTAAGAGCAGTGGGGCCGGGTGAGGGGCGATTTCGACAGACTGCGACGAGGGAAAATTAATTATTTATTTTATTTTCAATCGTGGTTGTCTGTCGCATCACCCCCTCCCCCCAACCTGGCCCCACAGCTCTTACCTGCACGGGCCACTCCTGGTTTAGTGCAGGTCCACACGTAAGCACTGTTTGCCAGCAACAGCCAGTGCAGGTAAGAGCGGAGGGGCGGGTTGGGGGGAGGATTTCGACAGACTACGATTAGGGGAAATTAATTATTTATTTAATTTTCCCTTGTGGTCATCTACCGAATCCCCCACCAACCCGACCCCACCACCCCACCACTCTTACCTGCACGGGCCGCTGCTGATGCTGTTACACTGTTATGTTCCACTACATGTGTTTTAGATACTTTGCGTTTGGTGTGCATGGTCATTAGATTATGTTTGGAGAGATTTTGCACCATAAGCTTCTGGTTTGTCTGAAGAGTTTCCTTTCTAAGAAGAGTTCTTTTGAGGACCAAGTTGTTGCTCTGTTTGATCTTATCTTTTTTTACATTTAAAGGGTCCATTTCATCTCCTGAATGGCTTTATTTAAGAAGGTTAATGCAGAGTTTTGGTTGGGTTTATCTCGGACCGAATGCAATTTCATGGCACTTTTATTTTTCAAGGTAGCAGGTTTTACCTAGTTGAAGTCCCAGCCCAAGCCTTTAGGTTGTGCCCAGGAGGTTGTTTTAGTACAAAGAAGTTTGAAGGGTATAGGAAGGAGGTCAGACCAGTCATCAGGGACGGTAGAGTCAATTTTTACTATATCTTAGAGATAATCAGATCGAGAATATTGCCATTTGTGTGAGGGGGCTAGGGCATGATTGGTCTAGGTCGCTTCCACATAAAAAGGTTTCCAGTTGTGAGGCTGCAGGATCTTGATTGTCTCACCAGCGTAGATTGAAGTCCCCTGGAAAATTTAAGATGCAATGGAGCTGATATTCTCTTTGACGAATGCCATCATTTGTTCCACAGAGTATTTCCCCTGGGTGGATGATAGATGGTGTGAAGTAATAGGGGTTTCAGATCGGACATTTTTATTTCCATCAATAGGTTTTGAAGGTACTAGATTGGTATGTTTCTAGTTTTTTTTTTAAATTAAATTGAGGTTCTGGTTATGACTGCCACTCCCACCATGTTTTCCTTCTCCATCCATGCAGGTGTGGTGGCTTTTTCTAAATGTGCAATTTTGTGCGAAAAATTATTTTTGAATACTGATGTTTTTTATGATGATTCTAGTCATAACAGAATTATTAATGTTGCTTCTGAAACAATATTGATTAGACATTTAGAAGTGTCTTTAGTAATGTAGCTTAGTTGGACCATATTTTTGCAGAGGCACCATTTTATTAAAATGGATGCTGTTTTTGTGTTGTATTCATCTTGCCACTGCTCATTACCGCTCCCAATCAATGTCCCTATGTGTGTCTTCTCTTTCCACAGTCTTTGCACAGCACAGGACACTATGACGTAACTGGTTATTTTCCGTCAAGGTTGAGAAGGTAGATTAGAGAGAGGAATAACAATGGAGTCTTTGATTGTATGAGGGTATTGAATCAGTGAAATTTTGACAGGGTGCAGGCAGTGCTTAATTTGTGCCGGTGCTTTCCGGTGCTTAGCACCGGCACTTATTTCACCGGGCCGGGTCTATGCGATCTTTCTCCTCCAGCAGATGGCCCGGTAATTATTACAAATTAATTCCTGCTCTTCCTCTGTTGCTGCCTGGTATGTCCTCATAGGAAGGCCCACCCCGGTCCAGGCATATTAAAAGAGTGACATGATCACGTTGGTGATGTCACGTCAGCAGATCGCGCCTGCCTTCCTCAAGGAACATGGTTTCATTTCCGTTGGGGAACTGCTGAGGGCGGGCTTTTGGCTGAACTGGGGCAAGGCAGGCTGGAAGTGCGCAGTACTGCAGGTCAAATTGTTTTACAGTAACGTAAAACGTCCAGCAGAAGTGAATTTAAACAAGCGCCCACGATCAGTACAGGTATGAGTTTTGTAGATTGGATTTACTTGCTTCATAAAAGCAACAAGAGCCGCACCAAAAATAAATACATATCCGGCATTAAGGCACATTCTATTAATCTCATGTCTTTCGTGCTAAGGGCCTGATTAATTTCCTTGTAAAATCCGACCGATGGTTGCCAGAGGCTGCGCTTGAGTCACATAGTTTGTTTGATAGCAGGATGCTTAGGGCTTTAGGGGTGATCAGCACGGAGATAGAGCTTACTGAACGCTGCCCGTCTTTACAATCTGGGAATCTCCCAGGACAGGGATGTGATCTTGATCCATCGGCATATTGTCCTAACCTTGGTGAACAGAACGGTGAATAAGTGGTTGATTCTGGTCCCTGGGAGAGAATAATCTCCATGGGTAATACCAGGCCTGTGGGGAGAGACAAAAAAACAAAATTAAAATCAAGCCAGTTAGCTAGACAGGAAAACCAAGCAGCCAATGAGGCCCATATTAGCTCTGCACACACTTCTCGGGCTTCACCCGGAGCACCACATGAGGTTTCCACAGGGGAAGCCTATATCTCTAGGCCTATATGGGTAGAAGAGTTTTTTGAAGAATGTGTGCATAAAATCCATGATATTATTAGAAGTGAACTTTCCCTCTTTAGTATCCGTTTGGTAGCTATAGAGAGTGAACTGCCCTCATTGAGGCAGGCTAGGGCTGCTCCTGTAACAGCTGAACCCATAGATCCCGGAAATCATAGGACAGCCTAGAATTCTCTAGAGAAAGTCCGTCCCAGTGATAAAAAGCCTGGGCCTCTGGCCTCAAAGGCTACATCAACACAAGGCCTTTTAAATCAGGTCTGTGATCGGTCCGATACTGTACAGCTGTCCCGAGTTCCTCACCTGAGAGTAAACAGTATACTACCTAATAAATTAGGGAGCATGCTAGAAGGGAAGAGCTATTTATCTACCCCGACCAATTTTTTAAAGGAATAATGGGTTGGGCTTATGAATTACTGTATTACCCCAAGTTTTCATGTACAGAGATGTATATTATGTTTGGTCATTGAATAATTATAGAATTAATTTAAGTATGGCTGTGTTGACGCAACAAATTTGATCATGCATGCTTGGGCGATATTTTAACTTTTGATTTTATCATTTTTAAATGTTTTAGATTTTACCCTTTTATGTGCTTTTATGGCCTAGTGCCGAAATAAGGATTTTCGAACTAACGATGATCAGGCTCTTTTGTGTTCTGGTGCCTGGAGCTGGCTCTAGGGTTGAAAGTTAAAGTTATGTTTTCTTGTGCAGAGGAACATGCAATGAATCTCCTCTGACAACTGCTTGACATATTATTCACTAACAGAGTAGTACAGTCTTTTCACTGATAAGGGTGCACTTCAAGTGGCATTTCTTTTAATGTGGTTTACTGTCACCCCATGGCCACAACACCACCAACAGCTGGTGATGCTTTATTTAGTAGTGTGGTGCAAGACTTTTTACCTGGACCCCAGTGGGGAGACTTCCCATTGGCTTTCTGTACCTAATTTTATGTGTGTGCATATGAGTACATGAGAGGTAGGGCAATCCAGGGCTGCGGTTCCTCCTAATGTGTGTAGCCACTGGTCACTGTGACAGAGGATTGATGTTTTGCTTTCATCTGTACAATTTTCTTCCTGTCTGGTTCCAGTGTCTCTCAGTGTCTATGTTGAGGGGGCAATCTTTCAAATGTGACTTGGTCTCAGTGAGTATGTGTTTCATCATCTGTCTTCCAGAGCGCACACAATCCATGTATATGTTTCCATTATTAAGAGGTTTCCCTTCTTAGGGGTCCATTACGATACCGGGCGGAATAAAATCTGCCATCCACCATAGCGGTAAAAAACCGCCCGCCTACACCCTCTGAATACCGACCGAGCAATCAGGATGTCGCGAAGTGAACACCGCCCGCGGCGGAAAAAACACACAAAATACCGCCCGTCTATGTCCGAGTCGAAGTCAATCCGTCCGATACGGACGCAAACACGCACGACAACACAAAACCGCCCGCCCTGACTGCAGAGACACCGGCCGTGAAATTAGGATCTACCCGACATGAGCGCGGCAAATCCACTAATACACCGCCCACCATCGCTAACAACAGTGATGAAAATGGACACGGCGTAAGCCCTGGCGGCCACGTCCCAGCACAGAAACCATCCGCGGACCAAAGAAACACACACAACATGGCCAACAAGTCCACACAGCAAGCAACGCCCAAATACCCAAACACAGTACACATCCCGAAAACACATCCCCCCTGGACAAACAAATAAACTACAAATCCCAGAACACCAGCCACAACACACCTGAAAACAACAGCACATCATGACACACCCACATAGGTAAGTACAAATGCAGCCTCTTCACAGACCACAATCCCTTGCAACACCACAAACTGAGGACGAGAGCACAGAACACAGCGAGACAGAAAGGACAGCAGCACACCACAGACACGCACCCATCACCACCACCACCACCACCAAACACCGGCCCCACAAACCCCCTGCACATCACACACCACACACACACACACCGCACCAGCACCACAAACACAAAACCACACACCATGGCAGCACAGAGAATGCCCAAGTTCACGTCCACTGAGCTGACGGTCATGGTCGACGAGATCATCAAGGTGCACCCACAAATCTATGGGAACCAGGTCCAACAGACACCACTATCCACCAGAAACAGAATGTGGAGCAGGATCGTAGACCAGGTCAATGCAGTCGGGAACGTGCCACGCAACAGAGCCGAAATCACCAAGAGGTGGCACGACATGAAAAGAGTGGTCAAAAAGAAGGAGGCCAAGAATCGGCAGCTGGCTGACAGGACTGGAGGAGGAAATCCCGCGCTATTTAAGACCTTCAAGGCGTGGGAGGAGAAGGTGCGAGGCATCCTACATCCGGAGAGTCTCACCGGAATACCAGGGGGAGTGGAGGCTGGTAAGTACAAACAAATGTATACCAGCACACCGCTATGTACTCACATGCACTACCACAATGCCATAGCTCCGAGGGACAAACACCCCCATGTCCAGTACACAATACACAAGACATCACTCACACATGCAACAGACCAACTAACAAAACCATGGGGGCATGTGTACAGTCAGCCAGCACCGCAACTCCCACCAAGTCCCCTTGTACTCCAGATGCGCCAGAAGGATCACATCCCACATCCACACCCATGTGTCAGCCATAGCTGCACTAACCAACAAGTAACAGGTAAGTAGCCGGAACACAAAGTCAGTGGGTCGGAGGGGGGACAGCTGAAGTACAACACCCACCAGGCCCCCAGTCCTACAGCACAGCAAGGTGGAGCACAGCCCACACCCATGTGTCAGCCACTGCAGTGCACACCTTCAGCCGACAGGTAGAAATCTTACCGTACATGGAGGGGTTTCTGTGGGTGGTAAGCCATCACCACAACACACAACACCGCCCCCACTCCCACAGACCAGCAAGATGGAGCACCCCTCCCTCCCAGTAACATATGGCATCCATTGCATTGCGCCCTCCAAACCAACAAGTAGGTAGAGTACTGTACAGGGCGGGGTGTCTGTAGGCATGAGGACAGTATTACGACTAACATTTGGGAAATGTCACGTAGCAGAGGAACACGCAGCACTGCTCCCTGTCATAATCATGTGACCAATGTGCACACGGACATGTATTACAGAGTCATAGCCCACATGAGCCATCACAAATACAGCAACACCCATGGAGCCACGTCTGCATGCACAAGTCCCACTGTATACTGACCCACACGGCGGGCACTGTGCCACTCATCACACACATCAGCAACACCATCGAAGTCCTGTCCATGTAGTCGTTACTGCCTGTTCCCCACAAAACGTACAACATCGCCCATGTAAGTCTAACCTGTCTAAAACTAACAGTGTGGAACCCCAGTAATGCACATAAACACCACTGGACCCATGAAACACACAGCCACACAATGCACATCCAACATACCATCCATCTCATCTGTCAGCCCCAGTGTCATGAAAGGTATGTCATCTGAACAGCTGGCCCCCACACAGTAGTTCTGCAAAGATACCTGCCCATCACAAATAATGTGTCTGCAGTGACTGAAGCGCACATCACACTGATTTACAACATACATAATATAGACAACACCCCAAGAGCACTGCATTGCTGCACATGGCCGAGGGTAGCACGCACACCAAGGAATTGGCCCATCTGCAATACGTCGTGTGGCACACAACCATCACTCACTCACTACAATGCTTGCAGTGTAATGTCCATAAATGAGAACAGTGAGCAGATATGCTGGGGATGTCAGACATACACACACCTTTGTCTCTGCACTGTTATGTTGCCAAAACACATGTCCCGTTCTGCACACATATGTCACAGTATGTACCCCAAAACCATATTTCACCTCAAAAGCGTTGAGGGGGCTGTACCCCTTTTGCCATCTGCGTTTCTAAGCGTTCCATTTGAACCCCAAAACCATATTTCACCTCTAAAGCGTTGAGGGGCTGTACCCCCTTTGCCATCTGCGTTTCTAAGTGTTCCATTTGAACCCCAAAACCATATTTCACCTCTAAAGCGTTGAGGGGGCTGTACCCCCTTTTGCCATCTGCGTTTCTAAGCATTCCATTTGCACCCCAAAACCATATTTCACCTCAAAAGCGTTGAGGGGGCTGTACCCCCTTTTGCCATCTGCGTTTCTAAGCATTCCATTTGAACCCCAAAACCATATTTCACCTCAAAAGCGTTGATGGGTCTGGAGCCCGCATACACCCAAGCCACAAAATGTAGGAGTACAGCAACACACACTGATTGTCATCGCTAATCCGCCCCATGCCACATGAACACAACACACAGTTCCATTGCCTTGCTCACGCATACACACATCGTACATCCACACACACGCCACTGGGAAACCTGTGCATGACAGTGCACGAACTGTGAATGTCAGACAACCAATACAAACTTTGCAAGGTGCAACACAATAACCTATCTCATTCTCCCCACAGGTGCCGAACAGCTGGATGCTGGAGAGGGAGACAGCAGCCAGCACAGCCAGTCCGCAAGCCCCCGACCCGGACTCACGGATGTAGACACCTCTTCGGACGAGGACCACCCACCAGGCCCGTCTGGAGTGGCAGGGCCCAACCGCACCCCAGGGCCCCTCCTACCCACCAACACATCACCCAGGGCTGCTGACCAGTCACAGACCCCTGCTGCCACGGTCGTTGCGGCCACCACCACCGCCGCAACAACCACCACCACCACCACGCCATCCCTGGCCACAGCACCTGCGCAAGGGGTGGCACGCCCGTCGTGTTCAACCCTGGGAGCCAGACAGAGGACCGTGGTGACCAATGTGGCGAGTGGGCAGGTCGGTGGCAGCAGTACCGGTGGGAGGAGCAGGGTCAGGCCAATGCCATCTGAGCCTGGGAGCCAAGCCCTGCCGCAAATCTCAAGAGTCCTTGGGGCCTATGAAGAGGCCCAAGGACAATGGGCCAGGTCGGCTGCCGACACGCGGGAGGTCCTTGGGGTGTTGAGGTCCATGGACGCCCATATGGGCCAAATCGTGACCCGTATGGACAAACTTGTGGACCTCATGGCCCAGCAGGTGTTGGGGGGGAGGGCCCAAGCAAGGCCAGCCACACCACCGCCGCCACCACGTGCTGTGGCGCAGGGTCGTGCAACATCTAGTTCCCCTGCATCCACAGCTAGTGAGCAGTCCTCAGCCACCACCAGCAGCCCACCAACACAACCCCCCCTACCAAACATGGAAGGGGCCGTCCGAAGAGGAAACAGGTGTCCAGAGAGGACTACGCACGCTCCAAACGCCAGTGAGTCAGCCAGCCACCCTGACCACCTACTGCACTGACTTTGACTACAATCCTACCCCACACTGCCATGTGAATGGCATGTGTCTGTTGGACTGTGGAAATAGAACTTCTTGGGTACACCTTGACCATCACGCAGCCATGTCCGTCAACTCATTGTCACAGCATGCACCACTTCTGTCATCACCTTGCACACAATAACATTTCACCGCTGTAAATAAAAACACCTTGATCACAATCTGCTTCATGTGCCCTGTGTTTAATCAACGATGTGCAACCGCCAACATGAGCAGGAATGCCTCTGCTGTGTGGCATGTAGATAAGCCAGGAGATGTTGTAGGGACCTTGGGGTGAAAATCAGAACAAGAGTCCATTCAATTAGTGTGTCACACACCCATCACACAGTACTTGTCACCAACTACATGCAATGTACACACATCTCACAGAGCAACGGGGCACAATGCCACAGCCACTGTCAGTGGCATACTACCCTGGACATGGACCATTGCCACACAGCACTCAGTGAACAAAAGGCCTCCGTCACAATGCACACATACACCTGCACAACTACAGCTACATCAGCCGTCGTACATGGTCACTCACCTTCAAGTGAAGTAGCGTGCGATGAGCTGCTGACGCACATTCACAGCTTCCTCCTCTCCACTGTCCTCATCACTGGACCCGTCCTGGTCTGCAGGCGGGGGCCCGGGCTGATCACCGTCATCCACTATTAGGGGGATCTGCTTGCGAATAGCCAGATTGTGCAGCATGCAGCATGCCACAACTATCTGGCACACCTTCTGTGGGGAGTACGCCAGTGCACCCCCGGTGCGGTCCAGGCATCTGAATCTGGACTTCAGGAGCCCAAAAGTCCGCTCCACCACACGTCTGGCCCTGCCATGTGCCTCATTGTAGCGGACATCAGCTGGTGTCCGAGGATTACGTAATGGGCTGAGCAGCCAAGGCCCATTCGGATAAGCAGAGTCCCCTGGGTGTGAGGAATACCGAGATTAGTTGCAATTCCAACTGTCCCCAAGACAGCATTGCACACCAGGCACGCTACATGAGTACACATACTCACGAACAATCCAAGCACGGTCCGGTTGCAGATTGGTCATCAGACGTGGTAGGATGCTGTTGCGCATGATGTGCGAGTCATGGGCCGATCCTGGAAACTTCGCACACACGTGTGTAATGACCATGTCCGCAAGGCACACCACTTGCACATTCAGGGAGTGGAAGTGCTTCCGATTCCTATATATGTGCTCCATGGGCTGTGGTGCTACAAGGCCAATATGGGTGCAATCTATTGCACCAACAACGTGGGGGATCCGTCCAAGGGCATAGAAATCACCCTTCGCTGCCGCCAATTCACGAGCCCTGGGGAATCGTATGTACCTGTTCCTGTACAGCATCATAGCTGACAGTACATCACGTAGCACCATGCTGAACATGGGCTGGGACATCCCACTTCCACTGCCCACTGTGTGTTGGAATGACCCAGTGGCGAAGAAATGTAGTGCAGCCATCACCTTAGCTGTGGGGTTAAATGCCGTCGGATACAGCCTGCGAGGACGGAGGTGGGGTTCCAACAAGGCACATAGGCGATGCAGGGTGGGTCGGTCCAGTCGGAATTTCCGGATTACCTCCACGTCCTCCATGTCTGACAGCAATTGGTAGGGGCGATGTATGTTTGGTCTCCTCCTAGGAAAGATGGAAGTGGACACATGTCAAAGCAACACGCCACATGGCATTTCCACAAACACAGAAAAAAAATGACTGACCAAGCAATTGAATCACAGAACAGCTGACAAGTAGGGACAGCACAGCCACAATACACTTACACAGGTCCCCTTACCAATAGCAATGAGCAGTGACACAAACCATTGCTATGAGCATGCACATGGGGATTTAGGCCTTAATAACTTTCAAGGCATGACGATGATATCAGACTGCATATTTGGGAAGCGGCAACACCTCGGCAATATAACTAGCTGCTGTGCCTGACACAGCTTCCGAGGCTGGGTGAGTATGGCACCAACCAACAACGCAATGGACACAGGCTGAGCGGCAAAAACAAGTGGGTCCTGTTGCACGAGGGGATATGAGACAGTCATTGATGGTCCTACTTCACCCTATGTACAGCACTGTACGGATCACACCTCCAAAACACATTGACAGGTGTACACTTTGACAGCTCCATGACAACACAGCTGTGTGATTGCAAATACACATCACAAGTGACACGTAACGTAGCACGTGCCAAGTGGGAGATGTGCATAGTGAAAGATGGCATGTGTGTGCATATGCATGTCCCATGCTCCCATGCCAATGTGTACATGATGATGTGCCAACAGACATGTGGAGGCTGCGCACTGGCCGTCCCTGCCCATGCGCACAGCATGTTGTGGACATGTCCAGTGTGGACCTGCTCCCACACACAAGTCATGGCCACACCTGCAGATGCATTGCGCACATCACACTGTGTAGTGCACATGGCATCAGCGGACTGTACCCGCCATGGGCCAGGCCCTTGCGGCCAACTCCAATGGCCCTCGCGGTTGCACCCTGCGTGTCCCGCAATGGAGGAAAGCATCACGGGCCAGCTGGAAGAAGGCCATCGTCTGCAATTTAAGCAGGCAGACACGGTACACCAATTGCAGCGGCTTGGACCCACTGAGACTGCCCCAGGGGGCTATATGAGTGTGGGAGTGAGACCGCCATTACCACAGCTACCAGGGACTGCAGCCTGGCATCCCTCAACAATACCTGCCGCTGCCACCTGTCCACCTTAACGTCGATGACGCTGAAGATGTGTCCATGTCCACTCACCAGCGAGGAGCTGGAGATCCTGGATTCCGAGCTCCACGCACACTGCACATGGCTATCCCTTGCAAAAGTTGTGTGTGTGAGACAACCACAGTGTGTGTGGGAGTGCATGTGGGGGACACACATGTCGTTGATCCGCAGCACCATGAGTCAGAGTCTGTGGGGTTCCAACATGCACTGCTCACCATGCTTACTGCAGGTGGCAGGGGTATGTGAGCTCTCGGGCGCTTTGCCATGTCTGTCCCTCCCGAGTGGTGGTACATGGCAACTTCATGTCAGACATCCAATGACACAGCCAATTGGCAATGCAGGTCTCACAGCACTTGTTGCTCGTGAGAATGGCAGGCTGGGGCCATGTTGCCCTTCTCAGTCCCAGCAGGCCTGGGCTGCACATTGACTGCACAATGCCAGTAGGTGACAACACCGACTGCCCAGTGGGTTACATGTGTCTCCTGTTCAGGACCCTCCGGAAAAGCGCTAACTCAGCACTGTCGATTGGACACACCATGCCTCGTGATAGGGATGTGTGTGAGAGATAGTGGCACAGAATGTGACCTCCATTGCGGGATGGGCCATGCACAGGGCGAGTATGTTGATGGTTGCGCAGTGTTGGACAAAGTGGGTACACCCACACAGATGTGTTGCCTTGTGATCTTTGTGTAGGTCCACCTGACAATGGACAGTAGATGTGGACAGGCTACACATTGCTCGATGTGCTGTCAACCTGCATGTGAATGGGTTGGTCAGGTACTGTGTACACACTCCCAGCAGCATGCATTCACGTTGTGGTGTACACATGCTGTTAGGCCATGTCCGATTACTTCCTGGCTCTGTTGCACGAGTCGGAGTATTTGGGATGGGTCAGCAGCATGCCACTGTGATTGGTGGATGTGGGTGATGTTGAGAAGTGCATTAGTGACATTCCAAGTCTCCTGTGCACCATCCCTGCAGTTGGAATTCCTCCAGCCCAAGGACTTGTGAGGAGCCATTGCTACCAAGTTGATGCCTTTGTGTGTGTGTGTGTGACCGCCAGTGCAGCCAATTGCCCAAAGGGTGTGACGGCATCTGCCGGATGGGCCACTACGTGGCGTTGACGGATCGGGGGATGCCCCCTCGTATTGTCAGGTTAGCACGGCGCTGCATTACACCAGTAATGGTCTGCATCTTGACAGTCACACGACCTGTGCCGGATGCACGTTTGTTGTGGCATCAGCAGCAAGCAAGTTTACAGTCTTGTGTGATGGTGTCTTTTGCTGTGAGAGGCAGCATGTGTCCACAGCCTACCCATGATCTGGGTAATGTGTAAGCCTGGGCGTAGTTCGCAAAGTAGCGCTACGCGAAGCTACGCAAAGTGCAGTTCGCACTACGCGAACTACGCGTAGCACTACGCGAACTGCGTAGTGCACTGTTCGCAATGATTGCACAGTGCCGGATGCTTGTCCGCACTGTGCAATCATTGAAAACGGCATCTTGCACAGTGCGAGCTGTCTTTTATTGCCGCTTGAGTAGATTTTTACTCGAGCGGCAGCTTTCTCAACGCGGACTGGTAGTTTCTCATCGCGAGCGGTCGCGAGCATACGCGACCACTCGCAATGAGAAACCTGACCTCTCTGCGTTGAGAATCTCGCCGGGATGTCATTTTGCTTGCTCGCGGTCGCCAACTTGACGTTGAGGACCGCGAGCAAGCAAAAAATGACCGCTGCACTACGCTACGCTACGCTACGCGTGTTTGCACTGTGCTACGTGCAATTCGCGTTGTGCGAAGTAGCGCAAACTTCGCAAACTACGCGAGCGTAGCGTAGTGCTTTGCCCAGGGTTAGTAATGTGATGTTTGTTATGTGATGCAGTGTGTAGCAACTGCAGTCTGTGCTGTGTGCATCTGACATGCATATGCTAGTCCTGGGGCTTAAGATGCAATTAGGGCACTCTGCATTCCCAATGCACTCGGAGTCGTAGCCCTCAGGTACAACCTGTAGTAGGCTGGAGTGGCTATCCACATGTATGTTAGGGGCACTGTGCCTACTCTGATTTCGGTCGGACATATGTGTGCGATGCCTCACCTCATGTCTCTGGTACTTGCACATCCGGCACACCGTGCAACAACAGTTGTGCTCGTGTGAACGACAGGTGGATGGCATGGGCTCATGGCCAATGCGGGCTGTCAGGTTGCAGTCTGTGTGAGTAGTTTCCCATTTGGATCCATGCAGGTATGTGTTTGGCCTAATTACATAGTGGTCATCCTTGCCACCATCAGGATAGTGGTTGTGCACAACACGAGTTGGGGCTATGGTCGCAGGCTGACACAGGCCGTGTGTAGTGCGATGTGCACTACATTCGTGGCACTAATTCGCGGATTCATTTCCTGTACGCCAGCCATTGGGTGTTGATTGTGGTGGCTGTATACTATTGCACAGGTATCGTGCAACATGTGGATTTGTGTATGTTCTGTGCTGCTTCCCTTGCACATGTCTGTGTCATTGATGCCAGATGAGTGGGACCACCTCGCTCTCTCTCATGTGGCATCTCCCCTGGGTGCTGAGGGACAGGGGACGCTCAACAGTGGGGTGGCTTCGGATGTAGCAGCTGCACAGCTGCTGAGTGAGACAGTTGTGACCTGCGCCTCGGAGGGGCTAGACGTGTGCTGGATGAATCACAGGACCAGTGGGCAATTTCGGCGTCATTTGAGGACTGAGGTGATACATCCATGTTGTATGACACAAGGGACGTGGACTCTGGGTCTTCTTCAGCCACGCGGAGGCCAATGACCGCCCTCCCATCCACTTCCACTGGTGCAACACGTGTCGGCACAGGGATGAGGGATAGGGTGTCCTTCACACCAGGCACAGCTGCCCCTGCACATGTGACCCCTGCTGCCCTCAGTGCTGGGTCTGTTGAGTTGATGCGCGATCTGTGCGTGGGGCAGACAGCTCTCCTCACTTACGTCATTGCCCACGACATCACTTAGCCGCAGGAGACATGGATGATGGAGGGCCCACATGTACGCGTGGGTGGACTACACCAGACCGTCCAATGGTTGTCACCCCCAGTGAAGGTGTGCCTTCAACTGAGCCAATCTCAGACTGACATTCCTGACCCTTTCCCCACCCCCCTGGGGAGTGGCACATCTGACGGCAGCAGTGCACGAGTCCTAAATCGGAGGAGTGGGGGGACGCTGACGTCACGACCGGATGTGACATGTTGGAAGGTGGCTTGCACCGTCAGACTTAATGGCCTCCCCTCCCTCACCCCAATTTGCGTTTGCATCTGAGAAGCCAGCGCGTGCACAGGCAGCTCCGAGCTCGCACCAGAGAGGCCAAAGAGTGTATGTGTGGGTCCATTTGAACGAGTTGTCTGTCTCGCGGTATAATCAGTGGCGGGACGCCGTCCACCTGCGTGGTACCCCGACTCGAGACCTGGACAACATTGACAATGCATGACAGGCTCCGCAGTCCGGATACACCACCTGCAACACACAGAGGCTGTAGCTGCCCTAGCGGCCCAGGCCGCGTCCAACTGGAGCTAATGGACCCACAAATTCACTCTTTGACCTCTCTGGGGCGAGCTTGGAGCTGCTTGTGCATGCGCTGGCTTCTCTGTTGCAATGGCATGTAACGTGTGTGGGGAAATAGGCAATGAGTGCGATGGTGCGAGCCACCTTCCGTGACATCACTCCCGGGCGCGATGTGTGCGTCCCCCCACTACTCATATTTGACTTGTGCCATGCTGCACAATGAGGATGTGTTGCCTGCGTGATGTGACCAGGAGGAGCGCGCCATGACCTCTCACCCACCATGCTCCACTGCCATCCCGTGTCCTGGATAGCCCGTACAGGTGGACAATGTTGGGGGTACACCTGGTCGACAGGGGATGTGCGTGCCTTGGCAAGGGCCTGGCGGACGCACAGCAGTATCCAACATGTCCCCAGAGGGTGGGCTGACGTCTACACCTGATGCAGCATCTTTCGTATGGCCGCCTGTTGTGCACACACGTGTTCACATTCATCCCCAGACAGGTGGTCTTTACAAATGCCCAAGACAGCGGTAATCTAGTCCTCCCGAATCCTCCCGACACAGTGTGTTTCAACATTGCATGTGCGCACCTACCCGTCACACCCACCCACCTGGGCCAAGCGTAACTCCCGCTACACATGACACATGTGTGTCTTCCACAGTTGTGCTACTCTCTCTGGGCCGGACCTGCAACTGTCCCGTAGCACACACACAGCACTGAGTCGTACTGGCATCCTGTTAGATTGGTAGGCACACTCACACATCTCCTTCTGACACAGTGGTGGCTGTGATGGATATTGTGACTGCCATGGCAGTGTTGGCTGGCCATGGAAAGGCACACTAACACACATTGCATTGCGGGGGAGTGACCCTTGACCTTGCCAGGTAGGTCGCTCCCCCGCCACACAGCTCCGCCTGTGGTGTCCTGCCCGCTGCTGCTGCTGGTAAGCTCGCCCCTCTGCTTGTGGCCTCGGTGCCCATTTTCCGTCTGTTTCCCCTCGCTGCCCCCATTTTCCCTGTGTCCATTTTTCCTTCTGTTTCCCTCGCTGCCCCCATTTTCCCTGTGTCCATTTTTCCTTCTGTTTCCCTCGCTGCCCCCATTGAACTGTGTCCTTTTTTTCCTTCTGTTTCCCTCGCTGCCCCCATTTTCCCTGTGTCCATTTTTCCTTCTGGTTCCCCTCGCTGCCCCCATTGAACTGTGTCCTTTTTTCCTTCTGTTTCCCTCGCTGCCCCCATTGAACTGTGTCCTTTTTTCCTTCTGTTTCCCTCGCTGCCCCCATTGAACTGTGTCCTTTTTTTCCTTCTGTTTCCCCTCGCTGCCCCATTGAACTGTGTCCTTTTTTCCTTCTGGTTCCCCTCGCTGCCCCCATTGAACTGTGTCCTTTTTTCCTTCTGTTTCCCTCGCTGCCCCCATTGAACTGTGTCCTTTTTTCCTTCTGTTTCCCTCGCTGCCCCCATTGAACTGTGTCCTTTTTTTCCTTCTGTTTCCCCTCGCTGCCCCCATTGAACTGTGTCCTTTTTTCCTTCTGTTTCCCTCGCTGCCCCTATTGAACTGTGTCCTTTTTCCCTTCTGTTTCCCTCGCTGCCCCCATTGAACTGGGTCCTTTTTTCCTTCTGTTTCCCTCGCTGCCCCCATTGAACTGTGTCCTTTTTTCCTTCTGTTTCCCTCGCTGCCCCCATTGAACTGTGTCCTTTTTCCTTCTGTTTCCCTCGCTGCCCCCATTGAACTGTGTCCTTTTTCCTTCTGTTTCCCTCGCTGCCCCCATTTAACTGTGTCCTTTTTTTCCTTCTGTTTCCCCTCACTGCCCCCATTGAACTGTGTCCTTTTTTCCTTCTGTTTCCCTTGCTGCCCCCATTGAACTGTGCCCATTTTGCTTTCTGTACCCCTCGCTGCCTCTCTCCACTCCCGCCGCTGCGTCCCCTGCGGCCCCGCCCCCCTGACTGCCCATTCGCTGCCCCAGCCTCCCGCCTCCCAGCTGCTCCTCCCTCCCACCTCCCCATATATGGCGGCCGCTGCGCGGCCTCGCGCCTAAGGCAAGCCCGTCTGCGCCCGTCCGCGCCTGGACCGCACCCAGCGCTAGAACCCCTGGGCCGTGCGCCCCCCGCACCAGCCTCGAGGACCGACGCCGATACGATGCCACCACACTCCACGCTCTCAACCCCGGACGGACGCACAACTGCTTCAAGGCCGCCCCGAAACGCACCCATGGTCCCTTCACCTGCCGGAACTGCAGCTACACCAGCCTCAGAGCCACCGAGGCGCCCGCCAAGAACGACCTCAACCACCTCCGATGCATTCTACTGAACACCCACTCCGCACGCACATCACGCCGTCGAGCTCTGGGACCTGCTCGACACATCATCACCAGATGTCGCCTTCCTGACAGAGACCTGGATGAACGACTCCTCCGCCCCCGACATCGCCATAGCCATCCAAGACGGCTATAAAATCACACGCAGAGACCGCGTCAACGCAGTAGGAGGAGGAATCGCCATCATCCACAAGAACACCATCAGGGTCTCGACCAGCACCGACGACACTCTCAGCACCGCCGAACACATGCACTTCCAGATCCACACGGACCCCAACACCACCTTTAGAGGCACCCTTGTCTACAGACCCCCTGGGCCCCGACCCCAGTTCAGCGACTCCATCGCCGACTTCATCAGCACGCACGCCCTGACCTCTACCGACTACATACTCCTCGGATACCTGAACTTTCACCTGGAGAACAACAACGACAGCAACTCCACCACCCTGATCGACAACCTCGCCAACCTCGGTCTGAGCCAGCTCGTCACAACACCGACCCATTCCGCTGGCCACACGCTTGACCCCATCTTCTCCTCAAGCTCCCACGTCTCCTTCAGCCACACCACGGAACTCCTCTGGACCGACCACCGCTGCATCCATTTCACCTTCCAGAAACCCACCACACACCACCGCACCCAACAGATCCCACGCCGCTGCTGGAGCAAAGTCACCGAAGACCAACTACGGGCAAACCTCGCTCTCAGCCCTCCCTCCGACCCATCCAACACCGACGACGCTGCCTGCAACCTCAGACGATGGATGGATGACTGTGCCAACACCCTCGCCCCGCTGAAAAAACTCACCTACAGTGACACCACCAAAAGAGCCAGCTGGTTCACCTCGGAACTCCTAGCTTCCAAGCGTACCTGCCGGAAACTAGAGAAGAAATGGCACAGTGATAAGACACCGGACAGCCACGCAGCCCACAAAGACGCCATCCGTAACCACCACCACCTCATCAAGTCCGCCAAGAGAATCTCCTTCAAAGACCGCCTCGACAACAACGCACACAACAGCAAGGAGCTTTTCAACATCGTGAAGGAACTCTCCAACCCCAGCTCCAACACCAACGACATCCCGCCGTCGCAACCCCTGTGCGATTCCCTCGCCACCTTCTTCCACCGCAAGATCGCCGACATCCACGACAGCTTCAACACCCAGACAGCCTCAACTAAGATCGATACACCAGACCCACCGCACACCATCGACCACGACCCCCTGCCAGCCTGGGCCAGCGTGAACATCGAGGACACCATCAAGACCATGAGCACAATACACTCCGGCTCCCCGTCAGACCCTTTCCCGCACCACATCTTCAACAAAGCCAGCAGCTCCATCGCACCCCACCTGTGCAACATCATCAATCTCTCCTTCGAGACCGCGACCTTCCCAGAGAGCTGGAAACACGCAGAGATCAACGCCCTACTCAAAAAACCCAAGGCGGACCCGAGAGACCTCAAGAACTTCCGGCCCATCTCCCTGCTTCCGTTCCCAGCCAAGGTCATCGAGAAGATCGTCAACAAACAGCTAACCCGATACCTCGAAGAAAACAGCATCCTGGACCCATCCCAATCGGGGTTCCGCAGCAACCACAGCACTGAGACTGCCCTCATCGCCGCCACCGACGACATCAGGATCCTGCTGGACAACGGTGAGACCGCAGCCCTCATCCTGCTGGACCTCTCCGCCGCCTTCGACACTGTCTGCCACCGCACTCTACGCGCACGCCTCCACAACGCAGGGATCCGAGACAAGGCCCTGGAATGTGCCACCTCCTTCCTCGCCGGCAGAACCCAGAGAGTCCGCCTCCCACCATTCCGATCCGAAGCCTCCGAGATCATCTGCGGCGTACCCCAGGGATCGTCCCTCAGCCCAACACTGTTCAACATCTACATGGCCCCGCTCGCACGCATCGCCAGACAGCACGACCTCAACATAATCTCCTACGCCGACGACACTCAACTGATCCTCTCCCTCACCAAGGACCACCCTCGCCGCCAAATCCAACCTCCATGAAGGAATGAAGGCCGTCGCCGATTGGATGAAGATCAGCCGACTAAAACTGAACACGGAGAAGACAGAGGTCCTCATCCTCGGCTCCAACCCCTCAGCCTGGGACGACTCCTGGTGGCCAACGACGCTGGGAGCAGCCCCGACACCCACCGACCACGCACGCAACCTGGGAGTCATCCTCGACTCAACGCTCTCCATGGCCAAGCAAGTCAACGCAGTCTCATCCTCCTGCTTCAACACCCTCCGCAGGCTTCGCAAGATCTACAGGTGGATCCCGACAGACACAAGAAGAACAGTCACCCAGGCCCTCGTCAGTAGCAGACTTGACTATGGGAACGCCCTCTACGCGGGAGCCCCGGCCAAGCTCATCAAGCGACTGCAACGCATACAAAACGCCTCTGCACGCCTGATCCTCGATGTACCACGCCACAGCCACATCACCCCCCACCTGAGGAACCTGCACTGGCTCCCCGTCGACAGGAGAATCTCCTTCAAACTCCTCATCCACGCACACAAGGCACTCCACAAGACTGGCCCAGCCTACCTCAACAGACAACTCTTCTTCTACGTCCCCAACCGCCAACTCCGCTCCCGCCGACCTCTCCCTCGCCACCGTCCCTCGCATTCGAAGAACTACCACCGGCGGCAGATCCTTCTCCCACCTCGCCGCCAAGACCTGGAACACCCTTCCACTAAGTCTACGACAGACCCAAGACCTGCTGACCTTCAGGAGGCTACTCAAGACCTGGTTGTTCGACCAGTAGCAGCACCCCCCCCCTTTTTTTCCCCAGCGCCTTGAGACCCTCGCGGGTAAGTAGTGCGCTTTACAAATTCTGTGATTGATTGTGATTGATTGATTGCATCCGCGGCACTACGTGTCACTACTCGGCACATCGAACTGGGCACTGTCCCTGGGGTAGATGAGTTTGTGGTGGCGTTGGTGTGTGTGTGTGTTGTGGCCATGTAGACTACACACATATGTTTCCCAGGCCCATGGTGGATGTTTGTAACCGTGTTGAGGTCGGTGTATATGATGAGATGTGTGTGTTGTATGTTGCACGGAATGCAGTGTGTGGGTGTGTCCTTGCAGTTCAGGATGACTCCTACTTGTTATGGTTCAGACGTTGTGTGTGTGCAGGGTGTGTCACTGTCAAGATTGTGCCTAGTTCAATTGTGCATGTCAGATTTTCTGCAGTTCTTACTCATTGTGCAGTGCTGCCCACCCAAACTGATGTCGTGTGTGTGTTTTGACAGGCATTGCTGTGGCATGCTTTTGCGTGGCTCCTACTTTTTGTTGCTGAGTGTGTGGTCAGACTGTGTGGGAAATTGTAGACATGTGTAGGACTGTGCTTTGTATTGACTAGGCCGTCAGTGTTGATGTGATGATCTATCGGGCACCTTCAGAGTCTGACATGTCCTCCTCCAGGAGCTGTGGTATTGCACTGTGGCCACTGTTGCGGCTACTCATTTGCGTTGACATCCAGTGACAGTGGACTACATGGTCGTCTCACGACTGTCGTGTACTTCACACACTCTCATCCTCTCTCATTCGTACTTGTGTTTGTGAAATGATTCAGCAGAGACACATATTTACTTCAAGCCATGTATTAGGACTTATGTCCTCCGTGATGCAGTATAGTGGACACTACTGGCAGCGAAATGCATGTGGAGGATATACTCAGCATGATTACACATAGCATAGGGTGTAGGGGTACATGTGATTAGTTGGTGACTATGGGATGTGGGCTTCAGAGTTACAACTGCTTAGCCGTTGCTGTGCTAATGTACATTTGCTAATTACTGAGGAGCTGTTGACTTTGACACAGACAGTATTCATTTTGCCTACCAGACCGCTTGACATCATGGGCACAGTACATCTCAGTTCCATGTTACAGGTTTGCTGCAATAGTTACTCCGACACACCTGCGTGTGAGGTGACATCAGGGCATGTGCCTACGTGCATGCAACAGCGTCTCACTTGTTGTTGCAATGTGGTGGCTACTGGACATGTCACAGTCACTGGGGTCATGTTGTTGGGGGATGCATTTGTTGTCCATGCAAAAGTCCTGGCACGGAAGTACAGAGGAAGGTGAGGTGGCAGCTCTCACATACTACAGCAGACCGATTACTGCCCACTGACCGGTGCATATGTTCATGGGCGCAGGATACATTTAATGGCATAGTTGTACGTGCAGTTTTGTCCATGTGGTTGCCATACACAAATCCCATACCTCTGCCTCCCCCTGTTCATGTAGAGTTACTGGATCTGGTGGGGAACAGAGTGCATGTCCCCGAAATGTCCGATATCATGGAAGTGTAGTTGATGGTGTGGTGTTAGTTGCAGGTTGTATGGTATAGTTGTTGTACAGCTGACTGCCCAGTCCGTGCGAAAGCCAAGCATGGTACGGTGTAGGACATCATTGTTCAATTGGGGGTGTTGCGTCGGGGCCCGACGAATTGACAGGTTGTCAGGTATGCGATACCTTCCAGCAGGGCTTCTATGGCATTGGTGGTAAACATGGATGCCATCCAATGAAGCGGATGGTGGCTGTCAATGTGTTCATCGTATGTTGTCCCTTGTAGGAGCCTGATGGGACATGTTGGATGACATTCGATGAAACTGTGCTCCAGAATACGTTGAGTCTAAGCACAGTGGTCCCATTGTAGTGTGGGTCTGATTGCAGCCTCATACACCATACCCCCATAGACTGAACAGATCCTGTCGTGGACGTTCAGGGGGTTGAACAGTTGTACCAGGTCCGCCTTTGGACATGCCGGGTTGGAGAGACATAAATCCACAGGACAGTGGAAGGGACACCTCCGACAGTAGAAGACGGGGATGACGCAGCTGAACATTGAGATGCGGTAAGTTACTCGGTAACTTACGTTCAGCAAGAGCCAGATTTTCACAGCCCAATATCTGTAGCAGGCTCTGGTTGTACAGCCTCATCTGTCCGGCGTAGTTGGGTAGCTGTGGTGCGACTGCCATTTTGCTACAGGGCGATGTGATGGCGTGCTCCATCCGGCTGTGCAGTCAGCAGGGTGCACCCTCCGACGATGCTGGGAAATCTGGAATAGTCGTACGGAGGCAGGGTTTGGGTTATAGTAGCTTGTGCGGAGGACACAGGTCCTCATCCCACATGCTTCTATGAATGGTCAAGGTCAGTGGTGTCTGACTCCTTCCAGATTACTTGCATGGGAACCACATGGAGGAGTGCTCTTATTTCTTTTTGTGGTCAGAAGTTCTTTCATGTTGTGCGCTATCTGCACATTGGACTGTTTCCTCGGCATGCCTCTGTTTGGCTTGTTGTTGGGACAATGGCTGTATTCTCCGGCTTGTTTAGTCGAAATGTGGTTTCAGAGTGGGAATGGAAGGCCATTCAGTGCTATCTGCTTTCCCGTATGTGGGCGGCACGCTGCGTTTCCGCTATACGTTCGGCCTTGTGTGTGTGTGTTGTAATTGGTAACACCTGTTGTCAGGCACCCGGGTTTTTTCATGTTACGTATTGCATGTATTGGTATTGAGTGCCGGATGGTATTATTATTTTTGTATGGTAATGGCGTGCCTTTTGCGGACGCGGTACATATTCTGCGGCGTGATGTCGCAGCCGCTGTGTGCTTCGCCATGTTATGCACACAAGGGTGTGTCCTATTTTGGCGTGACGTCACTGCCCTGTTCGGTACACTTGTGTGGCGTCATGTTGGCACCTGTGAGTTGCCGGTTGGGGACATGACTGATGCAGGTATGCCACGTGACATGTGCGTTCAGGGTGGGGCTGGTGTGTGGTGTGTGTAGTTGTGTGCCTGTGTTATTTGTGTGCGGCCCATGCATGGCGCTGTAGTTGGCCTCTGCGTTGTGCGCATGTGTAGCTGCGTCATCGCCGCTGCGCTGCGTTGCCGTGACGGGGACGTCAGTTCCTGGTCCCGGGTAGTGTGTGCCCGGTAGTTGCGAGTTGTGTCATTCAGCACGGTGTGACATTTGTGGGTGCAGTGGTGGATGTGTCCTGTCCACACAGGGCTGTCTGGGGGGCCATGTTCAGTTTTTCCTCCCTTGCACTGTGTGCGGTGTTTGCGTGCCCTTGTTGTGTGTCTGCCTACCTGCGTCGCCGCGGCGCGTTGACTCCTAGGTGCTGCATCAGGTACAGCATGGGGATGGCCTGGAGTGCAGGATTCATGTCGGGGTGGGCCGCCTTTTTGGTGTCCGTACTCGTGCGGTCGAATTTCCGCCTTGGTGTCTCGTACGGTGTCTCTTAGCCGGGGGAGCTGTTTGTTTGCGGCATCGTAATTTGTACGCCGGGCGGTACGTGATTTCGTCGGACGGTGTGCCTCCATTGGCTGGCGCCGCTACGTGAACGGGCGCACTTTGATGGCGGACGGCGTCGCGGGCTTACGGGCGGTGTTTGGCTGCTTTTACACATCCTAATTATGCGGGCGTGTGGGCCGCGGCGGGCGGACGGTAACTGGTGGTTTTTGCCTCCGACAGCACGGCGGTAGTGCTTCCGCCCGACATCCTAATGGGCCCCTTAGTGTATGTAATTTAGGCATCATCACCACTAGAGATAAGAAAAGTGCCTGTTGATATATTCGTGCCCCTGCAGATGTGAGTTTGGGTTTCCTGAACGTTCAGTACATTTTCAGCTACTAATAACACTACCTTTCTGTGGATGGATGGTTTTATGATGCCAAAATATAAGCTTGCAGTTTTAATCCTTCGTGGCCATTGATGTGATGGTTTATCAAAATTGTTTTCCCTATTAAGAGCCTCATTGCGAGTTACCTGTTATTTGTTATGGGATTATTGGAGATCGAAACTCTGATTTTGGCTGGTATCCTGCACCAAGTAATGGGTATTCCCATGCAGACCCACAAATACTGGATCGTTTTCCAGATGTCATTACCTGTTCTGGGACAAATAACAAGCTCTTTTCTGCTGACATTTACAGCCTGGTTTGAGAAGACAGTAAGTAGCAGCATGGGACTGCTACGGGTCGGGGGGGCAGAGGACAGGTGGCAAGGGGCAGCGAGAGAGCTTAATAGGGCAGACAATGATCGCTTAGTGTTGTCTGCTCTCCTGTACTGCAGCAGGGACTGGGCCGGGGGCGGAGCTACACCTCTGCCTATAGTCTCTGCCCGTGGTTCACTGAGTGCAGAACCACATCTGGGGAACCCAGTGTTTCTGGACCAGGAATGCGAGAGCCTGGTAAATCCGGTTGCGAGAACACAAGGAATTGACTGGAGTTGTATGCTCCTGATGAAACTGCTCCAGCCAACTAGTAATGAGGGCCTAAGTGGTATTGGGATCACTACACTACAAGTATCGTGAGATGTGCATGATTAACTACTATGGGTTGTCAGCTGCAGTGTTGAATTGCTTGCTAGTGTAAGGATTAAGAAGGCTAAGAGGGATGAAATCACCGTACTCCAGTTACTATCTGAGTAAACTTCATTCACCATTATGGTTTGAGGTGTCTGATGAGGAAGAGGAAGAGTCAATGTGATGGAATTTACAGGAATTAATACCATATCTTTGTAGGTTAAGATGCGTCTTTATAGTTCACATTGCACATTCTGATTTTCAGAAACCTCACCTTTGGGCAAAGCTTACACTCATCCAGCTGCTTCATTCCAGGCAGTCTCGCCATTGGCTGACAGCCAACCTATTGAACGAACATCACAGCTACATTTCCTAGGACCTGAGTAACTACAAGCCATGTTAAATTGCATGTAAACGGAGCCCACTTTAACTTCTCCTAATAAGTATGTCACATTTGGGGTTCAGAATTACTATGCTAGAAACTCTCAGGTTTCCCATGTAAATCAGATGTAGGAGGATCCTGCCAATACTTTACTTGCAGCTAATTGCTGTCTACGATCCCTATTTTTCACGTGTGTACAAATCCCTATCCCCTCACTAGGAACTCAGAATATTTCTTTATTCTTAAATCACAACATGATGGCCCTCACACAAACCTTCTTAGGAAGTGATTACCTATTGACGCTTCTTGCACGACAAAACATGGGTGGAACCAATAAATATTAGGTGCCTCCATCTGTCGGGCTGTGATCTATGTCTAGCAGTGTCTCTGAAAGGCTTTTTTATCCTTGAGCGCTATTTAAACAATAGATCACAATTCTTTTTTTTTAAAACAAGGCCCATGCTTCCTGGCGTTTTCCCCCCTCCCTAATCAAAAAACTAGTACACCACAAGCACATAGATTAAATGATCTAGTTGCCTAAGGATGTCTCCCCTTCACCCCAGACATCCTAACGGCAATTATTGGAACACGCTGAACAAGACAACGGAAGCAGCCTTACAAAGTCACACTACCTGAAGTAGTCACAGATAGTATGCTCATGTATCACGTTGCCCACCTCAATAGTCAGCTGCTCATTGGCCAAACATAGACATAGAATATATACAAATAGAGAGGCAACGACAATCAGTTGTCAGTGTTATATATACAAGAAACAAAATATAGATGATCGAAGGTCTTGGTTGGTGATACAATCACTTTATTGTGTTTTTTCAAAAGAACACAGCCAATGCAATTCACCTAAAAAGGTTTCATCAGGGCGAGAGATCTTCACTTCTCCACAAGATCAACATTGTTGTCCACTTCTGAAAGGACATACGATAATCTTTTACTAGTTTTGATCATAGACCAATAATCTTGGCCCAGTGGTCAGTTGGATTATTCCAGTAATATGAAGGCGTAAGTGGTTCATCACCAATGTGTGTGCTGTCACGATCCCGTGATAATCACAGTAGTAGTTCACTTCTACTTAGAAAGTAAAAGCAAAGCAACTTGCGATCAGATTGTGCCAACTTGGGTAAATGACAGTCAGTTGTGGGGTTCCTATTCATAAACCCTTTTGGTCCTTATGCGTGGGTCGGCTTCGACGTAATTACACCCCTTATTTCTGTAGAGAAGATGCCAGTCGGGACTACTTGGAACACTGAACACTGTGCTGGCACACCAGGCCCATTCCACCCTGACAGCCCCACTGAATCAGATATACTGAACTGCCTGAGCCATGTGCAGTATGTATATTAAACTGAATGGATTGTGCGTATATGTGGGGACCATAGTTGAATTACATGAATCAGCCATGTGCAATCCAGCATCCACCTACAAAGTGCACCTCAGTCCCTCCTCTCCTGTCATTAGAAGCCTGCATATGCCAGGACTCACCTGTGCACTGGCAATGTTCATGAAAATACAAAAGTCTTGTTTTCATGAACACTGTTAAATTAAATAATTAGCAATCTGGGCATAGTCAAGAGATGTTTTGTGGCAGTTCACAGGTGACAGCAGTGCTTAATTTGTGCCGGTGCTTTCCGGTGCTTAGCACCGGCACTTATTTATCAGGGCCGGGTCTAGACCTGAGTGCCTGCCACTGCCAACTCACATCAATAATTGACTGACTCCACATGTGTCACTGTGACACACAAATATAATCAACTGTTGTTCACTCCCACTCTGTCTCCCCAGTGAATTGTGCTTCGCCAATAACAAATCCATGCCTTCAGTCAGTGTTGCCGGTGGGCTGGACACTGATTTGGGTGGATTTGGTCCTTTGGGGCTGCCGTGACAGCATGCGTAAAGCCGTAACCAAACGTAACCTTTTTAGAATCCACGCCGGCCCCCCGCCCGCCTTATCATCATGAACACACTGCAGTTCGGAGCAAATGCACTATTGTTTGAAGCAGCGTGTCGTCGTGTAGTATGCTGTGTGCAGCAGAGCAGCAGGCCTCCAAATAAGGTAGTGACCAGTCTGTAACTGCAGTAACATTATGCAACCGAGTAAGTAGTAATCAACACCAGGAGCCTGGAAGGGCGGGAGCTGGGCTGGTTTTGAAATGGCCTGGTTTTGTTACTGGGGCCTATTTTCTTTTTTTTTACCAAAATCGGCCCACAGTAACAAAATCAGACAGCCAATGTTACAGTGCTGCTGCCTAATAGTATTCAAAATCTTGATGATTAAATCCCCCTAGGCCCTTGCATGACCAAAAATGTCAGTTTATCAAGTGAGATTCCATGTCTTCCCGCTCCTCGGTTCAGATATGCCAGCAAGTCATCTAAGTCATATGTTCGTTCTGGCAAAGCACGCCAGAAGTTGTGAATGTCACGTCACCATTTTGCTTTGATCCAGCACTCCACACAGTCTTTCAGCGAGTGCAGTGTTGCTCCCAGATTCTCGGTTAGTACTCTTTGCTCAATGTTATGGTAAATGCGTACATACACACAGATACCTAAATGTGCGTGTTTCACAGTTAGTGCCTCAGTGGTTCATCATCACCAACAGCTGGGTGGATTGTGAAAATGCATGGTTTCTCGTTTCTTCCAATAGACAAAGAGGCATGACTGTTCCACGAAGAGAGTCAAACATTGAGACTCAGCCTGATCGCACGTGCCTCCTAAAATAAATCAGGTGATCTGTGTGACCCTCTGAGTATTGTAACCCTTTCACTGCCCCTTTGTTTCTCAGCATGTTGACAGGGGGTTCCAGACAAGAGTGCGCTTAGGGCTAACTGAGTCAATTGAACTGCTTGATTCACTCTACTCGTGGAGCGCCTGGGAAAGGGCTCCGCTTATCTTTTGTTGGTAATACCTATTTTTAAATCACTCACTTAGCCCTCACTATTCACTACACCTGGAGAGCGCCTGGGAAAGGGCTCTTCTGCTTTTAAAAATATACAATTTCGCCGCATTAGCGTTCTTAACTGTGTTTCCTTCTTTTAATTATTGTATTCTCTCCACTATCAGCTTACCTGCCGGTTGGGCACAGCGTCCCTCCCCGGTCCAGCGCAGATTCTTCCGTTTGTCTGGAGGGAGGTGCCACCCACCGGAAGTCAGGTTAATCACTTCCGCCCTACACCAACCGAGAGGTTAGCACTCTAGCTTACCTCACTATATTAGGACATGCCCGGACAGACGCGCAGCGGACGTGCTTAGGGCTAACTGAGTCAATTGAACTGCTTGATTCACTCTACTCGTGTAGCGCCTGGGAAAGGGCTCCACTTATCTTCTGTTGGTAATCCCTATTTTTAAATCACTCACTTAGCACTCACTATTCACTACACCTGGAGAGCGCCTGGGAAAGGGCTCTTCTGCTTTTAAAAATATACAATTTCGCCGCATTAGCGTTCTTAACTGTGTTTGCTTCTTTTAATTATTGTATTCTCTCCACTATCGGCTTACCTGCCGGTTGGGTACGGCGCCCCTCCCCGGTCCAGCGCGGATTCTTCCGTTTGTCTGGAGGGAGGTGCCACCCACCGGAAGTCAGGTTAATCACTACAGCCCTACACCAACCGAGAGGTTAGCACTCTAGCTTACCTCACTATATTAGGACATGCCCGGACAGACGCGCAGTGGACGCGCCGCTGGCGCGCCGAAGGCACGCCAAAGGCAAGCCCGTCTGCGCCCGTCCGCACCTGTTCCGCGGCCAGCGCTAGCCATGCTGCTGGTTGCCCCTCCGTCACCCGAATTCGCTGGTCTATCTCACAAATGTTGGTTATTAGAGATAAGTGGTGCAGCTGCATTGCACCATCTCTGTACAATCTCGCTGATCCTCCGCCTCATTGTCAATGTGATAACTGCTCTGCTACGCTCAATTTGGACCCCTACCTCCCCCCTCCTCCCGGTCCGACCCTAATGCATCCTACTTCCTCAAGTGCTCTTACTAACCCGCTCCCACCTTTAAAAGCCTGTTTACTTAACTGTAGATCGCTTCCCCGCCACTCTGAGGACATATGGCTCTCCCTCACAACCCATGCCTGGGATATAATGTTTCTGACTGAAACATGGGTCAGGGACTCCTCCAACCCCGATCTCAATCTGGCTTTACCTCCAGAATATCGCTTCATAGGAATTAACAGAACTAACAACAAGCTGGGGGTGGGATTGCTGTGATACTTAGGCAAGGTTGGGAGATATCCTCTAGAAAAATCCCCAATATTAACCCTTTGGAAGCTATGTACTTCTGCATCTCCTCCACTTCCAATCTGGTGCTGGCTGGAATTCTCATCTATAGACCCCCCAACTCCCCACCGCAACACCTCGTGGATTTCTATGACATAGTGGCTGACCTTTCACTAAAACACGCGCACTTCACTGTTCTCGGCGACTTTAACCTTCACGTCGATGATATCGGCTGCTCCAAAGCCAGCCTACTTTTAAAAACTCTGAATGGCCTTAATCTAACTCAAAGGGTGAAGGGTCCTACTCACCGGGCAGGACACACCCTAGATTTACTGTTCACGAATAACCCCAACCTTCTCACCGCCGCTCCCCTGCCGCTCTCCTGGTCAGACCATTCTTTGATTCCCTTCAGTTTAATTTCCACCACACGCCCAACTCAGCCATACCCTTCCCGGGAGCATAGCAGAAAATGGTGCAAAGTCCCCTGTTCTACCCTGGCCTCTGCCCTCGCTGGCTCCCTGCCACGGGTAAATGAGGATCTGGATCTTGATGTTACCGGCTTCAACGTCTGGCTCTCCTCTGCTCTTGATAAGGTTGCCCCTATCCAACCCTTAGTCTCCTCCAGACTAAAACCATCCGCCCCGTGGTTCACTCCCGCGCTACGCGCCGTAAAAAGTCAGTGCAAAAAACTGGAGCGAAACTGGATTCCCCCTACTCAGGAACTCTGCGATGGCCTTTCAGACTTTTTCTATGATAAAATTGTGGACATTTTTTCCACTTTCGACTCCACCCAGCAACACCCGGAACAAACCACGTGGCCTACCAATGTCCACTCACTCACCTCCTTCGCCCCTATCCCCCTGAACCTGCTCTTCAAAAATGGCTCACCTGTAAATCTGGTTCTCCGAAGGACCTCTGCCCGGCTTCTCTTTTCAGCTCAGTTGCCCCCCTCATCATTTCCCCCCTGAATACCATATGGAACACCTCTCTACAGTCTGGAATCTTTCCCTCTCCCTGGAAACAGGCCATGCTAATACCTATTCTAAAAAAACCTGATGCTGACCCCTCGGTTTTTAAAAACTACCGCCCCATCTCCCTCCTACCTAAACCGGCTAAGGTTCTCGAAAAAATAGTCCAAGAGCAACTTGCCACCTATCTTGAAGCCGGCCACCTTCTTCATGACTCTCAATCCGGTTTCAGATCCGGCTTCAGCACGGAGACTGCTCTGTTGGAGGTGTCGGAAAATATCCGCAAATGCGTGGACACAGGCGATGCAGCAATGTTAGTGCTCCTCGACTTGTCCCCGGCATTCAATACGTTCTCCCATGACATTTTGGTTGAGAGACTACTCAGCCTCGGGATCCACGGCTCCCCTTTATCCTGGATCAGATCATTCTTAACTAACCGCACTCAACAGGTTTTCCTGCAGCCTTTTGTTTCCGGGGAGAAGCCTCTGAACTGCGGCGTCCCTCAGGGCTCCGCACTTAGCCCTTTACTCTTTAACGTTTACCTATCCCCCCTGGCTAAGGTAGTTGAATCTTGCGGAGTCCGAGTGATCTCCTACGCTGACGACACCCAATTAGCGTTCTCATTCAGGGACCACTCCGAAGCTACCTTCTCCAATTTCAGACGTTGCTTGCTCAACATCTCTTCCTGGATGGCCCTTAACACCCTCAAGCTTAATTCGGATAAAACGGAGGTGCTATTCTTCAATCAACCTAGCCCTCCCCCTCCTCCCCTCTGGTGGCCATCAGAAATGAACCCCCCTCCGGAACCTGTGACATCGGCCAGGAACCTAGGTGTCAGGTTCAACAACGAACTTTCATGTAAAAATCAAATCGACCAAGTTTCTTCAGCCTGTTTCGGAAAACTCCACATGATCCAAAAATGTTCCCCTTCCTCCCTCAGGACTCTCGCCGGACCGTTGGTCACGCACTTATCACCTCCCATCTAGACTACGCAAATAGTCTGTATGCAGGGGCTCCTGCGTACCTGATCAGACGTTTACAGACGGTCCAGAATGCGCGGCTAGGCTGATATATAATATCCCTTATCGCCACTCGATCTCCCCCTACCTGAAGAAGCTCCACTGGCTTCCAGTGGCCAAACGCATCCAATTTAAATCAATGGTTCTAGTTTTTAGATCTCTACAGAGTACGGGCCTGGCCTACCTGAGAGCTCGGCTCAAACTTGCCCAGTCTAGCCGCGCTCTTAGATCCAACCACCTGCGCCTCCTCGTTACCCCCCCGCTTTCGCCGCACTAGAATGGGCAGCAGAGTTTTTGCGGTGCTCGCCGCCAAAACCTGGAACAGCTTGCCTCTGCCACTGCGATTGACTAATTCAGAAACTATCTTCCGCCGTGACCTTAAGACTTGGCTCTTCTCCAGCGCCTAAACCACTGAGTTTACTCCCATCCTTCGCCTGTCCAAGCGCCGGGACACCCCTGTTGGGGGTAGCTGCGCGCTATATAAGCTCCTAAATAAATAAATAAAATAAATAAATAAATTAGCATGGTTGATAGCTGGCATACCTGTGTAGTGCTATGGACACTGCAAAGATGATGATATTATTTTACCTGTCTGAACTCTTGCTGATGGTACAGCATTAAATAGGGGGACCCTGTGACATATCGCCTCACCAAGCATATATGGCAAACTCAGAAGGTCAAATTCTTTCTGTTGGTCTACTGACTCAGCCAGGGCCCCCCGGTGCAGATGTATCTGCATAGTTCCTTCAAGAACCCAGAAGCGGTGTCTCAGGCTCAGTGAGTGATTAAAACCGTTCTGATGTTGGAGTAACAAGTGTAACGAAGTCGGCAATAATGGATATAGACATCTTGCTAATATTTTGCTCCTTATCTTGTTTTCTGTATTTATCATAGACAAAAGCGTCTACAAGGCACCTTCCAAAAGGTTATGCTGTGGTTCAAATTGAGATATAATAACAGTTTCCCAGGTTGACTTTGGAAAGCCTTCCAAGTACAGCACTGTTTAGTACATGATAACCTACCTGCAGGCAGGGCCACTGGAATTATGCAATTGTGCGACAGCAGCGTTTTTCACATAAGTATAGATTTGCTGCTTTTGCCACCTAATGCATTATCTGATTCATAATTTACCTTTTTCAACAAAAAATGTTCCTACCTCAATTGGTTCAAAAGATATTAAACACGCAAGCAACACATGTTCCTGAGCAGTTGAAGGCGCTTTGCAAAGGTTGACTGGCCACCTTTTTTTTGCTTATTGCTATATTTTTGTCTTAAACTGGTACTAATAAGGTGCAGTCAATGCCCAGGAAGTGTTAACAAGTGTAAAACTGACAAAATAATGAAGTATCATAAAATGTCCCTCATCATGCTGCATAATTTGCCTTTGTTCCTGCATAATTTACTCAACCCTGCCGCATATTTGGGCCCTTCCTTGACACAAACTTCCAGTGGCCCAGAGGAAGTGGGTGGATCAAGTGGAGGAAGTGGGTGGAGCCGAGGAAAGTGGGTGTGGCCTTTGACAAACATTTGAGCACCTGTACTTCATTTTTTACAAAGTAAGCACTGGGTGCAGGTCATAGTGAACAATTAGGAACACAACCCGATTTAGTCGGTCAAGTCAGGCTTAATCTGGGGATATCATACTGGAGAGGGTGGAACAGTCTGCAGTTGCGGACTTAAAAAGTTGACGGAGGACCTCTAAAGCATAGGATGATGGCAAGGGTGGAAAGACAGGTTTGTCCAATAGATGTGAAGTGTCGGGTATTACACCAATCTGAGATCCAGAGGGGAAACAGTGTCAGTCTTTAGAAGAGGGCAGAGTAATATGGTCCCAAAGAAAAGTGTCTGGAGAAATGTAGAGTTAAGTCTGACAGTGGGTTCCACATCCAAATTTCGGTGTATGTGGGTTCATGTAGATTCCAGTGCAGGGTGTGAGCCACAAGCAGGTTGGCCTCGAATTATTGGTTCTTTTGGTGTTCGCCCTTTTCTTTATGGGTGCTGGACCTTGTTCCAAACAGTAAACTTTTTTTCTGAAGGTCGATAGACCTTGTAGTGAGTTGCAGAGACAATCTTCTAATAATCTGTAGGACTATTCATAAGTTGCATTTGTAAGTATTTTGCCTGTGTAAATTTACTCTTATGCTTTGAGTAACTTTACTACTTTTGGCTATTCACAAAATCTGAGAATAATGTTACTCAAAAGTGTAAACCTACACGTCTTCACCCCGTGAAGAAGGGGGTGGAGTCTAACTTACAAGTGCAAGTTTCTATTAAAAAAACAGTAATAAGTCTACCATCACACATAGCCAGCCCCATGCAGTGCAACACCCTCCCATGGAACATAATGGAGGCCAGGACCTGAATGTAAACACAGAGGAAATATTGTTAATTTAAATGAAATTATTTCTCAAAGATAAAAATATAAATAAGTTTAATTTAATGTTACAAAAATATGCAAAATAGTGCATACATTTTTGCATTTCGATATTAATGAAACAATACATTTCATGAAATTTAAGTAAATTACTTTAAATCAATTCTGTACGTCACTTTTATTATAATTATTAATGCATAATAAAAAATATTTTTTACTTTAGGTGGGAATTTATATTTTGATATAACATTGCCAAAAATAATTTTAATGTTGTTCAATATATTTTAAATAATTTAATTTGTAATTCAAAATGCAGTTAATAGTGCTGTAGCAATTAAAATGTATATTTAAAAATATTTTATATTAATATCTAACATAAAAAAACATTCACAAATTTTTCCAAGTTGAAAAAACGTCTTCACTTTCTGGATTGTATGTTCTGTAACTGGCACATTAGTTAGCTTATAGTTCTGATATGTTTTCGTTACATACAGCTTTATTTAAATATTTCTTAATGTCCCTCTTAATCAATGATGGATTCCTGTTACATGGTTTTCACCAATCTGATTGCTTGCTCTCTTTCTCTATCTTGCTGTGTTTCAGTGATTTACTCCTTTTGTTTTTCCACTAGCATGTACTCTTTTTAGATGTTATTCAACTGTGAAGGTGATCGATTACTTATGGTTTTTGCTTGCGCAATCACAAACATCTAATCTGCTGTTGTATAATTTACTGAAAGCTAGTTGTATCTTTACATCAAATTTTCATATGTGGACAATTAGCACAGATCCCCATCTGCAAAATGTGCATGGTGCAAGCTGTGCAAAGATATGTATATCACCAACAAAAGCATGACTTGCAAAAAATGGAAATGTTATACATACGTTTGCACACTTTAAACTTTTCTTCAATTTCTGTAACCAATCTTTCGATTACATACCTGGATTACAGGATTCATTCAACCTTTCAATATATAATGTATTCGCTCATTTTGTCAATATACTGCACCCTTTTTCTTCTTCGTCTTTCTCTTCCTCATTTTTCCTTTTATCTCTCCTGCTCTATATTCAAAGATAGCTAATGGTATAAGCTAATATATCTTTTTAATGGACTATTATATATTCTGGTGTAACTCGATATCTGTTTATTATATTTTATATTATGAGATATCTTATTCATTTACATTACATTAGCTGTCTTTTGAATATTCTGCTTATCTGTATGTTGTATGTTATACCAATTTTTGTAATAAGCTTTCTTCTTCAATTTAAAAAAACATGACTGATACTGCAGCGCACGAACGTCATGCACATTATGTAATTTTCCTGCAATATAAACATGTTGTCTGTAAACAGGTCCCCATTCCAAACATCATGTCAATAATGTGCATTTCATCATTTTCTCCTCTACCAATGTTTCGTCCTTACACAAGTAGCTTCAGGTGAGGTGAACTGCAGCAAATGCATTAGTGAATGAGCCAATGGGTCTGTCTGATTTGTTTCTTTCTGAACTTATTTTCACTGCCTATCATTGGCCACTTCCGTGTACCTCACATATTGCATCTGCCCATCTTCCAGGGCCTCCTCACATTTTGCTTGTTCTTCAGTTACCTTGCACACACCATGCACGTCACACTAGCACAGCCAACCTTTTGGTGAGCAATTCTTAGGATATATCCAACTTTGAGCGTGTTGCACAGATGCAAGTTGCACTTTTACTTGCCCTCAAGTCTAACAGCATGGATATAGGAAAATGTATACTTCCGTTGGGCTATTAAATGAATACCCTATAAAAGACTAGCCTGTTTCGCTTTGGACGAATTTTATTATAAGCAAAAGAAAACACTTTATTTTGATATTGGCTTGTATGTGTTATTTACATCGGTTTTGTTTTATGGTAAAAAAACACAAACACAAAATATAGTAATTTAACAAGGAACTGAATGCAATCATTCAACACCTGTCCAAATCGTTTACTACCTAGCCAGTCAGCTGGTGTCATTATGAGAGCAGTGCATATACCCTTTATCAATATGATAATGTCACTCATTCCATCCATTCGTTTTTTGTATGCTTCATTTTGATGCCCTAAGTGTGACAGGTATGCGCTGATGTGGGTCCCGTGCTCACTATGCCAATGAATGGATCCAAGATGCACCTGAGTGAAAAGGACCAAACGGGCTCAAACCGGTCTTTAGTCGCTTGTGTTCAGGTTCAGAGAGGACCTGGCTTGACAGTTCAGGCTGGGTTGTTCCTATTGAAGTAGAACTAAGACTGATTTGCATACGGCTGTGTGGCATGGTGGGCACAAAACGATGGCGTGGAATGAGGGCGCTCGCGATTACCAGTGATTGAGATTAATTCAAGCATTCCAAATCACTTTTTTCTATTGTTTGTTTACAATATGAAGCTATGAAACACATAAAAAGAGCATTTGTAATGTGCTGAATGCCTAAAAATATTATACATTTATCCTATTTATCATGTCAATGGATTTCACAACGTTAAAAGGTTCGCCCTTTCACTTTGACAATATTGATTTAGCATCAGATGACTTTTGACCGTAACTTCATCTATAGCCTTAGAAAGGGCAGATGACTTTACAGCTAATCCCCCTTTTCAATGTTCACTAACATGAACTTTATAACAACGTGACCGGCCGCCATTGCTGACTGAGCTCTAAACATGATCTTTCATGAGTCACTTACAGTTGGCAATGGAGCACTTTGTGGTTTTCTTTGTGTAAAGTAAAGCAGACCTGATTCATAAACAAATTACAGCTCTTCATCACCTACAGCTTTCTATTCAAATAAAACAATGCAAACACACTGACACGCAAGAAGACAAGGCCAGTTACACTAATGGAGCAGAGCAACGGGCCTTAAATGCACATGGTAAATTCCCTTTCTTTGTTCGCATGCTGTTCTTTATCAAACGCCAGCGGATCCATAGCTCGTCGGTGTGTCTAGGTATCAGACGTGCTCATCACTGTTTCTTGATAACACAGGCTAGTTGTTTGAGTAAAAACACCGCTCTCACTGGGAGCACTATGTTTCTCGTCAATGTTATCAATTCAAATAGACTCTTTAAGCTACCTTGCAGCTGTTTACCTTCCCTTCCCAGCTGCTGTCCGCGGTGTACCAGTACTCCAGCATTTGTTACTATCTCCCAACATACCCTTTCTCGAATGGGCATTTTATAACACACACACACATATATATACATATATACATTTACACACACACATATATATATATATATATATATATATATATATCCACCAGACAGCTTACTAATCCTCGTAAGCACGAGCCACACCGATCCAGTTTGGTACAAAATATAATTTTATTTCAGGGCAAAAATATATATATGTATGTATGTATATATATATATATATGTATGTATGCATATATGTATGTATATATTATCTACTGGCGGTCGCCAGTAGATAGTTATAGTTACAACCTATTATCCATAGGAAATCCGCGACATTCTATTTGAAATAACTCTCTTGCCGGTTGACGAATCTTCGCGAAATTTTCAAACTTTGTGGCCAGCTCCGGTCCGCTCCTACCCTGAAAGTCTTGGGGGGATTCGTCAAGCGGGGGCCGAGAAAAAAGGGGGGTCCCAAAACGCGTTTTCCCCATGCATTTTTCCATAGGAAACTTTAGACACGGCTACAGCCCGAACTGCTGAACGGAATTACACCAAATTTGGCAAAGAGGTAGTTCTTGGTTCAGAAAGAACCCTTTTTGTTAAATGGTGTAAATCCGTTCAGTAGTTGCTGAGAAAATGAAAAGTAAAAAGATAGTGATATCTATGGCCGAGTAGGGTCCGCGTACCCTCAGCGCACCCTGCGCGCACCATCCCGATCACGAGCTGCATGTTAATTGGCTGTCAGCTGGCTGTCAACATTCCGATTCAGGAAATGTTGGCAGCCATTTTGTCCCTCGGTAGAACCGAGGGACAGAAACAAGTGCGCAAAGCGCACAAAGGGGGCAGGGTAGAAACACCCTGACCCCCTAGGTTTGCTCAGGGGGTCCCACAAGGACCCCCTGGGCAAAAAAAATCAAAAAAAAAAAAAAAAAAATCGGCAGGATGCGCTCAGGGTGCGCGAATCCTGCCGAAAAAAAAAAAATCGAAGCGCGGTCTCCCGCGCTTCGATAGCACTGGCCCCGGGTGGCCCAAGTCCCGGGGGCATGGTGGGGGGATAATTTAATGTGTGGGGGCCTCAAAGGGCCCCCAAGCCCCGGGGACCGCCACCCTCCGGGGCTTTTTAAGAAATGGTGCGGGAGGGCTCTGAGCCCTCCCGCAGCCCCGGGACCACCACCTCCCCGGGGCTTTTTTTTAATAAATTAAAAAACCTGTGTGGGGGGGCTCCAGCCCCCACACGCCCCGGGGACCGCCACCTCCCCGGGGCACTAAACATTTAAATATGGGGGTCCGTTACGGACCCCCAGAGCCCCGGGGACCACCACCTCCCCGGGGCTTGCCCTTGATGGCCCTGGGGACCACCACCCCCCAGGGCCGGCTCCTGCAGTGTCCCGGGGTGCCTACCCCCGGGACACTGTAGTTTGCTATGGCAGGACGGGAGCCTCGCGGCTCCCGTCCTGTCATTGCAAACTGCTTTGGATATTGGAAGAGAGAGCAGGGAAACCTGCTCTCTCTTCCAATATCCAAAGCACATTGCTTTTCCACATGGGGAGCTGCATCTTAGCAGGCCCCCTTCCCGTTTTTTTTTTTTAAATTAAAAATTTTAAAAAAGGGGTAAGGCCCTGGGGGATGGGGTCCCCAGGGCCCAAAAACAGGAAAAAGGAAGGGGGCCACACAGCCCCCCTTCAGGGGACAAAAAAAAAAAAAAACATTTAAAAACGATCGGGCCCGCAGGCCCCGCCCCCTTCCTTCACCACTCTGCAAACGCGCCCCTGGCGCGTTTGCAGAGGGGAACGAATTCCCCTTGAATACTGGGGGTCCCTGGGGGCCAAGTAGCCCACCAGGAACCTCCAGTATGCGCCAGGGGCTGCCTTGCAGAGAGGTGTACAGAGGCCACGCCCCTTTTTACACCTCTCTGCAACTCAGCTCTGTGGCGCTTTTTGGAGGTATATGGTGGGCTAGTTGGACTCCGGGGACCCTCAGGATTCAAGGGGACTTAATCCCCCAACTTAAAACGCGCCACGGGGCGCGTTTGCACAGTGGTGAAGGGAGGGGGCGGGGCTTCAGGTGACATGTGTGCAAACAGGCCCCGTGGCGCGTTTTAAGATGGGGAATTAAATCCCCTTCAATCCTGAGGGTCCCTGGGGCCAACTAGCCCAACAGGTACATCCAGAAAGCGCCACAGAGCTGCGTTGCAGTGAGGTGTAAAAGGGTGTGGCCTCTCACACGTCTCTGCAACGCAGCCCCTGGCGCATATTGGAGGTTCCTGGTGGGCTAGTTGGCCCCTAGGGACCCTCAGGATTCAAGGGGACTTAATCCCCCAACTTAAAACGCGCCACGGGGCGCATTTGCACAGATGTCACCTCAGGCCCGCCCCCTCCCTTCACCATTGTGCAAATATTCCTCTAAAATCTGCCAAACTACGAATTCCGATTTACTCACCTGTTATCAGGAGAGACCTCAGTGCTGCATCTTTCAGCCCAGTACTAATCCTGAAAAGTAATTTTAACCGTACTTACCAGTAACTTGAATTTCCTTCCATAGGATATCATTGCCTGCTTTTTGTTGAAAAAGTTTCTAAGTGTTGATTTTTGAAACATACAAATATTCCTCTAAAATCAGCCGAAATACGAATTCCGATTTACTCACCTGTTATAAGGAGAGACCTCAGTGCTGTATCTTTCAGCCCAGTACTGGTCCTGAAAAGTAATTTTAACCGTACTTACTAGTAACTTGAATTTCCTTCCATAGGCTAACATTGACTGGTTTCACTTGGAAATTCTTCTGTGTGTGGAGTTTTGGAACTTTAAAATATTCCTCTAAAATCAGCCGAAATACGAATTCCGATTTACTCACCTGTTATCAGGAGAGACCTCAGTGCTGCATCTTTCAGCTCAGTACTAATCCTGAAAAGTAATTTTAACCGTACTTACCAGTAACTTGAATTTCCTTCCATAGGCTAACATTGACTGGTTTCACTTGGAAATTCTTCTAAGTGTGGAGTTTTGGAACTTTAAAATATTCCTCTAAAATCAGCCGAAATACGAATTCCGATTAAATCACCTGTTATAAGGAGAGACCTCAGTGCTGTATCTTTCAGCCCAGTACTGGTCCTGAAAAGTAATTTTAACCGTACTTACCAGTAACTTGAATTTCCTTCCATAGGCTAACATTGACTGGTTTCACTTGGAAATTCTTCTAAGTGTGGAGTTTTGGAACTTTAAAATATTCCTCTAAAATCAGCCGAAATACGAATTCCGATTTACTCACCTGTTATCAGGAGAGACCTCAGTGCTGCATCTTTCAGCTCAGTACTAATCCTGAAAAGTAATTTTAACCGTACTTACCAGTAACTTGAATTTCCTTCCATAGGATATCATTGCCTGCTTTTTGTTGAAAAAGTTTCTAAGTGTTGATTTTTGAAACATACAAATATTCCTCTAAAATCAGCCGAAATACGAATTCCGATTAAATCACCTGTTATAAGGAGAGACCTCAGTGCTGTATCTTTCAGCCCAGTACTGGTCCTGAAAAGTAATTTTAACCGTACTTACCAGTAACTTGAATTTCCTTCCATAGGCTAACATTGACTGGTTTCACTTGGAAATTCTTCTAAGTGTGGAGTTTTGGAACTTTAAAATATTCCTCTAAAATCAGCCGAAATACGAATTCCGATTTACTCACCTGTTATCAGGAGAGACCTCAGTGCTGCATCTTTCAGCTCAGTACTAATCCTGAAAAGTAATTTTAACCGTACTTACCAGTAACTTGAATTTCCTTCCATAGGATATCATTGCCTGCTTTTTGTTGAAAAAGTTTCTAAGTGTTGATTTTTGAAACATACAAATATTCCTCTAAAATCAGCCGAAATACGAATTCCGATTAAATCACCTGTTATAAGGAGAGACCTCAGTGCTGTATCTTTCAGCCCAGTACTGGTCCTGAAAAGTAATTTTAACCGTACTTACCAGTAACTTGAATTTCCTTCCATAGGCTAACATTGACTGGTTTCACTTGGAAATTCTTCTAAGTGTGGAGTTTTGGAACTTTAAAATATTCCTCTAAAATCAGCCGAAATACGAATTCCGATTTACTCACCTGTTATCAGGAGAGACCTCAGTGCTGCATCTTTCAGCCCAGTACTGATCCTCAAAAGTAATTTTAACCGTACTTACCAGTAACTTGAATTTTCTTCCATAGGATATCATTGCCTGCTTTTTGCTGAAAAAGTTTCTAAGTGTTGATTTTTGAAACATACAAATATTCCTCTAAAATCAGCCGAAATCCGAATTCTGATTTACTCACCTGTTACCAGGAGAGACCTCAGTGCTGCATCTTTCAGCCCAGTACTGGTCCTGAAAAGTAATTTTAACCGTACTTACCGGTAACTTGAATTTCCTTCATAGGCTAACATTGACTGGTTTCACTTGGAAATTCTTCTAAGTGTGGAGTTTTGGAACTTTATAATATTCCTCTAAAATCAACCAAAGTACGAATTCCAATTTACTCACCTGTTATCAGGAGAGAACCCAGTGCTGCATCTTTTAGCCCAGCACTGACCCTGAAAAGTAATTTTAACCGTACTTACCAGTAACTTATATTTTCTTCCATAGGAATCCTTTGTCTGGTTTTCAGCAGAAAAGTTTCAAAGTGTCGATTTTCACAAACTACAAATATTCCTAAAAAATCGCTTGTATGACTTAAACGCATTCTTTCAACTGTTTACAGGAGATGCACCAGTGCTGGATCCAGGATCCAACACTCAGTAAGAAAAAGTAACGATAACAGTTTTTACCTTCTAAGTGAATTTCCTTCCATAGGATAACATTGGTGATTCTATGAGAAAAAGTTTCTAAGTGTCAACTTTTAAAGTACAATAATATTCCTTAAAAATCACGACTGTAACCAAAACGCTTTTACTCAACTGTTTATAGGAGATGTCCCAGGAGTGAATCTAGGATCCAGTCCTGTGGTTAGAAAAGTAATCCATAAAGTAACTAATTGCATTTAACTAGAAATTCACATTGAGCTGAATGTTGCATTGTGTTTGAAAATGTGTTGCCCATTGCAACAACTGTAACTACTGTACTTAAAAGTCTATTGCCTATGTGCAAAGTATTTAAACTAAAGTAATTCATTCTGAGAAAGTATTTTTGTAATGTAATGTATAATGTAATTACAATGTAATTTAAAAAATAAAATATGTAAAAAAAATTGTTTCTAAAAATGTAGTAAATCAGTATGAAAAAAATTAATATAACAATTAATACATTTAAAAATTGTCATTTACAAAACCTTTGAAATTCACTGAAAAAAACCGTAGGTTTCAGACATGTTATAGTTACAAATTAGCATTTAAAAAACCTTTGAAATTTACTGAAAAAACCATAGGTTTCAGGGACGTTATAGTTACAAATTAGCATTTAAAAAACCTTTGAAATTCACTGAAAAAACCATAGGTTTTAGGGACAGTTATAGTTAGTTGGACATTGCACTCGTACAAAACCCGTGAAATTCCCCCGTTATAGTTAGTCCAGCTAACTATAACTCGCGCCCCGCAATGCACTGCTGATGACGTCACATATTACATCACTCATGACATGGTCAGTGACATCACTGATGACATCACTGATGACATCTCAAATGACATCACTGATGACATCATCCATGTGATAATTTCATGCACCTTCTCACACCCTAATATAACTTTTGATACACCCACTCTAAATTACAGACTGCCATTCGCAAAACCATAGACACTCCAACACCAAAAACTACATACCAACTCACTGATTCTTAGGTCTACACACACATCCACTCACTCACCTGTACAGTCACTCATACTTACAGTCACTCAGTACAGGACTATCATATGCACTCATACACCTATATAAACACTCACACACCGCCACTCATCCATAGAGGTACTCACACACCTAGTCAGTCATGCAAAAAATTAATCACACACCCATTTACTCACCTATACAGTTATACACACACCAGCTCACTTACTCATACAAATACTAGCACATTCTTACGCTCTGATACAATAACTGATACAATCACACACGCATCCATACAGCCACTCTCACAATAACACACTCTCACTTATAGCCATTTAAATACTCTAACACACATATATACTGCCTTTTACATATGTAGTTACTCGCACATGTACCACTGAGATATACATTCACTCACTAACACACCCATACACACACTCACCCACCCAAGCAGTCCATCACAGATGCACTCTTGAAATCATGCACCCAGTGAATCACACCCCACCCACACACACCCCACCCACACACACCCCACCCACACACACCCCACCCACACAAACACTCAGGCAGCCATACAGATACTCAGAGAACCAATCAATAACCCATATAGACACTCATGTAGCTAGTCGCAAATCCATGCATCCACTTACACACCAACAAACAGACGGATACAGACATTCGCACAGTTTAGTCACTAACCCATGCATTCAGTAAGATACGTTTAATCACTCACTTGTAGAGTCAGTCACTCACGTACTAAATCATCCATTCAGACACTTATACACCCACTCATTCTTCAATACACCTTTCCCTATATATATTAAACATATTTAAACTTTATAGAAACACACAGTCACTGGATGATGTCATCAGTGATGTCATTTGAGATGTCATCAGTGATGTCATCAGTGATGTCACTGACCATGTCATGAGTGATGTAATATGTGACGTCATCAGCAGTGCATTGCGGGGCGCGAGTTATAGTTAGCTGGACTAACTATAACGGGGAATTTCACGGGTTTTGTACGAGTGCAATGTCCAACTAACTATAACTGTCCCTAAAACCTATGGTTTTTTTCAGTGAATTTCAAAGGTTTTTTAAATGCTAATTTGTAACTATAACGTCCCTGAAACCTATGGTTTTTTCAGTGAATATATATATATGTGTATGTATGTATATATATGTGTATGTATGTATATATATGTATGTATGTATATATATATTCACTGAAAAAACCATAGGTTTCAGGCACGTTATAGTTAGAAATTAGCATTTAAAAAACCTTACAAATTCACTGAAAAAACCATAGGTTTTAGGGACAGTTATAGTTAGTTGGACATTGCACTCGTACAAAACCCGTGAAATTCCCCCGTTATAGTTAGTTCAGCTAACTATAACTCGCGCCCCCGCAATGCACTGCTGATGACGTCACATATTACATCACTCATGACATGGTCAGTGACATCACTGATGACATCACTGATGACATCTCAAATGACATCACTGATGACATCATCCACATGATAATCTGATGCACCTCCTCACACCCTAATTTAACCTTTGATACACTCACTCTAAATTACAGACTGCCATTCGCAAAACCATAGACACTCCAACACCAATAACTACATACCCACTCACTGATTCTTAGGTCTACACACACATCCACTCACTCACCCGTACAGTCACTCATACTTACGGTCACTCAGTACAGGACTATCATATGCACTCATACTCCTATATAGACACTCAAACACCGCCACTCATCCATAGAGGTACTCACACACCTAGTCAGTCATGCAAATAATTAAACACACTGCCATTTACTCACCTATACAGTTATACACACACCAGCTCACTTACTCATACAAATACTAGCACATTCTTACGCTCTTATACAATCACTGATACAAGCACACACTCATCCATACAGTCACTCTCACAATCACACACTCTCGCTTATAGCTATTTATATACTCCAACACACATATATACTGCCTTTCACATATGTAGTTACTCACACATGTACCACTGGGACATACATTCACTCACTAACACACTCTTACACATACTTACCCACCCATACAGTCTATCACAGATGCACTCTTGAAACCATCCACCCAGTGAATCACCCACTCACACATCTATGCACAGAGTCGCACACACCCCACCCACACAAACACTCAGGCACCCATACAGATACTCAGACAACCAATCAATAACTCATATAGACACTCATGTAGCTATTCACAAACCCATGCAGCCACTTACACAGCAACAGACAGACGGATACAGACATTCACCCAGTTTAGTCACTAACCCATGCATTCAGTAAGATACGTTTAATCACTCACTTATAGAGTTAGTCACGCACCTACTAAATCATCCATACAGACACTTATACACCCACTCATTCTTCAATACGCCTTTCCCTATATATATAAAAAAATATTTAAACTTTACAGAAACACACAGTCACTGGATGATGTCATCAGTGATGTCATTTGAGATGTCATCAGTGATGTCATCAGTGATGTCACTGACCATGTCATGAGTGATGTAATATGTGACATCATCAGCAGTGCATTGCGGGGCGCGAGTTATAGTTAGCTGAACTAACTATAACGGGGGAATTTCACGGGTTTTGTACGAGTGCAATGTCCAACTAACTATAACTGTCCCTAAAACCTATGGTTTTTTCAGTGAATTTGTAAGGTTTTTTAAATGCTAATTTCTAACTATAACGTGCCTGAAACCTATGGTTTTTTCAGTGAATTTCAAAGGTTTTTTAAATGCTAATTCCTAACTATAACATGTCTGAAACCTATGGTTTTTTTCAGTGAATATATATATATATATATATATATATATATATATATGTATATATATATATATATATATATATATATATATATATACAAAAATATCCTCCTCGTTCGAAAAAGACAAGGGGACACGGCAGGGCTTCAAGGAATCCTTTATTCGAATTCTCTGGCATGACGCGTTTCGGCGGTAGCCTCTTCAGATGCCTCCGGTGTTACAAATTTCAAAGTTTCCTTTTATTTATTAAGCCCCTCCTTCTAAAGTAGCGTGGGGCACACCTACACCATATCTCATCAGAGAACACTTGGCCAGTTCATAGTTATGCACTGCAGATCCCATCATGCAGTTGGTTCGCAATCTGGACGAATGTCTCCTACAACCGGATTTTTCCCTCCTCAAAGTGAGTGGCTGAAGAATGGTTGGCTTGAGATTGTAGCACTGTGCTGGGCAACAAACGATTCCTGAGCCCTGCGCTTCCAACCTCACAGTCCCGGTGTTGGCAAAGCTTGGAGACGATGGTAAAGTAACTCCGTCTCTCCGTGTGAGTCACGGACTGTCAGCAAAGACCTCTGCCTCCATCGGACGTAGGGCGGTCCGGGTTGAGCCACTACACCCTGAACACTTTTGGAAGGGTCCCCTTTGCGTGGTACTGGCTTCACGCTAATATGCAAAAAATATCCTCCTCCTTCGAAAAAGACAAGGGGACACGGCAGGGCTATATATATATACAATGTAATCACTATTACTGTCTCCTAATATCCTAATATCCAGCCAATGAATACAAAGAGATATGTGCTGAGATAACTAAAACGTTTTACAGGAAACATCCAACAATTGCAGTTTTATGTTTATTACCTAAAATGCACAAAATATGCATGACTTCTACAACTGACACAATGTATACTAAGGAAGCATATGGGCCGAATGTGGACATCTTTGTAATACAAACACTTGCTGGAACCCTGAACCACTTTCTTAGTAGAGCCCATTTTTAAGTCTGACTTGACTGCTGTAAAACTATATGTCAGGTGTCTTGTAATCAGCATACAGAGAGTGAGAATTGGGTTAGCCACCTTCTGCCATTGTCTTCTTTGAGATAGCTCTCTTTAGATATTGCTTAGTCACTGTCAAACGCATTTTGGATCAGTATACACACCAAATTCTCTCTCGCCATCATGGTATTCGCCATTGGATGTAATAGTCCACATTTTTGGTGTGCTTTCAATGTTGCGCATACGGTGCTGTGTTTTCAGTGTGTGGCAGGAACTATTTCATGAAACCAGAAGCCATTTTAAAAAGTAAACTTCCTCTTCTAAAAGAAACCCATTCTGCATTATAAGCAAATGCCTACTTGAAACACGATTTAATAATAAGTATGTAAATGCTGTCTAGTATGCGTCGTACTATTTTCAAAGAAAATCATTTTTGGTGTCCAAAAAAAAAAACACAAAAAAATCTTTAACATTAGCACCTGACAAATATTATACACAATTTACATATTGTTCTGTTGAACAATGTCATTACTTTAGCCAGGCTACTGCTTCATTCCTGAGGCTGGATTGTGTTACTGAATCAGGAGGGTATCTACTAATAAGGCTGTGAATTACTACAGTGTCACCAGACAGGTGCAAATTTGTACATTTGATTTTCTTCCAATGACGAGCCGTGTTACAGGTGTTATTGTGCCATCATGAATTAGGTTAAGATTTGATCTACCCTGTACACTAATGATATACCTCACTGTTATAGCTTATTGTACTTATGCTGAAAAAGGTCAATCAAATCACAGACACAGGAGTATTAGCCTATGAATGACACTAATTATCCTGGAAGACTTGTAGGGGTATATTAACTAAGATTCTGCGATGTGTTTGTGTTAGACCTGGCATCTTTTGGTGCGGTCTCCCCTGTCTGTTTGTTTCTGACCTCCTGTTTTTGACAGTGTGCTGAACTTCATTTTTGCTGGTTGTAGTACTCTGAACACTTTACCACCCACTGCTGACCAGTGCTAAAGTGCATGTGCTCTGTGCCTAAAATGTAATGGTATTTGGTTTCCTCATAATTGGCATATCTGATTTACTAGTAAGACCTTAGTACAGTGCACTGTTTGTGCCCAGGGCCCGTAAATCAAGTACTACTAGTCAGTCTGCAGCACTGATTGTGCCACCCAAATGAGTAGCCCTTCAAACCCATCTCTGGCCTGCCACTTCAGAGCCTGTGCATGCAGTTGTAGACTGCCATTTCGAACTGACAAGTTCACCTATTTGCCAGGCCCAAACCTTCTCTTTTGTTACATGTAGGGCACCCAATAAGGTAGGCCCTAGGCAGTCCCCTGGGCAGGGTGCAGTGTATCTAAAAGGTAGGACAAGCTCTTGTGAGTTTTACAAGTCCTGATAGTGAAAAACTGCTAAATTCGTTTTTCACCACAGCAATGCCTCTCCCATAGGTTAGCATTGGAGCTGTCTTGTAACAGCTTATGAGTGTATCTCCCAATTGGGAGCAAATAGAAAATTGGAGTTTGGTATCTCTGGACGCACAATTTAAAAACACAACTTTTTTGGTTTTTAAATTGCAGGTCTGAAAATGCCACTTTTAGAAACTTGACATTTTCTTACTTAACCATTCTGTGCCTCTGTCTGTCCCTAGAATACACACCTGGGTTTGATGACAGTTGGGCTTTGTGAATTCACTCTAGACAGTTACACACAAAGGGATCTGAGGTATTCCCTGCAGATCCTGATGGCCCATTGCCAGGCTGGTGAGCCTTCCAGAACTAGAGCAGTGGGAGGAGCTGACACTTGTACCTGAATAAGGCTGCTCCTGTCCCTACACAAAGACGTCTCCACCCCCTGTACAGTGTCTGGAGCCAGGGCAAGGAAGGGAAGGATCATGTGCACTACAATCAATCAAGTCAATCAAGTAGTATTTGTTTAGCATGACTAATCAACTAAGGGGGTATCCAGGCTCTTTGCCGCATGTATCAGTTGATGAGCCAGGTCTTGAGTCCCTTCCTGAAGTGGTTCAGCGAGGGTGCGGTGCGTAGTTGGAGGGGGAGTGAGTTCCAGGCTTTTGCGGTGAGGTGGGAGAAGGAACGTCCTCTGGCGCAGCTGCGGCGGATGGGATGTGTCTGAGCGAGGGTGAGGTGTGCGGAGCAGAGGTTGGTGGAAGGTCAGGCGGTGATTCATCTAGTTTGCTCCTTGGTTGTGGAGGGCTTTGCAGCCATGGGTTAGGAGCTTGAACTGGCATCTCTTTTGCATGGAGAGCCAGTGGAGGTCTTTCAGGTGCTGGGTGATGTGTGTCCTCTTGAGCAGGTTGAGGATCAGTCTGGCTGTTGCGTTCTGGATTGTCTGGAGTCTTTGCATGAGTTTGGTGGTGGTACTGGCATAGAGTGCGCTTCCGTAGTTGAGCAAGCTGGTGGCGAAGGCCTGCATCACCTTCTTCCTGGTGCTGATGGGCAGTCATTTGAAGATCTTTCAGAGCATGTGGATTATGTGAAAGTAGGCTGCAGCGAAGGCGTTGACCTGCTGTTTCATGGAGAATTTGCTGTCCAGTATGATGCTGAGGTTGCGGGCGTGGTCTTTCAGCGTAGGGGTAGGTCCGAGTTCCGCTGGCCACCAGGAGTCGTTCCAAAGAGTGGTGTGTTTGCCGAAGATCAGAACTGTCGCTGTTGAGTGTCAGGCAGTTGTTTTTCATCCATTTCGCAAAATTCTTCATGCAATTGTGGAAGTTGGACTTTGTCAAAGTGGGGTTTGCTGAGAGTGAGAGGACAAGTTGGGTGTCGTCAACGTAGGAGATGATGTTGATGTTGAGTAATCTGATATTTGCAAAAAGAAAAATCAATGGACAGAATGTTGAACAATGTCAAACATTCACCCCAGTACAGAGATCTGGGCCTAAATCCATTGTTTTTCTGCTCCCCGTGCCATTCCAGTTTAAACCCAGCCATATCCAAATCAGTCTTGAACCTGTACCCCATGGGAACAGATGCAAAAAGAACAATTGATGGACAGAATGCAGAACAATGTCACACATTCACCCCAGTACAGAGATCTGGGCCTAAATCCATTGTTTTTTGCTCCCCATGCCATTCCAGTTTGAACCCAGCCATATGCAAATCTGTCTTGACCCTGCGCCCAATGGGAACAGTCCAGCACGAACTGCCAGGCCAGGTCCTCCCTGGACTGGAATCAAGCATCCTAGGACCGGTTTTGGGGTTTCACCCCTCATCAGACAGGATAGCTGGACTTCAGTGGCATGGAGAGCACAGGACCTACGTCTGGGCATACCTGTCCCACTCTGGGTGACAAATGCAGAAAGAACAATTGATGAACCAAATGTTAAACAATGTCAAACATTCACCCCAGTACAGATATCTGGGCCTAAATACATTGTTGTTATTGCTCCACATGCCATTCCAGTTTAAACCCAGCCATATGCAAATCAGTCTTGACCCTGATTCTCATGGGAACAGTCCAGCCCGAACTGCCAGGCCAGATCCTCCCAGGACTGGAAACAAGCATCCTGGGACCGGTTTCGGGGTTTTGCCCATCAGCTAGAATTGTTTGACTCCTGTGGCATGGAGAGCACGGAACCCAAGTCTGGGCATACCCGTCCCACTCGGGGTGACAAATGCAAAAAGAACAATTAATGGACAGAATGTTAAACAATGTCAAAAATTCACCCCAGTACAGAGATCTGGGCCTAAATCCATCTTTCCTTGCTCCCCATGCCATTCCAGTTTAAACCCAACCATCTGCAAATCAGTCTTGACCCAGTTCCCAATGGGAACGGTCCAGCCCGAACTGCCAGGCCAGGTCCTCCCTGGACTGGAAACAAGCATCCTGGGACTGGTTTCGGGGTTTCACCCCTCATCAACCAGGCTAGCTTGACTCCAGAGGGATGAGAGCACGGGACCCACGTCTGGGCATACCCGTCCCACTCGGGGTGACAAATGCAAAAAGAACAATAAATGGACAGAATGTTGAACAATGTCAAACATTCACCCCAGTATAGAGATGTGGGCCTAAATCCATTGTTTTTTTGCTCCCATTCCATTCCAGTTTACACCCAGCCATATGCAAATCAGTCTTGAGCCAGTTCCCCATGGGAACAGTCCAGCCCGACCTGCCAGGCCAGGTCCTCCCCGGACTGCAAACAAGCATCCTTTGATCAGTTTCGGGGTTTCACCCCTCATCAGCCAGGCTAGCTTGACTCCAGTGGCATGGAGAGCACGGGCCTACGTCTGGGCATACCCCTTCCACTCGGTGTGACAAATGCAAAGAGAACAATTGATGGACAGAATGTAGAACAATGTCAAACAGTCACCCCAGTTCAGACATTTGTGCCTAAATCCATTTTTTTTGCTCCCCATGACATTCCAGTTTAAACCCAGCCATATGCAAATCAGTCTTGACCCTGTTCCCCATGGGAACAGTCCAGCCCGACTGCAAGGCCAGGTCCTCCCTGGACTGGAAACAAGCATCCTGGGATCGTCCTTCATTTGTTGACACAGCACTTTTCACCTCGAGTGGGATGGGTATGCCCAGACGTGGGTCCCTTGCTTGCTGTGCCACTGAATTCAAGCTAGCCTGGCTGATGTAGGGCGTAACCCCGAAACTGGTCCCAGGATGCTTGTTTCCGGTCTAGGCAGGACCTGGCTTGGCAGTTAGGGCTGAACTGCTCCCATGAGGGACAGGGTCAAGACTGATGTGCATATGGCTGGGTCCAAACTGGTGTGGCATAGTGAGCAAAAGAACGATGGATTTAACCCAGATCTCTTGACTGGGGTGAAGGTTTGATTCATTCAGCATTAGGTCCACCATTTGTTGCTGCAGCACAGTGGGATCTAATGATGTCTCTGAGTGGAGTCATGTAGATGTTGAAGAGGGTAGGGCTGATGGATGAGCCCTGGCATACTCCACAGATGGTGCGTTTGGGTTGCGAGGTGAAGGGCGTAGGGGGACTCTCTGGGTGCCTCCCATGAGGATGGATGCCATCAATCTGAGTGCAACGTCTGTGACTCCGATCTGACATAGGTGACCTATGAGTCTGTGGTGGGAGATGGTGTTGAACACTGCAGAGAAATCCAGGAGGATGAGGGCTGCTGATTCTCTTCTGTCGAGTAGGGCTCAGATGTTGTCTGTTGATGCGATGAGAGCTGTCTCTGTGCTGTGGTTTGCTCTGAATCATGATTGGGATGGGTCCAGCAGTTTGTTTCTTTCCAGATGATCGGTTAGCTGGAGGTTGATGGCCTTCTCCAGGACTTTGGCGGGAAATGGATGAAGGGAGATGGGACAGTCGTTTTGGAGCTCTCTATGGTCTGCCAAAGGTTTCTTGAGGAGTGGTCTGACCTCCGCATGTTTCCATGCGTCAGGAAATGTAGCTGCAGTTATGGAGGTATTAATGTTGAGCTGGTGGCTGATCTCTTTGCTTCCGAGGTTGAAGAGTCAATGTAGGCATGGGTCAGTGGGTGCTCCTGAGTGGATGGAGTTCATCAGTGTGGTCATTGTTGGTGTGTTAAGTTGATTCCATGCGGTAATCAGGTGGTTGGTGACTGTCGTTGATGTGTTGCAGAGAAGGTTGGAGGGTTGGGGATCAAAGTTTCTGTAGATGATTGCTATCTTGTTGTGGAAGTGGTCGGCAAGGGAGTTGCAGAGTTTCTGGGGGGTAGGGGTGTCATGTTTTCTGTGGTGGAAGAGCAGGTGAATTCTCTGATGATGGTGAAGAGTTCCTTAGCTTGGTTGATGCTGGTTTTGATACGGCATGTTAGGGCTTCTTTTTTTGCAGCTTTGATCTGGCGGTGATAGTTGTTGAGGGCTGCTTAGTGGGTGGCTCGGTTGGCGTCGTTCCTGCTAGACCGCCATCTTCTTTCCAGCTGTTTACACCCGGGTATCGATGCGCTGGGATCTGGCGTGTACCAGCTGGCTTGTTTGGTGTGTCTGTGCGTTTTGGCTGGTTTGGTGGGGGCGACTTGGTTGGCGGTGCTGGTGATCCAGGTATTGAAATTCTCTACTGTCAGGCTGAGCTGTGCTTAGGGCATCAGTCCATTGCTGAAGAGTTACCTTGGTCTAGCTGTGGTAGTGAGCGATGTGTTGGTTGGCGGTAGTGTGCTGCTCTCCGGTGAGGGTGAAATGTACGATGGATTGATCCATCCACGTGAGTTCCTATGTGTAGCTGTATCCGATTCTGTTGCTGGATGGAAAGATGGGGTCCAGCATGTGTCATGCTCTGTGTGTGCGGTCTGTGACAATCTGCTTGAGGCCGATGTTGTCTAGTCTTTCCAGGAGGCCTGTAGTGTTGGTGTCGGTGGAGTCGTCGATGTGAAAGTTGAGGTCTCCCAGGAAGATGGAGTGATCGGAATCGAGGGCGAAAGGGGTGATGAATTCGGTGATGGCATAGCTGAGGCCGGCTTGTGGTCCTGGAGGTCTGTATGCATGAGTTTCTTTGATGGTGGTTTTGTCGTCGGCTGGTGCTGGAAATTCATATGTTCTATAATCGGCATGGTGTCGTCGTTAGTGATTGTGCAGGTGATCGATTCTTTGTGTACGATGGTGATGCCTCCACTGTGTCTGTTGGTGCCGTCTCGGGGTTTCATCTTGTAGCTGCTAGGGGTTTCTGTGGCAATTTCTTTGGCCGATGTTGGGGTGAGTCAGGTCTCTGTGATGAAGGTTACGTCGGGGCGATGGTGGAGATGATGTCCCAGATTTCTGTGGGGTATTTGCAGAGTGATCTGGCATTGATTAGGAGGCAGTTGAATTGATCTGGTGGAGTGTCGGCCACTTGGGTTGGCGTAGTGTTGTTTGGAGCTCTCCATCCAGTCCCCGGAGGGGTGGTGGTGGTGAAGCAGCAGTGGATGCAGGTGAAGAGTCCCACTGTGGATCGTGCTGATGCGAGGCAGTAGCTGTTTTTGTGAGTGGGCTCCAGCTCACAGAATTCTGCGGCGGTATACCTGTGGGAGTGTACTGGTCCAGGGTTCCTGGTGCTGGGCGCAGTCCAGGCAGGGATGGTCACAGACAGGCTTGTCTTTGACGCGCCCGCTGAGCAACTGCGCTGCGGCCTCCATTAAGTAGCCCTGGGAGGGGCTGTCTGGGAGGTGGGAGGGCAGGGGGAAAATACGGACCAGAGAGAATCGGAGTGAACTCGGTGCAGTGAAAGAAGGCAAGATAAGACTGTGTGGGAGAAAAACGAAGTACACAACAACAGTTTACAGTTTACAGGAGAAGTAAGCAATGCACAAATATCATTGCAGCAGAGTCACACGCAATATCAGATTGTCGTGGTGATACAAAATACTTTTTCAATGAAAAACTGTGATTTCAGTGTGTTACATATAGTATTGAAATACTTTCCAGTGGGACAACAAATAACGGAAAGAGAGGAAATAAATTAAACAATACTTAGCAGGGGGACCAGAGCTCGAACTGGGAGAAGGGTAGCTGGAGGGCTGGGATGGTGCCTCTGGGCTCCATGACCTGCGATCAGAGGAGCGACAATCAGGACCGAAGACCTTTCTTTGAAGTCTTGTTGCAGGGATTCTGCCCAAAAGCAGAACTATGCATAGGATTATAGGACCTTGGTGTATAGGGACTGAGTCATCCTACCACCTTAGTACCCATGAGCCAAGGACTGACTAGCCATAGTGTCTCACTTGCTCTCCTACTCACTCACAGAGAAACAAGTGATTAGACACCCCAGAACACAACACTCCCAGATCTCCCAGGAATCGCGGTAACAAGACACACCCTTTCACTTGCATTCTTGTACTTGTCCACAATAAGATCTGACAGAGACACAAAACAGTTTAAAATATTTATTTTAACTAACGTGCCCTAACATGCAGTATACGTACCACAACAAGCAGGAAAATGCATAGTACAAATACAGTCAGCATAGCAGCTAGTCCATATATCATGAAGGGAGATGTCATCATGAAAAGACAATAGAGCCTAACCTCCCTCCCCTTGCTAAGAAGCAGTATTATTATATATTAGAAGATCTCTGGGCTTTGTCAGCAGACCCCATACCTTAGCCTATAGAGTAGATCTATATCATAGGTGCTGTCTCTCTCTTCTCCCTGTAAAGGTCCCTCTCCAAGTGTGTTCTACCTATTTGTGTATTCCAATTAAACCAAAGTACGTTGTCCAAACAACTGCTGCATCAGTATGTTTTGTCTAGGTGTTAAGGCCTGGCCAGAACAGAATAACAAGGCCCATTGTTGTTCGACCTTGCTCACAATGTTCAGACTAAATCCCAGGAACCTGCAGAGAGTGAACACAGTGATGAGTTCTCATGCGAAAAGTACGAACATGGTCTTTGCAAAAATAAAGCCATGTAGTAACGTGTGCAAAGCCGCATATTGTCTGCAGAGCTCATGCTAACTTAGTGAAGACGACAATGTTACCCTGGGCCATGTGACACCCTCTTATTGGTCAGGTCAGTAGCTTCGAGGCAAACAAAACTCAAAGGTAAGCAGAGCCAAAGCGGGATGGTCAAAGGCCAAATAGTTATAAAAAATTCAAATTTTGGGATGTATAGTGCCAAGAAAAAAGAGAAAATCTTGTACGAATGTGGAGAATAAAAAGCCTTCGCAATGTTTCCCAGATGTCATTTACAGTGGTTCCTCGGAATCAAGACTGTCACAGGAAAAGTGAAATGCCATAAACTCCAGTAGGTTGTCTGAACCTTCCATAGTAAAAAGGTATGCCATCCAATTAAGTAAGTCGAACGAGCAAACATGCTCTTCATATCCAGAGGTCGTTGGGAGCATGCTGAGGCAACCTGCGTTATCTTCGATGAAACTTTCATCCAAGAGGCGCTGTGCACGTGCACAGATACTCAAGTGTGCTGTTGGTCCAAGTATAGGATCGCACACCAGGCCCCTACCCACGGAACAGTCCTGGTCATGGGCCTTCAAAGGACCCATTAACAGTTCATTCTCCAGGGCAGCGTGTGACGTATTGGAGAGGCAGACCTCCAGGGCCCATTGAAAAGGGCACCTGAGGCAATGGAACACAGGTTGCACGCAGGTGAAGTAGGCATAACTGAAGGTCAGCCAATAGTCGATGTCAAGAGCTTGTAATGGCATCGAACCAAAAAGCTGGCACATCCGATCGCGGTACAGCAGCAACTGGCCCGGGCTTGGCAGCTCCACAGATTGAGCAGCCATTACGGAGCAGCAGCAGAAGTACAAGTATGCCGCAAATCAGCAGGAGCAGTAGGGGAAACCCACCGAAGGCGCTGGAAAAAATAGAATGGATAAAAGCTGGTATTACTCCAAAAATAGTCTGAAAGGAGGTGACGAGGCCGGATCCCACAAGTTTAAAAAAGTGGGCAAGGCCCTCTGTATCAGACTTAATAAATATTTGGTGAATTAATTCTCCAAAATGTAGTGGGAGATTCGTGTTTAGTAGTGACTGAATCTCACTTGCGGTTCTCGCCAACTGCAATTCGAAGGTCTCACAAGCCAAAGTCAGAGCCACTTCTTGTTGAAACAATAGCGCTTTGAGTCTGCTTACCTTATTAAAATATGTTTTCAAAGTTAGAATGGAAGGCCATAGCGAACTATCTATAATCCCATGCATGGGTGGAAACAGGACGTTGCTGCAACATGTAACACACTATGAAACAGTTACTGCATACGGGATGCCTGCCCTTAAGCCACAGCAGTTGTGGTTATTTAGGATAAGATAACTGCCATTCGAAAGCAAAGTCAGAACGGGAATAATAGCTGGGATCGGGGTCCCCTTTAAAAAACAAGCTAAATTAGGGGCCGAAACATTGCAGGCACCGTGAAGTTTTACTTGTTTGCAGACTAGGGAGTGCCCTACTGTAGAATCACAATCCTTCCCTGTAAAGAAAACCTCCTTATCTGCTCGTTGACACCGAAATGTGAAAGGCAACAACCATAATCCATGAATATAGCTACTCCCGAAGGGCTCATATCTACCAACCAGATAGTGTTTCATGCAGGCCGTGAACTGAAAGAGTGAAATGGGCAATGAAATAACCCCATGTATTAACCACACAGCTGAATCAGTCTCTGCCACAGAAAATGGTAACTCTTCTAATTTTTCAGTATGTAACATCATATATGTTGCATCTTTTATGGACATCAATTTCTGTTGATCTGTCCAATTAAATGGTAAAAACAGTGCAGAAGCATTCAGGTAATCCCACAGTACTTTCCCACTTTTTAGCGTTTGCAAGGTCCAACCAAATTGCATTACAGAACGTAACTGATTTTGACCATGATACAAAACAGACACTTCATTTTGGACAATGTCAATGACAGAGGACACAATATTATCCAAAGTATATATATATACACAAGAAGACAGTGTATTAATGCTGTTATCGACTACTGCAAGAACTTTTTCTAAATTATCTTGGTCAATTTGGCGCAGGCGGACTGCAGCTTCCATCTGCGATAGCTTCCAAAATTCCTTATATACTGCATAACCGAAACATTTTGCTCGAGGGGACTTTGGACCCAAAAGAAAATCTGAAAGATCTATGTCACCTGATAAAACTTTGCTGTTTGCTTTGCTGTGTTGGCCTGCTGCATGCTGCTTTTGTCCTGGGAGTGAGAGGAAAAGACTTTGCTCTCTACATCCTGCTGTCTAAAGTTTCTCCAAGGGCTTGAGTTGAGCTTGCCTCCTGTTGTAAGTTTCAGGGCCATCAAAGAATTCACCTGTAGCACCTGGGCTCCTCTGCTGAGAGCCCTACTTGCCAAGTGGTGTCAATTCCAGTTCCTGGGTCCTTGGAAGTGAGTTGCAGTACAACAAAAAGAATGCGACATCGAACAACTTTGGAACCGGTGCCTGTCTGCATCTTCGACGATGTGCCACTGCCTGCACGGAAGCTGTGGTCTTTGCGCGATGCAACGAACGTGACTTGCAACGCAGGCCCCAAAAACAACACAGCACCTCTGAAGAACCGCCCCTTGTGGAGTCCCGAGCACTGCGGCAACGACGTCCGTGATGCCCCGCTCCAACTACGATGCCGCAGCTGTGGCCCAGTGGTTCACCCTCAATGCCGTGAAACCGAAGCCTTGCGGCTTGACCTGCAACTGCTCATCGGCACCACCCCATAGTAAGGAACTGAAGATCATCTTGGCAACTGCCGTATCATCTCCCCTAGATCCCGCAATGTCCGCAGGCGTCAGAAACTCCACGACTCTGCACCGCCCCCAGGAACCGACACCTCACTTGCTTCAGTGATGCCTTGCTTCCTTCATGCAGCACATTGTTCTTGAGTGCCGATGTGTCAACGACCTGCATAGCAGTAAGATACCGACACCGCACTTGCCTCCCGGTCGCCTCACCTCCCCTGCGTCCTGCATCGTCTTTGATTTCCAACACCTACAAGGTACTGTACTGGGGTCTGTGTGACTCCCTGTAGGATAATAGGATCTGCTTCTTATGGTTACCCCCACTTTTTGCTGGATGTAATGCTGTTTCTAACTAGTCTGACTGGGATCCTGCTAATCAGGACCCCAGTCTATCTGCTTTCTCCCTAAACTGTTATGCTATGTACTTAGGTACACCTCAGATTGGATACTGGGGTGCCCTTGTCAGTCCCTGTATATGGTACCCATGTACCCAGGGCATAGGTACCCCAGAGGTCTCCCATGGGCTGCAGCATGTGTTATGTCACCCATGAGAGACCGTTCCAAATGGACCTACAGGCCAGCCATTGCAGCCTGTGTAAGTTGGGGCATGCACCACTTACTTAAGATATAGGTTTACTATATCTAAGGGTCACTGCACTCAAAACCTATAAGTCACCCCTAGCAGGCCTTTACAATCCTGAGGGCAGGGTGCTTGGTTCTAAGTGAGAGGGTACCCCTGCATGAACCGGACACCCCTGTAGCCTAAGGAGTCCATTCTCCCGGGTTGTCGATGAAGCAGCCATATACTAATATAGAGAGGCATTATGTGACTGAGCGATGACCCCCACACAGTTACCGGTGTAATGGTGTGGGGGTATGATTCCCAGGAGAGCCCTCCGTTAGGCTCTCGTTGTTCCCGGTACCAGCCTTCTAGTCCCGAACAGAACAAAATGGTTGCTTCCGACCAGAGACACATTTCTGCCCTCCTACTGCTTAGCCAAGCTCGAGCAGGGGAAGGCAGGACAATAGGCATCCTGTCACAGAGAGGTGTGACCACCTCCCAGACAGGATTCAGTGTATTAGGGCTGGGTGGGTGCGCTTGCCAGCACCTGAAAGTCTGCATGAGGGGCACATTTGGTGTCCCTGTGCATAGTCCAGTTCAAACCAGTCCTGGGAGCCGTTGGCTCCCGCTCTGGCGCAGAACTGGACAAAGGACATGGGAGTAACCTCCCCCCTGTCCAGACCCTCCCCTGGGATGGTCCCCTGAATCTTCCCAACCCTTTCCTTAGGGTACTTAAGGGCTTACCTGGGTGTAGGTCCCTAGATTTCTTGTGGACAAGAATCAGAACTGAAACCACTGCACTACGACTGTCTGGACACTCTGGACTTTGCTGGACTTCGTTTGGCCCGACTTCGTCTCCCTCTCAGTCTGCTGCCTCGTCTGTGCCCGTGCACCATACAGGATCCGAGTAGGGCCTGTGGAGCATCTAAGACACCTGAAGATAATCTCCCTTGGAGTGAAGGAGTCACTCCCCTGCATTCGCAGACACCGCAACACTGCTGACCGGTTTGCTGATCCCAAGCTCCTATGGACTCCAAAGGGTTCAACAACACAAGAGGTGGGTTTCTATGTTCCTCGAGACCAGAGCTGCCCTTTCACCCAGTTTGAGGTCAGAATCCCTTGTGGGGGCTGCAATACCTGAACCCCTGTGCACCGCGTACTTCTGGCAACTTCTCCTGCAAAGATCTTCAACCACATCACACCGTGTGCTCTGTGGCCTGTTGTTTTGTAAAGCTGCCTGAAGTCCTCCTGCGACTCCAGTGTCTTTGACCTGTGGGTCCTGCGGAGGGTCAACTATGTCTTCCTTGGGCTCCTCTGATTGCTCCAGGCTTGCCCTGACTCCCCTACCTGTGGTGAGTCTCCTAGACCTTGCTGGTCCTCTTCCTGCAACTTCTTGACGTCCTGCATGGGTTGCTTTTGCCAAGACTTGTTGGTGCTCCCGCCGGATACCGACCCCTCAGCACTCGACATCCTTCGTGGGACAGCTCGTATCCGGCCCCTGGTTGGCCTCAGTGTCGCCTGGTTCCCACAGCTGCAGAGTCAAGGTCATCGACATCAATCCTGCAGCACCCGACATCGGTGGGCATTCGTCTACCGAGCCCCTGGTCACTCTCAAGTGACCCAGACTCTGTCCCCTCTGCTTTCAGGTACTCTTCATCAAGAATCCACATTTGGATTCCCACTGACACTTTCTCCTCTTCCAGCAGCGGCACTTTCCGGAAATCCTCCATTGGGTTCGACAGCGGTTTCCGACGCCACTTCACACCTGTGCACCCGGCTTCCCTGGGATAGGTAACTTGGGTACCAGGGTATCCACGGGTGGGGTGGCTCTCAACCTTCTGTCATCCATGGGGTTTCTTCAGGGTCCATTGGGAAGGGTCCTTAATCATTAAAACTCCAACCGCGATTTACAAATAGACTTGTACGGAGCACGCGGTCGTGTACTCACACTGCATACGCTCTCCGTGGGGTCCCTATCTACTCCCCTTGGGTGGTGCCTTGGGGTCCCAGCAATTCTACGTCCTCTCGACATTGTCCTGACTCGAATCGTGGTTCTTATACCAATTTCTTAGTATATGGTTTGGTCCCCCCTGGGGCCCACTGTGTATTAGTTCTATTTACTGTGATTTCTTTGCTATAGTATTGTGTGCTTTGTGTATATCTCAATGTGGGAGATACTGGAACGTACTAGAGAGTATTATATAATAAATACATTTTTTTTTAATCTATACTATAAGATTGCATTCTGGTAAAACAAGCTGCTTTACACTCCTTCAAGACTAAGCCTGAAGGCTGCTCTCCACAGCTACCACTTGGATAGATTTCTAAGGTTGTCTCAGACCACTTAAATCACCATAAGGGTTGTCTGGACTGGTGCAAGGTGCCCACTTACATTAGCGGACATCATATACCAGGCCAGCCTCTCACACTCCTGATGCAGGGACTCGCTCCATCGAGGTCGGACTGTCTTTGTGGAGTCGTCGACGTCAAGCATGACCATTTAGCTCCGTTGGAGTTATTACATCTTAAAAAACACTATATTTGATTTAATATTCGAAAATGAATACCTTGACTTGTGTATGCTGGATTTTTGTCTTTTTGGTCTTGTTTTTCTCAGATAAATATTGGCTATATTTCTAAATGGGTGTAGAGTACTTCTGTGGTGTTTTTACTGTGTTACTGTGTGTGTGTGTGTGCACAAATACTTTACACATTGCCTCTTTAGTTTAGTGCCCTGTGCCAAGTTATCGGAGAGTTAGCATATGGTAAACTTATAGTGTGTACTACACTTACCCTAACAAGGATTGTGGGTCCTGCTGGGACAGGGTGCATACTCTGCCAACCAGAAACCCAATTTCTAATAGTTTTCATCACAAAAGTGATGCAAATCGACGCAAAATCTTTTTTACCAATTTACTTTCTAGCACAAAACTTGTTTTGTGCTGAAAAATCACTTGAAAGTAACGCAAAGCAGTGCATAGTGCTGCTTTCCATTAATTAGCACCAAGGGGCATTCCATGGGTGGTGCATTGGCATTTCCATGCAACCACCCAAGGTTTTTGATGCAAACCCCTATTTAATTAAAAAGGTAGACAGGGTTTTACGGCAAAAAACAGCACCCATTTCAAATAGACGCTTTCACTGAGAAATGCTATTATTTCTCCTTTCTTTTCCGACTTTGCATGTGTGCTGCACTGTACAGCACACTACAAAGTGAGAAAAGGTTTAAAGTTAGTCTAAGCATAGTATTTTGTACTGGAAGGATGTCCAGTACAAAACCTATGCCAGACTCATGCAGACACCCTTGCACTGTGGTGCAAAGGGATGTGCATGGCGCATGGGAGCAAATTTCAGTGCTGGCGCTAGGGAGAGGGGAGGAGAGTGCCATATTTCTGTAAATATGGCACTCTCCTGCTCTCTCCTCAGGCAATGCAGCACAGCATTTTTGGATGATGTGCTGCATTGCGTGAGATTTTAGTAAATCTGGCCCAGAGTACTCTTTTACCTAGAAAATGTATTTGTTCTATGTATTTTGTGTACATTTTTGCAGTATTTGTTACATACCGTCTCCTAATAAGACGTTAGCACACAATATACAATACTGCCTTTGTCTCAGCCAAGTAGAAGGCTTAGAAAGCAGGCATTGAGAATTGAGGATTCTGCATTGTAGCTCTTCCAGAATTGAATGAAAATGTGCAACAGGCAGATAAAAAGCAGACAGGGAAAGATGTCATGTGTGCCCGCATGCTGCTGTGGTGTAAGGGGATGGGTGCCAATAGTCTTATTTCCTGTGAAATGCTAGGCATTGGCAGCTGCTAATTGTCCTTCCCAGCAACTATGAAATCTTGCCTTTGGCCCAGGACCAAAGTTGCAAAGCGGCAATTAAAATCTGTGAATGCCCTCAACAGAGGTCTATGAAACTTGATTCTACAAAACAGAAACCTTTTCCTTTAAAGAATGCATGCTATTTACAGGAGCGTGAACATTTACTGCAATGTGATGAAGAAGAGTTTGCCACACATATACTCTATTGTGATCTGATACTACATCAAACTTAGGGAATGTGCTAAAACACTCCAACAAAACCAAACTTTGCTGAAGGTTGGAAATGATAAATATGTTCCACTTTTTAAAAAAAGTTTCAATTAAGTAGTTCGTTAGAACACGATGTTTCGACTGATCTAGGTGGTTTATTCCTTACTAAATGTTTGTCAGTTAATCAAACTTCTGCACAGAGCTGCATTGAATTCCAATTCAAATATGGGTTCTTAGCACATTAGTCTTCAGATGTACCTGGATAAACTCCAAATGAACTCCAATCCTGATTGTAAATTTGTAGAGGTATGCGGACGTAAATGATGACGTGTTTTTTGGGAGTCCCATTAATGGCTCGTTAAAGCAAAAGGACGTGGGAAATGGCACCAAACCCAAGCGAAAACAAGACGGATTAGTTAAACAATGAAAGCAGATTCAGTCTTCACACAGCAATGACCTTAAATCTCCGCATGACAACATTAACACAAAAGAGCAAGTAGAATACACAAACTGCCTTCAGTGTGATCTTTGACGGACACAGTAAGAATTTCCCGGGCATTGCCAAAGTCAGCACGATGATGCTGTTTTTTACATGAGAAAACATCACAAATGGTAGACTTAAATATCTCTCTTTTCATCCTGCAGAGCATTCAGACTGAAATGACATAGACTCTGGACTAACACTTTATGACACTGGGACAAACACAAGCTGGAAGTTTCATTAAACACTCAACAGCGGGGAAATATGGATTTTTCTATGGCAAACAGTGTTTTGCAGATATTGAAATAAACATGTATGTGAAAGATTTAAGAGATAGCCTATGCAGACAACTTGGGAATGAAAACTGGTAAATACATTACTTTTCATTCCCAACTTGTTGGCTTTGTTTCCAGACAGCACCCTCATCTGTAGCCCCCAGCCATGAACTAACGTTTGGACAATCATTCGGAGTTGCCTCAACATTGTTTTGTGTGGAAAGTTGAGTTTATTTTCAACTCTTTTTAAACAGTTGTGCATCATACAAATACAGATACCCTTTGTATCTATACATCTGGAGTGTGAAAGGGACACATCTGAATTACCAATGTATTCCGGGGTGCTCCATATAGTGTAGTATTAGCGCTCAGTCCACAAGTATTACTCAAGCTATCCCTTTCTCTTTAACACATGGACATGTTTATTATCCAGTGGAATGTTCTCCACATAAGGACCTTTCCCACAACACAAGTCACCACTCAAAAATGTTATGTTTCAACAATATCCGCCACAGAGTTCAATCCACATTTGCATGCCTTATCAATCTCTTCAGTCCCATCCTTATCCCAGCTTACTCTGTGGCTGCCTGTTCCTTATGTGGACCTCCCTTACTTTCACTTTCCAAGTCCTAATGGATGTTTGAATCAATGAGAACTACTCAATAGTAAAAAGAGAATGATCCAGGTACCTAAGTTGATTGTCCAGCTCTTAGCCACAAATCAAGACATTTGCGGTTTCCATTTTACCAGCATAAAAAATATATATAAACAAACATGTGCAAAGCAATCAGTCTCGCATTTGTGAAAGTAGAAGGTATTGGCGTTGTAAATGATAATGTTTTTTTAGTTATGTTGTTTGCAAATAAAGTTGTGAAGCATGAAATAATGTAACCTACATGTGGAATCCTTTGTCGTAAATCTGTTACAATATGGGGCTCAAAAAATGACCTATAACTATTTACATTCGTACATATAGTAAAAGTGTTGGATTCCATTAAATATCGCAGTTTCAGTGCAACACGAGCTGGAACTGTGATATAATTGGAGATATTTTGGGGAAAACATGTATCTCACGAAGAACGTTTACAAGCCACTAAGGCGAGTGGGAGAAGATAATGAAACGAATGAGGAACATGTTTCCAAAATTTTGGGACTGTTCCTCAAAAACCATGACAGGTGGAGAGGTGTGGGGCAGCTGACTTCGGAGCACAGGGGTCACGGTTCGATCCCCGGCTCCGGCGGCAGCTCAGCTCAGCACCATGTGACTCTGGGCAATAGCTCTCTTAATTTCCACGACGGCCCCCAGTGCCTTGAGACCCCGTAAGGGTGAGTAGTTCGCGCTTTACAAATACGTATTTACATTTTAGATGGCAAAGTCAAAACTCAATCCCTGGACGAGATCCTGTTTTCTCGTTTTTGCTCACACTCGCTGCTCCCAACGCTATTCAAAGGGCCTTTGGTTTGGAACAGGCTTCTCCAATAAGTAGCTCGTGAGTTATTGGTAGCTCTCCAGGTACCTGTAAGTAGCTCCCCTGTGTGCAGCCTAGTCAACTAAATTAGAAGCTTGTGCTTGGTTGAATTAATATATGTGTATCAAAATTGAAAAGCAGGTATTTGAGACGAAAATTTGTGTATTTTCAGAACTCATATGCTGATATGTGGAGAAAAATGGTCGAATTCCCAAAATATATTTAAAGATGATATTTGAGTGAGAAAACACAAATGCTGTTGGGGAGATGTTTTATTAATATTATTAACTTGGTGGCAGGGCATTGCATGTAGGGCTGTTATGTATTACCAATGTAGAGACATTCCACATTGACAGAGCATTTTCACACTACTGCTAGCAACCGTGCCTGATGAACGGAGGCGATCGCTGCTGGTAAGTTTGCATAAGATGGCCACTAATGTAATCTTGACTGATTTGGTCTTTTACATCTCAAATAATTTTAGTAGTTCAGGAGGATTTTAATTGACCATAGTAGCTCTTATTACAGGAAAGGTTGGAGACCCCTTGTTTGGAACATACATGCGTTTTCCTTCATGAACTGCAGTGGATGCAAGATGCGTGAAAGGCGCGCAGAGCAGGCGCTACCTGACCCTACCCAGCGTGCAGGATACAGAGATTCCAGACGTCCTGCATGAGTGACTGCGCTGTGTCAAATGCGAGATTGTCCCCCCCGCTTCCTTGGATGTCAGGGTGGAAGTGACACTACATGTCACATTAGCCTCATGAATTTAAAAAAAAAACACTCTTGCTAACTTTACAGTTAAAAACATTTTCCAGTTCAAAAAGTGGACAGTGCAATTTTCGAGTTCTGCAATGTTATCCTATGGAAGAAAGAACAAGTTCTGCAAACAGGAACAGTACATAAACTTACAGGACCAATCTCCAGGAGTTCAGGTGAATGGTGGGAAAGGTCCAAGGCAGCACCAACAGTACACCACCAGCGGCACGAGGGCTGCCAAGTGCATATGCAAAACAGCATCACAAGCCCAATAGGTTTCAATGGGGATCGATCACTGTAAAGAGAAGCTGCAGGTTCTGGCTAGGAAGCCAGTTGGGGTGAACCAACAGGGGGGTTCGAAGCTTGCGATACTCGAGGATGTAGGGGCACCTGTGGTCCTCTTCTTCATGGCCCAGGGGCAATGGATGCAGAGGTGTCTTTAGGCGTCTGGTTTCTCTTACCTGTAAACCACAATGGATTAGAGGACTGCGGAACCTTGTTTGCACCGGTGGCCCACTTCAACCCGGGCCGGAGGCAACAGGTGCAGTTGTGACTTCAGGTGTCGGGTTTTGGCAGTTCGAGAGGCCTCAAAGTCTTTTCTTTTGGAGTTTCTGCAGGATTCAGGGAACAGTTCCACTATACTAGGTCTTGTTCCACTGTACTAGGTCACCGTGCTAGGTCTTGGTCTTTATTGAAGGCAGGCAATTCTCCCAGGTTTTGGAGGCACACAGCTGCAGGACAAATCGTCTTTGGCGCAGGTTCGACAGAGAATGGCAGACAGAACAGCAGGGCTGGGGACAAGTCAGGTGCTCTCTTTATTCTTCTGCGGCTCTTTGTGTCCTTCTTCTTCATAGGTCATCAGAAATGGCTTCTCTGGTGCCAGGGACTCCCCTAAATACTAAACTTTAAGGGAGTGCAGGGTAGTAGCCAATGGGCTACTGACCCTTGGGATCACTACACCGCCTATATGACCTCTTCCTGTGGGAAGTGGGCATAACCCTGTCCCAGAATTCCTAAGTATGCCATCACAAAGATGGCTACTTCTGAAAAATCGTGCCACCTCACAGAAGCCGACCTTAGGGCTGGTACTAGCCTGGAGGTGGCACGCCTACCTGGCTAGTTGATCTTCCCACCTGTCCAGGCGCCAAAGGAGCTCTGGACAGGGGTGGCTTCCTCTCCTTTGAGGGGAGCCAGATTTTCATTCCAAAGGTGGCAGCTTCTTTGAAGCTCGCCGGCCCAAGGAGGCTAATCAGCAGGTCATCCTGTAGGAGGGGGTGTTAAACCCTCTTCCCAGAGCACAGGCTCTCACCCTAGGAGGCCAGAACAGCGTCTTGGGTGGCAGGCTGGCAGAAACCAGTCAGCAAGCACACCAGAGGCTGATAGGTTTTCAGGGGGCACCTTTAAGGTGCCTTCTGGGTGCATGTATTGGTAAATCCAACACTGGCAGCACTGTGGGTTTACCAATACAAGATGTTTGATAGCAAATAGTCTTATTTTCAGTGAAGCCATCATGTAGCTGGGGAACTCGTTTTCACCAGTGTTCAGCACATGTTTTAAAATGGCTTCCCTGGTCACTTGTACTGGCAGTAATAGGACTGACCAGCACAGGGACATACCTGCTCATGCAGGTATGCCCTCACATGTAATATTCAGCACCCTGCCTTAGGGCTGCTAGGCCTGCTGTAAAGGTGATGTACAAATATTACATGCAGTGGTAGGGGACATGGCACACAAGGATGTGTGACATGTCGTGTTTTCACTTTTGTCTGCACCAAGACACCCAGCCTGCAATGGCAGTATTGCATATGCTTGGTGAGGGGTCTCTTAGGGTGGCACAATTCGTGCTGCAGCCCTTAGGGGCCCCCTTTAGTACCTCAGGCAATCGGTACCAGGGTACCATTTACAAGCTAATTACAGAGGGTGCTAAAGGTTTTGCCAATTGGGGGAACAATTTACAATTTTAGGAAAGAGCTCTGGCACTGGGGACTTGGTTAGCAGGAACCCAGTGCACTTTCAGTCGAAATCACATCATTTACCAGACAAAAAGTGGGCGTGACCATGTCAAAAAGGGGCACGTTCCAACAGGGAGCAAGTAACCAGATAATGTTCGGTGTTATTGGAATTGTAATGAAAAATCATCTCTCATGGTGAAGTCGGCTTTTAAATTACTTTTAGAAAGTTGCATTTTCTTGCCATTTATTGCCTGCAGCATGTCTCTGGGTAATGTTACTGGGTGTAGCTGACAGTTGGGCTTTGTGTATTCCTCTTAGATAGCCACTCACAATAGAGAGCTTAAGTGTGCCTGGATGGGCCTTCACTGGAAGGATTTGGAAGCTGGAACGAGGCACAGCCCTTCTTACACTTGAATAGGCTGTGTCCTGCCTCCTCACAAAGAGCTGCATAACTCCTGTTGTTAGTCTGGAACCAGGAAAGGGAAGACAAAATGCCTTTGGATTTCAAATGGAAACTTCTAGAAGGTTCTCCCACTTCAAAGGAAGGTTCAGGTATAAATATTGAACTCCAGACACCAACTCATCAGTACACTTGTGGACCTGTGGGTACACTGCCAGGAAGAAGGGCTGCTGTGTTTCTGAAAGGACTGCCACTCTGCTGGACTGCTGCTCTGAAGGACTGCTTCCCTGCTGAGCTGGCCTGCTAACTGCTGCCCTCCTGCCTGGGTGAGAAGGACTGAACCTGCATCTGTTAAAACCAGGACCCTAGAGTAACTACAAGGACTAATTGGCTGGCCACCTGGTTACGCCTATGGGACAGAAGGCTTGAATAACCTTGAACCCAGCAACTGGACTCTGCAATCTGAGAGTCCTATTTGCCCAAGTGCTGCCACACCCGTCCTGGACCCTTGGAAGTGGGTCTGAGGGTGCTCTACCAGAATTTCTGTGACTCCAGCAGAATCGACTCATCTTCTCTGCTAAACGGTGCAATCCTGAGCAGGACCAATGCATCGCCTCTGCTGTGTGGACCTTTACATCACAAGGACCCACATCACCCTCGCAACCTCATCAGAACCGCCGCTGCGTGATGCATCTTCAGCACAGGCCCTCAAATTCCTTGCCTATGGCAGCCTCAATGACGGACTCTGCTTAGCAGGCCCAGAACTCCTCAAAACCGACTCATGGCCCTGCGCGAAACATCCTTGACGCCAGACTTCACTTTGCAAGCACATTGTTGAAGGGGTCCTTGACGACAATACAGGACCTTGCAGCAGCTCTTCGGAACCGACGCATTGCTTCAGCTGCACGATGAATCTTCAACTCGGGACCACGCAACGCTCCACAACCAGGATTTAAGGTACTCTAGTTCAGCGGGCCTAACTGGATCCCTGTTGCCAGCTCACACTCCATCGTGGTCGGCCAGAACTTGTGACTTTGTCCGGGTCCAGTGTGACCAGATATCAACAGTTGGTGCTTTATGCTTTTCGGTGCTATTTTCATTTAAATCTTTACAATTGCATATCTCTGGTTCTAGTGATTGGATTGTTGTTGTTTTGGTCTTGATTTATTTATTAAAATGTAATATATTTCTCTAAATTGATGTAGGATTTTTCTTGTGTTGTGTTTTCAATTCATTACTGTTTGAAGTGCTGCATAAACACTTTACACATTGCCTCTAACTTAAGCCTGCCTTACAGATTGGGATTCTGGAATAAAGTTTTATGGTCAATCCACGATCATGGGAAATGTTGGTTATAAGGCTTGTCTTTGTCCCTTTTTAGAAAGACATTGTGTTCATTTGGAGACTAAAGAAAAAGCCCAAATTTGACATCCTGCATTCCATACTGGATTCTAGGACTCCCATAACTTCTCATACCTGACACTCCAGGTGATATTTCTGAATGCTGCTTCGTGCATCCATGATCGTGGACATGCCAGAATGGTCTGGTTGTCACAAGCACTCAGTCTTCATGGAGCGAGATGTTTAAGCAAGCTTGCATCGCAAGTACTTCTCATTTGTTTACTAAATGCTTGCAACCTTCATTAAGATCTTGACATATCTCTTGGCATGGATGTAACAGATCTGCACCTTAGAACTTAAACATTGTCCCAGTGGCCCTATTGTTCACATGTCACATTCTCTAATATTGAAACATAGTAATACAATCAGTTAGTTTAGAAAAATGTTAATTTGTATTCATTGTGGGTTATCTTATGTAATGTTATGTTTATAACGTCGAATAATAAATTTGTTGATCACCAGTAGACGAAGTGCATTTTATCTTCTGATGTTTCTGAATTAGGGCAAAACTCTTCTGTTCTAGTAAACATTTACTTCCTTGCCAGTTCACAAATATAAAATTAAATACTCATCTTTTAAATAAAAGGCACACTTTTCAGACCTCTTATTGTAAAATATGTCATCTCAAACCTGTACATAAATATGTTATGGAACCACATTAGATTCAATTAATGTTTAAACTATGTAGCTTACAAGAACATCTTTTTTGGACATTAGACATAATCTCAGAGTACTCTACTATACCTCACACAGAAGAATTGGGGAGCCTTGAGTGGCTTCTATTATATGAAAATATTCAGGGTGCCAGTTACATTTTTATCTTGCAACTGTTGCAGGTTCTTTAATAAAACAAATATTTAAATATGTCATGTCGCATTTTCTTTAGACATCGGGGTCCAAAGCAGCCTCATCACGTGGTAACATATTGACATACATGTTTGAGCATGAGCACATTTTGGAAGATGAAAATTACAAACAGTATTTTAAATTTTATGGAAGCTTTATTGATGACTTTTTTATTTGGGAACGAGGCAAAACTTTATTTGGGAATGAGGCAAAAGTTTACTAAAATGGACGTGGACCTAAATCAAAAACATCAGAGGATATAGTTCACTGATCATCAAACATAATACCTGAGATGTATGATTAAACATATCATATATGGACAATAACCATCCCTAAACCGACTGTTCATAAAACATGATATAGTGTAAGAATTTTCATCCCACATCTCTAAAAAACACCTGGCTTATTCCCATTTATCTGCGTAAGTAAATCTGAATTATTCACTAAGGTTAAGGAAGCAAGCTATACAGTAGGCATGATTTACAAAGATATTCTTCTAAAAACATAGGAGCATATTTACAAACAAATGTCAGAGCACGCTCCAACATTTTTAAAATGCAGGGATGCGCCGTATTCACAAGAATACAGCGCTTCCCTGTGCTTCCCCTAGTGCTGGTGCAAAAAAAGCTGCCTAGCTCCAGCTCAGGCACCCTACCGCCATGTTGCAAGGGAGCCTGCGCTGCAGGGGCGATTGTTTATGTGCAGGAAGGGACACCTTTCTGCACATGAACAATCAATAATGGGGATTTGCTCATTCTATGTGTGCTTCAGAATGCAGCACACATAGAAAGAGCAAAAAACGAGGCGAAATGAATAATTTCTCCTTGTATCGCCATCCTAAGACCAGGTATTCCCTGGTCTTAGTTTTTTGCGCTGCCCCAGCCTTGTAAATCTGGGGCTGCGTCAAAAAGCAATGGGTGTTGCGGTGGAACGCCCACTACAACACCCACTGCACTGCCCTTTGCCGCAGAGAACTTCAGTAGAAAGGGACATATTTACAAGGTGTAAATATGGGAAATGCCACTATGCCACTGGAGCATCACAAAAAATGACGCTCTGGTGGCGATTGGGGCTTGTAAGTATGCCCCATAGTTTAAAACTACAAAAGATAAGTTTGTGCACTTTATGAACAATGCAATAAGCCAAATACTATGTATTTGAAACATCTTTCAAGACAACTCGACAGCGTCATTTTCAGATTTTCAAAATTAAAATAGATAGGGGCATTACAAGCCCCTATTGCAACCAGAGTATCACTTGTTTGACGCTGCGGTGGCGTAGCGCCATTTTCATTATTTACAAGGCGGAGCTAAGCCACTTACCGCGACTTAACGCCACCTTGTAAGTATGCCTCTTTCCGCCACAGTCCTCTGCCGTAAAGGAGTGTGTAATAGGGGTTGCTGTGGGTGTTCCACCGCATCACTCATTGCTTTTTGATGCTTCCCCAGATTTAAAGAAGGTTTAAATTTGTGGCAGCGCCAAAAACTAATGCCATGCAAGAGCAGGCGTGACAATGGTGCACGAAGAGAAATGCTTTTATTTCTCCTCGTTTTTACTTTTTCTATGTGTGCTGCAGAATAGAACACACATAGAAAGAGCAAAAAGCCAATAATGATTGTTTATGAGCAGAAAGGTGTCAGAATGCAGCACACAGAGAAGTACACAGCACACATAGCAGTATCAAATTGCCATTATGGATTGTTTATGTGCAGGAAGGAAAACCTTCCTGCACATAAACAATCATTCTCTGCAATGCAGGCACCCTTGTACTATGGTGCAAGCGTGCCTGTGTTGGCTCTAGGCAGGTAATTTTAGTGCCAGCACAAGGGAAAACACAGGGGTGTGCCATACTGTAGTAAATACAGAGCATCCCTGCATTTTGAAAATGTCAGAGCGCGGCGCTGTCAAATTTTGCGCAGCTCGGCGCTCCAACATTTTCTAGTACCCATAGACTTTTCTAAGCATGACCAAAGAGGTGCATTCCCCAGTTTTCAATTGGTCCACTGCAAACACATAAATAAATCAAGCGGGCATCTTCGATGAACAAAGAAGAAAATAAGTCTTAAAGATTATGAAACATTTAACTCTAAGTTCTGTAGCTAAACATTAATTTCCTGTGTGCACTTATGTATGTTGGGAAGATGACCCATTCAGTGAAAATCAAATAGGATCAACACAAACGAACTGTGAGACCAGCTAATGACACATGTTCCGTTGTCTGCCACTTCGCTCAGCAAAACTTCAGTCAAATAAGGTTTAAAGGACAAAAATTGATTACTCTATTTCTGCGTTATTTTATATTTTATTATTTACTTCTAATGAGTTATATACATCATTTGAGATACATTTTTACTTACTTTTCCTCATATATCTGTAATTGTTCATCTGAACAGACTACCATTGAAATAGTGAAAAGACTGATGATGACAATTGAACAGTAGGATTGTTAAAATAGCGTTTCATTTGTGAGAAAAGGATCGCTGATTGACTGTTTTCCAAGGATGCATAAGTTTCAAATTTAAATTATTGTTTGATTGGAGTACATATCATTGTTGGAATGTGTGGAATCTGTTTTTTTTTTTTAAATATAAATGTGTAGTTGATCTTTTTTTTCCCTACTTTGTTTGTAGAGGTCTGATTGACTTAAAATCAACACTCCTGATGTAGGGATATCCCGAAATAGTTTTGAAGAACAAAAAAGTCAAATGCATTGAATTTCAATTTAATAAATGTATGCATGTTTGCTTTGAAGTATGGCCCCTGGACTAGGAGTGTGGTAAGTAAGGACAGATGACTCATGTGCAGGAGGGAAAGATACAGCTCAAGATTGAGGTCTCTCTCTCCCTAGGAGTCACAAACCAGTTTCCTACAATGGCCCTTAAGAAAAACTGAAAAAGGTGGGTTGCCTATGTTCATGTTACATTTAAACTAAATCCATTCTCTCTGACTCCACAACCCATAACAGACACCATACGAAGGAGATAAGCTACACCCAGAGTAATTCACCACTTAAATCAAAGCCTCTGGCAAACATCCCTTCCAGGCATGCTTTCTCCTAGTGCCTGCAGCCCCTCGCCCTCTTCACTCGACACATTATTTATTATTTATTTAAGTGTTTCATATAGCGCTAGCCAGACCCGAAGGTATCGGAGCGCTTTACAACCTTTTGTCATGTAGCAATCGAATACACAGTAAAACAATAGTAAACACAGGTTCTCAGTTTCTCACCCCACTAGCTTCCAGTGGCTTTATCCCGTCTTGTGAGTCCTGTTCGCTCTACTTATCTGGCTCTCTGCCACCTTTTCTCTCTTCATGCACCCAGTGGCATTTGTCTCTTGCTCACTACTACTGTCTATGGCTGTTTGACTTGACCCTCTCAGCCGCCACTCCCAAACTTTGTGCCTTCAATCCTCCTGTTTTTGAACCCATTTTGTTGGCTTGTAGGACTTTGTGCACTTTACCACTGCTAACCAGTGCTAAAGTGCTTGTGCTCTCTCCCTTAAACATGGTAACATTGGCTTACACCCAATTACATATAAGTAAAGTGGTACTACATGTACTCAGGGCCTGTAAATTAAATGCTACTAGTGGGTCTGCAGCACTAACAGTGCTACCCACTTAAATAGCCTTTATAAACATGTCTCAGGCCTGCCATTGCAACCTGTGTGCAGTTTTAAATTGCCATTTCAACCTGGGAAGATAAACCTTTCGCCATGCCTAAACCTTCCTTTTTAATACATATAAATCACCCCTAGGGTAGGCCCTAAACAGCTCATAGTGTTACAGCAAACAAATGATGGACGGAATGCTGACAATGCAAACATTCTCCCCCAGTCAAAAGATCTGGGTTAAATCCATTGTTCTTTTGCCCACTACGCCACCCCAGTTTGGACCCAGCCATATGCAAATCAGTCTTGACCCTGTGCCCCATGGGAACAGTCCAGACCGAACTGCCAGGCCAGGTCCTCCCTGGACCGGAAACAAGCATGGTTCCCATGAGGCACAGGGTCAGACTGATTTGCATATGGCCATGTCTGAACTGGGGTGGTGGAGTGAGCTAAAGAATGATGATGGATTAAACCCAGATCAGTTGACTGGGGGTGAGTGTTTGATTTGCTCAAGCGCTCCGTCCATCATCCCCTTTGGTATCGCTTTGTTCGCCCTAAGTTGGCAGGGTATGCCCAGACATGGGTCCCTTGCTCACTTTGCCACTGGATTCAAGCTAGCCTGGCTGATGACGGCTGAATGGCCAGAAACCGGTCCCAGGATGCTTGTTTCCGGTCCAGGGAAGACATGGCTTGGCAGTTCGGGCTGGACTGTTCCCATGAGGCACAGGGTCAGACTGATTTGCATATGGCCATGTCTGAACTGGGGTGGTGGAGTGAGCTAAAGAATGATGATGGATTAAACCCAGATCAGTTGACTGGGGGTGAGTGTTTGATTTGCTCAAGCGCTCCGTCCATCATCCCCTTTGGTATCGCTAAACAGCTCATAGGTCATGTATTTAAAATGTGGGACATGTACATTTAAACTTTACGTGTCCTGGTAGTGAAAAACTCTGAAATTCATTTTTCACTACTGCAAAACTTACATCTCCATAGGATAACATCAGGTTACCTTAAAACATTCATTGTAATGACTATTGCTTGGGAACAGGTAGAAATGTCATGCTTGGTTTGGAATTTAAAACACTCCTTAATGGTAAAGTCAGATTTGAAGTCACATTTCTGAAAATGCCACTTATAAAAATTTGGCATTTTCTTGTCCTAACCATTTGCTGCCTGCAGCCTGTATCCTGGGTCACATGGCTAGATGTAGTTGGAAGATAGCCTTTTTGTATTCGTCCCAGACAGTATCAAAAAGAGGGACTGGGTGTTGGTAGGATGGGTTAGGCCACCTTAATTTCTCCCTTACCCATACAAGGTCTGGACCTCCACTCACATTCAAATGTGCAAACATAGGCTTTCACAATTGCACATTTGGTGGCATATTTTGGTGTGCTAATAAAAGCTCTGTAAAATTGTAAATGTGATTCATAAGCTAAATAATGATCATAAATTGAACAAGTACTTGCCAGTTTACTGATTAACTGTAATGTTAACTGGAATATGTTAGACCTGTCACCCTTAGGGTGGTCTTCCCTCAAACTTTTTGCCTCTACTCATCCATTTTGCTGAACTTTTTTAGTTGGCCTTAGGAATCTATGCACTTTACCACTGCTAAGGAGTGCATAAGTGCTTGTGCTCACACCACTAAAACATGGTTACATTGACTTATACCCAATTGACTTATTTAATATACCTATAAGTTCCTTGTAGAGTGGTATGCCATTTACCCAAGGTCTGTAAATTAAATGCTACCAGTGGGACTGCAGCACTTATTGTGTCACCCACATACGTAGCACCTTAAAACATGTACCAGGCCGGCCATTGGAACCCGGAGCCTGAATGCAGTGTTTAAACTGCCAATTTGACTTGGCAATATAACCCCCTGGCCAAGCCTTAAACTCCCCTCTTATTGATTATGTCACCCCTAAGGTAGGCCCCAGGTAGCCCATAGGGCAGGGTGCCTTGTAATTGAAAGGTTAGACAAGTACTTTAAAATTTTACATGTCCTGGTAGTGAAATCCTAAATTCATTTTTCACTACTGTGAGGCCTACCCCTCCCACAGGATAACATTGGAGATTCCATATTACATTTAATAAGCTGTAATTTCCAATTAGGAGTAAGTAGCTATGTCCTATTTGGTGCCTTTGGAATTGTAATAAGAAACTCTATTTAATGGTAAAGCCAGGTTTAGAAAGCTGGCATTTTTCTGCCCTTAACCCCTTTGTGCCTGCAGCCTGTCTTGGGTCACATGACTGCATCTAACTGACAATTAGAATTTGTGAGTGCCTCCCAGACAGTCACACCATTGAGGGATTAGGTGTGACTGAATGAGCCATCTACTGGCAGGATGGAGGACGGAGCTGAGCACAGCCCCACTTGCAACTGAATAAGGAGTGCTCTGGACCTATCACCTCCATATTGTCACTGCAGCCAGCTTGGGGCCAGAGCAGGAAAGTCAGGAAATTCCATGCACTTCAAAGGCACTGTCTAGAAGCTTCTCCCACCTTCGGAAGGAGGGCACCATGGTAAAAAAATAGGACCTCATACATCAACTCTTCAGTACACTTCTGGACCTGGGGATACTTGGCCAGGAAGAAGGACTGCTGTGCTGCTGAAAGGCCTCCCACTCTGCTGGACTGCTGACCTGCTGCTGCCTTGCTGAATTGCTGCCTTTCTGCCTTGCAGCCTTACCCCACTGAACTTTACCTTCTCAGAACATTTTTATCAAAATGTGTTCCAAGTCCAAAGGTAAGCGCTGACCGGGCCCAATTCACTTTGGGGATCTGAACCGTACTCCATCACGGTTGGCCATATTATCAAGAGTCGGCATATTTTACTTTGACCCGCTCTCACACGACTAGATGTCAATGGTTGGCGCTTTGATCTTTTAGGCCTTTGTTTTTACTAAAAAACCTTGAAAATTCATAACTCTGGTTCTAGTGATTGGATATTTGGTGTTTTGGTGTCAAATAATCTATTAAAAGTTACTCTATTTTCTAAATTGGTATGGGATTTTTGTTGTGTTGTGCTTTTACATTATTACTGTCTGTGTGCTCCATAAATACTTCACACATTGCTTCTAATTTAAGCCTGACTGCTTTTTGTGTGCTAAGGTACCCAGGGTTAAGCACAAGTTAATTTAGTGACTTTTTGTGGTTTACCCTGCAAGGGATTGTGGCTGTTGCTTGACCAGGGCTCACACCCCAGTCAACCAATAAACCAGTTTCTCACAAAATATGATTGATAAACAATAATTATAATAGTATTATTTGAAGTACATTGCATTTTCTAAACAGCTTGTAAAAAATTAACTGGAAAGCAGACACTCGACCAACATAATGTTGATAAATTCACAAATAATGTCTCCCATAAGGTAGCCAGTTTAACGGTAGATAATACATATGTCAGACAATAAAATACATTAACCAAGCAGCTGGATAGAGGGTTCAAAAATTGTGAAATTTATGGAGCTGTCAAAATAAAGCGAGAACATATAATATTTATTAGTAATTCTGAATCAAGACATACCTATATAATCTGAAAGGCATGCAGCAGTCTATATCCAATAGACACTCATGCTTCTCACCATTTGCTTACTTCAGACCAGATTACCCTCAATATGACCGCCTTTTTGGGCCGCTGTATTTGTAGCCCAACAACAGCGCATCAGTATTTTCAATCTCTGACATGATACTAGTGAGTCTGCATGCACTGTAATTTTGCCCGCATCAGAGTGTGCCACCAGATTCTCTTGAGAAATAGACAATTCTATGTGATTCAGGAGATCGCATTAGGGGCCAGATGTAAGAATCATTTTTGAAGTGGCAATTTCACAGAATCAAGTTGTTTGCTACTACAAAAATGCCTATTTTAGTACAAGCACAATACTGCAATTCTACAGAATTACAATTGGGGTTTGCGATTCAGTATTTCGAAGGAGGTGTTTTTTTGCATCCCTTTCAAATACCCTTTCGCAGTGATATGAATTAATGTTTTAAGACCGAACTCTGGTCGCAAAACATTAATATTTTGCCATGAATTCAACATTGGTGGTAACCCATTCACAAATAGGAAGTGGTCCTCAATAGACCCCTTACACTTTAAGAATGTAAAAAAACTATTTTAAGAGCAGCTTGAGGTCCTACAGACCACTGTCTACTCTTAAAAAAGAAAAGATAAAACTTTTTTTTTTTTTTTAAAACACATCCCGTTTTCCTTTAAGGAAAACGGGCTGCATTAAAAAAATAAGATTGCTTTATTTAAAAGTAATCACAGACATAGGGGTCTGTTGACCCCTTCAGGCCACCGTCCTTGTGATGGCTAACATTCCTAATGGGTCACAATCTTGGATCTACCTCATTAATGTTCATGAGGTAGGTTGATTTGCAACTCACTAGGAATGGGTAATTAAAAAAATAAAAGTGTCATACATTTGGAATAGCGATTTCCTTAAGGCGATTTGGAGAAAAGCTAAATTTTGAAATCACTATTCCCAATCTTAGTACATCTTGCCAAAAATGTCAATAGTAAATCCCAGTTTCTCGCCCCATACCTGGAAGCAGAGATGTTTTAAGGCATGGGCAAATTGGGCTCTGGCCCAGGGCCCCAGACTTTCATGGGGGCCCCTGATAGAGCCAGCTCTGTTCTGCAGAGAGTCTTGCCTGATGACCTTGAATAATTCTTAAACAAATTGTTTTAAATACCGTTTTCTATTACTCTATTGTTAATGTGGGTGATGTGTGAGAGTCTATTACAGGGATTTTGCAGAGAAATGTGTTTATTTTTAATGCAACATCCATAAAAAAAGGTTTCTTTTAGATTACAAAAGGACTTCACATATGAGAAATGGGAGGGCGTCACAGAGATTATTTGCAGTAATATTAGTAAACTGCTCCTCTGTTACAATATTGAAAACACACTTCACTATCCCTGAATGTTAGATGTTTAACACATTTAGAATTTGGATGAGTGTGCTGTGCACTGTCAGTGACTTAGCCAAAGAGGGCATGAAAGAGCTGAAAATGAATCACAAATTCAAACCGGCTCTAAACAGGGGCCCCCAAAATAGGTTTGGTCCAGGGTCCCCAAAATCCTTAAAATGTCCCTGCCTGGAAGGATTGACAGCTTACAGTTGGAGAAATTTCTGAGTAAGAAACACCGGGAATGCACTGTGCCTGTGGGAACTATATGTGAATCGACCAGAAACAATTCTAAGGAAATCTGGAATTGCACTTCACCTGTATTGGAGGCCTTTGTGTTCAACGATTTTAACCTTAGTATCGCCTTTCTTGCAAACCTGTGCCAAATGTCCCTTTACATCACACTTCCTACATTCGTGCTTAAGTGCTGAACATGATTTAGTAATAGATAACATTTGACATCCCTCCTATAGATTTATTCTCCCTCCCTTAGCTTGTTTCATTTAAGATAACACAATCTGGTCACTTTCGAAATGTTGGTGTGTTTAGTTTTTAACTAATATGACTTTACTTACAGCGTGAATATTATCAACCAAACCTCTGCTTCGATCGTCATTAAGGCCCTGATTGTGAATATAGGTGGAATTTAATGCACATGATAAATAAAGATACCACGGGGTACCTCATTTATCGAGCACGATAATACCACCTGTTAGACCCGGGATCCTTGGTTGGCTGAGGTAGGTACCTTAGGCCAATTAGGGACCCCCGCTCTCACGTCAGGGAAAGGAAGGACACCTTCTCAGATAGCCCCCGCTCACCCCCTTGGTAGCTTGGCACGAGCAGCCAGGCTTATCTTCAAGGTAAATGTGTAAAGTATTTGCAACCACGCTCACAGCAACCCAATGATGACACCACAAATGGACTCCACACGAGTTTCATAAAAACGAGTATAAATTTATATAAAAAGATATACGATAAGACCACACAATATAAATCCAACATATGCGTATTTGTAATATTCTTCCTGGCCGGTTGTTAGGCCAGCCAGCCCTTGTACGTTCTGGCGGTATTAATGAGCACTTCTAAACGTTCCACTTCAGTCCTAATGCAATGCTAAGCAGTTCGTAATGCTAGAATCAGGCACTTTGCAATGTAGAAATAATACAGTTCGTAATGCTCGAATCAGGCACTTTGCAATGTAGAAATAATGCAGTTCGTAATGCTAGCATCAGGCACTTGGCAATGTAAACATAATGCAATGCATAATGCAACAATCAGGTATTTCGTTATGCAGAAATAATGCAATGCGTAATACGACAATCAGGTAGTTCGTTATGCAGAAATAATGCAATGCGTAATACGACAATCAGGTAGTTCGTTATGCAGAAATAATGCAATGCGTAATACGACAATCAGGTAGTTCGTTATGCAGAAACAATGCAATGCGTAAAGCACTCCAGCACCGATCACGGTGCCTCAGGCGGTCGCTCCGCCACTCGTACTGACTCGCAGTCAGCCTCTGTCAACAGTTGCCCCCCCACACGGGTATGATGTAACAAAAAGCGCAGCTCCGCACTCCGGGCACCGGTACTGCCACTCCGTAGGCAAGTACGGGCCGTGATACGAGCCGAAGCAGAGGCTCGCGCTGCAGGAACAGGAGAGGCTGAGAGCGTCTCCCTCCAAGCCGGCACCCCGCCCCAGGCGTCGACACACGTTACCTGGGGGGTGCGACCTCACTCTCCTCTCCGCTTCCCGCGACTGGGGCCTCCGATGCAATCTTTGTGAATTCCGGGCCGTGGGACTCGGGCCCTCCCTCGACGAGGTTGGTTCGAGGTCCCGCTCTGGCAACGGTGGGCTCGGGCCGGTGGCTCGGCTCCTCCGGGGCTGCCGATCCAGGCCGCTGATGCTACGAAGATCTCAGGCTGCAACAGGGCACACGCACACAGCGTCGCTGAGACTCACTTGAGCTTCGGGTGCACGATCACAGGGCACTCCTCACGAAGGTCTCAGGCTGCACGAAGCACACGCACACAGCGTCGCTGAAACTCACTTGAACTCTGGTGCACACGATAACAGGGCAATCCTCACGAAGGTCTCAGGCTGCACAAAGCACACGCACACAGCATCGCTGAGACTCGCTTGGACTCCGGTGCACACGATAACAGGGCAATCCTCATGAAGGGCTCAGGCTGCAAAAAGCACACGCACACAGCGTCGCTGAGACTCGCTTGGACTCCAGATGCCCATGATCACAGGGCAATTCTTACGAGGGTCTCAGGCTTCAGAAAGCACACGCACACAGCGTCGCTGAGACTCTCCTGGAAACTTTTGTGTTCCTGAGTTTCCGCAACAGGGAGCCAGCTCACCTCGGGCCCTTGGGGATGTTACTTCCCGACACAGCACACAGCAAAGTCCTTTCAAGCAGGGGGACACAGCACACAGCAAAGTCCCTTCAGCCTCTCCTTGGTTAAAGCAGCAAACTGCAGGCCAGCCCATGAACACACAGCAAGGGTCAGTCCTTTAGTCTCTTCAGCTGTTTCTTCCTTGGCAAAGGTTCCTCTTGACCACAAGTAGCTTCAGAGTTGTTCAATCTTGATCAATCCATTTCTCCCAAGTTCAGGGGCTTCAGCTCTCATAGTTATACCCCTAAATGTCTTTGAAGTCTTTGTGTTCAGGGGGGCACTGACCCCTGTTCAAAGCAGTTCTGGGTGCCTCCCTGCCAGTGACATCTTATTCCTTTGATAGTGGGGGTCTGGATCCTCAATCACTCAGCAGGGGCCGGAGCCATTGGTTTTATGGCTGCAGCCCAGGCCTCTTCACCTCTAGGGGCTACTCCTCCCCCCTACACTCCAGATGCAGGTCAGCCTGTTGCTGTCTCACCTCCTCCCCTGGGTCAAGACATTCCCCAGATCCTATCACTTTCAAATCCAGACAGTCAATCCACAACCAGGCAGAGACACACGGAAATGTTAGAGCACAAAAACCCAGCCACTTCTAAAAGAGTGGCTTCTAAACACACAATGCAAAAACCACGTTCATAAAAAGATGTGTTATTACATTGTGAGTTCAGGCACACTAAACTTCACCTCTCCATCTTAAGCCTTTGGGAAGATAGGCTGGAAAACACATTACACAGCCTCCCCATTCTATCCTATGGGCAAGATGGCCTTTCCACAGTGAAAAACGAAATGGAGATTATTTCACTGTCAGGACATGCTACACACCTTAGTACATGTCCTACCTTTCACATGCACTGCACCCTGCCCAGGGGGTACCTTGGACCTACCATAGGGGTGTCTGATGTGCATAGAAAGGGAAGGGTAAGGTCTGGCAAGTGGGTGCACTTGTCAGAACAACATGGCAGTTTAACAAACTGCGCGCAGGCACTGCAGTGGCAGGCCTGAGTTCCCTTTTTAAGGCTACTTGTGTGGGTGGCACAATTCGTGCTGCAGGCCCACTAGAAGCATTTGCATTACCAGCCCTGGCACACATAGTGCACTTTACTAGGGACTTTACTAGTAAGGCAAACATACCAATCATGGACAACCAATTACCATTACACTTTATACAGGGAGCACTTGTACATTGACACTGATTAGCAGTGGCAAAGTCTCCAAAGCATCTAAGTTGGCAACACCATGTCAGAAAAAAGGTCTAGGGGGAAAGCAAAAAGTTTAGGGAACTTTAGCCAAAAAGGGCCAAGTCCAACACCACCTATTACGAGTTGTTGGAGAATAACGTGTATTTTGGTGTTTAAATCACCAAAATCCGCTTGCTATGGTAAATACCGTATTTTTTCCCCAGTTAAATTTCGGCAATTTTGTGTATTATTTAGTACTTGAGGATACACAAAAAATGTCATCACATCAGTTCTCACACCCAAACAGTGGTGGCTCGCCAAGGGAGTGCTGCGGGGCGGTGGGCGGGGCATGGTGGGGGGGGGTAGTGGACTCAGACATACGACGGACAGGAGTAAGGTAAGTAATTAAATAAATAAAACTATTTACCTTGCACTCGCTGCATCGCCGCTGCATCGCCACTTCGGCGATGCAGCGAGCGCGAGGTAAATAGTTTTATTTATTTAATTACTTACCTTACTCCTGTCCGTCGTATGTTCGAGTCCACTACACCCCCACCCTGCCCCACCCCCGCCCCACCACCACGCAGCACACCCTCGGCGAACCGCCACTGCACCCAAAGACATCTCTAACGTGGTAATGGTTTCGAAATACAGCCCTCCTTCACCACCTCTTGCTGCTTCACCATAATTACTTTTTAATGAGTGATGGAGCACCCTTACTTCTACACTTGTTGCGGTCAAATATTCTATCCCATTTCAAACAAAAATCTTCCACTCTCACAAAAGTCAAATACATTTTCAATATATATTAAATGAGTCCATCCAGTACCCCATAACTTGGGGATGGTGAACTGCCCTAGAAATGCATGATGAAGATGAAACTGTTGAGTAAACCGGGTTGCTGTGGTAACAGAAACTACATTCACTAGAGCTCCCTCATTGGGGCGTAAAAGGCCACACCCCCATTTGAGATTACTTTCTCGGGATTATATGAAAGAGAAACAACCTTTTGGGGACCAAAACACGAGCGGGCTGCATGGGTGCTACAGCCACTGTTTATGCGCCTCAGGTCCTGCATGCATAGTGCCTTCTGGATTCTGCCTCCTTTTCAGCTATCAATCAAGTCTGTCCACATATAATGGAGGTTGGTATGGCCACATTGCTGGTGAAGCATATAACGTTGTAGTAAGGACTGGTGAACCCTCAGAAAAAGCATGAAATACCCCAGCTGGTGAATCCCGTAGCATTGTTGTGGGACTCATCCCATGTAAGATGGCAACAGCATCCTTGTGTTCTCATGGTGGCAATCACAGATGAGGAGCCTTCCCACACGCCCAAGGAGGTTTGCCGGCCAGGCAATGCTCAGCAGTACAGAGTGTACTTACTTGTGTCACCAGCAGTCCAGCCGGCCCTGTGTTCCCAGCCCGTTACACCATGCAGACTCTGCTGCAAGTGACTGAGCTACATTTCCAATGTATTTATTTGTAAGATGGCTCATGGGCTGATCTCAAACATAAATGGTGCACAATATAAGGGAATTAAGAAAAAACAGTTTGCAGACGTGGCTGATGAACAGAAATAAGTACGAATAAATAGAACTCACATTTTGAACCTATGCAGGTGCACTGATACAACAGCTGCCCTTGAACGGGCAGAAGCACATACTACATTAGATGACACGTTCACCTTCAAACGCATCTCCACGTGAACGTTCACAATGTTACGAACACTTGCAACCATGCATAGCTGCAGAGGACCAACGCCTCCCTCTGTACATATTCTCTATTCTGTTATTTTGTTGTGTTTAGAAGAGCTAGGTAAACAGGTAAAGCTGCTCCTAGCCAGACCTAAAAAGTGGATTTTAGACTATTATAAGTTTAAGGCTGGCAGTGGAAGCATAGGTCTGTCCAGGAGAGGAATGGCGGAGGGTGATCTTTGGAATCAGAGAAACAACTTTTGAATATTCAATGATTTTGAGTGTCCTGCCTGCTTAGTTACGTCCTGCATGGTCAAAACTGTAGCAATTACTGCACTCATCTCCACAGCGTCAGAAAAAATGTATGTATAATATCCTTGAGCAGCCACATTGAATCACAAACTCCTTCTCGGGTGTTGTTATGCACAATAGAATGACTCATGGTGCTTACATGACTAGTTTAGTTTTCTTGTTAGATTAATATCCGATTTCAGTGCGGCCATTTCAGTCCCTCCTTCTGTACACACACCCAGTTCAATGCCTGCCAATAGCAGACATTGGGGCATATTCTCAAGGACTCATCGCCGATTTAGCGGCACTTTACCCCCACGAAAGTGGCGATAGACTCATCGCCCTATTCACAAGCCTGCGCTAACAGCCCACATCGGCAGTTTCCCTGCAATAGCTGCCGCTAAAAACATCGCCAAGGCTGACAGCGGCAACTAACGCTAATCATATGCAGAGTAGGCGTTCCCATGCTAAAACTCACGATAACACCACCTCGCGATATTCTCAATGACCAGCCAGATCGGTGATGCAATCCAAAAAGAGGCGAAAAGGCACGTTAGCAGCAGGGACTTAAGACCTGCTTTTACCTGGCCTTAAGTAGGATGAAAACCTGCAGCATAAAGGGAGCCCAGCCCAGAGCCACATCTGAAGGTCAACAGATGCCATGGAGCAACTAATTATGCAGCTTGGAGAACCAAGAGGGCCACAACACCCACCGCCACCACCCCCAGGACCACCCCCATCCCCGGGACCACCCCCCCGGACTACCACAGAGGCAGCGCAGAACAAGACAGCGCACCTTCCGTAAACGCACCAGCCTCAGAGACTCAACGCCAGAGAATGTCATTGCCCACTACAGGCTCAAAGGGACAACCATCCTCCGCATCCTGACCCACATTGCCCACAGGCTGACGGTACCAACACAGCGGACAACCAACATCCCTCCGCAGACAAAGCTGCTGGCTGTGCTGCACTTGTTGGACTCTGGTACCTCCCAACCAACAACTGCCAGAGTCGGAGGAGTCTCACAGCCAGCCCTATCAAAGTTCCTTACACCTGTCTTGGATGCCATCATCAGCTTGATACCCCAGCACCTTCACTACCCCCACACTGCGCAGGAACAGCTGGAGACCAAGCAAGGCTCCGACGCTATAGCTGGCTTCCCGCAAGTGTTGGGAGCAATTGACAGCACACATGTCCTACCTGTGCCCCCTGCCGACACTGCACACAATTACCGCTACAGAAAGCACACGCATCCCATCAATGTGCAGGCAAAAGTGGACCACCGGGGACTGTTCACCAATGCCGTCGCCAACTTCCCAGGCAGTGTGCATGACTCCCACATCTTCCGACAGTCCATCATCAACCAGCGCTTTCAGGATGGCACCTATGGAAATGCACTGCTCGTTGGTAAGTACCAACGGAACACACCACACACCTCAACTCCACAATCATACAAATCACAACTGTGGGAATGCATATGTAACAAAATCACATACAACATGCCAACCAACATGCCCACCTACCAGACACGACAACACAAGTAACTGTGGCAACAGGGGCCAGACATGTAGACAAACCATCCACAAAGGCATAGCCCCTCTGCCACACAATTGCAGAAGGTGGGGAGAGGTGGGAACCAGGAATGTGCGAAGGAGGCAATGGACCCATGAATAAGAATGTACACAATGCCAAGTGTGGTGGTGATGTGCTGGACAGTCGTGAGTATGCAAATCACAGACATGACCATGTGGACATATACTGCTGGTGCCTGTAGTGTTGTGGACAATGGACGCAACCATGTCACCTCAGGCAGTGGGGAAGACCTTGGACATGTAGCTATGTCGCCCCCCCTGTAAGCGTAAGCGTACTGGGCTGGTCTGGCGTACGCCAGTCCAGCGCAGGAGTGTGAATGAACAGCCCGGGGCTCTGGGCGTGGTTCACTTCCGGGATGGCCACCAAAGCAAGTATGGCGTGTGTCCCTGTTGTGGTGTCGGTGCCACCCGGCCCCTAATCGACAATGTTGCAATGTAGTGTTGCTCGGGATTCTGCACATACACAGAACTATGCACAGCAATGCGGGACTTCGGTATATAGGGGCTACGCCTTCCTACAGCCTTAGTACCCACGAGCCCACGACCAGCCAGCTATAGTGTCCCACCTGCCCCCCTATACACAGATAGAGAAACAGGCGTTTAGACAACCCAGAACACAACACTGCCCTAATCACTCAGGGATCGTGGTAACAGGTTATTCCCTATCGCTCAGACTCCCGTACTCATCCACAACAAGAGATTGACAGAGTCACTGAGTCAGTCTAAAATGTTTATTTCAACTAACGTGCTCTGAAATGCAGCATACGAGCCACTACTGAAATTAGAATGCATAATACAAACATTGTCAGCATTGTAGCAAGTCCATACAACATAATAGGAGAAATCATTGTATATTGATTCTGGAGACAGGACTATTAAACCTACACTCCCTCCCCATGGATGGGAAAACCTAGATGACAACATAGAAGATCCCTAGGTTTGTATAGCAGACCCCATACCTCTAAGACATAGATCGTGTCTCTACATCACAGCTCCATACAGCTCTTCATTCTTGAAAACTCACTCCTCAAGTGTGTCTGCATGTAACATGCATTCTCCTAATATCAAGAAAAAGGTGCGTGTTCCACAAACAGCAGCTGCAGGGTATGTTTCGTCTATGTGACAGGGCCTGACCAGATCAAAATAACAAGGGACGGTGCCCACGATGCACAGACTAAACTCCAGGAACAAGCAGGGAACCTGCGCAGCCAGCGGCTCGCATGTGACCAGCGAAAACATCCTTGCATTAGAATAAGCCTGTAGTGTCGTGTGAAAAAGCAGCATCATGGCCTCCGGACCCATTCTAACATAAAGATGCCTACGGGGTCCCTCAAATCCACATGACACCCTCCCCCTGGCCAGGTTGCAGAAGAATAGAAAAAACAAGGTCCAAGTCGCAAGCAGAGTCAAAGCTCTGAGCATAGCAGGGGCAAAGTTAAATAAAATCAAAATCAGAATAAGGTTGATTAGCGGTAAAATACGAGAAGAAGAAAAAAATAAAAATGTCCTGTTGAACATTAATCATCGGAATCATATGAGATCCGTTGAACCTTGGAAGGCAAGGTGTTCCAAAAGACGGTCCCCCTCCACAAAGACAAGGAGGGACAACACCCAATTCAACAACTCGAAGCTCGTGCTCATCATAATCCATAGCTTCAAAAAGCATGGTCGGACATCCTGCATCGTACTCAATGTAGCTGTGGTGCAGCAGGCACGACGCCCCTTCACAGATGTCCCATTGTTTATTTTATTTATTTATTTTATGAGTTTTATATAGCGCTGGCTAGTCCCGAAGGTATCAGAGCGCTTTACAAGAGTATCTACAGAGGTACAATAAATTACACAAAGTTACACAGTAAAAACAGGGGTTAAGGACATGAGAATACTCGAGGATGGCAAACGATGACTCTAGGTGAGGCAACGAAAAGCAGTGGGATAACAGTAAAAGCGGCAGAAAATAGGAGACAAGAACAATCAAAGGGGCAGGGGAAGGAAGAGGGGGGGACAGAAAGAAAGGGAAAGGAAGGCATATAAGGACAGGAAAGTGAGAGTGAAACAAAACGAGAGAGGGAACCAGAGATAATAACAAAATCGACAATGAGGAGTAGGTCAGAGGCACAGGAGAGACGATAGAAAGGTCGCCCGGCTGGGGACCGGCTGGGACAGAGGAAGAGGTCAGAGATTGCTAAGATGGCGGATCAGGTACAAGGGAGTAAAAGAAGCAAGTCACAAAATGGCGGGGAGCACAAGGGTCCAAGTCAGAAAGTCAAGGGGAAACAATTCCCCAAAACACCAAGAACAAATTTAGCAGAGGGCAACCAGAGGGGCAAACGAGCCAGAGAGTCAGGAGGGAGGAAGGCAGTCGGCCCAAAGTCACAGCTGCACCGTCCATGCGCAAAGGCTCGGGGCAGCGGGGGCAGCAGTGTCCAATCCGGTGTCCATGGGTCAGGGAAGAATGACCACAGGCGCCAAGGCAGCAGTCCGCAGAACGGGAGTCAGCAAAGTCCAAAACAAAGTTTAAAGAAAACCGGAGGGGGTGCCTCTCCGGCACGGTCACAGAAAGATGGGCTCAGATAGCCACGGAGAGCGGTGCAGAGACTTCAAACCTCCGCTATGTCTCCAAATCGTCCCCGATGTCTAGCGAGGAGTCGAAGCAGGCAGCAAAGTTAAAAAAAACGGAGGGGGCGCCTCTCCGACACGGTCGAGGAACGATGGGCTCAGACAGCCACGGAGAGTGGTGCCGAGACCTCTCACCTCTGCCATGCCCCCAAATCGGTCTAGATGTCCTGCGAGGAGGCAAAGCAGGCGGGCTGGCTGTAGGGAAGGGCAGCGGCAATCGGACCCAGAGACAGGAGGGGGAGCCTCTGCCCGGCTCTTCAGCAGCCTTCCGGAGAGATCAAAAAGGCTTCAGCTACGTAGCAAAGGGTTCCGTCGAACGTTGTTAACCAGGAAATGAAGAGGAAAAGGCGGGGGAAGACGAAGACGAGCAATGGAGTTAAGAGGGGAGCTAAGCCCGATGCCCGGCTGGGTAGGTGTCGGCCGTGGCGAGATACCTGGGCCAGACTCCCCTATAGCTGAACAGAGCGGCTCCACCCGACATCGGCCATGCTGGCTCTGGAACTCCACGGGAGAAAGCCTCAAGTGCAAATTCTGACGAGAATCTCATGCTCACAAGTGCAGGAATGGAGCATTGAGGACCGCAGTTGAGGACAGAAACCCAGCTGAGTAGGTTTATCCACAGAGGAGGTGGGAATCCAGGGATTTTAGCCAAAAAGGCTATATCTGGCTGGGAGCCCCCGGCCGGAGCTCCTCACCGGGCGGCCATCTTGAAATACCTTGAAAAATTGTGCCAGCACTCCATTCACGGCCGCCACCAGCATGCGGGTACCAGTTGCACATGATTGATCATGACGCAATAGGGGCCACAGCAACAGGTCGTAATCAGGGCAAGGCCATATGGCGTTTGAGAGGCACAAATCCAAAGCCCAGGAGAAAAGACAGTCACAGCACCAAAAAACTGGATGTACGCATGTAAAGTATGCGTATCTGTACGTCACATTGTAGGCAGCACCCACAACAGCCATAGGCAGGCAACCAAGGAATTCCTGCAATCGGCCACAGTACAGCTCCAGCTGGACCAGATGATCGAGTACCACATGAAGGGCAGCCATTACAAAGTAGTAATACAAGTACCAGGACAGCACCAGCAAGCAAGAGGATCAACAGCAACCCACCAAAAGCACTGGAGAAAATGGAATGAATAAAACCCGGAATTACACCAAATATCCTTTGTTACGAGGACACAAGACCTGAGCCCAACAATTTTAAAAAAGGTGCAAGGCCTCCTGTGTCAGAAACATTGAATAATTGGTGTATCAACTCCCCAAAATGTAGTGGGAGATTGGTATTTTATAGGGGTTGTATTTCACTTGATGTCCGAGCCACCTGTAGCTCGAATGTTTCACGGGCCGAGGTCAAGGCAACCTCATGTTGGAATAACAGTGCTTTGAGCCTCCTTAATTTGTTGAAGCTTGCTTTCATAGTGGGAACAGACGGCCACAGAGAGCTATCAGAAATGCCATGCGGGGGCGGAAACAGGACGTTGCTGCAAGAGGGACACTGTTGCCGATACACCGGCGTGCGCCGAAGCCATGCCCTCATGTGCAGCTGTGATCAACGCATGTCTGCGGTCCTCGTTGGGAATCAGCAGATCCCCTACGGAAAGAATTGTTACTGTCGGAACTTGTTCCGGGGACAATTGGTATTCATATTTGGACGGAAACCCCTGTGGGTATTTCGTCCCGTCACTGGTAGCCGCTACGGCTGCCAGTATGTCGGTATCGACTTTTGTCATAGACCTTGTGACTGCTGCTACTGAACAAGTGGCTACTGCATTTCTGGCTGCCTCATCAGCCAGAGTGTTGCCTACAGCGTGTGGTCCCACGTGCTGATGGCCAAGAGTATGTATTACATGTGTAAGTGGCAAGCCCTCTTTGAGAGCCGCCACTTGTACCCAAAGCATTTTATGCTTGATTGTGTTACCCACATCACATGACATGACATGAAAGTGGCATGCACCCGGAGGGCGGGCTCGCCCGAATGGAAAAATGAAGGAGCGCTCGGGGTCTTGGATCATACATGCCAACTGTTGTGTGTGTACCTTCATTGCCGCAGCATTAGCGAAAGTCCTAGTCTCAATCGCAGCGTGAGTTCAGCCAGGCCTGAACTCCACATCTGTGTCCGCCCTATCCTTACCAAGGCCTACACACATGTGGCCGCCCACCTTCAACGGCCAACATTACAGTGTTGTTGTCAGGCTTGCGGACATGCGCAGACAGGCATGACAAAGGTGTGCTGTAGGAGTGCAAGTGATGCAACCGCGCAGCGCACACAAGTAAATAGGCCCGGGGGGAGGGAGGAGCAGCTGTGAGGCTACGTAACACACATTGTCCCCGCACATTTGCCAGAAGCAATACATGGCAAACATGAATCCCAAAGTCACACAAATCACACACCACAAAACTTGTGAGTCTGCCAACACAGCATGCAGAACCACCAGTTTACACTGATCTCACTTACCTCTCACAGGTGATCAAGGATATGCACTCTGCCCATGGATGATGACACCCCTCCGAGCCCCGAACAGCCCGGCCAAGAGGCAGTACAATGTGGCCCACAAACGCACCAGGGGCATTGTTGAGCACCACATTTGGCGTGTTTAAGTCACGTTTCAGGTGCCTGGACATCACAGGTGGTAGACTCCTGTACAGCCCAGAAATAGTGTGCAAGATGATCATTGCATGTTGTGTATTGCACAACATATGTGTACGCAGCAATGCCCCATGGATCCAAGTGCCAGTTGCACCGGACGGTGATGAGGTATATGAGGCAGGTGGACCACACCCCACTGCAGCTGCAGCAGGAATATCCCGAAGGGACACAATCATTGACAATTTCTTCGCATGAGCACGTCACATTGTGACAGTCCTTAGCAATCATGGAACAGTACAAAATGACCACATGACCAGCATGTGCAAATAAATTCATTGCAACACACATTCCCTGTGTGCATGTCTGTCCTCTGCATTAGCACATCACTCTGACAAGTGTAAGTGCAACATTAAGTGCTAACAATCTCACAAATGGCAAATAGATGGTGGGTATGTCACCTATGTAAAGAGAGGCTATTCAGGGTGTCACGTATTCGGAATGCCATTTCAGGGTGTCAAATGTAGTACGTAATCCCACTCATCAGTGTATCACATGTGTACACAAACATGACATGAAGGCTGTCATTGGTGTTCCAAATGAGACAACAGGGTGTCATTCGGGGTCAGATATGAAATTGCGGGTGTCATTCGGGGTCAGATATGAAATTGCGGGTGTCCTTTGGGGTCAGATATGAAATTGCGGGTGTCCTTTGGGGTCAGATATGAAATTGCGGGTGTCATTTGGGGTCAGATATGAACCACCCTGATGCAGAGATGCACCCTGTGACTCAGGTCCCACAACATGAGCAACATGGACGTAAGGAGGATGGGGGCACAGTGCACACCTCAGCAACGTGGGAGATGCACGCCAGCTAAAAAGCCAGCAGGAATACCGTGCCGGAGGGCGAAGCAGTGACATCCCCCCCCCCAACCACATCACTTTTCCAGAATGCAAGCAGATGACAAACTAACATTAGGGATGAAAGCTCCTTTGTCTGAACTAGAAGGCGGTAGCACATCTGCACCTCCGACCTTGGAATTGCATGTGCCCGGCACCCCCTGAGAGATACCATAGCAGCTGTTGACGACAACCACACTACGCACAGCGCTAACCAAGGACGGACGTATACACACCCCACACACAGAGGTCCTTGCTCACAGTTCTCTTGCATGGAATGACCTTCACACTTACGCACAGACCATCCCAGGAGTCCAACCACTGCACACTCAAACAAATCATTGCTCCGAGCTGTGGCATCCACATAACTTAGACTTAGGCATTTTTACACACAGCCCTATTTCCTACATTGACGTGGGACTAAGTTGGGAAATTGCGAGATTGTTGTTTAGGAGCACTGAGGCCACAGGTAGTTCACACATTCCCAGTCATCTCACTGCCTTTCTGGGTCACGGTCAGACATGCGCATTGGTATCAGTTCCCATGGAGTACCTTTTTCTGGTATCACTGCCCCTACATTCATCCATGATTTCATACTTGCTTGCTAATAGACATGACACATCTGTGTGAATTAGAATGTTTTGGTCATATTCGGTGGAGTGTTGAAGCTGGACCAGTACATGGCCATGCATACCCCACTTTACATTGTTGCCCCGTGGAGGGCCAGCCTTGTGCATGTGCATGTGTTTGCACATGCATGGGTTTGTTGTGAAATTGGTGATGTGTGGGAAGGGCCCCCTCTGGGCACATTGTCGAAGGGGCCTACTTGCTGTTTCTATGTGTGCTGCAGTATGCCAGGGAGATCAGGGACATGATCCATAGTCATTGTGGGTGTGCACTGTGCTATACTTAATTGTGCATGTGTGCCGTTGTGCCCATCTCCCCCGTCCCCCAGTCCCTGGTCGTTACTCACCCTGTTGCTGTTGGGTCAGGTCATGTTGTGCAGTGTCCGGTCCCCCAACTCCTGCCACCATCTCCCCACTGATGACTGTGGACACCATTTCCTCCATCTCATCCAGCTCCTGCTGTGGCGCTGGACTCCCACCTCCAGTCTGCATTGCTGCTTTCCGGTTGTTAGCGAGTTTCTGCTTGGTTTTGCGCTTCACATCATTCCAGCGCTTCTTGCAGTCGTCCACTTCCCTTCTCTTCACTCCGACTGCATTCACCTTGGCCAAGATGGACTGCCATATTGCATTTTTGGTTGCCAATGACACAGTGGAGGTGATGAACAGTTGTTAGTGGTGTTCTATCACCTCCGTAATCAGGATCTTGTGTTCCTGCGGACTGAATCGCGGGTTCCTCTTCTTCTTCTCCCTGCCCTTCTCCTTCCCCGAGGTCCCTGGCTGGTCCTCCGGGGGGTTTGTGGGGTTCTGGTTGGGCGCTGTAGTTGCTCCAGCGTCCTCCATGGTGCTTCTCAGTTGTTTGGGTTTGGGTTTTGGTTTCTCTTTTTTTTTTTGCATCTTTTATGGTGATTTTTCTCGCCTGACGTGGGAATTGCAGGCCTGGCACTGCTTATCACTGATGCTTTTATCGCTGTTGGGCCCATCACCACTTTTTTCACGTTCGGGTTTCCTTTTTTATCGGCATCCCGGTAATTTTATCGCAGACATTTGACGCGTTATTGGGACACTATCGCCTGTTGCCGGCGTGTTGGGAATACGCCGTTAACGCGGCGTTAGTTTCTCGCGATGGACGTCGTTATGTGAAATTGCGTTAGCCTAGGTTGGCGATAATTATCGCCAGTTCTTGTGAATATCCCCCATTGTCTGTACTGATTACTTATCCTCACGGAGATGTTTGTGGTTACATGTACAACAGGATCATGAAAACCACCCGGAATAAACATATGAAGAGCAAAAGGGTTTTTACAGTCACGGTTACTCCATCGACAGTAGAATGCCGAAATGTTACTTTTCGAACGCCCAAGCCTGACACAAAGAAGTAAAACGTAGGCCATATTATCAAGAACGGGCGATAACATTTTCGCCGCTTTAGCGGCATAGAAGCCCAGGTTTCCTGCCGCTAAAGCGGCGATAAGGGGCTTGATAATATGCCCTATAGAATTCCAATAGAAGCCCAGGTTCTGGTGTGAAGGACATCAAACCTGGGCTTCTATTGGAATTCTATAGGGCATATTATCAAGCCCCTTATCGCCGCTTTAGTGGCAGTTTCCTGCCGCTAAAGCGGCAATATGTTATCGCCCGTTCTTGATAATATGGCCCTAAGTGTGGCTCACATTACAGTGTGTTTATTTTTCATTGCTGGAAGTTTGGTACCTTGCCGACAAAATGAGTTGTTATTTAAAGGGGCAGGAGTTTGCTCTGGTGTGCCTAGTCTCCTAAATCAAAACATGAATTCAATCAGGACCTTATTTGCAATCACCTGCAGTAGTAAAGAGATATAGCAGGGACACAATATCAGTGTACACAATGAAATCCTACAGTGTGTTTAATGTATCATGACTCGGATGTGATGCAACGCATCTATGCAGCTATTAAAGATTGATGTACAGTTGTCTGTCTGTTTTTATGCAACTGTACTTGCCGAAATGAATGACTGATTGAAATAGGAACTTGTAAAGCGCTCTCCCACTCAGATCGAGCGTCCCAGCGCTAATCTCATATACTTAACCTGTTTGCATAGTTCGATACAAGAAAGGGAGAAAAACCATACAGATCGAACCATGACACAAGTCATTAGGTGCCAGAAACAGACATGTTTTGAGGCTTTTCTTAAAACTGACTTCATTGGTTATGAATCGAAGAGTAGCCGTAAGTTGGTTCCAGCCCTTAGTGTCTAAGCAAGTGAAGGATTTTCCTCCAATTGACTTAAATCTGAAGGGGAGGAGCCAGTGAATTGCAGTTGGAGGATCCAAGGGACCTCATAGGCCGGTACTGTGATAAACGATTGGTTAGATATTTAGGGCTAGTGTTGTGAAAAGACCTAAACACCAAGACCAGTGATTTGAAGAGAACTCTTGTGGATAGGCCGCCAGTGCAATTCTCTGAGTGCTTTCGAAGCGGAACCTTTCCTGGGAAGTCTCAGCACTAGTCTAGCTGCTGAACTTTGGACCACTTGTACTTATGCAGAAGCTGTTTAGACACTCCTAAGAAAAGGCTCTTGCAGTAGTCCAGCCTGGATGTTATGAGTGCAAAGACCACCGTTTTTCTGGCGGCCAAGGGGAGAAAGTCAAGGAATGTTTTTAAAGATTTAATTATGCTATGCTAGGCATTTATAAAGGGCATGGCTACCCAATGGGTTTCCCAGCGCTAAAGTCATGTCCTTCCTCCAGCAAGCACAGCAGGAGATCTTCAAAAGAGGTGGGTTTTGAGAAGCTTCCGGAATCTGGTTTCCTCATTGGTCAGTCTTAGTGATAGAGGTAAAGGAGTTCCAAAGTTTGGCTGCCAAATAGGCAAAAGAGCGTCCCCCACGTCTGGCTTTCCTAATTATAGGAACTGAGAAAAGCTACTGATCTCCAGAACGCAGAGGTCTTTTGGGGGTGTAGGGAATTAGCAGCTTCTGAATTAAGGGAGGGCTTTTGTTGTACATCATTTTATGAGCCAGAAAGAGGGACTTGAATTTAATTCTTTTGCATAGAGGTAATCAATGAAGGGTTACAAAGGAGGGAGAAATTGAATGGTGTTTTGTAATCTTCAACAGTGTGCACGCTATAGCGTTCTGGACTAACTGTAAGGCACTTGACCACATACTGAGGACTCCCTAAATAGACTGAATTACTGTAATCAAGACGTGACAGGATGAGACTGTCTTGGTGTGGCAGGGTGAAGTCAACTCAAAAATTTTCTCAGGGTTCAGAGTAGGCCAAAACATGAGGCGGCGAGTTTCCGAACTTAGACCTCCATGGTAAGCTGACTGTCTATCCAAAAGCCCAAGCTTTTAATTTCAGTTTTGGGAGGGGGATTTTCTCCTAGGTAGTTGGGCCAATGGAGTTCTGAGCAGAGGGTAGCAGCATTTCCTACTGCCAAAACCTCTGTTTTGTCTCCATTGAGTTTGAAAATTGCTGCCTGACATCCAGTGAGTAACATCCTTAGACAGGCGTTTAGTTTGGAGGAAAGTGAACCTGTGTCAGATGTTAAGGAAATGACAATTTGTGTGTCATCAGCCTATGATACTGTGGAATAACCATGCCCATTATAATGTCTGCCAGGGGCTGCACATAGACTTTAAACAGAGTGGGACTTAACGAGGATCTCAGAGGAACCCCATGTTCCACTGATAAGGAATCAGAACAAAAAGTTTCCTCACTCACTTGGAAGCTTCTATTCATTAGAAATGAAGTCAGCCACTTAAGAGCTATGCCACTGATTCCTACTTCCTCCAATCTTTTAACAAGGATTGGGTGGGACACCGTATCAAACGCGGCGCTTAAGTCTAAGAAGATGACCGCCGCTGTACCATTGGAGTCTAAGACTCCTTTGAGCTCTTCGGTCACGGCCAACATAGCCATTTCCGTGCTATTTCCTGCCCGAAAACTTGTTTGGGTAGGGTGTAGGAGTCCCTGATCTTCTAAAAAAGTAAAGAGCTTTTTATGAACAAACTTTTCTACAATTTTACTAATGCATGGAAGAACTGAGATTGGCCTATAACTTTCGGGTAGTGATGGATCCAGAGTCGTTTTTTTAGGAGTGACTTCAGCATAGCATGTTTCCATGCCAGGGGTACTTCAGCTGTCTCCAAGGAGTGATTCAGTATTTTAGCCATGTCGATGCAAATTGAATTTCTACCTTTAAAAAGAATATTGGGTAGTGCAGCATCTAAAGGTGACCGTGCTTTGATTGCAGTAAGAAGACTTGTGATGTCCTCTATTGTGATTTCAGTGAAGGATGAAAGAATTTCCCTTATCTGTGTTTGGGAGGTTGAAACAGCATTAGTGATTAAGGGCCCGGTAGGCATGGAAACACAGATGTTATTAACTTTCTCCTGAAAGTAGCTTGCAAACATATTACATCTGGCTTCAGAGGCGAGTAGACCTATTCGGGGTGTAGGTGACTTCATGAAAGTTTTAACCACATTGAAAATATTTTACCATCTGCTTATAGTTTTTTTTTACTATAAGTATTATAGTGTTTCCTCCAACTTCTTTCTTTTAAAGAGAAGCACGTTCCTTGCCACTGACAGTATTTGTGGTCCAAAGTCAAGAACATTATCTAATTTGACTCCTAGGTTTCTGGCCACCTCTATCGGGTGGTAAGGGGGGGCAGTGTGTTGGGGTGGAGGGGCGCAGAGTCAGGCCTCCAAAATGCAGATATTTAACTTGGACTTTGTGTGAGTTAGTGCGTGCACTGAAGACCTCAGAAACAGCGGTGATTGCGCTCTCTACAAGCTTCTCTGCCTGCAGCGCATATCTAAGAAATTCCAAGTTAAATATATGTGCTTTACAAAGTGGAATTTCATAAAAAGAGACACGAGCTATGCCCTGCGTGAATGCACACCTTCTTGATATGTTCGTTCCCTGGACAGTGCACTCAAGTGCATAAAACATGCGCTAACTCTCTTAGGCACAGAAGTGCAGGCAAAATCAGCACAATGGTTAACAGACCAGGGGCAGCCGGCACAGATCAGAGGTAGGGGGGTGGGTGCGGGAGGGTGGGAGGACGCGGAGGAAGCAGGTATAATAAAAAAAGTAAAAAAACTTACCTTCTCGCCGCTTTCTTGCCGCGTCTCTCCTCCTTAGTCCTCCCTCGCTCTGCCTCAACAAAAAGCACACTGAGGCTCCCAGTCAGCCAATCACAACGCTGCCTTAGCAGCATTGTGAATGGTCTTAGCACCGTGTTTCGGCGCTCAGGCGCTGACTGGGAGCCTGGGCATGTTCTCCACGCAGGCTGTAATGCAGCCTGCATGGAGAACATGCGAAGTGCCAAGACTGTTTTGGTCGGCCTGAGAGATCAGGGCAAGCAGTCATTGCACACTTAGGAAGGTGCTATCACTCCTCCCCTGCCCCCTGACGCAAAGCTGCAGAAGAAGGAGAAAATAAAATGAGAATATATCACAAGTTATTATCATTTTATTTTCCCTTTGTTTCACTGCAAAAAAGCAGTGAGGTGACGCTCTTCCGCCTTAGCGGAGGAGCCGCCACTGTAACAGACAAATGCAGGACAGAGCAGGGCACTGCCCCTCTTTGTTTTACTACAAATGGAGCACTCTGACTTTTGAGGATGTAAATTACAGAAGGGGTGGCACACACTTCAGAGCCCTCACCTTTAACGCTGAAGTGCCCATATTACATATCTGAAAAGAGCATACAATTACTTTTCACCTCTATTTATTAAGTAGTAAACAAGGCAAAAAAATGTGAAATTCATTTGTGTCATGTTTGCCACAGTGTAAATACCTTTTGCTCTATTCCCTCTTATACGAGGAGAAAAAAATTGCAAATAAATTTGACCTGATTTTTGAATCACTGCAAAGTGTCAGTACTAAGGCCACAAACTCTCTTTACAAAACAGAGCCCTTCCTCCAGAAGCGGATCTTTTTCATCCAGTGATAAAGTTAGAGAAAATTAGAAGCTCGCAGTCATTCAGATGTTAATACATCTAATAATGGTTTGGGATCACAGGCACAATTCAATTACTGAAATTTAATTAGATCCCGATGTGAAATTCTCAAAGGAGGCACACAACAACATTGTTTGCTTCAAATGCTGACAGGTAAAACAATTACTAAAAGCTGGGATAATCATGATAGACATAGAGTTATCAAGGTATTGAACAAACTGCTTGTTTCGAAGACCCTTAGAATATGGACTGTCACGAAGGGTAGTGTTCACCAGAAGACGTATTGTAAGCCCACTGTCCCGAACAATTTTTAATTCATTACCCATTTTCAATAATTCTAATTCTCATGAGTTCTCCGTTTTTCACATAATTCAAGCCCTCATGATGCCAAACAGCATTAAATTATAAGACATGGCATCCTACAAGTCCTGAATAAAAATCTGTCTCTAATTTCCTTATTACTGTAGAGTTCTGACATCTCTAGTCACTGGTGCTAAGACAACGATGTAGCTGCCCAACTGTAATAAGTTATTACAGTTGAGTAATGAATTCATTATGACTTCTGCCAGAGCCAATAGCCAAGGTGAAAGAGAAGTAACAGAATATAATTAGAGCTGCATTTTAAATAATAAAACGAGAACTGGCTTTTCATTCTTCCGATGCATTAGTCTAAAAAGAACAGTGATCAGCAGAAAGGAGATATTTATGGCAACATTCACGCTCTGAGACACAGGAATTTTTTTAAACCTGACATGGTAAACCGATCTAATACCATTGTGCAATGAGTTACTAATTAAAGTACAGGGAGAATAGAAATAGAGATAAAGATGAGATAGTGAGATAGATGAGGTTGGGAGAGACATAAGGTAAGTAGAGAAAGGTGGGGTAGCCATAGAAGCTGAAAGTTACAAAGAGGTAAAAAGAGTAATAGGTAGATGGAGAAAGAGGTTGGTGAAGTTTAAAACTTAGGTACACATAGCTAAAACTAAAAGTAAATGTATAGAGAGGGGTATGGGTGGGGAACACCAAGCTGTGAAGTAGAGAGAGGAAAGATAGAAGGAGTGGTGATTTACAGACGACAGAGGCAGACAGTAGAGAGTTGAGATGGTGAGAGAAGTTAGAGAGATGCAAGGTAGAGATAAACTGATGCCGTTGAGAAAGAATCAAAATGAGAAGTGAGATATAGAAAAAGAGGTGAGGTAAGGAGAGAAGTGAGGCAGTAAAAAGGCAGAGAGAGAGGCAGAAGAAGGGTAGAAACATAGATGAGGTATTGAGAAAAATAGGTGAAGTAGAGAGACAGAAGTGAAGTACATAAAGAGAGGCATGTTTGATACAGTCGTATGGAAAGAGAGTTGTGAGGTAGAGATACAGGTAGAGACAGAGAGGCTGGGGAGAGAGATGTATAAATAGAAGGAGTGGTGGGGCAGAGTCTGGCCTCACCCAAGAAGGCCAACTCCCATTAAGTCCGTTCAGTCACCCAGTGTCTGGATCCGAAATTCGCCATTCCGGGGCCACGGAAGTAGTAAAAAGGGATACCATTGCTCATCAAACTCGTGTCCCCAAAAGTGACAGGTGCCACGCCCCTTGCACTAAAAGTGACACGTCCCAAACCCTCATGATGGATGTAGGTGACCATTTGCCCCAAGGGGCGGCCTGCCATAGGGCGGGGCTGTTTTTGGAGACAGCAGCGAACCAGAGCCCTATGACGGAGGCTGGCCATGTTGTGGTGTAGAGGTGCACGCCCCTTTTAGGGGCTGTTTAGGATACATATAAGGCCTCCTTAAGAGCCTTGTACAGCAAGCAGATGCCTGAATACGAAAAGGTGCCCATAGCAAAATGAAGAGATACAATCCGCTCGTGAAAAGGCCCGTGTTGGATGGCGCCCAGCCCACTATCGATAGATATTACTGCAGCTTAACACCCCTGGTAATGGACGAGAATGCTCAACAAGAAACACCTAAGGATATGGGCTGCGACGTTACTGGTTTTGGCAATGACCTTTGTCGGCGTATGGAAGCACTCAGTCTCAAGGATTGCGTATGCCGGATGTCCCCGATTAAGGGCGACAGCAGCGCGAGTGAGGGCTCGTGTAGTGGCAGCGTGTATGCGGGCCTCAGTTTTGTGGACATGGAGGAAGATGAAGAATCGATAGTTCCACCTAACACCCCAATCTATGAAGACATGGGCTTTCAGGAGGACACGGCTCCTGAGAAGGTCGTTGTGCAACAGCCGGGTACAAGCGTCGAAGATGATGGGGCATCGCAGGACATTAGCGACTCTCAAGATTTCAGAGCCGCCGCGGAGGGCGGTGAAAATGCGAAGGTTAGTAAAAATGTTATGAGCCGTCAGTTACATAAAGATGTATTTTATTTCTTCAACTAATGGACTGTCAATCTTTCTTCTTTTGACCCTAGAGAGTAACCCCAGCTGGATGCACCTTCTTCATAATGCACTATGGTGAAGAAGCTGTAGCACCTCCTAACACACCCGTCTATGAAGACATGAGCTTTCAGGAGGATACGGTTCCTGAGAAGGTCGTTGTGCAACAGTCGGGTACAAGCGTAGAAGATGATGGGGCATCGCAAGACATTAGCGACTCTCAAGATTTCAGAGCCGCCGCAGAGGGCGGTGAAAATGCGGAGGTTAGAAATTTTTTTATGAGCAGTCAGTTACATAATGATGTATTTTATTTCTTCAACTAACGGACTGTCAATCTTTCTTCTTTTGAACCCTAGAGAGCAACCCCAAAAGACCTGCCGCAGAGTGGCGTCCTGCAAAAGCGAACAACGTAATTTTCAATTGTCTGTGGTGTTCAAAACAGGTGGAAAGTTCCACATGCCAAAACAGTGATGGCTGCGACAAGTGTGTATGCGGCTCTAAGAACGGAGTGTGTGAAAAGGATGATCCAGGAGTGTCCTACAAAGCCATGCAGTGTGTTAAAGGTTTCTGTGTCAAGCGTGACTATTACAGCCTTTGTCACGGACATCAAATGAATGATCCTCAGCAGGCAGCGCACGAATGTTTGTGCGAATCATACAGAACAAGAACAATACGATATATTTGTAGTTTGTTAGACCTGTACAAGGTGTATAAACTGATAAGGGTGGTGTACGGGCTGTACACTGAAAATAAATATGTCCACCCGGATATGGTGAGGATCTTGGCAGCGGCACTCAATGAGATCCGATACGCCCATGACCCGAGCTTAAAACTACCATGTATGCAGGGGATGTGCACGGCTTTTGATAGAAAGATGATAGAAAGACTCGTAAAAAGGCGTATGTGTAATCTGTATAAAAAAAATAGAAAAATAGGGTCTTTGGCCCCCCGAAGACTATTTTAAATAAGGTCTTATTTAACGTTACATGATAGCGTGTATTTAGAACCAGCCAGTAGAATGTTACACCGCAAGGTGGCTATGTGTTAATCCGGCCTTACGACGCTTACTATGAAAATGTAAAGTACCTTCTGTTTATGTTTTGTTAATATTCTTTATTTTTAATAAAATGTCCTTACGCAAAACAAGCGTCATTCATTGCCTGTGGTGTAGCGGATGATAACATGCCGGGGGAGCGGTTAAGAAAACTTTATTATGATACAAGGGGAGTTGGCAGCTTGGGAAGCGCCGAAGCTCTGTATAGAAGGGCTGTAGATGAAAACGAACCTGTAAGCAGAGACCTGGTGAAGACCTGGTTATCAGGAGAGGAGGCGTATTCACTCCATAAACCTGCCAGAAGACACTTGAGGAGGCGCCCTACAATCGTTAATGCGCAAATAGATTATCAATGGCAGGCGGATATCATCAACCTTCAAGATATAGCAAAACATAATAGCGACGCTCGTTATATATTAACCGTCATTGACGTCTTGTCCAAGTACGCCTACGCAGAAGCGCTACGCGATAAAAGTGGGGCTAGCGTCACGGCCGCTTTTAAAGCCATCTTCGAGAAGGGTCGAATTCCTCAAAAACTACAAACAGACGCTGGTAAAGAATTCTTAAACAAGGCATTTCAGAAATTATTAAAGCACCACGGGGTTCAACATTTTGTAACACACACGGAGGTAAAAGCAGCGGTTGTAGAGCGGTTTAACAGAACTTTAAAGTCTAAGATGTGGAGGTATTTTACGGCCCACAACACCTACAGATACGTTGATGTTCTACAGGCCTTTTTAGCTGTATATAATGCCAGTTATCACCGGACCATCAAAACAGCGCCCGTAGTTGTAACTCCTAGTAATTCTTTATCTGTTTGGAGAACGGTGTACGGGCGTAATTTCGCTACAAAGTTGAAGAAGCCTATTTTTAAAAAAGGTGATCACGTAAGGATTTCAAAATTGAAAGGGGTCTTTACGAAGGGCTACCAACAGACTTTTAGCGACGAAATATTTATAGTGGAAAGTGTGGAGCTTAAAGAAGGGATGTATATTTACAGGTTAAAGGACTACGATGGGGAAGTGGTGTCGGGGGTCTTTTACAAGGAAGAGTTACAAAGGATACCCGTCGATCCGCACAGGGTGTATAGGGTTGAAAAGATTCTGAAAAGGAAAGGTAGAGGTGCTAATAGCCAGGCATATGTCAAATGGAGGGGCTGGCCAGAGAAATTTAACAGTTGGGTGTTGGCCAGCTCCCTGAAGGGTGTGTGAGCTAAGGACCGTCTAAAAGCTGCTGATAAGATGGAGACAACGCCCTTTTATATCACCCTGCCGTCCAACGCTTCTAAGGGCATGTTCCCCGACAACCAGATTTCTAATTATACCATGAAATTGGCTAAGCCTGTGGACCTGAAAGGGGATTGGGAGGTAGCCCTATCTGAAATCCAATACCCTAGAACCAGGAATACATTTACACAGAACGAGGCCAAGTTTTACATAAAGCGTGAGCAGGACCCTGTGAGCATGCACGAGAGCATCCCATACGGCTACTACCCAACTGTTTCAAGTGATGTCGACGCCATCAACAAATCCATAGCCAGCATCGAAACATATACGAATATTTATCTGTTGCTAGATAACGTCAGAAGGAAGGTGTTTCTTAAAGCCCCTAATCGCACCACGTCGATTAACTGCTCTGGTAAATTAAGAAGAGTTTTAGGCACAGTACAGCATGTGAAAAGCCCGGTCGAACAGGATCTCACGTGCCCCGATATTAACGGGGGGTTCTACACGCTCTATGTGTATAGCGATATTGTAGAGGCCCAGAGGATCGGTGATAGTTACTCGCCGCTGTTAAGATGGGTCCATGTACAGGGTGAAAATAATACGATGGTCAATATTCAATTCAACAAACCCGACTACGTCGCAGTTTCTAAAAACCATTTAGACACTATTTCAATTATGATCTTTGATGATCAGTCCGCCCTGGTGTCCTTTAAATACGGGAAAGTTATTGTTAAGCTTCATTTAAGGCCGAGACGCGACAGAGGCTATTAAGCAGGCATCATGGTGGTTGTGAAAACATACGGGGATCCGTCTATGCACACGTCCCCAGAGCCCCGTACGGTACGCAGCGGGCTCTAGGGGTTATCTACTACTTAGCACCCCAGCGCCAACGCCCGCACAAACCCCCAGAGCTCCACATGGCCCAGCGCGGTCTCTGGGGTGCTTTTATTTTATAAAAAGGGCCTCGAGCCCCACCGCGCCTGCACAAGCCCCCAGAGTACCACCCCAGGAAGTGGGCTCTGGGGGCCTTTATTTTTATTAAAAAACGGGGCCTCGAGCCCACCCAGCCACACTGCCGCACAAGCACCACGCACAAGCCACCCCAGAGCTCCGCATGTAACACCGCGGGCTCTGGGGTGTTTCTATTTTTAAAAAACAATGCGGCCTCAATCCCCAGAGCACCGTTAGTTGACAGCGTGCTCTGGGGCTTTTATTTTTTATAAATACTGGGGCCTCGAGCCCGCACCACGGCCGCACAACCCAGAGTCCCGCACTTAGACAGCGGACTCTGGGGGCCTTTATTTTGATAAAACGGGGCCTCGAGCCTGCACCCCGGCTGCACAACCCCCAGAGCTCCATGTGTAACCCATGGGCTCTGGGGCCTTTATTTTTATAAATAACGGGGCATCGAGCCCCATGCAACATGTCGCCCCATCTCGAGGGCTACCTCTGCACCCTGGACCCTGCACACGCCCCGAGAGCAGCGCTCGGACCTCAGCTGGCTCTGGGGGCTAACATTTTGAAAACGAACGACCGCACAAGTCCCAGAGCCACGCATGGAACCGCTGGCTCTGGGACCTTTATTTTTTATAAATAACGGGGCATCGACCCATATGCAACATGCCGCCCCAGAGCCCTCCCAGATCTCAGAGGGCTCTGGGGCTACCCAGCACTATGGCCCCCTAACACAGGCCCCCAGAGCAGCGCTCGGACCTCAGCTGGCTCTGGGGGCTTTATTTTATAAATACCTAGGGCCTCGAACCCCACACCCCAGGCGCACATGTCCCACCCGGACTTTGTAGGGCTCTGGGACCTCGTTTTAAAGGACTCTGGGTACACAGCTCCCCACACCAACGTGTACCTCACCAGCCCCCAGAACCCCTCCCGGACCTCAGAGGGCTCTGGGGCAGCACCCATAAGTTTGGGCCTTGGGGCCCAAACAGGCCCCTGCCACCAACCCCCAGAGCACCACATGGGGCGCCTCAACTTCTGGGGGCTTATTTAAAACACTGGGTAGCTCGACCCAGCACCGGCCCCTGACACAGCCACCGCAGAGCTTTGGCCCCTTGTACCACAGCCAAGGCCCCAACCCACACATCCGCTCCCAGAACACCCGCCTTGGAGCATCGACCTCCTTGACTCAAGCACTGTGCCAGGGACACAAACCTTGGAGGAACAACATGCGCCAGAACCCGCGCCACAGCAAGCCTGATCTCCTGCATGGACAACCGGTCTTGGCTTCCAGACCCCCTGAAAACCCTCCAACACCCCGCCCCATGAAGCCTTGAGACCCCAGACATACACAGGGCAGCAGTGTAATGAGTACAAAACTGTAATATTTATTTATTTTATTTGTAAACAGTGTATATTATTTGGGCGTACTCTGACAACCTTACAGTACCACACATACCATGTAAAATGTTTCTAGGTGCTGTAAAATATATGGTTCCCTCTACGTGTACCCTACTAAGGCCTCTAACATTATGCACCCTAAATACACACCCTGCAACCTATGCGCCACCCCCATAACAACCAACAGCATTCACATTAAATGCCTGCACACAAAGCTTTAAACTCAATGCTTCAAAAACACCATTATTCACTTCATATACAAGCCCAATATATTTTAAACACCCTTTAAAACCTTACGTTGCAAGCATTTACACCCTCATAGCCTCTAGCATGACCCATATTAAATGTACCCCATCATGGAAAAATGTTTCTATAAACTGCATAATCTTAAGGTTACAACCCTGTGCCACAGCCAAAACCATCCTTTATACACTTTAAATACCGTCCTCCTTGCGCTTAGCGCCATTTAAAAAACTTAAAATTACAGCCACATTTAACCTCCAACCTTATTCACATTAAGCAACAGCCCCCAACACTTTAAACATTATTTAAAACATTATAAACACAGTCCTACATAGCGCTATGCACCTTTTAAAACTACACCCTTGTTCACATTAAATGCATTCCCCACCAATACTTTAAATAACCCCATAAATACTTAAGCCTGCAACATTGCGCCATCCTCTATTTTATTTACCTCCATTAACGTGTAGCAGGCAGCATCAATCTGTGAGAAGTTGCTCTGATCCATTGTGGCCTTTAAGTTTCTGATGTAGGTCTGGGCAGCAAACAGTCCAAACACGGGGTTCCAAAAGGGTTTTTAAATGTCTGTTTCTGCTGGCCCCTAAAGTACACTTTTTATACTTGTCCTGGCATGCTAATTAGAAGACCCCACACTTTATGGAGGGTGGGCGGGCTTAGAACCAGGCATTGGTGGTCTTTGGAGGAAACATTTTCACAGTTGCATTGTCTGTTTGGTACACTGCTATAATTTGCCATCTGCTAACCACGCCTGAGCACTGTCGTAAGGAGCTAGGCCCAGGAAATGTGTTTGTAGGTCTTGCTGAGTCAGCACAGCCCTGGCTTCTGAGACTGCTAGCTTTATCTCCTGCATCGTGTTTTCCTGCAGTGTTTTTTCCTGGTTTCCGATTGTCCTGGGGAAGTTTGGGACCCACGTCTGTTGTCACTTTATCATTTTAACATCTGCTAATCATGACCGTACCCTGCCTGGAAAGCTAGAAGCAGCTTCTTTGTTTGAAGTTTTTGACTTCGCAGCATTGGCTTGCCACACATACATCATGTCCCCAAACGTTCTGCGCACAAACTGTCACTTTTAAGGACAGAAACATCCTGTCACTTTTAAGGACAAGCGTTTAATGAGCCTCACACTGCCACTCGTGGGGGTGGGGGACTTGAGGCCTGCCTGCACATTCACAGCTCAGCATGCCCAAGCACCATCTGTCACAGCCCTGCAGGCACAGTTTTAAAACATGCCCATGAAGACACTTTTGCGCACACCTTTAGGGACACATTTATTTTTCCTTACATAACCCTGCTAATCTAACACCGCCTTCAACACATGCTCACACTCTGACACAAACCCTGTGCCACACCCCCAGCTCAGCTCCTGGTAGGGCTGCCACACATACATCATGTCCCCAAACTTTTTGCGCACAAACTGTCACTTTTGGTGACACACAGGCATGTCACTTTTAAGGACAGACATGCCACTTTTAAGGACACAGACCTGTCACTTTTGGGGACACAAGTTTGATGAGCAATGGTATCCCTTTTTACTACTCACGGAGAGTCCCAGAAATAGCAGAAGATTACATCGGAGGGTGCAGAAAAGAGATGTGGAGCAACAAAACAGAGTACATGTATCTGTGGAGACCCTGACCTGGGAAAGAGCATAGGCTGGGCAGCTGAGAACAGAGTGAATGCCTATGTAAACAAGCATTTGCAATGCAATCGGTTTAGCCCATTATCCTGGGTGCTACAACATTAGCACTAGGCAGTATCCCTGGCGTTAATAAAATAAGTACATAGATGCATAATTAAATACATTTAAATGGTGCATGATTACTGGTGTGCATGTGCGGTGGTGTGTGGTCAGGGTATGCCAGATCAAAGAGCGCAGGTCAGAGACACTGTCTCATAGCACTTGAATGTAGGAGTGCAGGAGACTGGGATGCCTGTGCGGTGGTGTGCAAGCGGGGCAAGCCGGAGCGAACAACGCAGGTCAGACACACTGTTTCATAGGACTGAAATATAGGAATACAGGAGAATTGGGCCATTAGAATGGCCCTTACTCTTCTGCATTTGCCACATGAACCCTGGATTGTGCTGTATTGTGCTGAGGTGCCAGAGCGTTGTGGGGTCCGGAGTCCGGTCCCTTTGTTATTGCCAGTGCCTGAGAGCTACTGAGGAAGTGGGCGCTGGAAGATGTGAAGCTGCTGGGCATTGCACTGAGCACCAAAGAGTGGAGAATGAAGCCCGGCCCCTGCACGCCCACAAGGCACTGCCTCCTCCTGCAGGATGACCAAAAGGAACAATTACTGATGTCACCATGGGAATGTGTCATGATGCACTTAGACCCTCATGGCCGATCAAAAGATAACACAAAGACAAAATACAATGCATTACGGTCGGTAAAGTAAAAAAAAGTATGAACTTATGTGCATTTCATGGTGCACTTACATACAGTGGACGATTACAAGATAAAGCAAAAACAAAATACAATGCATTACAGTCGGTCAAATAAAGTTAGCAGTGGTACAGGGAGGACGGCAACAATGACGGAAGGGAGGGGGTGTGAGCGAGGAGGCAACAGATGGCCAGAGCTAGCCAACCAAAAGAAACTGCTGTTATCAACAAGCAAGCAGTGGGGCACGAAGGACGGCAGCAATGATGGGAGGGGATGCGAGGGAGGAGGCAACAGATGGCCAGAGCTGGCCAACCAAGAGAAACAATTGGAGATGTCCACTGGAAGGGAACCAAGCACCCAAAGGCGTGACAGATGGACACTATTGACCAACAAGAGTAAAGGAATTTCGAAAGGCAGGCCAAACAACCGACCAGAAGCACTGGGTGGGTTAAAAGCCCATATACTGAATAGAGCATGTCTCACAGAGCAGCGAATGTTCTGCCCAGGCTTGATCTAAATAGCGCCAGCGCCGGACGTTCTAAAACTGGAATGCCTTTTTCAACGCCCAACCTCCATGAAGACACAGGCAGAATCTTTCTACCAGAGACAGCAGAGTTCACAACTCTTCCCTGGGCGGAAAACCATTACATTCCAAAGGTGAGGGGAGAGCAACAGTAAACACTGGTGCTAGACTGGAGAAGGCCCTGCTTCCCCTGAGCAATGGGATACACACCATAGGCGTAGAGAGCAATTTCACATCAGAAGCTACTAAGGGCCCCATCATGGCAGGGCCATGGAGGGCGGAGGGTGCCAAATAGGCTGCGGGCATGCTGGAGCTGTATGGTGCCTATGTAATCACCTCCCAGTGCTACGCTACTGTCCCTAAGCATCATGCACCTAGGAAGAGTGCAACCAACATCTAATACCCAGAGTGAACAGGTGTGGAGTTATGAGGCATAAGGGACTGAGGAGAGATGCTGATTGGGCCTGCCGTGCCCACATGAATGGAATCACTGTGCACTGCATGGAAGTAAATGGCTGGCATACGTACTACGGTGTTGGCGTGCCGTGACTGGCTAATCCCCATGAGTCACAGTACTCTAAACACCCAAGGGGTTAAACAACACAGGGACCTTGATATGAGGTGGCAGCTTTAGGGGCACTAACCCTACAGTTCGGGTCATCAAAACTGAGCCCAACTTCAGAAGTGCTGTGTCCTCAATCCACAGTATCGAACAGAGTACCGCAATGGCCTGAGCCCCATCCATCTTTCAAGTCTACCCTGCTCAATGTATGACTATTGAGATGCAGCAATGTGAGCTCCGGCACTACTGTCCCATTGCTCTGCATACCCAATGCTGAAATACAGGCAAAGGTACTTGACTACAGAGGTGGGAAAGGGCCATTGCACATTGATACTGAGACCATATGCTCACTAAAGCCCTAATCTCCTTTTCCTCAGTGACCTGGCAGTCAGAGTGGCCCTGGAGACAACTGTACTGTAGTCCTTTGCTGACGCCCTGCTACATGAGAATCCTCATAAATGGTGGACCACATGCATGACCTTTGTGCCATATTTATAATATCCATAAAAGGACCAGGTAAAGAGGATTGTGAGAGCACTCTATGTTTTAATCCCATTTCTGCTTCCCCAGCTCAAAATGCCAAAGGGAAAGGCAGCATGCAAACTTATTTTCACAGAAGTAGTGGCCATCCAACAGAAGCCACACCAAGCTACCATGACCTATATTACAGAGAAATACCTTGATGAGAGAACTCATCTCCATCAATTCAACCACAGACTCAGGGGCATATTTACCAGCCCCTATCACCCCCTCTGCTTCACATTTTTGGACGGTGTGGTGGCGATAGGGGCTTTGCCTTATTTACAAGGCAGCGTTAAGCCACTTAACGTGGCTTAACGCTGCCTTGAAAATAAGACCCCCTTTCACGCGGTTGGCAATGGATGTTGTGGTGGTCTTCCACTGCAACACCCATTGATTTTGATGCTGCCCCCTATTACAAGGGTGGCGTAAATAGAAGGGAGCACCAAAATTAAGACCAGGGAAAACCTGGTCTTACCCTGGTGAAACGAGGAGAAATGTTTAATTTCTCGTTGTGTTTGCTGTTTCCATGTGTGCTGCGTTGAGCAGCACACATGGAAACAGCAAGACGCCATTGATTGTTTATGTGCAGGAAGGTGTCCCTTCCTGCACATAAACAATCATTAAAAAAATGATGTTTTGCAACTTCTATGTGTGCTGCATTAAGCCATTCGGGAATATCAGCCTCCGACGAGTTAAACAAAAGGAGCTCCGTTTTGGCCTGGTTAACCTTGTACCCCCCCCTCAGAGCTGTAAATGCACGGATTTCCCCCAGCGCAGCCTGGATGTTTGCCTTATCTGGATTCAGATATAAAATCAATTAATCGGCAAACAGCTTAATGTTTGCCTTTCCTATTAGCGGAGCCAAAATTGATGTATTAGAGCGGATCCTTATCGCCAGTGGCTCAATAAAAAGAGAAAATAGAAAGGGAGACAGGGGGCAGCCCTGCCTAGTACCCTGCCTAATCACCACTTCACCCGCCTGATCCGCATTTTAGAATTATCTTTGCAACTGCCCCACTATAGATTCCTCTTAAAATCTCTATCAGGCGGGGTGGAAAACCAAACTTCCCTAAAATAAAAAAAGGGCCTGCCAATCCACCAGATCTAATGCCTTTTCAGCATCCATCATTAAGATAGCCGCTCTATCTTTCCTGGCTGAAAAATAGTCAATTGCTTGTATCAGAAAAAAGGTATTCCCCCTCTTTCTCTCCCTTCTCACAGTGAGTGGGTGACACGTGGCACCCCTCTTCTGGAACAGTGTCCCCCCTTTGTGATTAGACGTCTTACGTTAGGAGCACGGACACTGGACCACAACTGGCTCCTGGTCCCCCTCTCTCTTTTATTGATACATTAGCAGCCATCGACCTACCGGGCAAAAACCCTGTTTGGTCCGCATGTACCACCTGTTGCGCACATCCCGAGATCCTATTCGCCCAAATTTTCATAAAAAGCTTGTAGTCTACATTTAATAGGCTTATTGGGCGATAGGAGCTCGGGTCCCTTGGTCCTTATCCTTCTTCAAGATAGTAATCACAACTGATTCCTTAAATCTGTCTGAAACAGGAAACCCATCCATAATCTGATTGTACAGGCGTACCAAAAAAGGAGAGAGCTCATCCAAAAACAGCTTATAGGCTTCAATCGGGATTCCATCATTACCACTTGCCTTAGCACTAACCATTCCCTTAATTCTGCAAGTGTAATCGGTTTATTCAGAGCCTCGCTATCATCCATGGTAATCATGGGTAACTGGACTTAGGTAAAAGTATTCTCAAGAGACTGGATGTTAACTAGCTGGGTCTCCGCATAAATTTTCTTAAAATGAGAAACAAAAATGTCGGCAATTCTATCTTTATCACTAACCAGACTCACAGTGCTGGGGTCTCTTATTTGTGGGATTAGTTGCCTACTCTGTTGTGTTTTAGTAGACCAGACAAAAAATGTTCCTATCTGCTGGCTTTCTTTGTATACTTTCTGTTGAAATCCTTTGCTCCCAGAGATCTCTTCGAGAATAACAAAGTTTTTTAGTTGCTCTTTTGCCTTTAGTAATTCCTGCTGAAGAACCTCCTCCTCAGGATCTCCTGGGGGCCTGAACGTAAGATCTCTCCTAGCTCGATCTACAGGTCTGCCTGTTTCTGATAATAAAATAGGCGTGGGCTTCAGTGTCCACCCCCTGGGTGGCATCTCTTGATATACGAGAAGGCGTTTGACACCTTGAGGTGGTCATATCTGATGGCAGTGCTGACAAGACTGCGCCTGGGAGACGGGTTCTTAACATGGATTAGGCTATTATATGCCACCCCAACAGCTTGTGTAAAAACCAGAAAACTGATTTCTGACCCCATACCGATTCTTATAGGCACCCGGCAGGGATGCCCTCTCTCTCCCATTATATTTGCACTAGCCATGGAACCATTGGCATGAGCTCTCTGGGACAGAGGTGCAAACTGTGCTCTTTGTATGGATGGGAGATGGCACATAGTGTCTTTATATGCAGATGACGCCCTCCTTTATCTCCAGGATAATAAACACATTGTCACTAACATGATTGGCTTACTCGAGGAATTCAGATAGGTATCTGGCCTCACGATAAACAGGAATAAGTCCTGTCTTTTGCTTGTGACTTCACTGTGGGATGTACAACGAGCATCCCTACCTGTTACCCACTTGGGCTGGCAAGTAGACATGTTGAAATAGCTGGGAGCCCAAATCTATTATACAGATAGTGACCTGGTAGCTGGCTAATTAGGCCCAGCTCTGTCGGTGGTCAGGAACTCACTCCCCTTTTGGTGTGGACTCCCTTTGTCCTTTACGGAATGCATCAAAATAGCTAAAATGTTAGTGATCCCAGGCTTATTGTATTTTTTCTTCGTGATGCCGGTGTGTTTGGGAGGACTGCTCTTTCAGGAACTTCAATCATTGCTGATCACACTTACATTGGGTTCAGGCAGGTGCATGGTGACGATATCTAAATTGTATATCACATTGGATGCTGGTGGACTGGGAGCCCCGAGTGATTATCATTACTACTTGGCGGCACAGCTACTGTGGCCGCTGCAATAACTGGTGGGGTGACAGCTTGCAGGACCTGGGGGACTGGACCCCCCCTCTCGGTGGAGTCTATACTGAAGTAGCTGCTGAGCTCTACGCAGGTGGTACCTACGACAGAGGGAAATGCATTGATGCAGGTGGCTGCATGGTGTTGGAGGAGGGGTGTGAGAGGTACTGCGGGACGAACCCTATACACTCTAGAACTGCCCCAATGGGCAGTATTAGGGTGCAGGGAATCATGCTACCTACATGACACCTAGCCCTGGACGGAGGCTGGGCTCCATAACTGTGGTGACTTATTTAAGGACAGACTGCTGCATCCATTAGAGTATCTAAGGACAGATGAAGGGATCTATCCCGTTAGTTTTCTTTTGCACTCTGCCTTGGCACCCCAACTGACAATACTCTGGAATAAAATGCATGACATGTCTGACACCTCTACGGTCATCCAGACTATATTAATACACGGTAAGGCTGGGAGAGTGGTGACGTGTCTTTACAGAGCAGTGCAGGAATCAGGGAAACCATATTTCCCTCTATTAAAGAGGAAATGCGGAGGAGATTTGGGACTTGAATTAACAGACAGCCAATGGGGACACTGTCTTTCAGTGGTTAAAGGGTTTCGCATAGAATGCGTGCCTAAGATACACAGAGGTTAGCTACCTATATAGGACATACTTAACCGCGGCGCGAATTCCGCCGCGGTGCGGCGTTTTGAACGAGTGGGCGGGACCGCGTCGGCCAACGGACGTGCGCAGCACTACGGAGGTAGTGCTCGCGATGGCCGTTGGCCGACGGACACAGCGAAGGGGTTAACCCCAGCACATCTCCCTCAGATGTATCCAACAGTCCCCACAGTTGTCCCAGGTGCAGAAATATAGGGAACTATTACCACATGGTGCGGTTTTGCCCACAAATCATGGGATCCTGGGTTGAGGTCCCCCAAGGCTCATCCCTCAGCCCAACCCTCTTCAACATCTACTTGACACTACTCGCAGACATCATCATCATATCGCACAACATCAACATCATCTCATATGCCAATGCGACCCAGCTTGTCCTCTAGCTCTCAGCGGACCCCACCTCAAAGAAGACCAACTTCCACAACTGTATGAAGAATATCGCAGCCTGGATGAAGAATAACTGTCTGCAGCTCAACACGGACAAAACTGAAGTTCTGATCTTCGGCAGGCAAAACGCCCTCTGGAACGACTCCTGGTGCCCATCGGAACTCGGACCCACCCCCACTCTGAAAGACCACGCCCGCAACCTCGGCATCATCCTGGACAGCGAACTCTCCATGAAACGTTAGGTCAACACCGTCTCCTCAGCCTGCTTCCACATGCTCCGCATACTGCGCAGTCTTCAAGTGGCTGCCCATCCGCACCAGCCAAACGTAGACGCAGGCCCTGAGCACGAGTCGGCTGGACTACGGCAATGCACTCTATGCAGGTACCACCACCGAACTTATGAAAAGACTCCAGGCAACCCAGAGCACAGCTGCCAGACTGATCCTCAACCTGCCCAAAAGGACCCACATCACCCAGCACATGAAGGACCTCCACTGACTCCCTGTCCCGAAGAGGTGCCAATTCAAGCTTCTAACCCATGCTCACAAAGCCCTCAATGGCCATCAACCCCCCAAGAACCCCCGCTCCGCACACCTCGCCTTTGCACAAATACCACGCATCTGCTGCTCCAGAGGACATGCCTTCTCCCACGTCACTGCCAAATCCTGGAACGCCCTCTACCTCTGCACCTCACCCTCGTTGACCCAGAAAGAACTCAAGCGCTGACTCTTGGACTGAAACCTGCAGCACAGTGTCTGGATACCCTCTCAGGTGATAAGCCACGCTATACAAGCACGAGTTGATTGATTGAGTGATTGACTGATTGAGGTGACAATGTATTTGTCTGAGATAGTGGGTAAACTGATTATAGTGGACCCCGAACATTACCTGCTGGGAATTGTGGAATGCACCAAAACCACAAAACATATGCACACGTTTCTAGACCTTGGTTTGGTACCAGGGAAACGCCATATAGTTGTGGCTTGGAAATCTCCCACACACCCATGTCCGCACTTGCCAGATGGATCAAAAATGTGAAGAGGGAAATATATGTAGAGTCAGACACAGTCACTAAGAACTCAAACCCCACACAAAAAACAAAAAACACAACAGCACTGAACTAGGAGGGGTTCCTACGGGAGGTGGAAGCTTAAACCTTCTTGAACAGAATGCCTTCTTCCATTATATCACTCGATTAAACACTTCAGTCTCTTTATATCATCTGATATGTTCACCACATCCAGATCTAGGCCGAGCCACGCAACATGACTCTTTCCATTCCGTTGGCAAAGATTGTTGCGCCACTGACACATGATAGGGTCATGGTGCTCCGAGGGTGTACTCCTCTTCTCCCCAACCACCCATATTTTAAGACATTTGTAGACATGTTGACTCTGACGTAACTCCATCAGCTAGAAACTTGTGTGTGCTAGTTTGGAATTTGTATGCAGTTATCTTTCTATTTGCCAGTGTTTACCTTTTTTCAAGCTGTGGAACAGGCCGGCAAGATGCACTGTGATGTGATTGAGACAATCTCTTACATGTATGATGACTCTTATGTCAGCATAAATTGTGACTCCATATAATGTAATTGTAAAATTTCATAAAGAATTACTGATAAAAAAAACATGTGTGTATACAACAAGAAAGAAGTTGTAAGACATCGGAAGGTGGTGTCCTGGGGGAGGGGGGTAGCAGGTAAGTAGTTCACCCTCTATTTGGTATCCTCTACTGATTTACATATATATTGTGTATGTGAATGCTTACACCGGGAGTGACAATCTGGGCTAGGTTTGTGTACGTGGACTCCCCTGGTGATGTGTAACCCTACGCAATTACCAAAAATATAAAGAAAACAGTATACAGTACACTTGCCAATAACACTGGAATAAAATAATTAATTAACAGCTAACGTCTTTGCACGGGAGAGCTATGTCCTAACAGCGTCACCATCCAGCACCTTATGATCAAACTCATCTTGACAACTACAAGGTTCATTCTCGAGCAGCTAATCACAACTTATGTATCAAGAAAGCAGGAGAAAATTACAGCCGTAATGGAAATTTGGGACCAACGGAAGGTGGCTCTATTTCCAAAGTGTTGAGTTCTAATCATCGAGGAGCTGTTCAAAAAAAATAATACCAGGTGGTATTTTGATAAAGCATTGCTCTCGGATCCAATATGGATCTCTGAAACTCGCGAGTACATACAGTGGTTTTATAGAGAGAATGTTAATACAGCATCAGGTTTTATGGTCTGGGAAGCCCTTAAGGCCTCTTTTCGAGGACAGGTGATTGCATATAAGGCTAATCTATATAAACGCAGGCAACATAAGATTGAAAGACTCCAGATCTGGTTTGAACTGGACTATGCATGGGGACACCAAATGTGCCCCTCATGCAGACTGAGTGGCGCTGGCAAGCGCACCCACCCGGCCCCAGTACACTAAATCCTGTCTGGGAGGTGGTCACACCTCCCTGTGACAGGATGCCTATTGTTTTGCCTACCCCGGCTCGAGCTTGCAGGATGGCAGAATCATGTCTCTGGTCGGCAGCAACCATTTGGTGCTGTCCAGGTCTAGAAGACTGGTACCGGGAACACTGAGAGCTAACGGAGGGGTCTTCCAGTGCTTAGAATCAAACCTCCCACACCATTCACGGTGTGGGAGGTATGATTCCAACATGTTTGATACCAAACATGATAGGAATCGTTGCAGCCGATTTCGAGATAGTCATCGCGTAATTACAGGGTGCCCCTCTATCTAGTATATGGCTGCTTCACTTACAACCCGGGAGAATGGACTCCGTAGGTTGTAGGGATGTCCTGCTCATGCAGGGGCACCCTCACACTTAGAACCAAGCACCCTGCCTTCAGGATTACAAAGGCCTGCTATAGGGGTGACTTATAGGTTTTAAGCTTAGTGACCCTAGATATAGGCAACTTATATCTTTAGTAAGTGGTGCTAGCCCCAACTTACACAGGCTGCAATGGCAGGCCTGTAGTTCCATTTTGAATGGTCTCCCATGGGTGGCATAATGCATGCTTCAGGCCATGGGGTACCTCTGGGGTACTTATGCCCTGGGTACTGTAGTACCATATACTAGGGACTGATAAAGGTACCCCAGTATCCAATCTGGGATGTACCTAAGTACTGAACATAACAATTTAAGGGAGAAAGCAGATAGATTGGGGTCCTGATTAGCAGGATCCCAGTCAGACTAGTCAACAAAAGCTTAGACCCAGGCAAAAAGTGGGGGTAACCATAAAAGGAGATCCTACTTTCCTACACCTTGGTAATTTCGAATCGTAGCAATGGTGGTACTTGGGGTCTCAGAGTGTAGGATCCAAGATAAAAATCACACTGCTTTATCACCGTCTGCATGCTGGCGAGCCTTATATTCCCTATAATACATTTTGCAGAGGTGTGAAAGGGACGCCTTATCGTCCACTCTCACGTGAGTCATTCGGGGGCGACAGCACCAGCCTTGCGCAGTGAAGAGCATTCGAGACCACAGATATCTGCTTCCAAGAACGCAAGTTCATGATGTAGCATCAATCTAGTGCTGTACTTGGTTTTAACACAAAGGCCCCTCAGTAAGATCCTAAATTCACCCCATTCAATGAAGGGATCTAACGCCCTGCCCTCATTTTCTAGGAAATACTGATCCACTGTTTCCCCCACTGTGGCCCTAAAGGCTGCATCACCAAGTGCTTCCACCAGTAGGCGCCATATGGTTTGGTCACACAGGTGTTACCCCAATGGAGAGAACATTTAAGGGGATTGTGATCAGATAGTGTGAGACCCAAGTATTCAGTGGACTCTACCTTGTTTACCAGTTCTGAGCTACAGTATCGGCGATCAATGCATGTGTGAAGGCCATGGACAACTAAATAATGTGAATATTCCCTCGCTTCTGCATATAATTGGTGCCAGATGTCCACCACCTGCATGTGTGTTACCCATTGCTGGAGCTGTCTTGTCGTCAACATAGAAGAGGCACCAAATAAGGTGGGGAAAATGTATCCTGGTTCAGGTCAGGCACCGTGTTGAAGTCACCTCCACAAATGCACGGTGCCCCAACATTAGAAAGAAGGGAGTGATGTAGAGAGTCTATATATGTAGCTAAATTCAAATTAGGGGCATAAATCACTATCTGTGTAAGTAGGAGGACGTCTAGCAATCCCTCTAAAACTGCATATCTCCTTCCGGGTCTACAGCCGTCTTATGGGTCATGAAAAAGATCCCCGGGTCAACTCAAATCAACACTTCCCCAGCATACCTTGAATACGTGGTGCCAACACTATGCCCCTCCATCTCTTGTAAAGTTTGTCCACTTCTTCACCTGTATGGTGAGTTTCCTGCAAGCAGGCAATATGTATAAGGCAACGTTTTCAATAAGATTGTATCTTTTAATCTTTAATATAGTTTGCCATTCCTCTGACATTCCAGGTTAGAATATTATAACAGGGTCTGGTAGTGGATTTATTGTCTCCCATGTGTTGTACAATTAGTCTGATGCACCTAGGTACCCCATGATCTCTAAAAAGTTCCCCTTGATCAGAATTATTTACATTTCACGGCGACCACCAGTACCATCTTCACATAGTAAAGAAACATAACATTTGTGATATTTGCGCAAGCCTCATCAAAACTCTCCTTCCTAGGTTGGTACCCCAACAGGCAATCTTCCGTATGCACTGTAGTGTGTCTGTCCATGACTCCCCCGTATCGGAAGGTGATGAAGTGTGGTGGGCATGGTTTTCAAGAACTAATTAGGCTCACTTCTAAGTCTTGGTTACCTAGGTAGGCTAGTGCCATGTAAAAGGGGCTGAACGTAGGTACAAAGTTCCTCCTTATCCCCACTGCAGTCCGGATTATCAAGCAACCAGCCTGTGGACTGCCGTCACTGGGGTTAACTAAGGGCCTCCGCGAAGCACCAGGTACACCAGAGCTACGTCTGCATCAACAGTTCCAAAGCTATGTGCCGGGGAAGAGTGTCTGGTTGGCGACCGTGGTGGCATACTAGTGTGCTGCTCTACCTTAACTACCGTCTGCACTCGTTCCCTGTCTACCTGCTCCTTAGGTGGGACAGTTTTCATTCTGTTGCTTCTCCGACGTCGTGCTCGATGGTCTTCCATCCATCGGGGTCTTCTCGCCTGTCGTCTGGGCTGACTCCCCAATGCTCTTCAGCCAAGTCCATACATCTCCTGTAGAGGTGAAAAATTTGATAACATCCTGATGTACAATCTTTAATTTGGCCGGGAACAACAACGTGTAGCTAATATTCCCATCTCAGAGGCGTTGCTTTAGTTTGTGGAAGGATTCTCTCCTCCTTTGGACCTCTAGTGTAAAATTGGGTAAATAGTGACTGTGGCATCTTCCACTTGCCAGGGACCCCATGCCCTAGTCACCTGCAATATGTGGGATCTATCCCGGTAGTTAAAGAGGCGAGCCACCACTGGCCTAGGTTGTGCTACTGGGGTGGGGTGGGTGAGCTAGCACTCTGTGTGCCTTTTCTATAAAGAAAAAGTTGGACTGTTGGCCCCCGAGGATCACATTGACCAGCCAGTCCTCCGGGAAGAGCTCCATGCTGGGTCCATCGGCACGCTCTGGCAACCCAACTATGCAGATGTTATTGGGGCAAGACCGGCCTTCCATGTTATCGATACTCTGCCGTATTTGGCATACCTCTTCCTGTAGAGCTTGATTGTGGGTTTGCGCATCTTTGACTGTGGGGCGGAGGGACGGCCATGGTGGACTCCGCCTCATCTACACCTTCCTTCAATTTCTTAAGATCAGTGTGTACAAGGTCAATGTTGATTCTAAGTGCATCAATTTTGGGCTCTAGGGTAGATTTAATGTCCAGGACAGCTGCCAGTATCTTTTTGAACTTCCCTGTGTGGTCTCGGAGGGTTTCCCCCATCCTTATTGTGCTGTGGATGTCTGAATCTAATGAGGGAACAGGAGGGTCCCCAGCTCAACCGGTATAGGGGGGCTTCCCCTTTTGGGTTTCACCATATTGTCATGTAATGCATGGCACTGCAGTGGCTTGTGTAGTTCCCGGAGCCAGGAGATTGCTGGTTGTGCCTCTACTGCATGTACTGAAGGTCTACGAAGAGAAGGGATAGTGGCGGTCTTTCCTCTATCTAAATTCAGCACAAATGTTGCTGTAAAGTATACAGGCTCCTCCTCTGCTGGTGAAGCCCTACTGTGCAATTAATGTACATTCTAAGCCCTTCATCCACTTCACAGGGCCTGTTGCTCACCACCCCCATGGGTTCAGCATCCTCCCAGGCAACAGGAAGGGAAAGCAAGCCTACAGCTTAAGGACAGGTAGTCCCAATAGTGTTCACCCACCTGCTCCTGGGAGGGAGGGGGGAAATGAGGTACATTGATTGTGAGTGCTTTGAGCCAAGCAACTTATAGCAGCAGGCGCAATGAGCGCAATGCTCCACTGCGGACCCTAGAAGTTCACCCCAACAGAGGAGGCAAGCCACCAGTGGAAACAGCCAGGGGCAGCAAGCAGGCGGGAGCACCCAGGTACAGCCAGAGACAGCCACAGTTAATAATTTTCAGTGGTGAGCAGCAGGCAGTTGCGGGCCGAATGAGAAAGGCAGGGCAAGTGAGCAGCTCTTCCATGGGCACAAGCTGCACCGGCCGTATGCCAGTCGCCTCCGCACACCAAGTGAGCAGTTAACACCTATTGCGCTTGCCGATTGGCAGTTGATCTAGCGCTTACAATAAAAATAATTTCTCCTATTATGCTTTTGGTCATCCAGGTGCAATTATTTCTCTAACACATACACTATATCCATATGACGGTGGGGCCCATAACACCGCATATACATTCACTTACTCATTTATTCCCTGGATTTCCTCCGTCAATGTACCTAGGAGAAAAACGATTCGCTGGAAGGAGACGGGATACCTCTTTTATAATGACATAGTATTTCTCATTTGCTTTTTACGGTATTCCGCTCATTGGTCGATGGACCAACTAGTAGGAATCAGTTGATGGTGATTAAGACCAGCTCAATCACAATGAACTCTTTTACCATTTCATTATTAATCATTATGCTAAAGAAAATCACTGAGTCATTTGTTTAAAGAATAATAAAGTTTATATATACTTTGGAATGCATGAAATTTAGATTTAAGTTCATTATTCAGATCATCGCATTTATCAATTATTATAAAAATGGTTAGAATTTGCATGGCACTTTTATTAAATGAAAAACGAGGTTATCATTCTTCAAAAACCTTATAGATCAACCTATCTATCTCTTCTGGAAAATCCAAAATTCTAATAAAAATCTATCAAGTAAAAGTTCTCCTAAAACAACATCTTTATACTCAACTGAAAAAGGAAAATAACAGTAGCAGCATCAGCTTGTCAGCATCAGCAACCGCAAACTCTCCCATCTACAGCATCTAATTTCTTCAGCATCTCCCGCAGCATCCCGCAGCATTCTAACCCCTCCCACCAAGAGTAGGTCTTCTTATACCCTAATTCTAGCTTACAGCATAAAATGTTTCTTCTTTCATGACGTGATTCATTCTCATTGGTCAAAACTCAGGTCCATATATATTTTTTAATCAAACTTCCTGGTCTTAACCAGTTCCGTGTGGAATGTCCATGCAAGCATCGTTTCCCACAGTTCATGCACTTGCTCATCCGTTTCGATCAGTCCAAATTGTATCTTTTTCTGCTACATTTTGTATAATACAGTTCCTTCTATTGATTCAACCAGGCTTCTCACGCTTCTTGCTGATCATCTTGGCACACATCTGCTCAGAAGGGTCACAGCAGCCTTGACCATACTTTCATCTTAGCCTCTCGGCATCAGCACGTGATCATCCCTTTTCCACAGCCTCTCTCCTCTATCACATGGTCTCATCCGCTCATGCGCACTCTAGTAACTCGCGGCCATTTTATATTGCTGCTCGACAGGCCTAAGCGCACTATTTTCAAAGAAAACAAAATGTTATTAAAACAAAGAAATATAAACCCTTTCGTTTCCCTCCCGTCTTTCTACGTACCCCAATTAGGTATTACCTAGCAGAAGCAACATATAAAGCTGTCCCTTACTTACCATCGCTTTATTTTGCAACCACACGTTTTATTTTAAAGCACAAAATCATGCATTTATTATTAAATTAGTACGCAAGTTTTAAGTTATGTTAGAAACGTAAACAATTATAAGTCAATTAATTTGCACACTGAATTGCGTGTTACCATTAACCCTTTAACATACATTGTTGGTTATTTACTTAAACGAACATGTTTATTAATATTGTACAAGAATATTAGGAGGTTAACATTTTTATATTTACCCTGCTCCATCAACTCCCCCCTTTGGTGATTTTTAATATCACCACAAAAACCCAAGTTATACAATTTTCTCAGACAGCATATATCTTTTATCCATTTGCTTTTGTTAGTTTACACTTCTGTATCCCTTTCAACTTGTTTCTTCATTTTCTTGTACATGTTCTCTTTTATTTCTTCTAACTCTATTTCACCTATTTCTCTCTCTCTTTCCTTGTTTATCATGTTTTCTTTTTCTATCTTATTCTGCCTTCTTCGTCTCTTTATACATGTTACTGCAAGTTTCAGTACTAATATTATTATTATTATCATGGTTGCTATTATTATAACTTTCCCTATTATTAATCCACTCATTCTTGTTAACCAATTTGTTACAGAAGAAAACCCTTTACCAAGTTTTCCCCAAACACTTTCAACCTCCAGTGGAACAAGTTCTTTGTGCAAATTTGTAATATTTGTTATATACTTCTGTATATTTTCGCTTTTATCTGGAATGTAAGTGCAACAATGTTGGACTTTCAACATTCCGCAGACTCCGCCCTCTTTTGCCAAAAGAATGTCAAGGGCAAGACGATTTTGCATCACCATAGCTCTCATGGCAACCATCTCGGTATTTACCATTAAGAACCCTCCAGCAGTATCTGTAGATAAACGATCTACCACTGTGGATAATTCCCACTGCTGGTATCAATGCACCAAAAATATCACCTATTATTTCTGAAAAACTTTCCCTTTTTCTACGTGTAAAGGTATTTATCATTTTGTGTGTTCCTTTTTCTTTTCTATCTACATGAAAAATCTTTGGAAAGACCAGGCCTAAGTAACATGACCCATACCAATGGTCCGGCAACCTATAATAAGCCCTATTCCCGCAAACATAATAAATTCCTGGAAATATTGGATCTTTTCCCCCTTTGAATCCCCATCCACCTAGAATTTGGTAATTATCATGGCAATTGCTGGAACCCACAAAATAATTATCATATCTTGTCTTATTTCTTCTAATGCACAACCTTCCCTGTTGGGGCCAATCCAGAGTCATAGCTGCATTTGTCTTTTTCTTGTCATGATGGTCTTCCTCAAACGCCCAAAGAGGTGTTTTTGTCTCTTCTATTACTTTTCTTTGAAATTTCACTCTTCGCTCTTCAACCATTTCTAAAAATACCTTTTCTTCCTTCTTTGTCTCACAGGTAAGGTTGTACCTAAATATATTATCTGATGTTAAAATCTTATCTTCTAAGAAATATTCACCAAACGTCTTTCCCTCTTTTATTTTGTTAAGCTCGGGAACTACAGAAACCTTTGCAAAAATCTTATCTATATCAGTGTAATAATATTCTAATCTACCTGTTTTATAAAATAAGCTTGCTAAAACACTACATGTTATTCCATATGTCAAAGGGAGGTGATGATAAGTCACACCCTCTGCTACAGATGCAGGTAACTGCATACAAACATAGCAATCTCTTACATCCATTGTTTCTACATACTCATACAGTAATTTAGTAAAAACATTCTTTGAAAAATCTGTTATTGATTTGTCCTTATGTAATTCTGCACTACTCTTTAAAATAACTGGCTCTTGAGTGTTAGCTCCTTTTTCTTTCTCAGTGTTATTAGACTTTTCCACTACAGCTAAACTAATTGGAATAGTTATTGCTAAAACCACCCATACTGTTATTAATAAACCTGTACAAAAACAGCACATCTTGCACCATCTACTTAAAAACTCACATCTACACTTTCTATCTCTAATATTCTTCATTTTGTCTGTTAACCTTATTTACTTGTTTTCTAGAAAATTGTGTCACTACACCTCAGAAATGACTTGCTTGCCACTCTGTACTTCCAATATTTTGTCTTTGCTTGGTACTTTCTTTTAATTCTTTTTCAGAATTCTTTCTCTGTCACATCCGGTAAATTCGTCAGTTCAGGGTTTTGTCAAATCCGGTAAACTATCTAAACTTCTTCAGGTTTGTTGCTTCAGGTTTGTTGCACTTCACTTTCTCCCCTCAGCTTTCTTTGTTCTGGGTTTTCGTGAGTGTTCAATTCTTCTTTGTGACTAGTCAAAGCACGATACAACCATTCAGGCGATCTGTACTTTTGATTTACTTTCTTTATTCTTTTCGTTTTCTGCAAGTGTTTTCCACCTTGTTTTTCTTGCTCTTTTTGACTTGTTATTTCATTCACTTGTTCAGCACTTTTCCCATCCAATTTTATTATTCTGTATCTTAATTTACTTACTTCGTTGGGCCAATTGTCTCCTTTTCTTGGCCTTTTTGCTTCACTTCCTTTTTCCTCTCTTTCTGTTTTCCAATTTCTTTTTCTTGTCTCTAGTTTTTCATTTCTTTCTTCTCCACTTTCTTCTGATTCTGTTTCAATCCTTTCGATATTTCCTCTTATTTTAAAGCTTATAATTTCGCTTTCATCTATTTGTTGTTCTTTTCTTATCTTCCTTCGTTCACCTATTTCTGTCCCTCCTCGAGGTTCTTCCGATTTTGTGTCAGTTTCTCTATCTGCTTCTAAATTTCCCTATTCTTGTGTTTGACTATCTGTCCCTACTGCTCCTCGGGGTTTTTCCGATTTTTCTAACTTTTGGTTTGAAACTCTCCCTTCTTCATCTATTAGTATTATCTTCGAAGAAATGTTACCACTACTTGTACTTGGTTGCTCACTGTCACTATCTTCTAGCTCAGTTTCTTCTCTTATGCTTTCAAAATTCCACTTTCTTTTTGTAATTTCTTCTCCTTCTGAATGTTCTGTATCAGATTCTGAACTGGTGTCAGATATTTCCAGATGTCGACTTCAAATTCTGGAACTTCAGCTATTTCTTCTATTTCCTCTTCTTCTTCTATCGTTTCACTTGTAGTTGGGTCTTCCAGATGTCGACTTACAGGTCGATCTTCAGGTTCTGGCACCCTGTTTGTCTCCTCTTCTCTTTCTGATGCTGAACTGTTATCTGATATTTCCAGATGCCGACTCACATGTCGATCTTTAGGTTCTGGAACTCTGATGGTGTGGCTGGCATGTACCCAGTGTTTCACTCCTGCACACTTGACTGCGGTGGTCGTCACTAAGATCACTTGTCGTGGTTCGTCCCAGCGAGGAACCAAACAGTTTCTTCTCCGGTGGACTTTTATTCGAACCCAATCTCCTGGATTCAAGTCGTGAGCTGGTTTTCTTTCAAGAGTGGTCGCATCCGGTCCAACCTGATGAAACACAGAACGCACCACATCAGCCAATCCTTTGCAATAATCCAGTACTAGATCATCAGTTATAGTCAGTAGCTTGTTGACAGGTACTTGTGCTTGTCTCATTGCTCGTCCCATGATTATTTCATGTGGACTGAGTCTAGTCTTCCTTTCCGGAATACTACTGATTGTCATCAGAACCAATGGCAAAGCATCTGGCCATTTCAGTCCTGTAGCTTGACACATTTTTCCTAACCTGTTCTTGATTGTTCCATTCACTTGCTCTACTATTCCAGAAGCTTCTGGTCTGTATGCACAATGCAGTTTCTGTTTAATACTAAGTGCTTCACAAATTAGTTTAACTAATTCGTTCTGGAAATGTGTTCCTCTATCTGTTTCAATCGTGACTGGAAAACCATACCTCAGAATGAATTCTCGCAGCAAAAGTTTTGCTACTGTGATACTGTCATTCCTTCTTGTTGGATATGCCTCCACCCAACGGGAAAACAAACAGACGACTACTAGAACATACCTCAATCTGCTGCAAGGTGGCATTTCAATAAAATTCATTTGCATTCTAGTGAAAGGACCCCCTTCTCGTCCTATTCTTCTTAAACTCACTACTGTCTTCCTTCCTGGATTTAACTGTTGACAAATAAGACATCTCTGACAAAGACTCTCAGCTATGGCCCTGAATTTTGGATTGTACCATGTTTGTCTAAAAAGTCTGATCATTGAATCTCTCCCAATATGGGCTTGCCCATGGTACATCCGTGCCATGTCAGAAATCATGCTATCAAGCATAACTGGTCTCTCATCCCTGTAAACCCATACATCAGTTTCTTCATGTTTTCTACATCCTGCTTTTAGCCAAGTATCTTTTTCTTCGTCTTCTGCAGCTTCTTGTAACTGTCTCACCTCATCCCATGTTTCAATAGAGTTAGTAAAAAGCAAAGGACAAGAAATATGCTCTCTTTCGCGACATTTATTCAAAGAAACCACATTCTTTGCACAGTACTGTGCCATTTCGTCAGCATATTTGTTGCCAACAGTAATGTAGTCTTCCCCATTTTTATGTGCATTGCACTTCACGACAGCGATCTGTTTAGGCAGCTGTATCGCCTCAAGCAACTTTTTCACAAAATCTCCATTTCTGATGGGCGTCCCTGCAGACGTCAAGAAACCCCTTTGTGACCAAATCTGACCAAAATCATGCACGACCCCAAAGCCGTACTGGCTGTCAGTCATAATCGTAACCCGTACATTTCTTCCCAACTTACATGCTTGAATCAGAGCTACTAATTCTGCAACTTGGGCAGACCGTACACCTTTCAGACAAGATGCTTCCAATACAGTTGCTACTGTGCAAACTGCATATGCTGCACTTAGAACTCCATCACTCGTTCTTAAACATGAGCCATCCACAAACAGAATATAATCTGAGTCTTTCAAAGGCTCATCTCGGATGTCAGCTCTTGGTTTTGTACAGTATTCGAGCACATTCAGACAATCATGATCTACTTCATCCATTTCAATCACATTCTCTTCATCTGGCAATGATGTTGAAGGATTCACATTCATACATCTGTCAATGGTCACATTATCTGCACTCAAAATTACCTTTTCATACCTAGTCAGCCGACTATGTGTCATGTATTGGGTTTTCGTTCTTGTCAAAAGAATTTCCACAGAATGGGGAACATACACTCTCAATGGATACCCCATCACTATGCCTTCACTCTGTTCCAGACTCACACAAGTAGCAGCAACTGCTTTCAAACATCCAGGCAACGCTTTCGCTATGAGGTCTAAAACAGCTGAAAAATATGCAATTGGTCTTTTCATAGTTCCATGTCTCTGCACCAAAACTGAAAATGCACATCCATCTCTTTCACTGCAATACAGCTCAAAATCTTTCTCATAGTCAGGCATTCCCAATGCTGGAGCCTCACACAATTTCTTTTTCAGCTCTCTGAATGCTATCATTTCTTCATCATTCATTTCAAAAGGATCTTTAACATCCTTCTTTGTCAGTTTCTGCAATGGTTTAGCAATTAGTGAAAAACCGCTTATCCATTGTCGACAATATCCAACCATTCCCAAAAACATTTTTACCTCTCTTTGTGTCATTGGCGCTCTCATTCCTTGAATCATTTTTATTCTTTCTGTCGTTACCTTTCGCACTCCTTTCTCAATTTTATGCCCTAAATAATGGACTTCTTGTTGACAAAACTGCAATTTTGAAGGGGACACTTTATGTCCTCTTTTTGCTAAATGATTCAGCAAAGCAATTGTATCATTGACACATGCTTCCTTCGTTTTTGATGCCACCAGTAGGTCATCAATATACTGAACCATTACTGACTTTTCTGGCATTCTTAAGTCTTCCAATGATTTCTTTAGGATCTGATTAAAGATTGAGGGACTTTCTGTGTACCCTTGAGGAATTCGGCACCATGCCAAAATACGCTCTCCAAACCTAAACGCAAATATTGGCTGGCTATCTGGATGCAATGGAATAGAGAAAAATGCATGACATAAATCAATTACTGTGTACCATTCTGCCTCGCGTGGAATCTGGTATAGAATCACAGCAGGGCTCGGTACTATTGGGCAACAAGGCACAACAATTTTGTTTACCTTTCTTAAATCCTGAGCAATTCTATATGTTCCATTTGGCTTTTTCAGTCCCATTATTGGCGAATTACATGGACTGCTCATGATTTCTTTTAGAATCCCTTGTTCAATCATTTTATTTATTATTGGCGTTATTCCTTCAATTATTTCTGGAGTCAATTTATACTGGGGCGTATTTGGGTAACTCGTTCCTTCTTTTACTGTAATTTTAACGGGATCTACTCCTTTCATTAATCCTACATCTTCTCCTGTCAAGTCCCACACTTCTTCTTTCACTGTCCTTTTCAACTCATTTGGGATTTTCTCTGCATCAAATACAGGAAACAAGCCATTTACTTCTGGTTCTAAATTTACCATTGTCATTTTATACAGCACATCCTCATCTGGAGTCTGAAATGCAATTCCGTCTGGAGTACAATAAATTGTGCAATTCATTTTGCACAATAAATCGCGTCCTAAAAGGTTCACGGGACTACAATCACACACCACAAATCGGTGCATTTCACTAAATGGACCAATTCTTACCTTTACTAATCTAGTAAGAGGCATTTCTATTTGCTGATTGGAAACTCCAACCACTTGTATATGTTCACCTGAGAGAGGAAGATTTGGAATTTCCACTGACCTAACAGTAGAACGGGTAGCTCCAGTGTCAACAAGGAATGTTACATTTGCACCATTCACTTCTCCATCCACAAATGGACCAGACTGATCTACCTCTAGAGTTGCGCCAAGCACGCACTCTTCCCTCTCTTTTAGACACCGTCATGAACTTTCATACGACTCATCTTCATTCTGTCGTAACCAATATTGTGACATTTCAGCTGCACGTGACAACTGTTTTACCTGTTCTCCTCCGTAGAATCCTGTTTCTGCACTGTATTTCTGTACGGTTTCTGCAACGTCCTCACTTTCACAAATTCCACTCCTAGTTCACCTGCAATCTCTTCCAATTTGTCATGTAAATTTCTAGCTCTCCAAGTAAGACTCTTGCACAAAAACATAATCTCGTCATCCTGATAATTTTTTAGTTTTTCTGTTCCAATAGTTCCCAAAATCAACTCTTCCATGTCTATTTTCAACCTAATTACATCTAATGGTTTTTCTTCTGGTTCTTTTGCTTTTAGCGCTTTCATCCATTCATTTAACTCTTCTGGAGTCGGACCTACAGGCGTACTATTTAATTCTATCCAATCACTGCTCCTTTCTGGTGTTCCTGATGCGGACTCTGTCACCATAGGCATTCTCCTAATCTCACTCTCATTTATCGTCAAATTTGTAGGTGGACTTATTCTACACGTACTAGCCGAATTGTTTGCACCTTCATTATTCAGTTCCATCCCTTCTCTTTTTCTTTGCAAATGTGAATTCATGGGAATCACCAAAGAATGTTCATTTATTTTCTGATTCTCAAAAATTGGCATTACTGGACCTATCGTTACTGGTACAGTTTCCATATTCTTTGTCAATTCTCTTATTTTCTCAGTCAATTCTCTTGTCGTTTTTGCTAGTTCAATTGCATTGTCACTTTCTGTCTCTCCATTTTGTGAAATTTTAAATGTTTCTTGTGACCTATTTATTTCATTTCTTCGTTCGGGTTTTTTATTCCTCCCAGTTTCCATTTGCGGTGCATTAGGTGTCACCACCACAGAAGTCTGTTGGTATGGAGGTGGGTTTCTGTTTAAAATATCTTCCAGCAATTCGTCATCTGTTTCACTACCCCCATACACATACTTTTCTACCACTACATGTTTCTTTTTCTCGGTACACTTTCTCTTTGCTTCTTCCTCAACCGCAAAAGCTGGAAATAAACCTCCTGCCATGTTAGCGTATCTCCAACGCTTTACTCTGTCCTCATGATTTATTCCCCACAACCTTCCGGGTATAAACTCATGATTCTTTAATCCTCTGGATCTCTCTCTCTCATACATCTCATCTTCCCATTCCGCTAAAGCTACAAACTGTGTCGGTCTAGGTCTAGGTTCTAACATTACCATCTTTTCTCTCAAGTTCCGTAATACAGCTACATTAAATGAACCATTCTCAGGAAAAGCCAATGCTCCATCGTTCTTTGTGTATTTTGTCCAATTTTCTAACCATATGCATGTATGATATCCATATTTCAGCATCATATGTGAAGCTGGTGATTTCGGCGGAGGAATTATTTGTCCCTCTCTAGTCACTACCTTTTTGTCCTTCTTAAAGAAGTTCTTAACTTTCGACATCCAAGACGTTTTCTCTTTTCCATACTCATAGTACGACATGTTTCACAACCTTTTTCTCCTTAAACAATCCGCAATTCAACACTGTTCCCTATGCGTTATTTCAACCAATGCTAGCGCGACTCACACCAACACTCCAATCACAGCGATTTCTGTCTACGGCGCACTGTCCAATCCCAGCGCGGCTTTTGTCTACGTCACTTTGCTCCTGTTCTCATGTGACTGGCGCACTGTCCAATCCCAGCGTGGCTCTTGTCTACGTCACTTTTACTCTTGACCCCTCCTTTACAAATTTTATCGGCAATTTCTTTTTCAACAATTCTTGTTAGTTACAACATTTTATCCACATTTCCATTGTCTGATTCGCTAAACCGAAAAGATAGCTTTGACCATTCACACAAGAATTCTGTATTTTCCAGTAGGTAGCGCTTACCTCTACCCTACCACACAACTTTCAGTTTCGTCGATAAAGTAGCACTTCCCTCTACCTTACCCTTCTTTCAAGCATGCGGTAAACCCGTTTCTCTGGGGATAAAACACATGTGGAGACTATACTGCTCCTGAGAATTAAGGCCAGAGTTTCACAAGAAAACCGATCACTATTTCACTTACACATCTTTTATACGCAAAATGTCCCTAATATAACACAACCTGTGTTATTACCAAAAATGAACTCAGACATTGTAAAATTCCATGCGACTTCTCTTGCCACACGTGTTCCACTTCCTACTTCCCGGAAGCGTGAAAACTTACATATAACATAACGCGACTCAACAAAAAGTGTTAGACATAAACTTATCAATAATCTATAATCAAAAATCAATAATCATCAAACTAATCTATAGTAACCATAACTCTGCTACCAAGAAATCTGATCCAGCGCTTACAATAACAATAATTTCTCCTATTATGCTTTTGGTCATCCAGGTGCAATTATTTCTCTAACACACACACTATATCCATATGACGGTGGGGCCCATAACAACGCATATACATTCACTTACTCATTTATTCCCTGGATTTCCTCCGTCAATGTACCTAGGAGAAAAACGATTCGCTGGAAGGAGACGGGATACCGCTTTTATAATGACATAGTATTTCTCATTTGATTTTTAAGGTATTCCGCTCATTGGTCGTTGGACCAACTAGTAGGAATCAGTTGATGGTGATTAAGACCAGCTCAATCACAATGAACTCTTTTACCATTTCATTATTAATCATTATGCTAAAGAAAATCACTGAGTCATTTGTTTAAAGAATAATAAAGTTTATATATACTTTGGAATGCATGAAATTTAGATTTAAGTTTATTATTCAGATCATCGCATTTATCAATTATTATAAAAATGGTTAGAATTTGCATGGCACTTTTATTAAATGAAAAACGAGGTTATCATTCTTCAAAAACCTTATAGATCAACCTATCTATCTCTTCTGGCAAATCCTAAATTCTAATAAAAATCTATCAATTAAAAGTTCTCCTAAAACAACATCTTTATACTCAACTGAAAAAGGAAAATAACAGCAGCAGCATCAGCTCGTCAGCATCAGCAACCGCAAACTCTCCCATCTACAGCATCTAATTTCTTCAGCATCTCCCGCAGCATCCCGCAGCATTCTAACCCCTCCCACCAAGAGTAGGTCTTCTTATACCCTAATTCTAGCTTACAGCATAAAATGTTTCTTCTTTCATGGCGTGATTCATTCTCATTGGTCAAAACTCAGGTCCATATATATTTTTTAATCAAACTTCCTGGTCTTAACCAGTTCCGTTTGGAATGTCCATGCAAGCATCGTTTCCCACAGTTCATGCACTTGCTCATCCGTTTCGATCAGTCCAAATTGTATCTTTTTCTGCTACATTTTGTATAATACAGTTCCTTCTATTGATTCAACCAGGCTTCTCACGCTTCTTGCTGATCATCTTGGCACACATCTGCTCAGAAGGGTCACAGCAGCCTTGACCATACTTTCATCTTAGCCTCTCGGCATCAGCACGTGATCATCCCTTTTCCACAGCCTCTCTCCTCTATCACATGGTCTCATCCGCTCATGCGCACTCTAGTAACTCGCGGCCATTTTATATTGCTGCTCGACAGGCCTAAGCGCACTATTTTCAAAGAAAACAAAATGTTATTAAAACAAAGAAATATAAACCCTTTCGTTTCCCTCCCGTCTTTCTACGTACCCCAATTAGGTATTACCTAGCAGAAGCAACATATAAAGCTGTCCCTTACTTACCATCGCTTTATTTTGCAACTACACGTTTTATTTTAAAGCACAAAATCATGCATTTATTATTAAATTAGTACGCAAGTTTTATGTTATGTTAGAAACGTAAACAATTATAAGTCAATTAATTTGCACACTGAATTGCGTGTTACCATTAACCCTTTAACATACATTGTTGGTTATTTACTTAAATGAACATGTTTATTAATATTGTACAAGAATATTAGGAGGTTAAAATTTTTATATTTACCCTGCTCCATCACAGTCACTTAACTGCTGAAGTCGGTCCGCATCCCACAAGCCCTGCCATCTGCTCCCCGTTCTTCAAGGGAGGAGGGTCTGCCTCACAACATCTCCTTTGTGGCCTCTGCAGCACCACAGGTCTGCAGGCCATGGGTCGGACCCCGAGCATCCTCCCTACTTCCCCTCTGCCCCTTACAGCCTCACCTCCAGTTCCACAGTCACGCTGCAGCTCTCCCAGAGAGGTGGAACCACAAGTTCCACCTCTAGGCCCAGTGGCCACACATCAGACTGTCTTCAGAACAAGGGAGCCACGCACTACGGCTGTGCTCAGGTGCCGAGGCCCCTCAGCACCTGCTCCGGTTCTTCCGCACAGCCAATGCTCCCACCAAATCAGCTGAGTGGGCCATGGGGGGGTTCCGGTGAGTAGTTATGCCCTCAATCACCGATGGGAGGGGGCTCAAGAGCCTTTAAGTATGCCATTTGCTGAAGAGGTTTGCAGGAGCTCAGAGCTTAGCGGCTGTCTCAACCGCCATCTTGGAAACGCCCCCGAGTACACACATAGTTGACGATGCACCTGCGTCATGACTATGCAACCGCGCCCCAAGAACCTCTGTATACTTTCTCTAAAGGTGAACGGTTTGACACATTACATTAAGCGAAAGAAGAATCTCACCTATATAGCCACTGAAAATATTGACCTGCTTTAAGAGACGCACCTATTATAACTAGAATCCAAAAAACTTAAAAGAGAATGGGTTGGTAGTACCCTTGCTAGTGGGCATGGAAACCTAACTTCAACCACTACGCTAGTACCCTCCCTAAAAAAAGGTGGTGGAGCAATTCTTTTCAGGAAGTCACTACAAAATGCAATGTAGAAAACCTGGACAGACCTAATAGGTGGATATGATTTTGCAAAACTGAAAACTATGGGGCTTATTTACAAGCCCCTTGCGCCGCAAATGCGTCACTTTTAACATGAGAAAAGTGACGTACGGGCAGTGCAAGGGGCTTGTAAATAAGCCCCTATGTATATAACACCTATAGTGGGATCCATATATGCCCCTAACCACAACTAGGCTACCTTTCTCTCGTCGCTTTCCAGACTCGACAGAATTTGAATGAACAAAGGTCTATAGAACGATCTGTGGTGCAAGCACCGCCTGGCTTTAGCACATTTTACAGTAACAGTTGCCTTTCATCCAATTCATGGCCCCCCAAACTGAAAGCAATGTGGTCCATTTGGAAAGATGCACCCAACCTGCTGGGCATAAATGGTTACCTATATGAGGAGGCACTGATAAGGTCAAACGAGGGCCTTATTATAGGACACAAAATGATTCACTGGCCACGATGGACAAGGAGAGGTGTTCATACGATAGGGGATTTATATGAAGTGAGCACACCTAAGTGGCACCTAGCACAGAACTGACACTGCGGAGATTGCACCACTTGCAGTATTGCCAATTACTATATTGTTTGAAAAGCAAACTCAGATGTGACCCCATTTCTCTTCGAGTCACCCCTTCAGAAATATATAATGAAATAGCGAACATCTAGGGGTTCAAACTCCAATATCTACCAAGTCTTTATAGATTCTCTATATTCAATTAGCACTAGGTGTGAGACCAAGACATATATGTAGATAAAACTGAATGTGGAGAATACAGACGAAAACTGGTGAGACTTTCTGGACCCTCATGACAGTACTCTGAGGGAGGCCAGACTAAAGTACTCATACTTCAAGGAAACTTCATGACTGGTATTGGTCCCCATACAAATTAAAGAAGGGCTGTTCACTATAAAATGATAACTGTTGGGGGCGTGGCCAAGATGGCGGCACGGTAGGACGCGAATCCCTGCTCCTCCGGCTCGCCGCAGACTTAGCCTTGTAATTGCCCTGTCCCTTGACCAGCACTTACCCGCATTTCAAAGGTGCCGATCTCCGGAGGCTCTGGCGAGAGGGAGAACGCAACAGCGAGCCGACTGCAAGCCCTGTCGGCCACCAGCTGAAGAGTGCGCTGGGACTGCGGTGTAAGGGGTCGGGGCCGCGAGGTCCGCATCGGCGGGACCCACGCTCACAGGTCTAAGGGGCGGCCCCGGACTGAAGCGGACCACCCGCAGCTTGCGTGCTAATGCCTGAGACCCCGACAGGGGGCCCTGTGTGAGGCGGTATCTGGATTGGAGGGGCCGAGGATCCGACCTACGTATCGGCTCGGACTGCGCCCGCCATTTTGCGGCTCTCCATGCCCCGGCCCGAGTGAACAGTGGTGGGGCCCGGCCCGAAGATCCCTGCTCAACGCTCGGAGAACGAGCGCCCGCTGGCCGGCACTGAAGCAGCGAGAGCCTGGAGGCGGTGTCTCGCGCACCGGGAACGGGCAGCGCTGCAGCCTGGTGGGATAAAGCCTTGCATCCGCCATTTTGGCATCGACCCTGCATCGGGCGGAGAGGCCCGGGGGGTGCAGTCTGCAGCCCGCCCTACACACCGAGGTGGTTGTTGGCGACCGAGGACGCAGCCTGGCTCACCAGCAGCTGTGAGCGTTCGGCGAGAGGAGCAGCGGCTTGAGACCTCCCGGTGAGTGGCGCACCGAAACGCAACAGGGCCCAAGCCGCATTGCCACAACAGGGCCGGGTGGAGCTGCGGAGCGGATCCTGAGCGGACCGGCGCACTTCCTTCGCCCCGGCGCTTTGGTGGAGCGGCCCGGGGGCTGTGCGCCTCGCCCTGCTCCTTCAGGGGGGCTACACCCAGACACCAGTCTCCGGAGGGGTACCATAGGGGGCTCCGCTGACCGCTGCTGCCCACCCTCTACCCCCCTAGCCTCGCGTCTGCCTGGGCACCTTGACCCCCTGGACTAGAGGGCTCCCACGCTGGAAGCTTATTGAGGGTGCAATTCGCTCCACTGGGGGGGCGGAGCGGTCTGCCAACCCCCGCACGCTCGGCATCACCTTGCCCCGCACCGAAGCCTGCTCACCAAGGACGCACCGGGTGGAGGTGGTGATTGTGGGGACACTTTGGAGCTGGTACTAACTTTTCACTTTCCCTCTGCCCACTCGGGTGCCGGAATGACTTCTGCCCGCGCAAGAAGGGAAAAGTCCCTTAAAGAACTTCTGCGTGCGCCGACTGGGGACACAGAGACGTCCCAGGGGGCATCTAGGGACCAGGGGCACACCGTCTCGGTCGATGGGGCGGATGGACCAGCGACGAAGGCCTTCATGCTGGAATTGTTCACGGCCATTAAAGAAGACATCCTTGAGCTGAAGGGCCAGCTTGCATCGGATCTTAGGGAGGTGCGGCGAGATGTTGATGAGGTGGGCGAAAGGGTGGCAGTCATAGAGGAGCACGAATTGGCAAGGGAGGACAACATACATCAGCTGCAGCAGGAGGTCCTCCGCTTGAGGGACCAGAATCTCGACCTCCAGGCTCATGCGGAGGATCTGGAGAACCGCTCCCGGAGGAATAACATCCGCATCCGTGCAGTCCCTTGGAAGGCTGAAGGGGATGACCTCCGGGAGTATGTCTTGTCCCTCTTCCGGCACACCATGGGGGAGGATAGTCCACAGGAAATCCAATTGGATCGCGTCTATCGGGTCGGCCTGCACAGAGGAGGGAAGGCCCCCCCGCCCGATGTGTTGGTCTGCGTACATGACTTCCAACTCAAAGAACTGATCTTGCACAAGGCCAGGTCGGCCCAGCCGCTTCTCTTCCGTGGGCACACACCAGTCCTCTTTCAAGACTTAGCGGCGTCTACCCTAGCCAAAAGGAGAGAATTCAGAGCAGTCACGTCGCACCTCCGAGACAAGGGGATCCCATACTCATGGGCCATCCCTTCCGTATCATCTTCAAGTACCAGGGGAAGCTGAGACAGATGCGCTCCCTCGAGGACACCTTAAGCCTGCTGGGTCTGGAGGCGGAGGAGACTCCGAGTTCTCGGGGAGGCCCCTCGGCCCCTGTCAAGCGATCGCCTCCTCGGTGGCAGACCGTGGGCAAATCGTCGGCCTCCAAGAAACCAGCCCCGGAGGAGATGGCTAAAGAGCGCGAGGCGGTGCTCACGACCCTGTCTCAGACCCAGGAACGCCCGAATACCCCGTGAGACCATTCCACCTTCGTTGCAGGGACGGCAGCAACGCCAGGCAGCCGGAGGAGCGCAAGAGTGAACCGCCTTTCCAGACTTCCGAGACCTTCACTGATGGCCCGTGGACCGGCGGCACCGCGATTGGGAAGGTCTTCATCCGGATCACGCTCCCCCCCCCAATTCTCTATACAAGTCAGACATTGGTCTCCTGTTTCACTTGGGTTGAACCTTGGTCATGTTCCCACTGTTAAATTCTGACAGACTTTTGTCATGTTCTTGCCCCATCTTTGTTTTTTTTTGGGTCTGTTGGGTTGGGGTGGGTTTTCTCCTCGATGAGCCTTTTAGTTGCTGTGCCATACGTAGCCCGCGCGCATGGGCCCCCTTCTCCCTTCCCTCTCCCGCGCACTTCCAATATGTTCGCACCCTCCTCTCTTCGATATGGGGTTGTCGGCCCTCTCTAAGGCTACACCTGTTTTCTCACTTCCCACCTGGATCTTAAAATAGTCAGTCTCAACGCCAGGGGCCTCAACAATCCGGTTAAACGGAAGGCAGTACTATCCCTTTTAGAAAACTCAGGAGGGGATATTTGCCTCATTCAGGAAACACATTTGCTACTGTCTGATACCCACCGACTACGCAGCCCACAATTCCCTCTCCAGTACTGGTCCTCCACCAATAATAAGCGGGGAGGGGTAGCCATATTAGTTGCTAAAAAGTTTACGGGTAAAGTCCTTGGGTCAATTTCGGAGATCAAGGGTCGACTGCTAGCACTACGCTTCCAGCTGGCTTCCTCACACTGCACTATAGCTTCCATCTACTCCCCTAATGAACGCCCAGAGAAATTCTTGCTCGAGGCGTGTGCGGATGTCTTGCATTCTCCTGATCCAGTGGTGGTAGTGGGAGGGGATCTCAATCTGGTAATGGATGGGGAGCAGGATCGCTCGGGCTCTCGTTATGGTCATACGGGCAGGGACTGGCTGCGCGATGCGGGCATCAGGGATGCCTGGCGAGAGCTGCACCCGACTGAAAGGGATTATTCTTATTTTTCGGCTGCGCATAAGACATGTGCGCGTCTTGACCACTTCTTAGTCTCCCCAGCCGCTTGGGCCTTGCTGGCGGACTCCACTATCGAGGCGAGGGGTCTCTCGGACCATGCACACATTACTTTATCTATGCGCTTCCCCTTTGAGCGGGTTGCTTCCACCATGCGCTGGCGCATGCGCGACTCCCTTCTTAGGTCTCCAGAGAATGTTGCGGATATACGGCGCTGCATCACTGATTACATAGCCACAAACACTAGAGACGACACACCACTCGCTTCGGTCTGGGAAGCGCTTAAATTGGTCGTTCGCGGCGCCCTTATCGCTAAGGCGGCCTATGAGGACAAGATACGGTGGTCGAAACGGACTGATCTGGAGGCAGCGGTTCGAGAACTTGAAGCCATACACAAGCGCACGGGCGCCCCCCGGATCTGGCGACAGCTGGAGACAGCGCGCCTCCAGCTTTGCCGATTGGATCTGGACCGCGCAGAACATGCAATGCTTCGTCTGAAGCACAAGTATTTTGTAGGTTCCAACATGGGTGGCCGTATGCTGGCACATTGCCTGCGCAGCCAACAAGAGGCCCACTCGGTGTCGGCAATCCGGGATACGACAGGCCAACCCCGCACTGATGACGCTTATATTGTTTCGACCTTCCGATCTTTCTATAGTTCGCTCTACGCGGCTGACCCTTCTTTGCACGCCGATCCCACCAGCTACCTTCGGGAGGCGGGGGTGACGCCCTTGCCGGCAGGAGACGCGGAGGCCCTAGAGGCGCCCATCCAGGTAGCCGAAGTAATTTCTGCAATTGCTAGATTACAGTTGCAGAAGGCCCCAGGGCCCGACGGATTTGGCGCCCTTTTTTACAAAACTTTTTGCGCTGAACTCGCCCCCTTACTGACCCGGTTATTTAACTCCTGCGAATCCGCACTGACCTACAGCGGTGGCGGCGCCTGCCCCTGACATGGTTTGGTAGACTGTCAGCGGTTAAGATGAACGTCCTGCCGCGTGCCCTATACCTATTCCAAACTTTACCCCTAGAGCCCCCCCCGGGTCCTGGGGCAGATCCAGGCGGCCGTGGAGGGGTTCGTGCGGGGCCCCACTGCGTCACGCCTGGCGAAATCACAGCTTCAGCACTCTAAAAAACACGGTGGAATAGCATTCCCTAATTTCACTCGCTACTACCACGCCTCCCTCCTCCGGTTCTTGGTGGAATGGAATCGCCCCATGACCGAGAAACACTGGGTATTTATGGACCAGACGGTGGCGGTACATCACATCTGGCGTGATGCATGGTTACCGAGACCGGATAGGGCTTGGGGCCTTTACTCCTCCCCTGTCACGCGCCCCACGATGCTCGCTTGGGACAGAGTCGCCCGGAGGGCTCATTTGACCACTTTTCCCTCCCCCATGACTCCGCTTTTCATGAACCCTGCTTTTCAGCCTGGTATGAACAGGGGAGTGGCTGCTCGCTGGGTTGAGGGAGGTTGTAAGCGACTGGGGCACCTCTTCGATCTTCGGGGTTATATCCCTTTCAGGGAGCTCCAATCGGACTTCCAGCTACTGGCGACGGACCATTATTTACACTCTCAGATGACACACTGGCTATCTGAGTCTGTAACGCGCTCCCGGGCGTACCGTCCAATGTTACCCTTCGAAAAATGGGTGGTTCGCAAATCTGATGATAAGCACCTTATTTCGGAGATCTACTCTTTTCTTACCTCTGCTCTCCCAAGGGCACGCACGGCCGGACAGAGACGTTGGGACGCGGAACTAGGGCGCACTCTATCCGACAAAGAGTGGGGGGATGTTTTTTATCGCGCACATCACACCACATACTCATCAAGCCACTCCGAAACGGCCTATAAACTGGCGACTTATTGGTACTATACCCCTGCTAGGATTTCCAAATGGCAGCCCCAATGTGATGGCCTTTGTTGTAGGGGGTGCGGCAGCCCCGGGACCTTGCTTCATCTTACTGGCATTGCCCCAAGCTAACTCGATATTGGGAGCAGATCCTCGATGACATCGACAGGGCTTTTAACACTTTTATACCCCGGCTCCCTGCATACACTATCCTGGGCCTTCCCAACACGCTCACTTTTCCTCTGCGCTCGCTTCGGGGGCGGCAAATGGCGCTAGCGTTGAACGCAGCACATAGGGTTATAGTGGCGAGGTGGAAATCGGACAAGGCTCCAGAACATATCCATTGGATACACCAACTCTGGAACCTATTGGCAATGGAGAAACTCTCTATGGCAGCTGCGGGGAAGTTGGCAGACTATGCTAAGACATGGGCTCCTTTCATAACGCTTCTCTCCACAGAATTCCGCGAACTCACTTGCCCGCAATACCTCCGATCCTTAGACTGGTTCCCGGAGGATACCTCAGTGCTCACTTGATCCTGCATGCCCATAGCCTCTACTGGGTGCTTGGCGGACTGGAACTTGGGATCACTTGGAGCGCGTACCTTCTCACACCTCTTTCTTTTGCTTGGCTCACCGAGGGGACGGGGAGGGGGGAGGGGGGGGTTTTGTTCTGATTCTTTTTTTTTTTTATTTTTTTTTTTATGGGTTTTCTTGGCTTAGGCCAGTGTTTAATCTTGGAATACCAGGTGGTGCAGCAGCCCCCCCGGCTCGTCCACCGGCTTATGGGGCCTCTTACTTGCTGACCAGCGAGCGCGCTGTTACCTAACAGATGCTCTAACTACCGCCTGCCTTATGACGCGGCCGGCCCTGATGGGTTGTAGGCGGCTTGCTGTGTTTAAAGCTTTACTGCCTTACAGTTGTATTGCTGTCATTGACTGGCCTGCATATCTGAACTTTTGGCGCCGGCCCGCTGGGATGTAGGCGACTGAAGCTAGTTACCCATTTGGTGTTCTGTCAATAAAAACAGATTTAATACTAAAATGATAACTGTTGGAGATGCACAGAACCAGAATGTTACCTTCTTCTCATTCTGTGGTCATAAATGAGACCAACTTATTTCTGGCCAGTATTAATCACTGCACCAAATCAGCTAAGTTAGCCATTTTACATGATGTATCGGACATGGACGGAGTCATCTCACATTGGAGGAGATGGATGTTGACAGCCCTAATGGTAGCAAAAATATGTATCCTTAGAGATTGGCCCTCGTAGACCACATCCACACTCGAAGAATGGTCGACTGAACTGTTTAGACTGGCTATATACGAGAGGCACATCTACAAAGTCCAAGAAAAACTCCCTTACTTGGAAAACATAGGGGGCCCATTTATACAACAAATGCATCTTTGACCATCCACTCACATGGGACACTTGGGGCCGTATTACAGAGAGATTGCGCCCACATTGGGCGCCCCTGGGGCACTTTGCTATTACAGAAGGGGCCGCAGAAGCTTGTGCAGCCACTTCTGTAATACCGATAGCGCTGGCACACATAGAGTGCCAGTGCTATCTGCAGGGAGTGTCCCCTCATTTGCATGGGGTCATGCCTAGTGCAAATGAGGGAATCCCTTTGCCTCCGCGCCTGCGCCTCATTACAGACGCGTGGCAGAGGCAAAGAAGCTGTCAGGAGGCGCACTGGCAGTGCGCCACCTTTCAGTGCACCCCCTGAGAGCAGCCCTCTGCAGGGGGTAAAGGGGGTCCTATGGACCCCCAGACTTCCCCTAGCAGGCGGGCAGGGTCGGATTGGTAACATGGCCCGGGCACTCAGGAAATGGCCGATGGGCCGGCATCCGAGTTCTAGCTGTGGGCTGCTTTTTTGGGCAGCCTGGGGGCTGTCTGTGCTGTTAGGATGCTGCCAGCGGCCCAGTGGGTGCCAGAGTGTCCTTTCTAGAGGCAGATGGGCGGAGGTATCACTCCGTTCTCTCGCTGGGCCGGCCCATTAATGTATGCTGATTGAGCGGGGGCAGGGGGCCTGAGCAGAAGTTATGTCGCTTGCATTCATGTGTGGCTCAGCAGTGTGAACTAATCTGTGCATTTTGTTTTATCTCAATGAAGTTAATAAAACATGCCCCCCACCCCCTTTCTTTTCATAAACTTTGCTGAAGCAGTGTTTTGCGGAAAGGCAATACGCAAATGTGGGCCACTTTTTTTTGGTGTGCCCGGGCCGATGTTTGATCCCAATCCAACCCTGCAGGCGGGTGCAGTCACTGACTGCACCCACCTGCAAGGGGATCTATAATTCCCTTTAAAAGTGCAGGTTGGTTGCTGCCTGCACTGTGAAACACGGAGCGGCTGCTTTAATGCCGCTCCATATTTCACTTGAATGCACTGCCCCGAGGGCAGCACGAGTTCCCGGCTGCCCTGGGGCCAATGCATTCTATACAACAGGGAGCACTTTCTCTGTTTGCACCTGGCGCACCCGTCTTAAGGTGCGCCAGGCGCAAACAGGGAAAGTGAGCCCTAATACATAATATGGCCCGAGGGGCGTATTACTGAAGTGCCCCAGGGGCCCAACGGGCGTTTGTGCACACTTTGCATGCTTGAGGGCACTTTGGTATTACAGAAGGGGCCACAGATGCTTGTGCGTCCCCTTCTGTAATACCAATAGCGCTGGCGCACATAAAGCACCAGAGCTATCATCAGAGTGCATTCCCTCATTTGCATGGGGGCGTGTTCCCATGCAAATAAGGAAATCCCTTTGCTTCTGTGCCCGTGCCATATTACAGACATGGGCACAGAGGCAAAGAAGCTGTCAGGAGGTGCCCTGACAGTGCACCACCTAATAGGTGGCACACTGTCAGTGCGCCCCCTGATTGCTGCCCTTTGGAGAGGGGAATGGGGATCCCACAGACCCCCCAGACATCCCCTTGCAGGCAGGGGCAGTCCCTCACTGCATCCACCTGCAAGGAGATCTCTAATTCCCTTTAATAGCGCAGGCGGGTTGCCGCCTGCACTGTGAAACTCGGAGCGGCTTAAAAGCAGCCACTCCGTTTTTCACATGAATGCTTTGCCCTGGGGCAGCACATTCATCCTAATATGGCCCCAGATATATATTAGCATTGTCGTTTGTAATGCATTGCCTAAAAGGAATTTTGGGAGCTTTAGATGTGCATGTGGAATCATGTCCAAAATACATTATGGACCTGTCAACTGAGGGACCAACTACTGGAGTGAAACTGCTGGGAGAGATATAAAGTGATGTATCTACTTAAAATGTCGATAAAAGGTATGTCTATACTGATATATGTAATCATAATGTGCAAGCAAAAGGGGAAACAGGACGAGCGTTTGCACTACGGAGACTAAGCATTAGTCTCAGGGGTTGAAGAGGAACGATTAAGAATATTTGTATCATTGTGACAGTATCTTTATGATCTTCTGTTTTCTGTGCTGTATTACCTTTATATCAGTTTGATGGTCACTTAGTTCTACAGGACTTGACCAATGTATCAGACAAGTTCTCACTAAAAAAAACAAAGAAACATATAAAAAATAGAATGAAGGGTGTGGAACAGGGTAATTTTGAAGGATTATGTTGAAATAGTAAGAGAAAATGAGAGAGATGAGAGAGATAGGGGGTGATTATAGAGCCAAAGAGTAGAGGTAGCAGTGATGTAGCTAGCCCTTTAGCTGCCCGTGGCGGTCCCTGCGTTTGCCGCAAACGCATTGAAGAGCAGAGGAGGGGGGGGGGGCTTGCAATTGCTGCCCCAGGAGGCAAAACACGTGCTGTCCGGTGTGGACCGCCTCCCCCCCCCCTTGCTATGCCACTGAGAGGTAGTGAAGGTGAAGCAGCGATAAAATAGTCAGGTAGTTGGAGAGATGATGTAGAGGCAACAGAGATAGAACAAGAGGGATTGGAGTCGGAGACATGGGGAAAGAAATGAATTATGAGGTAAAGTGACATGCTAGGCAGTGAAAGAAAGGTATGGGTTTGAGAGAGATGAGATACTGAGAGAAATATGAGGTAGAGAGCAAATGAGGTAGAGTGAGAGCAGTGAGCTATGGAGAGAGACGACTATAGGGGTGAGTGAGATGAGGCAGCGACAGAAGGAAAGTAGATGGAAGAGATATACAGGGAAGTGAGATGAAAACAGAGCAGTGAGGTGCAGTAAGGGAAGCTGGGTACAGAGAGCTAAGGTAGTGATAGGGGATAGAGTGGTAGAGATGCAGTTGTAAAAAATGAATGCGGTGTACAAATAGGTGAGGTCATGAGAAACAAATAGAGACATTGGGTAGAGAGAGGTGAATTGAAAGAGAGGTGACAGACTGAGGTGTGCTAGAGAGAGTAGAGTTAAAGGGATACAAGATAGGGACAAAGAGATGGAGAGATAGGTACACTGAAAAAAGTAAAGAGATGGGGTGAGGTTGAAGAGGTGAGGTGAAGTAACGGGAGAGGCATGAGACAAAGGATGAAGCAGAGAAAGAGAGATTGAGGATAGTTGTGATAGGTAGAACAGCAGTAGTCAGCAATAGGGGTAGATGGAGTGCGTTAGTGATAGATGAGTTGCAAAAACATAAATCCCTAGAGCCTGATGTATGAACGATTCAAGAGTAGGTAAGCAGTTGCAAATGGGCTTGGATGTGCTAAAATTGACATTTTTTTAATGTACTAAAGGCCACTAAGGAAGGTTTTCCCAAAGTAGCACAACAAGCAGAAAAATGACAGAATCTTTATTTTGTGAGTTACTTTAGAGAATCTAATTATCAATTCCGTATTAGCAAATCGCTATTTTTATGTATTATTGTCAAGAAATTAGGTCATATAGCACCTTCGTTGCAAGCTTAAAATGTAGCAGCAGTATCAGTGAGAGAAGTACAGAAAAGCAGTGCGTGAGTTTTTTTAAAGTTTTTTTTTATTTCTACTTTAGTATTCCTCCTACCATTCCCATTAAGCAATGGGGCATTTGTAGTTCTAAGAGGGAGGAACTCTGGGAAATAAAAGGAGCCTTCCACGTCGGCCGGCGTGCGTAACTCCTTGTAGAAGATTGTTGATGAGGCCATGCCCTGTGACAGTTCTTCTGCCTTGATTGAAGTACGCTTTTGTGGAAGTGTTTTTGGCAGCTAACTCGCTTCTGTGGAGAGAACAGACTTACTGAGACACCTGCTGTCACCGAATGGTATGCAGGGTCCTCAGGAGCTGATCGCTGCCTTTTCTGTTCTCTGCTGAAAACATTGTGGAGAAGCATGTAGGGCAGCGGGCACCTTTCGTGTTCAAAGACGATTCAGGATTTTGCTTCTGCCGTTTGGTCTGGCTCAGCAGAATTGTAAAAGAGGCAGTTTTCTGACTTTCCCGGCTTCATACGGAATCCCGGTAGGATAAAAGAAAAAAGGCTACCTGTATTAAGGTTCAGTGAATGGTTATAGGGGATATAACTGATCCAGCGCCAATCAGGGATCGATGCTCGATAATACATAATCACTGGCCCATACTCATACACCCAACATAAATCCCTGATAGCACTGTTTCAAGTTTAATCGTTAAATCAGTTGTTCACAAACTACAGGCTCATCCTAACACTAGATACCTAATTGAACCTGTAATCAAACTCTCTTTCCTCTGGTCGATGGACCATTAGTTGAAGAGTTGATGGTGACAATTAGTAACTAACTATTGATCTATTCTATTTGAATAAACCCCAAACTCAGTATAAGGTTAATAATATTTATCGCAAATAATGTGAAGGTTAATGCTCATCATGTACAGTTTTACAAGGCAAACAAAGATTAAATCACAGAGAGAGAACATTTTTCAAAGCAAAAAGATATCAAACTCAAATCACAATGATTAGAATGTAATGAAGGAGTGGATAGATGAAGAGACATATGTTTCAGAGACAAATATACTTTTGCAAATATTTATGCAAAATACAGGTTTTAGCCATACTAACCTAAATGTCTTAGTGGAAAATCTACCCCCTGGCCACGAGAATAGGTGGGGGTTCCCCGGGAAAGATTCAGGGAACAAAGAGTAGGACAGGAACAGGAAACAGGTAGGCCTCTATCTGCATACAGCAAATCGACAGACAGCAGCGATCTCCCCTCTCTAGCTTCTTCAAAGAGGCACGCCCAAGAGTTCTCGAGCTGTTCAGCTAACCCGCCTTCCGCTCTAATAACACCTCCCAGACACCCCAATTATACTCTAAAACCTTCATGTCCATCCCACCATTAGAGCAACATTTTCAGAATCTTAGTCTCTCATTGGTCAATTTAGGGGGTGTTCTATCACACCACCATAGTCACGTCCATGGTTTCACAGCATTCATTGTTCAACAATACGTAATCCACGCATCACAAATACAGCTTCTTTTCATTTGCAACATGCTTCGAAACTCTACATTTTTATTGTCCGCCTCTACAGCTTCCGCGGAAGAAGTTTGTACATTTGCTCATGATCTGACGGCCATCCTTCCGTTACTTGGCAGACAAACAATGGATCACGAAGGTCGTTGACATTGCCTTCTTCATTTCTCTCTTAGAGCTCGATTTTCAGGTTTTAATTGATTTTTCTCATATAAACCCTTGATTCGTCATGCAAACGATGTAAGCCCATACAAGCTTCACTACGATGATAAAACACTGACATCATTCATTTCATGAAATATAATTCTCACTGTTTACCACCCACCATTTGCACTAACCCACGTTATTCGTCTAATAAAGCATTAATGAACAGAAAGCAGCATTATTATTATTTTAAATTTCAAACAGAACGTGAATGCGGCCTAGTTCTTCATGCATTAGTCCACGCATTAGTGCACGCATGCGCACAAGCATTTCCGAGTGGTTTTTTTGCATGTTAGTTTCACCGCACACAATTAGTAAATGTTACCGAGGAATTAATCCGAGCAGGTTTTACTTTCTCAAACCCCTGCTCCATCAATTCCCCCCTTTGATGGCATTTTTGAGCCATCACAAAAATCTCCATCAAACTAATTACCACCTTTAATTTTTTTTGTTTGTTAATAAACACTTTTTATTGAGCAAAAGGAAAAAGACATGGTACATTGCTTGGATACTTCGGTATACGGGTCCACTGTGAAAACATGGCAAATACAACTTATATAGTACAACTCGAGTACAGTACACCACCCCGCCACCCCACACAAGCGTTAATAACATATCTATTAGGTCGCAATCCGCACCCGGGCACTTAATCATTCCCGGTAAGAGTCCCTTCCCTTTTGTTGACATTCAAAGGAGCAAGCAGGCCACTCTCATCAGGGCGGGAGTGTGTCTTCAAATCCGGAGACCTCCAGCAGAAGGCGTCGATCTCGCTTTAGCTCAATGGTAGGGGATACACATAAGTCACCTCTGTAGTTGTTCCACCTCCCCCACTTATGTTCCCATTTTTGGGAGCACCCTCTGTGCTTAAAAACGTCTTTTTCGGCAATCATTGCCCTGTCCATGTCTATAGCCCAGTCCCTCCGGCATGGGGTCGTCTCTACTCCCCAGTTCTGCGCAATATTCCATTTCGCAAGTGACCACCCAGTTGAAGCCCAAGCCTGTTCTGCCTGTGTAAGATCCGTGGCGTCCCGCATGTTGAGTAAACAGAGCCGGGGGGTAGCCTTCAAAGATTTACCACACGCCCTCTCCATCTGCTTCGTGATGTTTCCCCAATATGTTTGCATTGTAGGACATTCCCACAATATGTGGAAGAAAGTGCCTGGCAAATTACATCGCCGGAGGCACAGAGGGTCAGGTCGTCTTCCCATTTTAAACAGTGTGCGTGCGTCAAAATAAACGCGATGTAGGATTTTCAGTTGTACCTGACGCAGGTGCAAGGGAATGGCCACCTCCCTAGGGGACGCCAGGGCATCACACCAGTCCTCGTCCTCGATCTCCCCCAGATCCACCCCCCAGCGCTGGCGTAATCGGGTCATGGGGTCAGGTCGGTTGTTTAGAAGCTTCTTGTATGTGAGGGATATGGCCTTTGATGGCATGGGGTCAAGTAACAGTCTATCCTCCAGCGGGGTGGATGCAGCCAGAGGTCCCTCTCTAGGCAGGGCGGCAGAAATCACGTGGCTAATCTGTAGGTATCTATAAGCCTCTGTATGAGCTAAGTGGTATTTAGCCTGCATATCTTCAAATGTTGCTAGCTTACCTTTCACCCACATGTCGCCCACCGACGAGATCCCTATCATGTCCCACTTATCAAATCCAGGGCACTGACTAAGTTGGCCCAACATGTCGGGCTCCCAGAGTGGGGTGGCCTTAGTGAGTGTGTTATTCCAACCCCATTTCTTGTTGATCCCATGCCAGGTCTCTACTGTACGCGCCGTGGGCCCTGTAAGTTGAAGTTTGCATGGGTTTGTGTAGAGGGCCCGAATATAACCGCCCTTACCCAAGAGCCAACGGTCAGTACGAAAGTTCGGGTCATCATGCTCGCTGTGCGCCCACTTATTGATGGCGATCAATTGAGAGGCTTGATAGTATAGCTTAATATCAGGCAATGCAATGCCACCATCATACCACCCCCTCGTCAGCTTATTGAGGGCGATCCGTGGGGCACGTCCCTCCCAGAGCAGTTCCCCGCACAGTGGCCTCCAACCCAGTGAAGTAAACGTCGGGGATCGTGTTGGGGGAGTTCTGCAACACGTAAAGAAAGCGCGGTAGCGCCAGAATTTTAAAAAGGGCAGCCCGTCCCATGAGAGTAAGGGGAAGAGAATGCCAGTGCTTAACGTCAGAGCGGAGGCGGGTCAATGGCGGGAGCAGGTTAGACTCATGGAACAAGACCGGGTCTGGGGTGATAAAAATGCCGAGGTACTTAAAACCCTGTGAAGCCACTGGTATGTTGTAGCTCCTCGGGTTACGCGGTGGGTCACCCCAAAGGACGTACAACTGCGACTTGGACCAGTTGATCGTGTATCCAGAATGGGCTCCAAATACCAGGAAAATATTTAAAGCTCGATTGAGAGATCGCGTGGGTGAGGCTAGGTACAGGAGGATGTCGTCCGCGTATAGAGAAATACGGTCTTCATGGTCGTCAGTCCATTTCAGCCCTCTAATCATCGGATCTCCCCTGATCCAAACCGCCAATGGTTCGAGAACAAGCGCGAAAAGAAGAGGTGACAGGGGGCATCCCTGCCTGGTACCCCGTTGCAGTGGAAACGCTTGTGACACATGGTTATTGACCACCACCTGCGCAGTCGACTGAGAATAAAGGAGTCTAACCCATTTGATGAATTTGGGGCCGAACCCCATCCGGGCCAAAACCGCGAATAAGAACTCCCATTCAATGGTGTCAAAAGCCATTGTTGCGTCAAGTGACAGCAAAATGGCATCTTCCTTTATGGTGTCAATTCGTCCCAAAACCCCATTCAAACGGCGCAGATTTAAGGCAGTGTTGCGGCCTGGCATGAACCCAGACTGGTCAGGGTGTACTAATCCGGTCAGATACGGAAGGAGCCTGGTGGCCAATACCTTGGGCAAAATTTTAGCCTCTGCCGTGAGGGGGGAAATCGGACAATAAGATTTGCAGTCCGTTGCGGGTTTGCCTGGTTTGTGTATTACCACGATGGAAGCCATCCTGACTTCAGGGGGTAATACCCCGGTATCAAAACTCTCCATATACATGCTTAACAGGTGGGGGAGAGCTTGAATGCCATTGGCTTGAAAAGTTCAATCGGGAGCCCATTGGGTCCCATGGCTTTACCGGGGCGCAAGTCTTGGATGGCCTTCTGGATTTTCGTCACCGTGACATCGCCCTCGAGGGAGTCCCTGTCAAGTGTAGACAGACAAGCTACTGTAATGGTAGACAAAAGTTCTGAAGCCATGGCAGACTGTGAGTTCGCGGCCGGTGTGTACACCGAGGAGAAATATGCTGCAAATGTGTTAGTGATGTCTTGGGGGTCGGTAAGGAGTGCACCATCTGCACCCTGAATTGAATGTATCCACCTGGATGCTCGTTCTTTCTTTTCCAACCAGGCCAACATCCTGCCCGTACGCTCGCCGTATTCGTATACTTTATGTCGAATAGCAGTATATCGGGCCGTGGCAGCTTCATTTAGAAGCTGACGGTAGTCTATTCTCACCATGTCCAGCAAGTGTTGAGCCTCTGCCTCGGGCTTCGATGCTAGGGCCTTTTCTCTTGCGAGGATATCCTCCTCGAGTTCAACCACACGTTTGGTGTGTTCCCTCCTGTGCCCTACCTTGAGTGACAGAGCCCTGCCTTTTATGACCGCACCATATGCCCCCCAGATCACCGACAGCAATTAAACCGACCCCACGTTCTCGTTGAAATAATAGTCAGTGTCCTTAAGTAGAGCCTCTTTGATATGAGGCACCTTAAGTGTCCACGGGTTTATTGTGAGGGTGGAGCGACTCTTAGGTTGCCCCATGGCTAGTGTCGTCAGAATCGGAGAATGATCTGAAATTCCACGGGCTAAACATTCGGAGGCCACAAAAAACTGGATATCCTGAGCAAGCGTGAATATATGGTCGATGCGTGACTGGCTGTTATGGGCACCTGAATAATAAGTGAATTGTGTGGTGGTAGGGTTGAGCCAGCGCCATACGTCTACCAGACCCAGTGCGGACGCAAATCCGGACAGTTGGGATCCCCCATGGGGGTCACTCCTGGGTGGGAGGTGGTCACGCGATCCATCCATTGCGAGATTAAAGTCGCCGCCCAGCACCAGCACTCCTATTGGAAGTTCGAGCAGGAGCACCCCGATATCACGCAGTACCGGTCGCTGAAGACCTGGTGGGGCATATACGGACACAAGATTGATTACCTGCCCCTCCCAAGTACCAGAGAGCGCAAAATATCTGCCCTGTGCATCATCCCAAGTCTTATTCACAATATATGGACATCCCCTGCGTAGAAGCACCCCTGCCCCTCGCGAGCCCGAGGTGAACCCTGAGTGTCCAACCATGCGGTATCCCCATCTGTTCAGTGCACCGCATGACTTGCCAATCAGGTGCGTCTCTTGAATCAGTACTATGTCCGGTGCCTGACGTTTAATGTACTGAAGAACAACCCCCCACTTGATCCTGTCCCCCAAGCCGATAACGTTCCACGTAAATATTTTTAGCGCTAGATTAGACCTCATGAGTGTAATGGAACTAGGTTAAAATAGTGTCGAAGATTTGAGGATGGACGTGTTAAGCGACTACTGTAGCCCCCTGGGGAGGTTGCAATGCGATGTGTGGGAGTATGGAAACCCCCTATGCAGGGAGCTACCCGCCATAGAGCTGAAGTAAACCCAGGAACGGAAATTGCAGCCCCCGACCATGAGGGCGGAAGCCCGCCATGTGAGTGGTGAGCAGTGGTGAAATAGCGATGCAGTATCGACCCAGTGGACCCTATTGTGCAAGACACAGCAAGAAACAACATTGCACAAGTACCATATACAATAAAAACAAAACACCCTTCCCCATGCCCCCCTCTCATCCCAATGTCGTCCCCCCTCCCTGCCTCCCTGCTTGGCGGAAAAAGAACCTCCCGCCTCCCCCAACTTGCAGAGTGCCTGTCGCCCACCCTTAACAGCTCGGGGAACGTGAAACAACCCCACTCCTTAGAGCAACTGTAACTAAGAACGGTGATCCCCCCCGGCCGACCAACTCCGAAGTGAATAACGTAAACTATCCCCCTGAGCATGTTACGGTAAACTGGCAACTAACTCAACCCTCCCATGTCAAGGTAGCCATCAATAGCGGGTCCATATAAATATAAAACATGACAAACAGGACTAAATGTGGAGTAATGCAATCGAAAACAGTCATCATCTAAATATAAGGCGTGAGGAGGTCCGCCACCTCCAATGGCCGACTCTCATATGTGCATTGCCATGCGACTCATCCTTCCAGGCTCTGAGTTGTTGATATATCAACGGTCGGTGACCCCAGCCGATTTCCTCGGCCGCCGGGGCCTCCAGTTCTGCCTGTCGACCCGTGGGACCTCTTACCAACAGTTCTCCAGCCCTCAAGCCAGTCCCAAGCTTCCTCCGGCCTAGTGAAGAACCAGAGTTTGCCCTCAGATTCGATCTGTAGTTTGGCTGGGAACATCATAGCGTACTTGATATCTTGATCTCGCAGGGCACGCTTCACCTCCAGAAAGCTGCGACGCTGTTTCTGGACCCGCAGAGTGAAGTCGGGGAAGAACGTAACCCTGCTATTGTCGATAACTATTGTCGGGGCCGCCCTTGCCGTCTGTAAAATAGCATCTCTGTCGCAATAGTTTAACACCCTTGCCAGGAGAGGCCGGAGTGGCGCCCCAGGCCTAGGTCTGCCTCCGGGGACACGATGTGCGCAATCGATGGAGAAACAGTTGTACAGGCCCCGCGGCTGGAGCCGCTGAAGAATCAATTCCTCCACAAAGAGGTCGGCCGCCTGCCCCTCAGCCCGTTCCGGAACACCTAGGATCCGAATGTTGTTGCGTCTCATGCGGCCTTCATAGTCATCGAGCTGCAGTGTGAGGGCCTCCTGCGCCTTTTGAAGTTCGGTCACTTGCTTCTTGAGGATGTCGGAGTCTGTTTTCAGTTCTTGCGTAGTTTCCTCAATGGCCCAAACGCAATCCGACACCTTCTTCATGTCTGCTCGAAGCAGGGCCACCTCCGTGGCCACTGTGGCGATGCCAGCCTCAAGCGAGGTACGCACGGTCGTTATGGCAGACAAAATGTCCTGCAAGGTGGGCCCCTTTTGCTCATCAGGGGGCGTCGGGTGTGGTTGTTCTCCCTCTTGGTTCTTGTGCCACGCAAACTTCTCGAGCTTGGTCTGGACGTTACCGTGACCGCTACGGCCGGTCGCCATCTTGGTGGTGCGAGGCACAAATCAATGACACTAGAGAAAAGGGCGGTAGGCTACACCCCACCGGCTACTCGCCGCCGCCTGCAGTGGGTGTCAATCCCACACCGGCCTGTCGGTTTCCACCGGCTGAGCTCACCCACCCCGCTTGTAGGGATGCGGAATCAGGCAGCTCCAAGGCAATGTGTGACCATCTATTCAGAGAAGGAGGAGGGGGGTCGCTCTGTAGTGGAATGTTTATGCATGGGCCACCCCGACCCTTGCCAGGGAAACAGGGCGCCGCTGGACATGAAGTCCGTCCCCCCTCCAATTATCAGAGGATCCACAGGCTCACGTTCGAAGGGGCAGCGCTGGTAAGTTACCCCCAAGTCCTGCAGAAAGTCAAAACACGGGTAGCAATAGCCAGGGCCAAATAAAGCGGGGCCAGTGCAGACTCACCGCTGATCGTGGATTGAAAATGCTCCCTTTGAAGGCGCCGCTACATGGAAGCGTCTGGTGCGTCGGGTGCTCCGATGCTGAGACCGCAGGGCGCCGCTGTAAGCGCGGCGGTCAATTACGGGCCCGCAGGGAATGTCGGCCCTGAAGTGCAAGTCTCCGCTTCCTCAAAGTGCGGAGACAGGAGCGAACACAGCTCCGGGGCAGAGCTGCGGTTGAGAAGGGCCGGGCCTCAGATTACCGATGTGCGGCCTGCACGCCACGCCGCGACCCCGGCGTCGAGTTATGCGCACGCCCAGGCAGACGAAGGGCGCACGCCCAGCAGCAGGAGCCTCCGTCGCGAAGCGTCACACGTTTCTCTCCTCCGGAGCCTCCGAAGCCCGAGGCACGGAGCTGCCAGGCACGAATTCAGGAGTTGGCGGCCGGGGCACACTATATTTTGCGGATATTCCGGGAGTGGCGCGACGGAGCACGGCTACCGTGCGTCCATCTCCCTCGGCAGTTGGCCACGCCCCCCACCACCTTTAATTTTTATCTAAAGGATTGTACTCTTCTCTCGTTTTGCCATTTTCTCATCTAAGTTTTTCATCATTTCGTAGTAATTTCCTCTCATATCCTCTAATTCTATTTCTTCTCTTCTTCTTTTCCTAGCTCTACGTTTATTATCTACTTCTGTCATCTCCTTCTTTCCACATCTACCCTTACGACATTTATATGCCATTATTATTAATAATGTCACTACCGCTACTGAAATAATTGGTATTAGTATTTTACCTAATAAACTACTCCCAAATGTGGAAAACCATCTACCTATAGAGGAAAAACTCTTACCAAGTTTCTCCCAAACACCACCAACCTCCAGTTGAGTCAAATCTTCATGTAATTTTGTATTATTCTTTATATACCCCTCCAGACTTTTACTTTTATCAGGTATATAAGTACAGCAGTGTTGTATTTTCAACATGCCACAGACTCCCCCTCTTTTGCCAATAAAATATCCAGGGCAAGTCGATTTTGCAAAACCATTGATCTAATTGCAACCATTTCAGTATCAATCATTAAGAACCCACCAGCAGTGTTTGTTGATAAACGATCAACCACTGTGGACAATTTCTGAATTTTATGTGAATTTAGAACGAGTCCAACTGAGGGTATCAGTGCACCAAAAATATCACCAATTATTTCTGAAAAACTTGCTCTCTTTTTACGTGTTAGTCCATGCTTTATTTCATTGATTTTATTATTTCTATCTACATGGTAAACTTTAGGAAATACGATGCCAAAGTAACAACTACCATACCAGTGTGCTGGCAACCTATAGTAAGCATTTTTACCACACACATAATATATTCCAGGAAATACAGGATCAGTTCCACCTTTTAATCCCCATCCACCAGTTATCAGGCAAGTGTGTTCACATTCACTAGTACCAATGAAATAATTATTATAGTCAGTTTTTAGTCTAAGTAAGCAAAGTTTCCCTTTATGATACCAATCCAGAGACATTGCAGCGTAAGTTTTGCCTTTCTTATAATTTCCCTCTCTAAAAGCCCATGGTGGTACATGTGACTTCTGTTCAGCAGCTTTCCTTTGAAAATCCTGTCTTCTATCTTCAACCATGTTAATTAATTCTTTCTCTTCAGCCCGCAAACTACAAGTCAGATTATTTCTATGAGCATATACTGTATCTACTGTCTGTGTAATATGGATAAATTCTCCCATGTATCCCGCATTTCTATTACTATACACCTTATTCATATCTTTTCTAATAGGATTTTCTGAAAACACTAAATCCATATTTGAATAATAGTACTCCAACTTCCCCGTCAGGTAAAAAAGACTTGTAAGAACACTACATGAAACACCATATGTTAAAGGAAGGTGATGGTAAGTCACCCCCTCTGAGACAGACAAAGGTAATTGCATGCACACGTAACAATCTCTCACATCCATTGTGTCCACATATTCATACAACAATTTGGTAAAGACATTTAACGAGAAATCACTAATTGATTTATCATGATGATAAATGCTATCATCAACCTGATCATTGTTAGTTTTAGGGGTTTTTTTAGTAACAGGGTCCATTCTTTCACTAATCACATTATTAGTATTATTCTTGATATTAGTTACCATTAGAACAGGTACGAAGACAGTTAATATTAACCATATTAACATTAATAGCAAGACACTACATAAGCAAATTTTAATACATCTACGTTTAAAACTAGGTTCTTGATTTCCAGTCATTATATCTTCTACCATTTTGTATACTATAAAAAATAAAAATCTAAGAAAAACCTAACAGCTTTCTACATTTTTTATGACAAACTTGTCCAAAAACAACCGGAAAATAGCGTATCCAACACTTCAAGCAAAAAGCTTCTTCTTTACCCCCCTCTTTTTCTTTTTTTTTTTTTTTAAAGTCTTCTTCAGATCATCTGGAACTTCCCAAATATTTGCACTGAATTTTTTTGCACCTTAATTTCTCACTGTTCTCTTTTAAGGCGGTCTCAGTTTACTTTCATCAATTTGCTCAGTACCAGTACCAACTGCTCTCTCTATTTGATCTGTGCTTTCAATTTCCTCCAAAATAACATATGTCCATTCAGGAGATCTGTATTTCCTGCTTCGGACTTTTATTCTCTTTGCTCTTCGTACTGATTCTTCCTCTGATTCTTCTTGTTCAGTTTGACTTGATACTTCATTTATTTGTTCTGGTCTTCTCTTTTCAAGAGTGTATTTCAGTCTTTTTACTCCACTTGGCCAATTGTCACCCTTTTTCGCTCTCTTAGCTTGAACCACTTCACCCTTTCTTTCTGGTTCACAGACTCTTTTATTTAGTACCTTTCTTTGTTGAACTTGCTCTTGATCTTCTGTAACTTCCTTTTCTACTTGCTCAACAGCAGTCTTACGAGACCCAGTAGCTGGTGCCCACTCTACTTGACTTGTGCTTGGTTGTTCATCATCATTTTGCTTGTCAGAATCTGTCATTCTAGATTCTTTAGCTTTTCAACCTTCAGCTTCTGGTTTCTTATTTTTATTTACCAGTTGCTGCTCACCTTCTTTTTCAAGTGGACTTGGGACTCTTCTGGTATGACTCGCATGGATCCAGTTTGGCAAGCCACCACTCTTCACTGCTGTGAACCACCCCAAAACCATATTGACTGTCCGTAAATATGGTTACCTTCAAATTTTTGCCAATTTTGCATGCTCTAATTAGAGCTATGAGCTCAGCAATTTGTGCAGAATTTACCCCTTTTAGACAGGATGCTTCCAGAACCGCAGCCACTGTACATACTGCATAAGCAGAACTCAATTCGCCTTTTTCATTTCTCAGACAAGATCCATCAACAAACATCACACTATCTGATTCCTCTAACGGGGTATCCTTAATGTCTGGCCTTGGTTTCGTGCACAAATCTGTCACATCCAAACAATCATGATCTGCTTCGTCTCTTACCTCCTCACAAAATGGACTAGGCAACAATGTTGCCGGATTTATTGTCATACATCTCACTACTGTCACATTTTCAGCACCTAGTATTACTCTTTCATACCTAGTCAGCCGACTATAGGTCATGTGCTGCGTACGTGTTCTTGTCAAAAGAATCTCAACTGAGTGTGCCACATATACTTTAACTGGATGTCCCATCACACTTTGCTCCAAGCTCACACAAGTAGCAGCTACTGCTTTCAAACAACCTGGTAACGCTGCAGCCACTGAATCCAAAGTAGTAGACAAATATGCCACTGGACGTCGTGCCATTCCATGTTTCTGAGTTAAAACTGAAAGTGCACACCCATCTCTTTCACAACAGTACAACAATACAACGCAAAATCCTTTGAATAATCTGGCATTCCCAATGCAGGTGCTTGACAAAGACTGTCTCATAACTCAATAAAAGCATTCATGCTTTCATTGTCCAATTCAATCGGATCAGTCACATCTTTGTGTATCAACCTCTGTAGAGGCTTTGCAATCAGTGAAAAACCCCTGATCCACTGTCTGCAGTATCCAAGAACATTCTCACTTCCTTCTGAGGGCTCATTTGCTGAATCACACTGATCCTTTCTGGTGTCACCTTTCTCACTCCTTTCTCTATTTAGTGTCCCAAATATTGGACCTCTTGTTTACAGAACTGTAATTTTGCTGGTGATACTTTGTGTCCCCCTTCTGCCAGATGATTCAGTAAGGCAATTGTATCTGTCACACATGCCTCTCGTGTTTTTGATGCCACCAGTAGGTCATCAATGTACTGAACCAAAACCGATTTTTCTGGCATAATCAAAGTCTCCAAAAATTTTTTCAAAATCTGATTAAAAATCGATGGACTCTCTGTGTACCCTTGGGGAACTTGGCACCATGCCAAAACACGGTCTTCGAACCGGAACGCAAACAAATATGGGCTATCCGGATGTAAGGGAATCGAGAAAAATGCCTGACACAGATCAATTACTGTATACCATTCTGCATCCCAGGGAATCTGATATAGAATTTGGACAACAGGGTACTACAATCTTATTTATCTTTCATAAATCTTGTACTATCCTATATTTTCCACTTGGCTTTTTAATTCCCATAATAGGTGAATTACAAGGACTGCTTAGTATTTCTTTTAAAATACCTTGCTCAATCATTTGGTCAATCACAGGAATAACTCCTGCTGTTATCTCAGGACTCATTTTGTATTGAGGTGTGTTTGGAAATGTTGCACCCGGTTTCACCGTAACCTGAATAGGATCCACACCTTTCATCAGGCCAATCTCTTTTCCTGAGAAATCCCATACATCAGATCTTACAGTATCTCTCAATTCTGCAGGCAAATCTTCTTCAGTAAGAAGCGAAAATAGTTCATCCACTTCTGTCCCTTGCTTTGCTAACATCATTTTAAACGCAACATCCTCATCTGGTGTTTGGAAAGCAATCCGATCTGGTGTACAATAAATTGTGCAATTCATTTTGCACAGTAGATCTCTCCCTAACAGATTTACCGGACTCGTATCACATACCACGAACCGATGCATGTCTCTGAATCTTCCAATATGAACTTCTATTGGCTTTGTTATTGGGGTTCTGATATGCTTATTGGAAACTCCTACGACTTGGATAGTTTCTCCCGAGAGGGGTAGGTTTGGAATTTCTGCTGCTCTCACAGTAGAACGGGTAGCACCAGTGTCCACTAGGAATGTAATATCATTACCTTCCACTTTTCCATCAACAAATGGACCTGACTGATCTACCTCTAGAGTTGCGCCAAGCACGCACTCTTCCTCCCCACTCAGGCACCGTCATTGAGATGAGTCTGAATCACTCTCATTGCACTGCAACAAGTATTGCGGAATCATTTGTACATTTTGATTCTTACCAATTTGTTCACCCGCGTGAAATCCAGTGTTCGCACTGTATCTCTGCACCTGAGCATTCACATTATTTGGCATAGGAGCTTGTGGTACCTGTAACTGTGGAGTAACTATCTGCTAGTGCTGTTGTTGATTCACATCCACCTCATTCTGCATCTGTGAATTTAAATTTTGATTTAACCCATTATTTTTCTGAGCAGATCTACACTTGTTCTTCCAATGCCCAAATTTTCCGCACGCATGACAAGGATATTTCCTTTTCATTTTATCTTTGTTCATCTTACCTCTACCACCATTCATTACTTGACCATTCTGACCTCTCATCTGAAAATCTGTTTGAGAACCACTGTTCTGCAACCTTCACTTGTGCCCACATCATTTTCTCTTTTAGCTTCTTATGTCTCGATTCAATATCATCACTACAATACTTTGCATACCTCAGTATCTCATCAACCGTTTTACTCTGCCAACAAATCAAATGTTACTGAATCATGTTACTAATTTCTGGTTTTAATCCAAATACAAAACAATACACAAAATGTCCCATATCTTTATCTCCAATATTCTCAAACCCACTGTACTGTTTGAACACCTGTAACAACCTTTCATAATAAGCATGTACCGACTCCCTTGGTTCTTGGGTTGTTCTGTCAATTTTAACCCAATCCGTTTCTTTCGGAGACATTTTTCCTTTCAGGTATGTAATTACCTGATGCTATTTTCTCATCACCTCATCTGAAGGTGCACCTGTTTTCAGATCTCTAGGATATTCTTCTTTAGGCCAATCAACAGTAATTTTACACTCTGTCCATAAATCTACTGGAATAACAATCTCAAATAAACCATCCAGATCTTTCAACAAGACTTTTGAAACCTTCACAAACCTCTCTACTTGTTTGTACCATCCAACTGGTTTCTCCCTCAACCTAGGAAAGTCTTGAGTAAAAGACAATATATCCTGTCTTGTCCAAGGAACGTGAACATATCCACCACCCGGAACTTCTCTCATTGGACGCACCCTTTCAGCCTGTTCTGTTTCTCTCAGTGGAAATAAAGACGCATTTTTATTGGCATTCATTTCTTCTTTCTTTTTCGCCCATCTACCTTTCCACCGTTCTACATCTCCCCATTTCTTCAGAATATTCATTAATTCTTTTCTTTGCAATCTTTTACCAGACGCATTCAAACTCTCTAAATCGTTTTCAGTAAAATCCAGTCTATATGTTTTCTGTAACACTTTTGACTTCTCTATGTCCACTCCATATTCACAAGCAGCCTCTGTCAACTTTTCATGAAGATTTCTCGCTTTCCAAGTAATATTTTTGCGCAGAAATAACAATTCTTCATCTCGATAATTACCCAATCTGTCTGGACTTATTGTTCCAATAATCATTTCTTCCAAATCCACTCTCAGTTTACCCACATCTATACTATGTGGTTGAGGTTTTCGCTTTTCCATTCCCCTTATCCAGTCATCTAATTCATCTGGTGAGGGTCCCATTGAACTCCCTGATATCGGAGTGACATTCTGCACTAATCTCCTCGGATACATTCACGCACTTCTCTTAGGGGTTTCAGTTAACATCTCACAAACTGGCAAATCAATTAATGAAGTACTTATCTTTGTCTGTTCTACCTGATCATCTATCGTTACCACTTTATTCCTGTCTCTATTCATTGGGACTGTCAACGTATGTACTTTTGATATATTCTGTTTTTCTCCATACAACCGAACTATAGGTCCAATCGTTACTGGCACTGTTAATGCTTCCGCATTCAGATTCAACTGATTAATTTTCTGAGTCAACTCCTCTCTTGCCCTATTCAACATATCCATTTCACTCTCTTGTACTGCTCTAGTCACTACTGGAACTTGTGAAACCTGCGGAATTAGTGGGGTTCCCATTAATGGTTTATTTGGAACTGTCTCACTTGTGTTCTATTGATAAGATGGATGTTTTTTAGTCAAAATTTCATCTAATAACTCATCATCAGAATCACTTAGGACAAAATCTATCCTTGATGACTCTACGTTTTTCTTCTTCTCTTTACATTTGCCTCCGTTTGCTTCTTCAGCAACTAAAACTGGATACAGACCCTCTGTCACAACCGCTCTCCTCCATCTTTTCATTCTTTCTCCTCGACTTTCAAAAGGATATCTAATCATAATATTTCGGTATCTTCTTCTGCCCCTATACTTCTTTCGCCCATATGCCTCAAATTCCCATTCCTCAAGCGCTTCATACTGAGTAGGTCTAGGTTCTAGAGAATTAATTCGTTCTCTCAGATTCTGTAGAATCCTTACATTAAATGTAGCATGCTCCGGAAAAGCTAAAACACCATCATCTTCCGTGTATTTTACCCAATTCTCTAACCAAGTACACATATGGTAACCACATTCCAACATCATAAAAGAAGCAGCTGTTCCTGGAGGTGGAATAAGAATTCCCTCTCTCGTAACTATTGGTTTGTCCTTTTTAAAGAATCTTTTTATCTTATTAACCAACTTCATTTTTCCCAAAACTTCTCGCTAAAATACAATTCAATAAACAAACAACAAACTCTTCGTACTTCCGCTTATTCTATTTGCTAACAGCCGTCCAATACCAGCGCGACTCACACCAACAAACCAATCAGAACACTCCTACGTAATCAGTACCTTGACCAATACTAGAGCGGCTCACATTAATCGACCAATCACAGCACTTTGAACGTCAGCGGCCTGACCAATGCCAGCGCGGCTTTTCGTGATGTCAGTATAACTCCTTTCTACTGACCCTCCCTTTACAAAATAATACGGCAATGTTTTTCTATACTTTTCTCAATAAAACTTGTTAGGAAACAAACATAAAACATTGCTACTTTGTCTGTTCCACTAAATAAAGAGATAGTTTTCACTTCAAAAAGAAATATTCTCTTACTTCGAGTAAAACAACGACCAGCGCTATTCTACGCCCAAACAAGCTACAGGAGGACTTGGTACTCCTCTAGGGATACTAGCCAAAGTTTCGGAAGAGGACTTTCACGTGGAAAGAGGTCTTGGCACTCCTTTGGGGATGTAAGGCCAGAGTTTCGGAAGTGGACCTTCGCTATTTCACACAAAATCTACTCTCAAACGAAATTGTCCCTAATATTACACCAACAGCCTCTCGCCATTGAGTATTACGACAACAGACAAAGTACTTCTGCAGTGTGATATCTTATCCACACTATTCTTCTGCCTCTTCAGGCTAATACATTATCATCCCAGGATCTTAGGTAACTCCGTACCCGTACTTCAAGACAACATAGAACAAAACACTAATTTTTCATGTTAAGGAAGCAAGTAATCAATAATCAATAATTATTGCCAAACTAATCAATATTAACCCATCCTCTGCTACCAAAAACTGATCCAGCGCCAGTCAGGGATCGATACTCGATAATACACAATCACTGGGCCATACTCATACAGCCAACATAAATCCCTGATAGCACTGTTTCGAGTTTAATCATTAAATCAGTTGTTCACAAACTACAGGCTCATTCCAACACACTAGATACATAATTGAACCTGTAATCAAACTCTCTTTCCTCTGGTCGATGGACCATTAGTTGAAGAGTTGATGGTAACAATTAGTAACTAACTATTGATCTATTCTACTGAATAAACCACAAACTCAGTATAAGGTTAATAATATTTATCGCAAATAATGTGAAGGTAAATGCTCATCATGTACAGTTTTACAAGGCAAACAAAGAATAAATCACAGAGAGCGAACATTTTTCAAAGCAAAAAGATATCAAACTCAAATCACAATGATTAGAATGCAATGAAGGAGTGGATAGATGAAGAGACATAAGTTTCAGAAACAAATATACTTTTGCAAATATTTATGCAAAATACAGGTTTTAGCCATACTAACCTAAATGTCTTAGTGGAAAATCTACCCCCTGGCCATGAGAATAGATGGGGGTTCCCCGGGAAAGATTCAGGGAACAAAGAGTAGGACAGGAACAGGAAACAGGTAGGCCTCTATCTGCATACAGCAAACCGACGGACAGCGACGATCTCCCCTCTCTAGCTTCTTCAAAGAGGCACGCCCAAGAGTTCTAGAGCTGTTCAGCTAACCCGCCTTCCGCTCCAATAACACCTCCCAGACACCCCAATTATACTCTAAAAACTACATGTCCATCACACCATTATAGCAACATTTTCAGAATCTTAGTCTCTCATTGGTCAATTTAGGGGGTGTTCTATCACACCACCATAGTCACGTCCATGGTTTCACAGCATTCATTGTTCAACAATACGTAATCCACGCTTCACAAATACAGCTTCCTTCCATTTGCAACATGTTTCGAAACTCTACATTTTTATTGTCCGCCTCTACAGCTTCCGAGGAAGAAGTTTGTACATTTGCTCATTATCTCACGGCCATCCTTCCTTTACTTGGCAGACAAACAATGGATCATGAAGGTCATTGACATTGCCTTCTTCATTTCTCTCTCAGAGCTCGATTTTCAGCTTTCATTTGATTTTTCTCATATTAACCCTTGATTCGTCATGCAAACGATGTAAGCCCATGCAAGCTTCACTGCGATGAATAAAACACGGACATCATTAATTTCATGAAATATAATTCTCACTGTTTACCACCCACCATTTGCACTAACCCACGTTATTCGTCTAATAAAGCATTAACGCACAGAAAGCAGCATTATTATTATTTTAAATTTCAAACAGAACATGAATGCGGCCTAGGTCTTCATGCATTAGTCCACGCATTAATGCACGCATGCGCACAAGCATTTCCCCGTGTTTTTTTGTGTTTTTGCATGTTAGTTTCACTGTACACGATTAGTAAATGTTACCGAGGAATTAATCCGAGCAGGTTTTACTTTCTCAAATCCCTGCTCCATCATAACCAGGAACCTTATTATTGTTTTGTATCGATATATTGCTCACAGAAGTACAAGGTCTCCTTGACGGTGGAGTCAAGCATGATTAATTGCTATGGTATGAACAATCGTTAGCAAAACGAAAAACTACTAAGTTCTTTTATGTATGGTAATCTCTTAAGGATATGGATACTAGTCTGACGAGAGACAATATTCTTTAGGAGCCAAGACACTATGGTTTGATGAACCCCCAAAAAGTCTGATTCAAAGATCATTTTATTTTTTTATTTTTAGTCTCAGATGGGTAATGAAGGCTTGGGAATTAGATTTGATAGTCTTTAATTTGCAAGAAGAATGCCCTACGATTGTTTGAGGTAAAGGAATTTGCAAGTAGTAAGAATTTATGTGTAGCAGGTTTTCATGTGATAACCCCTCTTTATTCTTCTTTTCAGGTTTCTTCCATTTCCTGGCAGTTTCTTTCCTAATCCCTTTTCCCCTGCTTGATCACCCAAAAGCTCCAAACCTGTTGGTTACCGGAATTGGGGATATCAAGAGGTGGACCATTTTGTTCATCACTTGGATACTGAGGAGTTCTCTTACACGCTGGCTCGTGGAAGCCTTGCCAATTATGCATTCATAATTAGCAAATAGTCACAAAAGATGCAAATTCCATGTGAAAAATACCATCATACAGGTGGTAACTAGGTGGAACTAAGGTGGGGACCTCAAATTACAAACTTTTAAAATTGCTACACTCTATGCTCTGGTGAGGCAAATGTGCATTCCGACTGAACAAAAAAGAAGGGTTTTTAGGATATCTGTTACTTTATTTGAGCAAACAGAGGAGGAGGTATGTTAATATAGTTTGAACAGTCAGTCATTATGGATGATATTGATGAACTTAATCCAAATTTTAGGAAGGCAAACACAGCATACCGAGGCCATACCCCCATACATACACATAGTAATGAGAAAGGGCCTACCACTTGAACCTGGGGATGACAGTTCTGATGAAGATGAAGATCCAATTCCTTTCCCACATAACCAGGACAAGAGGCAACTATGGCAGCAGAGGGCAGGACATGCCGAACAGACATTACAAGTAATTATTTTTAGGGTAAGCATTAAAGAAGGAATACTCAGAATATTGAAGCTGATAATTCTACTTTATCATAGTAACACAAAACTGAGGGGCATATTAGCAAGACCCACGTTAAAATTATCGCTGTTTTAGCGGCAGGAATATGCGTTATAGAATTCCAATAGAAGCCCAGGTTAGATGTCCTGCACATCTAACCTGGGCTTCTATTGGAATTCCATAACGCATATTAGCAAGCCCATTATCGCCGTTTTAGCGGCAGTTTCCTGCCGCTAAAACGGCAATAATTTTAACATGGGTCTTGCTAATATGCCCCTGTATTTCCACAGGGAATTTCCCAAATTAATTTTTTTTTAATAATATTAAACTTGCAAAACAATAATACAAGTTAATTTGCCCAAAAAAAGGTAAAAAGAAAATCATAATAAATGTTTTTTTCTTTCCTTTGCCAGTGGTCTGATGTGTTTGCCTTAGGTCGCTATCACTACTTCTGCCCCTTCTTGGCCTTGCAACAGTAGCCTCTGCCACTGCTGTGCTGGGCATACTGGACACATCCTCACTTTCACCCGGTGAGTTTGAACATTGCTTACGCTTGTGGTTTGTAAGTCCTCCAGGACATTTTAATATGATAGAAACTACTTTAAAAATCCAATTTGTTTTTCAACATCAGCTTGCACTTTGGATGTGAGTCAGCACAGAATATGTGTTGCATTTGAAAGCCAATCCACAGATCTAGACATAGCATGCTGTTGCTGTCTAGAATGGCACATTTCTTGTCTGGGACGAACAATCCTCTCATTTAACGACTGAGTAAAAGGGCCTACTGCCTGGGACATTTCATTTATGCTTTGAGCTACTGCTGCACATCCTTCATACATAGGGGTCGATTCCGATTCGGGCCGGAAATTTCTCCGACCGAGCCGGACCCGGAGAGATTTCCGACCGAATCGGACCCGTGCAGTCCGACCGAACGAGTACGATGCGTCCGTATGTTATCGGACTCGAGTCGGTCGGACTCCCATTGATGTCAATGGGAGCCGGTCGTACAACGCGTACGCGGGCTCCCATTGACTCAATGGGTGCGAGTCGGACAAGGGCGCCCCCTACAGCGGGTACGCGGCAAAGCGACTCGCGCCGTACACGCACAGGTAGGGGGGACCCATGGGTCCCCCCTGTGTGCGACTCGCGCGGCTACGCGTACAGGGGGTCCGACACAGACCCCCAAAGTACGGCTCCGACAGCTCTTACGAGCCGGAGTGCGCGGCTCGGTCGGACTGCTCGCGGCGCGCATCGTACTTACCCGGCCGGGAAACGTCTCCATTGCGCGGTGCGAGTCGAGTCCGAGCGAGTCGGTCGGAGCGGTTCGAGCCGGGAGCGAGTCGGTCGGAGCGGTCGGGACGCCCGGACGAGTCGGTCGGCGATTTCGCATCGTACTCGCTCGGCCGGACCCGCGTACGGTTCGGTCGGGAAACAGGGCTCCGAATCGGATCCGGTAAAGCCGAATCCGATTCGGAGCCCTACCGGCCGAGATCGGAATCGACCCCATAGTGTCTTTTAAGCCACCAACCTTGCAACTAATTTGATGTAGGGTCTTATGTTGTTGTTTTTCCTGCATCCTTAGAATCTTTGTTTCAACTCTTTGAAAACCAGCAGGAGAAGGTGTACCAAGTACCACTTAAGTTGATCCTAGGCTAAACTGATTGATTCCTACACTTCTACATGTAGCTAGTGCACGAGGTGGTGAAATTACTACATTCTGGCTTTCCTGTTGTATTTCTGCTGGCTCCTCTTCATTGACAATTCCACTTTTCCTGCTTGTATCATCTGAGAGGCTTGCATTAGCAGTGGAGCTAGCTTCTTGCCCTGTAGTTGGTGAGTTGGGGGTCCTATGATGCATCCCCACTAGTAGGATCTATAAGGAGTAAGGGGGGATATCTCATTGCAATACGTACGGACATAAGATTTAATTACACATTAACAATGCTTACCATGTTTTTGTGATGACTACTCAATAATTTGTGATGTGAAAAATGTAAATGCTCATTCATAATCAGTAATCTTTCATAAAGCATTGCTAAACTTATAAAGAATTGTAAAGTCTTCCTAAAAGCCAAATATAAAATGTGTGAAATAGCTTGCTTCAAGAGCAAATATTCTATTTAATATTCTTGACTACATAGACCACAATGCATCCCAATACCCTACATAAAATGTACACGGTATTAAAAAAAGTAATTTCACACATTGAATATAACATGTGTATGAGTCAATAAATTGCATGTCTGTATGATGTCATGCATAAATTATAGGTGTATTATTTTTTTTACAAACATACAGCACATATGATTTGAAACTTATCGTCATTACTTGGGTCAGTGTTACTGACAGCTATGACTGCCTCTGGCTAGAGAGTAGATTCAATCAGTTACTGACACCTATGACTGCCTCTGGCTGGAGAGTAGATTCAATCAGTTGCTCCTTGAGTGTTAGAGGAGGTTCAGTACTTTGTCCTCCTGCAGTATGTGCAGCATCTTGTCTTCTTGCCACAAGTTTTTCCTTTTTGCTCAACCGTAGGTCATGCCACTTTTTCAGATTTCTTTCACACTCCTGTTTGTCACACAACTGCATTTATCCTCTGCTGGTTATGTGCCTAGATCTGTCATTTGTTAGCCTCAGAAACAGTTACTGATGACTTGCCAAAAAGTTTATCATTTTCACTAACACATTCTTCTGTCAAAATCTCAAGTTCTTAATCACTAAATTTCCCTTACACTTCCTACTTATTTCATCCAGGGAATTTTGGCTAGCCATGATGCAGGTTGTGGGTGGCTGGCAATCGATTCTTCCTTCTACCGCTGACAATGCTTTTCCCATGTGGCCTAATGCACTTCTCCAGGGTCTTTTTTAGATTCTGTGATGTCACATATGTAAGGCGGGAAACATCCTTGTTTAGGCAGTAGTTGTTCAATCATACATCCATGTGAGGCACAGCAACATACGCTATTTGCAAATTATACTGATTCCTAAATTCTGATTTGGTATTCTTAAATACCAGTTCCCAAGAAATCATTATTTAAGACACTGGTCTCATAGTACATAAGATTTAGCAATTTCTAAATAGCGATCCGGTATTACTCGCTATTTAGAAATCAGGAAATGTTATTTTGATGTTTCAGGCCCCTAGAGAGATGAAGTAGAGAAAGGTGATTTAGAAAGAGATGGAGAGGTAAATAGAGAGGCAAACTAGAAAGAACAAGTGTATTTTTAGGGTGATAGACAGAGAACGATAGCGAAAGGTAAAGATGGTGAACAATATAGGGAGAGAGAGATGATGTAGCAAAAGATAGAAGAGTTAGAAAAAAGATATGTAGAAAGGAGAGAGTGGTGAGGAAAGTTAGGTAGAAAGACACAGTCAAAGGTAGGGGCAGGCAGACAGAAAGGAAGAAAGGAAGAAAGGTGAAGATACAGAAAGTGGGAGAGGAAAGCAAGAATCTTTCTGACGTTCTGATCACTTTCCCAGAGATTCCCATGGGTCCTGGTTCATATTCCACTTTGCCAATGGCTGACAATGTCTCTGGACGTAGATGCTTGGTTCTGGACATGTTCACCAGTGGCTAGGCTTGAAAGTTGGACTATGGAGGTTTCTGAGAACTGTGTTTCTGAGGCATTCCGCATCCAGAGTGATGTGCGCCACCCATGATGATGAAACCAGAAGCAATCCAAAAAAGCTAGCACAAAATTCCATGAAGTAAAACGTACCTGAGGGAACAGTACCAATGAATCTGGTTGCCTAATTACAAGTTCTCTGTGATGTTTTATCTGCTGTTGTGATTCCTTTTGTTGTTCGGCTCTGGGGTATGCACCTGCTCTGGAGTCCACAACTAACTGCATTTAATGCTGTCAATTCTTTAAAAGAACTCTCTTCTCAGCCTGAACGAGTTCATCTGATTTGTTTGATAATAAGTTGTAAGCTGTAGGGACATTTACTAGTAGTTAGTGTCTTTTGTGTTTTTGTTTAAAATCAAACTCTGAACTGAATTCTAATTTCCCTTTGGAGCAATATAGAAATTAAACTTATCCCATGGAGAAGATTCTGAACTATAGTCTGGCTCTTGTGATCTGATCCATGTCGTAAATGAACTACTTTCCCTGGTGATTTTCCAATCCAGTTTTTTTCATCTGTGGAGGCACTTCTTTTACATATTTCACCTTGTCCGTCTATTAGGAGCCCCATATATTTTGTTTTTATTTAGTTGGTCATTGATGCGTTAAGCTATGTGATTTGGTATCTATTTGCAATAGCTTATGCATTTGCTTTCATTGCTGTGCAACAATGTAGAAGACATTTATTGTACATTTTTATAGTATGCTTTTAGTTAATATATTCTTATATTCATTAGGCCTGCGTGGTGAACTCCGCTCCGTTCGCGGAGTTTGCGGAGTTTTCTGCACATCGCGCTCCGCGGAGCTCGCGGAGTGCGGAAAACTCCGCTCTCTGTAGTTCAGCAAAGTTTTTCCGCGCTCGCCAACAGTAAGTTGGCAATCGAGAGCTGCTTCTTGGGTAGAATTTCTACCCAAGCGGTCGGAAAATCCGTGGGAATGGCAGTTTGCACTGCACTCCGCCACTTGCGGAACTCTGCAGAGTTTTTTTGTCACTTCGCGGAGTAGCGGAACTCCGCGAACTACGCCCAGGCCTATATTAATTTGAATATCTGATGATTAGGAAAATGCATACCAGCTTTAGGCTTTAACATGAGAGTGGAAGATAATTCCCACCTTTATTGTCTCAACTGACATCTTAATCACAAGGTTTATTTTTCTCAGAATAAATCTTTTTGATGGCATAAATCAGCTTTTCACATCCCACTCCATGAGAGAGATCGGGACTTCATAGACATTCCAAATAGCAGAGCAGCATGGCTCTGAGCAGTTTCACACCATGGCCAACATATCATAAACAATCCTTGTGCAGAGACATGCTTCAATCTCATCTTGAAGATAAATCTCGGATTAGAAAATAGATTAGGCTCAGATTTGAATATGTGTCTACAGTTAAATACTGAATCTTCATTACAACAAAACCTTTGACCCTAAAGATTATGCATGCAGGAATCCTTAAAAATGCATTGTATAATATATTGTCTGCTTTCACAATATTTATATTCTGTGCTTTCACGTTCCCTACAATATTGACTTCTGTAGTTATACTCTTTCATTTATTCTGCACTAAAATTGACCTGAGATAAACCCTCTAAAAATAACCCCTAAGATCAACTTTGACCTTTAATACATTTTTTAAAATAACCCCATGGCCATGATTTGCAATACTTTAAAGAATTTAAAGAATTTTTCGAAGGTCTAATTCATTGAGTACTGTGAAAAGGTCATAGATTTGTAGGATTACGCCTATGTTTGGAGGACATTTACAATTGATATAGGATTCACAAAGTATGTGAGACATGTTCAAGGAAATCTACAATAGGCATTGAATATTTTATAGTCCAGCATGTAACATTTACCCATGGGGAATTTTCACAAGGTGAACATTTCTACAAGCGGACTTGAGAGGCAAATGTGCATTTGTACATTTATACATTTATCTTGTCTTTTCTCAACAGGGAATATATTTTTGCTTAAGGAAACCCCCTACCCTATGGCTTCTTTAAAAATTAGTTAATCGTTACCCATTATTACCATTGAATTTCACTTTTGCTTACCATTCTGAGAAGCAAATTTGCCGCTATTTCCAGGGTAGGAAACTACCTGCAAGGGGTATGTGAATACCCACAAACCTATACATTTGTGGGTGTCCACCTTCACTTGAAGGCAGATACACTGAGGAATGCCCACAAGCCCACATTGACCATTAATGTAGGGTTACAGAAGTTCCAGCAAATCAACAGAATATCTGCATTCAAAAATAAATCAACCGAATTTCTGCATTCACAAACGCACTTTCCAAAGATTAAATCATCCAACAATCATGATTCTTTTGAAATGTATTATAAATATTAGAGTTCTTCAGCGCTATTAAAAGGATTAATGTTGTGGTCTCTAGAATTTGAGGCATAGGGGCTTATTTACAAGCCCCTTGCGCCACCCATATATCACTTTTCCCCATATTAAATGTGAGGCCCCATAGTATTAAATTAATTTGATATTACTGCCGATGTAGGTGTAATCCTTTTATTTCAGTGTTAGCGTAGACAGGCGTCTCGTGGGTTATTAGTGTGTTTTTCTGGAAGTAAACTATTGGCATTTACTAATTACGTACAGTTTGGACAAATCTAACCAATACATGCTTTATACATATTAGTAAGCATTAACCAACATCAACGTGTCTGCATTTGGAAGCACAAAATTAACACCCATATATGGCATCTTACAGTAAAAAAAGCAATTAGATTTGTAAAAAATACGAAATAAGACCACGAGAATGTTACAGCAGAATACATTTGAAGATAATAACAAAAAAGTACTAATCTGACAAGAAAGTTACAACAGTTACACGAAGAGTATGCATTCTGGTTCACTGTATACTGTAACTGAAATACATGTGAAATAGCAAACCAAGTGTACACTTAGACAGAGGTCGGAGGAGGAGGAGGGGTTCTTTTTTTTTTTTACTGTAAATCTGTTCCTATAATTATGAAAAAGAAAAAGCGTTTCCAAACTGAGACCAGAAGATCATGTCTTTACAGACAGCCTGCTCCCGCTGCAGTCACTTCAGGGGGGTGATGCTGCAAAGTATTCTTATCCTGCGGCCCCAGCACCTGGGAGCTTGTATTGCGCTGGAAATAAGAATACCAACTAGCCTTTTTGTTCCAGAGGAGTGTAAACATTTGACCATTAGCATTTTGAAGACGGAGAGCTCGGCTATTTCTCTGAATCATCTTTGATTGCCTCTAAGAATATTGGGGCATATTATCAAGAACGGCGTTAAAATTATCGCCGCTTTAGCGGCAGAAAACTGCCGCTAAAGCGGCGATAATGGGCTTGATAATATGCCCTTGAGAATTCCAATAGAAGCCCATGTTGACACCAGAACATGGACTTCTATTGGAATTCTCAAGGGCATATTATCAAGCCCATTATCGCCAGTTTTCTGCCGCTAAAGCGGCGATAATTTTAACGCCGTTTCTTGATAATATGCCCCGTAGTCTTTCATTTCAAAAACTCTTACTGCATTTCACATGCCCAATTTAAGGCAGAAGGCCTCATGTCAGTGTTTGTGTTTTTTACTTTATAGCTATCTGACGGTGAATGCTCGTGGCTCTGTCAATCCGCACTGCTCATGCTGACCCAGCCCCCGTTGTGTTCAGATATCCCCCTGCAACCCCACCTCCAGACCCAGGCACTTCTTTGCACTTAGACCAATGTAGATTGATTTGCAGGGTCGTTTGGTCAGTAAGAGTTGGGAGGGGAGAGGTGAGTTTCAGATTTTCCCAATAATCACGCTGGCATATAATGTACTAATACATTAGAGGACAAGCAGGGGACATGAGAGGGACCTAAGGGGCAGTGGATAGGTAGAGGAATGCAGATTGGTAGTAGTACTAAATTAGAGAAAACACAATATTTATTAAATGCGGCTGCACGCAGCGCACGCAGTGTGCCCTCTTAAGAGGGCGGCCACCTTAGTGCCGCATTCCGAACATCCCCACGCTCCACTCACTGGGACCCTCTATAGGAGTCCCCCACGTCCGGCGCCTTAGCCGGGTTGTTTCCGGCGCACAAGGAGCGGGGGGTCAGGTATTTATACCTGCCGCACCCACTGGCCGTCCTCTTGGTTCCCTCGCTAGACACACAGTCACCCTACCTACTGCATGCCCAGCATGCCGGCAGGAATGCGGGGCAATGTACTGTACGTGTTAATATGTTAATTTGTGTTGCAGGCGGGGTTACAGAGAGATCTGGAGGCTGATTGGTACATAGGGGTAACCTCTTCAGGAGCACAATAGGGGTGCCTTGCAACGCTCTGCCCCTAAAAAGGTGTGAGTAAAGTCAAGGACTGGTGGTCCACGGTATTTAAGGGGGATAATCTCCACATAAATGGTAGCACTGATTGGGTTGGCCACAGTGCAGTTTGGCTCATCAGGCAGGCAGGGCAGCTTAGGTCAGTCACCGCTGCCTACCCTTGGATCACCCGAAAGTTAACCCAGCACGTTGGCAATACTTCATGTATGAAATAAGTCTGCAGCAAAACTGTTTCCAAGAAAAGTTTGTGTGGCGTGATTATTTCTTGCAGTGTGTACTAAGTACCTTACTATGCTTTGGGGGAGGTTTGCCGATATATGCACTAATAACCAACATATTTGAGTCCTTTCAAAACAAGGAGAGAGAGAGTTTTTACTGTGCATTTTTGTCTGTGTGAATGAACCCTCTATCAGGCAACATCAGCTACATCAGTTCTGCTTGCTTGCTCTTCACAAGCTTTTCTTGCAGTCTGCCAAAGCGACAGAAAGCAACAGAAGGACGGCAGCGCACACCCGGAAGGCACCAAAGTCAGCAAAATGGGGTGCTTGCATCATCTGGATGCTCAGACTGTAGTAGCACCATAGCTGGCATGGGAAGCATGCAGGAAGCTAGGATGCATCTCACGTGCTTAGCTTATGAGTGCGGCGCGTGCACTCTCACATGAGGCTGCTTCTGCTATTCAGACATATATACATACGTCTTACGCACTTAAGCACAATATGTGGTTTTACCATAGTACTGCTTCAACTTCTGGTAATATACTGCAGGTGTTCTCAAAGGTACTGTGGAACAGAAAACTGTGACCTAATTCGATTCCAAGACATTTCTTCTTCTCTACATCATGTACTCTTTGTTCATAACAATGATCGTGATTTGTAGACCTAAGGAAGACACCAGCCTTGGGCTCACCCGTTATACCTGTAAACTTTCAGCGAAGTGGGGGGCTGTTCGATAAGGTTAAATGTAAATGTCGAGTATTTGTAAGCGCACAGCTACCTCCGGAGAGGTGTCCCGTGCTGGGGGCCGTCGGGAAGATTAAGCGAGCTATTGCCCAGAGTCACATGGTGCTAGGCTGATCTGCCGCCGGCGATCGAACCGTGAGCCCCTGGATCCGGAGTCAATCGGCCTGGTAACTGCGCAACACCTCTTCCCCGGACGTGCAGATGGAGAACAAAGGTGGAACAAATCATCCATCAAATGCACTAATTCAATGCTGCAGTAACAGCGATGGACATCAACAGAGTAGTGACAGAGAGTGGCACAAACAGCAAAACTCCAGCTGCATTCAGCTGTACTCAACAAACGCAAGAAAACACCCAAAGCCCAACTAACACAGGCAGCACCTACCACTCGTCTTGGTAATCTGCTCAGGGCTGGTTTTTCAGCACTAAAGTGGTACCAAGCTTTAGCCAGTAATGGGACATTTGCCCTGCAAAAACACCGAATATGTGCTAATAAAGATGACACCCACTGTAGTATAACTTTACAAAGAAGTCAAAGGGAGGTGGGGCTTTATAACGAAATGCTACGTAAATATGTTCCATGCATAAAAAGGTTTCAAAATAAAATCTTGGATAACCAGTACAAAAGGCGGGAACGTAAGATTAAAGACAGAAGAGAAGAGGAACCGTCATCTTTCTTCCTATTTTGCAAGTGAACCGATTATCTTTGTGGGACGTAGGAGACTGGTTGGCGCCAAAGAAGTGTAAGGTGGGGCGTGGGATTTGCATATAATTGCTCAATTCACGTGCAGTACAGGATGTGTTAATTTTAGACTTGGCATTTTTTAACAATGGCCATACGTATCTCTTCATTCAGAAAACAATAAAAAAAACACAATGCAGGAAATTGTTGAGGTGTTGCTTATAAAATAAGCACCAATGATTTCCTTTTAGAAACATAGTCATTTTTAGGTGTTTGCCTTTTGATTTTTATGTGAAGCATTGGTCAGGACCTTTTGATTTTCATTCATTTATACATCTATAATAGGCTTATAGGGGCTTACAGCCAGCCCTCTTCATTCATTGGTCTGTTGGTGTGCCATTCACGTTTTCTTCTGCCCACTACAGCATGGGACAATGGGTCATCCCACCTCAGCCATTGGCTAACTTCACTGTGAGTGACAGCTTTCTTCCCTTTCACAACAAGCGCATTAGCACACAAAGTAATTCCCTTCAGTAATTTCCTCATTAATCCACTTATGGCAATCTATTCTTTTTGAGATCAAATGTATATTTTCACTTTTTTGTGTGTTTTTGCTTAATAGTAGCGTGGGTCCAGCATCTCAAACAACAGTCATTTCATAAAGGCCATGGAAAATACGCACCAAGATAGCCAAAAGGCTGGGATCCTAGTTGGTGTGCCAGTGCTTGTTTAAAATTGAAGGTGCTATTTAAAGGTAGGCAGTTATTGTTTTTCAATGTCAGAGCTGCAGTACATACTTTGCAAACATCATAGTACGTATGTGGCTGTATATTCGTGAATCTACAAAAAACAGGCAATTCAAAATGTTTGAAAGTGACACAGAGGTTACTAATTGAAATGTAACAAATAAGCAAAACTCAGGTATAATTGATACTCTTGTTCTTATATCCTTCCATCAATGCTTGGAGGTGGCATACTTTGTGGTAGCATAATGGGTGAACCAGGAAGAACAGGTGGCAACATGCCAGCCGCTCTTCCCTCAGTAAACATACTAAGCATGTTGGATGATTTTAAAGAATGTAATGGGGCATACCTCATTCTTGACAAGAAGGAAGAGATCAGACAATCCAGCTGAAGCAAGTGAGATAGTGCATGGCTTCTAGGTTTTGCAAGCTCCACATCTCATTTGTTTCTCTCACTGCTTGAACAAGAAATGACTGCCAGGCTTCTGGAAATTATTGTTTTGTTTTGTCATGGTTCTTGCAAAACTTTATTGTTTGGGAATATGCCGGACTCTCACTGTTCTATAAAAGAAAATACATTTGCTACAGGCAAAACATGTTTTTTTGGTCTCAAAAAACCACACATTAACAAAGGTCTCCCTAGCACTGAAGGGAACTACTTTGTATATGAATGTGTTCCATGGGAAAGGGCAACATGTAGTAACTCATAGTGAAGTCAGCCAATGGGTCACGTGGGCTGATAGAAGGCCCCCTTAATGCATGCTGGAATGGGTGGATATAAAATGTGAATGACACCACCCACAGACTAATGGTGTAAGTCTGACTGAAACCCTTACACAGATCTGTTATACACGTAATTCTAGTAAAACCAAAAGGTCCTGGCTAACAGACCTAAAAGAGACAATCAGTCTGGCTTTGGGTGCAAGCCTCTTGCCTTTGAGAAAAAAGAAAGAAAGAATGATGGAAAACAAGAAAGAAGGAAAGAAAGAAAGAAAGTAGACAAGCAAAAAGACAGACAAGAAAGAAGGAAAGAAAAAAGGTAAGAATGAAGGATAGAGAAAGAAGGAAGGAAAGAAAGAAAGAAAGAAAGAAGGTAAGAGAGAGATAAGAAAAAAGAGAAGGAAAGAATGGGAAGAAAAGAAAGAATGAGAAGGGAAGAAAGAACAAAAAAGAAAGAAAGAGAGAAGGAAGGAAAAAGGAGAGAGAAGGAACAAGCGATGGAAATGGAGAAGGAAAGAAAGAAGGCAAGAAAGAGAGAGAGTGAAAGAAAGAAGAAGAGAAGAAAGAATGAAAGAGAAGGAAAGAAATAGAAAAGAAAAGAAGGAGAGAAGGAGAAAACAAAAGAAAGAGCAGAGAAAGAAAGGAAGAGAGAAAGAAAGAGAAGGAAGAAAAGAAAGAAGGAATGTAAGAAGGCAATAGAAAGAACGAAGGAAAGAGAAAGAAAGAATGAGAGTAGGAAAGATGGAAATAAAGAAGGAAACAAAAAATGAAAGAAAGAAAAAAGAGGCAAAAAAGAAAAAAGAATGAAAGAAGGCAAGACAGAAAGCAGGGAAGAGAAAGCGAAAAGGAAAGAGAAAGAAGGAAAGAAGAAAAGAAAAAAGTAAAGAAATTAGAAAAGAAAGAAAGAAGGAGAGAAAGACAAAAAGTAAAAAGAGGATAACTTAATATAGAACAGTTTCAAATTGACACAATCTGGTATGCTGAAAAATAGCAGCAGTCAGGAAAACCATTCACTGTAAAAGGAATTTACAACAGCATTGCTAGGAGATGGGATATGATAAAGATGAAATGTGCATCAGAAGCATCCTATTATCACATCAGACTCCGAACGCAAATTCCACACTAAAGTAATTATAAAGTAACAACAAACACAGCATAGGCTGATCCACTGCCCCATGCTATATGCTGCAGTTGGGCAGAATCAAAATGTGATTGACACAAAAAAGACCAATGAATGAAGAGAGGTGTCTGAAAGCCCAAATATGTAAGTATATTACACAAATTTTAGTAAAATCAAAAGATCTTGGCTAAAGCCAGACCTAAAAAGTGTGCCTGTTATCATTCATCAAGCACTATATTGGTACACCTGCCCCATCAGATATAAAAGTGCTTACTCTAACCAACATAACTTCATTATCGCCTGCTGCTGTGCAGTACGGGTTGCCTTTTCTAATATGTCCCATGAGCACAACTGGGCAAGAGGAACTAACTCCAGCACTTTGTGTCCTACAAAACCATTCTATCCAAGTTTTGTCATACAAGTTCTTTACTTCCCCATTGTGTTTAGACGGAAACTGCAGTCTTTGTATCTTTATTGGAATAGGATCTTAGTTATGGCCTGTGCACTAAACCTAAGGTGAAACTGAAAAAAACCTAGGTAAAATACAACCAGTTTTCTCTTCCTATTTATACCTTGTTCCTGGATTTTTTACGTTTACTTCCAGAGTCATCACGAGACATACATTGGAACTGGGATTTGATGACAAGTTCTAGCTTTGCAACAGGTCATAGTGCTTTGTAGTTTTGGAGTCCCTTTCCTGTTGTTTTTTATGATGGTGATCTCCACTGTATAGTAATCATCTTATGGTGTGCTTGTTAGAAAATGGTAACAAGCATAAGTAAAGTCATTTAGATATATATTTCGTTGAAATACAAAATTAAAGTCATACCTATTGGCTTAGTCAGCGCTTCATGGTAATGCTAGTGGTAGGGTGGTATTATTGGTATGCTATTGGTGATTGTGGTATTGTCAAAGACAGTGGTGAAATGGATGATATTGGTAGCTGTGGTGTGGTATTAATGGTGTTATGGTAGTGTATAGGTAGTTCTTGTATTTTGGGTTTGGTAGTGGTATTGGTGGTGGTATTACTAGTATTGCTAGTGGTGTTATTAGTGACAGTGGTGGTACTGATAGTAGCGGCACTCATGGTTGTATTTGTGATGGTAGCAGTATTGGTGCTAATAAACACAATGGTGATTTTGGTGATACTATTGGTGGTATTGGTGGTGTTGATGTTGACATTGGTATTGGTGGTAGCGTGGTAGTATGGATATTGGTATTGGTAGGGTATTGCTGATGGTGTGATAATGGTGCTGGTGTGATATTTGTGATTTTGGAGTTGGGGGCTAAAGGGCGTGGTGAAAATTTAATGATGGTGTGTATTGGTGGCATGGGTGTGTCATGTAGTTCCTACAAATCTATATAGGATCTGGCGTTTAGACAACATAAACTAAGGGATTGGTGTCCAGACTGATTCCAGACACCCCCAAAGGATATGTTGACCAGCTAGCTCACAATGCCACTATAAGCCCCTCTTACCAAGGAGCGAATAGTTTCTGACAACTATCAAACAATGTCAACCGTGATTGTGGAAACAGTACAGTACTTTTCACTCAGTTACTCGTGCTCACTTGGTCTCATAGAGATACACAGAGTAAATGATGGGGACGTTTTCAAAAAGTATTTATTGAACCAGCGTCATTCTAGTATAAAACGTGTGCGCCAACAACTATGAGACAGAAACAGATATATACGGTTATAAGCACCAGTAGAGTAAAAAAAGGTAGAATTCTACCATAGTGCTAGAACAATAAATATATGCAGGCATATGGATACATGACAGTAATAATGCGTACTCCTACGATGCCAACCCTAACTAGATGTACCTAGGTGTACCTAGCATGTATGTAGGTGTAAAGCCAAGAATCCCCTTAGGATAAAGCCACCCCTTTACATGATGTGGGAGAGCGAAGGACCCCGTCTTGGTCTCTAGAAGGACACCCTGCGAGGGATGTCAGACCACTGCGTGCTGGAGTGTCTGCGTGCAGGAACCTCACCGTCTCACGTCCGCGAAGGCTTTTTCTCCTCTGGTTTGCCCAGCAAAGATTTAGTGCTTATATACCCGAAAGGTACCCTCAGGAGTTCTACCTAGAAGTGTACTATGGGCATGTTGGGCAAGGATGACCCTTATACAGAGTTAATTATGCAGAAGATGGTAATCCTGCTGTGATACTGAGAATCCTCATGCATAATACATAAGGCTAGTTTTCGGAGAAAACCACACAACAGTCATGTAGCACCTAACTAGGTAAAAGGTCAGCGTCAGACCCGTTATGCATAACAATGGTAGGACAGATGTAGGTAAAAGGTTGTGTAACTACCTAGGCCTATATTGGGGTACATTGGAATTCATAACACCCACTCCTCATCCGACTGGATGACATACTAATAAATGCTAAAATATGCCTATTTTGGTTTTTTAAACATAAAAATATTGCTAAAATATGAGTAGAAAAACATCGAAAAACACGGTATATGTTAAAATGGTAAATGATGAAGCCGTAATACAGCTCTATGAGTCCTCTAGAAAGTCAATATAATGAGAGACCGACTGAGCATGCCGAAAGCCATAGTGCTCAGTGAGAGCAGGAGAGGGAAAATAAAACAAAAAGGATGTTTTCGAATTCCAGTTTAAGTTGTTTCTGGAAAAAAGGCCAAATTGTTCCCAGCACATGGAAAAGCCAAATGTGTATGTGTCCTGTGCGGGATACGCAACATAACTGTTGCCTGTCTTCGCAAACGACGGTCCCTGTAGCACCTCTTGGATCCGGTCAATGGAGCAAAGGTGAGCTTCTCCCAATCCCACAGGCGTTGCTGAGGAAGCACTTGATGCCTGTAAGCCTGGTACAGAGCCGGTGTCTATTCCAACAGGAGCTGAAGTATCCTGTGGTGGCTCTAAGAATGCCTTCATCAGGATTTGAATACGCTGAGGACACTGCATGAGCCTTTAGCGGGTCCAGCAATACATCCACGTCCGGAGGCGCAAGTGAACGAAGTGCTAGACAGATGTCCAACACGCATTCGTGTCTGCAGAATAAGCAGCGGAGTACAGGCAAGACGCAGTCTACCCAGACTGATCTGAATGATAGAAACCAATGCTCGCTTACCTCCTGAAGCCGAGTTCTGCCCAGATGGAGTACCATGCGTTCATGGCAACGTCACTCCAAGTGCGCTTTTTCTATCTCCTTGGTATTGCATATGTTCATTGCGTAGCAGAAAATTTTAAATCAGGATACTCACTACCAGTAGCAGGATCAGCGGAAGCCCTTCAAAAATGCTTCCAAATACGGAGTGTATTAATGACGGAATAACTCTGAAAACCGTCTGAAATGTGCTTAATAGCCCATAACCTATGGTCTTAAATAGGTGATCTATTCCACTCGTATCAGACATGTTAAAGATATGATGTACCATTTCTCCAAGATAGAGCAGGAAGTTAGTTCGGACTAGAGCCTGTATCTCCGCTGAAGACCTTGCAACATGGAGATCAAAAGTCTCTCGAGCTGAGGTTAAGGTCACATTCTTCTGTAAAAGTATGGCTTTCAGTCTGCTCAGAGAATCAAACCGCATAAGAGAAACATTCAATGAAGGCCAGAGCAGCACCTCCCTGACTGTATGGGTAGGTGAAAACAAAACGTGCATACAACAAGTAACCCGGGAACTTACTGTGACCAGATATGCGATGCTCGGTAGCATCCCACAACAACTTTGATCATTCAATATTAAGTAACTCCCATTCGAGAGCAGTTTAAACACCGGATGAACAACAGCAGCTGGTGATCCTTTCAAGTGGCAAGATAGGTCTGCAACCGAAGCTTACAAGCTCCGTGAAGCATAATATCCTGGCAAATTAGAGACCCACTTAACGAATTCTCACAGTCTGAACCGCTGAAAATACTTCAGTGTCTCCATTCCTGCATCTAAATCTGTACGGTAATTCCCAAGATTCATGGATGTAATCCTTTTCCATTACTTCATACCTGCCTACCTGGTGGTATTCTAGGCAATATTGCAATTGGAATGTTGTTACAGGTAATGTTATATGGCCATGAATTAACCATTCTGTGGAGGGTGACTCAGCCACGGTGAAAGGTAATCGGTCCAATTTTTCACTGTGCAGCATTGTATATTTTGCATTGCTTTGTGCCATTGTTGTCTGCCTCGTTGTTAAATTATAAGCATAAAACAGAGATGTACTGCTAATGTATATCACCAGGGCACGTGACCAGAGTGCAATGATTGTAGCGTCCAGCTTAACAATAGAATGGATCGTAACTGTGATTGCAAATGTTGTAGTATGGACAGATCCAGTTCCATTATATCTATAGCAGAAGACACAATGTTGCCCAGTGAATAAATCCTTGATGTTAGGGTGGTCATGCCATTATCAACCACTGCCAAAGCCTTTTCTAAGTTAACCCTGTCAATTTCACGCAACCTCTCCGCAGCTTCCTGTTGAGAAATCTTCCAAACTTCATTGTAAATAGCGTATAAGATGCGTTTGTGACGTTGTTTCCGGGGACCTAAGAAAAAATCCCTTAAATCCATGTCATCTGATAGTAAGGATAAGTGTTGTTTCACCTGGGACAGTGTTGAGGTTTTTAGCCAATTTAGGTATAACTTCCCAAAACAATAGGATGTCACCACCCTCGGATGTTCTCGTTGTACATAGCGCTGATCAGGCCTATGGATACTAAACTCTTTGGTGGTACCCTTGAATCTTAACTGACACCCATTTGTGTCTATAGGCCAAACTAACCATCCCTTCCAATTGGAGCCTGAAGAATTGGATGCATAATGTCCTCAAGTGTATTCTCACTATGTTGTGTATAGTTTTGCCATCCCTCAAAGTGTGAAAATGAGGGAATCTGAGGTGTGTTCAAGTCCTTAATCTTGGCTAGTCGAAAACAGGAAGTTTGTTGCACTGTTTCGTTCAAGAAGATAATCTGCAGTGGTATGAGGCATGCTCTAAATAATGCCTCAGTTCCCTGAACTTGCCAATCTTTAGTCCCCCAGACAGATTTTGTGTCTATAGTGTCCCTCCAAAAGTCGAAACCTTGTAAAGACAGCTAAGAAAAAAAGGAAGCAGAGTATATCTGTTTCGTGTTGGTGAGCATATTTTTCTTTGCAGATGTAGGTGCAACCTTATAATAATATGAGGTAGGGTCTGAAGTGTTAAACCCAGAAAAATATTCAAACTTTTGCGCAAATGTTTGTGAACTACCTTTTGGTGGTGTTGGGCAATGTTCCCATTGATGGTAAGTAAAACTATTACGTGTAATACTTGTCTTGTGCAAGAAATGATGACCCTAGTGTGGGTAACAATACATGGTGTCACAATCTGATCTTTCATCATACATTTCATTTTTTGAAAAAGCAGCACTTTGTTCTAAATCAGATAGCATGCTATTCACAGTTTCAAAGTCCCAATCATCAGAGAATGTACTGGAGGTGAAGATATCATTTAAATAAATTTTAAATACATGTGGTATTTTTAAAAGTTCAGTGGGACTAAATTCATCATATGAAACCCTATCCCAAACTATTCCTTCAGGAATTGGAACTGCTGTAATGTTCACAAAGGACAGGTCTCTACTTTCACGATGAGATGACGTATGTGGCTTCAGGACCAAGTTCACATGTGGTATTGCAGAGCGTTCTGGGAGATAATGTCCATTCAGAAGCAGGAAAAAGACAGTCACTACACCTATCCAGAGGACTAGGAACAGTAGACCGATTGCCATCCAGAGCTGTAGCCAGGGAGAAACAAAGTAAGTCTTTTTCAGCCAAAGGTAGATGTTATATACTTTTTCTTTGCGGGAAACAGAAGCTGGCTCAGGTTCACTCAGATCCAGAGACAAGGTATCAAAATCGATGAAGTAGCCAGACGCTGATCGATCTATCTTTGGTAGCTCAGCAGGCTTTGTTGAGCTCGCAGATGACTCGTTTTGAGGCATATTCACATAGATGTCATTATTAGGTCGAATTGAGATCTGTGTTTCATTTGTGCTTTGTTGTTGTTCAATTTCAATAGGAAGTCGAGCGCTGAGGCCAAATCCACAGGAATCTAGAGCATGAATCCACTGCCACCAAAATGTACTTTTAGGCCCCGTCTGATTGAAAAGGGCCACAGTGGTCCAAGTAGACACATGGAAGAGGTTTGTCTGAAATCAGTAGTGGTGTTTGTGGTGGGAGTACTATGGTGGAACCCTTCATCTGCCGACAGATGTCGCTCTTAAGGACAAATGTTTTTGTCTGTTTGGTAAGACCTGGCCACCAATAACGTTGTTTCAGCAATTAAACTGTTGCAGTGATACCCACGTGCGCTGAACCTAGGCCCTCGTGTGCAGCTAGTATTAAACCTAACCTGCGATCCATGTTTGATATTACTCTATCCCCCACTCCTGGAATTTGAGCATACAGTATATTTTGTGCATCTAACTTGTAGGAGTACTTGAGTGGAAAACCTTTTGGCAAGGCTATGCTGTTTTTGCGTGAAGAGATGACAGCTACCATTATCTGTCTGTCTACTCTCATGCGAGAACGAGTGATTGCAGCTACGGCAGAAGTTCGCACTGTCGCCTTGGCGGCTTCATCAGCCAATTAATTCTCTTGAACGTGCACGCCAACACGTTGATGACTCAGCGTATGAATCACATGAGACCGCTGCAAGCCTTTTTTCAGCTCTGCCACTTGTTCCCAAAGCAACTTGTGCTTTATTGTGCAACCTTTTAAATCTTTAAATCCATTCTGTCCCCAATACTTAAGATATTCATTGTATGACTGGACACAATAAAATTAATTGCACTCAATAAGTGTGGGGAATTCTTGATCCGTATTTTTTAGTGCCAGCACTAGGGCTTTTAGTTTTGCCAGCTGATCCGTGCAATCTACTAGAGACTGCGTCTGCGTATAGCTAGGATGGAACTTGCCATCCCGCATACGACCCTTTACAATTGCACATGCTGCGTTGTATTGTTGTTTACTTCCTATGGCTGGCTGAGCTGAACCGTCAGTGTAAATGATGTATTCATACTGATCTAGAGGCATTATTTCATTCGGGAGAGGATATTCTTGTTTGTACTGCAGAAATGCTTGAGTTTTTAATGTAGAATCAAATTTGTAGTCTACATCTGTTGCAGTGAGAGAATTAGCCCATTGTATCCATCGTGGATGTAGTGCCTTGGCGTTAGGAAAGCTTGCTTTTGTAACAGCCTCCAAGGTTGGTACTGGACTTACGATAATTATTTGTTTCCCCTGAGCCAGTGTTCTTTCTTTCACTATAGCAGGCTGTACTGCTGTCAGTATTTTTTCAGTTGATGCAAAACGCATTTCAGCGCTTGTGTACAAATGTGATTTGTATGCGATGGGTACCGTTTCGCCTTCATTAAAGGTGAGGTAAGTGTACCCAGATTGACCCGCAATTACATGGATCACCAAATTTGGGGTGTTTACACGTGTGTGTAAATGCTTAGAAGCTATCATGTCAGCTTGTAGGGAACAAAGTATCTCTGTGTGTTCCTGTGTTGAATGTTGAACTGAGAAATTGGGTCTGATTAAATTGTGGAAAGGTTTTACTCTTTCTGCGTAATCTAAAATGTATGTTCTGCCAAAATTTAGGAATCCTAAAATGGATTGTAAATTTTTCAGAGTCTTTGGAGGTTGGATCAGAGCACACTCTTCTAAAAAGTTAGCTGCTAGACTTTTTCCTTCACTTGATAACTCATATCCCAAAAATAGGACATTTAGGTGGGCAATTTTTGATTTTTTAAAGTTAAATTTGTAGCCCTCACAGGCGAACCCCAAAATTATGTTGTTCACTCTGGTCAAATGATCCAATAATTCATCGTCCGTCAGATAGATATCATCTACATAGGACAATGCCTCTGCATCAAATGTTTGAAGCAGCTCTTTTACTCTTGCAGGGAACAGCCCGGGCTATTCTATACCCTTGGGGCAGTCAACAGAATAGACGCTGAGAGCCTAGGGCTGAAAATGCTGTCAAATATCTGCTTTCATGCACTATATTCTGGCAGAAGAAACCATTTGATATATCTAGTGTTGTTTTGTATTTTATCCGCACAATGTTTTTCATTAATGCAGCACTGTGTGCATTTTGTACTGCAAATGTCTTTGTACATCTGTTCAAATGCCTGTAGTCCAAAACTAGATGATATGAATTATCAGGTTTCATTACGGGACACGCGCCACCGAAGCGGCTGTATTCCGGCAACACTGGGTGTTCGTGACTTATCAGGGTCCTGAATATTTTACGCTCTTCGGCATCACAGACTTCAGACGAGTTACCATTGGTCTGAGAGCCACCTATCTCTACAGTTTTGCGTTTTTTGGATGCTCTTATTTGGATTGAATAACTGCTACCTTTTGATGACTCGTCGTGGCGTAATACTTGCAAGCCTTGAAAAAGTCGCCGCATACGACGAAACACGTGTCGGCTGTCTTTTATCAGTGATTTGCAATAAAAACGAATGAAACTAACCATTTGTCTATGTGTACCATCATGGATTATTGGTGAACCAATCGCAACGGACCCACTAGAGTGACGGACCTTCGTACTGTTATTGGTGGTGCTCTGGACATTCTTAAACGAGTTTGTATGTATTGGTTTTCCCACTATACCTGACACTGTTGGGATGACATGGTGTCTTGGTTTCCATTGAGCACGCCTACCTTACATTTGATAATTGTAAACTCCTGAATTTGTGTATGTGCTAGCACCTTTCTTATACCATTGTCATCCTATTTGTTATTATTCATTACGGGAAACAAAGGATTATTCATGGAAGAGGTGCAATTCTCTATTACACCTTTGTATTCAAGTTGATCTCAGATCTCCCTGAATTGTTTTTTCGCGTCATGCGTTATTGGGTATTGTCTCTGCGGAGTTGGAGTAGTTTTTACAGGGATTACATGGTGAGGTGACTCAGCATCCCACCCTGCATGATTGTGGTATAATGCAGGAGCTAGTGCTACTGCCAACTCCTGCGCGTATGAATGTTTTCAGTGATTCTAGAGCGAAGTCAGAGAAAGCTGGTAAAATTACCATTTCCTCTTTTGGGCAATCCATAACAAACTCAGGCGGCCAATCGTTTTCTACTAAAAGAATGTCGTATCCAAAGGACAGGGTTTCCCAAAAGAGACCTTTAACCTTCCTAGGTATGTCCCCCTCCATATGGAGTGTTATTTCATATAACTGGTGTGGGACACTTACCCTAGTATCAGGTGTTTTCACCGTGATATGTTCATTCAATACCACTGTCACAAGAAATTCCATCAGGTTCTGGCGAGCTATTGTTGCTGTTGCTGAGCTGTCTAGCATCATCAGAGCCCATTCCCTGTTCAGAAGTTGAGTCCTCAGTAGCCTGGGCATTTCTTATTTTAATTCTTGCTACTTTCTTCTTAAATTGAGGTTTTGATTTTGGTTTATCTTCTTTTTTGATATTTAAGTCTGAGCTGCGTTGTGTGTCTCTTGACTTTCTTTGTTCTTCAGATCTATATTCTGACCGTCCTTCCCTCTCAGAGTTTTTCGAGGAAACCTGAAAGGAAGAGAGGAGCGTGTATCAGTATCCTGATACCTGTCATGTTTTTAATAATATCACGATTTCTGAGGTTATATCTCCTTTCGGAGGGCTCCTGCTGATGAGACCCACCCCTTGATTGTGATCTATTCTCTGTTTTTTTGTTTTTTATTATCCCATTTCTTTTTTTGAAGAATCAGGTGTTTGCTTGGTGGTATCTTTTTCAGGACTACCCATTACTTGTGGTTTCATAGCTCTGGCTCCCAAATTATCTCTACCTAATTCAGCGTATTTATCTTCGATAATTTTTGGTAATTCTTGATCCTGTTGAGCAGTAGTGCATTCCCTCAGGCGTTGGTGTATAGCCACCGCTGCTGCCTCCCCTTTTATGTTTGCTAACATAATTGTAGATACCTGGAAAAAATTGCCTAATAATTTCATCCCTAAGTTCAGAGCTGGTTCTGCTCCATATTCATTCTGTATTTGTCTTAATGCTTCTGGTATTACTGCTAATGAAGGATGCCATGAGTTCTGGTATAGATGGCAGCCAAAACTGTACCCCAAGTGGTACAGTCCTCGATCGGGGAGCTATTTCTATTGGCAAGAAAATTGTCAATATTCTGGGTTTCTCTTATGGGCCTGTGTGTGGAAACACTGCCTCTAACTGTGCTATTTTCTGTGCTATCCAGAATGGCATTTGCTCACGTTTAGTGGGCATTCTTCCCATAACTGCGTTCAGTGTTTGTGGGGTAATTTTAGTTGCAGTTCCTTGTAGGTAATCTGCTGGAGTAATTTTAGTTGGTTGAAGTGTGATTGTTCTCATAATGAACTGTGTCAGATTTCTGTAAAGTAGTATTATTTCCTTGTGAAGTGGACGTAAGTCTGCTATTTGCAATGTGTCAACGTCTGGATGCTGCGTGTAAGCCGCTACAACCGGCCAAGTCACTCCGTCTCTGCTGAGCGGACCGAGTCTTACTTTATCTGTGGTGTGTGGGAGGGTGCCTTTAAACCAGTTTATATGCTCCTGGTAACTGAGCGGAACTTCAATGTCCTCGTATGTACAATATTTTTCCGGTGTTTCAACCGGGGTGTATGTATAAAATGTATTTGTGTGTGCATCTGCAGGTGGGAATTTAACCCATGAATAGAATACCTCCGTCCTGAATGACTTGTGTGCCTCAATCACAAATGTTACAGTCCCACCTAATGCTGAGACTCCAAACTCTGCTAGTTTTAAAATAAGTCAATTTCTGACAATTTCTGAAAATGTAATAGCACCTTCCTGTTCCCCATCCCCCGCTGCATTCGCATGTAGCCCAGAGTTCTCTTCGACAGACATTGTTGAAAGATTTTCAAGGCAAATGAGATAAGGTTTTATGCACAATGTAGGAAACTGCTATCCTTCAAACTTGAATAAACATACAGCCAATACATAGGATATGCCTACTGCCTACTCAGCTGTGGCGGATTTTCCCTTCCCACTCCAGACGTCTCTGGGTAGATGTGAGTAAGGGTCTCTGAGAAAAGCATGACTGAACTACGCAGATTTGACCATTAAATAAGAATTAAACCAACATTGGGGGCGCCATGTTGTGTAGTTCCTACAAATCTATATAGGGTATGCATGTTTAGACAACATAAACTAAGGGATTGGTGTCCGGACTGATTCCAGACACCCCCAAAGGATATGTTAGTCTGTAGACCAGCTAGCTCACAGTACCACTATGAGCCCCTGTTACCAAGGAGCAAACAGGCCTGGTAACCCCTCAGGGATCGTGGAAACAGTACAGTACTTTTTGCTCAGTCACTCGTGCTCACTTGGTGTCAGAGAGATACACAGAAAAATGATGGGGGCGTTTTCAATAAGTAATTATTAAACCAGCGTCATTCTAGTATAACATATGTGTGCTGCAACAACCATGAGACAGAAACATATATATACGGTTCTAAGCACCAGTAGAGTAAAGAAAAGGTAGAATTCTACCATAGTGCTAGAACAATGAATATATGCAGGCATATAGATACTTGACAGTAATAATGTGTACTCCTACAATACCAACCCTAACTAGATGTATCTAAGTGTACCTTGCAAGTATGTAGGTGTAAAGCCAAGAATCCCCTTAGGATAAAGCCAACCCCATTACCTGATGTGGGAGAGCGAAGGACCCCGTCTTGGTCTCAAGAAGGACACCCGCGTGAGGGATGTCAGACCACAGCGTGCTGGAGTGTCTGCGTGCAGGAACCTCAGTGTCTCGCATCAGCATGTCAGCATGCAAGTCTTTTTCTACTCTGGTTTGCCCTGTGAGAAGTTGGCCTGGTATATGCTGTTCACTAATTAAAGTGGACACCTTGCACCAGAACAATTCTGGTAGATAGGTTTAAGACAACCTTTAAAGAAAGCTATCCTAGTGGTAGCTGTGGAGAGCAGCCTTCAGGCTAAGTCTTGAAGGAATGTAAAGCAGCTTGTTTTACCACACAATCTCTTGAATCACCAAATGAAAAGACACCACACAGGTATATATATCAAATATATATGTATTTATTAATAAACACTCTCTACTAATCTCTTTATGAGATTAGAAGTCAGGAACATATGTACAAACCAAATGTTATCAAAATAAGTTTAGCACAATCGAATATCACAATCTTAGTTTGACTAGACCTAGGTCTAGGGCATCTAGAATCGAGGGACCCCCAAGAACCACCCCAGGTAGTTTGTAGGAGACCCACAGGGGACGGACGCGGTATCCTGGCACCGGTGCGAGTCATGTACGAGTCTATGAGAACAGACGCGATTGAGATTTCAATGTTAAAGGTCCCTTGCGTGTTCGAGGCGAACACACCGATCGGTCCTTGTACGAGTCGAAGGACGCGGTTACAGATAGAGTTGCAAGGGAGTTGGACGCGGTGTGTCTAACACAGACGCGAACCATGTACGAGTCAGCGCGATAGTCACACTTGGAAAGTAAGAGTTTTAGGGCACTTCTAGGGTAGCTACAAGCAAGTCACTTACAGGGTAAGTAGTTCTAGGGCCCACACCCACAGAAGCACCGTAGTGCTGAAGTTACCTCACCCAGGGGAGCCGGGTGCATAGGTGTTCTTTGGTGTCGGGTCGCGGCGTCGTTTTCAATGGGAGCCAGTGAAGACTTGCTGCTTGCGGTGATAGGAGAAGTGTCCGGAGGAATCCAAGCCTGGATTCAGAAGATGGAAGACCTGAAAGCAGAGGGGACAGTGTTCAAAGTCACTTGGCAGTGACTCGGGGCAAGGAAGATGGATGCCCACCGTCGTCGCAAGATTCAGGTCGTTCACGGGTGCCTTGACTCTTCAGCCACGAGGTCCAGGAGGTGTCGATGACAACCAGGAGCTGGATTCTGTGTGTCCCACGATGTCTGCAGCTTACTGCGGTGTCGGCAACTCGATTGGAGCCAACAAGCCTTGGTAGCTGCAAGTCTCGTGGAGGAGGACGAAGAGTCAATGGTGCAGACCAGCAAGGTCTGTGGAATTTACCCAGCGAGGGTAGGTCAGGGCAGGCCTGGAGCAACCAGGGGAGCCCTTTGGTTTCTTTAGAAAGTCTTCTGGGGACCCACAAGCCGGCTGGCAAGGGATCGCAAAGACGCCTCGGGAGGATTTGCTCAACAGGGGCCCACGGTCACTCGAGATGCAGTAGCCCTCTGATCTTCGGAGGGATTCCTGCTGGAGGCTAGGACCACACGTGGTCCAAAGCAAAAGTTCGTAGAATGTTGTGAAGGGGTTGCACTCGACAATAGTGCACGGTACCCAGGGGTCGCGGTTCCTCATCACTCTTGGGGTCCACTGGCCTCAGCTTCACTGGGAACTCACGATGGCCTTTGACAAGTCAGGAAATCCACTTCTTGGGCTGCAGGGACTTCGGACTCCGGCGGGAGCGGCGTAGTTTGTGACCGTCGTTTGTAGTTTTTGGTGCCTGCCAAGCAGGGGAGTCACTCCTTGACTCCAAGGGAGATTCTTCAGTCTTCCAAAGGTAGTGGAACATCAAAGGTCCGGGATTCTTCTTGTAGAGCGTCGTCCAGGGATATCTACTTTGCAATGGCAAGGTTCCCTAACTTATACTGTAAGGAAGGGAGGGACTAGCTCTATGACCCCACCTATGGGACGGTCAAGGGAGTGGGTGGCTACACCCACTTCCCTTTGTCCAGTTTCGCGTCAGAGCAGGGGCAGGTAGCCCCTGAGCTGGTTTGAACTGGCATATGCACAGAGGAGCCTTCTGCTCCCCCAGTGCAGGACTTCAAAGCACTCTAAGAGTGCACCCACCCAGCCCCAATACACTAAACCCTGTCTGGGAGGTGGTTACACCTCCCTGTGACAGGATGCCTATTGTTGGGCTTCCTCCACTGCGAGTTTCGGTCATCAGCAGGAGGGCAGCCCAGTGTCTGTGACTGGTGGCATCCATTTTGTGATGCCAGGGCTCTGCAGGATTCTACAGCGTTTCCACAGTAGGTACATGTCTATCCCTCTAGAAGGGTGGAATGCTACCCCCGCCGCCAGGACTGGTGGTGGGGTAGTATTCCAAGATGTTTGACACCAAACACGACATGTTTTGATGCAGCCATTCCAAAGTTAGCATTTTACCGCGAGGATATAATGCACTTAAGAGTATATGGTTTAACCGCATCCACAAACAGCCCCAGAGGATGGACTCTGAGAGCTGCAGAGGGGCCCTGCTCAGGCAGAGGCACCCTCTCACATAGGAACCAAGCACCCTGCCCTCATGATTGATAGGGCCTGCCTTAGGGGTGACTGATAGGTTTAAATGTGTGTGCAGAGGAGATATAGGAAACCTATATCTCAGTGAGGAGTGCTAGCACCACCTCACCCAGGCTGCAGTAGCAGGCCTGTGGTGTCAGATTTAGTCTGCTTCCCAGGGGTGGCATAATACATGCTTCAGCCCCTGGTAGGCCTGTGAAGTACCTATGCCCTTGGTACCTAAGGTACCATATACTAGGGACTCATAAGGTACCACAGTATCCAATCACTAGTGCACCTAGAGTGCACTCCAAGTCATTTAGAGAGAACAGAGAGGCTGGGGCCCTGATTGGCAGGGACCCAGCCAGACTATAGCCAGAAACCAGTGTAAACATCAGAAAAAAAGTGGGGGCAACATAAGAGGCAGATCCTACTCTCCTACATTTTTCTACTCTGGTTTGCCCAGCGAAGATGTAGTGCTTATATACCTGAAAGGTACCCTCAGGGGTTCTACCTAGAAGTGTACTATGGGCATGTCGGGCAAGGATGATGATAGAGGTGACCCTTATACAGAGGTATTATGCAAAAGATTCGCTGCCCCTGCCTCCCGCCTCCCAGCTGCTGCTCCCTCCCACCTCCCCATATATGGCGGCCGCTGCGCGGTGAGGAGAGCGACCCTTGACCTTGCCAGGTAGTTCGCTCCCCCGCCACACAGCTCCGCCTGTGTTGTCCTGCCCGCTGCTGCTGCTGGTAAGCTCGCCCCTCTGCTGTTGCCTCGGTGCCCGTTTTGCCTTCTGTTTCCCCTCGTGCCCCCATTTCCTGTGTCCATTTTGCTTTCTGTTTCCCTCGTGCCCCCATTTTTTGTGCCCAATTTTGCCTTCTGTTTCCCCTCGTGCCCCCATTCTGTGTGTCCATTTTTGCCTTCTGTTTCCCCTCGCTGCCCCCATTTCTTGTGCCCAATTTTGCCTTCTGTTTCCCCTCGTGCCCCCATTCTGTGTGTCCATTTTTGCCTTCTGTTTCCCCTCGTTGCCCCCATTTCTTGTGCCCAATTTTGCCTTCTGTTTCCCCTCGTGCCCCCATTCTGTGTGTCCATTTTTGCCTTCTGTTTCCCCTCGTTGCCCCCATTTCTTGTGCCCATTTTTGCCTTCTGTTTCCCCTTGTTGCCCCCATTTTTCTGTGCCCAACTTTGCCTTCTGTACCCCCTGTTGCCTCTCTCCACTCCCGCCACTGCGTCCCCGCCCCCCTGACTGCCCATTCGCTGCCCCTGCCTCCCAGCTGCTCCTCCCTCCCACCTCCCTATATATGGCGGCCGCGCCGAAGGCGCGCCTAAGGCAAGCCCGTCTGCGCCCGTCCGCGCCTGGACCGCGCCCAGTGCCAGAACCCCTGGGCCGCACGCCCCCCGCTCCAGCCTCGAGGACCGACGCCGTTACGATGCCACCACACTCCACGCTCTCAACCCCGGACGGACACACAACTGCTTCAAGGCCGCCCCGAAACGCACTCATGGCCCCTTCACCTGCCGGAACTGCAGCTACACCAGCCTCAGAGCCACCGAAGCGCCCGCCAAGAAGGACCTCAACCACCTCCGATGCATCCTACTGAACACCCGCTCCGCACGCAAACACGCCGTCGAGCTCTGGGACCTGCTCGACACATCATCACCAGACGTCGCCTTCCTGACAGAGACCTGGATGAACGACTCCTCCGCACCCGACATCGCCATAGCCATCCCAGACGGCTATAAGATCACCCCCAGAGACCGCGTCAACGGAGTAGGAGGAGGAATCGCCATCGTCCACAAGAACTCCATCAGGGTCTCGACCAGCACCGACGACATTCTCTGCACCGCCGAACACATGCACTTCCAGATCCACACGGACCCCAACACCACCCTTAGAGGCACCCTTGTCTACAGACCCCCTGGGCCCCGACCCCAGTTCAGCGACTCCATCGCCGACTTCATCAGCACGCACGCCCTGACCTCTACCGACTACATCCTCCTCGGAGACCTGAACTTTCACCTGGAGAACAACAACGACAGCAACTCCAGCACCCTGATCGACAACCTCGCCAACCTCGGACTGAGACAGCTCGTCACAACACCGACTCATTCCGCCGGCCACACGCTCGACACCGTCTTCTCCTCAAGCTCCCACGTCTCCTTCAGCCACACCACGGAACTCCTCTGGACCGACCACCGCTGCATCCACTTCACCTTCCAGAAACCCACCACCGCACTCAACAGATCCCACGCCGCTGCTGGAGCAAAGTCACCGAAGACCAACTATGGGCAAACCTCGCTCTCAGCCCTCCCTCCGACCCATCCAACACCGACGACGCTGCCTGCAACCTCAGACGATGGATAGACGACTGTGCCAACACCCTCGCCCCGCTGAAAAAACTCATCTACAGCGACACCACCAAAAGAGCCAGCTGGTTCACCCCGGAACTCCTAGCTTCCAAGCGTACCTGCCGGAAACTAGAGAAGAAATGGCACAGTGATAAGACACCGGACAGCCACGCAGCCCACAAAGACGCCATCCGTAACCACCACCACCTCATCATGTCCGCCAAGAGAATCTCCTTCAAAGACCGCCTCGACAACAACGCACACAACAGCAAGGAACTCTTCAACATCGTGAAGGAACTCTCCAACCCCAGCTCCAACACCAACGACATCCCGCCGTCGCAAGCCCTGTGCGATTCCCTCGCCACCTTCTTCCACCGCAAGATCGCCGACATCCACGACAGCTTCAACACCCAGACAGCCCCTACTAAGATAGATACACCAGACCCGCCGCACACCATCGACCATGACCCCTTGCCAGCCTGGGCCAGCGTGAACATCGATGACACCTTCAAGACCATGAGCACAATACACTCCGGCTCCCCGTCAGACCCTTTCCCGCACCACATCTTCAACAAAGCCAGCAGCTCCATCGCACCCCACCTGTGCAACGTTATCAATCTCTCCTTCGAGACCGCGACCTTCCCAGAGAGCTGAAAACACGCAGAGATCAACGCCCTACTCAAAAAACCCAAGGCGGACCCGAGAGACCTCAAGAACTTCCGGCCCATCTCCCTGCTTCCGTTCCCAGCCAAGGTCATTGAGAAGATCGTCAACAAACAGCTAACCCGATACCTCGAAGAAAACAGCATCCTGGACCCATCCCAATCAGGGTTCCGCAGCAACCACAGCACTGAGACTGCCCTCATCGCCGCCACCGACGACATCAGGACCCTGCTGGACAACGGTGAGACCGCAGCCCTCATCCTGCTGGACCTCTCCGCCGCCTTTGACACTGTCTGCCACCGCACTCTACGTGCACGCCTCCATGACGCAGGGATCCGAGACAAGGCCCTGGAATGGACCACCTCCTTCCTCGACGGCAGAACCCAGAGAGTCCGCCTCCCACCTTTCCGATCCGAAGCCTCCGAGATCATATGCGGCGTACCCCAGGGATCTTCCCTCAGCCCAACACTGTTCAACATCTACATGGCCCCGCTCGCACGCATCGCCAGACAGCACGACCTAAACATTATCTCCTACGCCGACGACACTCAACTGATCCTCTCCCTCACCAAGGACCCCCTCGCCGCCAAATCCAATCTCCATGAAGGAATGAAGGCCGTCGCCGATTGGATGAAGATCAGCCGACTAAAGCTGAACACGGACAAGACAGAGGTCCTCATCCTCGGCTCCAACCCCTCAGCCTGGGACGACTCCTGGTGGCCAACGACGCTGGGAGCAGCCCTGACACCCACCGACCACGCACGCAACCTGGGAGTCATCCTCGACTCAACGCTCTCCATGGCCAAGCAAGTCAACGCAGTCTCCTCCTCCTGCTTCAACACCCTCTGCATGCTTCGCAAGATCTACAGGTGGAGCCCGACAGATACAAGAAGAACAGTCACCCAGGCCCTCGTCAGTAGCAGACTTGACTATGGGAACGCCCTCTACGCGGGAGCCCCGGCCAAGCTCATCAAGCGACTGCAACGCATACAAAACGCCTCCGCACGCCTGATCCTCGACGTACCACGCCACAGCCACATCACCCCCCACCTGAGGAACCTGCACTGGCTCCCCGTCGACAGGAGAATCTCCTTCAAACTCCTCATCCACGCACACAAGGCACTCCACAAGACTGGCCCAGCCTACCTCAACAGACGACTCTTCTTCTACGTCCCCAACCGCCAGCTCTGCTCCGCCGACCTCTCCTCGCCACCGTCCCTCGCATTCGAAGAACAACCACCGGCGGCAGATCCTTCTCACACCTCGCCGCCAAGACCTGGACCACCCTTCCACTAAGCCTACGACAGACCCAAGACCTGCTGACCTTCAGGAGGCTACTCAAGACCTGGCTGTTCGACCAGTAGCAGCACCCCCCCCCCTTTTTTCTCCCCAGCGCCTTGAGACCCTCGCGGGTAAGTAGTGCGCTCTACAAATTCTGTGTTTGATTGATTGAAAGATGGTAATCCTGCTGTGAGACTGAGAATCCTAATGCACAATACATGAGGCTAGTTTTTAGAGAAAACCACACGACAGTCAGGTAGCACCTAACTAGGTAAAGTGTCAGCGTCAGACCTGTTATGTAGAACAATGGTAGGATAGATGTAGGTAAAAGGTTGTGTAACTACCTAGGCCTATATTGGTGTACATTGGGGTTCATAACAGGTGCTGGTGGTGTTGGTGGTGTTCTTGGTTTTAATATAGACATAGGTTGTGGTTGTATTGATGGCCTTCTATTGGCAACGGTGATGGTGGTATTAGTGGCTGTGGTGGTGCTGGAGTGGGAATCAGTTGAAATAAAAACTTGGGAGGCAAGATGAGAAAAGGCAGCGGTTGGCGGCTGAATTGCGAGTAATGAAACCTGACATTGTCTGTTTGCAGGAAACCCACATTTCATGGGGTAAACTGAAGATTTTGACTGAGCTCGGTTATTCACTGATTGCCTGCACACAACAGGGTACAACGAACCGGAGTGTTGTTATCTTGGAAAAACAGGATATTCAGGGCACAGGTAGGATATTGGCTCATAAACAAGGCCGCTGGGTCATTACTGAATGTGTAATAGGGGCGGCCAAGTTTGTACTGTGCTCAGTCTATGGGTCAAACCTGGACGAGGCATTAGTACTTAAAGGGCTGAATGTAGATCTAGCATCTTGGCCTACGCCCCTGATTTTATGCAGCGATTTTAACATTCATTTGGGCTGTCAGGAACCACAGGTAGCCACGACCAACTACAGGGGCAGGAAACCCAAAGTCTTTAAGGCATGGCAGCAGTTACTAGCCGATCATAGATTGGTTGATGTGTGGTTTGCTCTGCGGCACCCAGATCCTGGTTTTACATTTCATTCACACCCACATAATATGTTTGTTAGGCTAGATTATTTTTTTATGTCAAGGGCGCTTATTTCAGGGGCCAAAATTCAAGTCTGTACCAGTATCACTGCGGATCATGGTCCGCTGTTGATAGATATTTCTGCCATAAGCACTATATCTCCACCGAGATCCTTCTTGTTTGATAGGAAGCTCTTGCTGGACACCTTGTTTATCAGCCGTATTAAAATCTGGTTAGTGCAATTTCTCGACATTAACTGCAATTCAACCTCACAGGCTCTGGTGTGGGATGCTTTAAAGGAAGGGCTCAGGTGGGAGGTTCTCAGCTTTGGACTTTTCAAACAGAAGCAGCTTAAAATTGCGGTTCAGGGTCTTTTTGAGGATCTTAGAAAGGCCGAAGAGAACCTCGTACAAGGGGTATTTGCCGGTATTGTCACAACCCCTTTGCAAACTGCGATAGTCTGATGTAAGACCAAGATTAATTTACATTGGAGTAAAGAAATTTGTTGTAAATATAAGGTATATAGAGAAGAGAACTATGAGCATGGCGAGGCAATTGGGCGGTGTCTGGCACAAAGGCTACAATCTATGGAAGCGGTGCAAAAAATTGCCGCTATGACAGATTCGATGGGGAAGATAGTGGAGACACCTGACGAGATTATAAATATCTTCTACTCATTCTTTGAGGCACTGTACACTGAGAGCAATTCCGGTGGTCAGACCGGAGAGGCTTTATTGCAGAATTTACATTGTGAAAGGTTGGGCCAGGAAGAATTGGCTATGTTCGATACCCCCATCACTATGGAGGAGCTTGAGGAAGCAATAAATATGTTAGCCATTGGCAAGGCGGCTGGCCCAGATAAGCTTAATTTAGAAATCTATAAAATCTTCTTCCAGGAGCTAAATGTCGATATGCTGGCTTCTTTTCGAGCTGCACAACTTGGAGACACTCCTCCCTCTTGCGATGAGGTAAACATCATTGTTTTAAAAAAAAAAAAAAGCCCCTGGTTTTAATGGGCTCTTATAGACCTAGATCCCTGCTAAATTGTGACGGGAAAATCTATGCCAAAATCCTGGCATCACGTTTTGGCTAGGGTGATAACCCCATTGGTTTCCATCCGACAACATGGATTTATACCTGGCAGGGGCACTGTCAACCATATAAACAGGGTAGTGACCCTGTTGGACGTGGCAAATGTGCAACGCACTACCATAGGCCTGGTGTTACTAGACACCGAAAAGGCGTTTGTCTCCTGGGAGTTTTTATGGGCGGTATTGCGACGCCTGGGGTTCGGGCCGGGTTTTGATAATTCCATTCAAGTTATGTACAGGACCCCTATAGCCAGAATATGCATGACGGGCATAGAGTCTAAGCCAGCGTCCATTACCAGAGGTACAAGGCAGCGTTGCCATTGCTCCCAGCTTCTATTTGCTTTATATATTAACCCTTTTTTAATGATGTTGGAGAGTAGTAAGACAATTAAATCTGTACTCTGTGGATGGGAACACACTCGGATTTTTGCGTATGCAGACGATATAGCTGTAGTGACCTCTGACCCAGCTACAGCTATCCCTGAAATAGAAAGGCTTGCGCATGTGTTTGGGTTGGTATCAGGGTACAAACTTAACCCATCCAAAACACAGGTTATTTGTACAAATTCAGCCTGTAGCGGTGACCCTAAGGTATCTGAGGAGGTCACATATTTAGGGGTCAAAACTAGGGTCAGGAATTAGTAGAGTCTAATAGCGGCTCTATCCTCACTGGAATTAAGCAACAACTAGATCGGATTGAATGTCTCCACCTTTCACTGGTGGGAAGGTGTAATGTCCTTAAAATGAATAACCTACCCAAAGTATTATACTACTTTAGATCAGTACCACTGGAACTTACACGAGCACAGCTTCAGAGATTCAGTCATTGTGTGGTACATTTGTATGGAGTCAGGGTAAGTCATGCAGAGCAATGAAATTCATGATACTACCTCGTAAGCGCGGGGCTGGGCAGTGCCTAACTTTACGTTTTATTATTATGCCTGTATTCTTCAAAATATGTGGATCCTACTCACAGGAGAGGAGGTTAGTAACAATGCTGAAGCGCCGTCCATTTATCAGATGTTGCTTGGCTCAGAAGCCAAGAATTGTTTATTTAGGATGTTGGAGCCAAGCTATTACAAAAAAACCCGGTTTAGGATTCTGCTAACAGCTTTCAAGGTCTGGAATGCGGTACCCAGATGCTTTCAGATCGAGGGGATTTGTTATGATACACCCATGGCCGCCTCGACATTGTTGCCCACTATTTTTTGTGATATGATAATGATCAGATGGAGACTTAAAGGAATACGACAGATATGTGATTTCTACAATGACGAGGGTTTCTCTTTTTTTGCAACTTTGGCTGGTAGATATCTCCTACCTAAAACCGAATTCTTTAAATTCTTACAGATTGGTGATTTTTTATGTAGAAGCCAGAAGCAGAGGGTGATAGAGCCAAACCCCTTGGTTGAGGCTGTTAGACATAAGGATCGGATTGGTGTTTTATATGATTGTATGTTAGATGCACAGCAGCACGATATAGCTGCTCAAAAATCTTAAATGGAACAATCGTTTGGGGCGGCAAGGGCTTTTCCTGGAGCGATCTATTGATACTGTCGAAAAGATTTTGGTATCTGCTAAGTTAAAGGCAAAGCACTTTAAGACGATATTCGATCTCTATTATACTCCCGCTAAAATGTTTAAATGGGGAGGGACAAACGACAGGAAATGCTTTCGCTGTGGGGTGGTGCAGGCTGATATTCTGCATATTTTCTATACGTGTGCTCATTTAACCCAGTTGGTGGGGCACATCGAAATTTTCTTATCTGAGATTACTAAGGGCAGGAATCAACATTACGCCAGAAACAATGTTATTAGGAATCGGGGATGGCTTGATAGAGGGACAGGCGGCGTATATGTTTCGTTACTTAATCTTCATAGCCACAGCTGTGGCACGGTTATGTATTGCCTCTGTGTTGTTACAGAAAGAACCCCCTACTTTTGAGATGTGGAGAGCCAGATTTTAGGCTATTTATAATCTTGAATACAGCCTCTACTCCCTCAAGGGTACACACAGACGGAAATTGGGTCTACAGATTTGGGGGCCCATGTGTGAGCATATGAAAGAGTAAAATGAATATTTATGTATCATATCTCAAGACTGTATTTTAGCTGGCTTGCATCTGTGGATGATTTTAACCATTGTTTTGGACCCTGGGCATTTTTTGGTTAATGAATTTCTGTATAGTTAATCATGTTATGGATTGAAATACAAAAATAAAAAATAAAAAACTCAGTTTACCATCAACCAGGCTGATCCTGCTGAAGCAGGTTAATAGACCTTTGCCGTTGTCTTAGAGAAGATCAGGAGCTGCACATCACAATAATTAAAATCACATTTTCTATCCTAAATTTAGTCAATAATGAGAGTTTGGTATGAGTTAAAGGGTTTATTATAAATGTTTTAGGTCATCTTTATTAGATCATAAGTAAATTCATCAATTTTAGTCATTAGAATCTTATTAGAAATCAATAATAAATAATATAGCAATCAATTATAAAAAAATGCATTAAATGTGTTCCATTAAGGAAAGAATCCCTATTCTAAGAATCAGGCGAAAATAGGTGTCGGTAAGAACCCATAAAGAGTCCTAGTACGAGAGAGGGAGAGAAAACATAACGCTTCAGCATATAGAGAATTTCAAATAATCAAAAATCAATGAAAGTAGGACTTCCCATAAAGAGAGGTTCAAGAAACTCAGTAGAGGTGGCTTGGACGCCGAAGCAAGATGGCGGACTTCATGTGAGCTCCGCTCGGACGCGGAGACTCTCTGGGCTATCCTGCCTCAAACTATGGAGTTTTTTGACCGTGAGTAGTGGCCCTGCAATCTGGGAATGGCGGTGAGTCGAAGGTCCGCTCCTAGTTCAGGGCTATTGCGGAACGAAGCCTGGAAGCTGCGGCGGTGATATCCCCCTCATCGAGTCACGAGCGGCCGCCATTTTAAATTACGGCGCTCGCGCTCCGTTTTTTTAGTCAGAAAGTGCCGCCCGAGTAAAATTCCTTAATGCTGCCGATGTGGAGGTGGAGAGGAAGAGTAACATGCCTCACCATTTTCTGGGATATCTATGCATGTGAGGTGCAGGGGATGGAGGAGGCTTCCTAATAGTAACCTGCTGTTCCTTCCTATTCTATGGCAGTCATGTGGATTATGCAAGAGGGAGAACACCTTGGTTTTCTCACGTCCTCACTTGGAATTTGATATTCCAGTTTGTGGTCGCTGTTGGGAACTTTTTCTTCACGGTTTACAGTCACTTCATCCAAAACCGGTTCTTCTTGCTCACCTTTGGAAGATCGCTGTTTCTTCTGCCTCCTTCTTTGGTGTATGGGTCCAATTCGCCCGTTTTTAGTTACTACTCGTCGATATCCACCACAATTCAAGATGGCGAATGACCCGCACACCTCCTCTAGATCATCATCCTCAGGTGCTAAACCAAAGAGACATAAGAATGATCCCCCGTCACCTATTCATACCTCACAAAATCCTGTTCTGGACTCTATTCTGGAGGAAGTACGTGGTCTCCAGCCCTTTATGTCTACTACCAACGAAAAGCTCAAACAAATTGAAGACCGCTGGATAATTATGGAGGGCAAGGTAACGGAACTTGAACAACGTGTTGGGGATCTGCAAGATATATCTAATAAAATTCCACTGTTAGAACAAGAGATCCACAAACTCAAACTTCATACTGAAGACTTGGAAAATCGTAATCGACGGAATAATCTCCGCATTTACGGCCTGCCGGAAAATATTGAGGGACCGGATATGGTATCCTTTCTGAAGAAGTTTCTGACGGACCTCCTAGAGCTTCAATCCTCTCCTGCTCTCAACATACAACGGGCACACCGTCTGGGCCGTCTTCAACCTAACTCAATCAAGCCACGTGGTATCATAATGCTTTTTTGGAATTTACTGAACTAATGCATGTTTTGAGAGCGGTTAAGACCAAACGTCACCTCACTTGGTCAGGTCATAATATTTTTATTTCTCAAGATGTTTCTAATGCAACGAATGCTCGTCGTAAGGAATTTTTGGCTCTTCGTCCCCAGATGAGACACTTGAACATTCAATATGGCATTCTTCACCCGTGCCTATGTAAAGTTACTCATGAAGGAAGATCACGTTCCTTCGACGATCCGGATAAATTGAAACTCTTTCTCAACAATATTCCTTCACAGAATATGGAAAACTAATGTTCTAACACTGTTTCAGGTTTATTGGTTAATTGGTTAAATGGTTAATTGGTTATTGTTGATTTTACAGCTGTACCTCTACCTTTCTTGGTTGATGTATTCTTCCCCTATAATGCTTTTGTTCCTTTCAAATCTCTTCCTTTCTTTCTTTATCTCCTACTAATTAGTATTCTTTTATTTTATAATGAGGCGTATCAGTATCTATTTACTCGTACCGCTGTCCTTGCTTTATCGTCACCTTGCTCCCCTCTTCCTTTTTGCTGGTTTATCTTCAGACCGGGATTAATTTCCTTGATCTGTTTACTCTCCCTATTTCTCTGTATTTCTCTCTTCATTATCTTCTCATTCTCTCCTATCCTTCTATTTACCTTCTTGTCTCTCATGGTGTGCTTTGTCTATCTATTTTTTGTATATCTGAGTGTTTTTCACTATATTTACTTAAGGGTTTTATCTTTCCTTTTTTTTGTGTGAAAATGATTGGTTTCTTTTTTTCTCCCAGTGGTCTTGCAATTTGTTGCTCCTGTTTCTTTATTTATTCCTTGCACCACTTTTATTATCTGCTCCCTTACTCGATGTTTTTCTCTCATCATTCTTTTATATACATGATTGTTTCTTCCTATTTCTACTCTTTCTGTAAATCCACCATCCCATGTTTTGTGTTTATATCTAATTCTAGTTACTTTTTATTATGTTCAACTTTTGCAGTTTGTTATACCCGTGTCCAATTGTATCTCCCCACCTCTCATCATGGTTAACGTTGTCTCGTGGAATGTACGTGGTCTAGGTCATCCTGTCAAGCGTCAGAAGGTATTGTCCCATCTTTCCAAACTTAATGTTCATGTTGCTTTCTTACAAGAAACTCACTGTAATGATGCAGAATCGCTTAAACTAAAACGACAATGGGTTAGTCAAATTGTTTTTTCACCTGCAATTGATCGGCATGGTGGGGTTGCTATCTTATTTCATAAATCTATTAATGCACAGATATTATCAACTGAATGTGATTCGGATGGGCGATGGGTCATGGTAGATGCCACTATTCATAAAAAACAAATTACTTTTTTAAATATCTATGGCCCTGTAAAACCTGATCCACAATTTTGGGAATGTATTAAATTGAAATTAGCCTCAATTTCTAACCCCAATATAATTGTTGGTGGCGATTTCAATAATTGGTTAGATCCTTTTTCTGACAGAAAATCCAATTGTAAATTTAAGCCTGACAAAACCCACAAATCCTTTCAAGCTGCTATTGCCTCCCGCCCATTTTATGATGTATGGAGGACATGTAACCCAGATTTTAATGAATACACATTTTTCTCCAATGTACATCATACTATGTCTCGCATTGACTATATTTTGACCTCTAAGGCCTTGCTCCCATGTATTCATTCCTCTGAAATTGGGTCTATTTTTATTTCTGATCATGCCCCCATGTCCGCCTCTTTTGATTTCTCAGTTAACACTTGCAAACAAGGTCGTTGGCGTTTTAACAACTACCTGCTCTCAGACAAAACATTTATTGCAGAAACTACTTCCTTTATTAAGGAATTTTTTCTAATAAACCAACCTTTGGATACCTCAATTACTAATAATTGGGATGCCTTTAAAGCTTCATTTAGAGCCTTTACAATTGCTTACTCTGCAAGAAAAAAGAAACTACGCAATGCTGAGTATCATGATACCCTTCAGAAAATAAAAATTTTGGAGCATAAGTATTTTTCGTCTAAATCCCCCTCTGCTTTGCAAGAACTGATTAAGGCCAAAGCTAATTTAAATAAAATTGCCACTGTGGACGCATGTAATATTCTGCTTAAGATAAAATCCAAATTCCATGGAGGCCAAAATAAGGCAGGGAAAATGTTAGCCAATTATTTAAAGATAAAAACAGAACGGAAAACTATTGGACCTATCCACTCAGAAACAACTAATAAACTCCTATCCTCTGATTCAGATATTATAAGTACCTTCCAATCCTATTATGAACTCTTGTATACTGATGATTCATCTCCCTCTGAACATGATTTCGATACTTTTTTCCAAGGTATCCCTAAACCCTCCTCTCTACCCGATATTTTTTCCCCTCTTGAAAAAGATATATCTCTCCAAGAAATTATTGATGCCCTCAAATCCCTAAAAAGGCCAAAGCTCCGGGTCCAGACGGATTCTCAGTTGAATTACTTTCAACCTTTTCCACAATTCTTGCCCCAAAATTATTGGAACTTTTTAAATCATTTTTATCCAACTCAAAAGCAGATGGGTCTTTTTAGAAGCCCTTATTGTTGTCATTCCCAAACCGGACAAAGACTCCTCTTTTTGTAAAAACTTTAGACCTATTTCTCTGATTAATTATGATTGTAAAATTTTTGCAAAAATTTTAGCATCCCGCTTAGACAAGCTTATCCCATCCCTTATTAAACCTGAACAAGTTGGCTTTATTAAAGGCCGCCTTGCCTCTGATAACGCTAGAATGTTTTCTAATATTCTTGCCCTTGGAAAGAAGTATTCGTCTCCTTTAGCTGCCCTTTCACTTGATGCTGAAAAGGCCTTTGACCGCATAAACTGGCAATACATGTTCCATACTCTTAAGTGGTTTGGCTTTGGTCAAAGGTTTATTTCTCATATCAAATTATTATATACTGCCCCACGTGCATGTGTTTTTGTGAATGGCCTCTACTCCTCGTACTTTAGATTGCAAAGAGGTACTCGCCAAGGCTGCCCCCTATCCCCATTACTTTTTCTCCTTTGTTTAGAACCATTTCTGGAACGTATTAGGCATAATCCTGACATTACAGGTTTTCAATTTAAATCTCATGAAATTAAACTTTCTGCTTATGCAGATGATGTTCTTATTTATATGGCTAACCCATCCAAATCCCTTCCAAATTTTTTACAAGAGATTGACTTATTCTCAACTGTTTCTGGATACAAACTTAACTTTTCCAAAACTGAAGTCCTACCTATGAATGATTTATGTTATCGTTACATGTTTAATACAACTAAATTTAACTGGTGCCCCCAAAAGATTAAATATCTGGGAACATGGTTTTCCTCTACTATTCCTGAAACCTTATCCTATAATTTCTCTGCTCTAAAACTAAAACTCACAAAATTATTATCTTCCTGGTCCCCATTATTTTTATCTTGGTGGGGTAGACTAGACACAATTAAGATGATGATTGTTCCCCAAGTTCTTTTTATACTCTCAATGTTACCCTTCAAAATACCTAATTATTACTTTTCCCAAATCAACTCAATATGTACCAAATTTTTATGGAATAACAAACGTACTAGAATTGCTTTATCTAAACTAATACGTCCAAAGTCTGAAGGTGGTGTCCGATTTCCGAACTTTAAATTGTATCATACTGCATTTTTGATTCGTCAGTTCTATGCGTTGACCAAAGATTATCAAGACTCCTTAATGCCAACATGGATTACAGTTGAAAGATCATTGTTAAACGATTTTTCATTTCAAAATGTTGTATTTATGACTAATTGTACTTTCATTTCTAAGTTTCCTATCCTAAAATACTCCCACCATATAATTCACACCCTTTTTTTTCAAGATTTTGACCCCTACCAATCCTTTCTAGCCTCTTCTCTATGGTACAATATACACATCAAGTTTAGACACAAGTCCTTTTACTACAAACACTGGAAGGAAAAGGGCATCTTTTATGTACACCAATTGTTTGCCAACAATTCGATTTTGCCTTTTTCTCAACTTCAAAGAAAATTCAACCTTCCAGATTCCTATCTTCAGCAATACAATACATTAACAACCAGTCTCAACACACATCTACAAAAACTCCAATCTAACCCTGTATCTACTTCCTTTTCTCCTACTACTCCCCTATTCCATGTCCCCCTTGACCCTACTCCTAATGCCTCTTTTATTTATAAAACACTCTCTTCATCTATAACCACACGGAGTAAATCGCCTATTGAATTACTTTGGGAACTAGATTTATCTCAAACGTTATCAGTTTATCAGTGGGATAAGGTGTGGCAGAAGATTTCTAAAACATCTAAAGCGGCCAACATTACACAGTCCCTATACTTTATCTACAACAGGGTCGTTGTTACTCCCTCTTCTTACATAAAATTGACCACTCTAAATCTCCATCATGCTGGTCATGTCTCTCTGCTGAAGGCTCTCTATTGCACTTACTCTTTTACTGCCCAAGGGTACAGGATTTTTGGAAAGCTATCTGGTCGAAGTGTCTATTAATCTTTTCTTGCAATGTACCATTTGCTATCCACAATATCTTTCTAGGTACCCTATCTAAAGACTTCCATTATATCCCCTCCAAAACTATACTACTTGACCTTTTTATCGCCGTTGCTTTTAAAGTCATACTAATCTGCTGGAAAGATAACTCTAAATTATCCTTTTTGTTATGGTGGAACCTAATTTGTGACGAACACAGAATTTCCTCTGTTTCTCACTCATCAACTTACCTAAAAATTAAAGCAGATCTTCTTTGGTTACCCTTTACTACCTTTCTTTCTTCACACTCATCACTCTTATAACACCCACTTTTCTTTCTCCCTCTCTTTCTCCCTCTCTTCTTCCTTTGTCTATTTTCATCCTTTCCTTTCTTTTACTCCACTCCTAAAACACACAAGCCCTACTATCTTTTCTCATAAGAACACACTTATCTACACTATTGATATTTCTACTTTAACTCAGTACATATCTTTTTCTAATGAATATATTTAATTTATAATACCTACCAATGTTACTATCCCTTTTTGCTTATTCAAATGATTATTTTACTTGTTGATATGGCTGAGGATGTCTTTATCTATTTCTAGTTTGTACTACTTATGTTAATTTTGTGTTGATCTTCTCAATAAAAATTATTGAACAAAAAAAAAAAAAAAAAAAAAGAAACTCAGTAGAGTCTCAAAGCAACGTGGAATAAGGCAAGGTAAAAAAATGTCTGGGAAAGTCACAAAGACAGGTAGTATGGTATAATGATAATACTCACTTTATGAGAAGGACATGTGAACAAGGGTTATGACTGCAAATTTTTATTATTACCCACTGTGAAGTGGGCCAAACGGTCCCACACTAGTTACAAAAAAATTAGTTATATATAACAATGCCAGGAAAGAGGAAAACACGAGTGATCACCAAGCCCTAAGAAAGAGGCAAGAGATGGAAGTGATGAACCAATTGGGGAATCCCAAAGGGTTGTAAATACTGCCCTCACCCACTCAATGAGTGGCATGCTTCATCATAGGGCCCCTGCGACTCCCTGACGCAGGCCAACGCTCAGGGAGGAGCGCAAAGTAAAAGAGTGTATAGAAAAGAAAGAATCAATAGATAGGGATCCCTCACGCAGAGAAAAATTCTAAAACTGTCTAAGTGGGTATCCAATACCTTTATTGTGGATCCCACTTGGCAGGATTAAAAAGAAAATTCATATAAGGATATATGGGAAAGTAACAACACCATTACCCTGTCTTCCGTATCAACATGTTTCTGCCATAGATTGCCACCGGGTAGGGTCAATGGCATTCATCAGGATACGGATCCCTTGCGAAGGTTATAAATAAGTATTCTCCTAGTCTTGTCACTATCTGGTAGGGGACTCGTAAATGGCTATACTTGCCCTTTCTGTAGACACACACCGTCTGCATACCCGAGTTTCATCAATGATGATCCTAACTCTAATACAGAGTGGGGACACCATCTTTTAGTCACACTTACTCCAAGGTACGGATGTCTCCAAGTCGGCCACTCTTGTCCCTCTGAAGGTCAGAGGGACAAGAGTGGCCGACTAGGGGATTCACAATAAAGGTATTGGATATCCACTTAGACAGTTTTAGAATTTTACTCTGCATGAGAAATCCCTTTCTATTGATTCCTTCTTTTCTATGCACTCTTTTTCTTTGCGCTCCTCCCTGGACATTGGTCTGCGTCAGGGAGTCTGTGATGAAGCATGCCACTCATTGAGTGGGTGAGGGCAGTATTTACAACCCTTTGGGATTTCCCAATTGGATTGTCACATTCTTAAGGCTTGGTGATCACTCATGTTTTCCTATTTCCTGGCATTGTTATATATAAATATTTTTTTTGTAACTAGTGTGGGGCCGTTTGGCCCACTTCACAGTGGGTAATAATACAAATTTGCAGTCACTACCCTTGTTCACATGTCCTTCTCATAAAGTGAGTACTATAATTTGGTGGGAGAAGGAGGGAAGACTCAATCTCTATTTACTTCTTTTTGTGGATTTAGAGTATGGAATATGGTCTAGAAAAGTGTGAGCAAAAAGTGTTAACCTACTCTAGGAACATGTTCTATTATAAACAGTCGGAAACAATGTTGCAGTTCATGTTTCATCGTCTGCTCCTCTCATCCAGTCAGCTTTTGGTGTTCTCCTAGGGACAGGATCGCTCCTCTTCTCCTCACAGAAATACAATAGTCCATAGACAGCAATGTTAGTTTTGAAACTTAAATGTATCATTCTATGTTCATCTGGAACATTTTCTCATTCAAAACTACTTTCCCAGTACGTGTCTAACCTTCTAAATATCAAATTGTACGTGTGAGAAGTTGGCCTGGTATATGCTGTTCACTAGTTAAAGTGGACACCTTGCACCAGTACAATTCGACACTTATGGTAGGTAGGTTTAAGACAACCTTTATAGAAAGCTATCCTAGTGGTAGCTGTGGAGAGCAGCCTTCAGGCTAAGTCTTGGAGGAATGTAAAGCAGCTTGTTTTACCACACAATCTCTTGAATCACCAAATGAAAAGACACCACACAGGTATATATATCAAATATATATGTATTTATTACTAAACAACTCTCTACTAATCTCTTTATGAGATTAGAAGTCAGGAACATATGCACAAATCAACGTTTCACAATAAATTAAGCACAATATGGCTGGGGCCCTAGGGGCGTACCAGACCATATACTAAAAACGAGACTTAAGAACAACGACTTGCAAAGAGACAAGGCCTAGGGCCTTCAGAAGTGTTGGGGCCTCACGAAACCACCCAAGGCAGGTAAGTAAAGGACCCACGGGGGACGCGTGCAGTGCGTGAACACAGGCGCGGATCGCCATAGACTTCAATGGGGCAAGTCGCGGTTAGAAAATAAGAGTTTAAGGGCACTTCGGGAGTAGCTACAAGCAAGTCACTTACAGGGTAAGTAGTTCTAGGATCAACACCCACAGGAGCACCGTAGTGCTGGAGTTACCTCACCCAGGGAAGCCGGGTGCATAGGTGTCCTTTGGTGTCGGGTCGCGGCGTCGTTTTCAATGGGAGCCAATGAAGACTTGCTGCTTGTGAAGTCCGAAGAAGTGTCCGGTGGAATCCAAGCCTGGATTCGGAAGAAGGAAGACCTGAAAGCAGAGGGGACAGTGTTCAAAGTCACTGGGCAGTGACTCGGGGCAAGGAAGATGAATGCCCACCGTCGTCGGAAGATTCAGGTCGTTCATGGGTGTCTTGACTCTTTGGCCACGAGGTCCAGGAGGCGTCGACAACAACCAGGAGCTGGATTCGGCGCGTCCCACAAAGTCTGCAGCTGACTGCGGTGTCGGCAACCCGATTGAAGCCAACAAGCCTTGGTAGCAGCAAGTCTTGTGGAAAGCATAAAAAGTCAATGGTGCAGACCAGCAAGGTTTGGGGAACTCACCCAGCGAGGGTAAGTCAGGGCAGGCCTGGAGCAACCAGGGGAGCCCTTTGGTTCTTTAGAAAAGTCTTCAGGTGACCCACAAGCCGGCTGGCAAGGGATCGCAAAGACGCCTCGGGAGGATTCCTTCAGCAGAGGCCCACGGTGACTCGGGACAGGGTAGGCCTCTGATCTTCAAAGGAATTCTTGCTAGAGGCTAGGACCACACGTGGTCCAAAGCACAAGTTCGTAGAATGTCCTGAAGGGGTTGCACTCGACAATAGTGCACGGTACCCAGGGACTGCGGTTCCTCGTTACTCGTGGGGTCCACTGGCCTCAGCTTCGCTGGGGAGTCACGATGGCCTTTGAGAGGTCAGGAAATCCTTGTCTTGGGCTGCAGGGACCTCGGGCTCTGGCGGAAGCAGCATAGTTTGTGACCGTCATTGTAGTTTTTGGTGCCTGCCAAGCAGGGGAGTCACTCCTTGACTCCAAGGGAGATTCTTCAGTCTTCCAGAGGTAGTGGAACGTCGAAGGTCCAGGATTCTTCTTCAGAGCGTCGTCCAGGGGTATCTAGGTTGCAATGCACAGGTTCCCCCTCTTATACTAAAAGAAAGGGAGGGACTAGCTCTATGACCCCACCTATGGGAGGGTCAGGGGAGTGGGTGGCTACACCCACTTCCCTTTGTCCAGCTTCGCGCCAGAGCAGGGGCAGGTAGCCCCTGAGCTGGTTTGAACTGGCATATGCACAGAGGAGCCTTCTGCTCCCCCAGTGCAGGACTTCAAAGCACTCTAAGAGTTCACCCACCCAGCCCCAATACACTAAACCCTGTCTGGAAGGTGGTCACACCCTCCTGTGACAGGATACCTATTGTTGGGCTTCCTCCACTCTGAGTTTCGGTCATCAGCAGGAGGGCAGCCCAGTGTCTGTGACTGGTTGCATCCATTTTGTGATGCCAGGGCTCTTCAGGATTCTACCGCGTTTCCACAGTAGGTACATGTCTGTCCCTCTAGAAGGGTGGAATGCTACCCCCGCCGCCAGAACTGGCAGGGGGGTAGTATTTCAAGATGTTTGACACCAAACACGACATGCTTCCATGCAGCCATCCCAAAGTTAGCATTTAACGCGAGGTTATAATGCGCTTAAGAGTATATGATCAGGCTGCACTACAAACAGCATCAGAGAAGGGTCTCCGAATGCTGCAGAGGGTCTCTGCTCATGCAGGGGCACCCTCTCACATAGGAACCAAGCACTCTGCCTTCAAGATTGATAAGGCCTGCCATAGGAGTGACTTATAGGTTTATATGTGTGTATCTATGTAGTGATATAGGTAGCCTATATCACAGTAAGGGGTGCATGCACCACCTTACTCAGGCTGCAGTAGCAGACTTGTGGTGTCAGATTTAGTCTGCTTCCCAGGGGTGGCATAATACATTCTTCAGCCCCTAGTAGGCCTGTGAAGTACCTATGCCCTTGGCACCTAAGGTACCATATACTAGGGACTCATAAGGTACCACAGTATCCAATCACTAGTGCACCTAGAGTGCACTCCAAGTCGTTTAGAGAGAACAGAGAGGCTGGGGCCCTGATTGGCAGGGTCCCACCCTGACTATAGCCAGAAACCAGTATAAACATCAGAAAAAAAGTGGGGGCAACATAAGAGGCAGATCCTACTCTCCTACACAACCCCCCCCCCAAACGCAGGGACACTAAACTAACCTTGACCGGTTGAGTCTTCGTGCTTTAAGTGGAAATACCTTGAGGGTCCATCTGCATTGGCATGTTGGGTCCCAGGCCTATGTTCCACTGTATAGTCCATCCCCTGTAGGGAAATGGACCACCTCAAACGTTTTGGGTTTTCACCTTTCATCTGTTTAAGCCATAGGAGGGGCTTGTGGTCAGTCTGAACTATGAAGTGAGTGCCAAACAAGTATGGCCTCAGCTTCTTCAGGGCCCACACCACAGCAAAGGCCTCCCTCTCTATAGCTGACCAACGTTTCTCTCTAGGGGTCAGCCTTCTGCTAATAAAAGCTACTGGCTGGTCTTGACCTTCATCATTCAGTTGAGACAGTACAGCTCCCACACCCAGCTCAGAAGCATCTGTTTGGACAATGAACGTTTTGGTGTAGTCTGGACTCTGTAAGATGGGGCAGTGCACATGGCCTGCTTTAGGTCTTCAAATGCCTTCTGACAGCTAGCTGTCCACTGAACCTTTTTTGGCATTTTCTTTGAGGTCAGATCATTCAAGGGGGTCACTATAGATCCATATCCCTTGACAAACCTCCTATAGTACCCAGGCAGGCCTAAGAAGGCTCTCACCTGTGTCTGGGTGGTAGGAGCAACCCATTCCATTATGGTTTGGATTTTACTCTGTAAAGGCTGAACCTGGCATCCACCCACAAGGTGGCCCAGGTACACAACCTGACTCTGCCCTATCTGGCACTTAGTGGCCTTGATAGTGAGGCCTGCCTTCTGCAGGGCCTCCAAAACATTTCTGAGGTGGACCAGGTGATCCTGCCAGGAGGAACTAAAGACAGCAATATCATCTAGATAAGCTGAGCAATAAGTTTCCATCCCTGCCAGAACTTTATTCACCAAGCTCTGAAAAGTGGCAGGTGCATTTTTCAATCCAAAGGGCATCACCACAAAGTGGTAGTGCCCACCAGGGGTCGAAAATGCTGTTTTGGCTTTTGCATCATCAGCTAACCTGATCTGCCAGTAGCCAGCTGTTAGGTCAAATGTACTTAGATACTTGGCTGAGGCCAAAGTATCAATCAGCTCATCTGCCCTTGGTATGGGATAGGCATCAGTCCTGGTGACTGCATCGAGGCCTCTGTAGTCTACACAAAACCTCATTTCTTTCTTACCACCCTGGGTATGAGGCTTGGGCACTAGGACTACTGGGCTAGCCCAAGGGCTATCTGAAGGCTCAATCACACCTAACTCCAACATTTTCTGGACTTCAGTCCTGATACAGTCCCTGACATGGTCAGGTTGCCTGTAGATTTTACTCTTGACAGGCAGACTGTCTCCAGTGTCCACCTCATGGGTGCACCAGGTAGTCTGACTAGGGGTCAGGCTAAACATATGTCTGTACTGTTGCAGAACCTGTCTGCACTCAGTTTGCTGATGGTCAGTGAGGTTGCTTGCCAAAGCAACACCATCTACTGACCCATCATCAGGGTTCTGTGAGAGCAGGTCAGGGAGAGGGTCACTCTCCTCCTCCTGGTCCTCATCAGTTGCCATGAGCAAGCCCATGTCAGCCCTGTCAACATATGGCTTTAATCTGTTGACATGGAGTACCCTCAGGGGGCTCCTGGGAGTTCCAAGATTCACCAGATAGGTGACTTCTCCCTTTTGCTCAACAATTGTATGGGAGCCACTCCAATTGTCTTGGAGGGCTGCTGGGGCCACAGGCTCCAACACCCACACTTTCTGTCCTGGCTGGTACACAGTCAGCACAGCCTTTGGTCATGCCAAGCTTTTTGTAATTCTTGGCTGGCCTCCAGGTCTTTGGTTGCCTTTTTCATGTATTCGGCCATCCTGGAGCGGAGACCAAGTACATAGTCCATCACATCTTGTTTGGGGGCTTGAGAGGTAACTCCCAGCCCTCTTTTACCAAACATAATGGACCTCTTACAGGATGCCCAAACAGAAGCTCAAATGGGCTGTAACCAACCCCTTCTGTGGAACCTCTCTGTATGCAAACAACAGGCAGGGAAGAAGAAGGTCCCATTTCCGCCTAAGCTTCTCTGGGAGTCCTTTAATCATTCCCTTCAGGGTTTTGTTGAAACATTCAACCAACCCATTGCATTGTGGGTGATAGGGGTGGTGAATTTATAAGTTACACCACACTCCTTCCACATTGCTTTCAAATATCCTGACATGAAGTTTGTATCTCTGTCAGAGATGACCTCCTTTGGCAAACCCACTCTGGAGAAAACTCCAATGAGGGCTCTTGCCACCACAGGGGCTGTGGTGGTCCTCAGGGGAATTGCCTCTGGGTACCTGGTGGCATGATCCACTACCACCAGGATAAATCTGTGCCCAGATGCAGTTTGAGGGTCAAGGGGACCAACAATGTCAATCCCTACCCTTTCAAAGGGTACCCCCACCACAGGTAGTGGTATCAGGGGGGCCTTTGTAGTGCCACCTGCCTTGCCACTGGCTTGGCATGTGACACAGGAGCGAGAAAACTCCTTTGTGTCCTCTGACATATGTGGCCAATGAAAATGTGGAACAAGAATGTCCCAGGTCTTGTTTTGGCCCAATTGACCTGCTAAAGGGATATCATGTGCTAGGGTCAAGAGGAACCCCCTAAACTTCTGAGGTATTACCAACCTCCTGGTGGCTCCAGGGGCTGGATCTCTACCCTCAGAATATAGGAGTCCCTCATCCCAATAAACTTTATGGGACCCACTAGCACTCCCAGCAGCCTCAGCAGCAGCCTGCTGTCTGAGGGGTTCAAGAGAGGGGCAGCAATGTTGCTCCTTACTCAGATCCTCCCTAGAAGGGCCCCCTGCCCCCAAGAACTCAACCTGATCAGGCTCAAGTTCCTCTGGGGCAGTTCCTTCTTCAGGGTCTGCTCCTCCTCCCTTAAGAGGGGAATCAGTGTTCTGAGACAGAGGGAAGGCACTGCCTTAACCCTACTGCTCCTCTTCTTGGGAAGCATCTGGTCCATAGTTTCAGGATCCAGAGCTGGTTCAGTGTCATGCATTTTGGCCTGTGACCTGGTCACAGCAAATACCTCTGCAGGGATGCCTAACATCTTAGCATGAGTCTATAACTCTACTTCAGACCAGGCTGAAATTTCTAGATCATTGCCCAATAGACATTCTACAGGGAGGTCTGCACTGACTACAACCTTCTTGAGGCCAGTTACCCCTCCCCAGGAGAAATTCACAACTGCCAGACTATGGTTGGTCCTGACATTGCTTGCATTGGTCACCTGGTACATTTCGCCCAGGAGGATGATCTGTCCAGGGTCCACAAGAGCCTCTGCCACCATGGTGACACTAGCACCTGTGTCCCTAAATGCCAAAGCCTGTTTGCCATTTATTACAGGCTGCTGTTTGTATTTGCCCAGATTACTGGGGCTCACAAGGAAGGACATGTCCATGTCTCCATCACAAATCAGCATTACCTGAGTGGGTACTCTGACTAGGCCAGAGTCCACTTCAGAACCCAGGGTCAACCCTACTACACCCTTATTCTGAGTTCCACCTCCACCAGTAGCTGAACTAGGGGGAACAGTTGCCTTAGGTGCAGGAGTGGTGGTGGTTTGGTCTTTGGACTTGTTACACTCAAAAGTCCAGTGCCCTTTCTGTTTACAGAATTTCCACCAGGGCTTCTTTTGGCCTTTTCCCTTGTTGGATTGTGACTCCCCACCAGCTGCAGATTTTTGGGGCCCTTGTGAAGACTTCTGGTATTTTGACTTATCCCCACCTTTCTCAGAGCCCTTAGGATCCTGCTTCTTGGTGACACCCCCTTGGTTCTGGGTTTTCTGCCTCACCCTGGTTCTGACCCACTTGTCTACCTTCTTTCCCAATTCTTGGGGAGAGGTGAGATCTGAGTCCACCAGGTATTGATGCAACAACTGGTTCTGGCAATTATTAAGGATCTGTTCTCTCATCATTAGATTATACAATCCCTTGAAATCAGTAACCCTACTGCCAACCAGCCAACCCTCCAGAGCCTTGGTTGCACAATCTGCAAAGTCAGTCCAGTCCTGAGTCTGTGCCTTCTGGGTGTCTCTGAACTTCAACCTGTACTGCTCAGTGGTTAAGCCAAACCCATCTATCAGTGCACTCTTCAGGACTTCATAGTCATCAGCATCCTCTTCTCTAACAGTGAGGAGCTTGTCTCTACCTTTATCTGAAAAGGAGAGCCACAAGATTGCTGCCCACTGCTTTTGGGGGACCTGTTGTACTCTACAGGCCCTTTCCATAGCAGTTACCCATTTATGGATATCATCCCCACTCTGGTAGGGAGGAACAACCTTGCTCAGGTTCCTATGGTCTGGAATATATTCTCTGCCTCTAGGGACACTGTTGCTGCCACCAGGGGGTTCTAACCCCTCTTTTCTAGAAGCTCTCTGGAGCTCCAGGGCTTCCTTGTCTAATGCCAACTGCTTGGTTTTGAGGGCAAACCTTGCTTCCTCATACTGCAGCAGTTTGTACATTCTGTCAGAGGAGGTCTCTCTTCTTGGGTAGTAGGAGTTCCTCTGGTAGACAGATTCTCTGCCAGAGTGATAGGAGTGTTCAGATTCCCTAGAAAGGGACCTGTGCCTCTCCTCCACTAGGTCAGTTCTCTTAGGGCGAATTCCTCTGTCCTTTTCAGGCCCCTGGGGACCTGGCCCTTCAATCACAGAGTCTTGGTCATTCTGATTTTCATCATCTGACCCAGACACTGTAATTGAACCACCCACTGATTCAGACCCATTAGCTCCTAGAGCTAATCTAAGATCATCTGCTGTCAGCAGATCTATCAGGTGTAGTGTGGAGGGACTCTGTCCTAGCTTCAGGTGCCTTGCAGCACACATGGTTCTCAACTCAGAGAAAGCCATGTCCTTATACTGAGGCTGAGTGGATCCACTGGGTCCACCCTTTAAGGACATTCTAGTGTTGTGCAGTGTTGTACTACCTACACTAGTTTGTGGCCTACTGATACTAGCTTGAGCTGTAGAAAGGGTGTGCTATCCCTTGGCACACAGTTCTAAGTTCAGTAGAACTTATTGATACTAAGCTTGACTTTATATGTACCTTAAGTGCCTATAGTGGTTTTCAGTTAGTAATTCAAATAGAGATTTTCTGGTAAAACAATAGCAAGCTGGAATCCCACACGCTGCCACCAATGTGAGAAGTTGGCCTGGTATATGCTGTTCACTAGTTAAAGTGGACACCTTGCACCAGTACAATTCGACTCTTATGGTAGGTAGGTTTAAGACAACCTTTATAGAAAGCTATCCTAGTGGTAGCTGTGGAGAGCAGACTTCAGGCTAAGTCTTGGAGGAATGTAAAGCAGCTTGTTTTACCACACAATCTCTTGAATCACCAAATGAAAAGACACCACACAGGTATATATATCAAATATATATGTATTTATTACTAAACAACTCTCTACTAATCTCTTTATGAGATTAGAAGTCAGGAACATATGCACAAATCAACGTTTCACAATAAATTAAGCACAATATGGCTGGGGCCCTAGGGGCGTACCAGACCATATACTAAAAACGAGACTTAAGAACAACGACTTGCAAAGAGACAAGGCCTAGGGCCTTCAGAAGTGTTGGGGCCTCACGAAACCACCCAAGGCAGGTAAGTAAAGGACCCATGGGGGACGCGTGCAGTGCGTGAACACAGGCGCGGATCGCCGTAGACTTCAATGGGGCAAGTCGCGGTTAGAAATTAAGAGTTTAAGGGCACTTCGGGAGTAGCTACAAGCAAGTCACTTACAGGGTAAGTAGTTCTAGGGCCAACACCCACAGGAGCACCGTAGTGCTGGAGTTACCTCACCCAGGGAAGCCGGGTGCATAGGTGTCCTTTGGTGTCGGGTCGCGGCGTCGTTTTCAATGGGAGCCAATGAAGACTTGCTGCTTGTGAAGTCCGAGGAAGTGTCCGGTGGAATCCAAGCCTGGATTCGGAAGAAGGAAGACCTGAAAGCAGAGGGGACAGTGTTCAAAGTCACTGGGCAGTGACTCAGGGCAAGGAAGATGAATGCCCACCGTCGTTGGAAGATTCAGGTCGTTCACGGGTGTCTTGACTCTTCGGCCACGAGGTCCAGGAGGCGTCGACGACAACCAGGAGCTGGATTCGGCGCGTCCCACAAAGTCTGCAGCTGACTGCGGTGTCGGCAACCCGATTGGAGCCAACAAGCCTTGGTAGCAGCAAGTCTTGTGGAAAGCATAAAAAGTCAATGGTGCAGACCAGCAAGGTCTGGGGAACTCACCCAGCGAGGGTAAGTCAGGGCAGGCCTGGAGCAATCAGGGAAGCCCTTTGGTTTTTTAGAAAAGTCTTCAGGGGACCCACAAGCCGGCTGGCAAGGGATCGCAAAGACGCCTTGGGAGGATTCCTTCAGCAGGGGCCCACGGTCACTCGGGACGGGGTAGGCCTCTGATCTTCAGAGGGATTCCTGCTAGAGGCTAGGACCACACGTGGTCCAAAGCACAAGTTCGTAGAACATCGTGAAGGGGTTGCACTTGACAATAGTGCACGGTACCCAGGGACTGTGGTTTCTCGTCACTCGTGGGGTCCACTGGCCTCAGCTTCACTGGGGACTCACGATGGCGTTTGAGAAGTCAGGAAATCCTTGTCTTGGGCTGCAGGGACCTCGGGCTCCGGCGGGAGCGGCATAGTTTGCGACCGTCGTTGTAGTTTTTGGTGCCTGCCAAGCAGGGGAGTCACTCCTTGACTCCAAGGGAGATTCTTCAGTCTTCCAGAGGTAATGGAACGTCGAAGGTCCAGGATTCTTCTTCAGAGCGTCGTCCAGGGGTATCTAGGTTGCAATGCACAGGTTCCCCCTCTTATACTAAAAGAAAGGGAGGGACTTGCTCTATGACCCCACCTATGGGAGGGTCAGGGGAGTGGGTGGCTACACCCACTTCCCTTTGTCCAGCTTCGCGCCAGAGCAGGGGCAGGTAGCCCCTGAGCTGGTTTGAACTGGCATATGCACAGAGGAGCCTTCTGCTCCCCCAGTACAGGACTTCAAAGCACTCTAAGAGTGCACCCACCCAGCCCCAATACACTAAACCCTGTCTGGAAGGTGGTCACACCCTCCTGTGACAGGATACCTATTGTTGGGCTTCCTCCACTGCGAGTTTCGGTCATCAGCAGGAGGGCAGCCCAGTGTCTGTGACTGGTGGCATCCATTTTGTGATGCCAGGGCTCTTCAGGATTCTATCGCGTTTCTGCAGTAGGTACATGTCTGTCCCTCTATAAGGGTGGAAGGCTACCCCCACCGCCAGAACTGGCGGAGGGGGTAGTATTCCAAGATGTTTGACACCAAACACGACATGTTTCCGTGCAGCCATCCCAAAGTTAGCATTTAACGCGAAGTTATAATGCGCTTAAGAGTATATGGTCAGGCTGCACTACAAACAGCATCAGAGAAGGGTCTCCGAATGCTGCAGAGGGGCTCTGCTCATGCAGGGGCAACCTCTCACATAGGAACCAAGCACTCTGCCTTCAGGATTGATAAGGCCTGCCATAGGAGTGACTTATAGGTTTATATGTGTGTATCTATGTAGTGATATAGGTAGCCTATATCACAGTAAGGGGTGCATGCACCACCTTACTCAGGCTGCAGTAGCAGACCTGTGGTGTCAGATTTAGTCTGCTTCCCAGGGGTGGCATAATACATGCTTCAGCCCCTGGTAGGCCTGTGAAGTACCTATGCCCTTGGCACCTAAGGTACCATATACTAGGGACTCATAAGCTACCACAGTATCCAATCACTAGTGCACCTAGAGTGCACTCCAAGTCGTTTAGAGAGAACAGAGAGGCTGGGGCCCTGATTGGCAGGGTCCCAGCCTGACTATAGCCAGAAACCAGTGTAAACATCAGAAAAAAAGTGGGGGCAACATAAGAGGCAGATCCTACTCTCCTACAGTACGTTTCACTGACAATGATCTATGTAGAACTCGAAACATCTGTATTAAAGAAAACATTTACTATAAATCCATTCATTGGAAAAAAACAAGTACGTGAAAAAGGTCAAGTTCATGCTTAAATGTTGCGTTGTTTATATGAGGTTTTCTTCATATTTTATTAAACAACATTTTCTAATCATGTGTTAACAGTGATCTTTGTGTAGGTAGAAACATGCTGCAGAGCTTTAGATGAAAACATTTATGAAACTTATTATTTATTTTAAAAAAACGAGCATGGAAAGGTCAAGAATGAAACATTTTATGTGTGCTTCAGCAATCCTCTAGTCAATTGGCTTGTTAAGTAATGTTGCTTTTGAGGCCTAGTACAGGTAAATGTGACTGCATACTACAAATACGCATTTGTAAGCACACCTTACTTTCATTATAGTCTACACGTTAATACTGCATATTCATTATAACTATTTTATTTTGCGTTTTATTAAAAATGCACCAACAGGATATTATTGGCTTTGGTGGTTATTGATTGTGGTCATATTGGGTTTGGTGATGGTAGTAGAGGTGGTATTTTTAGTGGCATGATATTGGTGGTTTTGGTATCGGTAGCGGTGGTGTGGTATGGGTGGTGGTGAGATTGGTGGTTGTTGTAGCATAAAATTGTGATGGTCAGGAGTTGGTGGTTTTATTAGTGGTGGTGGTATGACTGGTGGTTTTGGTATTGGTGGTTGCACTGGTGATGCTGGTGGTGGCATTGTATTGTATGGTATTGGGATTTATATTGTGGTTTTTCTACCTACCTGAGCGATGAAGTGCTTTGGGGAAGGGTAACACACTACTTCATGGTATCCCAGTGTTATTGATGTAGCTCAAACCTAATGTTTGTCACTTGCTTCCGTTAATTGTCATGCCATTCATTGTGTTATTCCCATGACATTTTGCTCAGATTTCTGTGAACACCATAAATGGATGCTAATTTCATGCCTTCAACTCAGTGGAACGCTTCACACTATTAGTAGCAATGTCATACTTATGGGTAATTGTTGTAATGTCATGTCTTTTGTGCATGTTTCTCTTTGTCATTAACTAGGGAATGGATTTTTGATATGGGAATAATAATAATATAATTGCGCCATTTAGTTTGATGCTTATGCTTGTTTAATCTTTAGTATGTATTCCTTTTAGACTAGGCAGCGACGGCACTGACGTGTGAAAAGATATATTCATGCAATATTTATTTGTGGTTCATGCATAGTTTAGGTGCTTGGCAGGTAATATTAACATCTGGGATGTAAATGTCATGCAGGCCGTAGATTGTTTAAAAATGAAGCTCACATTCCTCAGTTAGCTGTAAAGATTTGCATTGTATTTGTGAGATATTGATGTTTTGTTTTGTGTTCAGTAGGGTTGTGTGCTTCGTACCCTAGTAGTGTGGTAGAATGGTGATTGTAGTCAGATGTCGCCAATATATTCAGGTGGGGAACGTCCAGGTCTTCACCATCTTATGGAGCTGCAGGAGGTTATCGCTAGCTTCTATGCTTGCCCTGAGTGAGCTTCATAACTCAGCGGCTTGGACTGAAACAGATGGGCCTCTAGTAATGCCCCAAGGCGCTGCAGACTGCATACCGGAAGGGTTGATTGCAGCTTTGAAGGGCATGAAAAAGAATGCTATTGCTCCTTTCAAAATAGTGAGATCTTTTTGCTTTGCCGAATAATCCTTTTTATGATGTATTTATTTTCAAAAAGATACATCTGTCGATGAGAAGCAAAAGCTGGAAAGTAATGCTGCAAAAGGAAAAGAGCATATTTTTCCAGAATAATCTAGACTGCGTCTATTTACACGGCTCATGTAGAGAGAGGCCCCAAGATAATTGCTAGAGTCTGGGGACGGAATAGGGGTTTGGGATTTTTGACTTATTATTTAATGGGGTTTCTCCTTTCAGTCCTGATTATGTTTTCTATGTGTTTTTGTAAAATTCTCCATCACCCGCAGTTGTATCCTGGCCCTGAGCAGCACTGTGTGTCTAGCGTTCTGGCACTAAGTAAGGTGTGTATGTGTCTAGCCTTGTCCATGGCAGGGTGGTTGATTGAATAGTCAGGTCTTCAGCTTCTTGCGTAATTCAAGAAGATAAGAAGAGGCTCTGATGTGATGTAGGAGGTTGTTCCACATTTTAGGAGTGATGTAAGAGCAGGCCCGTCCTCCGGATCTAGGTATGTGTGTGCGTGGAAAGTAAGCGAGTAGGAGGTCCGTGGAGCGGAGGTGTCTGGGTGGTTGGTGAAGGAGATAAGGCTGTTCAGGTAGGTGAGCCCTAAGTTGTGTAGTGCCTTCACATAAGAAGCTTTGTATTACAATAGCATTTATCTGTTTCATTGGTAGAGCTAGTAAATATGTGAACCTAAGAAGTGCCATAGTCTTTTTATATATTTTGGCGTTAAATCCAAGGCATTGGCTGTAAAACATCTGTCCATTGCAATAGAGGCACATTCATCAATTTTATGTGAATGTCTTTTGCTATCTTGAAATGCTCTTTGGAGTACTGGATAAAGCACGAAAATTGGAGTTTTGAGAAATTATGCTGAAGGCAAAGCCGCATTACACAAGCATATAGTGCAAATGCAACTGGAGCTATTACTCTGTTACAAGTTCTCCCCGATCCCTCAAACTCTTGCCTGTGTCCTGCTGAGTTGGTGCTGTTTTCTATCCTGTGCCCCATTCTAGACCCCAGGCATTTCCTATAAGCCTCTTACCTTGACCTTCCTCATCCTCTCTCCTCCCTACTTGTCCGCATTCGAATGTCATCCCCTGGGCTGGAGCACACACAGCCATATGCATCTAACTCGTCATTCAAGCACCTTTGCCTCACCCGTGAACATCCACCCTGTCAGCCAGAGCGGTGAGTGGTGATCATGAGCCATGCACTAAATCAAACATCAGGAGCATCATGATAAGGCATCCAGAAGCACATCTACCTGCAATGCAAGAAGGAGTTACATTCACAGGTTTTGACAGTGATCAAAACATTGCTTGCCCTGAGAGTAATTGATGTCCATGATGGATGGGGATCTCACCAACCAGTAGAAGGATGGAGACCATAATGAATTTTTAGTAGAGGTTTAAAGGTGTGAAGCTTTCCTTACTGCTACCTAACCTGTACCTTTTTTTGATGGAGAGAAGCTTGCACTGCTGCTATCCCTGTCCTACAAGCAAGAGAGTGTTGCACTGCTCCTAGGTGATAAACAAAAGTCTTCACCAAGACAGGTCACTCCTTGGTGGACCCTTCTGACTTCTTCCGAACTCTTGGCCGTACACAGCACAGGGCATGTACATGTTACCTTCTACCTTCCAAGCAGTGCCTTTCCTCCAAGACAATGCACTTCTACCCAATACCCTGTGCTGCTCCTATACCCTGTGCGGCTCCTTCTGCTGGACCCTGCACTGTGCCCCTGTATGCAGATTCAGCTCTGCATCCTATCTTGGATCATGCATTACTGACCCCGGAACCCTGCACTGTCTCATGACCCTGCCTCACCCTGGACCCTGCACTGTTTCCCCTCACACAGGACCCACATCTTTTGACTCTGCACTGCGCCTCCCTCGGATCCCATGCTGATCTCCCACTTGGACCCTGCACCAAACATTTGAACTTCAGTAGCTGAGGTTGCCCACACTCGAGGGAGCCTGTGCTGTCCCTTCCTCATTAGACCTCTTCAGTTCTCCAGCATATTTCTGAGCATTTGGTGCACACTGGAAGCCTGCACTACTGCTTCCTATTACACACCCGTTCTGTAAGGGGGAGAAGCTTCCATTGCTCCTGTGCTGTACTTGTCCTACTACTGAAGGGAACTAGCCCCCTAATGCCCAGGTGGTCTGTTCTGTAAAGAATGTACATTTGCATTGCAGAGGTCCTCGTGATTCATGTATTAGTGAAAACTGACTCAAATCTCACTGCACAAAAACCAACACAATTGGTATTGACAATGTATGTTTCATTTGTGCTGTGCAGCTCACTTTAGTATGCCTTCTCCTTTATTCCATGCCATCTGCTTCTCTGTTGGAGGCAGTGTTGAGGGCCCAGCTGAACATAGGGGTCAGACCCCTGTGCAAAGGAATCAGACATGATGACCAATCAGAATTCTTTTCAATTCTCATTGCCTTTATGGTCATTCTCTTTTTAGACAGTTGCCTTTATTGTGTCGATGAGACTTGGTCAGGCTCATTGTTATGGGAAACAATGCTTGTTTTGCTTGTAAACTTGCCAGTAAGTGGTGCCTCACTCCCAGTGCTTTTTGACAAGCCTGTCCTACTTTGTCCCTCTCCAGTGATGTTCATTCAGTCGCACTTGTGCTGATAAATTTTCACTCATTCTTTAATTCATGAACTTACTCACCCATTCCTGAATTCATACACTCACCCATGGATCCATTCACTAAGCCATGGACTTAGTCATCCAACCACTGACTCATTTTCACATTCCATTGCTCACCCAACCACACATAAAAATAAACATTATAAAAACCACTTCCACTTATGCAAAGTTGTTGTGGTATTTGTCACGTGATTCAAATTTGTGCACATAACACCAGCAACAGTACAATCTATGTAATGAGAAAATGTTGGTGCAATCTATAAAAACCATGCCACGTCAGATTTGTTAATTTGATTATGTTGTCATTCCATTCAATCATCATGCTTCTTTCAGAAATCTGTGAAGTTCACAACATTTTAAATCAATCTTCGTTGTTTTCTAGCAAACCAGCCGTTGCCACAAATCCAACAGCACTTTGTATGCTGGAACTGGAGTTTCATGTTTACCCTGATGAATGTATGCTTCTGAACCTTAGCACAGGGAGTGCTGTGGCATGAAAAAGTCAGGGCTGACTTAGTGTGCCAGGCAGGACATGAGATTATTGTTAGCTGTATATTCTGGAGGACAGGTCAGTTATGAACTCCTCACTCTTTTTGCATTGTGACATCACATACCACAGGGTACTTCAGTGACTGACCAAGCAAGATGAAAGCCTTCTTCTGTCAGGAATTCACCCATTCTCGCAAGCGAGAGCTAGGCATTGGACTCAGATGATAATCCACCAATCTCCCTGCAAAGACTTCCCATGAGGATGTATAGTTGGAGCACCCTCCTGGGTCATAGCAGACCAGGATAAGAGGATTACAGAGAGAATGCATCACGTCAGCGAGGAAACGTCACAGGAGATTCCCTCTGTATACCTCGGAGTGGATGGCTTTGGCTTGGGTGGTTTCAGGTTTGGGCGTGAGGCCCTGTAATAATAAACGGCAGAATGATGATAACGCTTATGGTTAACACACCTCAAAGTATACATAGGGAAAGAATAAACAATATGGACTCCCCAGGTACATCAGAAGAGATTGCAATAATGAGCCGTTAAGGTAACAGGAAACACCCTTACACCCAGAAGCACCCAGTAGGCAGTTTGGCAAAAATCCAGCTGTGGTCATGGAACAAATCCGCCCAATGTTGTTAGAGAGTAGGACTCAAACTGAGGAAAAGTGATAAGATAGCAAAGGAACAGGGGATACCCAAAACAGGAAAGGAACAAAACAACAAATGTGAGGGATGCAATGCGGTGACGGACTGAGCGAGAGCCATACAACAAACGAAAAGTTGGCAGGCGCCATCTTGGTAGTTCACAGCCCTTTTCTATGAACCAGCAGGTACTGCGCTATCTCTACAAGCCCTGCCCTGGAACTGCCTGTTCATGAACCTCTGTGTCTCTATGTGAGCCAACCTCCAAGAGCCAGTCGTCTACAGTCTCCATTACTTCCCTGTTTTTAGTGTATTTCTCAGACAGAATCGAACCGCCTTGTACTTGTCCGTCTTTCCCTGCCTTCCCCTCGATGAAATCCTGGCAGCTGCAGGCATGCTTGACATGCGACTGACTCGGCCACAGACCTACAGAAGAGTAGTCCATATCATGAATTTGCTGATTTACCAACCAGAACTGCTTATTTTATATTATACAAAATAATGAATCTTCTCTGTCTGCATTACAAACTGCAATGCACAAGCTGCTCTCGTATCAACATAGCTGGTGCATTAATCTACCGAGATATCTCACTGCACATCTTAATGTTCTGTCATATGATGATAACGTGCACTGATGCACTATACTCTATTTTTCCTCTTCTTTCCTCATTAAACCTCATTGCCACCCCTTTCCTCATTAAACCTTATGCCGCACTCCTCTTCTTTTCTTCTCTCATTGCATTTCTGCAGGTTTTCCTCCCTTTTAATTTATGTTTTGGAATGTAATTCAACGAAGAATCTCAGCCATTATAGACAAACCTACCTTCGCACACTTTCCCGAACTTTTGCGAACATTCCGTAGAGATTCGGGGGCAGATTTACAAGCCCCTTGCGCCTTCTTGCGCCGCCATTGCGTCACTTTTTTTGACGCAACGGCGGCACAAAAAATGCGGCCTATTTACAACGTGACGCATCTAGGGAGATGCGTCACGTTGTAAAGCCCTGCGTCACATTATACCTGCGTCAGGTATAATGTATGCAGGGTGGGCGTTCCCACGCAGGAAGGCCTCGTAAAAGTGAAGCAGTGAAATCTACAAGATTTCACTGTGCCACTTTTAGGACGCCACTACGTCAAAACCTTACGCCTGCTTGAAGCAGGCGTAAGTAGTGACGCAGTGTAGTGGGAATAGGCCTCAACACGCATTGCTGGAGTTGCGTCGTGCTTGCGACACGACTCCAGCAATGCGTGACTTTTCCGCCAACAGATGCGTCAGAATTTCTGTCGCATCTGTCAATCTTTGCGCCATAGTGCGCCGTATTGTAAATACGGCGCATCTATTGTGGCGCAAGGGTTTCTAAGGGTGGCGCAGGGAAAGTGACGCATCTATACAGATGCGTCACTTTCTTGTAAATCTGCCCCTCGGGGGCTTATTTATGAACCCTTGCGTCACTTTTGCGCCACCGGTGTGTCACTTTTTGTGACGCACCAGCGGCGTAAAAAATGCGCCATGTTGCGTCATATTTACAAAGTGACGCATCTAGGTAGATGCATCACTTTGTAAACCCCTGCGTCACATTATACCTGCGCCAGGTATAATGTATGCAGGGTGGGCGTTCCGATGCAAGTAAGCCTCGTAGAAGTGACGCAGTGAAATCTATGAGATTTCACTGCGCCACTTCTAGGACGCAAATGCGTCAATATCTTACGCCTGCCTCACAGCAGGTGTAAGACTGAGGCAGGCACATTTGAAATGTGACTTGCCCATGTGAAATGACCCATTGCTGAAGTTGCGTCACTTTTGTGACACACTCTAGCAATGCATCATTTTTGCGCCTACAGATACGTCAGAAAAACTGACGTATCTGTAACTCCTTGCGACATGATGCGTCATACTATAAATATGACGCATCCAGCATGTCGCAAGGAGGGCGCAATGAAAAGTGACGCATCGCTGTTTTCACGCAGCGATGCGTCACTTTTCATAAATGAGGCCCTCGATAATTTTGTGGGGATTTCGGCAAATTTGGGACAAAATAAAAGTTCAAGACAACCGGAATCTAATTTAGAGGTTCGTAAAAGCCCAAACCTACCCCTGAAAAGTCTGGCTTAGCCTACTAGTATATCCATTGTTAAATGGCTTTCAGATTCCCACTGATTATTCCTGCATGCAGCTGTTACCGGGGTTTACAAGTCATCCTCAATGCGTCCCCTGTGGAAAGGAGCTTAACATGCAGAAAATGGTGTTACTGCACTGATTTCGGCATGTTGTTTCCTAATTCTGTGATTTTTTTCTGTTGAAAAATTGCAACAGGGTTGACCAGGAGAACCTGTCCCCAGGGGCACCCGCAGTAATACCACATGTAGTACTACCACGTGTATAGTAATACCAGTTTGTGCAGAAATTCTGCACACACCAGTATCAAGAAGCCCCTCGTAATGTGCGCCTTTATGTAAGATGGAAAAGACATCTAATTTTTTTAAGTCAATCTTTTTCTGAAAAGCAAAAAATAAAATACAGCTGAGTGTAATCATATTCATTATATCCACGCACATAGCAGGTCCATGTCGATCTGTTAAATATAGTACATCAGGCAAGATATGTACAGGTCAAGAGAAAAAATGTTAAGTTTTTCTAGTCCCTGATCCCTCAACTATTCTAAGCGGGGGCGAAGGACAGAAATAATTGCCTTCACACAAGGAGATTAGACGTGACCCTCATTTGGTCAATAAAGAAAATAAGGCTTAATGCAGAGAGCTCCAAAATGCACACATAGGTGTGCGTGTTGCCATGCACACTGCTAATGTGTGTCAAAGGTGTCTGATGACACAACAATCAAGGCAATGTTTGCAGATTCAAAGCAAGTTATGCTATTTTCACCAGTTTCTGAGAAGAAACAATAGATGTTTTCTGTCGTGCATTTAAAGCTAAAGACCCAACTATTTTAAATGTTAGTTATAAAATATACAAGAATCCAAAGTATGGAAATCCAGTGGTGGCCAGTGACATTCGAAATTGGTGAGGCATAAAAGTTCTGGATGAGTGCCCTGTGGCGAACGAGTGTAGCGAGCGAGCCTGACTGTCTTAAGAGGGGTTCGGGGGGGGGGGGGGGGAAGGTTCTCCCCCCGGGAACATTTTGAAAAAAGAGTGTGCAAATGGTGCATTTTCAATAAAATTTGAGAAAGCAAGAAGGTCAAAAAGGCAATTGTGAAAGTGTAGTTATGCCATCAACAGAGAGATTTCATATGATAATGACGTAGGTAGCTGCTTATTCAGTATAGCCAAAGAACTTCATAACAGACTTTGATACAGCAATTAAACATTAATGAGGCCTGTGGAAGGGGTAGTGGACTTCAGAGTGTCTCAATCATGCAAGTTATGCTCATTCTACATTGGACATGTGCACCCTTTTCTCTCCACATCTCGGCCATCTCCATATGTTTTCATCTTCAGCAGCTTCCTTTCGCTGACTCCTGAATGCACTTCCTCGCATCTCCTTCACTTCACAACCCCCAAACACACAACGCACCGACTCACCTGTAAGTACTGTATTTTCATTTACTTTTGCCTTCTCAATTGTTAGAAATGGGGGTCTCTAGTTGGCAGGGGTAGGTACCTTTGTCCAAATAGGGACCCTTGCTTCTAGTCAGGGTAAGGGGGATACACACTTTAGATAACCCCTGCTCACCCCCTTGGTAGCTTGGCACGAGCAGACAGGCTAATCCCAAAGGCAATGTGCAAAGTATTTGTACCAACACTCACAGTAACACAGTGATAACACCACAAATGGACACCACACCGGTTTAGAAAAATAAAGTATCTTTATCTAAACTTAACAAGACCAAAACGACAAAAATCCAACATACAAGTATTAAGAAAAATGACTTTCAAAAGGTTTTAGCAACTGAGTCCATAGAAAACTATGGATGCGTGATTTCTTGCAGAGTACCTGTTGTTGCGACAAAATTCACCAAGCCAAACAGCCACAGCGATGAGAAGCGTCAAAAAACAAAGAGATGCGTCGTTCCGACAGTTCCACTGTACACAGGGGAGCGATGCGTCGGGTCCGGTCTGTAGGGGGAAGCGATGCGTCGATTCTGAGACGACTCCAATCCGCGGGTGATGCGTCGGGGAAAACTGTCTCAAGAAGAGCAATGCTTCGATTTTCTTGTTGTTGCGTTGCTTTCCAGCTCCCAGCAGCCGAAACAACCTCCAGAGGCCCCACACAGTCACAGGCACTCCTGGCAGGTCAGAACTCCCAGCAAGGAAGTTCAGGGGAGCTGGGGGTGACGTCTTTGTGTTCCTGAGACTTCAAAACAGGAGGCAAGCTCTACTCAAGCCCTTGGAGACTTTCCTCAAGCAGGGGACACAGCACACAGCAAAGTCCTTCTCCTTTCTTTGGCACAAACAGCAACTGCAGGCCAACCCCAGACACACAGCAAGGGCAGTACTTCTCCTCAGTTTCTCCAGCTCTTCTCCTTGGCAAAGGTTCCTCTTGATTCCAGAAGTAGTCTAAAGTTCAGGGGTTTTAGGTCTAATACTTATACCCCAAAATGTCTTTGTTCTCTTTATGCAAGGGGCTCTGAGCCCAGTTCAAACCAGTTCTGGGGGGCACTCTGCAAGTGCGCAACAACATTCATTGTCAGTGTGAGCCTTGGCTCCAGACACACCTCAGGGGGGTGGAGCCAGCATTGTGAAAGGCAGACACAGCCCTATTCAGGCACAGGTGCTACTCCTCCCACCACTCCAAATGCAGTTCAGGCCTATTCAGCCTAGTGCTGACTCATCCAGACTCCTGGAGCCACTGCACCTCCCCAGCCCCTGTCACTCCAAAGCCAGACAGCCAATCCACAAACAGGCAGAGGCACACAGGATGGTTGAACAAGAAAATAGCCACTTTATAAAAGTGGTATTTTTAAACTCAGAATGTAAAAATCACCTTTCCTAAAAGATGCATCTTTAGATTCTGAGTTCAGGCATACTAAACTTTATTTTCCTATCTGGTCCCAATGGTAAGTTATATTTATAAGATGTTATAAATTAACTCCCATGCTTTCCTATGGGGACAGATAGCCTTACAATAGTGAAAAACGAAATTGGCAGTATTTCACTATCAGGACATGCCACACATATCAGGGCATGTCCTACCTTTCACATACACCGCTCCCTGCCCACAGGGGTACCATGGGCCTACCTTAGGGGTGACTGACATGTAAGAAAAGGGAAGGTTAGGGCCTGGCAAGTGGGTGCACTTGCCAAGTCGACATGGCAGTTAACAACTGCGCACAGACACTGCGGTGGCAAGTCTGAGTTACCGTTTCAGGACTACTCGTGTGGGTGGCACAATCAGTGCTGCAGACCCACTAGTAGCATTTGATTTACCAGCCCTGGCACACTCAGTGCACTCTACTAGGGACTGACCAGTAAATCAAGTATGCCAATCATGGATAACCAATCATGTTCATAATTTACACAGAGAGCATATGCACTTTAGCACTGATTAGCAGTGGTAAAGTGCCCAGAGTCCTAAAACCAACAACAACAGGTCGGAAGAAAAAGGAAGAAGAAGCAAAAGGTTTGGGGATAACCCTGCAAAAAGGACCAAGTCCAATGCAACCCCCTTCCAGCCTAAAGCCAGGGTAGACCAACCCATACCTCGATGGGCTTCCCTGCTTGGGCCGATAGAACATGGAACCTGGCCTGCAACAGCAGGTGTCTATTCCTGTTCTATGCCTTCCTGAACCTAGTTGTTTCCCTCTATACATACTCTCAGAGCCCACTAAGCTAACCCATGGGGAACCCTTCTCCTCACCTGTGGACCCCATCTGTACAGCGCTTAAACTTACTTTGCTCACAGATGTGTCCCAACAGGCAGACAGTACCCACATGGCCAACACAGTGGTGTGGCCCAGTCCACCCCCGGGGTGTGACTCCTGTCCCCCTCCCAGGGGCACCTCTGTCCACCAGGACAGCAAGCCACAGTGGCCACTGACAGCTGTCAGTGATGAGAGCCAGGCCTCATGCCTTTCAGGCCTCTCTAACCTCTGTGGCATCAGAGAGTGGGGGCGGTAGCCCCAGGTGCCTGGCACCCGTGGTCCACTCTCCCTCCTGCCAAGTCAGGTATGGCATCTTGACACTGGCCCGCCAGCCCAGAGTCTGTACCCTGCGGCTGGACAGGAGACGGGGGTGGGCTCTCCAACACCCTGTTCCCCTCCCCGGGGCACTGCATCCCCCCACCGGGAGCAGTCTCCCTCGATTCCAGAATTTTCAGGGCACCTGTGGCAGGTGTTCTGCACAATTCTCCCACCAGTTCAGGGTTCTATTCTGCAACTGGCACACCAGCCCAGGGTCTGTACCCTGTGGCTGGACACAGGACTGGGGTGGGCTCTCCCACACCCGGGCCTCCTCCCTGGGGCTCTGCATCCTCCCACCTGGAGCGGTACCCCCAGAAAACAAACTGGTAGGGGCACTTTTAGCAGTCGCCCCTTCCTCCAGGCCAGGGGGGACACCTTGAACCTGATCCTCCAACCAAGGGTCTGTACCTGTGCTTGACCTGTGCCTGGCAACCCTGGACTTCCGGGGGAGTACACCCTCCCCCCTAAGGGAAACACACTCCTCATGAGTTGTGCGAGAGTCTGCCTGGTGCAGGTCTCCAGCCTCCTGTCCACCTGACAGAGCACGAAGACCCCCCAGGCCAGAAGTGGCCTCACCAAGGTCAGTCCTGGGGTGCTCTGACCTCAGAGCTAGCAACCCCTGACCCACTGGTCCTTCCACTGGGGACTGTGTCCCCCCTCACCCCTTTCTCTGGACTCATGCACCCTCCCAACTGGAGCAGTGTTGCCAGACACTAGAACTGGTGGGATGCTAGTTACTGCAGTCCCCCACAGTTCACCTGACACTTTGGGATCCCCCTCAGGGGGTGGCCTCCTGCTACAGACTAGGCCCCCCTCCCGGTGTTCACTCATGGAACCAACCAGGCTCTGGGACTGGGTTTCAGGCACCTTGGGACACAGCCACTCCCACTGCTTCTCCTCTGAGATAGGGCGTGGGACCCTGCACCCCTCCCACTACACTGGGACCTATCTGGGCTACCACAAACCTCCCCTACTTCACTTGGTTGGGGAAAAGCTGAGCCACCCCCTTCAGGATCACTCCCAAAAGCATCTTCAGACCCTCTGGAATCCACCAAAAGGTCTGCCTCCAGTGCAAGCTCCCTGGGGTCAGAGAACTCACACTCCACCGGCTGTTGACATAGCTCTGGAAAACAGGGACTTAAAATATGCTCTCTAATTGAATCACACAGCCCCACACAAATGTTAACCAAGCTACTCTTTGCCTCCCCATCCAGTGCCTCACACAAGTACCCCACACCACTCTCCTGAGATTGGCAAGACAGTGTCTGACTGTCTCTGTCACTCAACCCACACTCTTCTGGGCGTTCTCTACACTCACACACCAGGACTTCTACCATGGGGGAACCCCTCTCCCTGCACCTCCCATCTAGAGTCAGTAGAGTGTCCCACCCACCACTAGGACTATGAACCCCCGTACCAGTTCCCCAATCCACATCAGGGACACTGCGCATCACTAGAGCTACCTCATATCCTTGAACCCCTGGTTTGTGTCAACCCCCTCCCTCAAGTCAGGCGCCACATCTCTGGGTATAAGTACTTCTCTCTCAGCACTAGATACTACATTTTTGCTGCCACGATCTGAACTGGACTCTACCTCCAACCCAGCCCAGCTCACTTCATGAGTTGCACACTATTCTTTTCAGCTAAGGCTCGCTCTATCCCCTTGCACTCCCGGTCCAGCTGTCTCAGCCTCCGGTCACGAGCGCAGTTCTGATTCCTTTCCTCACGAGCCAACCTTTCCCACAATGTTCCCTCCTCAGGGCCACTGCCCTCTGGATATTCTGGCTAGGGATCCCCCCCCTCAGATTCCTCCTCAGAGTCATCTGACAGCATTGCCTACCAGCGTGGTATTTCATACATATACAGGGCTACCTCAAGATCCTGCCTTTTGGATCTCCTTTTCACAGGTATCCCCCTCTCCTTGCAAAAGACTTTTAGTTCCCTCATTGTGTAGATGTACAGGTGGCAAAAATTGATTTCCATTTTGACAAGGCCCCACAGGTGCAACAACTAACCAGAGTTCCAACCACCAAATTCTGAAGGGAAACAGGGAAAAAAATAGTATGTGGTTGCGTAATGGTCTGCACTAGTCCTGTGATGTACACCAATCACTGTGGGTCAAGTACAAATACAAGTTCAAATCCTCACCGCTGACCACCAATGTTAGAAATGGGGGTCTCTAGTTGGCAGAGGTAGGTACCTTTGTCCAAATAGGGACCTTTGCTTCTAGTCAGGGTAAGGGGGATACAGACTTTAGATAACCCCTGCTCACCCCCTTGGTAGCTTGGCACGAGCAGACAGGCTTATCCCAAAGGCAATGTGTAAAGTATTTGTACCAACACTCACAGTAACACAGTGATAACACCACAAATGGACACCACACCGGTTTAGAAAAATAAAGTATCTTTATCTAAACTTAACAAGACCAAAACGACAAAAATCCAACATACAAGTATTAAGAAAAATGACTTTCAAAAGGTTTTAGCAACTGAGTCCATAGAAAACTATGGATGCGTGATTTCTTGCAAAGTACCTGTTGTTGCGACAAAATTCACCAAGCCAAATAGCCACAGCGATGAGAAGCGTAAAAAAACAAAGAGATGCGTCGTTCCTGAGACCTTCGTGGATGCGATGCGACAGTTCCACTGTACACAGGGGAGCGATGCGTCGGGTCCGGTCTGTAGGGGGAAGCGATGCGTCAATTCTGAGACGACTCCGATCCACGGGTGATGTGCCTGGGAAAACGTGCCGTACAGGGACGATGTGTGGAAATCCGGGATGCGTCGGCGAACGATGTGGCGATCGGCGCTGCGTCAACCTTTTCAGCCGCGATCCCTTGATGAGTCGATTCTTGCCGCGGCGACAGGCGGTACGTCGGTTTCAGTAGCGGTGCGGCTGTGCGGGTAGATTCTTCTCGCATCTCGGCGTTGCATCAGAAAAACTGTCGCAAGAAGAGCGATGCGTCGATTTTCTTGTTGTTGCGTTGCTTTCCAGCTCCCAGCAGCCGAAACAACCTCCAGAGGCCCCACACAGTCACAGGCACTCCTGGCAGGTCAGAACTCCCAGCAAGGAAGTTCAGGGTAGCTGGGGGTGAAGTCTTTGTGTTCCTGAGACTTCAAAACAGGAGGCAAGCTCTACTCAAGCCCCTGGAGACTTTCCTCAAGCAGGGGACACAGCACACAGCAAATTCCTTCTCCTTTCTTTGGCAGAAACAGCAACTGCAGGCCAACCCCAGACACACAGCAAGGGCAGTACTTCTCCTCAGTTTCTCCAGCTCTTCTCCTTGGCAAAGGTTCCTCTTGATTCCAGAAGTAGTCTAAATTTCAGGGGTTTTAGGTCTAATACTTATACCCCAAAATGTCTTTGTTCTCTTTGTGCAAGGGGCTCTGAGCCCAGTTCAAACCAGTTCTGGGGGGCACTCTGCAAGTGCACAACAACATTCATTTTCAGAGTGAGCCTTGGCTCCAGACACACCACAGGGGGACGGAGCCAGCATTGTGAAAGGCTGGCACAGCCCTATTCAGGTACAGGTGCTACTCCTCCCACCACTCCAAATGCAGATCAGGCCTATTCAGCCTAGTGCTGACTCATCCAGACTCCTGGAGCCACTGCACCTCCCCAGCCCCTGTCACTCCAAAGCCAGACAGTCAATCCACAAACAGACAGAGGTTGAACAAGAAAATAGCCACTTTCTAAAAGTGGTATTTTCAAACTCAGAAGGTAAAAATCACCTTTCCTAAAAGATGTATCTTTAGATTCTGAGTTCAGGCATACTAAAATTTATTTTCCTATCTGGTCCCAATGGTAAGTTATATTTATAAGATGTTATAAATTAACTCCCGTGCTTTCCTATGGGGACAGATAGCCTTACAATAGTGAAAAACGAAATTGGCAGTATTTCACTATCAGGAGATGCCACACACATCAGGGCATGTCCTACCTTTCACATACACCGCACCCTGCCCACAGGGGTTCCTTGGGCCTACCTTAGGGCTGACTGACATGTAAGAAAAGGGAAGGTTAGGGCCTGGCAAGTGGGTGCACTTGCCAAGTAGACATGGCAGTTAACAATTGCGCACTGACACTGCGGTGGCAAGTCTGAGTTACCGTTTCAGGACTACTCGTGTGGGTGGCACAATCAGTGCTGCAGGCCTACTAGTAGTATTTGATTTACCAGCCCTGGCACACTCAGTGCACTCTACTAGGGACTGACCAGTAAATCAAATATGCCAATCATGGATAACCAATCATGTTCATAATTTACACAGAGAGCATATGCACTTTAGCACTGATTAGCAGTGGTAAAGTGCCCAGAGTCCTAAAACCAACAACAACAGGTCAGGAAGAAATAGGAAGAAGAAGAAATTTTTGGGGGGATAACCCTGCAAAAAGGGCCAAGTCCAACATCAATATTTTGGCAACTGTGTACCTCCTTCACACAAAGTTGCACAGAATCACAATTGCAACTGGAATAAGTGACCACTGCGCTGTTTGTTCAGCAGAGAGGCCAATGATTGAATGACCAAGTATTCTGAACACCTTTTTGACCCGATGACAGGCACTGTGAGAAATTCACACTCCCTTCATTCTTTGTTCCAGAGCTCACAGTGGTGCTCGTTAAAAACGTCTGAAGGCGACTCAGTTCAAAGTATGCACTGTACAAGAGAAATATGCTACACAAAAAAATACAGAAATACAACATCCTGGAAATAGAGAGCTATTATGGAATGCAAGATTAATTAAATCATGTGAAATATAAACAGGAACAAATTTGCTGACAACCGTCAGCGGTAATTACATATTCATCATGGGGGTTTTAGTGTCTCTTGAAGATGCTCTATATCTGTTTAGATCAAAGTCTGTAAAACATACTATTAAAAGTTACAAGTAACCAATTACAAGACTAATTATTAAAAAATGAATGTAATACTATTAAACGCTACAAATAGCAATTTACAAGATTAATTATTAAGAATGAAGAAAGTAGAGATTTCCTGTAGCTATTTTAATACCTCTCTATATATGACGATGCATACTGCATACCGTTTAATAATGGCAAACGTAACAAATATTTGATGTTAGCATTCGCTACTGACATCGGGCATGGCTTGCAAATATTTACAAAGCTAAATTCATCTTCCATCATGCCTAGGTCGAAAAATTGAGTACCCTTACACAGAGTAAAAGGAACACTTATCAGGTATGGCACTTTAAAAAAAAGCAAAAATATGTTTTTCTTATCAACTGGCCTGTCAGGTATAGCATACTGAGATCTCTTTTTTCACGCTACGATGGCTATACACTTATGTGTGCTGTGCTACTTTATCATCATTTGACTCATCATTTTTGTCTGTTCTCTTAAAACCTTGGCATGTGCAACAACAAAGATGTTTTCCCTCTGTGCAGTATGGCATTATTACCTCCCTTTCTCAGCAAAAACTCTTTAACCAGACATGCATTTTTCGTCATGACTGTGGGGAAGGAGGCATGGGGCATATGTGTCCAGTGTAGTAAAACAAAATGATACACCCCCGTCACCCACAGAATGCGATGATGGGTTTCTCAGTCTCCCATATCTCACCTCCATTCATTGACTTTGGCCTGAATAGGCCCCTCTTAAAGGGTTGTGCCCCACCCCCCAGGCTCCAGGGGCCTGCATTACACCCTTATACGTGTCCCTATCACGACATGAAGGTCATTGAGAAAACACACAGGCACCTGCAATTCCAGTAGAGAAGTCCTGCCTCAACATTATAAATTTTACTCAGTGTCCCGCTTTGCATTTGCACTCTTCCTGACTCTATGTATTTCTCCAGGTTTTTCAACTGTTTCTGAGGGTCCAATAAAATTAGTTTTTGGTGAAAGCAAGGCCACTTATCCAAGAGGCCAACAGCGGCAAAACGTCAACTGCTGATTTTTTAAAATGATGACTCTTGATTTTGAGCGAGCTGCCTCCCGGTGTGCATGGTTGTGACCAGCTCACCCTCCAGTCCCAGGATTCCCATACCCGCGTGACACGTCTCCTGAGCCAATCTAGACGCTGCTCACTTGCTGTTTATGTTAGGAAACAGCATGAGAGCAGCGCGAGGATTGGCTCAGTCAGGCGCTGCCAACGCTCCTTAGGAGACTTGGGGACTGTGACAGCAATCCCCGGGCTCCTAATATTGAGCAGGTAAGAGAGGGTTCAAGTGAGCATGTCGGGCTGGTCACAGCAAAGCACCAGTCCAACCCGACATACGCACTTCACCCCGAGGCCCAGCTGAACCTGGCTGTGTCAATCATTTCATTAAGCTCCACACCACACCCACGTCTGCCGCCCTCATTCATACAAAAGGCATACTCTCCCTGCCAAAGTGAAAGCAGTGCATTGCGGCTGGGGAAAATGATCAATCAATCAAAATACTGAATATGGGACCCAGGGGCAACAAACAAACAGCGGGGCAACACGTCTACGCACCTAATAAAGAAACCCCCGCTCATTGTATTCCTCTGTCAGAACCCTTTTCAGAGGGCCAAGGGGCAAGCAGGGGTTACTGGGCCCAACTCTAGGGGTTGAGGCTTTTTACTCCTGATATGCTTGGGCTCACCCTACTATGAATTCTGAGCAAATTAGCCAAGTGCCCCTTCAGCACTTGACTCTCAGGGTTTCATGGTCTGACCAGTCCAAGGCTCCCTGGGAGGGGGAGATGTGGGGACAGAGGGTTGAAAAGAGGCTCACGACTCAAAATACGCACAGCAGCAGCAATAAATTATTGTCCAGCCAAATATTCACTTTTATGAAAAAAGATAAGTATTTTGTTTCTACTACTACTAACACAAAGGAAAAATAAGACATTGACAAACAACTACACAGTTCCCCTGAGGTCAGAGCTCTAGTCTTTTGTTGGGCAGTTCCCCGAGTCCCACTCCCTCCTTGCTTTTAGCAGTAGTCCCCATTTACCATAGGCATCATCCAGGTTAAGCCCCACTAGTAGTCCGAGTCTCAAGAGTCCACTATGACTCTATTTTAAAGTCAACAGTGTTCTAGCACCGCTGCGCTAACTAGCAGCAAGTTCCCCCTGGGCTGAAAGGCCCAAAATCAGTCTTACCCACACCTTGCAAGATTGGAGCGATCAGAGTTCCTGAGCGCACCCCTTCTGCGGGCGCTGGAGCAGCAAAAGCTGATTCAGGTGAGTTCACTGAACACGGCCCAAGTAGGTTGCACTTAGCGGTCGTTGAGTCCTCACACACAGTCGCAGCTTTGCAGCGATTGGAGGTTCATGGCAGCTCCTCCTTGCAGGATAAGTCCCTGGTTCTTCCCCCGATGGGAGTAAGGGGTGATGGTGTGAAGATCCTGGTGTGATTCCTTCATCTTATCCCACAGTCCCACAGTGGCCTCACTCCTCCGGTGACTACTCTGACCATGTCACACCACTTGCTGGTCCCGCTGACCCCCCTCTGGCATACAGGTTCACCATATCCTCATGGTACATGGGCTCCAGCCTGATCAGTACAGTCAAGTCCTTGGTGGTGGCCCCTACTGGCATATGGGGCGGCAGCCCACTACTGCAAATGGACTACGGCCCTCACCGCATGGCAGTCTTTTCATGGTGATCCCTCCTGGCATACGGGGTCACCGCTTCCTAACACGCAAGGCTCCAGCCTGATTGGTGCAGCGATGCACAGGGCTTAATTCAAGGCGGACCTCTACTGGCATACAAGGGTCACTGATTTCATCCTGCACACAGGCAACGATCTGATCGGTGCAGCAGCCGTCTCCTCACACCTCGGATAGGGAGTCCACTCGACAGGTCTCCCCACCTGGACCTTGCTCTCTACAAAGCTCTCCTCTTCCTCATGGGGCACAGTGGTCTTGGCAAGCAGGAAGGCACTCGTGCTCTAGGCTGCAAGGCAGGTGGTCTTAGAGTCCCTCACCCAGCAGGGAGACTAGAAGGCCCTAGACCCCAGTCCTTGTCAGAGGCAGAAGTGTTGCAGAGCTTTCCCTCCTTACACAACCAGTCTGGTTGCTTGACAGATGACAATTTTGGGGGTCACAAACTCCCCTTCTTATAGTCCATTTCCAGACACCAAATGTGATTTAGAGTCTGAGTCTTTGAAGTCTATGTTGGGGGTCTGCTTTTTTGAAAGCGGTCTGTGACCAGGAGCTACTCCAAAGTGAATAGCCCCACAACACAGTCCATGGGAGTGAAAAGAGTTCACATCTGGATGTCATCCAGAGTTATTTGTATCAAAAGATTAACCCAGGGCCCCAGTCCTACTCTTTATGATTCTCTTATAAGCCACATCTCCTTCCTCCATTCTTTCTTTTCTTCTTTCTTTCCATCTTTCCTCCTTTCTTTCCTTTCTTTCCTTGTTTCCTTCCTTCCCTCTCTCCGTCTTTCTTTCTTCTTTTTTTCAATCTTTCTTCTTTCGTTTGTTTCATCTTTGTTTCTTTTTACTTTCTTTTTTCTTTACTTATTTTTTCTTCCCTTTTTTTTCTTTCCTTCTTTCTTGGCAGCCAATGCCAGACTGATTGGCTTTTTTAAGTCAGTGTTAGCCAAGACCTTTTGATTTTACCTATTGGGTTTTTAGCCAGACTTCATCCATTAGTCTGTGGTGCTTTCATTCACTTTTTTATTCCGCCCACTTCAGCATGCATCAAGGGGCAATGTGTCAGCCCACTTCATCCACAGCCGGACTTCACTATGAGTTACGGCTTGCTGCCCTGTCACAAGGAGCACATCAACACACAAAGTAGTTCCCTTCAGTGGCCAAGGGTATTATGCAATGTGTACTTTTTGAGACCAAACCAACATTTTTTCCGTTAGCCAATGTTTTTGTTTAGATTGGTGAGGGCCCGACAGTTTGCCTAACAGTGAAGTTTTGCAAAAAACATGACAAAACAAGAATTGCCAAAAGGCTGGCGGCCAACGCCAGATCTATTGGCTTTGCCAATGCGTGTTCGAGGGGATATTCTGATGAACAAAAATTAGTGCCAGCCCCCAAAAATGAGTACCGGTGGGCCCCACATGCAAACACCGCCCTGGTTTTGTCGGGGTGGCGTGAGTGAGTATGGAAGCAGTCTTGTAGGTGGCATGAATCTCAGGGTCCCATCAACATATTTTGCAGGGTCCCCTCAGTATATTTCACATAGAGGAACTACCATCTCACATTACAGAAGTGATGGCTGCTACATAGTTTGTATCTTAATCTGGAAAGTAGAAAATCCCTTTTCATGCTAAGCACGTGCTGAATTCTTTGTTCTGGCAGCAGAATAGAATATATTTTGCATGTGGAACTCTGCACTGTGGGACTCTGTTCAGCAGCCTATCGCTGTAGCGTCCTATGGTGTGACTGGTCGGCTGCTAATTTCTGTGGGCAAACGTCCACGTAACAGGCGCGCAGAGCAGCGCTAGAACAAAGGGCCTTGATGGAAATGCAACTGCGTTTTAATTCAAACTGGATCTAATTAACAAGGAACACAAAAATAGCTTTGTTGAAAGACGGTAGGGAAATCTTGCGGTGCCTGTGTATTTTTATATTAACAAACAAAAGGCCTGGGATTTAAAACGCGCTGCAAGAAGAGGTGAAAGCAGCATTCTCCGAGTAATTATGGGTGGATTTGTAGTGCCGGGCTGAAAGCGGCCCTGCCAGCGGGAGAACTATCACAGTGCCGTGGCTGTTTTGAAAAAGGATCTCGAAAAAATGTCACCATGGCAGAACTGCCAGCTTTGTTATTACTACGCGGAACCCTGTGCTTTTAATGCACATAGACAAAGGATATAAATTTAAGCGGTATACAGTCACATTGCATTTATGTATTTTCAAGATTTACAAGTATTTAGAGAGCAGCGTAGGTGAAATGCGTAAGACCTCTATTCCCCTTATGCGACTTTCTCCTCAGACACCATTTGTGCTTTCTGGTTTCAGTGTCTTTCTTTGTTCCCCTCACACACTCTCGTCAGCCTTATTGTGCCGTGAATGGTGCAAGGTTATCTGCTCCATCACACATGTTGCCTCAGCCCTCTTTGCATGTTGGTGACCCTAGGAGTGCACCCATGTTTGACACATTCAGTCACAGCTGATATAGGAGGGGCTCCGGTGTGGGACTCTAGCTGGGGAGTTTACATGCAAAGAATCGCCATGCTTGGCAGCGACCAACTCCTCAATTTGGCCTGAAACGCAGCTGTACTGCCAGTACAATGAACAAGCACCAAAAAAGAGAATAGATTTGAATTTTTTTAAGTTGTCCCAGAAAAATAAATACTTAGATGAAGCCATTTTCATTTCCATTTCAACAAACTTTATTTCGGTCATAAAAGGCCATAAAAGTAGAAATTCATATACAAGTATAGCATTAATAGACAATATTTGATCATTCATTGATTGCATATTTCATAGTATATCCAAAAGAACATTTTAGTTTGTCCAATATCTTTACACCAATTAAAAACAAGAATGATTAAAACCGGATAAAAACTGTTAAAATTTTGAGTCTAAAAACGACAAGAGTGCAAAGAACATTTTTTACAGTTACAGAGATGTGTTTAAAAAGGCCCTACGCCTGTACCACATAGAATTAAGAAAGCGGGACACGGCGAAGATTATGGGGGGGTGTGTGTCAGATCTTAAAATTCTATACGCCTCCAGACACTGTGTGCAGCCCATGTTTCTTCATAATGGTATGAGCCAACGCCGTCTGGCAGATTTATAGCCAGGGCAGAAAAAGAGAACATGTATGTCGGTCTCATCAGGGCTGTTGCAGGCAGGGCAACCAACAGGGGGATCTTTTAACCATTTATTCGTGAAAGCATTGACCGGGAGGGTCCCTAATCTGAACTGGATATACAGCTTCCTTGCCATGGGGGGCTGTATGTCATCCAGAAAAGACTCAAAGAGATACACGGTTTTTATGTTAAAAAATTCAGCCGTTAAATGCCCGACTTTAGTGTTCGCCTGCAGATCAACTAGTTTGAGTGCTCTATAAGCTCTCACAAGTTGTAGTCGAGATATTGTTGGAGACACTACCTCTGGATTTATCCACAGGTTGGGCATAGCTATTCTGGCACAAGTTTCTTTGATGTACTTAAACCAAGGCAATTTTCACACCCCCGGTAGACCCAGGACCCCCTTGAGTTCAGTTTGGTAGGATGCTAGTTCAGGGGTCGCCCACAATCTGCGCCAGAAGGTCAGTGGTCTTAGACCATCCTCTTCTGCAATTGGTTTGACTCCTAGATCCAGGCGCAGTGGGATGAGGGGAGTGCTAGACGGTAAACCCAAAAGCTTTCTCATAAATTGGCTTTCTATTTTGGCCAAACCGCCAGAGGGGCGGTGGCCCATAGTTCTGCCCCATACATTGCAGCACTCCTTACTTGCACTTTATAGATTTTGGCAACAGGGCCTGGCGGTTTGTATAAGGAGTTCCTAAATGATTTGGTGAATCCCCCCGCCAGCTGCGCTAGCCTCAAGCCTGCCTTGTCTAGTTGTGGGCCCCAATCAAACGTTTCAGACAACGTAACGCCAAGGTAATCGAAGACAGTCACCCTCTCTAAGAGGGTGCCATTTAGGGAGGGGTTTGGGCGAGATGTTTTGGCTGGATTAAATACCATGAATTTGGTCTTTGTTGTGTTGATCTCTAGCCCACGATTTTGACAGAATAAAGAGAAACTATCTAGGATTCTTTGGATGCCCATAGGAGACTTGGACAACAGCAATGTGTCGTCCGCGAACATCATCGCTGGCACCCTGCCTTGCACCAGCTTCGGGGCATCATTGTCCGCTACTTCGTTTAATTGGGCCACCAGAGCGTTGATAAAAAGACAAAACAGGGTGGGGGCCAGCACACACCCCTGTCTCACTCCTCTGTTTACTGGGAAGCGGGGGGTCAGTTCTCCAGATTTCCCAAACCTAACTTGGGCAAAGTTGCCTGTATGCAATCTCATGAGCAGTGACAACAGGTAGTACGAAATACCCAGCTGCTCAAGAACCTCCCACAATTTTGCTCGGGGGACCAGATCGAAGGCCGATTTGAGGTCAACGAATATCAAGTAGAGGCTTCCACCCTCTATTGACACAGTCTTCCAATATAAAAGTTGAAGCCTGAAGAGCTGGTCAATGGTGGAGGTATTCTTCCTAAACCAAGCCTGATACGCGCTCAGGACTTCGTGCTCTTCCATCCAAGATTGGAGACGCTCAAGGAGGATCCTGGCGAACAATTTCTGGGTGACATCTATGAGGCTGATCGGCCTATAGTTAGAGGGCAAGAGTGGTGAGCCTTTCTTAAACACTGGGAAGATTTCGGCCCCTAGCCACGTATCCGGGATCTTCATACCTAGCAAGATAGCGTTGAAAATTACCCAGAGATAGGGTCCCCAGATGTTGGGTTCCTCCCTGAATAAGTCCCCAGGGATCTTGTCTAAACCGGGGGCCTTTCCTATGGGGAGTTTCCTAATTGTGTTTGTTACTTCTTTTAGAGTGATCCATTGGGGGTCTTCATTAGGATTTCCTGGGATTACTGGAACCGTTGCATCTTTAGGCTCTGTGGGTTCCTCGGTTGAATAGAGAGCTTGGAAGTGCTGTTTCCACGCTGCTGCAGCGATATTTGGCTCTATCGCTGAGTCCTCTACGCTACCGTCTACGCTCACTAAAGACCAGAACTTCTTCATGTCCCTATTGTAAAGTGCTGCCTTAATGTCTTCCCACCTTTCAAGCTCCCAGTTCTTCTTGGCCAACTTGATACAATCTCGATACTGGGCCCTGCTTGATTTAATTAAGTGTCTGTCCTTGAGCTTGATAGCATCTATAAGGGCGCCCTTTGCCTTGCGGCAAGAATTGTTAAACCAAGTTTGCTTGACACCCTTGATGGGCTTGGGATGTGACATAGGGTTAAAGATGTTGGTCAGACTTATTGACAGTTCTTCATGCAGTGCCTCTAGTCTGCTGATGGTTAGTGGAGTATCGAGTGTTGCAGCAGCCAGCTCTGTTTCCATTAAGGGCGAGATGATTTTAGAGTATAATACTGCCTCCTTATCAGGTGACTGCTTAAACTTTCCCCACCTGATTTTCCATCTATTGTTGGCGAGTATTAGGTTGGTACATGCGGGGGTGCCAGAAGACGTGGGATTGTAAATTTCTGGTGGCACAAGCTCCAAAGTCAGGGCGTTATGATCGCTGTCAAGTCTTGGTATGACAGCGAAGTCGGCCACCCACCGCCACATACTTGTCTCCACTAAAATATAGTCCAGCAGGGAGGATTGTCCTGTTCTATTAAAGGTTAGCTTCCCTGGTTGGTCAGACTTGGTGCGGCCATTACAGGCCCTCAAGGAGTGGGTTAGGGTTGCTGCATTTATCTGGAGTACCAGAGGAGTCCAGGCCTTTAGCAGTGGAACTTGCGGGTCGGGGATTAACCAGAGACTGTCCTCTTCACTAGAGGGGGCATCAGTGGGGGCGGCCAGGGGCTCGAATTGGCAGTTAAAGTCTCCCCCAACGATCAATCTAGCATTCGGGGGAACTGTATCGATGAAGGTGTTGAGTAGGTCTTTCGTCAGGGATTCCTGGGTGATGTTTACAGGACGGGAATAGATGTTAATAAGAGCAAGTTTTAGGCTGGAGGGGAAAGTGAGTACAATACACTGCAAGTCGTTAGATGAAGCACCCTCTTGGGCTACAACAATATGGAAGTTGGGCGTAAGGCCCCCTTGCTCAACAGACTGCATTAGCAGAGTTAAGTTTTACCCTCAAAGAAGAGTTACTTTTGGGATGTAAGAGGTGAACTTTAAAGCCATATCCAGCCCTGTATTTTCTTTATGAAAGCCTACGTGGACATCTGTTTTTAATTTGTGATCAGCAATCAATATTTCCAGCTATGTAATCATGACAGTTAAGTAAAACAAATTAACATACAAGGGTAATTAGCCAAAAGACTACCTGATGCCCATCAACAAAATCTGATGGAAACACAAATGGAGATGAAAGTCTATGGCTGAAGGTGCCTGAGCCTAAATGCTCTCGCTTTCTGTATACTACTTTGCATTTTATGTTTTAAAACAGCTGAATGCATGAGCTGCTGTGGACAGCCATAACGTTTTTTTAGTCAGACCTAATCTGTCTCTTAGCCAGTGGCAGCACCATTCTTAGCTGAAAGCTGCCCCTGTAACCCATCTTCTTGACCTCAGTTATTACGGTTTTATTTCTGGTGCTTCAGCACGTTTTTCCTCTGCTTGGAAATGCTGAAAGAGATAGAACTTGTGCTGGAAGTTTGCAAAATGTCTATAATTTTATTCATTTTCCAAAGTGCAGAACATTTCCCAAATGACCAAAATCTGTGCTTTCACAGAAGAAAAACTCGTATATTCATATTTTTTTTCCTAATTCCCTGAGTGCTAACAAGCAACCAGCAGCATTCCAAAGTTTTGCAACACCCTTTAGTCTCATGACATATCATTAGATAAAACCTTTGCAATCAATGGTTAGTGTAATTATCACATATCCTACCCCTTCTTGTTGGACCAGTCATTTGTCCTCATTCAAAACTGTGTCCTGTGAGCAGGTGTTATAACCTTTCCACAGCTTTAGACCTTGTCGATGTGACAACTCTTTTGTCAACCCTGTTTTGAAATCCCTCATGCCATCTATTGGTGGTAGGGTCACAGATATTTTCATTCTTTCTGCAGTTTTATATAGCGCAAACTCGACCCGAAGATATTGGAACACTTCATATGAGCACCAGTTACAATTCAAAAGGACACATTTACATTTTTGGAAGTGTTAGAAATGGGTTCTCTAGTTGGCAGTGGTTTGTACCCTGTCCAAGTAGGGTCCCTCACACTTGTCAGGGTAAAGGAGTCATACAGCTAAGATAACCCCTGCTCACCCCCTTGGTGGCTTGGCACGAGCAGTCAGGCTTATCTCAGAAGCAATGTGTAAAGTATTTGTACCCACACACATAGTAACACAGTGAAAACACCACAAAAGGAGTCCATACCAGTTAAAAAAAATAGCCAATATTTATCTGAATAAACAAGATCAAAATGACAAAAATCCAACATACACAGGTCAACATATCACTTTAAAAGATTAAGAAAGTTTAGTCCATAGAAATCAATGAATGCATTTGTTTTAGCACAAAGTACCTTAGATGCGCCAAAAGTCAAAGACGGTGCAAGGCAGAAGGGAGGTGAGGCACCGGAAGAGCAAAGCGATGTGTCGGCTCCTTACTACACAGGGATGGTGATGCGTCGGTTCCTTACTGGCAGGGGAGGTGATGCATCAGTTACTTGCTGGCAGGGGAGATGATGCGTCGGTTTCCGGACACGCAGCCTCGGTTCTTTAATGGCAGTGATGTCGATGAAGAGCTGGCATTGAGGAACAATGCGTCGAAAATCCAGATGCGCTGTGTCGATGCAACAGCAGCGATGCAGGCGCTGCATCAATTTCACAGCCGCGAGGCAGGCGCTGTGTCAGTTCTACAACTTTGAGCAGGTGCTGCATCGGAGTTGGAGTGGGTGCCACGGACGTTGGTGACACAGTGCTTGGGAGTCATGCTGCGGCCCTTCTTCTGACCCAACGCGATGGCGAGCTGGGGCATGCGCTGAAAGCCATGGTCGATGCTTCGAGCGGGAACCACGCTTCGGTGCAGCCAGCGGCGATGTGGCGATCTTTTGCAGCGATGCGTGGAGAAACCAGGTGCTGGGAGTAGATGTGTGGATTGTCTCCTTTAAGATCACCAGGTTACATTTCCAAGGGCCCAGGAACTGGATTTGGAAGCACTTGGCAAGTCAGGACTCTCAGCAGGAGAGCCCAGGCACTGCCAGGTGAATTCTTTGATGACCCTGAGACTTCTTGATAGGAGGCAAGCTCAACTCAAGTCCTTGGAGAACCTGGGAAGCAGGATACAGAAAGCAAAGCCAAGATCGTTCACTCCCAGGTCAGAAGCAGCAAGCAGCAGGTCAGCTAAACAAAGCAGCAGGCAGAGTGGTAGTCCCTCCTACAGCATCTAGCTCTTTCTCCTGGCAGAATGTCCTCTTTCCAGAAGCATTCTGATTTTAGGGTATCAGAGGAACAATACATATACCCCTTTCTGCCTTTGAAGTAGGCAAACTTCAAAGGAAAGTCTTTGTAGTGCACAAGAACCTCCCTTTCCCTGACCTGGCTCTAGACCCACTACAGGGGGGTGAAGACAGCTTTGTGTGAGGACAAGCACAGTCCTATTCAGGTGTCAGTGACAACTCCTCCAACTACTCTACCTCAGGAAGGCCCATCAGCCTGGTGATGGGCCATCAGGATATGCAGGGCACACCTCAGCTCCCTTTATGTGACTGTCTAGAGTGAATGCACAGGAGCCCAACTGTCAGCCAACCCAGATATGTATTCTACAGACAGGCAGAGGCACAGAATGTTTAAAAAAAAAAAATTTTTATAACTTTATTTTTCATTTTCACAATGTATAAACGAACATTGATCAATCAAACATTTCAGCCAGTAGTACATAGTGCATTCCACACAGTTGAAATCATGTAAACAGTGAGTTGTACAGTCATGAGTCGGGAACAGCATGTCATTAACTCAGAGACCCAGAGAATCAATAGGTTCCTGCCCTGTAAAAGACGTCGTCTAAGAAAATAGGATCATGGTAGTGTGAAAGTATCCCATTGCAATAACAACTGGAAAACGCATATAGCCCTATAACAATGCAGCGTTCAACCCACCCCAGTACGTTCCAACTCATCCTGAGAGTCATCAGCTTCGGTTAAGCCCAACAGGTACTGATGGTACGGACCCCATATGACTTTGGGTGCACATCGCGCTGGCATCAAAGCATTATAATTTTCGGATTGGGTAGAACAGTATGCCAAATAATTATGCCAATCCGCGATAGTAGGCAAAGGGCCTCTCATCCATTGCTTGGCCACCCTCCTCTTGGCCAGTAGCAAACCTAGTGCGGCCAACTTGCGTACTCCCTTCGGAATCTGTTTGTCATACCCCAGTAGAGCAACCAATGGAGTCTCCATCAACTTATAATCTAGCATTTTGGAAAGAACTTTAAAAACCTTGCTCCAGAAATTACGTATACCTGGACAGTCCCAAGCTAAATGCGTAAAATGTGCATTTGGCGCTGTACATCTCAGACATTTATTATCCTCCCTGAAGCCATATCTATGAAGCCTTGCCGGTGTATATTATGTTCTATGAATGTATTTAAAATGTAACAGACGATGCCTGCCATTCAAGGAAATTGACTTGATAGTAGTGAAACACCAGGACCATTGTGCCACCGAAATGATCACGCCAAGTTCCACCTCCCATTCTAATTGAAATTTTAGTGTGTTCTGTCGACAGGGACCTTTAAATAAGGAATATAGCGTAGTTATGCCCCGTTGCGGAGACTGTGCCTGCAGAAGATACGTCAAGGACAACATCTCGGTCGGTTCACACATGTCGGAGCCCAACAATACACGTAGGGCACTTCGAAATCTATAATATTGAAATGTGTCCAGTGCTGTGACCCCTTCTATATTCACTGATACCTGTTCCCATGTCTTAACGATCCCATCAAGGAATATGTCTCCCATATATTTAATATGTAGCTTAGTGAGGGTGTACATTGTAGCTCTATCTCTCTTATGCGGTAGCCATTCGCACCATTGTATCGGTAATTTAGGTGAGTATATTAATTTTAACTGGTGTTTGTTCGCAATTTTAGAAAGCTGGTGACCGGTGCTATTAACAGGATCTATCACATGTAAAGAGACATGTGCCGCTCCAGTTAATAGGTTGGGTAGATGTCCAGGGGATACCATATTATGTTCGATAAGGTGATGTGGTAAATTCGGAAGACCATGTATCCACCCATAAGCATGCAAGGTCTGTGCTGCCCTGTAGTACCATTCCATATCTGGTGCGTTTAACCCTCCCTCTGAATAAGGCTTCGTTAGGACATCCCATTCTACCCGGGGCAGCTTCCCAGCCCAAACCAATCGGCACAACAATTTGCGCAAAGTGGTGAAAAACGACAGAGGTAAACACATAGGCATATTTACGAAGAGAAATAAAAAATGCGGAAGTACGACCATTTTTACCAGAGCTACGCGGCCTACCAAGGATAGTGGCAGTTAATCCATTTCTCCACTACTTCCGTTAGTTTCTGTATCGCACAACCATAATTTTCAGCTAATACCAGGTCAGCATCTGTATGTATTTTTATGCCCAAATACCTTACCGGGTCCGTAGTCCTTTCCAATGGATAAGTGGTCTGCACTGGCGTGGTAACAGAGGTCAACGGAAATATAATAGATTTATGCCAGTTGATGTGGAGCCCTGAGTGCATACTAAAACGTTCCACCTCTTGCAGCATGGGCACCAAATTCTGATCAGGATCGCGACTATAAAACAAGGTACATCTGCATATGCAGCAATAGTGAGATTATAATTTAAGGACCGAATACCACGATTTTCATGATATTCGCACATTGCGCACATCAAAGGCTACGCCACCAGTGCGTACAACAGAGGAGAAAGGGGGCAACCCTGTCTCGTACCCCTAGTGATATCGATGGAACGGGAGAGCGCACCATTAATCTTAACTTTGGCAGTAGGGTCCGTATAGAGTACCTTTACTAGTTGTATGAAAATGTCCCCAACCCCCACCCTGCGTAAATCAGCATATAAGAATCTCCATTCTACAGAGTCGAAAGCTTTTTCGATATCAATGAACAGGGCAGCGGCTCGGACCTGCGGGTTAATACGCGCAATAGTACCAAACAATGTACGAAGGTTGCTAGACAACGACCTACCAGGTACAAACCCTGTTTGCTCTGGCCTGACCATTTTAGGCAACAAGGGAGCTAGCCTATTCACCAAAACCTTCGTGAACAGCTTCGTATCTGTGTTCAGCAGTGAAAGCGGTCTGTATGAAGAACAATATTCAGGAGGTTTACCGGGTTTTAGCAGGGTGACTATAGTGGCTTCCCGCATAGACGGAGGCATTTTCCCTGTTTTAGCCATCTCTTCAAAAAGATTGACCAGATGGGGAAGTAATTTATCCTGGTATGCCATATAAAAGTCCACCGTTAGGCCATCAGCACCAGGTGTCTTCTCATTAGGCATGTCTTTCAGAGCAGCTGCGATTTCAGTGGGCCGCAAAGGACCTATAAGTGGTTCCCTGTCACTGTTGCTCAACCAGGTCATAGCTATGTGGGCTAAATATTCATCATCAGTGTCCTGGGTAGTAGTCCCCTTAGAAGTATAGAGGCCTGCGTAATAGTCAGCAAAAGCGTCCAAGATAGCAGGGGTACCCTCCGCCAAGACCTGATCTGTGGTATATACCTGCAGGATATGACCGTCACCCCTGGGAGGCCTAACTGTAGCTGCCAATGTTGCACTAGGACGGTCCCCTTCCGAATATGACCTGGCCACATCATACTTCCCAAGGTGTTTAACTTCATCGTCGGCTAACTCATTGTATTTACTTATTTGGGTCCTAATCTGTGCAAGTATCTGAGGGTCCCCTGTATCTTGTAGTATACCCTCCAAGGATCTCAAGAAAGTTTCGACCTTTTGGAGCTGGGTGCGGATGGATTTAAGGACACCAGCATGCTTAGAAATTGTGATCCCTCTCAAATAGATTTTAAAAGCTTCCCACACAGAGCCCATTGTGGTAACACTGCCCAGATTCGTAAGAAAGAACTCGTCTATAGCCGTGCCTATGTCTGCTCGGAAGACAGCATCCAATAAAGAGTATTGTGGAAATCTCCATGTTTGCCTGGTTCTGCTCTCCAATGGAAGTTCCACTGTGAGACATACTGGAGAGTGGTCTGACAGGGTACGGGCCATATGTTGGCACTTGCTTATGGAGGGGATCAGTGTGAGAGAAGCGAACCAATAGTCTATCCTGGTATGAATATCATGAGCAGCTGAATAATGTGTGTACTCACTACCCAAAGGAGCAAGCTGTCACCAAACATCCCGTAATCCTTCCGCCTGTGCTATGCTGGCCACTGCACAAGCAGCACGCGATGGGGGTCTAGGCGCCCCCCTTGATCCATCTAATTCGGGGTCCTGAATGCAATTGAAATCCCCCCCCCCATAGTAGAGGCAAATGTGAATGCTGCATGATCCTGGAATGTAGGGAATGGTAAAAATGCGGGTCATCATAGTTGGGCCCGTAAACCCCCACCAATAGCACGGTAAAGTGATCTTTACGACATTTCCCTATAACATATCTTCCACCCGCATCTATGTCCATTGCTTGTAGTTGTATACCTGAGTTCCTACGAGCCCAGATGAGCACCCCCCGAGCATGAGACGTAAATCCAGACGCCAAACAGGTACCCTTTAGTCTACGTTGTGATAACAATCCAGATGCGGGAGCAAGATGTGTTTCCTGTAGGATAGCCACATCTATCTCATGCCTGTTCAAATATGCAACCACCTTGCGTATTTTCCTGTGGTCATTCAGACCTCTAATGTTCCAGGAAAGGAAGCGAAGGACAGCTGGACGTTCATTAGGCCTCGACATTTGTTAATTTATCTATACTGAACAACCACACACATAAGCTGTACTCAACTCCACTTGATAGAATGCAGTACCCTTGTGAAGACATATAATCTGACTGAAATGCAACAGTAAACACCCTCCCAACCACCCACCCACTCCATACCCAAAAAAATAGATACAACCATCGTTCGTCCCTCCCGCCCCTCCCCCTAACCCCCTGAAATTTACCTCCTGCCAACAGAGCAGGATTCCCCAGAATTAGTACCCAGGTGTGATACACATTGAGGCAATGGCCGCCAGACCCGCGATGTTATTGGGTAGGTCGGCACCGCCCATATTTAACAGTACCTACAAGGCACCTTAGTATCCATGCTGCATAACATTATAGTGGTAGTGCTAGCGTATTGAAAACAAAGCCAGTGAACCCCTTAATGGAGACCTGTAAGTCACTCTAGCGCAGTGAGGCAGAATCTGTGTTCATTCTGTATATGAAAAAAAAAGGGAAAGAACGGGAAACAGACATATCATTCACGATGCTGAAGTGGTAGGAGAATCCGCCCTCGGAGCCTCCACCATCTCTGTGCCCGCCAAGGAGGCACCAGCCGCAGCAGGTGAATGGGGAGACCTGTTCGCCCTCTCAGCACTGTATTTCTTTAAATCTCTTTGCAGTACATGCGGATCAGAATACAGTTTGGATTTGCCATCAAAGTTGACCTTCAGTCTGGCCGGGTATGACATCGCGTAATCCAATTGTAGTTCTCGCAGCTTACGCTTAACAGGGCCAAACTTCTTGCGTGCCTCCTGCACCAGCGGTGTGAAGTCCGGGAAGAGGGACAACTCAGACCTTTCATAGGGAAGGGTTTTCAATTCACATGCACGTTTCAGGGCTGCATCCCTATCACGGTAATTGAGTAGTCGAATTTTCACCGGGCGGGGGGGCGCCCCTGGAGGGGGACGAGGACCCAGAGATCGATGAGCACGCTCAACTATGAAGACATCTGAAAAGGTGTCACAGCCCAACAATTGTACCAGCAACTTTTCAATGAATGTTTCCATGGGGCCTGTAGATGTGGTCTCTGCCAGACCCAAAAGGTGCACGTTGTTCGCTATTCGATTCAAATCGTTTAGATATGTTGCATTGTTTTTGTTATGTGTAATTGTTTGGACATGATTGGAATGACTATATTGCATTGTCGTATATAAATGTGTTATGACTGCATTGTGTACTTTTTCATATGTTTTGAATATTCCATAAAAAATCTCTTTGAACTTTTATAAAGAAAAAGGAAAATAAAAAGATCCGATCATAAATAAGTAATTCATTGTTTGATCTTAGCGTGAATTGGATAAACGCATCTAAGTGATACGAGGGTTAGGTTTACTCCCCATGTGTATAATCACTTTCTAAAAGTGGCATTTTCAAACTTACAATTCAAAAAACAACTTCACCAACAGATGTATTTTTAAATTGTGAGTTCAGAGATCCCAAACTCCAAATTTCCATCTGCTCCCAATGGGAAATTATACTTAAAAGATATTTCAAGGCAATTCCCATGTTACCCTATGGGAGACATAGGCCTTGTACTAGTGAAAAACGAAATTAGCAGTATTTCACTGTTAAGACATGTAAAACACACCAGTACATGTCTTACCTTTTAAATGCACTGCACCCTGCCCATGGGGCTGCCTTTGGCCTACCCTAGGGGTGCCTTACATGTAATAAAAGGGGAGGTTTGGGCCTGGCAAGTGGGTGCTCTTGTAAGGTTGACATGGCAGTTTAAAACCACTCACACAGACACTACAGTGGCTGGTCTGAGACATGTTTGCAGGGCTACTCATATGGGTGGAACAATCAGTGATGCAGGCCCACAACTAGCATTTGATTTGCAGGCCCTAGGAAACTCTGTTGCACTTTACTAGGGACTTACTAGCAAATCAAATATGCCAATCATGGATAAACCAATCGTCAATTCAATTTAGACAGAGAGCATATGCACTTTAGCATTGGTTAGCAGTGGAAAGAGTCCTAAAACAAACAAAAACAGGTCAGAAAAATACGACGTAGATAAAATGTTTGGGGATAACCCTTCAAAAGGGCCAGGTCCAACACAACCCCCTTCCAGCCAAAAGCCAGGGTAGTCTAATAAATACCTTGATGGACCTCCTGGCTCAGGGTGATAAAACATGGACCTGGCCTGCAACAGCAGGAACATGTTCCAGTTCTACAACTTTCTAAACCCAGTTGGATCCCTCTGTCCATACTCGGAGGGCCCACTAGGCTAACCCATGGGGAATCCTTCTCCTGACCTGTGGATCCCATCTGTGCAGCACCTAACCTTACTCTGCTCATAGATGCATCCCAGTAGGCAGACAACAGTACCACCATGGCCAACACAGTGGTGTGGCCCATTCTACTCCCTTGGTGTGACGCCTGTACCCAACCCAAGGGCAACTTTGTCCATAAGGAGAGCAACCCACAGTGGCCACTGACAGCTGCCAGTGACAAGAGCCAGGCCTCAGGCTGTCCAGGGCTCTCAGAAACTCTGTGGTTTCTCAGAGTGGGGGGCGGTAGCCCCGGTGATGGGCACCCTTTGTCCACTCTCCCTCTACCAGTTCAGGGGTGATATCCTGAGACTGGTCCTCCAGCCCAGGGTCTGCACCACTAGGCTGGACAGGAGTCAGGGGCAAGTCCCTCCTTCCCCGCCCACCTTCTCGGAGCTCTCTAACCTTTGTGGTTTCTAAGAGTGGGGGGGGGCGGTAGCCCCAGGTGACTGGCACCTTTTGTCCACTCTCCCTCCTACCGGTTCACGGGTGGTATTCTGAGACTGGTCCTCCAGCTCAGGGTCTGTACCCTTAGGCTGAACAGGAGTCAGGGGCGAGTCCCTCCTCCCCCTGCCCCCTCCTTGGGGCTCTGTACCCTCCTTTAAGGAATGGTACCCCCAGATTCCAGAACTGCCAGGGCACTTGTGGCAACCGTCCTGCGCAATTCTCTCACCGGTTCAGGGATGCTATCCTGAAACTGGTCCCCCAACCTAGGGTCTGTACCCTTAGGCTGAGCATGTGTCTGGCAAGCCAGAACTTCCAGGGGAGTACAACCACCCTCTCTAAGGGAAACACACTTCTCATGTATTGTGTGAGAGTCTACTTGGCAATGGTCTCCCGACTCCTGTCCCTCTGACAGAGCATGAAGCCCTCCCAGGTCAAAAGTGGCATCACCAGGGTCATTCCTAGAGTGCTCTGACCTCATAGCGGGCAACCCCTGACCCACTGGTTATCCCACTGAGGACTTTTTCCCCATCTCATCCCTCCATCTGGACTTCTGCATCTTCCTCTCCGGAGTGGTACTGCCAGACACCAGAGCTGGTGGGGCGCTTGTGACAGGTGCCCCCCATGTTCTCCTGGCACTATGGGGCTCCCCTCAGTGGATGGCCCCCTTGTACAGACAAGGTCCCCCTGCCTGTGCCCCACTGAGACCAATCCAAGCACTGGGCTGGAAAAAGGGTACCCTCGGCCTCTGCCCACCCCTCTTCCTACTCTTGGAAAGGACGTGAGACCCTTCTCCCCCCTACTACACTGGGACCTGTCTGGGTCACTGCAACCCTCCCCCTCAATCTGAAGGGGAAAACCTGAGCCATCCTCCTTGGGATCACTCCCCAATGCCATCTCAGACCCTCTAGCCCTCGCCCAGAGGTCTGCCTCCAGTGCAAGCTCCCTAGGGTCAGAGAACTTACACTCCACCAGGTGTTGGTGTAGCTCTAGAAAAACGTGACTGAACATATGCTCACCAGAAATTAAAACCCACATCATCCTCCCAAAACAGGCGAGACAGTATCTGAATGTCCCTGAAACTCAACCCACACTCTTTTGGGGTGACTCCATACTTCTCTATCAGGGCTTCCAACATGGGAGCGCACCTATCCCTGTCACTCTCTTCTGAAGCCAGTAGAGTGTCCCCCCCACCACTAGGAATATGACTCCCCATGCCAGTTTCCCAATTCTCCTCAGGGACCCTGCGTACCTCTAGAGCTACCTCATACACCTGAACTCCCTGTTGTATGTCATCGCCCTCCTTGAAATCAGGGACCAAGTCTCTGGGTTTCTGGACCTTTTCTTCAGTACTGGACATGGTACTTTCGCTGCCACCATCTGTGCTGGACTCAGCTCTCTTGGATTCCAAGTCCAGCTCTTTCAACTTCAACTCATGAGCTAAAATAATTTCCTTTGGCTTGGCTAAGGCTCTCTCCGCCTCAGCCCTTCTCTCCTCCGCTAGGGCTTTGTCAACCTCAGCTCTTCTCTCCTCTGCAGCCAGTTGAGTCAGCTGTAGCTGCAGGTCCACCTCAGCCTGTCTATCCTTGAGCTCCTCAGGGGACAGGATGTGGGAGGCAATACTGATCCCAGCAGTAGATCCAGCAGGGGACTCCCTCTCTGTGAGCTCCCCTCTCTCCTCTGGAGCCTCTGCAAATTAAATGTTCTCCTCCTCTGCTTCCTTCTGAGGGCCACTGCCCTCTTGGCTTTCTGGTTTGGGATCCTCCAGGAGGTTCCAAGGCCTTACATCCTTTACACTTCCAGAGGGTCCTCCCCCTCAGAGTCCTCCCCAGAGTCATCCGATAGTGTTGCAACCTAGCATGTTTCTCATAACAATACAGGGCTATCTCAAGATCCTGCCTTGTGGATCTCCTCTTCACAGCCAGCCCCGTCTCCTTGCCAATTTTTTTTTAGCTCCTTCATAGTATAGATGTTTAGGTGCCAGAAGTTAATTTCCATTCTGTCAAGGCCTCACAGGTGCAACAACCCCACAGAGTTCCAAGTTGACCCAGATGAAGCAGGAGTAAATTTAGAAAAATAACCAATTGAGAGAAAAAGGAGAAAACAGTATGCTGGTGTGTAATGGTCTGCAATATGGAAGTAGTGTCCACCAATCACTGTATGCAAAGTACAAACACAAGTCCTATCTTCACCGCTGATCACCAATGTTAGAGATGAGGTCTGTAGTTGGCAGTGTTTTGCACCCTGTCCAAGTAGGGACTCTCACTTTAGTCAGGGTAAGGAAGTCACATAGCTAAGATAATGCCTGCTCACCCCCTTGGTAGCTTTGCATGAGCAGTCAGACTTATCTCAGAGGCAATGTATAAGGTATTTGTACCCACACGCACAGTAACTCAGTGAAAGCACTACAAAAGGAGTCCACACCAGTTTAGAAACATAGCCAATATTTATCTGAATAAAACAATACCAAAACAACAAAAATCCATCATACACAAGTCAAAATATCACTTTAAAAAGAATAAGCAAGTTTAGGCCATAGAAATCAATAGATGCGTTTGTTTTATCACAAGGTACCTTAAATGCATCAAAAATAGTTGGTGCAAGGTGCAGGGGAGGTGAGATGCCAGAAAAGCAAAGCGATGCATCGTTTCCCTATTTCACAGTTAAGGGGAGGTGACACGTTGGTTTCTTACTGGCGGGGGAGGGTGATGCGTCAGTTTCTGAACACACATCCTCAGTTCTTTACTGTGGGGCAGTTTCGAAGAGTCGGCTTTGAGGTACGATGCAACAAAAATCCAGTTGCGCTGCGTCGATGCAGGTGCTGTGTCGATTTCACAGCTGCGAGGAAGGATCTGCATCTGTTCTTCAGCCGCAGGCAAGTGCTGCATCAGAGTCAGAGCAGGTGCCACGGACGTCAGTGACGCAGTGACGCAGTGCTCTGTACTCACACTGTGGTGATTCTTCACACGAGCTGCAACAGCAAGCTGGGGCCTGCGGCGAAAGCCGTAGTCGATGCTTCAAGCGGGAACCATGCTTCGGTACAGCCAGCAGCGATGCAGCAATCTTTTGCAGCGATGCGTTGGAAAAACAGGCGCTGGGAGTCGATGCATAGATTTTCCTCATTAATATCACCAAGTTACACTAAAAAGGGCACAGGAACTGGATTTGGCACCACTTGGCAAGTCAGAATTCTCAGCAGAAGAGCCCGGGCACTGGCAGGTGAAGTATTTGATGGCCCTGAGACTTCTTAAAAGGAGGCAAGCTCAACTCAAGCCCTTGGAGAACCGTGGAAGCAGGACACAGAAAGCAAAGTCCAGACCTTTCACTACCAGGACAGAAGAAGCAGGCCAGCACAACAAAGCAACAGGCAGAGTGGCACTCCTTCCTACAGTATCCAGCTCTTCTTCCTGGCAGAATGTCCTCAGTCCAGAAGTGTTCTGATTTTGGGGTGCCAGCAGTCCAATACTTATACCCCTTTCTGTCTTTGAAGTAGGTAAACTTTGTAGTGCACAAATCCCTGCTTTTCCCTGACCTGGCTCCAGACACACTACAGGGGGTGGAGACAGCTTTGTGTGAGGACAGGCACAGCCCTATTCAGGTGTCAGTGACAAATCCTCCCACCACTCTACCTCAGGAAGGCCCATCAGCCTGGTGATGGGCCATCATGATATGCAGGGCGCACCTCAGCTCCCTTTGTCTGACTGTCTAGAGTGATTGCGTAAGAGCCCAACTGTCAGCCAACCCAGACGTGTATTCTACAGAGAGGCAGAGGCACAGAGTGGTTAAGCAAGAAAATGCCAATTTTTTAACAGAAGTATTTTCAAACTTACAATTCAAAAACCAACTACACAAAAATATGTATTTTTGAATTTTGAGTTCAGAGACCCTAAACTCCAAATCTACATCTGCTCACAATGGAAAGTTACACTTTAAAGATATTTCAGGGCAATCCCTGTGTTACCCTATGGGAGAGATAGGCCTTGTAATAGTGAAAAACGAAATTAGCAGTATTTTTACTATTATGACATGTAAAACACACCAGTACATGTCCCACCTTTCAAATTCACTGTACCCTGTCCATGGGGCTGTTTTGGGCCTACCTTAGGGGTGCCTTACATGTAATAAAAGGGAAGGTTTGGACCTGGCAAGTAGGTGCACTTGCAAGGTCGACATGGCAGTTTAAAACTGCTCAAACAGACACTGCAGTGGCAGGTCAGTGACATGTTTTCAGGGTTACTCATGTGGGTGGCACAATCAGTGCTGCAGGCCCACTTGCACCAATTGATTTACAGGGACTGGGCACCTCTGGTGCACTTTACTAGGGACTTACTAATAAATCAAAAGTGCCAGTCATGGATAAACTAATCCTCAATACAATTTAGACAGAGGACATATGCACTTTAGCACTGGTTAGCAGTGGTAAACATGCCCAGAGCCCTAAAACCAACAAGCACAGGTCATACAAAATAGGAGGAAGAGGGCCAAAAGGTTGGATAAACCCGGCAAAAAGGGCCAAGTCCAACAGGTCGGCATGGGGAGATTAAGTGATTTTCCAGAATCACAGGATGTTGTGTGGATGCAGAGACTCGAACCTGGTTCTCTAGTTCCAAAGTTGGCAGCTCTGACCATTATGCCACATTAGCTGGCATCAGGGTTGGTACCTAGTCAGAGGAAAACAGTGGTTGTTACTGTTTTAAATGGCCCTTTCTGCAGGGAAACTCCCAAACCTTTTGCCTTCATCTTCCCCTATTTCAGACCTTGCTTTTGTTGTCTCTAGGACTCTGGGCACTTTACCACTGCTAACTAGTGCTAAAGTGCATATGCTCTGTACTCAAAACATGGTAACATTGACTTATCCACAATTGGCATATTTAATTTACTTATAAGTCCTTACTAGAGTGCACTATATGTGCCCAGGGCCTGTAAATTAAATGCTACTAGTGTGCCCGCAGCACTGATTGTGCCACCAACCAGTAGCCCTTTAAACATGGCTCAGGCCTGCCACTGCAGAGCATTTGTGTGCAGTTTTAAACTGCCATTTCGACCTGGCAAGTTAACCTACTTGCCAGGTCCAAACCTCCCCTTTTATTACATATAAGCCAACCCTAAGGTAGGCCCTAGGCAGCCCTATGGGCAGGGTACAGTGTATTTAAAAAAAAAGAACATGTACTTTTGAGTTTTACATGTCCTGGTAGTGAAAAGCTGCTAAATTCATTTTCACTGCTACAAGGCCAATCTCTCTCATATGTTAACATTGGGATTGCCTTAAAACATCTTTTAAGTGTAATTTCCAATTGGGAAAATATGGAGATTTGGAGATTGGTGTCTCTGGACTCACACTTTAAAATCACAACTTATGGTGAAGTTGGATTCTATATTGTAAGTCTGAAAATGCCACGTTTAGAAAGTTAACACAAGGAGATGATGGACGGAGCGCTGAAACTTTTCAGACACTCACCCCCAGTAACAGATCTGGGTTCAATCCATCAGCGTTCGTTAGCTCACTTCGCCACCTCAGTTCAGACCCAGAATCAGTCTTGGCCCTGTGCCTCAAGGGAACAGCCAGCCCAAACTGCCAAGCCAGGTCTTCCCTGAACCGGAAACAAGCAACCTGGGACCGGTTTCGAGCTGGTCTGTTTCCATTGGGCTCAGGGTCAAGACTGATTTGCATATGGCTGGGTTCAAACTGGAATGGCATGGGGATAAAAAAACGATGGATTTAGGTCCAGATCTCTGTACTAGGGTGAATGTATGACATTGTTCTGCATTCTGTCCATCAACTGTTCTTTTTGCATTTGTCACCCCGAGTGGGACGGGTATGCCCAGACGTGGGTCCTGTGCACTCCAAGCCACTGTAGTCAAACTATCCTGGCTGATGATGGGTAAAACCCTGAAACCGGTCCTAGGATGTTTGTTTCCAGTTGAGGGAGGACCTGGCCTGGCAGTTCGGGCTGGACTGTTCCCATTGGGCGCAGGGTCATGACTGATTTGCATATGGCTGGGTTCAAACTGGAATGGCATGGGGAGCAAAAAAATGATGGATTTAGGCCCAGATCTCTGTACTGGGGTGAATGTATGACATTGTTCTGCATTCTGTCCATCAATTGTTCTTTTTGCACTTTTAGAAAGTTGACATTTTCTTACTTTAACCATTCTGTGCCTCTGCCTGTCTCCGAACACACATCTGGGTTGGGTGACAGCTGGGCTTTATTCATTCCTTCTAGACAGTCACACAAAGGTAGCTGGGGTGTGACATTTGCATTCTGATGGCCCATCACCAGGCTGATGGGCCTACAGAAGGTTGATTGGGAGGGAGGAGCTGACACTCGCACTTAAATAGGGCTGTGCCTGTCCTCACACAAAGAGCTCCAGACCCCCTGTAGCGAGTCTGGAGCCAGGGCAGGAAAGGCAGGGACCTTGTGATCTTCAAAGGCCCCTTTGAAGTCTCCCCTACTTCAAATGCACATTTGGGTATAAATACTGGACCCCTGACACCACCAAATCAGAATGTTACTGGTACCAAGGACATTCTGCCTGGAAGAAGAGCTGCTGTGCTGTAGGAGGGACTGCCACTTTGCTACATACATTGCTGTGTTGGCCTGCTGTGTGCTGATTTCTCGGCTGTAGGAGGGAATGACACTTTGCTACCTGCTCTGCTCTGTTGACCTGCTGCCTGCTGCTTCTTGCCTGGGAGTGAGAGGCACTGGACCGGCTCTCTACATCCTTGAACCCAAGTTTCTCCAAGGGCTTGTTCCCTTGCCTCCTATTCTCTGAAGTCTCAGGGTCACAAAAGACTTCTTGCAAATCTGGTGGTGCTGCTGGACTCTGCCATCTGTGAGTCCTACCCTTGCCTGAGGTCCCCCCTCTAGTACAGGGCCTCTGAAGTTGGGTCTGCAGCTGTTTTCTGCAAAAAGTGACATATCGCTGCCTTTGCGCCAGTTGGAACCAACACACCACTCTTCGACACAGAGGCCGTTCGACGACAGTGGTTCCACAGCCTGCACTGCCAGATGATGATGCTCTGCACGACTCGACAGCGATGCATTGCCTGCATTTCAGCGGAGCTCATCGGCGACGCAGCGACTCGATTGCATGGGAAGGATAGACGCATTGTGCCCTCAGCATCGACACTTTGCTCCATACAAGAAATTTTTTCAGCGGTCCCTCTGTGAGTTCTGTAGCCGGCCTGCCCTTCATCGTGATCGGCCTGAACTTTGGATTTGCACTGGTCCCTTGCGACCTCAAGTAGCCTTTTAACTTCTAGTGACTTCTAAGCAATGTTTTTGTATTTAATCTTTAAAAACTCATATCTCAAGTTCTACTTATTGAATTTTTGTCGTTTTGGTCTTGTTTTACTTAGATAAATATTCTCTATTGTTCTAAACTGGTGTGGAGTTTTTTGTGATGTTTTCACTGTGTTACTGTAATTAAAAGTATCGACAAATATTTTACACATTGCCTCTTAAGTTAAGCCTGACTGCTCTGTGCCAAGCTACCAGAGGGTGAGCACAGGTTAATTTAGGTTGTGCATCTGACTTACCCTGATTAGGATTGTGGTTGGTGCTTGGACAGGGTGTATACTTTGCCAACCAGAAACCTCAATTTCTAACAGTTACCCACCTGTTTCAAAAGAACAACAGACCTGAGAGCTGAGACAGCTCTGAGGCCGAGAATTATCCCAAGGGAAAGGTGTTAAAAGAGTTGCAGCATTGAACTGGTTGCTTTGCTAGAAAATTGTGCCCCTTGAGCTTACACCAGCTGAAGTTTCAGCCTGGCCTACATTTATTCTCTATTTGGCACTCCACAAGCTGAGACTGATTATCAACAAGGGGAACAGCAGATTTCGTACTGTTTAACTAGTTTGCCATATTTAATAAAGTGCACCACTCTGTTCTACAAACAAGGCAAAACAATGTAGATATGTCAGGAATGGTCTTCAACTGTGTCTCTTCCTTCTTGACCACCCATTCCCAATCTCTATCACTACCACGTTTTAATTTCAGGAGTTTGGATGTCACGTCCTTCAAGTTTCTTTTCTCTCTCCATTGCTGTTGCATGATTATGACAATGTAGTGATCCGCATAATTAAACATCATGGGTGTAGCCCATGTTCCTTCTAATTATTTGTGTTGGTGTGGCAGTCCCGTGTTTGTGTGCATAAATTTCTCACGAAAACCACTGAGACATAACAAGAGGATGATCGTGCTAGATCTTATAGAGGTGTCTGTGAGGCAAAACGTATTTTTTATTTTTAGACAAAATGTGCTATGAGGTAAATTAAAATAAAATAATATTACACCTATATTGGATAAAACACATAAGGTTTTAGAGAAAGTTCTGATAGGGTGTGGGGCTCTAAAATTATCCAATACTTCAAGATCTACTACTCACAGAGAAGTGATACTTCTCCGAGGCAGATGATTGCATTAGAAGCTCTTTTTTGTTCAGCAACAATAGCAGGTATTTCCCTTGCAGAGTGGATACTGGAAACAATGCTCCCTGTTGTGGGGCGATGGTAATAAATTTAGGGGCCATCCAAAAACCTTCTTTGAAGAAATTCGCAGTCCTTGGGGTATACATTTACAATGGTGAGAATTGGGTCAATTTTGTGGGGGAGAAAGACTGCTGATTAGTGTCTGCGCATTATGGTTGCTTGGAGAAAGGGGCTCTTGGGTGGGGGCTTATGGTAGGAACAGGATGAATGATCAGCACTGATGATGGATCAATTATGTTGGAATAGTTAGGCCAACTCCCAAGAGTTATTTCATGTCTCAGGGTAGCAGAAATGGCAACAGCTTTAGTGCTGGCTTGAAATGGCTGAACTTGTTCTCAAGAAGTCTTGACTGGTTGTGTACTGCTGGGATTCAAGAGGTGCTGGATATTCAGTGCTGGCAGTTGGTGTGTAAACTTCTTACGCTGAGAAGAATTGGGGCTTTTTTGTGGCACAAGATCTTGTACCCCAAAAACCGGATCTTATATTGGGTCTCCAAAAGTCAGCTGATGAAACTGACTCCTTGAAACATGCTTCTGGCCCTAGACCATGCCTGACTGCTAATGTGGCTGCTCAGTGTACATCTGTAACTGTAGAAGCTGCGGCTGATGTGACTGCCTAGCCCTTCTGAAGCTGGAGTTTGTTGTTTTAGCCTACCTTTTTGCGGTATCGACTCTGTGCTCTAGCTTATTTCCACAGCAATACTATAGCAACATAGCCCGCTCCTAAAGTAATAATGCCTTCTTCCTAAGCTGCAGGCCTGAGCCACAGGAGCAGCCAAAGACAGAAGGGTTTTAATGCTATTAGAATATTCCACTTACTGTGGTTAGAATGTTCTGAATTAAAGTAGTAGAAACAACCCTACAAACATTGGAATTTTGGAGCGGAAGGTCTCTACCAGAAGTCATTGGCCTTGATCCACTTCAAAGTCTTCAATAGAGATCTCTCTCAATACTCCAATATTCTACATATATATATATATATATATATATATATATATATATATATATATATATATATATATATATATATATATATATAGTAATTTACTTATTTATAACCAGACTGCAATCTACTGAACCCCCATTATATTACTAGTCAGTGGTACACCACGAGCGAGGTACCACTGTGTGGTTTGCTAACACTGCCCTCAGTAAATAGTTGCTGGCTGCCCATGTGGGAACCTGAACAAATGTTGGCTGATGCCTTGTGCTACACAACAAAAAATGAAGATAAAAATATGTTAATGTCAACCTAATTTCATCTGTTACCTATCGATCTTCACCACACATAACTCTCCACAGTGATACTAGTAGTACCTTAATTACCCCATGTGATCAGGAAGGCTGCTTTCCTTTGCAAGCCTCCACTGTGTGCTCCCTGTTAATTTTACAAACTGAAAACAGAATATTTATCAGATTGGTTTGGCTAAAATGATGTATTGTTATTTCATAGTGCTATAAGAACAGTAGAGTTTCCCATCTCCAGTTGAATAACAATCACATTGTTGACCTTGGACTGGTGAGAGGCTGATGATACCCAACACAGTGTTTGACTAGACCATCACGTATCAACTTCACTTCAAAAAATGGCTATCTGACATCTATGAATGAGTGAAAACTTTCTTAAACTTAATTACACCTAAAGAGAGTTTCTACTTGGGGACACAAACTGACAGAGTTTGCAAAACTTCATCTGGTGACCCTCTCGGGCTATCCCTCTGATGCCAGCTCCTGGAAAAGAAAGTAATTCAGGGTATGATTTGACCACAAATTGACTAAAACAACCCTTTCTGCCAATGAATTTCCACTTCAAAGGTGGATGTAGAGAGGATGTAGCCTTACGGCTAGAGCGGTCGACCTCGAAGCTGGGGATCCGGGTTCAAGTCTCGGCAACGATGCTCAACATCCTGTGATTCTGGGCAAATCATTTACTCTCCCCGTGCCTAACAAAAATGAATGTGTCCATCTGTAATGAAACTGGTGCTCATGTAAAGCGCTCTGATATCCTCGGGTCTAGTTCGCGCTATATAAAACTCTAAAAAAAATAAAAAAAATTAAAAGGTCATTTCTGCATGTGTTCTTGCACAGCGACAACTGTAATGGCTTGATAGACTTGACATCCTTGGCGTGCTATTTGCTAAAACTTTTTGCCTTCACCTCTTGTTTTTTGCTGAACCAGTTTTTGTTGGCATTAGGACTCTATGCACTTTAACCCACTAACCAGAGGTAAAGTGCTTGTGCTCTCTCCTTAAGACATGGTAAAATTGGCCTACACCTATTTGGCACATTTACTTTATTCATAAATCTGTACTTAATGGTAGTACATGTACCCAGAGCCTGTAAACCAAATGCTACTAGTAGGCTGCAGCACTCATTGTGCCACGCACTAAAGTAGCTTGCAAAACATGTCTCAGGCCTGCCACTGCACCCTGTAGAGCTGTTATAAAACTGCAGGTTCGACCTGGCAAAATAAACCTTTCGCCAGGTCAAAGCTTTCCGGTTTAATACTTATAAGTCACACCTAAGATAGGCCCTACAGCCTCATAGGCCAGGGTGCATGGGAAAACACCTTTACCATGAAGCTGGAACCCCACAAGCCTTTATCATGCAGGCTTAACCACGCAGGCAACACTACGACGCAAGTCTTTATCACATAGGATTTCACAACGAATATGACTTTACCACGCATGTCATTACAACTAATTTTATTGTAAAGGCATGAATGGTAAAGGCATATTTGTTGTAACACTTTTAAAGGTAAGTATATGTAAGTATTAATGGTTTTAAGTTTGAAGAGTTTTTTACATATATATATACAGATATATATATGTGGCCCAGCCGCGGGAGAATGCCCACTGCGAGAGAGCGGGCCCGTGATGGAGCCAGGGCGGCTTCATCTGTACAACGGGAGGCAGTGCTCAGAATGACAGCTGGGATATTACATCGGGTTTTCAAGCAAGATTTCGCATCAATCCACTTGGATAACTACTATGCCATTTTTACCGCTCACTTAACAGACTCACTTGAGACAATTATTTTCGGCACTACCAGAACCAGAAGGCCACGGGAAGAGGCCCCGCCCACTAGGGCGTTCTGGGAATAAAACTGATGTGTGAAAAGCTGCTCTTTGTGAAGCGGAACATGCCTTTGAAGAAGGGAACAGGATCCCGAAACGCGTCGGCATTGCTTGAACTTTTTAAGATGACTTGTCTTGGTTGAGCATTTGATGTTTGCTGCCATCATTAAAGAACTGAAAATATGCACGTACCTGTTGGCGTTCTTCCATGGGGGCTAAACCTTTCTGTTGGATTTTAGCGGCTGTGGCCCAGCCGCGGGAGAACGCCCACCGCGAGAGAGCGGGCCCGTGATGGAGCCAGGGCGGCTTCATCTGTACAACGGGAGGCAGTGCTCAGAATGACAGCTGGGATATTACATCGGGTTTTCAAGCAAGATTTCGCATCAATCCACTTGGATAACTATTATGCCATTTATACCGCTCACTTAACAGACTCACTTGAGACAATTATTTTCGGCACTACCAGAACCAGAAGGCCGCGGGAAGAGGCCCCGCCCACTCGGGCGTTCTGGGAATAAAACTGATGCGCGAAAAGCTGCTCTTTGTGAAGCGGAACATGCCTTTGAAGAAGGGAACAGGATCCCGAAACGCGTCGCTTTGCTTGAACTCTTTAAGATGACTTGTCTTGGTTGAGCCCTTGATGTTTGCTGCCATCATTAAAGAACTGAAAATATGCACGTACCTGTTGGCGTTCTTCCATGGGGGCTAAACCTTTCTGTTGGATTTTAGCAGCTGTGGCCCAGCCGCGGGAGAACGCCCACCGCGAGAGAGCGGGCCCGTGATGGAGCCAGGGCGGCTTCATCTGTACAACGGGAGGCAGTGCTCAGAATGACAGCTGGGATATTACATCAGGTTTTCAAGCAAGATTTCGCATCAATCCACTTGGATAACTATTATGCCATTTTTACCGCTCACTTAACAGACTCACTTGAGACAATTATTTTTGGCACTACCAGAACAAGAAGGCTGCGGGAAGAGGCCCCGCCCACTAGGGCGTTCTGGGAATAAAACTGATGCGCGAAAAGCTGCTCTTTGTGAAGCGGAACATGCCTTTGAAGAAGGGAACAGGATCCCGAAACGCATCGGCATTGCTTGAACTTTTTAAGATGACTTGTCTTGGTTGAGCCCTTGATGTTTGCTGCCATCATTAAAGAACTGAAAATATGCACGTACCTGTTGGCGTTCTTCCATGGGGGCTAAACCTTTCTGTTGGATTTTAGCGGCTGTGGCCCAGCCGCGGGAGAACGCCCACCGCGAGAGAGCGGGACCGTGATGGAGCCAGGGCGGCTTCATCTGTACAACGGGAGGCAGTGCTCAGAATGACAGCTGGGATAAAACATCGGGTTTTCAAGCAAGATTTCGCATCAATCCACTTGGATAACTATTATGCCATTTTTACTGCTCACTTAACAGACTCACTTGAGACAATTATTTTCGGCACTACCAGAACCAGAAGGCCGCGGGAAGAGGCCCCGCCCACTAGGGCGTTCTGGGAATAAAACTGATGCGCAAAAAGCTGCACTTTGTGAAGCGGAACATGCCTTTGAAGAAGGGAAAAGGATCCAGAAACGCGTCGGCATTGCTTGAACTTTTAAGATGACTTGTCTTGGTTGAGCCCTTGATGTTTGCTGCCATCATTAAAGAACTGAAAATATGCACGTACCTGTTGGCGTTCTTCCATGGGGGCTAAACCTTTCTGTTGGATTTTAGCGGCTGTGGCCCAGCCGCAGGAGAATGCCCACCGCGAGAGAGCGGGCCCGTGATGGAGCCAGGGCGGCTTCATCTGTACAACGGGAGGCAGTGCTCAGAATGACAGCTGGGATATTACATCGGGTTTTCAAGCAAGATTTCGCATCAATCCACTTGGATAACTATTATGCCATTTTTACCGCTCACTTAACAGACTCACTTGAGACAATTATTTTCGGCACTACCAGAACCAGAAGGCCGTGGGAAGAGGCCCCGCCCACTAGGGCATTCTGGGAATAAAACTGATGCGCGAAAAGCTGCTCTTTGTGAAGCGGAACATGCCTTTGAAGAAGGGAACAGGATCCCGAAACGCGTCGGCATTGCTTGAACTTTTTAAGATGACTTGTCTTGGTTGAGCCCTTGATGTTTGCTGCCATCATTAAAGAACTGAAAATATGCACGTACCTGTTGGCGTTCTTCTATGGGGGCTAAACCTTTCTGTTGGATTTTAGCGGCTGTGGCACAGCCGCGGAGAACGCCCACCGCGAGAGAGTGGGCCCGTGATGGAGCCAGGGCGGCTTCATCTGTACAACGGGAGGCAGTGCTCAGAATAACAGCTGGGATATAACATCGGGTTTTCAAGCAAGATTTCGCATCAATCCACTTGGATAACTATTATGCCATTTATACCGCTCACTTAACAGACTCACTTGAGACAATTATTTTCGGCACTACCAGAACCAGAAGGCCGCGGGAAGAGGCCCCGCCCACTAGGGCGTTCTGGGAATAAAACTGATGCGCGAAAAGCTGCACTTTGTGAAGCGGAACATGCCTTTGAAGAAGGGAAAAGGATCCAGAAACGCGTCGGCATTGCTTGAACTTTTAAGATGACTTGTCTTGGTTGAGCCCTTGATGTTTGCTGCCATCATTAAAGAACTGAAAATATGCACGTACCTGTTGGCGTTCTTCCATGGGGGCTAAACCTTTCTGTTGGATTTTAGCGGCTGTGGCCCAGCCGCGGGAGAATGCCCACCGCGAGAGAGCGGGCCCGTGATGGAGCCAGGGCGGCTTCATCTGTACAACGGGAGGCAGTGCTCAGAATGACAGCTGGGATATTACATCGGGTTTTCAAGCAAGATTTCGCATCAATCCACTTGGATAACTATTATGCCATTTTTACCGCTCACTTAACAGACTCACTTGAGACAATTATTTTCGGCACTACCAGAACCAGAAGGCCGTGGGAAGAGGCCCCGCCCACTAGGGCGTTCTGGGAATAAAACTGATGCGCGAAAAGCTGCTCTTTGTGAAGCGGAACATGCCTTTGAAGAAGGGAACAGGATCCCGAAACGCGTCGGCATTGCTTGAACTTTTTAAGATGACTTGTCTTGGTTGAGCCCTTGATGTTTGCTGCCATCATTAAAGAACTGAAAATATGCACGTACCTGTTGGCGTTCTTCTATGGGGGCTAAACCTTTCTGTTGGATTTTAGCGGCTGTGGCACAGCCGCGGGAGAACGCCCACCGCGAGAGAGTGGGCCCGTGATGGAGCCAGGGCGGCTTCATCTGTACAACGGGAGGCAGTGCTCAGAATGACAGCTGGGATATAACATCGGGTTTTCAAGCAAGATTTCGCATCAATCCACTTGGATAACTATTATGCCATTTATACCGCTCACTTAACAGACTCACTTGAGACAATTATTTTCGTTACTACCAGAACCAGAAGGCCGCGGGAAGAGGCCCCCCACTAGGGCGTTCTGGGAATAAAACTGATACGTGAAAAGCTGCTCTTTGTGAAGCGGAACATGCCTTTGAAGAAGGGAACAGGATCCCGAAACACTTCGGCATTGCTTGAACTTTTTAAGATGACTTGTCTTGGTTGAGCATATGATGTTTGCTGCCATCATTAAAGAACTGAAAATATGCACGTACCTGTTGCCGTTCTTCCATGGGGGCTAAACCTTTCTGTTGGATTTTAGCGACTGTGGCACAGCCGCGGGAGAACGCCCACCGTGAGAGAGCGGGCCCATGATGGAGCCAGGGCGGCTTCATCTGTACAACGGGAGGCAGTGCTCAGAATGACAGCTGGGATATTACATCGGGTTTTCAAGCAAGATTTCGCATCAATCCACCTGGATAACTATTATGCCATTTATACCGCTCACTTAACAGACTCACTTGAGACAATTATTTTCGTCACTACCAGAACCAAAAGGCCGCGGGAAGAGGCCCCGCCCACTAGGGCGTTCTGGGAATAAAACTGATGCGCGAAAAGCTGCTCTTTGTGAAGCGGAACGTGCCTTTGAAGAAGGGAACAGGATCCCGAAACGCGTCGGCATTGCTTGAACTCTTTAAGATGACTTGTCTTGGTTGAGCCCTTGATGTTTGCTGCCCTCATTAAAGAACTGAAAATATGCACGGACCTGTTGGCATTCTTCGATGGGGGCTAAACCTTTCTGTTGGATTTTAGCGGCTGTGGCCCAGCCGCGGGAGAACGCCCACAGCGAGAGAGCGGGCCCGTGATGGAGCCAGGGCGGCTTCATCTGTACAACGGGAGGCAGTGCTCAGAATGACAGCTGGGAAATTACATCGGGTTTTCAAGCAAGATTTCGCATCAATCCACTTGGATAACTATTATGCCATTTTTACAGCTCACTTAACAGACTCACTTGAGACAATTATGTTCGACACTACCAGAACCAGAAGGCCGCGGGAAGAGGCCCCGCCCACTAGGGCGTTCTGGGAATAAAACTGATGTGCGAAAAGCTGCTCTTTGTGAAGCGGAACATGCCTTTGAAGAAGGGAACAGGATACCGAAACGCGTCGGCATTGCTTGAACTTTTTAAGATGACTTGTCTTGGTTGAGCCCTTGATGTTTGCTGCCATCATTAAAGAACTGAAAATATGCACGTACCTGTTGGCGTTCTTCCATGGGTGCTAAACCTTTCTGTTGGATTTTAGCGACTGTGGCACAGCCGCGGGAGAACGCCCACCGTGAGAGAGCGGGCCCATGATGGAGCCAGGGCGGCTTCATCTGTACAACGGGAGGCAGTGCTCAGAATGACAGCTGGGATATTACATCTGGTTTTCAAGCAAGATTTCGCATCAATCCACTTGGATAACTATTATGCCATTTATACCGCTCACTTAACAGACTCACTTGAGACAATTATTTTCGGCACTACCAGAACCAGAAGGCCGCGGGAAGAGGCCCTGCCCACTCGGGCGTTCTGGGAATAAAACTGATGCGCGAAAAGCTGCTCTTTGTGAAGCGGAACATGCCTTTGAAGAAGGGAACAGGATCCCGAAACGCGTCGGCATTGCTTGAACTCTTTAAGATGACTTGTCTTGGTTGAGCCCTTGATGTTTGCTGCCATCATTAAAGAACTGAAAATATGCACGTACCTGTTGGCGTTCTTCCATGGGTGCTAAACCTTTCTGTTGGATTTTAGCGGCTGTGGCCCAGCCGCGGGAGAATGCCCACCGCGAGAGAGCGGGCCCGTGATGGAGCCAGGGCGGCTTCATCTGTACAACGGGAGGCAGTGCTCAGAATGACAGCTGGGATATTACATCAGGTTTTCAAGCAAGATTTCGCATCAATCCACTTGGATAACTATTATGCCATTTTTACCGCTCACTTAACAGACTCACTTGAGACAATTATTTTCGGCACTACCAGAACCAGAAGGCCGTGGGAAGAGGCCCCGCCCACTAGGGCGTTCTGGGAATAAAACTGATGCGCGAGAAGCTGCTCTTTGTGAAGCGGAACATGCCTTTGAAGAAGGGAACAGGATCCTGAAACGCTTCGGCATTGCTTGAACTTTTTAAGATGACTTGTCTTGGTTGAGCCCTTGATGTTTGCTGCCATCATTAAAGAACTGAAAATATGCACGTACCTGTTGGCATTCTTCCAAGGGGGCTAAACCTTTCTGTTGGATTTTAGCGGCTGTGGCCCAGCCGTGGGAGAACGCCCACCGCGAGAGAGCGGGCCCGTGATGGAGCCAGGGCGGCTTCATCTGTACAACGGGAGGCAGTGCTCAGAATGACAGCTGGGAAATTACATCGGGTTTTCAAGCAAGATTTCGCATCAATCCACTTGGATAACTATTATGCCATTTTTACCGCTCACTTAACAGACTCACTTGAGACAATTATTTTCGGCACTATCAGAACCAGAAGGCCGCGGGAAGAGGCCCCGCCCACTAGGGCGTTCTGGGAATAAAACTGATGTGCGAAAAGCTGCTGTTTGTGAAGCGGAACATGCCTTTGAAGAAGGGAACAGGATCCCGAAACGCGTCAGCATTGTTTGAACTTTTTAAGATGACTTGTCTTGGTTTAGCCCTTGATGTTTGCTGCCATCATTAAAGAACTGAAAATATGCACGTACCTGTTGGCGTTCTTCCATGGGGGCTAAACCTTTCTGTTGGATTTTAGCGGCTGTGGCCCAGCCGCGGGAGAACGCCCACCGCGAGAGAGCGGGCCCGTGATGGAGCCAGGGCGGCTTCATCTGTACAACGGGAGGCAGTGCTCAGAATGACAGCTGGGATATTACATCGGGTTTTCAAGCAAGATTTCGCATCAATCCACTTGGATAACTATTATGCCATTTATACCGCTCACTTAACAGACTCACTTGAGACAATTATTTTCGGCACTACCAGAACCAGAAGGCCGCGGGAAGAGGCCCCGCCCACTCGGGCGTTCTGGGAATAAAACTGATGCGCGAAAAGCTGCTCTTTGTGAAGCGGAACATGCCTTTGAAGAAGGGAACAGGATCCCGAAACGCGTCGCTTTGCTTGAACTCTTTAAGATGACTTGTCTTGGTTGAGCCCTTGATGTTTGCTGCCATCATTAAAGAACTGAAAATATGCACGTACCTGTTGGCGTTCTTCCATGGGGGCTAAACCTTTCTGTTGGATTTTAGCAGCTGTGGCCCAGCCGCGGGAGAACGCCCACCGCGAGAGAGCGGGCCCGTGATGGAGCCAGGGCGGCTTCATCTGTACAACGGGAGGCAGTGCTCAGAATGACAGCTGGGATATTACATCAGGTTTTCAAGCAAGATTTCGCATCAATCCACTTGGATAACTATTATGCCATTTTTACCGCTCACTTAACAGACTCACTTGAGACAATTATTTTCGGCACTACCAGAACAAGAAGGCTGCGGGAAGAGGCCCCGCCCACTAGGGCGTTCTGGGAATAAAACTGATGCGCGAAAAGCTGCTCTTTGTGAAGCGGAACATGCCTTTGAAGAAGGGAACAGGATCCCGAAACGCATCGGCATTGCTTGAACTTTTTAAGATGACTTGTCTTGGTTGAGCCCTTGATGTTTGCTGCCATCATTAAAGAACTGAAAATATGCACGTACCTGTTGGCGTTCTTCCATGGGGGCTAAACCTTTCTGTTGGATTTTAGCGGCTGTGGTCCAGCCGCGGGAGAACGCCCACCGCGAGAGAGCGGGACCGTGATGGAGCCAGGGCGGCTTCATCTGTACAACGGGAGGCAGTGCTCAGAATGACAGCTGGGATAAAACATCGGGTTTTCAAGCAAGATTTCGCATCAATCCACTTGGATAACTATTATGCCATTTTTACTGCTCACTTAACAGACTCACTTGAGACAATTATTTTCGGCACTACCAGAACCAGAAGGCCGCGGGAAGAGGCCCCGCCCACTAGGGCGTTCTGGGAATAAAACTGATGCGCAAAAAGCTGCACTTTGTGAAGCGGAACATGCCTTTGAAGAAGGGAAAAGGATCCAGAAACGCGTCGGCATTGCTTGAACTTTTTAAGATGACTTGTCTTGGTTGAGCCCTTGATGTTTGCTGCCATCATTAAAGAACTGAAAATATGCACGTACCTGTTGGCGTTCTTCCATGGGGGCTAAACCTTTCTGTTGGATTTTAGCGGCTGTGGCCCAGCCGCAGGAGAATGCCCACCGCGAGAGAGCGGGCCCGTGATGGAGCCAGGGCGGCTTCATCTGTACAACGGGAGGCAGTGCTCAGAATGACAGCTGGGATATTACATCGGGTTTTCAAGCAAGATTTCGCATCAATCCACTTGGATAACTATTATGCCATTTTTACCGCTCACTTAACAGACTCACTTGAGACAATTATTTTCGGCACTACCAGAACCAGAAGGCCGTGGGAAGAGGCCCCGCCCACTAGGGCATTCTGGGAATAAAACTGATGCGCGAAAAGCTGCTCTTTGTGAAGCGGAACATGCCTTTGAAGAAGGGAACAGGATCCCGAAACGCGTCGGCATTGCTTGAACTTTTAAGATGACTTGTCTTGGTTGAGCCCTTGATGTTTGCTGCCATCATTAAAGAACTGAAAATATGCACGTACCTGTTGGCGTTCTTCTATGGGGGCTAAACCTTTCTGTTGGATTTTAGCGGCTGTGGCACAGCCGCGGGAGAACGCCCACCGCGAGAGAGTGGGCCCGTGATGGAGCCAGGGCGGCTTCATCTGTACAACGGGAGGCAGTGCTCAGAATAACAGCTGGGATATAACATCGGGTTTTCAAGCAAGATTTCGCATCAATCCACTTGGATAACTATTATGCCATTTATACCGCTCACTTAACAGACTCACTTGAGACAATTATTTTCGGCACTACCAGAACCAGAAGGCCGCGGGAAGAGGCCCCGCCCACTAGGGCGTTCTGGGAATAAAACTGATGCGCAAAAAGCTGCACTTTGTGAAGCGGAACATGCCTTTGAAGAAGGGAAAAGGATCCAGAAACGCGTCGGCATTGCTTGAACTTTTTAAGATGACTTGTCTTGGTTGAGCCCTTGATGTTTGCTGCCATCATTAAAGAACTGAAAATATGCACGTACCTGTTGGCGTTCTTCCATGGGGGCTAAACCTTTCTGTTGGATTTTAGCGGCTGTGGCCCAGCCGCGGGAGAATGCCCACCGCGAGAGAGCGGGCCCGTGATGGAGCCAGGGCGGCTTCATCTGTACAACGGGAGGCAGTGCTCAGAATGACAGCTGGGATATTACATCGGGTTTTCAAGCAAGATTTCGCATCAATCCACTTGGATAACTATTATGCCATTTTTACCGCTCACTTAACAGACTCACTTGAGACAATTATTTTCGGCACTACCAGAACCAGAAGGCCGTGGGAAGAGGCCCCGCCCACTAGGGCGTTCTGGGAATAAAACTGATGCGCGAAAAGCTGCTCTTTGTGAAGCGGAACATGCCTTTGAAGAAGGGAACAGGATCCCGAAACGCGTCGGCATTGCTTGAACTTTTTAAGATGACTTGTCTTGGTTGAGCCCTTGATGTTTGCTGCCATCATTAAAGAACTGAAAATATGCACGTACCTGTTGGCGTTCTTCTATGGGGGCTAAACCTTTCTGTTGGATTTTAGCGGCTGTGGCACAGCCGCGGGAGAACGCCCACCGCGAGAGAGTGGGCCCGTGATGGAGCCAGGGCGGCTTCATCTGTACAACGGGAGGCAGTGCTCAGAATGACAGCTGGGATATAACATCGGGTTTTCAAGCAAGATTTCGCATCAATCCACTTGGATAACTATTATGCCATTTATACCGCTCACTTAACAGACTCACTTGAGACAATTATTTTCGTTACTACCAGAACCAGAAGGCCGCGGGAAGAGGCCCCCCACTAGGGCGTTCTGGGAATAAAACTGATACGTGAAAAGCTGCTCTTTGTGAAGCGGAACATGCCTTTGAAGAAGGGAACAGGATCCCGAAACACTTCGGCATTGCTTGAACTTTTTAAGATGACTTGTCTTGGTTGAGCATATGATGTTTGCTGCCATCATTAAAGAACTGAAAATATGCACGTACCTGTTGCCGTTCTTCCATGGGGGCTAAACCTTTCTGTTGGATTTTAGCGACTGTGGCACAGCCGCGGGAGAACGCCCACCGTGAGAGAGCGGGCCCATGATGGAGCCAGGGCGGCTTCATCTGTACAACGGGAGGCAGTGCTCAGAATGACAGCTGGGATATTACATCGGGTTTTCAAGCAAGATTTCGCATCAATCCACCTGGATAACTATTATGCCATTTATACCGCTCACTTAACAGACTCACTTGAGACAATTATTTTCGTCACTACCAGAACCAAAAGGCCGCGGGAAGAGGCCCCGCCCACTAGGGCGTTCTGGGAATAAAACTGATGCGCGAAAAGCTGCTCTTTGTGAAGCGGAACGTGCCTTTGAAGAAGGGAACAGGATCCCGAAACGCGTCGGCATTGCTTGAACTCTTTAAGATGACTTGTCTTGGTTGAGCCCTTGATGTTTGCTGCCCTCATTAAAGAACTGAAAATATGCACGTACCTGTTGGCATTCTTCGATGGGGGCTAAACCTTTCTGTTGGATTTTAGCGGCTGTGGCCCAGCCGCGGGAGAACGCCCACAGCGAGAGAGCGGGCCCGTGATGGAGCCAGGGCGGCTTCATCTGTACAACGGGAGGCAGTGCTCAGAATGACAGCTGGGAAATTACATCGGGTTTTCAAGCAAGATTTCGCATCAATCCACTTGGATAACTATTATGCCATTTTTACAGCTCACTTAACAGACTCACTTGAGACAATTATGTTCGACACTACCAGAACCAGAAGGCCGCGGGAAGAGGCCCCGCCCACTAGGGCGTTCTGGGAATAAAACTGATGTGCGAAAAGCTGCTCTTTGTGAAGCGGAACATGCCTTTGAAGAAGGGAACAGGATACCGAAACGCGTCGGCATTGCTTGAACTTTTTAAGATGACTTGTCTTGGTTGAGCCCTTGATGTTTGCTGCCATCATTAAAGAACTGAAAATATGCACGTACCTGTTGGCGTTCTTCCATGGGGGCTAAACCTTTCTGTTGGATTTTAGCGGCTGTGGCACAGCCGCGGGAGAACGCCCACCGCGAGAGAGTGGGCCCGTGAGGGAGCCAGGGTGGCTTCATCTGTACAATGGGAGGCAGTGCTCAGAATGACAGCTGGGATATTACATCTGGTTTTCAAGCAAGATTTCGCATCAATCCACTTGGATAACTATTATGCCATTTATACCGCTCACTTAACAGACTCACTTGAGACAATTATTTTCGGCACTACCAGAACCAGAAGGCCGCGGGAAGAGGCCCTGCCCACTCGGGGGTTCTGGGAATAAAACTGATGCGCGAAAAGCTGCTCTTTGTGAAGCGGAACATGCCTTTGAAGAAGGGAACAGGATCCCGAAACGCGTCGGCATTGCTTGAACTCTTTAAGATGACTTGTCTTGGTTGAGCCCTTGATGTTTGCTGCCATCATTAAAGAACTGAAAATATGCACGTACCTGTTGGCGTTCTTCCATGGGTGCTAAACCTTTCTGTTGGATTTTAGCGGCTGTGGCCCAGCCGCGGGAGAATGCCCACCGCGAGAGAGCGGGCCCGTGATGGAGCCAGGGCGGCTTCATCTGTACAACGGGAGGCAGTGCTCAGAATGACAGCTGGGATATTACATCAGGTTTTCAAGCAAGATTTCGCATCAATCCACTTGGATAACTATTATGCCATTTTTACCGCTCACTTAACAGACTCACTTGAGACAATTATTTTCGGCACTACCAGAACCAGAAGGCCGTGGGAAGAGGCCCCGCCCACTAGGGCGTTCTGGGAATAAAACTGATGCGCGAGAAGCTGCTCTTTGTGAAGCGGAACATGCCTTTGAAGAAGGGAACAGGATCCTGAAACGCTTCGGCATTGCTTGAACTTTTAAGATGACTTGTCTTGGTTGAGCCCTTGATGTTTGCTGCCATCATTAAAGAACTGAAAATATGCACGTACCTGTTGGCATTCTTCCAAGGGGGCTAAACCTTTCTGTTGGATTTTAGCGGCTGTGGCCCAGCCGTGGGAGAACGCCCACCGCGAGAGAGCGGGCCCGTGATGGAGCCAGGGCGGCTTCATCTGTACAACGGGAGGCAGTGCTCAGAATGACAGCTGGGAAATTACATCGGGTTTTCAAGCAAGATTTCGCATCAATCCACTTGGATAACTATTATGCCATTTTTACCGCTCACTTAACAGACTCACTTGAGACAATTATTTTCGGCACTATCAGAACCAGAAGGCCGCGGGAAGAGGCCCCGCCCACTAGGGCGTTCTGGGAATAAAACTGATGTGCGAAAAGCTGCTGTTTGTGAAGCGGAACATGCCTTTGAAGAAGGGAACAGGATCCCGAAACGCGTCAGCATTGTTTGAACTTTTAAGATGACTTGTCTTGGTTTAGCCCTTGATGTTTGCTGCCATCATTAAAGAACTGAAAATATGCACGTACCTGTTGGCGTTCTTCCATGGGGGCTAAACCTTTCTGTTGGATTTTAGCGGCTGTGGCCCAGCCGCGGGAGAATGCCCACCGCGAGAGAGCGGGCCCGTGATGGAGCCAGGGCGGCTTCATCTGTACAACGGGAGGCAGTGCTCTGAATAACAGCTGGGATATTAGATCGGGTTTTCAAGCAAGATTTCGCATCAATCCACTTGGATAACTATTATGCCATTTTTACCGCTCACTTAACAGACTCACTTGAGACAATTATTTTCGGCACTACCAGAACCAGAAGGCCGCGGGAAGAGGACCCGCCCACTAGGGCGTTCTGGGAATAAAACTGATGCGCGAAAAGCTGCTCTTTGTGAAGCGGAACATGCCTTTGAAGAAGGGAACAGGATCCCGAAACGCGTCGGCATTGCTTGAACATTTTAAGATGACTTGTCTTGGTTGAGCCCTTGATGTTTGCTGCCATCATTAAAGAACTGAAAATATGCACGTACCTGTTGGCGTTCTTCCATGGGTTCTAAACCTTTCTGTTGGATTTTAGCGGCTGTGGCACAGCCGCGGGAGAACGCCCACCGCGAGAGAGCGGGCCCGTGATGGAGCCAGGGCGGCTTCATCTGTACAACGGGAGGCAGTGCTCAGAATGACAGCTGGGATATTACATCGGGTTTTCAAGCAAGATTTCGCATCAATCCACTTGGATAACTATTATGCCATTTATACCGCTCACTTAACAGACTCACTTGAGACAATTATTTTCGGCACTACCAGAACCAGAAGGCCGCAGGAAGAGGCCCCGCCCACTAGGGCGTTCTGGGAATAAAACTGATGCGTGAAAAGCTGCTCTTTGTGAAGCGGAACATGCCTTTGAAGAAGGGAACTGGATCCTGAAACGCGTCGGCATTGCTTGAACTTTTTAAGATGACTTGTCTTGGTTGAGCCCTTGATGTTTGCTGCCATCATTAAAGAACTGAAAATATACACGTACCTGTTGGCGTTCTTCCATGGGGGCTAAACCTTTCTGTTGGATTTTAGCGGCTGTGGCCCAGCCGCGGGAGAACGCCCACCGCGAGAGAGCGGGCCCGTGATGAAGCCAGGGCGGCTTCATCTGTACAATGGGAGGCAGTGCTCAGAATGACAGCTGGGATATTACATCGGGTTTTCAAGCAAGATTTTGCATCAATCCACTTGGATAACTATTATGCAATTTTTACCGCTCACTTAACAGACTCACTTGAGACAATTATTTTCGGCACTACCAGAACCAGAAGGCCGCGGGAAGAGGCCCCGCCCACTAGGGCGTTCTGGGAATTAAACTGATGCGCGAAAAGCTGCTCTTTGTGAAGCGGAACATGCCTTTGAAGAAGGGAACAGGATCCCGAAACGCGTCGGCATTGCTTGAACTTTTTAAGATGACTTTTCTTGGTTGAGCCCTTGATGTTTGCTGCCATCATTAAAGAACTGAAAATATGCACGTACCTGTTGGCGTTCTTCCATGGGGGCTAAACCTTTCTGTTGGATATATATATGTGCATGACTCTTTTCTTTCGCTTTTAATCTTTTACAGGAGGAAAGGAAGGGACCATGTCTCGTGCCTGTGACAGAGGGATCCCTAACCTTTTCTTCGAGACATCATTCTGCAGCAACCATGTCCACAGATAAGAATTTTCTTTGTATTGTTAAATTTGTGCTTTGTTATTATTATTCAATTGTATTTCACTGTACTTGGTATATCACCACAGTTTAGGTTATAGATACATAGCGATGGTAGAGGGGCACAATAATATAACACCACAGGCAAGCAGCCGCAGTTGCTAGATCACACTTCTCGTTTGCTCTTTTTCCACATTCAGTTATTCTAGATACACAGATGTGATAGTGTCTTCTGATCAAGTTACAAACAGCATAACACAGAGACGTTGATATCGCACGGGCTGTACAGTTTAGTCGAACCGCACTTTTAGAGCCTAGTAACAACGTAGTAAAACCCCACTAATCAGGGGATTACTAATAGCAGTGTTGTCTGGGATGTATTACTACTTGTACAGCGACACCAAAACTACTCAGTTTTGTTCGTACACTTTCCATTATATTTGGGATGACTATTATGAGCGGTATTAAAGCACACTATGCGCACGTTAATTTAACTTAGATTTAAACACAGTCAGGACTGCACAAGCCACTAGATAACCTGTATTACCGACTGAACTACACAGACCAGCATGCCTCAGTATAAACTAATGGGACTGACAGCACACACAGTATACACACATATATAAGCCAGTGTGCTTGGGGTGAAACATGGTCTTACACACTTTGTGTTCTGTTCAAGAAATTTTGTAACAAACCGCAATTTGTTTTACCATTTACAAATGGCGACCATGTAATTTGATGCACAATATCACGTGTGCAAAAATGTCCGTTTTCTGTGTTTAGTAGCTACAGGAAGTGTATGTAAACAACTGCCTTTTGGTTGCCCCACTGTGTGATCAAGACTCTACGGAGTCGAAACGCGTCACGGAGGGTTTATGACAAAAATAAACCCCCATTTCTAACTCTGGAGTTCTGCTTGGTTTTTGTGCGTTAACCCGAGAGCGCGATTGGCAAACCCGCTGTTGATGAATATATATATATATACATATATATAATATACATATATATATTCACTGAAAAAAACACAGGTTTCAGGGCCGTTATAGGTAGTTGGATATTTCACTCGTACAAAACCAGAGAAATTTGGCCATTATAGTTAGTTGAGCTAACTATAACTCGCGCCCCCGCAATGCACTGCTGATGACGTCACATATTACATCATTCATGACATGGTCAGTGACATCACTGATGACATCACTGATGACATCTCTAATGAAATCACTGATGAAATCACTGAATGCATCATCCAGTGACTGCGGGCCCGATTCACAGAACTAATCTGAGACAAAATCCTAAACTTACTACTTTTGGTATTCACAGAAGGCATTCAGTAGTAGTAAAGTTAGGATTTTGTCTTAAGTTTGTCTTAAGTTCGTCTTAAGTCTGTCTTAAGTCTGTCTTAAGTCTGTCTTAAGTCTGTCTTTTGTCTGTGTTAAGTCTGTCTTAAGTTTGTCTTAAGTCTGTCTTAAGTCTGTCTTTAGTCAAACTTAAGACAAAATCCTAACTTTACTACTACTAAATGCCTTCTGTGAATACCAAAAGTAGTAAGTTTAGGATTTTGTCTCAGATTAGTTCTGTGAATCGGGCCCTGTGTGTTTCTGTAAAGTTTAAATATGTTTTATATATATATATATATGCCAAGGTGTATTGAAGAATGAGTGGGTTTATAAGTGTCTGAATGGATGATTTAGTAGGTGCATGACTGACTGTATAAGTGAGTGATTAAATGTGTCTTACTGAATGCATGGGTTACTGACTAAACTGTGTGAATGTCTGTATCAGTCTGTCCATTGGTGTGTAAGCGGCTGCATGGGTTGGTGAGTAGCTAAATGAGTGTCTATACAGGTTATTGATTGGTTGTCTGAGTATCTGTATGGGTGCCTGAGTGTCTGTGTGGGTGGGTGGGGGGTGTGTGACTGTGCATAGATGTGTGAGTGGGTGATTCACTGGGTGTATGGGTTCAAGAGTACATCTGTGAAGGGCTGTATGGGTGGGTGAGTGTGTTTATGGGTGTGTTGGTGAGTGAATGGATGTCTCATGGTACATGTGTGAGTAACTACATATGTGAAAGGCAGTATATGTGAGTGTTGGAGTATATAAATGACTATATGTGAGAGTGCGTGATTGTGAGAGTGGCTGTATGGATGAGTGTGTGCTTGTATCAGTGATTGTATAAGAGAATAAGTATGTGTTAGTATCTGTATGAATAAGTGAGGTGGTGTGTGTATAACTGTATAGGTGAGTAAATGGGAGTGTGATTGATTCTTTGCATGATTGACTAGGTGTGTGAGTAACTCTGGATGAGTGGCGGTGTGTGAGTGTCTGTATAGGTGTATGAGTGCATATGATAGTGTTGTATTGATGAGTGACTGCATGTATGAGTGACTGTATGGGTGAATGAGTGGATGTGTGTGTAGACCTAGGAATCAGTGAGTGGGTATGTAGTAACTGGTATTGGTGTGTCTATGGTTTCGAAAATGGTAGTCTGTATTTTAGAGTGGGTGTATCAAAGGTTATATTAGGGTGTGAGGAGGTGCATCAGATTGTCACGTGGATGATGTCATCAGTGATGTCATTTGAGATGTCATCAGTGATGTCATCAGTGATGTCACTGACCATGTCATAAATGATGTAATATGTGACATCATCAGCAGTGCATTGCGGGGGCGTGAGTTATAGTTAGCTCAACTAACTATAACGGCCGGATTTCTCTGGTTGTGTACGAGTGAAATGTCCAACTAACTATAACGTCCCTGAAACCTGTGTTATTTTCAATGAATTTCTAAGGTTTTTTAAATGCTAATTTCTAACTATAACGTCCCTGAAACCTATGGTTTTTTCAGTGGATTTCAAAGGTTTTTTAAATGCTAATTTTTAACTATGCCTACAGAGGTAGGACATGTGCAGAAAGAGGAAGAAAGGTGCCGAAAGAAGCAAGAGAAATGCAGAAAGAGGCAACAGAAGTCCAGAAAGAGGAAGACAGGTGCAGAAAGAAGCAAGAGATATGCAGAAAGAACCACCAGAGGTGCAGAAAGAGGCCTTGTTGCAAAGTCATCCTGTGCCCTGGGCACCCCCCAACTTTTTGCTGACTGGTACTGGTGGTAACTGACTCTGACTGACCCTGGGCTATGCCTAACCAGGCCCGGAGCCAGTGCTATGCTGAAAGATACTTAGAATACACCTACATACACTAGGGTACACTATGGGTTGGGGTACCCCTGTGATTGGCATGACCTCCCCTGTAAGGCCCTAGTACATAATAGGGCAGGGGGATTAAAACTACCTCTAAGTCCCTAGCATATAATAGGGCATGGCAGTTTAGAGGCCAGCAGCCCTTTTCTGCACTTGCATGAGTGCACTGCTGAGCCTGAGGTCAGTTTAAAAGTAGCCCTGTGTGTGCAGAAAGAGGCAAGAGAGGTGCAGAAAGAGGCAAGAGAGGTACAGAAAGTGGAAGAGATGAGCAGAAAGAGGCAAAAGAAGTGCAGAAAAAAAAGAAAGTTGCAGAAAGAAGCAACAGAAATGTAGAAAGTGGCAAGAGAGGCGCAGAAAGAAGCAAGAGTGGTTTGCACACCATTAGTACCAATTTAACACCCACATTTAGCAATAAGTAACAGGTGAGCATTCTAGGTTTGCAAAGGGCCTTCCACCACGCTGTAACACTTGTCGCTGCATTTTTGGTAACGTTTGAGCCATTTGAGCTAGAAACAAGGATTTTTTTGTTCAAATCTGCAGATTAGGCAGCAGATGATGGATTATGTGGCTAATGCGGAAAATGTATAATTGTGCAAAAGTCGGTACAGCCAAACAGTCGCATAATTCCAGTGGCCCTGCTCATACCTCTGACTAGGTCCAGAAGTGCTCCTCAGTGATTCCTTCTTTTTTTTGCCTCATTGAGTTCATAATTTAGCTTCTATGGAAACGAGGAAGACTAAACCTGAGGTTACCACTCCACAACACAGACTACCATACTACATAATTCCTCTCCATAACACATAATACCACTCTACATAATTCCTATACACTAAATACCACATACTTTCTATCCACATAATTTCACTGCACAACATACCACATAATTCCACTACACACAAAGTACATCCACTCCACTCCAAAAAACATTAGTAAAAAACTTTTAGATTTACAATGCCAATAGCTCTAACTCTTGGAAATGCGAGACCTATTACATTACAAATGCTTCTTTAACTGGTAATCACGTTTGCAGAGTGGTGGAGAAAGGGGGCTGGGTTTCCAACCAGCGCTTAGGAATTCCGCTGCGTAGGACTTACAGGAGGTACCAGGAGGGCTACTTGGCTGCCAAAGTCCCTCAGGAGTAAAGTGGACTTCATCCCCCAACCAGTACTGTGCCAGGAGGCGCATTTGCAGAGTGGTGGAGAAAGGTGAGCGTGGCCTCTGAAGACCTCTCAGCAATCCCACTGTGTGGGACTTACTGGAGGTAACAGGAGGGGTAGTTGGCCTCCAAGGTGAACCTTGGGGGCCAACTACCCCTCCTGTTACCTCGAGTAAGTCCCACACAGCAGGATTGCTAAATTCTCATAGCAGGCCACGCCCCCTTTCCCCACCACTCTGCAAACGCACTTCCTGGTGCGCTCTTGGATGAGGATTAAAGTCCCCTTCGCTGCTAGGGGACCTTAGGGGCCAACTAGCCTACCTGATACCTCCAGTATGTCCCAGATAGTGGGGTTGCTGAAAGGTGGACACAGGCCATGCCCCTTTCTCCACCACTCTGCAAACGCACCTCCTGGCGCGTTCCGGGTTGGGGGATTAGGTCCCCTTGAATCATGAGGGTCCCTAGGGGCCAAGTAGCCCACCAGGTACCTCCGGTAAGCCCCACACAGCTGGATTGCTGAGAGTGGTCTGAGGCCACGCCCCCTTTTTACACCACTCTGCAAATGCGCCTCCTGGCACACTGCTGGTGGGGCAATGAGGTCCTCTTGTGTCCTAAGGACCTCAGGACTAAAGTGGACTTCAGCCCGCGCTTTGTTTTGTTTTATTTTCTCGGCCGGATTCGCGCACCTAGCGCGAATTCGGCTGATTTTTTTTTACAAAAATGCTTTTTTGGGCCCTGGGGGTCCTTGTGGGACCCCTGAGCAGGCCTAGGGGTCAGGGTGTTTCTACCCTGCCGCCTTTTCTTGTTTTTTAATCTTTTTTTACTGTCTTGTGACTCGGTGAAAAACGAGATTACAAAATGGTGGGAGCATAAGTCCTTGACTAAATATGTGGAGGTGGGAAGAGTCCCATGAGGACTAAGAATTCTCCTTGCCCCCAGCTTCGACAACCCAAACCCCAACATGCTTAGAGAATGGGGCGAAAGTAATCTAGCTGCTTCAATGAATTTGGTACATATTTTAATTAAATACGCCGAAATAGATCAACAGACATTGTTAGAAGAGATTGATGTAATCAATGAGGAACTGAGCAAAGGATTTCATTACAGCAACAAAAAATGAAATAAAAGAACGTCTAAAAAAGCATGAGGACAAAATCAAGATCAGAAAGGTACATAAATTTGCGCGCGACCAAGCGGACTATGAGCAAGGGCAAATATACACTTTTGCGCGTAAATATGACAACGCCAAAAAATTGAGATTTATCGATAAAACAAAATTTAATGTTGCGAGAGAGACACAAAGATCTGACAACATGATTCTAAATCATGAGCATTGGCTTGCTTTTTGACCAGGATGGCTACCCCTCTAATATTGGCACTCTGATTAGTGCCAATTAGATGTTCCACCCATTTTAATTTACTGAATATCTCAACCAATTCCCCTCTTAAAAGGTGCGTTTCTTGTAATATAATAATCTGTGCGGGAGAATCCCTGAGATACTGCAAAATTTTTACCCTCCTTGTCTTCACTCGTAGGCCATTAATATTCCAAGATAAAAACTGAATAACGGTCATGGTGGTCTGAACAACAAAGGCTGAGGTCTGAACAATAGAGACTTAAATGCACCAAGGTGACAGGCCCAGACCAAGGGTGACCAATACAAATAAATGCGGCTAAAAGGCGAATGAGAGAATTTTTTTCCTTTTTCCCTGAATGCTCCCCACCCTGTGCCCCCCCTCCAACCCACCCTTCCTTACCCCACCCATGGAGAACCCTACCCCCATTTATCTGGACTAATAGTCCAGCTTCTGCCTACCAAGGCAGCCTGCCCTGTCCTCTCCTTACTTATATATTAGGCTAAAGGCTGAGTGCAATTCCAAAGACTAATCCTAAGTTTACTAAATTGTAATTAATTTGAGATTGTGTTATGGATGTTCTTTTATAACTATCATAAATAACCTATGTTAAATGTTAAATCTAGCCCTAAAAAAACCAAAGAAAGGAATGGCGAGAAGGATAGGGAAGAGGAAGCCTATATGAATATCTATGGCTAAGCTATACTAATCTACTCTACTGCGTAGCTGTAGCTCTGTTAAGACTTTCAAGCAGCTCATCTGCCTCCTGCACTGTTCTAATATTGTGCATCTTGTTATTATACATAACTTTCAAATGTGCAGGGAATTTTAACTGTGCAACCGCACCGAGCCTTCTAAAATCCTCAATTTTCCTGCCCAGTTCCCATTGTCTGTCCAAGGTTATTCGGGCCAGGTCTGAGCGAATCTCATAGGCAAAGTCTCTAGGTTTCAAGGACTTTTGTTTTAAAGCACAATTGAGAATCTTTTCTTTCAAGGAAAAAGTTAGGAAATTTATAAGAATTTTTCTCGGCTTCGGCCGGTTGGCATGTTTTCGAAAAGGGTCCCTGTGGATCCTCTGAATGTCATTCTTCAGCTCTTCCACCGATTCTTCAATCTGGACCGATTCCTTTATAAGGGTAGCAATGAAGGACTTAATATCTTCTCCTTCGCTCCCTTCTGGAACGTTCAGGAGACGCAAGTTGTTCCTCCGTGAGTTATTTTCAAGCACCTCCAGCCTATCGCGTAGTATTATCTCCTCTTTTTTAAGCATGGCAATATCTGTTTTAGCCACCACCAACTCCTCCTTAATTTCTCCAACAGAGTTTTCCAAAACTCCTGTCCTGGAATTTAAAAGATCAATTTTCTTGTCTAGCGTTTCACAAAAGAGTCGAATCTCCCCCTGATTGGCTTCGGATACCGAGAAACCCCTCTTTATGTCCACTGACAAGGAGGAGAAAAGAGCTTCCAAGGAAGCCACCGAGGGCCCTCCAATTCCCTGCTCTTCAACGGTTTTTCGGCTTTCTACGGTTTCATTATCAGACATGGTCATGCTCATAGACAAGCAAGCTGGAGTAGCCAATTGTGGAGGAATCTGATCCGAGGCCACATTTAGTGCTATCGGGACTGTTGCAACTACCATTTCACAGGGAGTCTGCCCCCCTACAGAGGTTTTTCCTGCCAAGTCCATCTTTTCCATCTTTTCCGTCTTTTCCAAGCCTGGAAAGGGTACTAACTGACCTTTTTGGCTTCTTCTTAAAGCTTCCCCTTGCTCAGCGACTGACCCGGGCGGCAGGTGGGTTATTGTAAAACTATTTATTCAAGGTTCCCTTCTTACAGTAATAGGCTATTACGGTCCTAATCAGGACAATCCCTCTTCCCTGAAAACCATTTTTTCAAATTTGTTGGAATTCCCAGAACCCATGATTATGGCGGGTGACTTCAATATAGTTTTAGACCCCTTGTTAGATAAATCCCCTAATAGTAGGGCAAATGCACTGTCCAAATCACGGACATATCTTCAAACTATGATGACACAGACGGGTTTGTGCGACGTATGGAGGGAAAGGTCGGGCGTCCAGCTAGGTGTGTCCTTTTATAATAACAAGTATGGCCATAAGTCAAGGATAGATTATATTCTGGCTAGTTACGATCTTAGGGGCAAGATCAAGAATGTAGGGTATTTGACACCTCACCTGTCTGATCACGCAGCTGTTTGGATGGACTTATGTCTGGCAGTGGGGGAACATTCACGGAAATGGACGTTCGACCGTGCATTACTTTTAGAAGATTTTGAGGTTAAACACCTGTCTCAAGAAACAGAATGTTTTTTAAGTTGAATATCGGCTCTGCCGAGATTCCAATGGTATGGGACGCCTGGAAGGCATTCTTGAGGGGTATAGTCACAAGTAGGGTATGCCATAGGAATAGGCAATATAGAGAAGAGGTGACACAAATGGAGTCTGCTATGAAGGCAGTAGAGGTGAGGTTGAATAGGGAGATTGATATTGAGAAGCGACAGGAACACATATCAGAACTACAAACCCTGAAAGACCAGCTGGAGACCACCATTCAGCTCAGGATTACAAAAAGATGGGAAGCCAGTAAGATGGCCCATTTTGAATACGGAGAGGGAGCCAGTAAACTTCTGGCATGGAAGGTTAAGTCGGATAGGACACGCAACTTGATAAAACGGATTGATAGTGAGGATAACTCCTCTTCAGTATCAACTGATGAAGAAATTGGAGAGGCGTTTTTTGCCTTCTTTCAGGCGTTATACAAGGAAGATAATGAGGTAGATAAAACTTATGCAAAGGAATGGTTAGGGAAATGCACGTTAGCCTCCTTAAATTCCTCCCAGCGAGAAAATTTGGAGCAGGACATATCCCAGCAGGAGGTTAGGAAGGCCATTGCCGCCTGCAAGGGGAGTAAGGCAGCTGGGCCCAACGGGCTTCCAGCGGAATTGTGTAGATCTTTGGGAGAGACAATAATACCCATTATGACGGTACTCTTCAATAATATACTATCTGAGGGTACTAGACCCCCTTTTTCATGGGGTCATGCTACCATTTCATTAATTCTGAAAGCAGGAAAGAATCCGGCAAGTTGTGGGTCCTATAGACCTATTTCCCTCTTGAATACAGACTATAAAGTATTCACAAGGATTCTGGCAGATAGGTTGGGAGCAGTAGCAGACAGTATGCTACATCCAGACCAAAAGGGTTTCGTAAGGGGTAGAAACTTATTTGACCTAACTCATGATTTTATAGGTGCAATTGACCTGGCTTCAACCTTTTCTTTACCCTTGGCAGTAATGACGTTGGATGCCACTAAGGCGTTCGACAGGGTAAACTGGATATATTTAACGGCAGTGATGGAAAGGTTTAACTTGGGAGAGAAATTTTGCCGTGCTATACAACTTATATATCAAGACCCTACTGCAAGACTCCTAGTCAATGGGAAACTGACAGATCCTTTTAAGATTACTAGGGGCACCAGACAGGGCTGCCCACTCTCCCCGCTCCTTTTTGATTTGTATATTGAGCCTTTTGCTCAGCGTCTGAGAGATGAACCGAGCATTTCATCTTTTAAGTTTGGAGCGTGGGAGAGGAAGGTCGCCCTGTATGCGGAAGATGTTTTGATTTTGTCATCAGAGCTGGAGGTATCTTTCCCCCAGGTCATCAGGTTGGCACAAGACTTTGGTCGGGTTTCTGGCTACGAGGTGAACGCAGAAAAAACAGAGATCATGATATGGAATTTGCCGGGGAGCGGGTACCAGACCAGGGGTGACATGAGATATTTGGGCGTAAGGATTGTACAGAACGTAGATAAGATAGCGGGGACTAATATTGCAAATATTTCTAGGGATTGCCAGAAGCTCATGAAATCTTGGGCACATCTCCCTTTGACTATTTTTGGTAGAATTAATCTGATTAAAATGATTATACTACCGAAAATCACTTTCCTTTTCAACACCATTCCTTTGCACTTTGAAAAACAGGCAATAGACAAATTACAACAAGCTATTAACTCATTTGCCTGGGCATACAAATCTACAAGAATAGCGTGGAAGAAGCTAGGGCGCAGAAGGGAGAAGGGCGGCCTTACGCTCCCCGACCTTCAGTATTATGCATGGGCCTTTCAATTATCTCACTCGAGGATGCTGTTAAAATCCCCAGATGATTCAGAAAGAGGTATTATGTTTTCGGCCATGCTGAAGGGGGTGGGATTGCCGCTTGAGGGTTTCCTCTTTAAATTTGGTGACCAAAGGTACTTCAAGAAGATCAGGTTGAAAGTTCTTTTGGCCGCAGCCCGGATATGGTTCAGAATTAGGCAGCGTACTGGCCTTAACTATTACTCCAGCCTAGCTCCGCTCTGGGACTCTCCGGGGTCCCAGAATGCCTGAAGGATAAATTAGCAATACCACTTAGAACAGCAGGGTTACTAGTATGGAAGGATCTGGCTTCTGAAGGGTCCCTTCTACCCTGGGAGTTTTTTCATAACATGCTGGAGAAGGGTATGTCCAGGTTTAAGTACGTGCAGCTGCTGAGTTGGTCACAGAATCTTAAAAATCCGATAGGCATAGGAAACACTCTTGAGGATCAATTGGTTTCAAGGCCTGTTGGGGGAAAGAGGTTTCTTTTTACTATTGGTCCATAGTGGAAACTATTGATGGAGAGTTTAAACTGGCAGAAGAATTGTGGGGAGCCTCTATGCCAGACGAGTGTTGGGAGAGGGTGTGGCAGACTTCTTTTCAGACACTCTTTTCTATTGTAAAACCCGCCTGGTTGAGGAGGAACCACTACTTTACTACACATAGGGCCTATTTAACTCCAGCTAGACTTTCAAAAATAGCAAAAGGCCCCCAGTTAGATGCAAGAAATGTGACTTGGTAAATGCTACAGATATACATATGTTTAAAGAGTGTCCAGTGATAAAAGAATTCTGGGAGAGTGTAGTGGCAACTCTAGCCGATATTATAGGTACCCCAGTCCAAATCTCTCTCGTCTTAATCATCTTTGGCATAACTAGTGAAGTTGTAGGCCCCGCAAGGGGTTCCTTTTTATTCAATCTTGTTAGCCAGGAGAGAGATTTGTAGGAGATGGGTAGAGGTCACACCTCCGACACACTTAGAATGGTTATCCTCGTTATATAAGATTTCTAGGATAGATCTGGGTAGATTACAGAATAGCAAGAGGAAAGTAATATGGGAGGGATTGCTTAATTGGGCTCAGCGTTAGTCATTTTGTGGCTAGCATTTCGGGGCTTATGTTGGTTATGTTTTGAGTTTAAAAACACCATCTTTGGTCCTATGATTATGCCTCATTGGATACTCTCAGACTGGGTCGGGTCCCGTTGGGCCACCAAGTTTCCATCCTATACGGGCCTGTACCAACAGTCATTGGTTATCCCTTATCAGAAGAGAGTGAGACCACCCCTTTCCCAGGAAAGGGTATGCGACTTTTGTGGGATTGTCATATACCGGTAGGCGGGCACTGTCCCCAGGCCCCTCCAATTTAAGTGCCTACGTCTCCCGAAATCGAGTTACGGTATTGACATTCTACTTTCTGTCAAATGCGGTCTGAGGCGGATGAGGATTAAAAAAAAAAAATAAAAAATCTGACAACATGGTGGAAACAGCAAGCACCGATACAGAGTCACTGACTAGTGAATCAAGTGTAGAATGTCAAAGTTTGGACAATACTACTAATAAAACCATACTCAGTCTAGGAGAAGAGATAGATTTTTTAGTTCTGGACCGCAGGCAGACTCTGAGGCCAAGAAATCCAAAGAGGCCAAACGAAAAAGGCGGAACGCAGTCAGAAGGGCAAGGCGCAGAAAGCGGCAACGCAAAACCAAAGAAAATGAATCAATGGCGCAGGAAGTAACAACAGAGGATAAAACTATTATCAATCTTTCGTCTATTTCGCTAACAAAGGCTGAGGAACAATTACTCTCACAAGGATTGAAATTTTGTCCTGGAAGTAATTTTAACTACACAAGTACAAGGGTTGATGTATTCTGCTTTATACGTAAATTGAAATTGAAAAAGTTCTTCACTATCAAAAATGGATTAGACAATGCTAAAACGGCGCAGACAATTGAAGCGATTACTCCACAAAGACTCCAAGTTTCAGACATACCAACTCTGTTAACACTACATGATTTGAGCAATGAGTCCAATGGAATAAACCAAGAGCATAACACTGTGGATTCTACTCAAACTAGACTACAAAAAATCAATTTGCTACAACGGGGGGCAGGCAATAGCCCTTTCAAACCAAAATCTACGTTTTTTCCGGTTATGCCGAAAGATGCGGTTGATATCTTCCATGACAGAGTGACAGATGACATTAAAAAGTTATACCATCAAGTAAATCGTAAAAAGTGGAGAAAACAACACAAGAAAATGCAATATGCTAAACTAATGAACAAACTGGGAAAAAATGTGGAGATTGTCATCAAAAAATCCGATAAGGGCGGAAACATAGTGCTGTGGCCCAAAAAAGAATATGTCCAAGAAGGTATGAGACAGCTCAACAACAAACAATGCTATGGGAAGACCACTTGGAGGGAATACAATAAAGCAAAAGACACCATGAAAAAAGATCTGCAACATTGGAAACGGGAAGGACTCATCTCATCGAAAGAATATCAATACATGTACAATGAATTCCCTGTCCTCCCAGTGATATATTTCATATCAAAAGTCCACAAAAATGTTGTACCAATACCTGGAAGGCCAATAATTTCGGCTATAAACAGTATGGGAGAACATGTAGGAGAATATGTGGACTACTTTTTGCAGGACTTGGTTAAAGGCTTACCCTCATATGTGAAGGATACAGGTGACTTTTTAACTAAGATCAATGACATTGTATGGACAGATGATTTGATGTTAATCACTTTAGATATAGAGTCACTGTATACAAGTATTGAACATCAGACTGGCATAAATGCGGTCAGACATTTCTTGGACACTAGACCTTGTGAATATCACCAACATAATAGGATGTTGCTCTCCCTAATTTCCTGGTGTTTACATAACAATTACTTTTTGTTTGGTAAAGATATTTACAGACAAATACAAGGAGTAGCAATGGGGTCCTGTTTCTCTCCTAGCTATGCGTGCTTGCATGTGGGCTATTGGAAGGAACAGGCCCTCAAAAAAAAAAATATATATATATATTCACTTTAAAAAAACAAACGTTAGGGGGCGTTATAGGTAGGAAATAGAATTGAAAAAACATTAGCAATTCACTAAAAAAACAAAGGTTACAGGGACGTTATAGTTAGGAAAGAGAATTTTTTTAAACTTAGAAATTCACTGAAGAACACAAAGGTTACGGGGATGTTATAGTTAGGATGACATTTCACTCAAACAAAACCAGAGAAATTCAGAAGTTATAGTTAGCTGAGAGATAAGTATATCTCGTGCCCCCCGCAATGCACTGCTTATGACCTCACATATTACATCACTCGTGACATGGTCAGTGACATCACTGATGCCATCTCAAATAACATTACTGATGACATCATTGATGACATGGAATGTGCAGGCAGAGTGAAGAAGGTTTTGGAAAGTCTGCAAACTGTTCTTGGATCAATTAAAGTAACACCCACAAACTTTGACATGCCCCAGATCTCTTTTGTCCTTCGTTTACAGGATGATTACATGTAAGAAGCACAAGTGTGATTTGTAAGGACCTATGACAGAGTAATTTGGGGAGAACTCAAACCTGAATAGTTAGCTATGTCTCATGTAAGGAAGATGTGGACTACTCGGAGGTGGAGTGGTTAGTTTGGGGAAGGTTATTCAGCCACTGGGCGGCAAGGAAGCTGTATCATGTCAAGAGCACAGTGTTATTACAGTACTTAGGGCTGGTTGTTTGTAAATTTTATACATTCAATAAAATATTTTTTTTAAAAGATCTCTCAATATGAATTCCAGAAGTATGGAGATATTGGTGTTAGGAAATTATTCAGGCCATTTGAAAGACTGCATCTGGCCATGGTTTCTAGGAGAGGGCCACCATCAGAAAAAAACCCATAAATAGATAGATAGATAGACAGACAGACAGACAGACAGACAGACAGACAGACAGACAGACAGACAGACAGACAGACAGACAGACAGACAGATAGATAGATAGATAGATAGATAGATAGATAGATAGATAGATAGATAGATAGATAGATAGATACCAGGACTCTGGGACTCCGAGGCAACTTTGTAAGTAGAATTATGGAAATTGCTGCACTGCTGATACTTGACTCCAGCGCCTTCATACTTCTCGAGTACCTCAACTACCACCTGGAGGACCCCACTGGCCCCAACACATCCAGCCTCCTGGAGGACCTGTCTAACCTTGGACACACCCAGAGAGTGAAAGGTCCTAATCACACTGCCGGACACCTTCTGGACCCCATCTTCACCAGAAAGCTGGTACGCAGAAGAGCTCAAACTCACCAAATGCCACTGCAAGCAGCTAGAGTGCAGATGGAGACTATGTCAAGACGCCACCAATAAGAGCACCTTCAGGTCATCCCTCAGATGATACCACTAACAGATAAGGGCCACCAAATGCACCGCTCTCATCAAACACATTGAGAATAGCACCAACAGCTCCTCGGAAATATTCGACATTTTGAAGGACTTCACTTCTTCAGTACCAAGCTCCACCAGTATCACTTCCTCACAGCAACTCTGCAATCAGCTGTCCCATTGCTTTAGCAACAAGATCACCAGCATCTACTGCAACTTCAAACCCCAACTGCCCCCATCAACCCTTGCAGCCCTCCTACCCATCATCCCGGACAACCAGAAGACCACCCAGACCACTTGGCCCACCGAGACCACCCAAGAAACTGCAGCTACCAAGTGATCTATATGCTCTGGAGCACCATCAGACCTGTGCCTAAATCAAATCTTTGCCAAAGGACTGGATCCCATCAGCATGGCCATCAACCCCATCCTGAATGACTCAATCAACACAGCCATCTTCCTGGACTCTGGAAACATACCATAGTTTTCCCCCTCCTTAAGAAGCCCTCAGCAAAATCTACTACGCTTGACAACTACCGGCCAATTTTCCTGCTACCTTTACTGGCAAAAGTCTTGAGAAGATGACGAACAAATGACTAGCATCCCACCTCAGCAAAAACCAGCTGCTTGGCACCACCCAATCCAGTTTCAGACCCAATCACACTGCCATAGATGAAGTCTGTTAGACCTGGTATCCGTGGTGTGGTCTTTTCGCAAACCTTTTACCATAACCCTCCCCTCTTTTCTGAATTTGTTTCTGTTGGCATTAAGGCGCTGTGCACTTTACCACTGTTAACCAGTGCTAAAGAGCTTGTTCTCTCTGCCTAAAACATTGTACAATTGGCCTACACCTGATTGGCACATTTAATGCACTTATAAGTCCCTAGTCGAGGGTATTTCTTGGTACCCAGGGCCTGCAAATGAAATGTTACTGGTGGGTCTGCAGCACTCATCGTATCACCCACTGAAGCAGCACTTTAAAACTTGCCACAGGCCTGCCATTGAAGCTTTTAGTGCTGCTTCAAGCTGCCATTTCGACCTGGCAAACTAAACCTTTTGCCATGCCTAAACCATCCTTTTTAATACATATAAGTCACCCCCAATGTAGGCCCTAAAGGCCCATAGGGCAGGGTGCACTGTATTTTAAAAGTGAGAAATGTGGATTTAAGTTATACATGACCTGGTGGTGAAAAGCTCTTAAATTCATTTTTACTTCTGTAATGCCTATGTCTCCTATTGGATAACAGTGGGTACCTTATTACATTTAATAAGTGCTAACTTTTGATTGAGAGCAGGTAGAAAGGTCATGTTTGGACTCAAATGAATCGTAATTTAAAATCCTCTTTAATGGTATAGTCGGATTTTAAATCCCAATTCTGAAAATGCTACTTTTAGAAAATGTTCATTTTTCTGTCCTAATCATTTGTGCTTCTGACAGTGTTGTGGGTCGCATGACTCTGAGTAGCTCCGCTGTTAAGCTTTGTGTATTACTGCCAGACAGTGAGACAAAGGGGATTGGGTGTAAGCAGGATAGGCCATCCTGCCTGGGTGGCCGGGGTGGAGCTGGTCCTTGCCCCACTAACACTTCAGATGGCTTGCCTCAGCACACCCAAAGGACCTGACACCAGTCATTGTCACCCCAGACTTTATGGAGCCTTGGGAGGGGAAGAGTAGAACCTTCCAGAACCAGATGTGGGGGTAGCCCAGGATATCCCGTAACTTCAAAGGCTGGCACCAGGTATAAATATTGGACCCTCAGAACACCACTTCAGTGCGCTTCTGGACCTGTGGAAGACTTCAAAAGGACTGCCTGGACCACCAGAGGACTACCCTACTGCTACCAGAGGATTGCATTGCTGCTTGAAGCCCGGCCTTACTGCTTGAAGGAGAACTGGACCATCTCCTTGTACACAAGACCACCAGGAGTGAATCCAAGGGCAAGTAGGCTGGCATCCTGTGTGAGCTAAAGGGACATTACAAGCTACCAGAGGGTCAAGCACAGGTTAATTTAGTGACTTCTGTTGTTCACCCTGACAAGGATTGCGGTTGTTGCTTGAGTAGGGTTTTGACCCCCTCAAAAAAGAACCCAATTTGTTACAGCGACTTAACTGAACAAACTATGGGGATGGAAGATATGCACTACAATGATAATTTTTAGGCTTTCTTTAGAGAGATAGGGGCTGTTTACGATGGCGGACGGACTTCAGTCTGTCCGCCATTGTATCGGGGATTAGGACTGTCCGCCTACAAGGCGGCGGACCCACAGGGCTAATTATAATGCGACTGCCACGGTGGCAGTCGCATTGACCATGTTTTGTATTGCGGCAAGTGCTACACTCTGCAGCACCCTCCACAATACAAAACAGAGACTCCACACATATCCCTGCACTACGTGGCAGGCACCATGCGGTGCCTGCCACATGGTGCAGGGATATGTAGGCCTGTGTCTGTGGGCCAAGTGGGGAAGGGGGAAAGGGAAACCTGCTACAGGCCCCCAATATCCCTTTCCGCCAGCCTTTTCATGGCGGGTAACCCGCCATGAAACGGCTGTCAGAAAGGGACATTGAAATCACTACAGTGGTGCCTGGTAGGCACTGCCAGCATTGTAGGGACTGCGAGCCCCTCCGCCGCACCTCCGTCAGATGCATGGCAGTCAGTCTTTACGACCGCCACACGTCCGCCCGCCATCATAATATGGTGGGTGGTAAAGTTGGTTACGATGGTGGGGAGACCGCCACCGACAGCCTGTCAGTGCCGGTCTCCCCGCCATTGTAATCAGCCCCATATCATTTTGCTTTGCCAACTGTAATTTTGTATACAATTGTACTTTTATGACTGTATGATGTATGATAGACTTGTAGAAAGTTTACACTCAGTACAGCATGCCTGAGCTAGTTATGGTGACAAGCCAATGATAAAAGAAATAAGCTTAATTTGTGTGCAGTGAAATGTTATGTCATACGCCATAGGTCTGGCCTATGTATTATGAAAATGTATTAAAAAGGCAGAAGGCCTGGCATATTGTTTGTAAAAGCATTTGGTGAATGATCTCTAACAATGTTACAGTCTGTAGAAAGGTCTTTATTTACATGTAATCTCACAGATTACTATAGTACGCAAGGGATTTGGTGTTGGTGTTGGTCACCTATTCTAACAAACACAAGCAGCAAAATTCCACTGTGATGTTTCTCATTAGGCCCTTTCGGGATGGGTTGTATATTGCTTTGCCAACTGGAATTTTGTACATATTTTTAATTTTACAACTGTATGCATGATGATTGCCAGTTTGTGTACACTTCAGTAGGTCTGTGCTGTATATAATGTCAAGCCATTGGTAAAGGGTAGAGGCCTTATCTGTTCACTGGGAAAAGTGATGGCAGATTCCTCAGGTGTGATCGCTTGGGACGAAAAAGTTATGACGAAGCAAGTAGGCTGTACTTACTTATTGTGAAGAGCATGTGCTAAAGGCAATAGGCTTTTAAGGGAGAACTGTTATGCTCTGCTAAAGCCAGGAGGCAGGTATTTTGTTACATGGAATTCACAGATTACCTTAGTAGGCAACGGTTTTGGTGTTGGCGACCCACCCGAACAAACCATGAGGCAAGACAATTTGCACTATGGTAATCCTTATTAGGCACTAGAAGTTGGGATTTTATATTGCTTTGACACCTGCATGTTGTGTACATTTGTAATTTTATTATGGTATATATGATGGTTGCCTTGTGAGAAGGCTTATAATCAACATAATAAGTCTTAGTTAACTATGGTGACAAGCCAATAATAACAGCTAGATGACTGATTGATTCACTCGAAAAATATATTTCCGATGTCATATATCTGATCTATTATGAAAAGTTATGATAAATGCAGTAGGCCTGACATATTGAATGCGAAACACATATGTTAAAGTCAATAAGCATTTAAGAGTGGGTTTTTATTTCTCTGTATTAAAGCCTACTTTGTTACATGAAATGTCACAGATTACTTTATTAGGGATGAATTTGGGTGTTGGTTACAGACTCTGACAAACTAGGGGGAGACGATTTGCACTGTAATAATCTCTTCTAAGCTGTTTGCATTGATTTGTAACAAAGAAAATCTTTAAATAATCTATACATCCATATATATAAATATAGATACATATAGATACATAGAAGGCCTTTGACTCAGATCTATTCTGCCATTGGTCTGTCTGAGTGTCATTTACACTGTGCCCATCCATGACAGCATACTGCACGGCGTAATGGTTCAGTCTACATCAGTAATTGGCTCTCTTGTCCTATGAATGATGCCATTTTCTGATCACAAGTGCACATCCAATTGAAAATGAGTGTACTTCAGTGCCAGTCCTTTCGTTTTCAATTTTCTCCTCTTATAGTCCTTTTTCTTTTGTTTGCTTCTCCTCTTTTTTATTCTAATATTTCTTAAGACAATACTACAACTCTCAGGTAGTGATAATGGGTCCCTTGCTTGCCATTCATTTGATCTGCAGTGCACTGCATCCCATGTGGCCACTCCCTCTAAACAAAGGGACCATGATGGAATTCTGTTGCCCATGATTTATCAAGGTTTTATCATTCCGTATGCTGAAACTTCAAAACAATGATAGACTATTTACAATACCTCTGCAATATGGACATCCACTGCAATGTTCAGTTTTGTTTCAGCAAGCATATGCCCGCCATGTTTAGGCTGCAGCAAGTTTTCTTTTTCTACTTGCATTCTTTTAATTTATTGTGCATATGTTGTCGAATTTTGTATGTGTTTTATTGCAGTTGTGTCAAAGTGTGAATGCACGAATGGGTCAGTGGATAGATGAATAGATGCATGAGTGCAAAGATGATTGACAGAGTACATGTATGATGGCTTATTGAATACCTAAACCCATCAGTGACACAACAGACACGTTCATTCATAAGCCAGAACTATTGGCATTGCCAGTGCTTGTTTTAACTTTGACATTGCTTTTTACACAGTAGGCATCATGCTGAGCAGATGTGATTATACATCGTAAATTTGGCAACGTACACCAATCCATAATTGTGCTTTAAAACATGCATGTTTTAAGTTAATTCTTGCTAGTAGTCTTATCAGCAGGCCCCCAGGGTTCCTCCTTTCTTTCCTTTTGTAAAAAGCTGTCTCATTACATCCCCCTTTTTTGAATTCTCTCTGAGGGGCTGGCATAGCCCGAGGAGAAGGACTACACATCTGCAGCTCCAGGCTTTCATGAAGCAGGGACGCTGCTGTTTCCATGGGGCACTGTTCCCTCTGTACTATACAGGCACATTTTAATTTGTGCTTGTGCAAAGAAAACAGAGCCCACAAAAATCTGCTTAGGAAATCCGCTTTGCAAGTTATGTTAGCTTTGGTTAAGCCCCTCTTTGTGCGCTCTGGGAGCTTGGTACAATCCTGTAATACGCGGAAACGCAGAAGACGTACTTCTGTTCTGCATAAGCACTGAGCAGGATTTTCTTTCGCTTTTCCTCAAAGAGGTTAGCCTCCAGCACTTGCTAGAGGTGAGAAAAATACGTTTTTCCCTACACTACATCACTTTAAATAACAGAACTGCAGGGTCTGCTGGGTGATTGGACTGTAGCCTATTTTGTACTACCTTCACTAATGATAGAAATAATGCTAATCTTAGAAGGCCTACTTCCCCCAGACTGAGACAGTAATTGCTATAAAAAGAACAAAGAGCAGAGTGCAGCTATGAAACAATCGGATCTATAAAAGCCCACACTACTTCAAGCTCGTACGCCTCAACAAACACAGACATTAGGTTTTTGTTTCACTTTAATCCTTCCAATTTCAAAGGTACTTCAGAGTTCCTCTCAACCTTTCGCATACATTTCTGGGGCTGAAAATTAAACTGTTCTACTTGAAAGAACTATGCCATGCTGGAAAAAAGGAGTGTCACTGTAATGTCATAAGAAGTGTTGTCAGTTCCACCCATCATAAAGAAAGCAAGTATGACCTTTGTCTAAAAATAGATTGAGTATATTCTGTGGCCATTCAGTGACAGCTGTCTGCAGTGGAGGTTTTATTACCTACTGGCGTGCCAGTAGGTGGTTATTATTAGGACCATGTTTCCATAGGAAAAGCGTTTTTTCACTTGCTTATATCTTTGGCGCCGTTTGATGAATCTTCACAAAATTTTCCCCAAAAAGTGTCATGTTGGTTCTTGTTGTACATGGAAAGTTTTGGGGTGCAAGAAAAAAGGGGTGTCAAAAAAAGTGTTTCCCTTGTTAATTCCCATAAACTCTTTAAATACGCCTGCAGCCCGAACCGCTGAACGGAGTTACACCAAATTTGGCAGAAAGCTAGATTTTCGTCCGCGAATTGAGCTTTTTGTTATTTGGTGTAAATTGTTCAGTAGTTTGCGAGATATTAAAGGAAATTCAAATTTGTATATCTGTGATCGTGAAGTCTTCGCGAATAATGACGAGCTCGTGTAGAGATCTGCAGAGCTCTGATTGGCTGCCAACACTTCAACCAAGAAGTGTTGGCAGCCATCTTGGGACTTGGCTTCAGCCCAGACCCACAAACAATCGCAAAAAAAAGAAATAAAGAGAGTAGGAATACCCTGACTCCAAAGCCTTGTTTTTTTAATTCACGCCCATTTTCGAGAACTATTCGCGAATATTGCTGTGAATTAAAATAAAAACAAGTGCGGTCTCCCATGCTTGTTTTTCAAGAAGCCCCCGGGTGGACCTGGTCCTGGGGTCATGCTGATATTCCCATGAAAATGGAGGGGGTGTAGTGGGCCACCCTCCAAGGGCCTCTTTATGCCACGGGGACCACCACCTCCCTGGGCCTCATGTTAATATGTAATGGGGTGCGCGGACACCTAATGCCCCAGGGACCACCACTTCCTGGGGCTAACATACCTTACACATTGTTTGAGGGGGTCCTCGTGACCCCCCAGCCCGAGGACCACCACCTCCCCAGGGCTTTCTATTTTTATTTTTAGAAGGAGGGGGGCGCACGGCCACCTCCCTGACTGTTCTCGGCCCCGTTGGCCATCACCTCCTCGGTGCGGCCCATACACAAGAAAGGAGGGGTGCCGCACGCCCCCCCTCCTTGAGCCATACATGCCCTAGGGACCACCACCCCCCAGTGTCGGCTCCTGCTATGTCCCGGGGTGCCCACCCCCGGGACATAGCTGTTTGCTTTTGCTTGGTGGGAGATGACAGCTCCTGCCAAGCAAAAACAATCACTCCGGTTCCAGCGGGCGTGACCTGTCAAAGTGCTCTTGCCTCTGGAAGCAAAGGTTTCATCCGCAGACGTGCGGACAGGGAAAGAGATGAAACTATTGCTCCTACACGCAGGAAGCTGCATTTCCAGCAGCTCTCTGCATGCAGCAGCAATGCCGGCTTCCGCAGGAGGCGGAGAGACAGGAGGTACTGCGCAGGGCTTGAGGCTCACTCCACGGTCCCGATCCTATACACTGAGTAACCTGGCTGGGACCAGGGCACCCACAGACACATGGCCGGGCCCCGGGGGATGGGGTCCCGGGGTCTGAAATCAGCCTGGGGAAAACAGCCTGGGGAGAGGGTCCGTGCAGCCCCCCTCGCATTTTGAATATATATAAATTAAGGCAACGCCTCGGGAGATGGTGTCCCCAGGCTGAAATCAGCCCGGCCACCCTCCCACATTGTATTTTGGCTGGGCCCCCGGGTATGGGGTCCCCGGGACCAAAAACAGCCTGGGTAGGGGGGTGCAGGGTCCCTATTCAATTAAGGCCAGGACCCGGGGGATGGGGTCTCTGGGGCCAAAATCGGCCCTGGAAGTGGGCTGCGCAGTCCCCCTCCACCATTAAGTTGTGGCCGGGCCGCTCTGGCCCTGATGCTCATTTCACAAAAATTAAACCTCAACAGTAGGCACTTAAGATAGAAACATAGCAGGTGCTCCAATCTGTATGTGACTGTGACGAGTGGGTTCTTTCTTGTCCTGTTCTGGTGATTTCACTGACATGTCATGAGTGATGTAATATGTGATGTCATAAGCAGTGCATTATGGGGATGTAAGTTATAGTCAGTTGAACTAACTATAACTGCTGAATTTTGTACGAGTGAAATGTGATCCTAACTATAACATCCCTGTAAACTGTGTTTTTTTCAGTGAATATGTATATACATATAATTTTTTAAACTAACACCACCCTGTACGTTTTTGAACAGGATGCATTATTCAACTTATCCTGTGATTCGAAAAAAGCGCCCTCAAAAGCTCCCCTATAACTAGTGCTCGAGGGTGGGAATGTAAATGCTGGGACGAGGAATAAGGAACAATTTAATGAAGATTACCAGTAAGTAATCAAAACATTACCTCCCCATCCTTTTCTCCAGTCCTTAGTTATGCAATCATGCCAACATACAGAGAATTTTGCCTCAAAAAACATCACATTGATCAGAATCATGCTGCAAAAAACACATATTTATTTGAAGGACAAGATTAATCTGAATTTCAGTCAAGAGGTCTTAACTCATCTTTACAGAACCCAACATTTTTGTACCAAAGTCCAACTCAGATTCTTGGCCCAAATCTAACCTATAGTGATTAATGAAAGTGAAAGGTGTAACTCAGGTTGGTGCTACACAGAGTTCAGTAATCAATACCCCCAATCCATTCAGCCCAGGAAGCTGCCTTCAACCTAGTAGAGCAAGCATGCATAGCACCTGGAAGCATACAGCCGGATTTAGACTTGGCAGTGGATATCACCTCCTTAATCAAACGACCCAAGGTGGACACAGAGGACTTGTCACCCTTGTTTACTAGGCCAGAACTGATGAACAAAGAGTCACAGTTGATAATTTCAGTTGATCTTGCAAGATAAAATGAATGCCTTGATTACATGCACCTCATACAACAGCTGATCTTGTTCTGTCAAAGAAATAGTATGTAAAACTGTAAGGACTATTTCTTGTGACTTATGAAAAACTGAATTTGCTTTTTGCACACAATTTGCACCCAACGTCAATGCAATTTGGTCCCCAAACATTCTCAAACAAGGACGAAAACACGTTAAGGCACTTAGTTCCCCTATCTGTCTAGCAGAACAACAGCCACAAGCAACACTACCTTAAAAGTCAAAATCTTTATAGAAACCTCTTCCAGCGGTTCAAAGGGAGACTTCTGTAATGCACCAAAAACATGTCCCAAACTAGAAACATTACTTAACCTGAGTCTTAAGATTTCAAAACCCGTAAAGAGTCTCAAAATCAATTTCTCAATGCCATCACTTTAACACTGGGAGAGCGAAAAGTGTTTATAACAGCCCACTGCAACTTCAACAAGGCAACTGACAAACTCTTTTCAAAACCGCCCAGCAAAACTGTAAAAAGTCCCTCGGAGGACACAAACCCGGGGACAAGATTCTCATCGAACACTGGTATGAAAAATAGGACCAATGATGGCTATATGCCCTATGAGGCGAGCCTTTCCTAGCAGCATGGAATGAATTAGACATTGAAATAGAAAGACCTAAATTCCTTAAGGCCCTCCATTTCAACCTCATGACTGTCAATATCAGCCACTGAAGGGATACCAGAGGTAGAAGAAGTGGAAGTATTAAGGGTTATGAAACCAAACCTGCTCCACCAGAGTTTCCTTCAACAAGGGAACCATTGCCTCCCTTGCCAATAAGAACAAACTAGAATTACATCTGCTCTCACTCTCTGAATTTTTTATATCAGCCACAGAATTAGAGGAGGAGGAGGGAATGAATACAAGAGAGTTTTGGGCCATTGGCATGTGAATACATCCACTCCCATTGCTGCTGAGTTGTGACATCGCGTAAAGAATTGTGAAAGGATGATCTGCAAATAAATCCAGTGTTGGAATCTCAAACCTCCTATAAATTTCATAGACAATTTGCCCAGCTATCCTGAGAATATGAAAAGAGGGAAAAACTCTGCTCAGAGAGTGTGCTACCACATTATCCTTCACCTGAATGTGAATTGCCCTGAGAGACAGCAGGTTCTTTTCTACACTACCCAAAATTGTTTCTATCAGTGGGGTTAAGGAACTTAAACATGTTCCAAACTGTCTGTTGAGATGGGAGATTGCCACTGAATGGACCATTCTTATCATCATGTCCTTTCCTGTCACATTTGTCCAAAACAACTGAAGAACCTCCCAAACTGCTATCAGTTCAGTTTGAAGAATGTGAACTCTCTTGACTTGTCCAGTGCTCTTGAGCAGGAAACAGCATTTTCAATGCCGCCGGAACAACAACAAGCATGTACAACAACATCGGAAAAACGAAAGCGTCCTAATAATGAAAGTCTTTACAACTACTTTTTGAACCAAGAATATGCCTTTACCAAGAACAACTTTTCTATGAAAATGTAAGCAATTCACCGGCAAGAGTATCATATATATATATATATAAACAAAGGATATAGAGACGTTATAGTTAGGCTCAGATTTCACTTGTATAATACCAGTGAAATTCAGCAGTTATAGTTAACTGAGCTAACTGTAACTTATGCCCCCGCAATGCACTACTTATAACCTCACATATTACATCACTCATGACTTGGTCAGTGACATCACTGATGACATCCCTAGGAAAGCTCGAATGACATCACTGATGAAATCATCCAGTGAGTGTAAGCATTTTCTAAGAGTTTATGATTGTTAAACATATATACTGAGGTACTACAAAAGTTAAATTAGTATACTAGGTGTACTACTAATGAGTGATACTACTTCTAATATATATTATGTGAGTGGCTGTGTGACTATGTGTATGGGTGGGTGTCTGAGTGACTGTTTGGGTGTGTGAGTGGGTGTGAGAGTGGCTCTATGATTGAGTGGCTGTGGGAATGGCTGTATGGGTCGATGAGTTGATGTGTGAGTGACTGTATGGGTGAATGAGTGGGTTTCTGAATTGCTGTATGAGTGAGTGACTGGGTGTGTAAGTGTCAGTATGGTTGAGTGAGTGGCTGTTTCAGGGGTGTTTGGTCAAGTGAGTTGATGTGTGAGTGGCTGCATTGGAGAGTGAGTGTCTATGTGAATGGCTGTATGGGTGAGTGAGAGGATGTGGAGGTGCTTGTATGGATGAGTGAATGGGTATGTAAGTGGTTGTGTGGGTGTGTGAGTGTATAAGTGCTTGTATAGCTGAGTAAGTGGCTGTGTTGAGAGACTGTATGGGTAAGTGAGTGAGTGTGTGAGTGGCTGCATTTGTGAATAAGTGGGTGTACAGGTATCTGTATGGGTGAGTGTGTGGCTGTGTAATTTGCTGTATGGGTGAGTGACTTGGTGTATGAGTATCTTTTTTAGTGAGTGAGTGGTTGTCTGAGTGCCTGTATGTGTGAGTCAGTGGGTCAATTAGAGGCTGTATGGGTAAGGGAGTGTGTGTATGTGACTCCCTTTATGAGTGAGTAGCTGCATGTGTGAGTTGCTGTATGGGTGTATGAGTGGGTGTGAGTGACTGTATGGATGAGCGAGTGGGTGTATGAGTGGGTGTAAGGATGAGTGACTGGTTGTTTGAGTAGCTGAATGGGTGAGTGAGTGGCACCCAGTCTCCAATGGGACCACAAGTGGAAGCCTGAATGCCCCCGTGGTCCCTGCCGGCTCTTCGCCTCCTGCAGGAGCCAGCATTGCTTTCAGACACAGGGAGCAGCTGAACATGCAGCACCCTGAGTCTAAAAACAATTCGTCTTTTTCCTCGCTCACTTGACAGAGGGCAGGGAAAACAGATGAATGCACTTCTTCCAGCAAGCAAGAGCATTTTATCAGCTCTCGCTTGCTGGAAGTGGAGCGTTTGCTGTGACTTGGTGGGAGCGGTAAAACTCCCGCCAAGCCACAGCAAAAGGCTATGTCCCTGAGGTGGGCACCCTGGGACATAGTCGGAGACAGCCCGGGGTTGGTGGTTCCCAGTGCCATTTATGGCTCCAGGAGGGGGTGGCACGATCCCCCTCCTTTGTTGTTGTAGGGCCTGCCCTGGGAAGGTGGTGGTCCTCGGGGTGAGAATGGCAGCCCACCTCCCATTTAAAAAAAAATGTGGCCCCATGGAGGGGGTGTTCTCCCTATTACAAATTAAGTAGCCATGGGGAGGTGGTGGTCGCAGAGACACTGGGATCCACGAGGCACCCTCCTATTTGTTTTTTTAATGTGGTCCAGGGGACGTGGTAGTCCCAGGGGCCAGGGGGGTCCAAGAGGCTCCCCCTTCAACAGTGCATAAGCGCCGGGAGGTGGTGGCCCCCAGGGCATTTATAACCCTCAGGAGTTGGGGCCCATGTGCCCCCTCCTTTATTTTCTGCATGCCCCATGGACCTGGCCTACCTGGGGCCTATTAGTAAAGAAGTGCAGGAGCCTGCGCTTCTTTTCATTTTATTTTTGGCGGGAGCCGTGTATCCAACATGGCACCCACCAAAAACAAAACACCAAAAATACTTTTGGGCCCTGCTGGGTCCCTGTGGGACCCCACCAAGAGGCCTAGGGGACAGGGTATTCCTACCCTGCCCCTTCTCTTTTTCTTTTTCTTTTTTGTGGGACTAGGCTCAAGTCGAGTCCCAAGATGGCTGTCAATACTTCCTGGTTTGAAGTGTTGGCAGCCAATCAGATCTCAGTGCGAGATCGGGATGGTTCACAAAGCCTTCGCGTCCCTATCTATACAAATTTAGATTTTCCTTACTATTTCAAAAACGACTGGAATGGATTTATGCCAGTTTACAAAAAGGTCGCTGTATGGACAAACAGCTATTTTTCTGCCAAATTTGGTGTAATTCCCTTCAGCTGTTTAGGCTCTAGCCCTGTCTAAAATCTCTACGGGAATGAACATGGGGAAAATGTGTTTTTGGACCCCTCTTTTTCTCGGCCCCAGTTTGACAGATCACCACAAAACTTTCAAACCAACTGCTGGAGTAAGCGTCATACTAGTTTTGAAACTTTTGCGAAGATTTGGCTACTGCATTCACGTTCTTGTATGTCCAGGTGGCTACAGATATGTAGCCAGCACGATCGGCCCAGTCAAACAGGGAGATTTGGAACACTTCAGGGCTATCAAGAACCTAGATGTGTCTTATACTGTTGCTAGACATTGGGCAAGGGGGCACAATCAGGATGCTGACCTTTTAATGTTTTGGGGAATTGACAGGATTGAGAAGAATATCCGTGGTTGCAACAGAGAGAGGCAACTCAGGCTGAAGGAGTCAGAATTTATCATTCTGCTCAGGAGCAAATCCCCGGATGCCTAAACGAGGGTGAAGAGCTTTATATACAATTCGGCTGATGTGGTAGTGTTTTTTAAGTTTTCTTGAACATTCTCTTTGGTTCTCTCCCTTTTTCCTCCCTTTTTCTCACTCTGCCCCTGTTTTCCCCTCTTTGGTTATTTCAGTTTTCTGTCATACAGTGTTGACCTATCAGACATTTCTGGCCGTTTTCTATTCGAGCTCATTTAAATGAAACTGATATTGCGCTGATTTAAATTACACTAGTTTTTTCATACACTTGCACAGACACATGCTCCTGATGGTTGGGTAAAGGAGCTGGGTGATTTTTTACAGGGTCCAGATAGGAAGAGTTTTTTGCGGTCTGATTTAGAAACGAGAAGTCATAGAGTACTCTGTTAGAATGTTCATAATACCACTGGGCTCCAATGATTTGGACGATGAGATGTCGCTTCTTTTCTTTGCTTTATTTTAATATAAGTTGACGAGTCTTTAAATTTACATTAGATGAATAACATGTAAAAATGTATACATTTATGATTTAGGCCACTTGGCCGGGATTATGAAGAGGGAGGTACCAATCACAAGATGGGATAGAGGGTAGGTCATCTGACACACCCTTATAGGAATTGATGGGTTTTGATGAAATTTTGCCTGTAAAACAGATTACTAAATGTCCTTTATTGAGCAGCAGAACTGATGTGCAAGCTCTGTTATGTGGGATGAATGTGAAGCAATTTAGCCACTTGGCATTAATATGATGGTGAAGTGTTACCAGAGGAGATTTACAGGTTTGCAAGCATAAATTTAATTTTCTGCTCACAAGGTCTGTTAATTATCAGATTGCATGCCAAAATGATTTGTTTTGCTTAATTGCAAAATTTGAAACTGTATAACACGATTGTAGATCTCTCACCATGTACAGGACTGAGTACGCAAGTATTTTGTTTATGGTTCGCACTGTGTGCTGTTTTTAAAGGTGATTGGGCACAATTTCTAAAACGAGACTGTGACGAAGAACTGCTAGAAGCTGACCCGCTGTGTGCAGATCTTTCTTGTGGATTGACAAGTATACATACATGGTGGTGGGACCGACTCTGTCAAAAACACCCCAAGTAACCTTCAGGAAAGCCCCTCTATGAGGGATATGTTGGTGCATAGTCGCCGTGAGGTCGAAAGCCCAAGAACCTGGCTACAACCAAAAAAGGATTCCACAAATGTCAGTGGAGGAAAGCATGGAGTGAACACCAGAAAGTACAAAACACCATTCAGTATCAAACCCATCATGATCATGGGTGTTTATAATTACAAAACTGAATTTGCAGTCTATGTGTTAACATGCATTTGTGGCATGTCATATATAGGGAGTACAGTCTGGCAAGTGCACCAGCAGCGGCCCGTGCAGGTAAGAGCAGTGGGGCGGGGTTGGTAGAGGATTTGACAGACGACCACAAGAGAAAATTAAATAAATAATACATTTTCCCTCGTCGTCGTCTATCGAAATCCCCCATTCCACCAAGCCCCACCTCTCTTACCTGTACGGGCCGTTGCTGAAATGCACTGTAGGATACTCCAACATCTTAGAGCAGTTAAGAACAAGGATTGGTCATATACAGTAGCCAGAGTGTCACTGTAATGTCATAAGAAGTGTTGTCAGTTCCACCCATCATAAAGAAAGCAAGTATGACCTTTGTCTAAAAATAGATTGAGTATATTCTGTGGCCATTCAGCGACAGCTGTCTGCAGTGGAGGTTTTATTACCTACTGGCGGTTGCCAGTAGGTGGTTATTGTTAGGACCATGTTTCCATAGGAAAAGCGTTTTTTCACTTGCTTATATCTTTGGCGCCGTTTGATGAATCTTCACAAAATTTTCCCCAAAAAGTGTCATGTTGGTTCTTGTTGTACATGGAAAGTTTTGGGGTGCAAGAAAAAAGGGGTGTCAAAAAAGTGTTTCCCTTGTTAATTCCCATAAACTCTTTAAATACGCCTGCAGCCCAAACCGCTGAACGGAGTTACACCAAATTTGGCAGAAAGCTAGATTTTCATCTGCGAATTGAGCTTTTTGTTATTTGGTGTAAATTGTTCAGTAGTTTGCGAGATATTAAAGGAAATTCAAATTTGTATATCTGTGATCGTGAAGTCTTCACGAATAATGACGAGCTCGTGTAGAGATCTGCAGAGCGCTGATTGGCTGCCAACACTTCAACCAAGAAGTGTTGGCAGCCATCTTGGGACTTGGCTTCAGCCCAGACCCACAAACAATCGCAAAAAAGAAATAAAGAGAGTAGGAATACCCTGACTCCAAAGCCTTGTTTTTTTAATTCACGCCCATTTTCGAGAACTATTCGCGAATATTGCTGTGAATTAAAATAAAAACAAGTGCGGTCTCCCATGCTTGTTTTTCAAGAAGCCCCCGGGTGGACCTGGTCCTGGGGTCATGCTGATATTCCTATGAAAATGGAGAGGGTGCAGTGGGCCACCCTCCAAGGGCCTCTTTATGCCACGGGTACCACCACCTCCCTGGGCCTCATGTTAATATGTAATGGGGTGTGCGGACACCTCATGCCCCAGGGACCACCACTTCCTGGGGCTAACATACCATACACATTGTTTGAGGGGGTCCGCGTGACCCCCCAGCCCGAGGACCACCACCTCCCCAGGGCTTTCTATTTTTTTTTTTTTAGAAGGAGGGGGGCGCACGGCCACCTCCCTGACTGTTCTCGGCCCCGTTGGCCATCACCTCCTTGGTGCGGCCCATACACAAGAAAGGAGGGGTGCCGCACGCCCCCCCTCCTTGAGCCATACATGGCCCTAGGGACCACCACCCCCCAGTGTAGGCTCCTGCTATGTCCCGGGGTGCCCACCCCCGGGACATAGCTGTTTGCTTTTGCTTGGTGGGAGATGACAGCTCTTGCCAAGCAAAAACAATCACTCCGGTTCCAGCGGGCGTGACCTGTCAAAGTGCTCCTGCCTCTGGAAGCAAAGGTTTCATCTCTTTCCCTGTCCGCAGACGTGCGGACATGGAAAGAGATGAAACTATTGCTCCTACACGCAGGAAGCTGCATTTCCAGCAGCTCCCTGCATGCAGCAGCAATGCCGGCTTCCGCAGGAGGCGGAGAGACAGGAGGTACTGCACAGGGCTTGAGGCTCACTCCACGGTCCCGATCCTATACACTGAGTGCCCTGGCTGGGACCAGGGCACCCATTGACACATGGCCGGGCCCCGGGGGATGGGGTCCCGGGGTCTGAAATCAGCCTGGGGAAAACAGCCTGGGGAAGGGTCCGTGCAGCCCCCCTCGCATTTTGAATATATATAAATTAAGGCAACGCCTCGGGAGATGGTGTCCCCAGGCTGAAATCAGCCCGGCCTCCCTCCCACATTGTATTTTGGCTGGGCCCCCGGGTATGGGGTCCCCGGGACCAAAAACAGCCTGGGTAGGGGGGTGCAGGGTCCCTATTCAATTAAGGCCAGGACCCGGGGGATGGGGTCCCTGGGGCCAAAATCGGCCCTGGAAGTGGGCTGCGCAGTCCCCCTCCACCATTAAGTTGTGGCCGGGCCGCTCTGGCCCTGATGCTCATTTCACAAAAATTAAACCTCAACAGTAGGCACTTAAGATAGAAACATAGCAGGTGCTCCAATCTGTATGTGACTGTGACGAGTGGGTTCTTTCTTGTTCTGTTCTGGTGATTTCACTGACATGTCATGAGTGATGTAATATGTGATGTCATAAGCAGTGCATTATGGGGATGTAAGTTATAGTCAGTTGAACTAACTATAACTGCTGAATTTTGTACGAGTGAAATGTGATCCTAACTATAACATCCCTGTAAACTGTGTTTTTTTCAGTGAATATGTATATACATATAATTTTTTAAACTAACACCACCCTGTACGTTTTTGAACAGGATGCATTATTCAACTTATCCTGTGATTCAAAAAAAGCGCCCTCAAAAGCTCCCCTATAACTAGTGCTCGAGGGTGGGAAGGTAAATGCTGGGATGAGGAATAAGGAGTCAATTTAATGAAGATTACCAGTAAGTAATCAAAACATTACCTCCCCATCCTTTTCTCCAGTCCTTACTTATGCAATCATGTCAACATACAGAGAATTGTGCCTCAAAAAACAACACATTGATCAGAATCATGCTGCAAAAAACACATATTTATTTGAAGGACAAGATTAATCTGAATTTCAGTCAAGAGGTCTTAACTCATCTTTACAGAACCCAACATTTTTGTACCAAAGTCCAACTCAGATTCTTGGCCCAAATCTAACCTATAGTGATTAATGAAAGTGAAAGGTGTAACTCAAGTTGGTGCTATACAGAGTTCAGTAATCAATACCCCCAATCCATTCAGCCCAGGAAGCTGCCTTCAACCTAGTAGAGCAAGCATGCATAGCACCTGGAAGCATACAGCCGGATTTAGACTTGGCAGTGGATATCACCTCCTTAATCAAACGACCCAAAGTGGACACAGAGGACTTGTCACCCTTGTTTACTAGGCCAGAACTGATGAACAAAGAGTCACAGTTGATAATTTCAGTTGATCTTGCAAGATAAATTGAATGCCTTGATTACATGCACCTCATACAACAGCTGATCTTGTTCTGTCAAAGAAATAGTATGCAAAACTGTAAGGAATATTTCTTGTGACTTATGAAAAACTGAATTTGCTTTTTGCACAAAATTTGCACCCAACGTCAATGCAATTTGGTCCCCAAACATTCGAAAACAAGGACGAAAACACGTTAAGGCACTTAGTTCCCCTATCTGTCTAGCAGAAACAACAGCCACAAGCAACACTACCTTAAAAGTCAAAATCTTTATAGAAACCTCTTCCAGCGGTTCAAAGGGAGACTTCTGTAATGCACCAAAAACATGTCCCAAACTAGAAACATTACTTAACCTGAGTCTTAAGATTTCAAAACCCGTAAAGAGTCTCAAAATCAATTTCTCAATGCCATCACTTTAACACTGGGAGAGCGAAAAGTGTTTATAACAGCCCACTGCAACTTCAACAAGGCAACTGACAAACTCTTTTCAAAACCGCCCAGCAAAACTGTAAAAAGTCCCTCGGAGGACACAAACCCGGGGACAAGATTCTCATCGAACCCTGGTATGAAAAAGAGGACCAATGATGGCTATATGCCCTATGAGGCGAGCCTTTCCTAGCAGCATGGAATGAATTAGACATTGAAATAGAAAGACCTAAATTCCTTAAGGCCCTCCATTTCAACCTCATGACTGTCAATATCAGCCACTGAAAGGATACCAGAGGTAGAAGAAGTGGAAGTATTAAGGGTTATGAAACCAAACCTGCTCCACCAGAGTTTCCTTCAACAAGGGAACCATTGCCTCCCTTGCCAATAAGAACAAACTAGAATTACATCTGCTCTCACTCTCTGAATTTTTTATATCAGCCACAGAATTAGAGGAGGAGGAGGGAATGAATACAAGGGAGTTTTGGGCCATTGGCATGTGAATACATCCACTCCCATTGCTGCTGAGTTGTGACATCGCATAAAGAATTGTGAAAGGATGATCTGCAAATAAATCCAGTGTTGGAATCTCAAACCTCCTATAAATTTCATAGACAATTTGCCCAGCTATCCTGAGAATATGAAAAGAGGGAAAAACTCTGCTCAGAGAGTGTGCTACCACATTATCCTTCACCTGAATGTGAATTGCCCTGAGAGACAGCAGGTTCTTTTCTACACTACCCAAAATTGTTTCTATCAGTGGGGTTAAGGAACTTAAACATGTTCCAAACTGTCTCGTGAGATGGGACATTGCTACTGAATGGACCATTCTTATCATCATGTCCTTTCCTGTCACATTTGTCCAAAACAACTGAAGAACCTCCCAAACTGCTATCAGCTCAGTTTGAAGAATGTGAACTCTCTTAACTTGTCCAGTGCTCTTGAGCAGGAAACAGCATTTTCAATGCCGCCGGAACAACAACAAGCCTGTACAACAACATCGGAAAAACGAAAGCGTCCTAATAATGAAAGTCTTTACAACTACTTTTTGAACCAAGAATATGCCTTTACCAAAAACGACTTTTCAATGAAAATGTAAGCAATTCACCGGCAAGAGTATCATATATATATATATAAACAAAGGATATAGAGACGTTATAGTTAGGCTCAGATTTCACTTGTATAAAACCAGTGAAATTCAGCAGTTATAGTTAACTGAGCTAACTGTAACTTATGCCCCCGCAATGCACTACTTATAACCTCACATATTACATCACTCAGGACTTGGTCAGTGACATCACTGATGACATCCCTAGGATAGCTCGAATGACATCACTGATGAAATCATCCAGTGAGTGTAAGCATTTTCTAAGAGTTTATGATTGTTAAACATATATACTGAGGTACTACAAAAGTTAAATTAGTATACTAGGTGTACTACTAATGAGTGATACTACTTCTAATATATATTATGTGAGTGGCTGTGTGACTATGTGTATGGGTGGGTGTCTGAGTGACTGTTTGGGTGTGTGAGTGGGTGTGAGAGTGGCTCTATGATTGAGTGGCTGTGTGAATGGCTGTATGGGTCGATGAGTTGATGTGTGAGTGACTGTATGGGTGAATGAGTGGGTTTCTGAATTGCTGTATGAGTGAGTGACTGGGTGTGTAAGTGTCAGTATGGTTGAGTGAGTGGCTGTTTCAGGGGTGTTTGGTCAAGTGAGTTGATGAAGAGTGGCTGCATTGGAGAGTAAGTGTCTATGTGAATGGCTGTATGGGTGAGTGAGAGGATGTGGAGGTACTTGTATGGATGAATGAATGGGTATGTAAGTGGTTGTGTGGGTGTGTGAGTGTATAAGTGCTTGTATAGCTGAGTAAGTGGCTGTGTTGAGAGACTGTATGGGTAAGTGAGTGAGTGTGTGAGTGGCTGCATTTGTGAATAAGTGGGTGTACGGGTATCTGTATGGGTGAGTGTGTGGCTGTGTAATTTGCTGTATGGGTGAGTGACTTGGTGTATGAGTATCTTTTTTAGTGAGTGAGTGGTTGTCTGAGTGCCTGTATGTGTGAGTCAGTGGGTCAATTAGAGGCAGTATGGGTAAGGGAGTGTGTGTATGTGACTCCCTTTATGGGTGAGTAGCTGCATGTGTGAGTTGCTGTATGGGTGTATGAGTGGGTGTGAGTGACTGTATGGATGAGCGAGTGGGTGCATGAGTGGGTGTAAGGATGAGTGACTGGTTGTTTGAGTAGCTGAATGGGTGAGTGAGTGGCACCCAGTCTCCAATGGGACCACAAGTGGAAGCCTGAATGCCCCTGTGGTCCCTGCCGGCTCTTCGCCTCCTGCAGGAGCCAGCATTGCTTTCAGACACAGGGAGCAGCTGAACATGCAGCACCCTGAGTCTAAAAACAATTCATCTTTTTCCTCGCTCACTTGACAGAGGGCAGGGAAAACAGATGAATGCACTTCTTCCAGCAAGCAAGAGCATTTTATCAGCTCTCGCTTGCTGGAAGTGGAGCGTTTGCTGTGACTTGGTGGGAGCGGTAAAACTCCTGCCAAGCCACAGCAAAAGGCTATGTCCCTGAGGTCGGAGACAGCCCGGGGTTGGTGGTTCCCAGTGCCATTTATGGCTCCAGGAGGGGGTGGCACGCTCCCCCTCCTTTGTTGTTGTAGGGCCTGCCCTGGGAAGGTGGTGGTCCTCGGGGTGAGAATGGCAGCCCACCTCCCATTTAAAAAAAAGAATTTGGCCCCATGGAGGGGGTGTTCTCCCTATTACAAATTAAGTAGCCATGGGGAGGTGGTGGTCGCCGAGACACTGGGATCCACGAGGCACACTCCTATTTGTTTTTTTAATGTGGTCCCGGGGACGTGGTAGTCCCAGGGGCCAGGGGGGTCCAAGAGGCTCCCCCTTCAACAGTGCATAAGCGCCGGGGAGGTGGTGGCCCCCAGGGCATTTATAACCCTCAGGAGTTGGGGCCCATGTGCCCCCCTCCTTTATTTTCTGCATGCCCCATGGACCTGGCCTACCTGGGGGCCTATTAGTAAAGAAGTGCAGGAGCCTGCGCTTCTTTTCATTTTATTTTTGGCGGGAGCCGTGTATCCAACATGGCTCCCACCAAAAACGAAACACCAAAAATACTTTTTGGGCCCTGCTGGGTCCCTGTGGGACCCCACCAAGAGGCCTAGGGGGACAGGGTATTCCTACCCTGCCCCCTTCTCTTTTTTCTTTTTCTTTTTTGTGGGACTAGGCTCAAGTCGAGTCCCAAGATGGCTGTCAATACTTCCTGGTTTGAAGTGTTGGCAGCCAATCAGATCTCAGTGCGAGATCGGGATGGTTCACAAAGCCTTCACGTCCCTATCTATACAAATTTAGATTTTCCTTACTATTTCAGAAATGACTGGAATGGATTTATGCCAGTTTACAAAAAGGTCGCTGTATGGACAAACAGCTATTTTTCTGCCAAATTTGGTGTAATTCCCTTCAGCTGTTTAGGCTGTAGCCCTGTCTAAAATCTCTACGGGAATGAACATGGGGAAAATGTGTTTTTGGACCCCTCTTTTTCTCGGCCCCAGTTTGACAGATCACCACAAAACTTTCAAACCAGCTGCTGGAGTAAGCGTCATACTAGTTTTGAAACTTTTGCGAAGATTTGGCTACTGCATTTACGTTCTTGTATGTCCAGGTAGCTACAGATATGTAGCCAGCACGATCGGCCCAGTCAAACAGGGAGATTTGGAACACTTCAGGGCTATCAAGAACCTAGATGTGTCTTATACTGTTGCTAGACATTGGGCCAGGGGGCACAATCAGGATGCTGACCTTTTAATGTTTTGGGGAATTGACAGGATTGAGAAGAATATCCGTGGTTGCAACAGAGAGAGGCAACTCAGGCTGAAGGAGTCAGAATGTATCATTCTGCTCAGGAGCAAATCCCCGGATGCCTAAACGAGGGTGAAGAGCTTTATATACAATTCGGCTGATGTGGTTGTGTTTTTTAAGTTTTCTCGAACATTCTCTTTGGTTCTCTCCCTTTTTCCTCCCTTTTTCTCACTCTGCCCCTGTTTTCCCCTCTTTGGTTATTTCAGTTTTCTGTCATACAGTGTTGACCTATCAGACATTTCTGGCCGTTTTCTATTCGAGCTCATTTAAATGAAACTGATATTGCGCTGATTTAAATTACACTAGTTTTTTCATACACTTGCACAGACACATGCTCCTGATGGTTGGGTAAAGGAGCTGGGTGATTTTTTAGAGGGTCCAGATAGGAAGAGTTTTTTGCGGTCTGATTTAGAAACGAGAGGCCATAGAGTACTGTGTTAGAATGTTCATAATACCACTGGGCTCCAATGATTTGGACGATGAGATGTTGCTTCGTTTCTTTGCTTTTTTTTAATATAAGTTGACGAGTCTTTAAATTTACTTTAGATGATGAATAACATGTAAAAATGTATACATTTATGATCTAGGCCACTTGGCCGGGATTATGAAGAGGGAGGTACCAATCATAAGATGGGATCGAGGGTAGGTCGTCTGACACACCCTTATAGGAATTGATGGGCCAGCTGACTTGGCCTGCCCGCTTGCTGCCTCTGCCTGCCCCCGGTCCCAGCCGCTGCTGAGCCAGTCACCTTCGCCGCACTCTTCCCGCCGCTGCCTCCCTGCGGCCCCGCCCCCCTGACAGCCCATTCGCCGCCCCGCTCCCGCCACCCAGCTGCTCCTCCCTCCCATCAGCACTCTTAAGGAGATCGCGTAGCAGCGTAGGGAGCGACCTCTGACCCTGCCTACAGGTTAGGTCGCCCCCATGCCACTGCCGCCTGCTCACCCTGGTCTCCTGCTGCTGTCTCCTGCTGCCAGCTGACTTGGCCTGCCCGCTTGCTGCCTTTGCCTGCCCCCGGTCCCAGCCGCTGCTGATCCGGTCACCTTCGCCGCACTCTTCCCGCCGCTGCCTCCCTGCGGCCCCGCCTCCTTGACAGCCCATTCGCCGCCCCGCTCCCGCCACCCAGCTGCTCCTCCCTCCCATCACACTCTTATGCAGACCGCGAAGCGACTGCGCAGCGGGCGCGCCGCTGGCGCGCCGAAGGCGCGCCTAAGGCAAGCCCGTCTGCGCCCGTCCGCGCCTGGACCGCGCCCAGTGCCAGAACCCCTGGCCCCCGCGACCGCCACAACACCCGTCTCCACTACGCCACCGGAACCCTCCACGCACTCAACACTGGACGATCAAGCACCTGCTACCTGGCCGCCCCGAAACGCACCCACGGACCCTTCACCTGCCGGAACTGCAGCTACACCAGCATCCAGCCCGCCAACCCACCCGCCAATCAATCCAACCACCTTCGCTGCATCCTCCTAAACACCCGCTCTGCCAGGAAACACGCCGTCGAACTCTGGGACCTACTCGACACCCACACCCCTGATGTCGCCTTCCTGACCGAGACCTGGCTGAACACCTCCTCAGCACCCGACATCGCCATAGCCATCCCGGAAGGCTACAAGATCATCCGCAAGGACCGCACCAACGGAATAGGAGGAGGAATCGCCATCATCCACAAGAACACCCTCAACATCTCGACTAACGACGCTGACACCCTCTGCACCGCCGAACACCTGCACTTCCAGATCCACACCGACCCCAACACCACCCTCAGAGGAACACTCGTCTACAGACCCCCGGTCCCCGACCACAGTTCTGCGACTCCATCACCGACCTCGTCAGCACGCACGCCCTCGCCTCCACGGACTACATCCTCCTCGGGGACCTGAACTTCCACCTCGAGAACAACAACGACCCCAACTCCTCCACCCTGATCGACAACCTCGCCAACCTCAGACTCAGACAGCTCGTCACGACGCCCACCCACTCCGCCGGCCACACGCTGGACCCCAACTTCTCAGCAAGCACCCACGTCTGCTTCAACCACACCACCGAACTCCACTGGACCGAACACCGCTGCATCCACTTCACCTTTCGGAAACCCGTCACACCCCACTGCACCCAACAGATACCACGCCGCTGCTGGAGCAAAGTCACCGATAACCAGCTACCCACCACCCTCGCCCAAAGCCCACCCGCAGACCCGACCGACCCGGACGCCGCAGCCCACAACCTCAGACAATGGATCGAAAACTGCGCCAACACCCTCGCCCCAATCAAGAAACCCTCCACCAGCCACACCAGGAAGAAAGCGAGCTGGTTCTCCCAAGACCTCCAGGCATCCATGAAAACCTGCCGTAAGTTAGAGAAGAACTGGACCCGCGAACGAACCCCGGAAAGCTACGCAGCTCACAAGGACGCCACCCGCAACCACCACCACCTCATCAGATCCGCCAAGAGAGCCTCCTTCAAAGACCGCCTAGACAACAACGCACACAACAGCAAAGAGCTCTTCAACATCGTGAAAGAACTCTCCAACCCCAACTCCAGCGCCAACGACATCCCACCCTCGCAAGAACTGTGCGACTCACTGGCCACCTTCTTCCACCGCAAGATCACGGACATCCATGAGAGCTTCAACACCGCGACCGCCCCGGCAACCACCGAAACACCCACGACCACCACTCGCACCAACCGTCTGACCTCCTGGACCAACATAGACAACAATGACACCATCAAGATCATGAACTCCGTACACTCCGGATCCCCGACAGATCCATGCCCACACCACATCTTCAACAGGGCCAGCATCGTCATCGCACTCCACCTCCGGAAGGCCATCAACAGCTCCCTCGAGACAGCGACCTTCCCAGAGGACTGGAAGCACGCCGAGATCAACGCCCTACTGAAGAAACCCACGGCTGACCCCAAGGACCTCAAAAACTTCCGACCCATCTCCCTGCTCCCGTTCCCGGCGAAGGTCATCGAGAAGGCCGTCAACATACAACTAACCAGGTTCCTCGAGGAAAACAGCATTCTGGACTCGTCCCAGTCCGGATTTCACCGCAACCACAGCACCGAGACAGCCCTCCTAGCCGCCACCGACGACATCAGAACCATGCTAGACAACGGTGAAACCACGGCCCTCATCCTCCTGGACCTGTCGGCCGCCTTCGACACGGTCTGCCACCACACCCTACGCGCATGCCTCCACGACGCAGGGATTCAAGAGAAGGCCCTGGACTGGACCACCTCCTTCCTCTCCAGTAGAACACAGAGCGTCCGCCTTTCTCCCTTCCGCTCCAAAGCCACCAAGATCATCTGCAGCGTACCCCAGGGCTCATCCCTCAGCCCCACGCTGTTCAACGTCTACATGGCCCCGCTCGCCCGCATCGCCCGACTGCACAACCTCAACATCATCTCCTACGCCGACGACACCCAGCTGATCCTCTCCCTCACCAGAGACCCTCACACAGCCAAAACCAACCTCCACGATTGAATGATGGCCGTCGCCGACTGGATGAGAAACAGCCGGTTGAAGCTGAACTCAGACAAAACGGAGGTCCTCATCCTCGGGTCCACCCCCTCGGCTTGGGACGACTCCTGGTGGCCCTCCGCGCTAGGAACGGCCCCCACACCCACCGACCACGCACGCAACCTAGGGGTCATCCTCGATTCCACCCTCTCCATGACGAAGCAGGTCAACGCCGTCTCCTCCTCCTGCTTCAACACCCTCTGAATGCTTCGCAGGATCTACAAGTGGATCCCCACCGAAACCAGAAGGACGGTCACCCAGGCTCTCGTCAGCAGCAGACTGGATTACGGAAACGCCCTCTACACCGGAGCCTCAGCGAAACTCCTCAAACGGCTCCAACGCATCCAGAACGCTTCAGCACGTCTGATCCTCGACATCCCGCGCCGCAGCCACATCACACCCCGCCTGAAAGACCTGCACTGGCTCCCCGTCAACAAGAGGATAACCTTCAAGCTCCTCACCCACGCACACAAAGCACTCCACAACACCGGACCAGCGTACCTCAACTGCCGCCTCAACTTCTACACCCCCACCCGCCAGCTCCGCTCCGCCGACCACGCCCTCGCCACCGTCCCCCGCATCAGAAGAGCAACCACCGGCGGCAGATCCTTCTCCCACCTCGCCGCCAAGACATGGAACACCCTCCCCCTCCACCTACGGCAGACACAGGACCTACTGACCTTCAGGAGACTCCTCAAGACCTGGCTATTCGAACAGTAGCAGCTACCCCCCCTCCCCTCAGCGCCTTGAAACCCTCACGGGTAAGTAGCGCGCTTTACAAATATAATGATTGATTGATTGATTGATTGACTTAAATTTTGTCTGTAAAACAGATTACTAAATGTCCTTTATTGAGCAGCAGAACTGATGTGCAAGCTCTGTTATGTGGGATGAATGTGAAGCAATTTAGCCACTTGGCATTAATATGATGGTGAAGTGTTACCAGAGGAGATTTACAGGTTTGCAAGCATAAATTTAATTTTCTGCTCACAAGGTCTGTTAATTATCAGATTGCATGCCAAAATGATTTGTTTTGCTTAATTGCAAAATTTGAAACTGTATCACACGATTGTAGATCTCTCACCATGTACAGGACTGAGTACGCAAGTATTTTGTTTATGGTTCACACTGTGTGCTGTTTTTAAAGGTGATTGGGCACAATTTCTAAAACGAGACTGTGACGAAGAACTGCTAGAAGCTGACCCGCTGTGTGCAGATCTTTCTTGTGGATTGACAAGTATACATACATGGTGGTGGGACCGACTCTGTCTAAAACACCCCAAGTAACCTTCAGGAAAGCCCCCTCTATGAGGGATATGTTGGTGCATAGTCGCCGTGAGGTCGAAAGCCCAAGAACCTGGCTACAACCAAAAAAAGGATTCCACAAATGTCAGTGGAGGAAAGCATGGAGTGAACACCAGAAAGTACACAACACCATTCAGTATCAAACCCATCATGATCATGGGTGTTTATAATTACAAAACTGAATTTGCAGTCTATGTGTTAACATGCATTTGTGGCATGTCATATATAGGGAGTACAGTCTGGCAAGTGCACCAGCAGCGGCCCGTGCAGGTAAGAGCAGTGGGGCGGGGTTGGTAGGGGATTTGACAGACGACCACAAGAGAAAATTAAATAAATAATACATTTTCCCTCGTCGTCGTCTATCGAAATCCCCCATTCCACCGGGCCCCACCTCTCTTACCTGTACGGGCCGTTGCTGAAATGCACTGTAGGATACTCCAACATCTAAGAGCAGTTAAGAACAAGGATTGGTCATATACAGTAGCCAGATATATCCATGACACACACAATAATGATGCAAAATGTCTATTATATTTTGTGATAGATGCCGCTTCCAAGTCAGTGAGGGGAGGCAATCGAGAAAGGAAACTGAGACAGCTGAAAAGCAGATACATAGTCAACATGAATATTAAATTTCCAAATGGTTTATAAATGGAGGAGGAATTATATAAATTCCTGTAAAATTCAAACAGTCAGACTTCCCTGAAATAAACTTTAAAGACACAACAAATAAAACAATTGATATCCATTACATCTTTAGACCAGCTAAATGAAGTTGAGACATTGTGGTACACAACATTTATACAAACCACTCCATTTAACAATACCCCAATCGAAACCATAGGTTTGAGGAAGGATAAAGGCACTTTGAACTTGAGGGGCAGCATTCTGGCTACCGTGGCATTCCTAAGGGGCTAAAATCAGAGGGTGGAGAAAACAAAGGACGAAATAGGAAAAAACTAAGCGTGATTGAGATTGAACATATTCATATAGAAAACTAGAGGAAATGAATGTATTTAAACAGGTACGAAACAGTATAGTTCGGCAGCAGCATTGACTGTGCAAGCAAAACAATAGTATGTGTATAACTGCCCACTGATTGTAATAGAATTACCTCAGGGAAAACAGGGGCGCCTTATTATCTCCCATGGTGTATCTTGTATCCATGCATACTATCTTATCTTGCTCTGTTTATACCAGCAGCCTTTCATCAGTAATTTCATCCATGAGCATGGGCTATTTTTTCCTTTTTCCCTTTCTTTCTTTCTTTTTCTTATGTCTATAATTGCTTTTGAAAATCCGACCCTCATAGGACAGGGTTTGGGGTAATTGATTTGGACGTGCTTTGATACAGATATCAAAGGGGCCCCTAAAAAGGGCGCAAGATGAATGAGGATTCACACATTATGTGGCTAATGATGTAACACAATAGCGTGTCTCAAACCGGCAAGGCAATGTTGGCAATAGTACAATAGATTGAAAGTTACATGTGTGGTCATACCATTGTGTAAATATTTTAAATAATGGATCGCATGACACAAGAAGAAATGCCTGTCGATAAGAGTGTATCTCAAACAAAGTCTTTTTTTGTGACATAACCATGTGACCTTATTTAAGGTCAGGAAAAATGTGTAGCTTTATGTGAACAAGGTCACTTGGGGGATGTGAGGAGCAATAAGGGAAGTGAGGATATATATATATATATATATATTCACTGAAAAAACCAGAGGTTTTAGGGACGTTATAGTTAGGCTGACATTTCACTCATACAAAAGCAGAGAAGTTCAGCCGTTATAGTTAGCTGGACTAACTATAACGCGTGCCCCCGCAATGCACTGCTGATGACATCACATATTACATCACTCATGACATGGTCAGTGACATCACTGATGACATCTCAAATGACATCACTGATGACATAATCCGGTGACTGTGAGTGTATCTGAAAAATTTAAGACTGTTGTATATACATATAGGCTAAGCTGTATTTGAAGAATAAGTGGGTGTATGAGTGTTTGTATGGATGATTTGTTGGGTGCGTGACTGAGTGAATAAATGTGTCTTAGTGAATGTATGAGTGAGTAACTACTCTGTGTGAATGTCTGTATAGGTCTGTCAGTTGATCTATAAGTGGTTGCATGGGTTGGTTAGTAAGTACATGAGTGTGTATATGGGTTATTCTGTATAGGTACCTGAGTGTCTGTGTGGGTAGGTGAGAGACTGTTTGACTCCATGCATGGATGTATGAGTGGGTGAATCCCTGGGTGTATGGGTTCATGAGCGCGTCGGTGAAGGACGGTATGGTTGAGTGAGTAAGTGTATGGCTGTGTCAGTGAGTGTATGGATGTCTCAGTGGTATATGGGTGAGTAACAGCATATGTGAAAGGCAGTATATGTGAGTGTTGGAGTATATAAGTGACTGTACGTGTGAGTGAGTGAGTGAGTGAGTGTGAGAGTGGCTGTATTGATAAGTGTGTGCTTGTGTCAGTGATTGTATAAGACAGTCAGTATGTGTTAGCAGCTGTATAAATAAATCAGGTGGTGTGTGTATAACCTATAGGTGAGTAAATGGCAGTGTGATTGATTATTTGGGTGACTGACTAGGTGTGTTACAAATTCTATGGGTGAATGGTGGTGTGTGAGTGTCTGTATGGATGTATGAGTGCATATATCAGGGCCTGTTTTGATGAGTGACTGTGTGTATGAGTGACTGTATAGGTGAATGAGTGGATGTGTGTGTAGACCTATGAATCAGTGAGTGGCTATGTACTAAGTAGTATTGGTGTGTCTATGGTTTCAAAAATGCTGTATTTAAGAGTGGGTGTAAGAAAGGTTATATTAGAGTGTGAGGGCGTGCATGAAATATTAAGTGGATGATGTCATCAGTGATGTCATCATTGATGTCATTTGAGATGTCATCAGTGGTGTCACTGACCATGTCATGAGTGATGTAATATGTGACATCATCAGCAGTGCATTGCGGGGGCGAGAGTTATAGTTAGTCCAGCTAACTATAACGGCTTAATTTCTCTGCTTTTGTATGAATGAAATGTCAGCCTAACTATAACGTCCCTGAAACCTCTGTTTTTTTCAGTGAATATCTAAGGTTTTTTAAATGCTAATTCCTAACTATAACGTCCCTGAAACCCCTGTTTTTTTCAGTGAATTTCAAAGATTTTGTACATGTTTTCTTTATTTAAAGATGTTTGTAACTATTTTTTAATTTTCTGTCTGTCTTTTTAAGTATTTTAAAATAATTATAAACTGTTTTTTAAAAATAAAAAAAAGCAGATGAATGATTTATAGTATTCTCTACTTAAATTAACACTGTTTTATTATTTGTAATTTTGATCAGTGTGATATAATATAATAGAATTTTCAATTTTTTTAGAATGTATAGTATTTTTTCAAGTATTCTTTGCTTAGTTAAAATTTGTAAGATTGCTTTTAATACTATGAAAGTTGTTTTATTGTATTCTTATGATAACTATCTTTTTTACCTTTTTTTTTGGTTTTATTTAAAATGAAGGGTCGCGCACCCTACGCGAACCTTCACGATGGATGCGCGGATCCGGTACACGAATCTCAAAACAAAATCACATTTAGATTGAATTAATATATGTTTTGGACGTATAGGTTTATTACTGAGTACATAAAAACAGTAATAAAGGTGTTTTAAATTTGATTTGTTTTCAAATGTTCTTGACAGATTTTTGTGGGCGCGATGCTATCGCGTATGGGACATGGTTCTACGCGATGAGTGCGCGAACCCTACCAGCGTGTATTTCCCGGTTCGCGCAGGAGACGCAACTCCGCCGTAATATCAAAAGAATAAAATATCACTATGGAAACTTTAAATATCAGTTTTGCTTAAAGCCTTTCACTAATATACTTTAGAAAACAATTTATAAATAGGAATTTATCCTTCAGAATTAACTGTACCAAATTCTGCGGGTGCGCGACGTCTACGCGTTGGATGCGCGAACCATGCCAGCACGTATTTCCGGCTTCGCGTAGGAGACGCGACTCCGGCGTAATTTCTAAAGAATAAAATATCACTATGGAAACTTTAAATATCACTTTTGCTTGAAGACTTTCACTAATATACTTTAGAAAACAAATTATAAACAGGAATTTATACATTATAATTAACTGTACCAGATTTTACGGTTGCGCAACGTATACGGGACGGGTGTGCGTACCCTACATGAATCCATGTGACATGGAAAGAAAGCTTTTGATTGGTTTAAAAGCTTTTCATTCTGTCAGAGGGAGGATCCAACACCTGTTTTATTCCTCTTATTTTGGTGTGTCTTCCTGTCAGGACATCTTTTTTGTAGGCTCTTCCAATTGCTTATTTTTTTGGGTGTTTTGACTTCTTTACTATTATGGCATCCAGTCATCCAGAAGAAGAACTGCTGGAAGATCCTGAAGCAGTTGAGGAGGCTGTTAAAAAACGTAAGAAAAGCATTGTGTGGGCTTTTTTTACAGTACCTGAGGGGGAGAAAAAGGTCAATGCAAGAAAAGGAATGTGCACTCTCTGCCACAAAGTCCTTTCACGAGGATCGGAGAAAAAATATTCATGTGGAACATCATCCATGAAAAAGCATCTCGAACCAATTCATCCGACTCGATTGGCCAGAGAAGTGATGGCACGTGAAAAGAAAGAGCAAGCTGCCCAGGCTGATGCTGTTCAACCATCTACATCAGGAGCAGCAGTTCCATCTACACCCCAGCCACATATCTTTCCTGAACTAGCAGTTGCTTGCATATACTGCAGAAAATGTCAGGCAAACCTGTGTGTTGGAGAGCAATGTATTCATGCCATCTTTAACATGATAAAAACACACAAGTGTTAATTTTTTTTTGAGTTTGACAATCGTCAGGTTTATTTTTTAACCAGTCATGTTGGACTTTTCAATTTTTTTAAGAAGACAAAAACACCCAAAAAATAAAAAATAGTTTGAAAATACAAAAACTAAAAATAGTAAATTAAAAAAAAGGCTCTCACGGAACCACCTATAGTGGTTAAAAATAGAAAAATTGTATGTAGTAAAACTGATTGCTTAGATAAATGTGTGTGTGGATGAATCTATGGATAGTGCATGGATTATTGGATGAGTGTATGGGTAGTGCCTGAGTAAATGGTTGAGTGTACAAGTAGTGCCTGAGTGATTGCATGAGTGCATGGGTAGTATATAAGTGATTGCATGAGTGCATGGGTACTGTCTGAGTGATTGCATAAGTGCATGTGTAATGTCTGTGTGAATGGATGAGTGCATGGGTAGTGCTTGAGTAGAAGGATTGGTGCAAGAGTAATGCTTGGATCATTGCAAGAGTGTATAGGTAGTGCCAGAGTGATTGACTGAGTGCATGAGTAGTGACTGAATGATTGCATGAGTGCATGGGTAGTGCCTGGGTGATTGCATGAGTGCAGGGGTACTGCCTGAGTGATTGGAAGAGTTCATGGGTAGTGATTGAGGTAATGCATGAGTGCAACAGTTGTGCCTGAGTGATTGCATGAGTGCATGGGTACTGCCTGGGTGATTGCTTGAGTGCAGGGGTAGTGCCTGAGTGAATAGATGAGTACATGGGTAGCGCTTGAGTGGATGGATTGGTGCAAGAGTAATGCTTGAGTTATTGCAAGAGTGTATAGGTAGTGCCAGAGTGAATGACTGAGTGCAAAGGTAGTGAGTGAATGTTGGCATGAGTGCATGGGTAGTGTGTGGGTGATTGCACGAGTGCATGGGTACTGCCTGGGTGATTGCATGAGTGTAGGGGTAGTGCCTGAGTAATTGGATGAGTGCATGGGTAGTGATTGAGGGAATGGATGAGTGCAACAGTTGACCCTGAGTGATTGCAAGAGTGCATGGGTAGTGCGTGGGTGATTGCATGACTGCAGGGGGAGTGCCTGAGTGAATGGATGAGTGCATGGTTAGTGCGTGGGTGATTGCATGAGTGCAGGGGTAGTGCCTGAGTGAATGGATGAGTGCATGGGTAGTGCGTGGGTGATTGCATGAGTGCAGGGGTAGTGCCTGAGTGAATGGATGAGTGCATGGGTAGCGTTTGAGTGGAAGGATTGGTGCAACGGTAATGCTTGGGTCATTGTAAGAGTGTATAGGTAGTGCCTGAGTGATAGCATAAGTGCATGGGTAGTGCATTAGTAATTGCATAAGTACAGCGTTACTGCTTGGGTGATTGGATGAGTCCATGGGTAGTGCGTTGGTGATTGCATAAGTGCAGGGATAGTGTGTGGCTTAATGCATGAGTGCATACGTTTTGTCTCTGTGAAATGAAAAATGCAAGGATTATGCCTGGGTTATCCCATTAGTGCCAAAGTTGTGCTACAGATATTAGATGACAGCATGGATAGTGTCTGTGTGAAAGGATGACTAATTGGCTGATGAGATCAGCAGCATAATGAAAGATTTTAAATAGTGTAAACAATCAACATTATTTTTATTAGAAATGAATAACATATAAATTAACTTTAAAGATTATTTCACGTTATCATGCATATTATGTTATGTTTTCTTACCTTTTTTAAGTAATTTAGATACATAACTCTGTTGAACTATTTTAAAGTAGTATTGTCGTAAACAATATTCAAGCTCTTTTCAAACTTCACCATTACCGACTGTAAACAAGAAGAAGAAAAAGTGTTAGGCAATGTAATATATTACAGAAAATATAATATTATATTTTTAAGAACACAATATACTTTTAGAATTACATAACATTATCAGTTTCCCTTTTTTGCTGTTCTCAGATTCTACTGAACATCACCATACTCAGTGATTTCAACATAGTATCATCAATAAACAGCGGGGGAAAAACAATCAATGGGATTGTTAAAAAAAAAAAATTAGCGCAGGGAATTATAGTCAATATGTGTAGCTATAGCTATGTGTTTATCTATCTACAGTTTCTTAATTATGTCCTTCTTGTACATTAACTCTATTATTTCTCTCATTTATATCTGGTACAATATAGACAATAAATATATAAACTATTTGCTTTTAAACACAATTTTCCAAATGCAATGTCAATTAGCACAAATAATAGTCCAAAGTATAATTATAAATAGTAATTGTTTCAATGTTGTCCATTTTCTGTTCACATCTTCCCAATAGGCCGAATAATGTATTCAAAACTTTTGCTTCTAAAATATCCAATATAAATTCATTATTTTGTGTTCACATCTTCCCAATCCCAATAGGCCGAATAATGTATTCAAAACTTTGGCTTCAAAAATATTAAATATGAATTTGGTAATTCATAAGGCAATCTAGGTTTGAATTCCAAGTGGGCATCATTGCAATGTGTCCATCCTTTATTACACTTTAAATACACAGTATAGTGTCCAGATGTGGTAGTAGGTCCAGCACGGAAAATAATAGCCACTGCTATAAAAGTTCTTCCTGAAATAGATATTTGACTTGCAAATTTTTTTTAAATTTTTGTTTCCTATTTTCTTCCATTTGCTCTACAACGTTGTAGCATTAAAAGGAGTATTTTCCATATCTTTCTATATGTAATGTAGACAACATCTCTGATCTACAATGTGAACATTTCATGTCCTGATTGGCTGTTTTAAACAATTTGTTAAAAGGTACTGATTCACAGTCTGGTATCGTCAAGTATATGAATCGTTCTGTTTTTATTTCAGTGATGGTAGTAAATGAACACTCTTCACATTTATGATCCCATCTGTAACTTAGTCCAAATAAGTTTTCAATCTGTATTCCTTAATGTTATAAGTATAACACTCCAAGCATAAGCATTAGAAATTCTTGTGCATCTTGTTGTTCATTAAGAGTAAATGTTAATGAACCAGTACATGTACCAAAAGATGACGAACTCCAGAAGCAGTATGGATTTTACTTCTGTCAGTTACCAACTGTTGAAATACATGATGTAATAAAGAACAAAATCTTTTTTCATGATTTCCCATGATTTCACAATGGACCTCTTCTAGATAAAACACAACATTCTCAATCACATTAGCATAGCAGTTGATACCTGAACTATTTTCCAACTGATATCCTACAATCTCATCAACAGTTTTAATTTTCTTTTTCTTTACGCCTTCAAGTTTCTGTTAATTTCTTTTCTTTTTTGAACCTCATTTCCATCTTTGAAATATTTCCGTTTTGGACAGACTATTCGTTTCTCATATATGGGGTATTCACCTAAATCAGGAGCATAAGGTCTTCTTAAACGATTATACTCTCTTACGCAATTTGCATCAGCACTAACCTTTTTGTCATCAAAATCTATCAAATACAAACCAGACAATGTTCTTACTCAAGATAATATGCCACTCCCTCTTTGAACACTGTACTTCCAATATTTACAAAAGCGCTGTCTATACTTAAACTTTGAGATTTATGAATAGTTACTGCATATGCTAAAGACAGAGGAAACTGTTTTCTGCGAACGTACAAGTCTTTTACAAGCAAAAACGTACAACACAACATCCAATCTGTGTTACCTCATTAATCTGATCAAATTTTATCTTCAAAATTTCTATTCCATCTCTGTTCTGAAATTTTACAAACTCAACATCTTTTCCCATTGCTCCATTTACTAAACCTTGTTCTACATTCAAATTACGCCGTAAAATTACCCGACAGTTTATACGTACATGTAAAGTGTTTTCTAAGCCTGCTGTGTTAGATACAGACTTCTCCAAAGAATGCAATTTAGACTGTAGTTTGTCTGTGAGAAGAATAGCCACTCCCTGGTGTTCAATTTTATCAATAGCTTTCATTTCAACTATTTCCTGTTTTTCCAGTTTAAAAAGTTCTTGATTAAATTTATAACACTCTTGTAGTGTAGGCATTAGGCAAACTATAGGCTTCTTTTCTTCAAGCTTATTGTACATTATTTCAGACACTGTGTTTCCAGTTGTAAACAAGTTCCTTAGTAGCTGACTTTCCAAAGCTTGTTTACCATGTTTTGTCAATACACCAATTCTTATATCTTGAAGAATATTTCCATAATGTTCATCACTTGCTTGTCGCATATTCTCAATAAGTTCTTTATATTCAAAATTTGACCAAATGTTCACATTTCCAATACTTCCCAAAGATTTCCTAGTGTCTTCATGCACAAGTGTTTTAAAAACAGGTTGTCCTTTTACAGGAAACAATTTACAAAGAGGCCTTAGACACAATACCACACCTGTCATTCCATGGGAGCCTATTTCATGTGGTGCAAACGATCAAGAGAAAAAAGACCCCTTATTTTCTCAATAGTGAATAAATTCACTTAAATACTTGCAAAAAAGATGATCAGCACACACTTTTTTTCTTCCAAACATAAGTTACATCACTGAAATCAATATTCTTTGAAGTCCAGAAAGGTATACAAGAAATAATATTCTTAGACTTGTAAGGTGGAATTTTTAATAATTCTTTATTCTTTTTGATCTTCACAAAGAAGCCAATGTAGCCAACGCGTTTCGTCCCTTCATGGGACAAAAAGCATAATCCGCTGGAGACCGTTGGAAGGAGGGCGTTTCTTGTTGCCCATACTGCTTCTTTACAGATGCAGTGGCCAACATTGGCCTGAATAACAAACTTAAGTATAGATCCTACATTGGAGGAATAGGGCCCGATTCACAAAAGTAATCTGAGACAAAATCCTAACTTTACGACTTTCGGTATTCACAAAAGGCATTTAGGAGTAGTAAAATTAGGATTTTGTCTTAAATTTGTCTTAAGTTTTGATCTTAAGACAAAATCTTAACTTAAGTTAAACTTAAGTTAGGATTTTGTCTTAAGTTTGTCTTACGTTTTGGTCTTAAGACAAAATCCTAACTTAAGTTTAACTTCAGTTGTGGCTTCAACTGACCACATAGGTCTTGAAGGGTAAGGCGATCCAGACGGAATTTCCTTATGATGTCCTCATCCTCCATGTTCGCCAGCACTGGGAAAGGCCGATGCACATTTGGTCGTCTCCTACATAATATGAAAGAGGACACATATAAATTTAAATCACCAATGAGATGTGTCAAACATCTAACATATTGACTAACACTGCGCCAACATTGACAGGACAGTAATAACAGCTTAATGCACAAGTCACATGCACAGACTCCTTGATCTCATGTAGTCGTACATGTACTACTTCCAAATCAGAATCTGACTATGTGAATGGTAATTGGTACACTCCTACATCTTGTTTCACCAGCCCTGGGTGTAGGTGACACAGCACATGTGGCAAACAGCAACACTGCTGACTGCTACGTAGCTGCTGTACCTCACACACCTTATTGCTTAAGTCGCACAGAGCACATCTTTTTTACACAATGAGCACAGTGTGTGTAAGATGATCAACTATCAAAATGAATACAGCAATGTACACAGTGAAATAGGCACATTATGTGGTCAGGACATCATTACTGTGGGTTGATTAGCCATCTTACACATTGACATGTTCACAAATATGAGACTCCATTACACACCAAATCTGTGTACATGCACACAAATATCATATGTGACATGTGAGGAAGTACATGACAATGCATGTAATCTTGTGCACTGACATGGCATGTGTGGGCATCAGTGAGTTAAATGTCACACTTGCATTTAACTTTACAACCAAGTGCTAGTATACATTGTAAAGATAAAGTGTTCAATGATGAAAATTGGCTAGTGCCAATGCAATAGCACAATGTGTCCATAGGTGCGGTAGGAGTGCACCGCCACCGCGGTCACGGTCATTGGCCACAACTGAAAAATGCCAAATTGCGGTAGAGATCACCTGGCCACCGCAGTGTGACACCGCATATGCCAATGCCATTGCAGCCAATGGGAGCCGCCATCGCGGTAGTGCAATGCACTTTTGAAACTCGCGGTAGGCATGCTCCGCCACGGTGGTCACGGTCATTGGCCACAATTGAAAGATGCCAAATTGCGGTAGACACCACCTGGCCACCGCGATGTGACACCGCATATGCCAATGCCATTGCAGCCAATGGGAGCCGCCATCGCGGTAGTGCAATGTAGTTTTGAAACTCGCGGTAGGCGTGCTCCACCACCGCAGTCACGGTCATTGGCCACAATTGAAAGATGCCCAATTGCGGTAGAGACCACCTGGCAACTGCGGTGTGACACCGCATATGCCAATGTCATTGCAGCCAATGGGAGCCGCCATCGCGGTAGTGCAATGCACTTTTGAAACTCGCGGTAGGCGTGCTCCGCCACCACGGTGTTATATCCCGCATAGATGCCCTAATGTAGATCAGTTCGTACATGCCCTAAAATGGACGTATTCATATTTACCCTAATATGGTCATATTCGTACTTGCCCAATTATGGTCATGGCCGCATATGCCCAATTATGGTCACAACTGTACATGTCCTATTATAGTATGATTCCTTATATAGGCATGATCTTTCACCTACATTGGTCCCAGCTAGTACACAACGAGCTCTGAGGGCTGAACATTATCTATCCTGTGGTTTTGAATGCAGCAGGGTTCTTCCAAACACAGGCCCACACTGTACTCATTAATTATGCATGGTTTTCTAAGAATACACCACCAGCATAATGTATGTACAAAGTTCACCCCTGACGTCTTCCTCATGTCCAATACAAACCATACTGAGGACCGAGACTCTTTAGGGTATAAATACACCACAGCTTGCCCCGGTAAAGCAGAGGGAACCGAGACTTCTATGCTGACACACTGACCAGAGACGCTGAGGCTCCTGCATGCAGTCGCTCCAGCTGACAGTGGTCTGACACAACCCGGATGGGGTGTCCAACTCGAGACCAGGATGGGGTCCCACACTCTCACTATTCAGGTCTGGGGGTTCGACTAAATCCTAGGAGGATTCTTGGCTCTTAGCTTCTAAGACCTACACATATGCTAGGTACACACAGGTACATCTAGGTAGGCATCGTAGGAGTACGCACACTCTGCATAATGCTTTTGTATTCATGTATGTATCCATGATTATCGCAATATGGTAGAATTGTTCTATCCCTTTGCTTTTATCGTACTGCTTATAATATATCTCTGCTATTGCCTGCTGGTCTCTGCAGCACATATATTTTACACTAGAATAACAACTGTTCAATAAAATACTTATTGAAACGCCCGACTGTTTATTCTGTGTAACTCTCTGAGACAAACCGAATAAGTGAGCACGAATGACTGAGCGAAAGGTAGTACATTGTTTCCACGATTCTGAGGGAATCAGGGTTGTCATGTTCTAAGGTTGCCAGAAACTAATCTCTCCCTGATAAGAGGAGACACTAGTGGCACTGCGAGCTAGCTAATGCAAAACAATCTAACATAAGCGGTGGGGGTGCACAGAGTCAGTCTGCCACCAAGCCCACAGCTTATGTTACACAAACATGCAGGTCCTGCATGGGTACTATAGGAACTACACGACATGGCGCCCAACGTTGGTTTGGTACTTATTTAACAGTAGAATCTGAGTAGTTCAGTCTTGCTATTCTCAGAGAACCTACTCACAAAAACCCCAGAGACGTCTGGAGTGGGTGGGCACAAACTCCGCCGCAGCTGAGTAGTACGAGAATACTATTTATTGGCTGTTGGTTACTCAAGCTTGAAGGATATTTAGTTCCTACAATTGTGCACTTACACCTTATTTTAAGAACTCTTTAATCTCCCTTCTTCCAATTAAAAATGGTGGAAGAAACAAGCGCAACAAGGAGAGTTTACACAGCCCTCTTCGGAACAGAAGACCCTGAAGATGCAATACAAATTGCACCAAATTTCAGAAGGGCAGTCACCATAAAACTTCTAGAACATGGCTTAAGAGCCAGGGGTGGTACAGTAATTTTCGTGATTGAGGCACACAAATCTAATAAAACAGAGGTGTTCTATTCGTGGGTTACATTCCAGGCAACGAATGCAATTACAAACGTGTTTCACTACTACCTAGAAGGTGAAACACCAGCAGACAATACTCCCTTTGAGGAAGTAGAGGTCCCGCTCACTTACCAGGAGCATAATTACTGGTTTAAAGGCGCCCTACCCCACGTACGAGGCAGAGCAAGATTAGGCCCGCTCGGAGGAACAGGAGCCACATGGCCCATATTAGCGGCGTACACACCGCATCCTGACATTGACACAATGCCACAGCCAGACTTACTCGTACAACACAGAGATTCAATTAAAATCTACAGAAACCTCACACAATTTGTGATGAGGACTTTAACAGTTCAGCCTGCACCAGCTGCAGCACAAGACACTCCAGTCCAAGGTACAGTTAATAAAATAACCCCACAAACATTACACGCGATAATGGGCAAAATGCCAGCAAAACGTGAACAAATCCCATTCTGGATAGCTCAGAAAATAACTCAGCTTGAGGCAGTATTCCCGAAAACTACCATCTGTGATAAACACAGAATTCTAACAATCTGCTTGCCCATGGGTCTTACACCACAAGTAGAGGACTGCACCTCTTGGGGTTCAGTCTTTGCTGCCACATATACCAGAACACATGGTATCTCGTCCTTAGCAGTGGTACCTGACGTATTGAAACAGATACAAAATGAGTACGGGGCAGAGCCTGCCCTTAACTTAGGGATGAAGTTGCTAAACAACTTTGAACAGGTCTCAGCCGTAATACTAGCTAACATTAAGGGGGAAGCAGCTTCTGTGGCGATCTGCCAATGCCTAAGGGAGTTCGGTCCAGACGACCAACAACACGAACTACCCAAAATAATCGAAACTGCATATGCAGAATTAGGCAGAGACAGTTTGGGTGGGAAAGCATTAAAACCACAACTGGCGGGCAGTCCTGAAAAGGACACTACAAAGCAGACACCTACTTCTTCTAAAAAGAAGTGGGAAAATAAAAAACAACAAAAGTCTAAAGACACTAGATCTCAGTCCAGAGGTAGGTCTCCTCAACAGGAGCCCTCTGAAAAGAGGTATAACCTCAGGAATAGGGATAATATTAAAAAACCTGACAGGTATCAGGATACTGATACTCGTTCCTCTCGTTCCTTTCAGGGTTCATCAAGAAACTCCGAGAGGGAAGGACGATCAAAGGAGCATACAAAGTCCAGAGACACGCAACACGCTGCGGACTATGCACCTAAAAAAGAGGATAAACAAAAATCAAAACCTCAGTTCAAAAAGAAGAAGGTAGCAGGTCTCAAGATCAGACATGCCCAGAATTCTGAGGACACAGCTTCTGAACGGGGAATGGGCTCTGATGATGCTAGACAGCGCAGCATTTGTAACGATAGCTCGCCAGAACCTGAAGGAATTTCTGGTGACAGCGGAGTTGAGTGAGTATATCACGGTGGAAACACCTGATACTCGGGTAAGTGTCCCACATAAGTTACATGAGATAACACTCCGGATGGAGGGGACAAGCCCAGAAAAGTTAAGGGTCTCTTTGGAAAAATCTGTCATCTGGTTATGACATTCTATTAGCAGAACAAGACTGGCCGCCTGCATTCGTCATGGAGTGCCCTAGGGGAGAAATGGTAATTTTTCCAGCCTTTTTCGACCTCGTTCCCATTCACCTAAAACATGCATATGCGCAGGAGTGGGCGGTTGCCCTAGCTCCAGCATTGTATAAAAATCATGCTGGTTGGGATGAGGAGTCAACCCACCACGTGATCCCGTTAAAAGTTTCCCCAAATGCTCAAAGGCAATACCCTATAAAGCAGGAAGCTAAAAATCAAGTCAGGAAGATTATAGACCAACTAGAATACCAGGGGGTGATAGAAAATTACACTTCACCTATGAACAATCCTTCCTGGGAGCTATGGGGGGCAACCTCTAACTTATGAGTACTAACCCCCTCGGCTCACTTTTAAGTCAGGATACTGCTGATTACGCTAACTTGCACACCTACGTTCCCTACTAAGTATAGCGTAAGCGATCGATCTTTTATTTCCCTAAAGTGGTTGAGGGGAAGAAAACAACTCAGACAGATATTAACAAAGTCGTCATGCCTGAAAAAATCACTGACTCCAAAGTGCAGTTTGGATATTTATTATAAGGCCAAACACAATTGGATGTAAATACATCTCAATAACAAAGTATATAGATACAGAAAAATTAATACAGAGCCGATTTTGCGGATATAAGTAATTCGGCCCAAAAGACAAATGATTATAAATTCCAAAATAACAATGCAACACAAAATAGATGCAATATTCAGCTCTCGACTCATTGAAAGAAATCAAAATCTTTCCCTACACTACTCTATATGAGGGCCCTTCCTGTCTCTCTTCTATCGTTCCCCAATGGTGTCAGCATGTGTGACTTCCTAAGAAGTACTCACGTCAAATAAGTCGTTTAGCTTAAGGCTATGGAGCTCGCTCTAAGATGCTCCTTCTTCTCCGAAAGCTAGCAGAAGTCTGGTCTCTCTGTCCCTGCGCATCATACAAAAAGATGGGATTCAACCAACATTGCGTCACTTTTTCTTAAAATTTTCCATTAGACCTCTATGCAGTAGCTGGTTCTCTTTCATGAAACGAATTTTATTAATGATATCGTCTTCCAGTGGCCTTGGTTTCCAGACAGACCCGATACGCAAGGCATCCTCCCTTCTCGCTTCCAGCTATCTTCAAATGCATTCCAGATCTCTCCTTAACTCTGAAAATAATGATGTGTATTTTTGCACCTGCAACAGGGTGAGAACATACTAACTTCGAACACAACAATCATTTAATTATTTATTTCTCGAGAGCAAGGAGAATTGAAACATTAGCTTTGGGCCTATATTTCAGGCAACTTAAACTAATCACAATTACGATATATAGGGATAATATCGTCCTGCACATTATGCATGAAGGAATCATAATACATACAAAGTTCTACTTAATTGCGTTCACTAGTTTCAACATCAAATGATTCAAATAAATGTTTCTTAATAATCAAAAACACTGCAAACAATACGAATACATGAGAGACACTGGGGGCAGCCCCGACACCCACCGACCACGCACGCAATCTGGGAGTCATCCTCGACTCAACGCTCTCCATGACCAAGCAAGTCAACGCAGTCTCCTCCTCCTGCTTCAACACCCTCTGCATGCTCCGCAAGATCTACAGGTGGATCCCGACAGATACAAGAAGAACAATCACCCAGGCCCTCGTCAGTAGCAGACTGGACTATGGAAACGCCCTCTACACGGGAGCCCCGGCCAAGCTCATCAAACGACTGCAACGCATTCAAAACGCCTCTGCACGCCTGATCCTCGATGTACCACGCCACAGCCACATCACCCCCCACCTGAGAAACCTGCACTGGCTCCCCGTCAACAAGAGGATCTCCTTCAAACTCCTCATCCACGCACACAAGGCACTCCACAAGACCGGCCCAGCCTACCTCAACAGACGACTCTTCTTCTACATCCCCAACCGCCAGCTCCGCTCCGCCGACCTCGCCCTCGCCACCGTCCCCCGCATCCGAAGAACAACCACCGGTGGCAGATCCTTCTCCCACCTCGCCGCCAAGACCTGGAACACCCTTCTACTCAGAACCAAGACCTGCTGACCTTCAGGATGCTACTCAAGACCTGGCTGTTCGACCAGTAGCACCCCCCCCCCCCTTATTCCCCAACGCCTTGAGACCCTCGCGGGTAAGTAGTGCGCTCTACAAAATTCTTGATTGATTGATTGAGAGTGCGTTTAACCATGAGTATAGTGCACTCATACAAATAGAGTGCTATCAGCGCTCTATCAGTTCCCCCCTCTTATGACTAGTGTCATAACACCAACTTTCTATTCTTCTGTAATTTCTCCTTGTAGAAGAGACCGACGTAAACAGGAGCTGTAGCTTGCCGTCCCTGTCTGAATCGTTCTAACCCTTTAAGGTGCTGGTAATGTCTGTCCTGCAGTTGCTTAAATTGGTGCTCTCGCTTTCTCAAAACAGTTTCCTGATGTCGTGCCCTTTGCCATTTGTAAGCCTTGATGGCTCCTAATAGGACGATTATACAATTGACAGCTATTATAATAGGCTTCAAAATATATCCCATTATTCCTTGTCCCAAACTTCCAAACCAACTGCCTATCTTGCCAAATCCTTTCCCCACTTGTTCCCAGAGTAAGACCTCCGACCCTCGGTCTAGGTCCACTCTCTCCCCACTGCTCCGCTGTGCCGTCTCTTGCCTCCAGACCCCGACCTCCTCCTTGGGAGGTTCGAGGCTGCTGCCCGCTCCTGCGCCTGCTGCCCGCTCCAACTGGGACCAGACTGCCTCCAACCACCGTAACCTTTCTCAGACGCTTTTTTCTTAATTTTTTTCCCTGTTGTGCCACTGTTATTGTGCCCATCTGTGTCTTGCTCTAATTCCACCAGTTTTTATTTTCTCGTGCCTGCCTGTTCCTTTTGCCTTTCGCCGCTGCTGCCCCTGCGGCCCCTCCCCCCCGGAATTCCCCTGCTCCCGCCTCCCAGCCTCTCCTCCCTCCCACCTCCCCTACTTAATGGCGGCCGCTGCGCGGTCGCGCCGCCGGCGCGCCAAAGGCAAGGCCGTCTGCGCCCGTCCGCGGCCAGCGCCAGGAACCCTGGCCCTCCCACTATCCATCGCTACGACACCACCACCCTCCTCGCACTCAACACTGGAAGACTTAGAGAATGCCAACAGGCCTCGCCGAACACGACCCACGGCCAGTTCTCCTGCCTCCACTGCCGCCAGACCCTCACCGCCACCCCAGCCTCCAACACCGGCGACGCCAGCACCGGCGACACCCTAAAATGCATCCTCCTCAATGTACGCTCCGTACACAAACACGCCATGGAAATCTGGAACCTACTCGACTCTCTTTCGCCCGACATCGCCTTCTTCACAGAGACCTGGACCAACGCATCCTCCGCCCCCGACATCAGCACCGCCATCCCAGACGGATACAAGATCCAGAGGAAAGACCGCCCCAACCACCCAGGAGGGGCCTCGCCATCGCCCACAAGAGCACCCTCCGCCTCACCACCTCCAGCGAAACCTTCCCCTCCGCCGAACACCTGCACTTCAAGATCCAGACCACCCCCAAAGCCACACTCCGAGGAACCCTCGTCTACAGACCCCCGGCCCCCGAACACCCTTCGCCGCCACCATCACCGACTTCATCGCACCCCACGCGATCGCCTCAACAAACTACATACTCATTGGAGACCTGAACTTCCACCTCGACAACCCCAGCGACCCCAACTCCACTATCCTTCGTGACAACCTCGCCAGCATTGGACTTAAACAACTCGTCAACACACCGACCCACAGAGCAGGACACACCCTCGACCCCATCTTCGCGGCAGGAAACAGCGTCCATTTCAGCCACACAACGCAGCCGCCATGGCCCGACCACCACTGCGTACACTTCGCCATCAACAAACCCAAGGCACCCAAACCAGCCCCACGCCCACCACGAAGGAACTGGAGCAAGGTTACCGACGAGCAACTTAACTCCACCCTCAACCGAGACAACCACACCTGGGCACCCGATGCAAACAGCGCAAACGATGCAGCCAGAGAACTCCACACCTGGATCTCCAACTGCGCAGATGAGCTCGCCCGCTACGCAACCCCGACAGACAACGCCCCAGGAAAGCCGCCTGGTTCACAACCGCTCTCCAAGAAGCCAGACGCACCTGCAGACGGCTGGAGAAGAACTGGAGAAACACCAAGACAACCGAAAACCACACCACCTACAAGGACGCCATGACGGACTACCACAACCAGATCAGAGCCACCAAAAGGAACTTCATCCACAACAAAATCCTGGCCAACTCCACCAACTCCAAGGAACTTTTCAGTGTCATTCAAGAATTCACCAACCCACGCAGCGAAGCCACAGACATCACCCCATCCCAAGACCTCTGCGACAAGCTTGGAACCTATTTCCACCTCAAGATCAAAAATCTCTACGACAACTTCATCGACCATCCACCAGGCGCCACAGACGGCCCCCCGCCCCCCAGAAACACCAGCCAGCCCACCATCTCCAACTGGACACCGATCACGGCCGAAGACACTGCCTCGACCATGAAAAGCATCCACTAGGGGGCCACCACCGACCCCTGCCCCCTCACATCTACCACAGAGCCGTGGCCGCCATCGCACCCGAACTACAACGCACCATCAACACCACCTTCAAAACAGGCACCTTCCCAGACGACTGGAAGCGCGCAGAAGTCAGACCCCTGCTCAAGAAGCCCACAGCTGACCCCACCGACCTCAAGAACTATCGGCCCATCTCGCTCCTCCCCTTCGCAGCCAAAGTTGCAGAGAAAACAGTCAACAGGAAACTGACACGATTCATTGAAGAAAACGCAGGTCCTCGACCCGTCCCAATCCGGATTCCGAAGCAACCACAGCACAGAGACCGCCCTACTCGCCGCCACAGACGACATCCGCACCCTCCTGGACCAAGGCCACTCTGCAGCCCTCATCCTACTCGACCTATCAGCGGCCTTCGACACCGTCTCCCATCGCACACTAGTCGTCAGACTACACGACGCAGGCATACAAGGAACAGCCCTGGACTGGATCCAATCATTCCTCACCGGAAGAAGCCAAAGGATCAGACTCCCACCCTTCCTCTCCGACCCCACGAAAATCACCTGCGGAGTCCCACAGGGTTCATCACTGAGCCCCGCCCTCTTCAACATTTACATGGCCCCCTCGCAGCCATCGTCCGACAACACGGCCTCAACATCGTATCCTACGCCGACGACACCCAGCTCATCCTCTCCCTCACCAAAGACCCCACCACTGCCAAACTCAACTTCCAGAAAGGAATGCAAGACGTCGCAGTCTGGATGACCAACAGCTGCCTGAAGCTCAACGCCGAGAAGACAGAAGTCCTCGTCCTCGGTACCACCCCTTCTGCATGGGACAGCACCTGGTGGCCGACCGCCCTCGGAAGCCCACCTACCCCTCAGACCATGCCAAGAACCTCGGCATCGTACTCGACTCATCACTCTCCATGAACCGACAGGTCAACGCAGTCACCTCCAGCTGCTTCAACACCCTCCGCATCCTCCGCAAGACCTTCAAGTGGATCCCCCCCGAGTCAAGGAAGACAGTCACCCACGCACTCATCACCAGCAGACTGGACTATGGAAACGCACTCTACGCCGGCATCAACAAGTCCCTACACCGCAAACTCCAGACAGTACAGAACACCGCCGCCAGACTTGTCCTCGGCATCCCCCGACACGAACACATCAGCCAACACCTACGAAGTCTCCACTGGCTCCCCGTGGAGAAAAGAGTCACTTTCAAAATCCTCACTCACGCCTACAAATGCCTACATAACAACGGACCCAAATACCTCAACGACAGAATCAACTTCCACGTACCCAAAAGAAACCTCCGATCTTCCAACCTCGCACTGGCCGAAACCTCGCGCATCCACAGAGCCAGAGCAGGCGGAAGATCCTTCTCTCACATTGCAGCCAAGACCTGGAACGAGCTACCGGCAGACATCAGACGCGCCCCCTCCCTGAACACCTTCAGGAAGACCCTCAAGACCTGGCTCTTCGGCTAAACAGATCTGCGGACCCCCCCTCTCAGCGCCTTGAGACCCTCACGGGTGAGTAGCGCGCTTACAATTCCCTGATTGATTGATTGATTGATCTCACGTAACTCTTGATGTATATCTGAAATATTATTGATGTATTTCCTTATATCCCGACTGTTGTCAGGAATATAAGTGCAGCACTGTTGAACTTTCAATAATTTGCAGACTCCTCCGGCTTTTGCTAGCAGCACATCTAGGGCAAGACGGTTTTGCAAAACCATAGCCCTTATCGAAACCATCTCCCCATCTACAAGTAGTAGAATCTGAGCTGTATTTATGGAGAGCTTATCCACTAATGTTGCCAACTTTCTGATTTTCAAATCATTCAGAATCACACCCATACTCAGTATCATAGCTCCAAATATGTCTCCAATCACTTCTCCTGCACTCGCACCACGTTTCCCTCTTTGAGGTCTCCTTCTCTCTATGGGCCATAAATCATTCACAGGGAAAATCTTGGGAAATACCACAGCCAAATAGCAGGTGCCGTACCAATTCTTGGGCAACTTCACATAGGCATTCTTTCCACACACAAAATACACAATGGGCACTACTGTTATTTTATCCAATAATGCTTTTCTGATTGATTCTTCGATCAAGAAGACATGCTCACAATCACTCTCACCCACAAATATCTTATCATAAGATGTGGTCGGGTGTCTAATGCACAATTTTCCTTTCTGCTGGAAATCTAATGCTATGGGTCCAAAACTCCAGTTTGCTTTATGATCTAATTCTTCTTTGGTCCATGGGGTAACCTTGTGCTTTGGATCTGGTCTAAATAGTGTCTGTCTATGTCGATCTTCTATCTGATCTATAAATTTCTTTTCAATGTCAGTTAACATGCAGGTCAAATTATGTCTATGGGCATAGGATGTATCTAAAGTAATGGTAGGCACAAAATACTTTGACATTCGCTCTACTTCCTTATAGTAATCATATTTATTCATGTATTTCAGAACGGGGACTTCCGAGAGTACCACATCATAATTAGAGAAATAGTACTCGAAGTGTGCCTTGCTATAAAACATGCTCAATAACACACTACATGTAATGCCATAGGTCACAGGCAAATGATGATATTGAATGCCTTCCTCTACTGAGGCGGGTAATTGCATACACACATAGCAATCCTTCGCTTCCATGGTATCCACAAACTCATACAATAATCGAGCATACGCATTCAAAGTAAAATCACCCTTGGACAAATCAACATGTAATCTACGACTAGTTTCCTTAATCATTTCTAGATCCATTGCGGATGCATCCTCATCTATCTCAGCGAGTGGTGTGGTGTGTGTTGCCTGTACCCTTTTCTGTCCATCATCCTGAGATCCAACTAGAGATGTAACAATCACCACAGTTATAACAATAAGCACCAAAACAATAAGGGTGCCAATGATGCACTTCTGTTTGCGTGTTGATTTTTCGGACACCATGGTTTCTACTGATTGTTCCGAAGCACAACAGGGAAAACACAGTCTCTTTCTGTTTTCTTTGTTTGAACAATGTCTTTCTCACTTCTCTCCTCTCATGCAATTAATGTCCAAGTTCATTCGATTGATACTAAACCTATTGAAGAAATGTAGTCAGCCCTACTCCTCACTCCATCCTCTACAAGAAAAATCCCTAACTTCAAATCCTCTTAAACTGGGGTCTAGGTTATCTTCCTTCTAAGGCCTAATGCTTTCTCTGATTACAATTCAGGCTTCATCGTTAATGATATTTGATCCAAGTATTTCGAGAACAAATTGCAAAATCTCCGCACAAATTTCTCCTAGTTCTTGCGCAGTAAGCTGTTGGCCAAATGAAGGGAAAATAACCTGATTGAGGATCAGGAAACGCAATCCACTCAGCTTTGGAGGATTTGGAACTTGCAGAGTTAGCTTTCCAAATGCTTCTACGCCTGGGACCAGCAACTGTATTTCAATCGTGAGGGTGTCCCCTCCGTTGCCCACCGTACCAGCTCCCAACCTCCCGGACTTCGCTGGGCTCTGCATTTGCAGCCAGGTACGTCCACTCAGGAGATGCACATCTTCGAGACGCTATTCTTTCTCTTCTGGAACATCTCAGACCATCCGGTCTTTCTTCAGCGTCACTTTGATCTGATTCAGATGTTTCAGGAATCGGAGTGAGATCTTTCTCAGATGCAAGCCGTATATTCTGCCTTTCTTTTCTTACTGGCCACTTTTCTGCTCTGGCATCTGTTCTCCTCTCTTACTCTTGATCTGATCTTTCTGCAATAGACAGCTCACTTTGATCTGGGGCACAGCTCACTTCTGCAATATCCTCTATTTCAGGATCTGGACTCAGTTCAGGAGCATTCAGCTCTTGTCTCTCATGCTCACTTGGCTGTTCCGTTTCATCCGAAACTCTTACAGCTGAGTCTGTGCCGTCGTCGTTGTCTGTATCAGGTCCACACACGCTCCTCGGAACCAGGGAACTCTCTTCCTCCACAGGCGCTTGAACTCGGCGAGTGTGGGAAGCGTGGATCCACTCGGCAATCCTCCACACTTCACAGCGGTACTTGTGACCAATATCACCTGATAGGGTCCTCGCCAGCGAACATCAAGACAACTCTTCCTTACGTGCTTACGAACTAGCACCCAATCACCAGGATTAAGATCATGCAGCAGGTCTCTTGAGGTGGATGCAGTCGCAGCCTCGACCTGGTGGGATACAGAAGTAACCACATCAGCCAGTCCTTTACAATAATCCAACACTAAATCATCAGTGATGTTTATCAATGCTGTAGCTGGCACCATAGGCAAACGCATAGCTCTTTCGGTCAAACTTTCGTGGGGAGAAAGCCCTGTTCTTCTATCTGGAGTGCTACGCAGACTCATTAACACCAGGGGCAACGCATCTGGCCATTTCAATGAAGTTGACGAACACACCTTTGCCACTCTTGACTTGATGGTGCCATTAACCTGCTCTACTAGGCCTGAAGCCTCGGGCCTGTAGCTACAATGCAGTCTTTGATCAATATTTAAAGCAGAGCACAACAACTTCATGATTTCACTGTGAAAATGAGTTCCTCTATCTGTCTCCACTGATGTCGGGAAACCGTACCGCGGAATCAGTTCTCTTAATAACAATTTGGCTACTGTGAGACTGTCACATCGTCTAGTTGGATATGCTTCCACCCACCGTGAAAAGATACACACCACCACCAAAACATATCTCAACCTATTGCACCTCGGCATCTCAATGAAGTCTAACTGTATCCTATTGAAGGGACCCCCAGATCTTCCAATATGACTCATTCCGACCACGGTTCTCTTTCCAACATTCATCTGTTGACAATTAACACACCTGTGACATACCGTTTCAGCCCATACACGAAAGCGTGGATTAAACCACGTCTGCCTGAACACTCGTACCATAGCATCTCTTCCCAGATCAACTGCTCCATGAATTTGCCTTGCCATTGGGCTCAGTAGGCAATTGGGTAATACTGCTCTCTCATCTGTGGACACCCAAATGCCATCGTCTCTTTTTGTGCAACCTGCTCTGATCCATGAAGCAGCTTCCTCTTCTGGGACTTCATCCTGCAACTGCTTCACCTCATCCCAAGTATCGGCTATAGCTAACATCATGCTGAGCTCGGTCTCTTCTGTGCTCTCGCCTACATATTCTCCATTGAAAATACAAACATGTTCAGCGCAAAATAGTGCTACTTCATCTGCGTAATTGTTGCCCTTAGTGACAAAGTCTTCTCCCTTTCCATGAGCTGCACATTTAACAACTGCTATCTCTTTGGGTTTCTGCAAAGCTTCCAATAGTTGGCGCACATTCTCGCCATTGTGTATAGGTGATCCTGAGGACGTTAGAAACCCCCTCTGTGACCATAACTGCCCAAAATCATGAACCACACCAAATCCGTATTGACTGTCTGTATACACAGTCACTCGGATATCTGCTGCAATGATACAGGCACGTGTCAAAGCGACAATTTCGGCCACCTGAGCAGAGAATACTCTATTTAAACAGGCAGCTTCCACTACTCCCATGATGGTGCAAACAGCAAATGCTGCTCTCAAATACCCTTCATTGTCTCTTAAGCATGAACCATCAACAAAAAGGATCAAATCAGATTGGGGCAAAGGTTCATCGACAATGTCAGGTCTGGGTTAGGTGGATAGGTCAGTAACATCTAGGCAGTCATGCTCTTCACAATCCTCATCTCCTTCCTCCTGTGGAATAGGTAACAATGTAGCAGGGTTCAGAGTGGTACAACGTCTCAGGGTAACATTATCAGCGGCCAAGATAACTTGCTCATACTTGGTAAGTCTGTTGTTGGTCAGATACTGTGTTTTCGTTCGCGTCATCAATAGCTCTACTGAATGGGGCACATAAACAATGAGCGGATAACCCCTCACTATGCTTTCACATCTTTCAATGCTGACACCTGTTGTAGCAACGGATTTCAGACATCCGGGCAACGCAGAACCTACAGGATCTAATGTAGCTGAGAAGTAGGCTACTGGTCTACGGGCACCCCCATGTGTCTGCACTAGGACTGCTAACGCACATCCCTCCTTTTCACAGCAAAAGAGCGAAAACGCTTTGTTATAATCCGGCATTCCGAGAGCTGGAGCACGACAGATACTTTCCTTCAGCTCACGGAAGGCTTTCAAGCACTCGTCATCCCATGGTACCGGATCACTAACATCCTTTCAAGTCAGTTTCAACAGAGGCTTTGCTTGCAAGGAAAAATTTGGGATCCACTGTTGACAATAGCTGACCATTCCCAAAAACATGCAGACTTCTTTTTGTGTTTTCGGAGTTCCCATTTGCAGAATCGCCTCTATGCGATCTGGTGACACCCTTCGTTTTCCTTTCTCAATCCAGTGACCTAGGTACTGAACTTCAGACAAACAATACTGCAATTTGTTTGGAGACACTTTGTGTCCATTCTCTGCCAAATGATTCAACAGCACCACAGTGTCAATCCTGCAAGCGTCTTCAGTCTCTGAAGCGACCAAAAGGTCTATATATTGCACTAAGACTGAGTTGTGGGCCATCACCAGTCCTTCAAGATTCTTTTTCAGACATTGACTAAAAATGGAGGGGCTTTCTGTATACCCCTGAGGGATTCTTTTCCATGTTAATACACGATCGTCCATCCTAAATGCAAATAAAAACTGACTTTCTTCATGCAATGGTATAGAGAAAAATGCGTGACACAAATCTATCACTGTAAACCATTCTGCTTTGCATGGTATCTGGAATAGAATAACAGCTGGATTCGGTACCACAGGACAACATGGGATCACAATTTCATTAACCCGACGCAAATCTTGCACTATTCTGTACTTGCCACTTGGCGTCTGCAGTCCTATGATAGGTGAGTAACAGGGACTTCCTCTTATCTCCTTCAGAATACCTTGGGCAATCATAGTCTCAATCACAGGTCTTATGTCGGCCACAGTTTCAGGAGTCAACTTATATTGTGGCGTTCGGGGGAATTCAGCATTGGGTTTGACCTGTATCTTAACTGGCTCAACCCCTCTCATCAGACCCACATCCTCGCCCGTAAAATCCCACACTTTCAGATCAACTGAGTCTCTCAAGTCATGTGGCAATTCTGCTGTTGTGAGCACCACAAACATTTCTGCACACAGACTCATGTTAGCCATTTTGAAATCAGCATCGTCATCATATGTTTGCAATTCTACACCTCTCGGAGTGCATGATATAGTACAATTAAGCTTGCACAGAAGGTCTCGTCCCAAAAGACAAACCGGACTCGAATTGCACACTACAAATTGATGTCTATCCCGGAATGGTCCTATTCTCACGGGTAATTCGTCTGTCAATGGATTGGTCATTTTCTGATTACTAACCCCCACTACTTGAATCGATCGTCCCGAAAGGGTTAAATTTGGGACTACTTCAGTTCTCACTGTGGAGCGAGCATCTCCAGTGTCTAATAAGAAAGTAACAGGATATCCATTCACGTCTGCATCTACAAACGGCCCACTCTGATCTACTTCTAGAATCGCATCTAAGGTGCATTCCTCGTGCACCCCCCTCTGGCACTCCTGTGAATCTTGATTTTTATCAAATCGGTCTTGTATTTCAAAATAAGGCATCTGATGGTATAACTGATTATGCATGGGTATCCTAGGGGGTTGAGGTACTTGCACTTGCGGCTCATATCCTCCTCCATACATAGACCTTGGTCTTGTCACAGTATTGACAGCCTCGGTCAACTGTCCCTCTCCTTCCATATGTATCTGATTTGCTGGATTCGATCTACACTCGCGCTTCCAATGCCCGATTTTGTGACAATAATGGCAGGCAGTGACTCTTTTCTGTTGAGCCACCCAGTCACTTGTACCTGAATCCATTCCTCTTCCTCTACCTTGACCAGGTTGGGTCACCATCTGTTGTCCCATTCCTCTTCCACCTCCTCTGCCTCTACCTTGACCTCCTCCTAACCCTTGCGTCGTATCAGCGTTTCTCAACTGCACCAACATCAACTTGTCCTTCAATTTCTTCTGTGTCGATTCCACTTGATCACTGCAATACTCAGCATAACGCAGAATCTCGTCCACCGAATTATTCTGCCAACATATCAAGTGCTGTTGTATCATCAGGCTAATGTCAGATTTCAGTCCCAACACAAACTTCGAGACAAACTGTCCCATCTCTTTTTGTTCAATTGTATCTAATCCACTATGCTGCTTAAAGGCCAACAACAATCGTTCGTAATAATCATGTACTGATTCTTTAGAGTATTGGGTGGTGCGATCAATCTTCAACCAATCAACAGTCTGAGGAGCTACCTTCGATTGCAACCATGTAATCACTTGCTCGTATTTTCTCATTACATCAGGTGAAGGACCATGAGTCAATGAATCTCTAGGCGGCTCTACAGTAGGCCACTCAATGGCAATCTTACATGCTGCCCACAAATCCGCCGGCACTATGATATCAAACAAGGTGTTCGAATCAATCCACAATACCTTCGAAATCTTTACAAACCTGTCTATTTGCTTGTACCACTCAGCAGGTTTTTCCCTCAGCCGAGGAAAATCATTTGTAAATGCTGCTAAATCACCCCTGCTCCATGGCACATGTACATACCCTCCATTCTATACCTCCCTGAGGGGGAAATTTCCTGCAGCTCCCGTCCCTCCACCCGGAGGCGGAGTATCCCCTATTCCAGTCTGGAAGCTTTTCTTTTTGGCCCATTTTTCTTTCCATCTGTCTAAATCTTTCCATGTCAGTATCCCCATCACTAGTTCTCTAATTTGTGCTTTCAATCCACTCGTTCGCTTCTCTTCCAAATCCTTTTCTGTGTAATTTAATCTGCAAGAACCCTGTGTCAGCTTGGTCTTTGACAAATCAACCTCATACCTTTGTGCCAAAAGCAACAATGCATCATAAGCTCGTTTGGCCTTTCTTGTCATGTCCTTTGCTACGAACAGTAGTTCGTTTGAGTCATACGTATCAATTTTGATCAGGGGTAGATTACCTTCAATCACCTCGTCTAGCTCTGCCTTTAATCGTACCACATCTAAAATTGGCACCTTTATTGCGCTTTTTAACACTTTTTGAATTTCCTCGTTTCGTGCATCTTCCCTGTCACAACTTTGGGTTTATGAAACAGGACGTCTCTCTCTTTCACAACTTCGACTTCTCCAATGGTCACCTGCACAAATCACCTGTGGCCCAAACAGTACTTTAGGCGCTTCTTGTCTCTTGCTTATCTCTTCCCTCAGCATCATTGATTCTCTCACTGGTTGAACCCACATTTGAAGGTCAGACCTAGAATTCGCTAGAGCACCTGTCCGTCCTTGTTCTACCCCACTATCCATTCTTGAGGGATCAGCTGTAGCTGGCAGTGGAGTACTAGATTCTACTGGTATTCGACAGAAACCTGTCCCACTCATTGCAAGGCTCCCTCCAGACATTGTCTCTTCCCCTTCCCTTATGTGCTGAGGACTGTCCTCAGTTCTTTCTCTAGGAGTATATATCGGAACCACTGGCCCTATTGTGACTGGTACCGACAAAGCATCTGGCAACTGCATGTTTCCTACAGGTGGTTCTGGATCAGTGTTTGAATACCTTCTTCCTCCTGACCCTCCCGGAATGCGTACCATTGTAATCTTGCCTCTTACTCCTGCCGATTGTTCCCCTGAACTCAGTTGTTCCGCACCTAACTGCTCTTCTGATGGGCGCACCCTCTCTGTCTCTAATCTGGAATCGCAAGGTGGAGGACGGTCCGCTAGCAATCTGTCGAGAAAACTGTCATCTGTATCTCCTCTGTCTTCTTTTTCCCTTCAGCCCCCTCTCCTAATGTAAGAAGTGGGTACAAGCGTTCTCCCTCTATGGTATCTACTCTCCATCTCTTCAACTGAGCATCCAATCTCGTTTCATGATATGCCTTCATTGCTTTTCTCATCCTCCCGTGTGAAGCCTCTCTCCTTTTTGCTAGAGCTGCTCTCATCCATGCATCTAATGCCTCACATTGTGTGGGTCTAGGGGGAGGTTTCAATGCATTCATCACCCCCCTCAGCTGGGTCAGCACCTCCATACGAAAAGACCCATAACGAGGGAAAGCCAATTCACCCTCTCTCTCTGTAATTTTATGCCAATTCTGAAGCCACACGATAGTATGAAGTCCTACATTCGTTGCCATGTAATGTGCCGGTGTGTCCTCTGGCGGGGCTTCTTCCCCTACCCGAGTCACTACCCCTGTGTCACCTCTACACAAATCTCGCAATACCCTAAAACATCTCATTGTTTAATCAATCAATTGCAAGCTCCAAATTACGCTGTTCCACTGCTAACGAACTTCCACCAATCCCAGCGCGGCGTTACACCAACCAACCTATCACAGCACGGTGCACCCTGACGTCACTTCTCACTCCTTGCAGCGGCTCACCCGCTTTTACAATTTTACCGCAAACTCTCATACACACATTGGTACCACAAGTAACTGTATAACCAAAAGTTATTCAACCAAGTAACTGTTCCTACACAATTACAATAACTTACAGTCACATAAACAAGTAATTGTCCGTCACTGAAGATTGATAGAACACTCTCACAAGAACATTCAGCCGTAGTGACCCCCGACCTGCGTTGGTCACTCAATCGCCATAGTCCACCCCGGTACCTGGGGCTTTCTACCGCGACCTCTTCCTCATTCACACAAAGGTCCCTAACACAAGTGGATCGTTGATAGCGCTTCACAACACCCACATTTGATCAGACAATTACAATACGAAACTATCCCGGGATCTTGGACTTCTCTTGAGTCCGCTCACCAAAACTTAAACTAAAAACCACTCAACATACATCCCAACTCCGCAAGACATCACCCACTTACTCATTACCGCAATCTGACACCACAATGCCTTTCATACCCCCGCCACCACTGTTTCCGCCACACCATCAACGTCCGCCAGTCTCCGATCTCCTCCGCTCCACTTCAGGGCTCACCGACCTTCCGACCTTCGACCCTACTCCTAAGTACTCCCCTCACCTTAGAGGTAAACCACTTTAGAGGTAAACCATCCTCTGCTACCATTTGATTACGCTAACTTGCACACCTACGTTCCCTACTCAGTATAGCATAAGCGATCGATCTTTTATTTACCTAAAGTGGTTGAGGGGAAGAAAACAACTCAGACAGATATTAACAAAGTCGTCATGCCTGAAAAGATCACTGACTCCAAAGTGCAGTTTGGATATTTATTATAAGGCCAAAAACAATTGGATGTAAATACATCTCAATAACAAAGTATATAGATACAGAAAAATTAATACAGAGCCGATTTTGCGGATATAAGTAATTCAGCCCAAAAGACAAATGATTATAAATTCCAAAATTACAATGCAACACAAAATAGATGCAATATTCAGCTCTCGACTCATTAAAAGAAATCAAAATCTTTCCCTACACTACTCTATATGAGGGCCCTTCCTGTCTCTCTTCTATCGTTCCCCAATGGTGTCAGCACGTGTGACTTCCTAAGAAGTACTCACGTCAAATGGGTTGTTTAGCTTAAGGCTATGGAGCTCGCTCTAAGATGCTCCTTCTTCTCCGAAAGCTAGCAGAAGTCTGGTCTCTCTGTCCCTGCGCATCATACAAAAAGATGGGATTCAACCAACATTGCGTCACTTTTACTTAAAATTTTCCATTAGACATCTATGCAGTAGCTGGTTCTCTTTCATGAAACGAATTTAATTAATGATATCTTCTTCCAGTAGCCTTGGCTTCCAGACAGACCCGAAACGCAAGGCATCCTCCCTTCTCGCTTCCAGCTATCTTCAAATGCATTCCGGATCTCTCCTTAACTCTGAAAATAACGATGTGTATTTTTGCACCTGCAACAGGGTGAGAACATTCTAACTTCGAACACAACAATCATTTAATTATTTATTTCTCGAGAGCAAGGAGAATTGAAACATTAGCTTTGGGCCTATATTTCAGGCAACTTAAACTAATCACAATTACGATATATAGGGATAATATCGTCCTGCACATTATGCATGAAGGAATCATAATACATACAAAGTTCTACTTAATTGCGTTCACTAGTTTCAACATCAAATGATTCAAATAAATGTTTCTTAATAATCAAAAACTCTGCAAACAATACGAATACATGAGAGTGCGTTTAACCATGAGTATAGTGCACTCATACAAATAGAGTGCTATCAGCGCTCTATCACTGCTGAATGGGACCCGCCGGCTGAGAGCTTCGATTTCTACTCCTGATTCCATCTGTCTGTTTCAGAAGGACTGAAGCACTAATGATAAGTGAAGCAAAGGCATTCATTAACTCTTGGTCAGGCATTTTCCCAGGTGAGGGTACATGCCAGCCTGCCCATAGCTGCCAAGGTTTCAGATTGCTATATGTAACATTTTCATAATTTCGTTGTAATTATGGGTCAGCCACTGCAGTTGTTTGTACCAGTTTTAAGATCTTAGAGTTTCTCAGTCTAATTTCTGACATTTTTATGTTTCCCTTTCTTCATTGCTTGATTTTTTTGCTCGCAAGAAAGTGTCACTCATACTCGTCGAAATGTCAATCATAATTGCATTGAAATTTTGAAAATGTCACACATAGCAATCTGAAACCTTGGCAGCTATGCCCACTCTGCAAAGTTTGTTGAGTTTCAAGAAACAATCTCCCATGGTGTTTATTTCTTGAAATCAAAAAAATACAATGGGCCGGTCACTCAGTGGGCTTTCACACTGTACCATGTGTGTTTTCGCAACAAGGGACCATCATGGCTAGCGTGGTGCTCTCGAGCAGGATAAAAATGATGTTGTCTCTCCCTAAATAGCTGTGCCAGGTCACATGTTACACCGGAGGCCCGCCATTGCAAAGACAGGCCTTCTCTTCCCCTCACTCCCCATACGACGCTAAAGAGAAAGGGGGAAAGCCCAGCCACACTGTCAATGATGCCCTGTGAATTCTAAGAAAAGCCACTGAATGCATTGAGCAGCCCTGCCAAGTATCACGCATCAGGCGTTAGTCTAACGCATTTCAGTGTGGTGATCCGCATCACCGCACTGAAATGCATTGTCACGCATTATAGCGCCTCCTCAGCTGCCACGTAGAGCGCTGCTATAATGCACATGATGGACTGAGCTGCAGTGCCTCTCAGCGCCGTGCTCACTGCTCCCGGCAGGCAGAGGCTAAGGAGGCTGGCTAGATCTGCTTGCAGCTCTTCGAGTACTGCTACAATGTAATTGTATCCAAGTTAGGCACACTCTCGGGCCGACGCACGTGGCGCCGAACTTAAACTGACGTCACTGCAGTCAGTGCCGAATGACTGACAGTGAGACACAATAGGGTACCTTGAGTCAGGGTTCGTCCTCCTGCTTCTTGAAGTTCAAATGCGCAGCTCCTGTTCCTAACCTCGCTCTCACCGCAGCGGGGTGCGGGGATGAGTTGATGGATTTCCGCCGTGGACGGTCAGTGCAGCAGGGCAAGCCAGACTGAAAGCTGCTGACACCGCCGTCTGTGGTAAAGATGGCTCATGGATCCAATCTGGAATCGGATCCCACATGCACCATTCCGGCGGCAGCCACAGACAGGGCCAGAGCAGCTGACTCACGAGTGAGTATCTCCGAGGCAGCACCGGGGGCCAGTTGCAGTGAGAGTGGGTGCAGCAAGCTGCTGTGCTCACTGGGTGCAGCATGATTAATGGCACAGCGGCGGCCGTAATATCTCACACGACCAGGACCCAGAAAATCGGGCCTCAGCCCCACCAGCCTGGCTCAGCTGCCCAGTGACGATCATAAATAAATCAGTAAGTGCCTGGGAGAGAAGGTAATGTATTATTATCAATTACATCTTTTTTAAAACACTTCTCCGTAACTGCAATATATGAATTGCTGCTACAGTACTGAGCTATGTGACTAGGTCAGTGTAGCGTAGTATTGCGCTTACATTTCTAGTGCTTTGCGATGTTTATTTCCTCCCTCAGCCCGTGCCTCAGCCCGGGCCCCCAGAAATTCTTGCTGTTGCCTGGCAACGCTGGAACTCCTCATGAACACTGCTCTGAGTCTGGGAGAGGCTGAGCAGGTCGTGTTTAGGGCAGGCACGCCTCTGATACACGCCTAGCATGCAACTACAAATCTAATGAAAGTAATTGTTTAACAGAAACAAACCATGCAGATTTGAAGCATCGCTAATTCAGAGAACAAGTTCCCATTAATGCACAAAATACAAATATGCATTCCAGTGACCAGTTTTGCATTCAGAGGTCCTCACCAGCGTTGTGACTGGGGACAGACTGATTTCACCACTGTGCAGCAGGTGAGAGAGTATGCAGCTGGCTGAGCCATTGAGTGTAACAGACATAGAGACATTTCTCAAGGACTTCAGCAGCTGCATTTTTTTTCCCCACCTAGGTGCAGCACTGTAGTGTTGTAACTTTACTAGAGAAAAGGTATTATAAAATGAACACTACCACAGTGATTTCGCACAGAGAGGGGTTAAATATCCCTGTTGAAAGCTCTTGACTGTACCAATGATGCATTGCATATTCCCAAAACTACGATCAGTTTACAAGGGCACTAGGTTAGTGCCCTTCTATTTCTGTGATTTGCTGCAGTTTTAAGATTTTCTTAGTTTCTTGTTGCTCAAATGGGTGTCATTTCTGATATTTATATGTTTCCCTCATCTTCATTACTTGATTTTGCTCGCGAGCAAGTGTCACTCATTGTGGTTGAAATGTCACTCATAATTACACTGAAATTATAAAAATGTCACACATAGCAATCTGAAACCTTGGCAGCTATGATTGAGTGATTGGCTTTTAGATAAACCTGGACGAGGACGTGTGCCTCACTTGTGGTGGCGTAGCTGGCTAATAACGGGGGCACCCTTACGGCAACGGGAGGGGCCACAAATAGGCGGCCCGTCGGTTACTTTATGTAAATACATTGGTCCCCCAGGCCGCCTCATCAGCTCAAAATTGAATAGCACCACCACTCCAACTGTCCCTTCATAAGCATACTGTAGTCAACTGCAATTTCTCCCGAGGGTGAGCCCACTTCCGCGTCCCTGCACCAGAAAACTGTTCTTTCCAAACATGTTTGCCTTCGGGCGATGATAGTGAATATATGTGCAGAACGCAGTCGGAGCTCGGTGCTCCACCTCTTAGGAAAGCAATTCGAAAGGTCTGCGGTGGTTTACATTTTGGCGATAAGTGGATAAAAAAATCCCTGTCAGATGCAATTCTGTCCACAGACTCATGATTGAGTAGTCACTCCCCCAAAAGACAAGCAGGCTGATTGATTCTGCGGTGAGTTCACTCTGGGAGCCAGAGTTCAGAGCACGCTACCGAAGTACACGACACAGGCCTTGTGCGCAGCCGCCTTCTCACATACGATGACAGACTGATGTGTGCTAAACGCTGTGCGTGAAGCACACAACCACTCCTGATGTCACGCGTTACAGGCGCATAACCCTGGTATCAATGTACTGCAAACCTGAATTATTGCATCTGAGAGGCTTATTCTTTTAAAATGAGAAACAAAGCCTTCGTCACGCGTTGTCTCCAGTGGGTCCCGTTACTATTCTTCCGGGTTCCCACTTGAGTAAACTAATTAAAAAAATACACCGCACGCCATGTTGACATGATTTACATAATGAACTCGAGAAAAAAAAACAAGAAAAATGTGTTCACTTCGACAAGAGCGTAAATTAATTTATCTTACAGAAGTGGTTGAGAAATGTTTCTGCATCTCACGGATAAGCAGGCAGTCGAACCGAAATTGAAAAGAATTGTCGCCTGCTCCAAGTCTCCACGGTAAACTAGCAAAAATCACGATGGCGACAACTCCGGGAACTCACATGTACAGTGGCGCTAGTTTTAGATAAGTCCAACTTCCCACACATTTAATAAAAACATCTGGGTGTCCAAGTTCATGAAAAAAAGTCTAAGGGGCAGATTTACGAAAAAGTGACGCATCTGTAGAGATGCATCCCTGCTGTGCCACCCTGAGAAACCCTTGCGCCACCATGGATGCGCCGTATTTACAGAAAAACAGAAAGGTGTGCAGTTCCTGATAGTGGTAGGTCGGTAGGGTCCTGAAGGGGTCAAGTCCAGGGGATCTGATCCTTCAGGAGCAAGAGCCCTCACACACCCCAAGGGGTGTCATGCTTCATCATTGGGCAGCTCCTCGTTGGGCCGGCGCTGCAATGCCCAACGGGCCCAGCAGGGGGGCTCTTTGCCGGAGGTCTTTTGATCTGCCATCTGTGAAGTGTGGGTGTTATGGTGAGGGTCTGGTGCGTGAGTAGTGTGGTGAAAAAGTGTTTAAAACTAACTCTAAAGGTACGTCAAGGGAAATTTATTATTACTGTAGCCTAGGTTATATTAAAAACAAGTGTGAGCTGCAGTGGTTATAATGGACCACGTCGGCTCTAGGTGTGAGTGCAGGTCAACATGTTTCTTGCCACTAAGTCTAAAAAGATCAGGGCAATTCTTCAGGACCATGAAATAACCATAAAAGCTACTCCAAAATGACCAGTAAAGTGTACCAGTGTAGCTTGGTACCTGCCTTTCCCAAACGCTGAAAGGGTGTTGTGTACCTTAAAGCAGATGAAAGTGCCGACCGCTACATGCGGCATATGGGGCTCCAATGAGCCAATGCAGAGTTGCACTGATGCGTCCTCCCGCGATAAAGGATCGTCGCGGGTGTGTACGACCTACCTGTTGCTCAGCTCGGCTAGAGTGGCCAACACGGCGCACCATGGCGCAAGGATTGACAGATGCGTCAGAAATTCTGACGCATCTGTTGTGGCAAAAGTCACGCATTGCTGGAGTTGTGTCGCAAGCACGACGCAACTCCAGCAATACATTTTGAGGAGTATTCCCACTACGCTGCATCACTCGTAAGGTGTTGACGCAGTGGTGTCCTAAAAGTGACGTAATTAAATCTTGTAGATTTCGCTGTGTCACCTTTACGAGGCTTTCCTGCGTGGGAACGCCCACCCAGCATACATTATACCTGACGCAGGTATAATGAGACGCAGGGCTTTACAATGAGACGCATCTCCCTAGATGCATTACGTTGTAAATTGGCCGCATTTTTTATGCCGCCGCTGTGTCACAAAAGTGACGCAACGGTGGCACAAAAGTGTCGCAAGGGGCTTGTAAATCTGCCCCAAAAGGTTTTTGCCTTCTGTGATGAATTTGCCAATGTTATCTTTTCCGTTAATATGGATTCGAATTTCCTAGCACCAATTTGGCAATCTTTGTATATGTTAAGCATCTGTGTGTTTGCTATTAGTTTTGCGTTACTCTTAGTACTATTGTCCTTACAGCAGATATTTATATTTCTAACTTATAATTGTATTGTACTACATCACTATTGTGTCCCAAACTGTTCTGCAGACCGCACAGTTAAGTCATTCTGATTTAAGGGTGCTTGGATGAGAGAAGGCTGTTGGTAGTGGTGTCATCTATTAGAGTTGTGTTGGAGTCCTGCATGATGCAGAGATATTGTGCACATGAGCACATTTAATGTGTGTGGCAGAAAGCATGGGAGTGTGAGGGAAGGTTGCAGGCAGTATATATGCACCAGTTGGGGTTGTGTCCCTTGAAGAATCTTAGGCAATGGAAAGGGCCAGAACTTTATGGTCTTTGGAGTTGCGAATGAGTGTTAGTGGGTCTGATTTTTTGACAGTCTATTTGGTGGTCAATATTTTGACCTCTATAGTTTACTAGGTCGATATTTTCGTAGTTGATATTCAGGACTATAGCTGATTGCTTGACCTGGGAGAGACCCATGTAGAGGTACATGCATTATAGATTTCTCTTTGTTTAGAATAGTTCACTTTGTTGACATTAGATTGAAGTTAGAGATTGGCCTCCAAAATCGCAGCAAGTATCTTTACTCCTGTTGCAGTGGTCGGTGGCCGTCCCATTTCCTGGAAAATAGTGTATATGGGGTTGTACCTTTGTTATGATCCGCAATTGAGACCTTTTGATTTTGAAGAGTTGACTTTGAGCATTCCTTATTTGAAAACTACCAGACATTTGCTGAGTACTGAAGATTTGACGTCTGAGCGTTGCTTGAGTTCTAAAATTATACAATTGTCAACCACGTAGTTGTAGCAGGTGTGATTGAAAGAGTTCACCGGTTCCAGGACAGGGGCTACATAAATAGTGAAGAGTAAAGGTGATAGTTGAGCCCGGGGGATACTTTCTGAACTGGATTAGGATGCAGAATTATATTGTAGCAGGGAGACAATCTGCATCCGGTCCTTAAGGAAGGCTTTTATCCAGGTGAAAGGAGTCCATGTGTCCCAGTGTCAGCCTCTGAGGATGTAACTGGAGATCAATTATTTCAAAACCTGTTGGCAGGTCAAGTATTAGAAGAGCACCAGCCCCATTGTTTTCAACAGAGATTTTAAGATTGTACCAAATTGAGATTTGAGTAGGCTTGGCGATTCTTCCGAGGTCTGATTTCATTCTGTTTGTTTACCAACAGATTATTTTGTTAAAAAAATGTTGACATCTGAGTGAAGGTGACTTGTAAATGAGATTAACTAAGAAGGTCCTGTTGCTCTGCAGTTAACAGGCCCAGCCTGGTCGAGTTACTGTTTCTTTAGGACAGGATTTGTGAATGATGTCTTTGAGTTGCTTGGGAGTTCACCAGCTGATAGGGAGGAGTTGATATGTTTTCTGACCATTTTAGAAGCAGAGGACACGAGTAGTGTCTTTTTGGAACACAACTCTCACAGGTCGATGTCACATAAAATATATGGATTTTGTCAGAAAGACAATGATAACCAAATGACTAAGCATCAGTAGAGCTACTAGTGTGTAAAGAGAGGACACTTTATTAGTTGGACTTTTCTTCCTTGTGCTTTCTTAGAGAAAAAGAGAAAGGATGTGCAAGGGCGCTGGGCTTTGCCCCACGTTACTTTTAGTGTGGGCTTTTCCTGCACAGTTTTAGCTTGAGGCTGTAATGCTGACTGTCGGAAGCTGGCTCTCCATATAGTGGACCGAAACGAAATATACTGGGTAAAGAGTTCAGGCAACCCTTATTGATTTACAGAGGCAAAAAGGATAACTCTAAATTCTCTCTTTTCTGGTAGTGTGTGCCAGCATTTTAGAATTATCAGAGGGTAGTGCTAAGCATTTGTTGTACTCACAGAGGCAATAAATGAGACATACACTCAAGAATAAATCTGAGACCCATTTAGAAAAATACGTAGTATTTTATATACATTTTGATTGCAAGAACTTCGTTATCAAGTAAGTACTTTTTTAAATATCGATTTTGAGAGGTAAGCAAAATGTTCACTTAATTGCATCTTTATTCTGCAATGCTTTACTATGGGGAAAAAACATATGTTACATACAGGTATTTATGGTCGGTTTATGGTGCTCTCTTTCAGGACTTAGGGTTGTAGAGGGCCAAAGCCCAAAGTACCACTAGCAGTTATTTATTACCTGCCCTGGGGGCGCCCAGGTGCAGAGGTGCTGTCGGGTTGGTAGCTGTCCGCGCTACGCCGGTGGAAAGAAGGGGGGCAACCTGGAAACAGGCTGCAGAGGGGAACTTCGGGACAAGTCCAGGAGCTCCCAAAGGGAGGCTAGGGTCACAAGCGTCCTGGGAGCAAGGAAGCACAGTAGGTTTGTCGGTACCTGGGCTGATGTGCTACGTGCAGAGTAGATAGGTCAGCTGGGCATGGTGCGTCAAAGACCGTCACAGTTGTCCGGACAGCTGGGCCACTCTGGAAGTGGGTCTCTGAGGTGCTGATGCCCCTCCATGGCTGCCCTGTCTCGATGCAGTTGAAGTCTGGATTGGACTGTCACAGCTTTGTTTGCTGCAAGGGGTCTGGTATCCCGGGTATTGGTGCTGTGCGGCTCCAGTCAGTCCTGGTGTCCTTTCACTGAATGTGGGGACAGATCTGACTTTCGGGAGCACAGGCACCTCTTCCTGGGTGGCTGCTTCATCCAGCTAGCCGGGGAGCAGCAACATGGTAAACCGGCCTCTGCTTCTTTGGTGGCTATTGACTGCAGGGGAGTTGCTCCTCTACTCCAATGGAAATTGCTGGTAATTTGCAAAGGGCTGGCAGTCTACTGGGGTTCTTGGCAGTTGCTCAGCTGCAGGATTAGTCACTTAGTTATGATTGTCGAGACTGGTGTAGGCAGTCAGGGTTTGGTGCCAAAAGTCCACAGCTAGACTTTAGTTCTCATTTTCTCGTGGCTCTTCTTTCTCTTCTTCTAGATCCATCAAATCTAAGATACTGACCTCAGGGGTGCCTCCTAAATACTCAATTTAGGGGTGTTAAGGGGAGTGACAGGTAGTAGCCAATGGGCTACTTACCTTTAGGCTGACTACATTCCTTATATGACCACTTCCTGTAGGACGTGGGCATAACTCTGACCCAGTGAGCAAAATTCCACCAAAAACCAACATGGTGAAATTCTAGTTTTTGTGTTCACATCAGGCAGCCAACCTTAGAGGTTGAACTAGCCTAATGGGGAACACGCCTTCTGACCAGCTATTTTTCCCAGCTGTCCTGGTGCCAAATGGGCCCTGGGCAGGAAGTGGTATATCCCCTGTTTGGGGAAGCCTGGGTCTCATATCAAAGGCGGCAGAGGTCTTTGAAGCCTCCTGCCTTGATATGCTGATCACTTAGCCATCCTGCTTGGAGGAGGTGACAACATCTCCAGCCGAGCAGGCATTGTTTCTGCCCTCAGAGAGTGCGGTCTCTCACCTGCAGGGGGTCAGAAACCCCTTTGTGGTGGCAGGCTGGTCTACACCAGTCAGCCAGGACACTAGTAGTTGGTAGGTTTTCAGGGGGCACCTCTAAGGTGCCCTCTTGGTGCATGTTTTAATAAATCCGTCACTGGAATCAGTGTGGGTTTATTAATACGAGATGTTTGATACCAAATATCTTTGATTTCAGTTAAGCCTTCATGTAGCTGGGGAACTCGTAATTACCAGTGTCCAACACATGTACTTAAAATGGCTTCCCTGTCCACTTGTAATATTTGAAAATCGACTTAGACATCACAGGGGCATATCTGCTCATGCAAATATGTCCACACATTTAGTAAAGTGCACCCTGCCTTAGGGCTGTAAGGCCTGCTGTATGGGTGACTTTCCTATACTGCATGCAGTGTCTGCAGGCATTGCACACAGGAGGTGGACCATGTTGACTCTTCACGTTTCTCTGCACCATGTCATGCAGCCTGCAATGGCAGTTTGCATCAGTGTGCTGAGGGGCCCCTTAGGGTGGCACAATACATGCTACAGCCCTTGGGGACCCTATTTAGTACAAATATTGCTAAATTTTACTACTAAACAGGCAGTCATAAGTGCAGTTATCTTGCAGGCAACAGGGTCATTATTTTAATGGTGCAGCACGTGCAGTGGCACCGGGCCCAGAAGTTATCATAACTCCTCTAACACCTAATTTTGCTATATTTTACAACTAAAAAGGCAGTCACAAGTGCAGTTATCTAGCAAGTGCTAGGGTCATGATTTCAATAGTGCAGCAGGTGCAGTGTCAGAGGGCCCAAAATCTCCATGCACTCCACTAAACACTGATTATTGCTTTATTTTACAACTAAACAGGCAGTCACACGTGCAGTTATTTTTCAGGCACTAGGGTCGTGATTTGAATGGTGCAGCAGGTGTAGTGGCACCGGGCCCAACAGTTGTCAGAATTCCTCTAAACACCTAATATTGACATATTTTACTACTAAACAGGCAGTCACAATTGCAGTTACCTTGCAGTTGAAAGGGGCTTGATGTAAATGGTGCAGCAGGTGCAGTGGCACCAGGGCCAAAAGTTGTCATAACTCCACTAAACAACAAATATTGCTATATTTTACTACTAAACAGGCAGTCACAAGTACATTTATCTTGCAGGCAACAGGGTCATTATTTGAATGGGGCAGCAGATGCAGTGGCACCTGGCCCTAAAGTTGTCAGAACTCCTCTAAACACATAATATAGCTATATTTTACAACTAAACAGGCAGTCATAAGTGTAGTTATCTAGCAAGCACTAGGTTCATGATTTCAATAGTGCAGCGGCACCTGGACCAAAAGCTCCAGGCACCGTGCTAAACACCTAGTATCGCTATTTTTAATCCTAAATAGGCATCCACAAGTGCAGTGACGTTGTAAACAGGGTCCTAATTTGAATGGTGCAGCAGGAGCAGTAGCACCGGGCCCAAAAGTTGTCAGAACTCCTCTAAACACATAATAATGCTATATTTGACTACTAAACAGACAGTCACAAGTGCACTTATATAGCAGGCAATAGGGTCATGATTTGAAATGGTGCAGCAGGTGTAGTGGCACCAGGACCAAAAGCTCTAGGCACCCCAATAAACACCTAATATTGATATATTTTACTACTAAGCAGGCAGTCACAAGTGCAATTACCTTGCCGACATCAGGGTCATGATTTGAATGGTGCAGCGGCACCGGGCCCAAAAGTTGTTAGAACTCCTCTCAACACCTAATATTTTACTACTCTACAGGCAGACACAATTGTACTTATCTTTCAGTTAAACAGGGCTTAATTTGCAAGGTGCAGTGGCACTGCGGCCAAAAGCTCTCGGGACCCCACTAAACGCAGAATAATGCTAAATTTTACTACTAAAAAGGCAGTCATAGGTGCAGTTATCTAGCGGGCGCCAGGGCCATGATTTCAATGGTGTTGCAGGTGCAGTGGCACAGGGGCCAAAAGTTGTCAGAACTCCTCTAAACACCAAATATTGCTATATTTCACTACTAAATAAGCAGTCACAAGTGCAGTTACCTTGCAGGCACTAGGGCCATGATTTCAATGGTGCAGCAGGTGTAGTGACATTGGGGTCCAAAGCTCTAGGAACCCCTCTAAACACCAAATATTGCAATGTTTTACTAATAAACAGGCAGTCCCAAGGGCAATAGGGTCATGATTTGAATGATGCAGCAGGTGCAGTGGCACCGGGGCAAAAAGTCATCAGAACTCCTCTAAACACATAATATTGCTATTACATCACTTCATTCTACTATTTCCCTCTTTCATTTCATTTTTCAAAATTTTGCTATTACTTACCCACACTGTACCTTTAGTAACAGCACAATATATTGCCTTTTTGTACATAAACAAGTCATAACACTTTAACAGACTTTCTGTAACTTATATAGTACAACTACTCAGCAAGCTACAATTTACAACAAAAAACAGCTTATTATTAATCACATAGGCGAAACCTAATTCATTTACCAATGCTTGTTAGTATTATGTTTTACAATTACATTTAATGCATTCACTAGTCTTGCCAAGTTTAATAGCCTTTGTTATTTTTTATTGCCTGCAAGTGCATGAAACTGCAATGTAAATTTGTTTATACAGGAGTGCAGAGACCTTTCTGCTGTCTGACAAAAAAGCATATATCATCACTGTTAAGAGCACAGACATCAAACCCACTTCCTTCTGACAAGGTGCGCAAAACAGGATACCTGGTGTGCCCTGTTTAGTTTAGGTAGAAATTGGTGTCACTCCTAGATCCAGTATACCACCCACCAAAACTAAGCCCATGTCTGTCACTTTAATGGTGAATGCAGTCATGGGTGAGCCCATTAAGTCATAATTGAAATTGTGCCAGAAAACAGAGCAGAAAAAAGTCTGCTTATTTAATACTCCTAGGGTTGGTGCAGGAAGTTGGGCATGATGCACAGAAGGATGTTGTGCTTGCTGCTTACTCCAGCCTGTAAAACTTTACAGCATGACTTGCACAGGGAACGAGGGAAATGAGTTTTAAAAATCGAACAGTTCTTAGTACTGTCCTTTTACCTAGTTACGGTAATGCCCAAAGATGACATGGGGTTTTCTCCGAAAGGCTTAAGCCTCATTCATTATGCATGAGGATTCTTGGAATCACAGCAGGTCAGCAGGCCTACCATCTCCTGCATAATAACTATGTATAAGGGTCATTCCTTCCGTCATCCTAGTCCGACATGACACAGGGTATATATACACCATATCTTGCTGAGAGAGTCAGAGGAGAAAAGGACTTCCATGCTGACACACTGACGCGAGACGCTGAGGCTCCTGCACGCAGATGCTCCAGCTCCGCAGTGGTCTGACATCCCTTGCGGGGTGTCCATCTCGAGACCAAGACGGGGTCCCACAGTCTCTCACTTCAGGTAATGGGGTTGCCTTTATCCTAGAGGGATTCTTGGCTTTACACCCACATACATGCTAGGTACACTTAGGTACATCTAGTTAGGGACGCATCGTAGGAGTACGCATTCTACTGTCATGTATTTTATATACTTGCCTGTATTCATTGTTTTAGCACGATGGTAGAAATCTACCATCCTTTTACTCTGTTAGTGCTTATAATCATTTATATCTGTTACTATCTAATGGTTGTTTCAGCACACCTATTTTACACTAGAATGACGCTGGTTCAATAAATGCTTATTGAGAAACGTCCCCACCGTTCATTCTGTGTATCTCTCTGAGACGAAGTGAGCACGAGTGACTGAGCAAAAAGTAGTACACTGTTTCCACGATCCTGAGGGATCAGGGTTGTCATGTTCGATAGTTGCCAAGAACTATTCCCTCCTTGGTAAGAGGAGTTTCTAGTGGCACTGTGAGCTAACTGGTATACGGGCTGACATATCCGGTAGGGGTGTTCAGACAGTCTGACTCCAATCCTACAGTATATGTTGTCTAAACGCTCAGATCCTATATAGGTTTATAGGAACTTCAGGACAAAACCACTTGATGGCCGCCATTACCATCAAGGTGGTGAGTGGTCTAGTTGTTGAGGGCCTAAGGAGGAGCATAAAAGAAGCCTGCTGGCATGCCACGCAGCGCTAGCCGTAAAACTTTACAGCACGATTTGCAAAGGGAACGAGGGAAATGAGTTTTAAAAATCGAATCTTTTTTTAATGTGAAAAATACTGCTTTTAAATAAAATTACAGCTTTCTAAATTAATTAGTGATATTGTGGCTGCTACTTTTATTTGTGACTAAAACCGCTTGATGGCCGCTATTACCGTCACAGTGTTGAGCGGTCTACTTGTTGAGGGCTTAAGGAGGACATAAAAGAAGCATGCTGACACAACGGCGCTGCGGGCGCGCCAAAGGCAAGCCCATCTGCACCTATCCGTGCACCGATCACGCCCAGTACCAGCCATTCTGCCAGTTTGTGTAACGGTAACAGCAGGCAACAAGAGAGAATTTCATATATAAGTAAGGAGCTACTAGATCTCATGTCTGATTTAATTCGGGATGATAGTGGCTTAGAGAATGAGGAGTGCAGGGCATTTTTAAACATAACAGCACCTAAGAGAATGTTAGGGGGAAGAAGATTAATTGTGGCGTACTAAATGCACACTCATTGGTAAAACACGCACTGGAGCTAAAGCTCCTTTTAGAATCAAATGACTGGGACATTCTCTTTATTATGGAGAAATGGATTTCCTAAGACTCAAAGGTGGACCTGGGGACTACTTGCTCTCAAGATGTTAAGCACTTCACCACCATAGAACAGAGAAAAGAGGCGGTGAAGTAGCAATTATTTTTAAAGAAAAATGGGAGCTAGAAATCCTACAAACTGATCAAATATAGGGGGTGGAATCACTAGGATTTGCCATTAAGACGAGAAAGGGAACAACTGCCTTAAGATTTCTATGTTATAGGCCACCTGGGCCCATATATAACTTTAGACCATCTTTTACAAAACTGATCACAAATCTCGCACTCTTCATGCCAACTTCTTTGTATTGGGAAACTTCAATATTTGGGGGGGAGAACATGTGAGATTTTAGGATTAGATCAACTGGTAACAGGCCCAACTCATCTTGGAGGACACACTCTTGATCTGATATTTTCCCGCACAAACATTATTACAATAAAAGACTTAGTCCCTCTTAGTTGGTCGGATCATGTGTTAGTTTCTTTTGATATAGCAAGGACTAAAGTATTGGAGAAGGAGGTAAGTGCCAAAAAGGTGGTCCAGGGTAGACCATGGTATAAATTAAGTAAATTGAAAGACAGAAAGATATTTGACAATTTAAATTGCTTCCAGGAGGAGGTAACAGTAGACGAGAATTATGAGTACTTGCAGGTTCCAATCAAGAAAACTCTAGATAACATAATGCCTGTAAAACATCTGACTCAGCGGAAATAACCGTCTGAACCATGGTTTATAAAATCCCTTAAAGAGAACAAAAGGAATTTTAGAAAACTAGAAAGGTAATGGCAGAGGACTTACCTAGAAAACGATAAGTCACAATTAAAAGCAGCATTGAAGGGGCATGGCTAGGCAGGCCATCATGGCGGACGTAAGCTAGATCGGCTCCGCCAGCCCGATACTGAAATCCATCACATCATGAGACAGCTGGCTGCCTAAAACTTCTCCTTTGGTCCCCCAGACGGGGCTTGGGTGAAGACTGCAGTGACGTGTCGTTTGGGGCCCGTGTGCCACTGCCGGGGGCCCGGGAAGACTGTGAGGAGGAGACCGGCACTTTGAGGGCGGCGGCGTGGTTTGCAGTGGCGGGTGGACACCAAATCCAGCCTGCGGCTTTGCGCTGCCGTTGAGACTGCCTGGGCCGCACTGAATCTGGCTCGCGCACTGCTCCGGCCAATACCCTGACAACTGTGGCGACGGCGGGGGGCCCATGGAGACGCAGCGACGATAACGGAGCCACTGGCCCGGTAGACTCCCGTGATATTTGGATGATCCGGGAACAATCTGCAATCTAGCGGCTCCCAGCCCCCGAGGCTGGTGCAGCATGGGCAGCGGATATCTCATCGATGCCGGGGCCTCCCCCCCTCTCCATGCAGGTTGCAGTGGTGTGACTTGGGCCTAAAAGGAATGGCCTCTTAAAATAAAAATGTGGGACGCAGATTCCCCCGGAGTATTTGGCCCTGGCGGCTGCGAAACCGGGGCCTATCCCATTGTGATCAGGACGCCCCCGGATGCTGTGTTGGTCGCCAAGAGACGCTGGACTGCCGAGGCCTTGATGGGGCATGGTTGAGGGGCTCCCCCACTCGGAACGGGTCGTGGCACTGTAGCCTGGGCCTAGGGAGGAGGCCCAAAAACGCATGACGCATGCTCCTTTGGAGCACCCAGCCCTGGCGGCTATGAAACTGGGGATTACATCGGTGTAGCAGGGACGCCTTTGAGTGCTGTGTTGGGCCACCGAGGGATGCTGGACTGCCCTGGGCCTTGGCGAGGCGTGGAGGGGACCCACTGGTCACCAGGGGCTACTGCCCAAGTGAAGCTGACGGATACTCGGCGGACAGCTGCAGTGGGTGAGTGGCTGAGCGCAGCCCAGAGACTGTGTCCAGAGTGTTGTGTACCTACTGTGCTGCCCCGGTGTGCGTTGTGGCTGGCCAGTGCCCCATGGTGCCTATCAGGTGGAAGGACCTCTATGTGAATACCATAGGTACTGCATAAATATCAAAGCTAAGTGATTGGAATAAGGCCACGGCTCGCTGTATGTGGGACTGCCAGGACGGATTAGCCTTTGACGCCCTCCCCCCTATCGTTGGTGGATGCCTCTACAGGCGGTGTAAGCACACAATGCCATACCCCCTCACCATGACAAAAGATAAGGGAACCAGCGGGAACCCTAAACAAAGCACCATGGACAAGTTCACTGGGGCCAGTGCTAAATCCACAGGATCTGAGGGTGACCCAGTTGTCTCACCAGATAATTCCGTACTCCTAGCAGCAATTACCCAGACGAGAACGGCCCTGTAGGCCCAGATAGGCGCGGTCTGATTGTAAGTATCGCTGCTGCGCCAAGATCTCAGGGGGGCTGAGGAGCGGATCACAGATGCCATTTCTGAGCAGCAGGCGAAGGTCTCATCCCTGGAAAAAATCACCAAGGGCCTCGCCACGCGGGTAGAAGATGCAGAAGGAAGAGCCCGCAGAAACAACCTCCGTTTTGTGGGGTTCCCGGAGAACAGCGAAGGTAAAGACTCCCAAAAATTCCTCTCTGAATGGCTGGCCTCGTGGATGCCAGAAGACGCTCTATCCCCCTGCTTCATCATAGAACGTGCACATAGAGCCCTGTTGCAGCGTCCACCTCCTGGGGCACGGCCGCGACCCATGATCGCTTGTATCCTCAATTACCACGACAGAGACTCAATCCTTAAACATGCCAGGATGAAGGGGGATCTCTTCTACGATTCCCAGAGAATTATGATCTTCCCGGACTATACGAGAGCGATCATCCAGCAGCGCCAGTCGTTTCAGGCTGCCAAGGCACGGCTGCGCGAGCTTGATATTGAATACTCACTTCAATTCCCGGCCCGACTACGAGTCATATACAACTCACAAACTCTTTTCTTTGATACGCCGGAGGCCGTCTTCAGCTGATGGATGAGCGGACTCGGCCCAAGCCCCACACTCCTCGTCGACATGATTCAGACTCGTCCTCTGGTGAACCACACCTCCGACAAAGACAGCAGAAGGACAGACAGCGGCACCGGTCCAGGTCCACATGGCGATCCAAGACACAAGAGGTGATCGAGATAAAGCTTCTGCCGGGAGTGCCTCTACACAGTCGAAATGAACATACAGTTAAACACTAAGGACTATGCACCAAGATATTTGTGTTATGACTAACCAGCCACCTGTTAATTACTCACGGGCTGGACCACTTAGGCACACCCCGCCTTTGTTGTAAAGTTGCCATTATGGCTTATGGGTGTTCGGGGATCCATTGGAGGCACGTGTCGTCGCCACCCCGTTGGGGCCGTCTGGGTGTGCCATCCGTGACAGATGCTTCAAATTCTATGAGGTATTGGGGTGGGGGGTGGGGTTGGGTTTGGATGGGGGGACGATGGTTTTATGTTTTTTGTATCCAATGCTTAGACAGTGCAACTATATAGATGTCCTACTGTGCAACTCTATACATCACACCACCCAAATACATATCAATGTTGCTGCCGATAGATGAGACCCCACAGGGGCAACTTCGCGTCATGAGCTGGAATGTTAGAGGGGTACTTGATAAAGTCAGGCGGGGCGCGATACTTCACCATGCAAAGCGTTCTAGAGCAGACATTGTGATGCTGCAAGAGATGCATCTTATGGGCACCAAGACACTGTGTCTAGCCCACTACAGTTATGATCAAGTGTACCACACAGGGTTCGCTCAGGGCTCTAGGGGTGTGGCCATTCTCACACATCGTCGAGTTCCAGTCATACACACTTCCCAATGGGCTGACACACATGGGAGATGTATCATTGTCCATGGATCCATCTATGGCGAACACATAGTTATGGGAAGCATATACGCCCCCGTTATCTCAAACATTCATAGATTGTTTCATGAACGTGTGGGCTCTCTTACCCGAGTGTCTCGCAATCATGGGTGGGGACTGGAATGATACAATGCATGTCCATATCGACAGGGGTCGCCCCCCTGGATCCAAAGAGAATCCCAAGGAGTCCAAACTACTAACTCTGGTGAACATGTTGGGCTGGGTAGACACATGGAGGATGAAACATCCCCATGACAAGGGCTACACATATCACTCTGCTGTGCATAATACATCTTCCCGATTAGATTATCTATTCATACCTGGGTGTCATATTCATAGAATAACTGAAGCCACAATACTGCCCCGCGGCTTATTTGATCACTCCCCCATTACACTAACACTTGCGACCGGTTCACACCGATGCCCATTCCGGTGGAGGCTATCCCCATGGCATCTGCACAACCGAAAATACAGGGACCATATAATTGAAGCAGTCGTGGAGTATTTTATCCATAACGAGAATACCGTCTCCTCACCAGAGACACTGTGGGAAGCCATGAAGCCCACTATATGTGGCGTGGACATAAGCTACACCGCGGCAGAGCGTAGGCGCCGGACGTGGGAGCTCCTACACCTAGAAAGACAACTCACAACACTAAAAAGTCACTGTCACAAGCGTGAATCTTCTATAGCGCGTAGGAATCTACGATTGGCTGAGCAACAATATCAAAGCACATTAGTGGAAGAAGCCAAGCAAGCTTGGCTGGCATCCCAAAACCGAATATATCAATGGGGAGATAAGTCTAGCAAATTACTATATCGATTATGTAAACAGACAATGACATCCACCCCCTTCCCCCAATTTAGGATGTACATGGAATGACTATCACAGACCCGACAGAGATCAGCTGTAGTTTTGTGCAATTCTACGGTGAGCTATATCGACCAAGAGAGGTGATACATGTTTCGCTGATTGAGAGTTTCCTAGATGATATCCCACCGCGTACTGTCCCGGGAGATGCACGAGACTCCCTAGATACACCCATTACACTGGAGGAGGTCACAGCAGCCGTGTCCGAGCTACGGACGGGTAAAGTTCCTGGCCCTAATGGATACCCTAGTGAGTTCTACAAAGCATTTATATCTCAACTAGGCCCTCATCTCCTTAATACCATCCAAGAATCGGTAGAGAGGATGCACCTCCCATCCGACTGGCGACACGCAGAGATAGTGGTTTTCCCCAAACCAGGCAGACCACCCGAACAACACTCCTCATACCGTCCAATATCCCTCCTAAACACCAAGGCCAAAATCCTAGCTAAATTCTAGCAAATAGGCTGCTACCGTATATGTCGGATATTGTCCACCTAGATCTAGCCGGCTTTATGCCCCATCGCTCTACCCTTCATAACATCCGGCGCGCACATAATGCGATCGCAGCCGTGGATCGATTAAATAGACCAACAGCATTACTACTAGCAGATATGGACAAAGCCTTTGATTCTATTAGCTGGACATATCTATTTACACTCCTACCACGTTATAACTTCGGCCCACAGTTTATTAAATATATCAAACTCCTATACACCGATTTGACCCTACAAATCAAGTTGCCAATTGCACTTCACCCCCATTTCCAGTGGGATGGGAAACACGGCAGGGATGCCCCCTATCCTTTTTGCGCTGGCCATCGAGCCACTGGCCGTATGGGTACGGAAAGACGTGCTAATTCGGGGATTTGAATGGACAATAGACATATCTAATCCCATAGCATTATATGCGGACAATGTGCTTTTCTTCCTCACAGACCCAAACAAAACCAGGCCCAGAATACTGCAGATTATGAGGATTTTTGGCGAGACATCAGGCTTGTACCTGAACACCTGAAAGTCCACAATATGGCCACTAAGGGGCACCCTGGGACAGGGTCTGCAACTGGCAAAGGACAGACTACTATATTTGGGTGTGTTCCTGTCTGAGTCTCCTCAGCTCTTGTGGGATAGGAACCTGGGCGCTGTTGCTGGAAAAGTGCGATCCAACATCAAGCTCTGGGCGGGGCTGCCCTTATCTTTAAATAGAAGATCTGCTATCTTCAAAATGGTCTCCCTGACACAGCTGCTCTATCATTTACAGAACCACCTGTTTCCGAACCAGCCTTCCTGGTTTAGACTCATCAATGCCTTGTTGGGCAGTTCTTATGGGGGGGGGGGCGGCGCATCCTGAGTAGCGCTCCATACATGTTTTCAATCTATGTACTGTGGTGGTATTGCAGCCGCAGACATGCGAGCCTATTACACAGCCTCACATCTTCAGGTGATTATTGACTGGCGCTATGGACCTAGCGACGACCCAGCATACGCAACAGAATGATGGATATTAAATGACCCGACTCTTACCTCCCATTTATACAGTAATTCAAATCATTGCATGTTGTTACCCACCACCAAAGTAGTTATTCTTTCTTGGCGACAATCCCTCCGATGAATGGGGTTGTGGGGTCGCATCACCCGTGAAACGCCCCTTGGCATAACCAGTTATTATTCCACTTGGCAGGGCTCCAAGGGTTTCGCGAATGGGATTATATCGGCATCTCGACCATTGGCGATGTCTTTCAGGGTACTGTCCTCAAATCGTTCCAGGCCCTTAAGGATTAATTTTCCCTACACAAATCTCAGTTCTACAAATACTTGCAGTTTCGTCACGCTATTACTCCCCACATTGATAAAGTTGAATCAATTCCAGAATTTAACCCATTATTGGCCAAACTCCTCATGGGCGATTTGGGCGAGCATAAGATTTCCAAAATATATCAATCTCTCATCACTCATAGCGCCACTACTCTCGAGAAACTTAAAGATGCCTGGCAAACAGATATCGCCCCTCTAGATTCCGACGATTGGACTGAGGCCCTCGAGTCCCCCAGAGGGGCGGCCATTCCTCTCGATTGCGACTCATTCAATTTAAGTACCTACATAGGGCTTACTATACACGCTACAGATTATGGAAAGCAGGCCTAATAGAATCTCCTACGTGCTTACGCTGTCAAAGCGATGAGGGGTCTTCATACATATAGTGTGGGAGTGCACAGCGCTGGATACGTTTTGGACAGGGGTGCTGGCATGCCTAGCCGAGATACTTGGATGGGAACTACTTAGATCCCCTAGACTGACACTACTGCATATAACAGACACAATAGGCGGTAATAAATATAAGCGACATCTCCTCTGGTTGGGCCTTACCATTGTCAAACGGGATATCGCCAGAACATGGAAACTAGATACACCTCCTACTATTAGGGCCTGGCGGAATGGAATGGATTTTTGCATGAGTTTGGAGATCCCGGTCTTCCAGGCCCGTGGATGCCCACAGACACATCCAAAAATTTGACAGAGATGGGCAGATTACCGGAGGCTGGTCCTGTCTGGGCTAGAGACAGCGACTGATACAATAGACTCTGAAATTAGATCTTATGAAGCACAGGAAAGACAAATGCCTTGAAAGAAGAATGAGTATAATTACGACATATATCTATCTTTTACATTTGCAAATCACTCATATGATAGCATTGGATTTATTTTGTTGGAAAGTTATGTTTGTAATAAGTATTAGCATTGATAACACATGTATATGTTCTCAAAATAATGATGTAAACATGATAAAGATCTCAGTAATTGAATGTATGCCAATAAAATCTGTTATAAAAAAAAAGCATTGAATAATTATAAAATCAAAATCAGAAAAGCCGAAGCTGGATGTTGGCTCACAGAAGAGAAAGTTCCATAACTTCTCTTCTGCACTAGTTATGATAAATTCCCCAGTGGCAAGTTGCATTTATCAAAACCAATCTTTTAAGTCCTTGAATGATATTTACTCCTTTTCTAGCAATATTTATCGCTACATAAAATATTGCAATGTTAGCCTACGGAGCTTAGTATCTACAATGGGGAAAAATGAAATAGGCAGTTTTTCCCTCACCAGGGCATATAAAACATCTTTTATAAGACCCCTGCTTATAGTTATATAACACCCCACCCCTGGGACACCCAGGGGAGACCCTGGGGGTACTTTATGTGTACAAAGAAGGTATATCATCACTTTTTAAGTGCCCATATCACCAAAGTCAAGTTTGAACACAGTTTACATTTAAAGGCAGTCTGCAAAGCCATGCTGCCTTTAAAATGACAGCAAGCATGCAGAATTGCACACATGCAAGAACAAGAAACTTGCTGGGCCTCTAAACTGTCACACCCTATTACATATTAGGGACTTATAGGACCTGTCAATACCAATTGTGAGAATTTACTTTTAAAGGCAGGACTGCCTTTAAAAGGACAGCAGGCACACAGCAGCGCACACATGCATGCACAGGAAATCTGCTGGGCCTCTAAACTTCCATTCCTTATTATATACTAGGGACTTATAGATAGTTTGCACCCCCTGGCCCTATTATCTACTAGGGACTTATAGGATCTGTCATTGCCAATTGTAAGTGTACCCTATTACATGTACCTTTTTACACATAGCACTGGTCTGGTTAGCAGAGCCCAGGGTACAGTCAGAGTCAGTTAAGACCAGATTCATCCCGTAAAAAATGTGGGTGACCAGGGCAAAAGGATGACTTTCTAACAAAGTGGGGCAAACAAAAAAAACAAGTCCTGAATGAATTTAATACTGAAGTCTACAAATAGCTTTAACTCAGTATTCACAGCACTGGATTTGTTACCTCTTACAATGGTGGCATACCTATGGCATATGGTGGATATTATTGAGTGATCTTTGTAGCCCATTGCATCAACTGCATTGTGAAGGAGTTCCTCAAAAAGCAAGAAGTAGTGCAAAACATACTGGCCAGCTGTTGCAGGATTTGCACAATGTAGCAATCACTTCAAATTCCAGAGGAGCCAGAGGGTCATTCAGCAAGCTAATATAGTCCAAGTAAAGTGCCTCATACAGGAGGTTCAGACCTGTTGGGACTCTACCTTACACATGATGCAACATCTGTTTGAGCAGATGATTATGTGATACACAGGAGAGAAGGCGCAACTGCCAATATCATGCAGTTGGAGGTTGACAAATGGGACCTAATACAGTGCTTGATCAAAATGCGTGCACTCCTTGAGATTTTATTGTGGGAAGTCATAAAATTAAGACTACATCATGAGCCAAGGCATCTCATTGTTGCACTTGATGCAGAACCATTTACGCTGCCGACTACAGGCTCTCGTTATTCCTTCCCCTGCTCTGGTAGTGCTCTGCAGGCAACAAAGGCTCTACCCAAGCTTTGCGTCCCTCGCTCGGTTCTCCTTTCCGGGGCTCGAGGTGTTCTTATCCCGGACTCTGCTTCTCTCGCTGGGGCTCAGCATCCTCCTCGTCCCTCTTCGCAGCGCTCTCTCTGCCGAGTTTTCAAGGCTGGTCTCCTGGGCTCTCTGTTCTCTTTCCCTCCGCAGCTTCCAGCACAACCTGCTCTGGAGGCGCGTAAGTTGTTAAAGTGGCGATAAAAGTCGACAGAGAGGTGGGGCCCACAAAGCAAGGTGGGCGAATCACACAACAGAGAGCGAGAGACAGAGGAAACACAGGAGGTGGGGTACTAGGAAGAGAGTGAAAGTGTTTGGTGGAATATAGGCAAACAACAAGAGGAAACAGAACATTTAAAAGTACGAAGGCATCTGCTACCAAATGAGTGGGGGAAGTTGAATGAAGCCGCTGTTGCCCGGAACTTTGTGGGGCCATTGTGTGGAGGGACTCGCTGTCCCAGAAGGCAAGGAAAGCCAGAGCGAGGAGGCGGACCCTCCTGCGCCGCACGCTGAAAAGCACTGTTGGTCTCCCGCGGCGTGGGAATTTGATTGAAGCCCCTGTTGAGCCGATCTTTGTGGGGCTATTGTGTGGAGGGACTCGCTGTCCCAGAAGGCAAGGAAAGCCAGAGCAAGGAGGCGGACCCTCCTGCGCTGCGCGCTGAAAAGCGCTGTTGGACTCCCGAGCTGATGGTCTCCTACGGCGCGGGACGCGTGCGGGCCATGCCCTGAGGAGGCTGGGCTGGGCCCCCCTCTAAGCTGAGCTGCTCGCCGTTAGATCTAACCCCGTAAGGAAGAAACTGAAAGACCAGATATATATATATTATATTAATTATATATTATTGGGTATACACTAACTAAATGGGTAAGCGTAAAGTTGCAGCACAAGGAACTGGAGGGGAGATAGTAAACACCCTAGACTGTTTCTTGGCTAGTGCTGCGAATGTTCTTTCCAATGAAATTGAGGTTACGGAGCGACGTCTTTCCCTGGATGGTGGAAGGAGAAATGGTCCTCTGTTGCAACCCCTTCCCCCTACACAGCCGCTACTACCGGAGGGTGTTGAAGGTGTCGAGTTGCGTATTACCCCCAATCCCAGTGTGCCTGTGTCTCCATTATCCAACTTACCTCCCCGACCAGTCTCTCCAGCATCTAACAACTCTGTAGTCGAACCGGCTGTTAAAAGAAAGAAGCCTGGAGGGAAACAGAAACTAAAGCAGACAAGGGCATTAAGAGGAAATAAGGCTGTCCAAGAGCCCACGGTAGTTGCACCATCACACCTGGGAATAGACTCTGTGGAGTGTTTAAGAGGGGATATTATTGTAAAAATAGAGCAAATGGTGCTTAGTGTGTTTAAGCCACTTAATAATAGACTGGGGAAAATTAAGGAGAAATTAGATCTCCTCATCAAAGGGGGCCTTAGAAACTGTGACTCGCTAAGGGTGGACCACCCTCCTGTATCTGGGCAAATACTGGGCTCATTGGTGACTGTGGATAGGAGGGACAATGAGGATCTAAATAGAAGAAAACGCCCCAGTCTCCTAGGCCCCCCGATGCCATCAAAAACCTCCTGTCATACCCCCTTAATATCATCTACTACGACGCAGGCATGCACAAATAGTACCAACATTGGTAACACTAGTACCTTAGTCATTGGAGCACAGGGCCCGCAGGGAGTGCAGAGAACACAGGGAATACAGGGTAACCTTCAAACAATACGACCTAGTGAGAGACAGGTGGCAGAAACTTTACAAAGCCTAGACCCCTAGACAGCCGGTAGAAATCAGTCACATATTTTAGATCTCCCCCCCGCAGCTCTCCCATACGTTCTGGTTTTAGTAAACGTACTTTTATTGACTAGGGGCCAGAGGGAGTCTACAGACCAATTAATGGCAAAAGTCCTGCACTGGTTCAGCAATCATGCTAAAGGTTTTGGCCCATGGGGTATTAGGTTAGACGCACACATCATTATGGCACGGAGGGTAGGATGGGTTGGGTCCTTGGCTAAAGCAACAAACGGTGACTGTGTGGTTGTCAATTTTAATAACCAGTTCGTGATAAGAGACTTGCTTGGGGCCTATACAAATGCTCCTTTGTGTAATACACAGATTACTGTCTTCCCACTAGGAAAATTTTATAGACCATCCCCACGATTGCTACAGCAACCACATAACGTAAGACTCCTAAACCAACCACTACACCTGCCCATGCCAGCGATACACGAGCCCTCAAGACACTACAGAGAGGAGGCAACGTATGAGTTGTCGAATCGCTATGGCCCCTTGGTCAATTTAGAGTCTTGCGATTAACTATACAAGGGAGGCAAAACTAATGCTAGTAAAACGGGAATAACAATAAATCAGAAACGACTAGAGTATATGAGCCAACCACAATTCCCTAAGGAGGTCAGTGCATTGCCCCCTGTGGGTGGGATGGGACACCAAAAGAGAGGGGTGCAGTTAGCCACATGGAACTGTGCGGGTATTGCTACTAAGCAGTCTGTACCAGAGTGGGCGTTGGTATGGCAGGGCAGAGACATTATGTGTCTCCAGGACACATGGGCAACAGATCCAACATTTATCAGTGGTTACCGATCCTACCAAACCACTGCAATTCCCTCCGCATCTGGCATAGCTAAAGGGGGCCTGCTCACTTTAATTTTAAATACCCTAAACATTAAAATCATAAAATTCGAACACTCTTCCCCCAACTTTCATCTCCTAGCCTTTAGAGTGGAAGGATCGGAAATATGGATATTGTTAAATTATTCCAACAATAATTTTGGTGGCAGCATAGCATTAACTGTAGTTTCACTGGAGCGGGATCTGTTAAAATTCATAAGGGCATTGCCATCAGAGGAATTTAAAAACCTGTGGGTAGGGGACTTTAATGCCCAACCTTGCCTCCATTCATTGGAACCGGTCTGCGGGGTAGAAGATACTGAGGGGGATCCAGCGGTGCATTTCATGCATAATGATCACTGGAATACTCTGAATAGGTTGTTAATTTCTTGGACACATTGGTAGGTGGATTGGAAAAAACTTTTCTCCGTGGTAACTATGAGTCGACACTCAACTTCATAGTCGCCTCTGCCCATTCTTACAGAAATGTTCTCCATACCGATACCATACTATCCAATTTTAGCGACCATGCAATACTTTTCTTTGAGCTTTCTGGAGTCAGTGTGTATCCTCGGCAGACAGAAAAAGTAGCAAAACCAATTCTAGCAAGACAGAATGGGTATCAGCTGAAATGGGATTACATAGACAAGGCTAGAATTATCCACCAGGTCGAAGCCAACAAGTTGAATCTGGTTATGAATTGCTTAGATCCTAAAGCGGCTCCAGACACCCTGATCCCAAATTTCCTAGAACTACTCGAGGAAATCAAATTGTCCCTGAATCGGCCGATCCCCACCAAAGAGAGGCGGGAAATCGGCTGGTTGGATGAGGCTTGCAATCAGGCTTTAAAAGATCTTCGTAGGGCTCAAAAGGCATCCCCCAGAGACCACCACCTGATTAAAGATTTACAAAAAATCTATAAAAAAACTAGGAAGAACAGGGAAGCAGAGGTGATTGAGGAGGCCTGGGAAGTCTTGGTGAAGGCAGCATCCTCCAATAACAGCAGGGAATTTTGGAAGGTTGTGAATGCTCCTTATTTTAAGAATAACTTAGAGAAAACGCTGGATAATCATATAGATGAAGACACATGGGTAGATCATTTTGAAGGCATTTTTGGGAGTAAGTCTGTTTCGTGGGATGACTCTCCTGACCCTATGGAATCCTCGAGTAGCCCCCTACTTTTTTAACTTGGATGAGGTGAGAATTGTACTGGCCAAGTGTAGTCGTGCTAAAGCTCCGGGCCCAGATGGGGTCCCTATTGACTTTTTTCTCGAACATCAAGAATTGTGGGCCCCACTGTTAAACATTATATTTAACGAAATCTCTAAAAAGGGACAACTCCCGTCATGGAAACTAAGTATTATTAGCCCCATACACAAAAAGGGTGACAAATCAAACCCCCAAAATTATCACCAATTTCCCTTCTGGACTGTACCGGTAAACTGTTGAGTCATGTCCTATTAAATAGGCCAGAGGACTGGGCGAGGGAAAAAAACATATTGATGCCAACCCAGTACGGTTTCCAGAAGGGTAGAGGCACTATCGATCAATGTCTGAATCTAAGCCTGACCATTGCCAAGTACACTGTAGCATAGGGAGGACATACTTACATGGCTTTTATGGATTTAATTGCAGCTTTCGACTGTGTAAGCCATGAGAAGTTATAGGCCATAATGCTAGAGATGGGCATTGATCCTTTGTTGATCAATTTAATTTGTGAAATGTACTCACAGACAATGGCGTGTGTCCGTTATGGGAGGGATGGTGAATGTACAAGACCCTTTAAAATCCTGAGGGAAGTTAGACAAGGCTGTGTCCTTGCCCCATTTCTGTTCTCGTTATATACTAGTGGAGGCTGCCTTAACAGAATCTGTGGCAGATGTTCCATCCTTCCCGCCAACACTACTTCTGATACTGGCATACGTGGACGATGCAGTCTTAATAGCCAGGACGGGTGTAGCGCTTCAACATCTAATAAATGCCTATGTGGGGTACATGTCATCCCTGGAGCTAAAGGTCAAGGGGACTAAATCTTCTGTATAGTGGCAGGAGTGCCCCCTCCGAAAGGGATTCAATCCTTCCATATTGGGACTAGGAAACTAGAGGTAGTGGAGACTTTCTCCTGCTTGGGAGTTCTATTCGATAGTAAACAAACCTGGCTTACCATGGTGGGCTGCAGGGCATTAACAATGGAAAGAACTTTGGTTGCAATTTCCAGTTTCATTAAGAAACTCAGGAACAAGCCCATAGCGATGATAAAAAAGATTTATAATGCAAAAACTATTTCCGCCACAACATACGGGGCAGGGCTGTAGCGAATGGCCCCAATAGATCGCCTCCAAAAGATGGAGGACAGCTTTTTAAAGAGGATCGCCTCTCTCCCTCTTTTGTTTTCCAACTATGTCTGCCACCTGGAGTTGGGCTTACTGTATATAACAGATACAGTGAAATTAGCCCGATCATGATTTGCCACTGAATTTGGAAAAGGATAACAGTGGACCTCAACCAGGCGATAATACAAAATTGTCTATCATTAGACAAGGCACATAAAATTGCCTGGTTACAATATGTTGAAACAACTTTGCAGTCGCTAGGTGTGCCAGAATTGTTTTCCAACCCGAGCTCTTGTACCAAATTCCCTAAAAAAACTTAAGGCACTATTTCTAGCTAAGGCAGCGAATGCTAGGGAAGTAACTTATCATGCAAAAACTGTGGTGAAATTGTACTACCAAAACCCCCCCTTAATGGAGGGTGACTATTTGTATTTGGATGGTGTAAGAAATTTACAGCATAGGTTTGTTCTTTCAAGATTCCGCACCAATTTAATCCCCTTGTTGCTAGGTTTCCCAGCAAAAAAGTACTCCCTAAGCGAGTTGATTCCATGTCCATGCAATAATCTATCTGTGCAATGTGATCTCCACCTCTTTTTCTTATGCAATTTTCATAAAATACAGAGATCTAGATATCTTTTATCACTTTTAAGGCGGCACAATTTTAACCAATGTCGTATTGCCATGTTGTTCCTGAAGAAGCTCCATGACCCCTATGTCTGTTTCTGCGTAGCCTCCTTTTTGTGGGCTTGTCTGTGCAGGAGGCGCCTTTTATAAGGAAGAAATTTGAGGAACTTAGCCTCTCGTTTACCTGAGCTTGTAATGGTATTGGGAAAATTTCATGTGATTAAGTTTTATCTTGTCAAATTAATTTAAAAAGCAATTTGTTTTACAATGTAGACATATTATTTTTAACTATTATCTATTTATTAATTACTTTTTAGCTGGGTGGATGATTATTGTTGCATGATGAATTATTGCATCTCCAGCACTTAGCATTTAGCATTAAGATCAATTTCTGAATTCTTGTGTATTGTATAAATTGCAGGTTATTGTGCAAGGGCTGCTATGGGTCTTTTAAAATGCTGATTTTATTAATTCTCTTTTTAAAGAAAGATTATTTTGTATGTGTATACTTTTATGATCTATGTTTACTAATTAGATCGAATAAAGTTGATTGGATAGGGTATGGTGGAAAAAACATTTAACAGTGTCAATGATGAAGCTTCTTGTTTGGTTACCAGCTTACTCATTTGTCTGAAGACAAATAAAAGACAAATAACAGACTGCAACAGGAGATCTTGTCCTCCAAAGAGTACATCTGTGCCACTATTAAAGATCCACAGTACAAACATGCGCCGTCTACTTTTGTGTCCATCAAAGAGTGCATCTGTACTACCATTCAAGATCCACAGTACAAAAAGGGGAGGTCTACTTTTATTTCCTGTTTAGTGCTGAATATCTCTGTTTATAAGTTTTAGATCATTAAGAAATTCTCTGACTGTATAGATGAACGGCCTGGGGACCTAGGTCAGGGAAGAAATCAATTGATCTCTTCCCCAAACTATGCAGAGCATGGTGGTGGCTTCAACAGCACATTGCAAAAGCTGAACCCACCATTGATTAAAGGTTCACCTCTCCGAGTTACACCTTCTGCTTAAAAAGCACCAGCAGCATCACTAATTATGACTAGAAACATTCTTTCTGCTGGGTTGTATTTTAGGAAATTCCTGGACCTCCATCACGTTCCCAGATGCAAGACGCTCAAGAGGATTGAATGTCAAATAGGAAAATAGAGAAGATGTTACAGGTATACTTGGATGACCAAACATGATTCCCAGTAGATCAAGACCCATTGATATATTGCTATGCAAATATAGAGCCATGGTCAGAACTCAGCAGGCTGGCAATCAGATATCAATCATATCTTGCATCCAATGTGTTCTCTGAGCATATTTTCAGTGCATCTGGGGCATTTTAACTGTGAAATGATCAAGTCTATCTTCTCTAGATGTGGACAGACCTGTTGTGGTCAAAATGAACAAGCCTTTCATCCATAAAAATAATGATGCTCCAAAAGATACAACAGAGGAAGAGGAGAAGGAGGAGGATTTCTCTGGCATTGTGACAACTGATGCTTCAGAGGAAGCCACTGAATGTGAAGATGAACTATACATGTCATGATTCACTCATGCGTTAACCTGAACTCAGGAAAAACGTTTCCACCAGCTAAAACATTTCAACCAGTTACTGAGTTGTTTGTGAACAGTGACTTGAAAATGGTTCCAAGAAATTCAATTAATGACACCCCAACTGACATCCCAATAGATAAAGAACAAACAATACATTCACAGAAAATTCTTTAAGATGCATTTGGCTAAAACCCTAATTTTCTGACCCCATTCTAATGTGTAATCTTTGAAAGCCCAAGCTGTGTTGCTAGAATCAGGGAATCCTCCAGCAAGAAGATCTTGTGATGATGGAAGGCCATTCACCATTTCAGCATGGAGACTATATATGCCACTCCAGGCGCATAACGCCCATTGGACTAAAAGGGCTTCACCCCCCCCACTTGGGAAGCCGGTGTCCGAGAAAACATTTTCGTTTTTTAAGAAACACACGTTCAACTTTTCCTCCTACTGGAAAATGCCTTCAAAGGAGGGGTGGAGATCACCAGTAATTCATAAAATGCTAGTTCATAGACCCCAAAGTGAGGGATTTCCCTCTTCAGGCGATCTCTGCCTTGACCTGACTGTTAACCTGAGTCCTCCCAAGCAAAGGAGGTACAAATGACAAATTATATTATATGCAGGCCTACTGGAATTTTGCGATTGTGCGGCAACAGCGTTTTTCACATAACGATAGTCTTACCACATCTGCTGCATAATCCATCATCTGCTTCATAATCTGCAGATTTTAACAACAAAAATTGTTTCAAGCTCAAACAGTTTAAAAATTACTAAACACGCAGCAACATGTGTTACTGGGCAGTGCAATACCCTTTGCAAAGCTTGACTGGTCCCCTATCTGTTGCTTATTGCTTTATTAGGGTGTACTGTTATACTGGTACAAATGAGGTGAAACTAATGGCCAGACAGTGTTCATAAGTGTAAAAATGACAAAATAATGGAGTAATAGTGTTGCAAAATGTGCCACATTACGCTGCATAATTTGCCTTTCCTTTCCATATAATTTACTCAATCCTGACATATCATTTGGCCCTCCCCGTTACATAATTCCAGTGACCCTGATTGTAAGTAATTGAATTTAAATAGTACTTACTACCCTTGACAAGGGGCAGCAAGTGCTATATAGATGTAAAAAAAAAGGGAGAATGTTTTTTTCTTGTTTTAAATGGTATTGCAGTGATTCAGTGTCCATCAGGCTACCCAGAATGTTTTACCAACAGCATCTTGCATTCTGGGGCGCTTGTGTTTTTGCTTCTAAAAATTCCAAGTACTGGCTAAAAGTCAGAACATGCAAAGTGATATTGGGAAATATGGGTCTATGCAGCAGATACTTTGTTTTGGTGGTAGTTGCAAGGTGGCACCAGCACTTATTAGTCGGGCCAGGGACTTTTAAAAGCTAGTCCTATGGGCAGTCTCTGAGTAAAATACTCCTGGCTGCCTGTTCTATCCCAGAAGGAAGGCCAGCCATGGCCCAAGCATTGATGTTGCCTGTGTGTCTCTCAGGCAGTATTGGCGTCATGGTGATGGTTTGACAATAATGTAGTAATACAGTTACTTTAACAGTAATCCACTTACTCTAGCACTCCGTACAAAGGCAGCTGAGGAGAGCAGCCCGTCACTGTGCTCCTTTGCCTCATGATTGCTATCTAGCTTAGTTTGGGTAGGGTAGGAGATGTGTCACAGTAGGGAAAAATGTGGCTTGCAATATTCCACTGCGACTTATCAAGGGCTGCTGGTGCTCACCTCTCACAGTACACCTCACGGAACTCTGTGTGTTCCTCTTGCCCTGGGTATTGGTTAGCTGAACATGTAATAGATTAACAAGTGGATTTGCATGGCACTGTGCACGGACACCACCTGGCACTGCCTCTATCAAAGCTTTCTGCAGCAGCAGCTGGTGCCAACCCTCCTGTCTTCTGCTACCCTATGCCAACTTTAATCTGGAAACTGTAGTACTGCGTGTTAATGCACCTTCTGCTGAGAAACAGTACAGATACCTCCCATTGTTTAACTATCTTCCAGAAGAAGGGATTTTAAAGCTCAAGCTTGGTTTCAGAGACAACAGTTCACATTAACACAAGCGAGGGACTCTCCTTGGTTCAGTGGGAATAACATCTGGGCGAACACACTATACCAGCCCCATTCCCCAATAAAGTAGCCTGAGGCCCCAAAATCAGTTTTTGAGAATTAAGCATTCTCGGGCCATATTTATTTCCCTAAAGACATGTAAATAACATTTCTTGATATTGACACACTTCAAAATATTTATATCATGTATATTGAAAATACATTAAAATTTCTGTCTGAAATGAAATTCTCAAAATCATTGTTACCCAGCAAGCTGGCCCTTCAAGCCCCATCCCCAAGACAATGTGATTTGGTACCCACAGATTTCCACTAAGACCCCTACTTAGTACTCAACAAGGGGAACTCATCCACTCCTTCATACTAGGGGAGCCCCCTTGGGTCAACCAGTAAGTTAGACCCTAAACCATTACACAGCAACCCAAAATTGGACACCATACCCTTTGGAAGATCAACCTGAGTAACTTTGCGCTGTCTTGGTCCCCTGGTGCTAGACCATCTCCTAAACCTTCCCTAGGCATTGTTAAAGAAGCACCTATTGGCAGTCAAAATTTAGTTATTATAGCATCCAAACTGCAGCCATCTGCAGACCGATGCGCTACTACTCCTCGATGGGATGATAATTAGAGCCAAATCCAGAATTCGCCTGACCTTACAGGGGTCCCCCTTTTCAACGACTGCGTTGCCCACTCTCTGGCTCCTGCTGAAAGTTTGAATTGTCACACACGATGGCAAGAACTGCCATTGGGCACCACCTCCTTCTCCCACTGGCCCCTGACTAAATGCCGGTGGCTCCAACATGGAGCCCCCATATTTCATATTAATTCTTTGTCTTTTGCAGACAATTTATTTCTTGCAGTGAACTAGAGCAGAGTTCCAGTATACACAGAGCTGAGCCCCTACACGCAAGATCGTTTCTCCTGGTATAAGCCAAGTAGTAGCCTTAGATCCAGTTTCTTATGCTTTGTTATCATTCCTAGATCAAACAAAGCAAGATGGGGGGGTAGGGCCTTTTCTATCTGTGCAGGTAAATGGTGGAACTTACTTCCTCTCATGCTGCGATGCCAATCCTCTCTGATGCAATTTAGGAAGCAGCTGAAAACATGGCTGTTTACCAAAGTACTAGAATAAGCTGCTACTAGAGACATGCTGCGTCCTTACGACTTACTTGCTGTATGTCTGCCCCTACTACTATTATTTTCTTTTTACTTTCTTTACTCTAGCGCTATGACACCCTCGGGTATGTGCGCGCTTTATAAAATTAATTTAATTAATTCTTTCATGTTGATTCATAGATTGTATTGAGCCAGTGCACAGGCAAAGTTCAGCTCGTTTAGTATTCATTCATACAATGTAAAAGCTGCACTTATGTGGGGACTGAGATACCTGTCACCAGCTCCTAATCTGTGGGGGTGTTAGCATCTGACAAAACCTCTCTAAGATAGGAAGTTAGGAGGAAAGGTAGGAGGGAGGATGAGAGTGAGAGCGAAGGGACTGAGGAATTAAATTGTGAAAGAAGAGCGACAGAGATGTGATAGAGAATAGTGACAGAGAAGAGAAGGAACATATAAGAGAATAAGGAGGGACTAAAGCGAGGAAAAAGAAATGAGAGGAGAATGTGACTGAGATGGGAAGAAGAAAAAAAGCGTGTGAAACGGGAGATGTCAGTGTGAGCGGCGTGTGCACAAGCAGCAAGAAATTATGCTAAGGCAAACTTTACTGTACATTTCACCTATTGCCTTTGCTCTCTTCTTCACCAGAAGTCTGACTGTCACCGATGGCACTTCTAGTTGTGGATGTTCCAGGTGCAAAGAAATATTTTGAGTAAAATCACTCATGTTTTTTTTTCCAACAAACTATGCACTGTGCGGGTTGAAGCTGTTGCACATATAAAATACTGTGAGTTCCTGCTGCTTTGACTCTTAGTACTGCTGCCAATGGATATAACTCATGCCAGTGCCCTGCTTCTTCAGGATACTATGCACAATGCTATCATTCACTGGTGATCCAGCTGTTAGTGCTTCTGATATAACTTCTCCGGGCTTGATTACAGTAGGCAAACCCCAAATTGAGTGGATGGGTGTGTGAATCGTACAGACTGTGAGAGCTGGTCAACGTCAAGGATACAAGAGGAGGGATCCCCTTCAGCAGCCTCAGGCTCCAGTCATGGTTTCCTCAGCGGATAAAAGGTCCAAGCGCTCCCCTAGACTGCTAGCTATTCTTTCCATCTTCTTGCGAGAGATCATCTGCATCTGTTCAGGTGGAGGAACATGAGTTCCTTACTGGCTGGTGGTGCAGGTGGTGCCAACCAGCTGGAGCTACAGCATCCCAGTATGAGGGCAGTGGATTCACGGGCATCCTCACACCTTCCCACATATATGGGTCTATGTCCAGGTCTCCGTCCGCTTATCCTAATATCTCTCAATCTAATCCTGCAGCAGTGTCTTGTGCCATGGATGCTCACCACAGCAAGATGTAACCTTATATTTACACAGCTTTAGCTCCTTCTTAAACATGCTGACAACATAATTTCCCATAATGAATTCCTTTTGAAGCATACGCACATTTAAATTTCGGAACCCTTAGCCAACCCACTTTCATTCAGAGAATAAGAAAATGTGATTGAGTACCTGAAAAGCCCAAATTTGCACTCACTTATGTGAAAGATATTTAACCTGCAACTCTCAAACAGAAACTGGCTTTATAGTTGCAATTTGTAATATTGGTTCTTTCCTGTCACAGCAGCGCATGGCTATTTCAGGAAAGGAGTGTAGTGCCAAAGACTGAAAGAAAATCCATCAACCCTTTGTATACTATTTTAAATGATAGAAAATACCCCAGTAAAAAAGGTACTCATCATCTGGACCATGATCTGTGTTCCACCTTCATGGGTACAATGGAGATGCAACACTATAAATAAATCATTACATTGTTTGGAACTAAGTAAATATTTATGTTTTAAATCACATTATACTTCAACCCATAATGCATATGCACATAGACAAAACTGAACCTTAAATGAGAGACAACATAATCAAGGTGTGACCCCTGTACAATACGTACATACCACAAGAATTTGCGTTCAATCTACTCACTAGACATCATGAGGAATACATCGTAAAGCCTAAGGAAAACTAAAAGAGCATAAGTGTTCACAAGGATTGGTGAAGGTGAACTTTGGGAGCATTTTCAACTCTTAACCTTTTTTGAAAATTATTATTTAATCAACTAAGGAAGAAGATATGGTCGTATAGTGCCTAAGTCAACATGGGGACCTGGTTTTGAATCCAGCTTGGCAGTTGACCTAAAATTGTGCAATTCTAGGCAAACCTCTTAATCTCTGATGATGCCTTAATTGTGTGTAACTGTGTGTAATTTAAAGATTTAAGCCCTCACTTTATGTATGGAATTTTGCTTCAGCTTCCATCACTCCCTATAATATAAAACTCTCTGTGTACATCTGTGCTATAACAATATAAACACATATATGTTTTTACATTGTAAAGTTACCCTGCTTACTCCACTCTGCGACTGTGCATTCCTTTTGAGTTCTTTGTAACCCCCCTCATTTTGTAACATTCAGATAGAAGTCCCATAGAATATTCTTTATCCCAGTACACGTGTCACACTTATATTAGGGTTCATGTTAGTCTACTTCTTGATGTCTGTGTGAGCACTTTCTTGTGTTTATTGGGAGATCCCGCGTGCACGTCTTGTTGTTCCATGGAAGTATTTGTTTATTATGTGTCTTTACTTGCTTTTGGTAAGAGAAGACACCTTCCAATAAAGCTTCAGTGATTTCTTTTCTGTGTGTCAGACATGCACACGTGCTCAAGACTTGAGCATGTGTGCATGCTTGCAGACATCTGCAGACATCCAACCATCTTGCAGACATCCAATGGTCAAATGTGTGGTGAATACTCTTGAGGCTACAGTAGTGCTTAATGTCTGACTGGAAAGTATTGGCAGAGGCAATAGATCTGGCTGTAATGTGGTAAAGCATGAAAATACAGACATGCAGAAATGGCGTTTGCCAACATGTCTGGGTTTAATGTGCTAACGCATTCAATGTGTGATCATGTACTGCTCTGAGGATGTTTCTACATTTCATGCCATGACGTGGTCATCAGTTCAAGTCTAGTTGCGCCCCTATGCCACTCCCTTGATATTCAGCTTTCTTCCATTGCAGTAGGATTCTTTGTGAGATTCTTTCTGTCTCCCATTTCCAAGGATAATCTATTGCTTACCTGGGTTAATTTGGCTTTGGGTCCTGCCATTTCCAGTCGCCTGATTCTCGACACCCAACACCAAAATACAAGAACACTCCTGAAAAAGAAGATAAGGTTAGTGAAACAGGCCTGTTCAAGAAACCATGTATACAAACACACACACACACAGACACGCACACACACACACACACACACACTAGAAAAATGGGACTAGACAAGAGTGTACTTTTTAAAAGGAAAGTCTAATTGTTTGGAAAAGTATAGTGAGGCAACCATTTCGAGTAAACAAACTCTGGGAACAGTTTGTGTATAACAGAGGAACAATAACAAGAGTATGGTAACTCTAAAGGTCATTCAAGAAATTAAAATCAAGGAAGAAACATTTTCTTTTTGATAGCAACCACGTGAAAAGCAGTTTGTTGAAGGCATATGAAAAAGGACTTATTATTTTGGGTGCATAAGAAATGAAAGCATCGTATCATTAAGATAAACCATTCAAGTGTGAAAGAAACTGCAAAATAAAGTTTGCACAAAGAATGTGCAATAGATAGAAATCAACGTGATGTTTCTTTCTTGGCAGAATCAGAATAAGGTTGAGTGAGCAGGAGAAATATTCCTGGCACCATGACAAAGAGTCATCATGTCAGAGCAACGGTTGTTAAGGTATAATCCCAACCAGCGCCATCCCCTCATAAGGTCACAGTCCAAGAAAGTTGTGAGGGGGTTCAGGGCGGACTCTACATCATTCTTGCAGCTCGCCCGGACTAACAGGTTAGTGCTTGTATGCCCTGAGTAACAGTTGTATATATCTAGTCAGACTTAGAATCTAGGCAGTATATGCTGGACCAATAGCAACAGCACAGTGTCGGCTGTAAGAAAGACTACTTCAACTGAACTGAAAGAATTTGTGAAATGAGGCGTCAATAAAAAGCAGACCAGTGAGCTCAGTGTACAAGGCACAGTCATTTCGGCCTGGTGACAGACTAACACAACTAATTCAATCTTCAGGTCCACCACAGACTTTTCAATGAACAGCCATATGTGCAATGGATGCTGACTTTTACTGAGAGAACTACATGCCACATGTGGCACCCATCCCTGTTCTTTAATACATATGGACTGCTGCTTGTGTGGGAGGCTTCCATGCAAAAAGACAAGCACAGCTACCACCCTGAATTGGAAACAGGTGGATAGGAATAGCTAATGAATGAGAAATTATTATTACTGAGGTGCTTTTGCAGGGTTTAGCTAAACTTCCTATTTTTAATTGTTAGGTGATTATTCTGGGCACATGCTTTTATATGTCTCTGGGAGTAGTACTTGACTTAGTGTTATTTAACGGCATGCCAGAAAATGTTCCTTAGTTTGTCAAAGTCCCAAAAGTGAGAGTTTGTTTTTGAAACTCAAATGAACTAGTAGCCCTGCTGCCTTGGGAAATTCTACTCAGTGGTGTTGGGCACAGTTTTATTTTTATTGCTCTTGACCAATTTATTCCTCCAGCGGAAGCATGGCATTTCACCCAGTTCTGAATAGAGCGGGCAATCTGAGTTTACCCATTTAGGTCCCCCCATCAGTGTTTGTCCTATTAATGGTTCCATCCATCCATCCTATATACAAACATAATTCCTCTTACACCAAGTCATATTGTTTTTCACTATCACACTTGGGCTGCCCTTGCCTAAGACTCTGGGTCAAAGGGGCACTTTTTATGCTGCCTAGACTTTTTTTTTGATACTTTTGAAACCTTGTCAGTTTTGCAGCTGTGACAATTTGGAAAACATAGCTGAACCTGTGAAGTGTTTGGCTTCATAACTTCAAAGTCATGTTGTACAACAACAAGTGACATGAATGCTTACAAAACTATGAAAAAATAAATAAGCAATCACGCCTGCAGCACCAGAGGTCTTTCCTACAGCAGCGAAGGCAGCAGCAGTGCAGCTGGTTATTGTCCTGGTCTTGACATTGGTCTGTTGTCATTCTGAAAGGAGGGAAGAATACAAGGGCCCTGATTAGTAGTAATGGCCCCTGTGTGTGCACGGAAAAAGTAATAGTCACTCCAATCTACTGCTTAGCAACTACAAGAGACTCTTTCTCTTTTTATCCTACTCCCAACAAGAGTTTATTGCCATACAAATATGTACAAATACGATTCATTGTCCCGTACCATAATACATTTTCACCATCATCATTCTAAAGTTATCAAAATCACTGAAGTAGAGTAATCATGGGAAAGCTGTGCAGCCAACACTCTTTAGCTCTTCCATCTTCCCCTCTCACTTCCAGGCTGCATGCTACATTGTAAGTGATCCCTTCCCCCACCTGGTCAAAATTCACATAAGTCCTCCTCGTCCTGCACTATAGACCAGCAAGCAGTGCTCAACTTCAGGGAGCTTCTCATATGCTGTCTTCCACCTCATCTACAAGCTTCTTGCGCAGATCTTGGATCTCCTCACTACCTCATCCATCGTTGATGACTTCAACTTCCCAGACAACTCATGCATAAAAAGCACAAGAGATATCCTCCTCAACCTCATCAACATACTCAGTCATACAGCATGTCACAAAGTCAAGATACTCCATTGGAAAAATCCTCAACCTCATCTTCTTGATACCACTAACCATCCAGTGCAAGCCTCCCATACCTTAGACTGGACTAACAACTTCACCATCCCCATTTCCCTGCTCAGCATCCATCAGCACATTGAAGTTAACTGATACGAGAACAACAAAATCTAAGATAATTCAAAGATATCTAAATCAACAACATAAAGCTTAATCTCATCTCCCACCCTGCCACATCCACGTCTGATGTCAAAACCTTTGTAAACATCTTCAACATATTTCTGGAAAATCACATGAACACTCATGCTCCAACTCAAACATGCAATTGCATGCCAGACCCTTCTGCTGCCTGCTTCTCCAAACACCTTACTGTCACCAAATGCTCCACCCAGAGACAAGAAAGAAAATAGAAGTAAAACAGAACGCCATGACCTCACACTACTGAATTCCCTCTGCAGAAACCGCTAACAACTCATCATATCAGCAAAATCCAATTACTATACCAACACCACCAATGAAGCTGCCACCAAAATCAGAAAGCCTTCATAACAACCAGTTGCTGCATCACCCTCAGCTTGACACTCCCATCTCATAGTCCAGTGTAATGACATCACCTACTTCTTCTAAGAAAACCACCAAGACATTCTGCTCAGCAGAGGAACACGTTTCCCACACACCAGGCCCTTTTTCCCCATCTCTCGAAGGAATACACAACACCCCACAGTAGAGCCATTCGCAGTCATGTGACCCTGGACACTGGTAGAAAGGCACATTTGATTTAGTCAGGAAAATACAAACGTTCTAAAAGTAGCATTTTCAGAATAGTAACTCAGAATCTGACTTTACCATTTTAGAGGATTTTAAATTACAACTTTAACGAGTGGAAGAAGCATTTCTGAATCTGGACCCAAACTGAAGGTATCACTTAGTAAGTGTAATAAGGTAGTGTTAGTCTATCTGAGAGATAGCATTATAACAGTGAAAAACAACTATAGAAGTGGGCATCATGTAGGGGTCTCTCCTGGCTTGCTCCTTGTGATCCCTGATACTGTCCTGTTGCCAGCCCCAGCATCTAAGATTGCAAATGCAGCACCAGAAACAAAGGCACTTAGATATGTGCAAAAGTAGCAAGGACATGTCTACGTTTAGGGTGGCTAAGCTTACTGGAGACTAAACTGTTATAAAATGTTTCAATTTTGACCATCAGCCAGCACTAGCTCAGTTGTCGCCTACCAACCAACCTTTTAAGGTCTCTCTTATTGGGGCTGTCCAGTGTTAGACAGTAACGTCCAGTTCCTTCTTTCCTCTGCTGCTTTAAACATTTGAACTTCACTTGCAAGACTAGAGGTAAACCCAAAGGCATGTAGAAGGTAAGGTAAGGTCTCTCTGTATTATGTTTAGTCTGATATGCTATATATCTCTCCTGGAAACTGGAAGCAGAGCTGAAGTGCCACTGATGCCAGCTCGTGCTTGCTGAGCTGAGGTCACTGGGTGTCATTTGGCAAGGACCGGAACAGACACTCAGGGAATTTCTGGAATGGATTAATAACTGTGACAACAACTTGAAGTTTACCCATTCCTTTGACAGGAAGGAAATTGTTTTTTTGGATGTCACCATCACCAAAGAAAATGGTAAACTTGAGACCAGAACATATTACAAGCCCACTGCAAAGAACAACTTGCTGGATTTCTCCAGTTTTCACCCTAGGGCTCTAAGGGAAAATTTGCCCTATGGACAATATCTCCGTATAAGAAGAAACTGCAGCAAACTAGAGGACTATAGCACACAAGCTACCAATCTCGCCAAAAAATTGAGAAATCGAGGATACCCAGATAAAATCCTGAAGAAAAGCCAGAAACGCGCCAGAAATCAACCCCGTGATGTTTTGTTAGAGGATAATCCTAGAAACACTAAGGAAATCCCTTTGACCTGTGTGGCCACCTACATCACAGCGTCAAACGCAGTGACTAAGTCAATTAATAAGCACTGGCGAATTTTAGAGACCAACAATAGGAAGTGGGAGAAACCCCTTTTTTCCTTTAAAAGAGCCCGTAGCCTGAAGGACTCCCTGGTGTACACTCGCCCCAAAAAAAACAATTGTGACCCTAACCCCTCAGTCCTCAATGCTTGGGGACTACCCAGTGTAACAGGGCATTTTCCCTGAGGCAGTTGCAGTGTTTGTCACTTAATGTCTGTAAAAACAAAATGTAAATCCATATTTGTAAAGCCCGAACTACTCACCCTTACGGGTCTCAAGGCGCTGGGGGCCGTCGTGGAAATTAAGTGAGCTATTGCCCAGAGTCACATGGTGCTGAGCTGAGCCGCCGCCGGAGACCGAACTGTGAGCCCTGTGCTCCGCAGTCAGCTGCCCTGGCCTGCCATGGCCGCTGCACCACATGTGGCCTCAGATATCTAGGCATGACTAGTAGGAAAGTGAAGCAGCGTATTTGCGAGCATAGAAGCAACATTCGCTGCAAAAAGAATACGACTCGCATGACTGAACACTTCCTACAGCTAAACCACACTACCAATGACCTAAAATGGACCATAATTGAACAGGTTAAACCTGGCATTAACACCACCAACCTTCTGTTCGAGAAAGAACAACGTTGGATTTATAGGTTGTCCACACACAAGCAAGGTTTAAACGACAATATCCCTTGGAACTCTGTCATGAGAAGGTAGCTTATTTCCCACGACCGGTCAGACATTCCTCCTGAAGTTCCCCCTTTATTCAGGACGTTACTGGTATTTTCCTTCTCATTATGCAATGTATACCATTCTGTTGACATTTTACCTAATAACTTATTTGCGAGAGGTTGTAATGTCGCACTGAGCCCCCATTAATAAGATATAGGACATCACCTATATCGAGATTGTGTTCTTAAACATTTATTGTGTATAATGTGACTCTGTACACAATTCATCGTCTTGGGTACATCAGCCATTTGCCCGAATTAAATAACACCCTTGACTAATGACTCTGTTTTGGGTACCCTTTACCGAAACCTCTGTTCCCTTCAACTACGTCTTTGTGAACAATAAAGTTTGACAAGTGAGTTATCCTACATAGAGGGTTAGCATTCCACTCTCTGCCTCCTTTTTGCAGCCAATCACGGCGACGACGTCTGCACGCAGACGCGCTGACACATTCTGCATCATCACGTTTTCACGTGATGATGCGTCACGTCCTGGAATCCAATGATGGTGTTCAAATACGCCGGTTGTGGTCCTTTCCCGTATCCACGGGGTCCCTGATCGGTTCCACACTAGGTATCGAGCGGGCGTCTGATTTTGGCATAGTAAGTAGACGGGAGAGCGCTCTTGGCATAAGGTACTTCTGTTTGCTATACTCTCTCTTCTTGCTCCAACGCTGTATTCTTCCCACCCCCCCGTCCAGTGTGTGACTATAAATCGACGTCCCCCGCTTGGATCCATGGGGTAGACATTTGCTACAGCCCATGTAAGCCTTACACCTACTTTTATCTCCCCATTTTCGAGTGTTTTAAGTGTTTCCTCTGAACTTTAACATACCGTTCTCAGTCATGGTTAATTAGTTTTCTCTGCCTATCTAAATAAGATTATAAATACCGGCCATACACGTTGCTGATGGATTATCAAATATGGCATAATGTGCTGTGCTCTTTTTCGAACTCCAATGATACGTTGGATACACACGTTTTGCAAAACGCATACCAAGTAGTGCTAAAATCAGCTGCACTTCACAATAGTCATGATAGGCACAAATAGCCTGTTGCGTGCACGTTTGAATAGCACACTTGACGGTATGAGGGTCATTGCACTGACAGTGTCACATTATCACAGTAATTAACTTACAAGATGTTATATATGTCTTGATATGTGCTTTCTCTTTCAGAGTTTTATTCTCTTTCAGACGACGCTGAATGTTGTGAAACCGTAAGTTTACGGTCACTACTGCCACAGGTGAGGGTGCACCTTAGCGTGTGCATACCCCCGTGACAGATTTGGTCCTGACGAAAGCCTCGCAAATTGCGATAGGAGGCTGAAACATGTAGACCGACCATCACTTTACAAGGATGTAACCAGCTTAAACATCCACTACCACCTTCTTTTTAATCTTACCTTACTTCTCCACTATTAAATACATTTAGGATAAGTAAAGGTAATTTTATCCATCATGGTGTCACTTATTCACACAATGCACAATCCAAAAAAAAACCCGCTCCGCTGTAAGCAGGCGTTGAAGCACACCCAAGAGGCACTCGGCCTCTTGGGTGGGAATCCTATGATGAAGCATGTCACCTACTAGGTTGGTGAGTGAGGGTTCTTTTTCAAACTCTTGTATGACTCCTCATACAATGTTTATCATTTGGAATCACTCTTCTTTTGTTTATTGATTGATTACAAGGGGACCAAGAGTGGCTCCACTCTAAATCCCTTTCTCTCTCTGTGTTTCTGTCACTGTGTAACCAACATCCTATTACTGCCTCCTAAGTATTATAATTCAGTTTAAATACTTGCAGAGTTGAATAGGCGAGGGTTGCTGCAAAGACGTTCTTGCTTAAAGCAGATCTGATTATGATGTGCATTACTAACATGAATTGAAATTGATATATAAAAAAAAATGACTTTAGTGCGGCAGATGCAACGGCACCAGGGCTTTGGCTGCAAGAAGCCCAATACAACCTGCTCCCAGCACGGAGCACAGGCGTTCTGTGCAGGGAACAGGTTCAGTGCCAGTTGACACCAGGGCACACGTGGTGTGTGAAGACTAAAAGTAGTCTGGCCCCATCACATGGGCACTGCTATCAGTAGTGCAACAGGTGCAGTGGCACCAATGCACAAGCACGGTGAAAGGCAACAGCAGCCTGCTTCCAGCTTGCTTCACAGAGGTGCCATTGTCAGTATGAAGCAGATGCAGTGGTACTATGGTACAGGCAGGGTGAAGACACAATAGCAGCCTGCTTTGAGCACAAAGCACAGCGATGCTGTTATTAGTAGAGCAACAGTATACACATCATTTAGGGGTCACAGCAGTGATCCCTTGCTTGCTCAATGCTTCCGACCTTGGCAATGTCTTTGCGACCACTGGCCTCAGAGGGGGCAAAATCAGTTGTAAGAACAGAGGGGCGGCTCACACTTATGGGAGTTGGGGTTTCGGCCTCCTAGTTTCTGCCCATTATTTATTCCACTAATAGGGAAAATGGTGTTTTATTCCCTATTATTGTAATAAAACATGGAGCACCAGGAACTGGAACAGGACCTTTGATGGCAGCTGGGTTTTTAAATGTATGTTTCATGCTAGCTGGTAAAAGTGTGTTTGTGAGAGAGAGAGAGAGAGAGAGAGAGAGAGAGTGTGTGTTAGTAAGTTTGTGTGATGGACTCAGAATGTGTCAGCATGTGTGTGAATGAAAATGAGTGAGTGAGTTTCAATGACAGGTAGTGAGTGGTAATGAATGAGACTGGGTGTCAGTAAGTTGATATGGGTGAGAGAGGGTGAGTGAGAGTGAACAAGAATGAGTGGGGGAGTATTGAACAGTGAGTGACAGTGAGTGAGTATAACTGTGAATGATGATCATAAGTGAATGAGAATAATTGATAGTGAGTGACAGTAAGTGCAAGTGAATATGAGTGAAAAAGTATGAATAAGTGAGAGGAGAATGAATGTGAATGAGAGTGGAAATGTGCGAGAAAGAGCATGCGATAATAAGAGAGTGTGTGAGAATGAGTTAGAGTAAGAGGAAGTGCAAATGAGTGTGAGTAAGAATGAGTGAAAGTGAGTGTCGACATGTTAGAATGAGTGATTGAGAGTAATAGTGAGTGCAAGGGAGTGAGAATGAGTAAGTGAGTGCAAGTGAGTGGGAATAAATAGGTAAGAGTGAGTGTGTCACTGTGAGCATGAGTGAGGATGTGATGTTATGATGTTATTTATGCTGGGAAGTTGGTCATTGGCTCTGTCATACGTAAGGTAATTTGTGGATTCTCAAGGCACCTATGGCAAAATGCTGGTGCGAGGACATTGGAAGTATTCTTGGAATAAGAGAGGACAACCATGGCAAATGGGAGGGGCATCAATGACAATACTGACCCTGATAAATAAGAGGTCATTTTTTTACATAAGCATCAGTCCTGAAATAGGTATGGCCTTATTTGCAAAGTTTTGATACTAGCATATAGTATGTCATTTTTGTCATTGGGGTAGTCATGACAAAATGTTGGCCATGGCAAAATGGAGGTAATTGTTGATATATTGGGACACCGTTAGCACATTTTGAACAAAATGGGGTCACCTCTTGGGGAGTGTCAGGTTTTATTGGCTTGGCACATCATAAAATAGCTTGAATATGTAATGAATGCCCTTTGAGAGCACCCTTTCAGAGCCTAGAAAAAGTATATGGCTATTGTGATTTATAATTTGCACTATTTGATCACATTTGTTTCAGAATTCTCTTGGGGAAGTGGAGAAGCACCATGAATCCCTTTGAAGAGACCTTCCTCAGTCGATTCCCTCACTACAATCTATGGGAAATATTATGCCCAACCACTTTCAAAGATCATGTCAGTGCCCTAATAGAGACGGTATCTAAAATAAATTTTTGTCTGTGCTATGTTGTGAAATTAATCATGCCGTTGTTATGGAATTTCAGTGTTGTTAGTTATTGTGATATTATCAGGCTAAAGGCAAGTGTCATAACTTTCTGGGAACACTCGCAATCAAAGTTCATGAAGTCACTTCCGGTGATGTTATTAATGTTAAAGGGTGTGTGATTTCTAATCTGCTACCCCTGACATTTTGGTGAATTGACTTCGATGCCCCTACTCTTTCCCTACTCCTGTGTCTGACCCTGAATCACATGAAGCCCACACCATACCCTTCTCCCAGTATAATAACATAACTTGCTAGGTCGCGACTCGCTACTCGCTACTCGCTACTTTATAGTGTGTGTGTTACTTAAGGTCTGATTATTTAAACTTCAGGCCTAGGGATAGTTTCAGGCTAGGGGCAACTTGAGTCTCATGACATGGCCCATATATTATGATTAGTGGAAACCAGAAGACGGGCCATTGTTAGAGATAGCATAAGAGAAAAAGGAAGTTAGGTAAAAGCTGTGGGGAAAGTAGGAGGTGCCAGGATGCATTGGGTTATAACTTGGTATGGGTGGGCACTGTGTGGTGGGTACTTGGCAACATAACTCTTTAAGCCACTAATGTAATTGGCAGCAAGGCAGAGACAATAGCAACGGAAAGTGGATAAATGGATTGGGTATGTAAAAAAGAAATGTTAATAAATGCAGCAGTTGTTATTGAGAATGGAAATAGACTTACCGCCACCACTCATTCCAGCAGCTTTAGCCCCCATTGTCCCCTCTACAGGGTGGTGGTCTTGCCCTTCTACTGGGTAGGTGCTAGAAAAAATATAGAGGACACTCACTTAGTAATATTACTAAGCCAACTGCAGTATTTGCACCTAACAAACTTGAAATTATGCCTATCCAAAGTATCACTTTGAAAAGTTTACTTTTACATTCTAAAATCAAATAGCCAACCATTCAAAACTAAGAGGCACATGCATCAAGCTAGGCAATTGCGATTCCTTAATAGCGATTATTAAGGAATCGCTATTAAGGAATCACAATTGCCTATGCATGTAGGTTTTGCAAAAATATTTGCGATTCCTACAAATTCCTTAATTGCGAATCGCAAATTGCGATTCGCAATTAAGGAATGCCTTTCCATTCATTCCTATGGGCCTAGAGGCCCATAGGAATGAATGGGCAGCCATTCGCAATTTGCGAGTACCAAATAGGTACTCACAAATTGCGAATGCAATTTGAAGGGTGCATGGTGGCTTTAAAGGCAACCCTGCTGCACCCCCAAATTTGGCATCTGGGCTCATGTGGCGCACACATATGCCGTAAGGGCATATGTGCGCGCCACATGGCACTTTGAAAAATGCACTTTTGTGCGTTTTTCAAAGTTTTTACAAATTACCATCAAGTTCAGATTGATGGTAATTTACGACTCCTATTAGCGAAATCGCTATGTTTTTCAGTTTAGTGCATTGCATTTAAGGAATAGCAATTTGCGATTCCTTAAATGCAATCGCAATTAAGTAATGGCAATTTTGCGATTCCTTAAATTGCGATTTTTGCATTTGGGATGATGCATCCCAAATGCAAAAATACAGGTCGCAAAGGGGCAGATTCTGCGAATCTGCCCGTTTGCGACCCGATTTTCGGATGATGCATGGGGCCCTAAATCCCCAATTTTTTGTGTTAAAAATACTTTATTGGGGGCGTGGCCAGCCAAGATGGCCGTGTGGACGTTATCCAGGACAGCTCCACTGCCGAATGTCAGACAATAGAAGATAAAGAGACACTCCCGCCAATAAAGCCGCCCACTCATACCTGGGTGTCATCTGCAAGCCGTGAGAACCCGTGAGATGTCAGCCGATTAAAAGCGAGCTGGTGAGGGACAGGCCCAGCTGGGGAGACAGCCTGTGGCCGAAGTGGAAGGAGCCGCGCATTGAGGCACTGCGATCCCCCTGTGCCACAAGAGGCGGTGAGTGGTTGCTGCTCCCCCCTTCCTGCGGAGCCCAACGAAACACCGAGCGACTTTCCCCATGGTGCCGGTGAGTGGGGATCGCGGGGCTCAGGAAGTATGGCGGAGTGCGTAGCGCCATTAGGGAAGTGAACCAGGGAGGGCAGCAAAAGCCTGTTTAGTAGTGCCAGAGGCAGTGCCACATCGGTAAAGAACAAGGTAGGCTTGGGCTCCAGACGGGGGACGCCAGCAGCGGACATAAAAGCGGACTGCCGATCACGAGCCTTTTGCCTGACCTTATGATGGCACTCGCTGGAGACAAAGCAAAGCAAGCAGAGAGCGGGGGAAGACCTGCGATCACGGAATAAAACCAGAGACACTACGAAGCAGCACAATACTGGCAAGAATAACTGCAGGGCGCCTCCTCACTCGCTCACCCACTGAAATAAATATTGGTCAGCACTCTCCTCCCGGGATAGACCACAAACCGGCAGAATGATCTGAGCCACAGGGAGGACAAGAGGACCACATGGCACATGAGTTGGAGGTGCAGGATAACGGGGAGCCACAGGAGGGGGACTAATTCACAAGCCAGGGGGAGGAAAGACGGCAAAACAACCTTAATGCCAGGAAGACGTCCAGGAACAGGCTGCAGGCGATAACTCTAGGCCTACTCAGAGGAATTCAAGGCAACAACCCGCAATACCAACGTGAGCAGAGAGAACAACCCTGTGTACGGACACTGTACGGGGGCCACATAGCCCATCGACACTGAACCTTCGGATTGGCCAGAACGTTGTAAAAATCACACAGGTGTGATAGAGAGCTTCTCTATGCAGCCCAAAAAACAACAGAGCAACAGAGTCTCCACATACTTTACCCCCACAGCCGCTAAAGAGACACAACCAACTACAGGAGGGGAGAACGACATGGCGCTATCCAAAGAGGACCTACTTGCCTCGCTGAGGGAATTCAAACAGGAGCTATGGGAGAAACTCAATGCGGACATGACCAAGTCCCTGGAATCGCTGGAGGCCGATCTCGGGGCAGGCTAATCACACTCCAACAGGATGTCGACTCGGTGGGCGCCATGGTGATGGACATAGAAACCAAACCTACAGACCTCGAACAACAAATGGATCAGATAGCAATGACCACGCGGGAACTCCAAACTCAACTACAAGCAGTGCTGCTGAAAAATGAAGACTTGGAGACCGGTCAAGACGCGAAAACATCAGAATCCGCAACCTGGAGGAAGGAGCAGAGGGGCCCGACCTCAAGACCTTCATAATGGGACTCTTCACTGAAACTCTGGGAACAACAACAGTCAAAGTCAAGCTGGAGAGAGTGCATAGGGTAGGGAGGCCTAACCAAGGAGAGAAACGTCGACTACAAGATATTCTGGCAAAACTACACTCATTTAAAACCAAGGAAGCCATACTGCAAGCCGCCAGGAAAGTGGACACAGTGAAGTTTCAGGGGTTCTCCTGCGAACTGTACCGAGACATAGCACCAGCGACCCTTATGCACTGCCAACAACTCAGGCCTGTCACGGAAAAACTTAGGCATGACAACATTAGGTACCGCTGGACCTACCCCTTTGACCTGGGCTTCGAGTACCGAAACAAAGCACACCACATCACTGATGTCAAGGAGGCATTCACTCTTTTGGGTCTGCCGATGCCGGAGGATGACCCCGGCGTGGACAACCAGGACCAACAAGGTAGCTCACCCTCAGGTGCGGGGAAAGGAGGCCCATGGCAAACCCGCCGACCTCCCAAAGCTCAGAGGAAACAAGGACTTCCCGGGGTACCTTGAGAGTCCCCACACCACTGACCTCCCACCAAGAAATGGCCCAAACATTGCAAAGACCCACGAAACGAGGACGGCAACTGACACCATCATGTCAGCACTGAGACCCAAGGGACCACTGACTCTACAATTTTCTAAGACCTGGCTAATACTTGTACCAGCACAGTCTATGCCCAGCAACCTGAAACACATCAACAGAGTGCACTAACCAGACTCAATACGGAGGAAAAGAGCTTATCTTCTCAACTAGACTCATTACAGGAACCTTGGCAGCGGACAATGGTCCAATTCGCCTCAAATGTTTATTAGACCCCCACGATGGTGGTTTGAACTGGGGACACGTTGTCCCAACGTTAACTGTGTTATGTTTTTTTTTTTCTCCTTTTTTCAGGGACCTGGGTGACAGGGGTGACATGGGGGAACAAAGACGAGCAACAAACAATGGAGAAACAATACTGAGAAGCTTGGAGGGAATGGAGGGGGTAGATGTGGGGGGGGAGGGGGAAGCGGGCGAACGGAAAGAAAGGGGCGAACAAGGGCTAGCAAATAAGTACACACCGTCAATATGATGATCACTACGCTCTCATGGAACGTTAGAGGTATGAATGCCCCCTCCAAACGTCAGAAGATCTCCAAATACCTCACAGACCAACACTATGATATAGCAGCTCTGCAAGAGACCAACCTCAAGAGATCAGAAGATCACAGACTAAAGCACAAGGCATACCCACTGATATATAAATCATCTTCCTCCACAAAACACAATGGAGTGGACCTCCTCTTCCACTCCTCCCTCAAGTTCCAACCGGAAGACTACAAAACTGATAGGGATGGGAGAGTAGTGTTAGTGAAAGGCCGCATTCGGGAAAAGCTATGTACAATAGTGTCAATATACGCGCCCAACACTAACCAGGCGGCTTTCATACAAAACACCCTGTCCCTACTGGGGGGATTTGCAGTGGGAAACATAATCTTGATGGGAGATTTCGACCTCAGCTGGTATTCAGGGGCCGACAGCACACACCCACATAGATCCCACACAGGGAGCTTCCCCAAAAATTTGAAACAGGCCATCCAAGACATGGGCCTCAGAGATACCTGGAGGGAAGCGCACCCAGAAGACAAAGATTACACCTTCTTCTCCCACATCCACCGAACCTACTTTAGACTCAACTATATATTTATGAGTCAAGCCTTAAACAAGTACGTCAGAGATGTCACCATTCACACCATTATTATTTCTGACCATGCGCCAGTATCAGTCTCCCTGGAGTCGTCCTGCCCCGAATCTAAATTCAGGAGATGGTTCCTCCCCAACGCACTAGCCCGCGACAAAACACTGCACGACGCCCTACGAACAACCAACGGGGAATTCTTCCAACTAAATGACCCTCAAGACACGACCCTTGCGAACAACTGGGATGCATTTAAACAGTGGCTGACTCTAATGGCTGCCCTCAACAAAGAGAGAGTGGCAAAAAGGTTGAGTCTGGAAGGGGAATTGGAAACATTAGAACACACCCACAAGGCCAATCCCACGCTAGCACTTCAAAGAAAGGTCACAGCCCTGAAAGGGAAACTACATGCAAATTGCTCAAATAGGGCAGAACTGACATTACTACGCCTTAAGCAGACATCATATACAAAGGGCAACAAAGTGAAAGCGCATTTGGCGTAACAGTTTCGAGTGAAGAGAGAGAAGGACTACAGAAGAGGAGGTACAGCTGGCACTCAGGAGTCTGAAGCTGCATAAGTCTCCAGGGCCAGATGGCCTGACGACGCAGTTTTATAAAACTTTCAGTGCAGAATTAATCCCCCAATTGACCACCCTTTTTAACCACATCGCGGACGCCCAGCAGGTGACACACACTATGCGTGAAGCACTTATCACAGTGATACCAAAACTGGGAAAGACCCACAGCAAGGCGGATCTTATTGCCCCCTAGCGCTTCTCAATCTAGACGCCAAGCTATATTCTAAAATACTGGCCACCCGCCTAGAGAACTTGATGCCGGGATTGATACACCTGGACCAATCCAGCTTCATCAAGGGCAGACAAACGCACAACAATGTGCGCACAGTAATACACTTAATAGAAAAGACTACTAAAAAGCAGATCCCCCAGTTCTTCTCGGCTTAGACGCCGAGAAGGTGTTCGATCGGGTGGACTGGCCCTTCCTCTTTCAAGCCCTCCAGAGGTTTGGCTTCTTTGAGACATTTATAAACATGATAAAGGCTAACTTTGCGGCCCCAAGTGCCAGAATTCTAGTTAATGGGGTAAGCTTGGATCCTTATTTCCTGGGGAGAGGGACGAGACAGGGGCGCCCACTATCCCCACTCCTCTTTGCGCTTTACATTGAACCCTTAGCTGCAAATGTTAGAGAGAACCCGATGATCATGTGTGTTGATTTCGGACCCGACGAACAGAAGATCTCTCTATTCGCCGACGACATCCTACTGACACTTTCTGACCCGCAGCAATCTTCAACAACACTTCAGGAGGAGGTGAGAAGCTTTGAAGAGGTGGCTGGACTCCGCATTAACCTACCCAAATCCTTCCTCCTCAATCTGACGTTAGCGGAAGCAGAGATGGGAGACCTAGTGGCCACAACCCCATTCCAGTGGGCCAAGAGAGAATTAACATACCTAGGTATAAAATTAACCCCCAAAATCTCAGGGTTATTTGCAGATAACTACCCTCTGCTTTTTCGTCACCTGCAAACCGACCTTAAGCGTTGGGCTTCGCTATACATCTCTTGGATCAGCAGAATACATGCTATTAAGATCGTAGTTCTCCCAAAATTCTTGCATCTATTTCATAGCTTTGCCCATTCACCTAGAGATAGACTTCTTACAGGGAGTCCACACACTCCTTAAGAAATTTATTTGGCAAAGTAAAAGACTGAGGCTCCCCTTCAATCTCCTACGGAAGCCATCTGGCGAAGGAGGTTTGGCGATGCCTGACCTGACCCTCTATTATAAAGCGGCACAACTCCAAGTTATAGTCGAATGGTCCCAATGTGAGTCAGATAAACACTGGCTACACATGGACTGAGCAATCACGGGAAGGGTGATATGGGATCTCCTTTGGAAACCAAAGTCGGACCGACCGGCTAATGCCTACATAAGTACCCCCACTAGAACGACCCTCAAAACTTGGGATGACGTACTGAGACAGACTGAATGGACAACGTTTCCCTCACCATTCACCCCCATTACACCACAACCCAGCTTTCCCACCAGCATTACAGCCAGGGCCATCCGACGCATGGAAGGAGGGAGGATGCCTCACCCTAGCTGACGTTTTCCATAATTGGGATATATTAACGTTTGAACTCTATCAAAGAGACGTCCACCTTCCAAACACAGAATACTTTCGCTACCTCCAATTGCGCCACTGGGTCCTGCAAACCGAGATTAGAGAAGGGGCGACAAGAGAACTCATGACACTAGAGCGCTATGTGAAGGGGGCAGGTTCAGTAAAAGGGGCCATCTCCTTCCTTTATTCCCTACAGCTGCATACACTTGCCTCAAGGAGCCCACGCCATTTCGAATTCTGGGAACGCACACTAGTTCATGACATCACAGACACACAATGGAAGGCTTTATGGAAAGATATAACGCAACACAACCACTCGCTAGGTCAACGTGAAGCCCACTACAAGATACTCTACGACTGGTACTATACCCTACCAAACTAAAAAAGATATGTCCTAACACGTCGGACCTCTGCTGGAGAGGGTGTGGTCTTTTGGGTGACTTTCCCCACATATGGTGGGACTGCCCGATAATCCGCTCCTTCTGGTCCGAAATCCTGACTCAAATTAAAGAGATATTGGAGTACCCAATCCCAGACAACCCGGATTTTACGCTTCTAGGTCTTCGAGATCCAGGCTTGAAATACCAAACGACAGCCGACTGAGCCATAATGTGGCTCTGTCTGTGGGCGGTCAAGACGGCAATAGCCGCTGCCTGGAAGAAGAAAGAAGCCCCGGCCATAACACAATGGCACGCACGTTTATGGCAAGCACTCATTATGGAGTATATGAGCGACATCTATAGGGACGAATTTAAAAACTTTGAATATGCCTGGGGCCCCTTGGTCAGCTATCTATCTAGAGGTCTCCCGCTGACCACCTGTCCCTCGAAGGTTAGAGCACTGCATCTGTTTCAATTCTAAACAGGGCCACTGTCCCTGCTTGAGCCTACTCCAGAGCTAGATTCGCACCTCCATGTCACCCAGGTCACCGGTTAGCCCAGGTTAGTTTGTTTCTCCTTATTGTTTATTCTCATTTTCTTTTTTAAATCTAGTTTTGGTTTGCTTTCTCACTCCCCTGTCTTCTGCCCATAAGTGGAAGCAGTATTACAATAACTGTGCACGGGAAATAGACTCATGGGAAGGGGGAGGGTTAGGGGAGGAGGGGAGGGTTTAGTTTAAGGAAACTGTTTGAAAATGTAATGTACTCATCAAGGTAATACCTGAAAATGCATTTGAAGGGGAGACGACTCGGATTACCCGACAAACTCTGTACAAGGAAATAGCTATCCAACAGCTACATTCGAGAATAAGGATTGAATGTATTAACATGTTTGATGATTAATGTCCTGAAAATCAATAAAAACAAGTTTGACAAAAAAATTAATATTTTATTACATTTTTAGGTGGATCAAAAGACCAAAAGAGCACAGAAAAAGGTACATACGATTTTACATCAATATAATAACTAAGCTTATAAAAATACCAATTGTAAGATAATATCAAAGTGAAAATCAAATAAGTACTTATACATTATCAAGTGCAATTATGTTAATAAAAGTAAAAGGAAATTGAAAGGGAATAAAGAGAAACAACAGTTCAAATATAACTTAATAGAACTACTAAGTTTAACCATCCAATTTATACATGAAACAATTATATAGCTTATAAGTGAAACTTATTCAGAAATGTAATTCCATGTAATTGTCAATAGGCTTTCAAAATAAATGATAATTAGGAGCATTTTGAGCGACACCCAATTAAGTCAATTTGGATCCACTTCTGGTAAAAATTATCCAGGACCATCATGAATGTACTGATAACAACGAAGCATTTTTGCAAATGGTAGTAATTGATTTTAAAGGTGCAGAAATTAAAAAGATCTTTAAATTTTCTTTTTATTACAGACAGTTTTGTGGCAAGTGAAGTCAATTTACAAACTACTATATCATATGACAGATTATCTGTGAAATATTTTTGTAATGATCTTCCAAAACTTAACAACAATATTACAATCATAAAGTATATGGTGTAAAGAGCCTGCATTCTGATTACAATTCCAACAATTAGGAGAATCTGAAAGTTTTGTGTTAAATAACCTCAAAGGTGTCCATAGACAGTTAAATAGTATAAAGGAACTAGTTTGATATAAGAGACAGGCAACCATTCAGAGATATTATTCATCCAAATTTTCTTCCATGTGTCTTGAGATATTGCTAGATCTAGTTCCGTATTCCAAAAAAACGAGAGAATGTCAATATTGTCCCCTTTCGAATTATTCCATTTTTAGAAAGCAGTGAAACAGCATGTGATGATGAAGCAACTGTTTGAAGGTACCTTTCTAAATCTGAAGTAGCATTTTGAGGAAAATTATTTGGAAATGAATCAAGGATTGAATTACACAAAAGTTCCTATTTGTAAATATCTGATGGCTGCAATAAACAAAAATTGCTGTAATTCATCAAAAGTCAAAAAAGTATTATTATGATAAATATCTCTAAAATAAAAAAATACTAGCTTTAATCCAGGATTGCCAAAATTTAGGATGTCAAGCTGGCTTTGACACAGGATTATTCCATAATGATAAATTTGAGATAAGTGAAATCGGGGATTTGAAAATGAAATCTAAATCTTGTAATATTAATTTTGTAGACTTCAGTATTATGGATCTTTTTAGCAAGGCAGTAGAGTTAGCCATAATGATTAAAGCAGGAAAATGAAATGGAGAAATCAAATTTTGTTCAACAAGAAGCCATGAAGGCAGATGAGAAAAATCTGTATGATGGAACCATAAGGAACGTGGGGGGAGATTTACAAAAATGTTGCGCAACGCAGCGCAGCCCCCCGCGAGGCTGCGCTGCGTTGTGTGACAGGGAGGGAGCAGGACAAAGACATGGCTCTCTCCTCCCCTTTCCCTTGCGCCGGCGCTGATTACAGCTGCCGTGCGCCATGCAGACACCTTAGTGCCGCAGTGCTAGGGTGTGTGCATGAGTCCAGCATAGGTTTTGTACAGGAAGGGTACCCTTCCTGTACAAAATACTATGCTCAACACAAGGGAAAGCTTTTCCCACATTGTATGCGTGCTGCACAGTGCAGCACGCATGCAAAGTCGGAAAAGGAAGGAGAAATGAAAGCATTTCTCCTTCCTTGCGCCTAGTTGAAATGGGCGCAGTTTTCTCACGCTAAACCCAATCTACTGTTTTAAGTAAATTGGGTTTTGCGTGAGAAACCTTGGGTGGCTGCATGGGAACGCCCATGCACCACCCTTGGTATGCCCCCATGGCGCAAAGTAACGCGAAGCAGCGCAATGCGCTGCTTTGCATTACTTTTACGTTATTTCCAGCGCTAAGTTTAGCGCTGGAAAGTAAATTACCAGAAAAGATTTTGCGTCGTTTTGCCTCACTTTTGTGGCGCAAACACGGCGCAAAAGCTTACTAAATCTCCCCTTTGTTTTAAAATAAACGCTTTATGATAATTAAGGAAATCTGCTAAACCAAAACCTCCATTGTTCTTAGCCATTTTTAATTCTTTATAACTTATAAAAGGAGATTTGTTATTTCAAATAAATTTAGAAATATGTTTGTCTATATTTTTATAAAACTGAAGAGGAAGTTGAATAGGTATCATAAAGGAGGTAGAAACTTTTTGTAGCAGTAACCATTTTAATAGGATCAACTTTTCCCCACCTGGATAAATGTAAGGAGGACCATTTATGAAATTTGTCTTTGATATGATTGACAATATAATTACAATTCAATGTAATCAATTGTTAAATGGTGTGAGAAAATACATGGCTCTCTCCTCCCCTTTCCCTTGCGCCGGCGCTGATTACAGGCCTTCAATTTCCACACACTTTCTGATGGCAATAAGTAGAGGTTCAATAGCAAGAAGAAAAAGTAAAGGTGATAGGGGCAACCTTGTCTGGCACCCCTAAAAAGGAAAACATTATTAGAAATTTGAACATTAATGAAATGTTTGGCTGATGGACCAGAGCAAAGAGCTAAGATCTTACGAATAAGTGGACTGCCAAATTTAAAAGCAGATAAGGTACTGAAAAGATATTGTCAATGGACTTTATCAAAAGCCTTTTCCACATCCAATGCCAGAACACCAGATGGTAGCGGTAATAATGGTCCAACTTCAATGGCATTAAATAGTAATCTTACATTATTTACAGAATGTCTTTTTTTCATGAAACCAGTTTGATCAATATGAATGATAGAATCAAACACAGAGGCCAGCCTGGCTACAAGAATCTTTGCATAAAGTTTACAGTCTTGAAGAAATAGGTCGATAATATGAGACAATAGTTGGATCTTTGTTAGGTTTCTGGAGAACTATAATTAAAGCTTCAGTAAAGGACCCAGTAGTTGATCCTGTCTTACCAAAGTAAATAGCTTGATTCAATGAGGTTAAAGGTGAGGAGGAAATTCATTATAAAGTTCAGCAGGAATATCATCTGGACCAGGAGATTTAAGTAACTTAAGGAATGTAATATTTCTTTGTGAGGTAAAGCAATTTGATTATTAGAATTATGGACTGCATTAATTTGATTTTCATCTTTCTTAATACAAAGATAATTTGTCAAAATTCTTCTAGATTGATTAGCACTGAAACAAAATTTAGCTTTGTTATTAGAAATGTGTATGTCGGCCCTACTGCTTGATGTTGAGTTTAATTCATAGCAAAGTTTTTGTATTTGATGCCACTAGATGTGATAAAGAGACGTTCATACATTGCTATTTGTTTGATCTAATTCTTTAACTCTGGAGTTAAACAAATTGTTGTTATGCGCCATAATAGAAACTGCTGTCCTATGATATATGCTTGAAATGCATCCCACCTGTTAACAATTGAAGTAGAACCTCCTGGGTTAAAAGAAAAATAATCACATAGGGCCCGATTACGATGGCGGACGGAAAAGCACTCCGACCGCCGTGGTTGCGGAAAAAAAACATCCGCATGTACCACGGCAAAACCGCCGGTCACATTACGATGCAACGATTGGAAAATCTGACCGCGGCGGTCGGATTCTACAAATCTCCGCAGGCAACGTCCGGAAAAGCAGAAAATCCAACAGCGGCGGACGGAAATGCTGCAGAAAGAACAAAAAACGCCGATCCACCAGCAGAATGACCGCAAGTGAAATTACGATAAAATGGCGGAGCAAGCGGAACGATCAGTCGTTTCCGACCACCTCGGTCGCGTGAAAAGATGAATGGCAGAGCTGGCGGAACGATCATTGAGTTCAGACCGCTGTGGTCACGCGGAAAGAGGAATGGCGGTAGAATGCAACCACACAACAAGGCTACCAAGTGTGGCTGATTGTTTCCTGCTGCTTTAAAAAATATTTGACACACCCCAATGACACATCCCCGTGGCAAAAAAAAATACAAATCCCAGGTCAACCCAGAAAATACACCTGACATGAATACTCCATTTGGACACACCCACACAGCTGAGTATAAAACCAACCCCTTCCCTGGCCAGCATCCTTTGCACAACTCCAGAAGTGAAGGGCCAAACGCCACAGCAGAAAGGAGAGGCAAATCATCACACATCACACCATCACAACCACCCAAACCAACAACACCAACACACACCTCACACATCTCCACCACCACCTTCCCACCTGCACTTGTCACCCATTTGCACATCACACACCATGGCACAGAATAAAATGCCAAAATTCACTGACAATGAGTTGTCAGTCATGGTAAAAGAGAAAATCAGAGTAGAACCACATTTGTTTGGAAGCATGGTCCAACAGACACCACTAGTCAGAAAAAATCAAATGTGGGAAAGGATAGTCAACAAAGTCAATGCAGTAGGGACCACCCTGCGCACACTGCGTGACATCAAGAGGAGGTGGCATGACCTCAAGAGCAGGGTGAAAGAGCATGTCAACAAGAACCATGAGCTGGCTCAGAGGACTGGCGGTGGCCCTCCCCATTCCACCACTAACATTCACCGAATGGGAGGAGAAGGTGCTTGCCATACTGCATCCGGAGAGTCTCACAGGAATACCCGGGGGAGTGGAGGCCGATAAGTACCAACAAATGTATCCCATTACACTGCCATGTACTGTCTTGCACAACTAGAAAGCTACACTTCCTAGACCTAAATGCACTTACGTACAACACACTCTTCCCAACACATTTCTCACATATCTACCATTTCCGTCGTCTGAATCACCACAAAGGTAGCTAGCAATATTTCCATGGGTGTATGTGTACAGGTAGCCAGCACTACAACTCCCACAAGGCACCATTGTCCCACAGCTGAGCAAGATGGAGCACTCCCCCACCCAGAACCATGTGGCAGCTATTTCATTGCTCTCCTCAAACTTACAGGTAGGTAGCCATATTAACAGGCAGGGGGGTGTGTGTCCAGGCAGCTAGCACTCCAACTCCCATAAGACACCCTTGTCCCACAGCTGAGCAAGATGTAACACTCCCCCCAGAACCATGTGGCAGCCATTTCATTGCTCTCCTCAACCTTACAGGTAGGTAGCCTTCTCATGCTCTCTTGTCTCAGCCCTGAGCAGGATGGAACACTCCCCCCACCCAGAACCATGTGGCAGCCACATCATTGCTCTCCTCAAACTTACAGGTAGGTAGCCATCTTAACAGGGAGGGGGGGGTGTCCAGGCAGCTAGAAATCCAACTCCCACAAGGCACCCTTGTCCCACAGCTGAGCAAGATGTAACACTCCCCCCACCCAGAACCATATGGCAGCCATTTCATTGCTCTCCTCAACCTTACATGTAGGTAACCTTCTCATGCTCTCTTGTCTCACCCCTGAGCAGGATGGAACACTCCCCCCCCAGAACCATGTGGCAGCCATTTCATTGCTCTCCTCAACCTTACAGGTAGGTAACCTTCTCATGCTCTCTTGTCTCACCACTGAGCAGGATGGAACACTCCCCCCACCCATAAGCATGTTGCAGCCGCATCATTGCTCGCCTCAAACTTACGGGTAGGTAGCCATCTTAACAGGGAGGGTGGGTGTGTCCAGGCAGCTAGCACTCCAACTCCCACAAGGCACCCTTGTCCCACAGCTGATCAAGATGTAACACTCCCCCCAGAACCATGTGGAAGCCATTTCATTGCCCTCCTCAACCTTACAGGTAGGTAGCATTTTCATGCTCTCTTGTCTCAACCCTGAGCAGGATGGAACACTCCCCCCACCCAGAACCATGTGGCAGCCACATCATTGCTCTCCTCAAACTTACAGGTAGGTAAGCATCTCAACAGGGAGGGAGTGTGTGTCCAGGCAGCTAGCACTCCAACTCCCACAAGGCACCCTTGTCCCACAGCTGAGCAAGATGTAACACTCCCCCCACCCAGAACCACGTGGCAGCCATTTCATTGCTCTCCTCAACCTTACAGGTAGGTAGCCTTCTCATGCTCTCTTGTCTCACCCCTGAGCAGGATGGAACACTCCCCCCCAGAACCATGTGGCAGCCATTTCATTGCTCTCCTCAACCTTACAGGTAGGTAGCCTTCTCATGCTCTCTTGTCCCACCCCTGAGCAGGATGGAACACTCCCCCCACCCAGAACCATGTGGCAGCCACATCATTGCTCTCCTCAAACTTACAGGTAGGTAGCCATCTTAACAGGGAGGGGTGTGTGTGTCCAGGCAGCTAGAAATCCAACTCCCACAAGGCACCCTTGTCCCACAGCTGAGTAAGATGTAACATTCCCCCCCCCAGAACCATGTGGCAGCCATTTCATTGCTCTCCTCAACCTTACAGGTAGGTAGCCTTCTCATGCTCTCTTGTCTCACCCCTGAGCAGGATGGAACACTCCCCCCACCCAGAACCATGTGGCAGCCACATCATTGCTCTCCTCAAACTTACAGGTAGGCAGCCACCTCAACAGGGAGGGGGGTGTGTCCAGGCAGCTAGCACTCCAACTCCGAGAAGGCACCCTTGTCCCACAGCTGAGCAAGATGTAACACTCCCCCCACCCAGAACCATATGGCAGCCATTTGATTGCTCTCCTCAACCTTACAGGTAGGTAGCCTTCTCATGCTCTCTTGTCTCACCCCTGAGCAGGATGGAACACTCCCCCCCAGAACCATGTGGCAGCCATTTCCCTCCACTGTGTTACCTAACAGGTAGGTAGTCAGTGCATGCACCCTGTCATCCTTCTCAAAATGCATGGAGCCATATGACCACATCATCCCTCTCATGTCAGCCAACTCTGTATAGATCCAAATGTTACATCCAGTGTGCAGACAGCTAAGCACATATAACTGTCACAGAAATTACACTTTGACTCACCAAGTCACATGTGAAGCAAATTCAGGGCCCAATCATGCACAGCACAGAATGCAATGTGTAAGTGCCATGGTGTCAGAGCATGAAGGCCCATATGAACACAAAACATGCACGGTCAATCTGTCAAACAAACAACAGTACATGATATGAAAGAAACTTTAACATATTCAAATGTCTAGTTTTTGCATAGCTGAAACAGATTCTATGAAGATTAAACAAAAACCATGCATTAACAAAAGTTGATGTGCACCAAGTTGGTAGAAGATGACATGTCCTTGTAAACACACCATCTGTACGCGTCCCATGGTTGCAATTTACATGTCACACTAATGACAATTAATGTATGTACTGCAACATCATGTCATGATGCTGATAATCTTTTAACAATAACAAGTGAATGCAATATAAACTGTTTGCATATCAAATGTAACATCCAAAGTCTGACACCAAGCCTGTGGAGTGCACTCAACTGACAATATAACCTATGTTCAACAGGAGATCCACAAGCAACTGCTGCTGAAAACACCACCAACCAGCAGAGCCAGTCCCCCCCCCCAGAACGTGAACTCTCCGATGCTGATTCTCTCTGCCAGGGTGCACTCCGTCTCAGGGCCTCATTGGCCCCACCACCACCACCCCAGCGACAACCACAGCACTGACCCCTGCTACAAAGACCTGTCCGGCAGCCACCTCCACCATCACCACTGCTGCCTGCAACACTGTCCCTGCCTCAGTGGTTAGCAACACCACCACACAATCCGAGGATGCCAGAGAGAGTGTGCGGGTGCGTTGACTCCCAATGCCACAGGTCCGTGTCAGCAGGGCAGGTAGGAGGGCAACTGGGGGACAATCACAGGAGGACACTGAGACAGAAGCCCTGGCCACCTTTTCAAGAGTCCTTGGTGCATACCAACAGAACCAGGGACAGATGGGCCAGGTTGTTGAAGAAGTGTGTGAGCTCCGCCTGCTGCTGAGGTCCATGGACACATGTATGGGCCAACTTGTGGATCTCATGGGCCAGCTTGTGTGTGTTCTGAGGGACAGACATGCTGCTCAAATGATGGTGCTCAAATGACGGCTCAACCCCCTCCAGTGGCCAGCCTGCTGATACTCCCAACACCTCATCTGTGGCCACAGAGAGGGGTGAGCTGCAAGAAAATGACTCCTCAGACACCGCTGAGCCTGCAGCAGAGCCCCCCGCCAAACGCAACAGGGGAAGTCTGAGAAACATCACGGGAGGATCATGTGGCAAAGCACCAACCAAAGCCAAGTCGCTGAGCCAGCCATGATGGCACTTGTGTTGCCCTGGGCATTGACTTTGTTGATTATCCTATCCCACATTGCCATGTTGATGGCAGGAGTTTGTTGGACTGTGTGATTACATCAATGTGGTGACTACACTATTTGTCTTATTTACCATCACTGATAACTCATACATTCACTTTGCACAAATCTACTAACAACCACTTTACATTTTTACAAAACAGATTTTAAAATAAACACTCTCTACACACCTATGCCTTTGTGTCGGTTCCATGTTTATCACAGTATGTACAATGTCAACTCAGATACCAAAGTACCACAAGCTCTGATTGTGACGAGGAATTGATGGGGTGAAGGAACCTAGAAAGACACAAGAGAATGACATTTAGATGTCAGGTGATGCCATTACAGCATCAACACACCACTAGTTAACACCGTACAAAAGCCATCACACATAACAATGACCAACACCATCAACTTAGACATGAGGTATGTGGAAACCAATACACTGTGCCACACACATCAGCCATTAGCAGTGAGCCAACAACAGACAGCTGCCAAAAACCTTATCTATGCCTTGCCACTACCATCAAAGCCAACAGACAATGTCACTGTTGTACAATGTTACTTACACTCAAGGGAAGTAGTTGTCGATGAGCTGTTGACGCACGTCAACACCTTCCTCCTCTCCACTATCATCGTCACTGGGCATGTGTGGATTTGCAGCGGGGGGCATCTGCTGCTCATCATCGTCCAGGAGCAGGGGGATCTCTTTGAGCAAGGCCAGATTGTGGAGCATGCAGCATGCAACTATGATCTGACACACCTTTTGGGGAGAGTAGAGTAGTGCACCACCGCTCTTGTCCAGACACCGAAATCTAGACTTCAGAAGCCCAAAAGCACGCTCCACTACACGACGGGTCCTCCCATGTGCATCATTGTAGCGGACTTCCCCCGGGGTCCTTGGATTCCTCAGTGGGCTCAGCAACCAAGGCCCGTTGGGATACGCAGAGTCACCTAGGTGTGAGATACACAGACCAATTTTGTAATATAAACAGTTGACCAGAACAGCATGTCACGGTAACTACTCACAATATCGAGAAAAAAAATATCGACTGGACAGAATATCGAGTTTTTGATATCGAATGGACAGAATATCGAATTGCAAAAATATAGTGGTGCAGAATATCGAAATGCAGGTAAGAAATATCGAGTTCCACAATATCGAAGTTAGTAATATCGATCTTTTGTGTGTGTTTTAAGTGTTAGTATATGTGTTAAAAGTATGTATTATTTTTGTAATGTATGTTTGAATTTTGTAAAAGTAATGAAATTTATGTTAATTAATTTTTTGTAATTTAATTCTGTAGCGGGTTGTGGGTTTATAGGGAATAGGGTGGGAAGTAATTTAATTATAATATATATTTTTAGCATTATTTAGAATTAATTAATTATATGTTATTTTTTTTGCGTAATTTAATTCTGTAGCGGGTTGTGGGTTTATAGGGGAATAGGGTGGGAAGTAATTTAATTGAAATTAATTAATTTATTATTTTATTTCTTAATAAATTAATATTTAATAATTTAAATTGTTAATTAAGTTAATTAATTTATTATTAATTAATTATTAATTGATTAATAACAAGTAATAATTAATTTGTAATTATGTTAATTGAGCATTTTTTTTATTAATTAGTAATTAATTAGATATTAATTATTAACAATTATTTTGTAAGTATGTTAATTAATTATATTGTTAATTTTAATTAGTTGATTAATTAATTGTTAATTAATTATGTTAATTTATTAATATGCTACAATATTGTAGGTGATGTTTATAGGGGGAAATGGTGGGAGGTAAATTAATTTTTTCAAAATAATTAATTGTTAATTAATGTTAATTATATTGCAGGAGTGCGTATATTAAATAATTCTCCTACGCTATCCAACACTTTCCTTACTGTTGCACTCACTGGAGTGGGAATAATAATTTTTACCCTCCCGCTATCCAACGCTTTTCCCTACTGTTGCACTCACTGGAGTGGGAATAGTAATTTTTACCCTCCCGCTATCCAACGCTTTCCCTACTGTTGCACTCACCTGAGTGGGAATAGTAATTTTTACCCACCTGCTATCCAACACTTTCCCTACTGTTGCACTCACTGGATTGGGAATAGTAATTTTTACCTTACCGCTATCCAACACTTTCTCTACTGTTGCACTCACTGGAGTGGGAATAGTAATTTTTACCCTCCCGCTATCCAATGCTTTCCCTACTGTTGCACTCACTGGAGTGGGAATAGTAATTTTTACATTCCCGCTATCCAACACTTTCCCTACTGTTGTACTCACTGGAGTGGGAATAGTAGTTTTTACCCTCCCGCTATCCAACGCTTTACCTACTGTTGCACTCACTGGAGTGCGAATAGTAATTTTTACCCTCCCGCTATCCAACGCTTTCCCTACTGTTGCACTCACTGGAGTGGGAATAGTAATTTTTACCCTCCCGCTATCCAACGCTTTCCCTACTGTTGCACTCACTAGAGTGGGAATAGTAATTTTTACCCTCCCGCTATCCAATGCTTTCCCTACTGTTGCACTGACTGGAGTGGGAATAGTAAAATTTACCCTCCCGCTATCCAACACTACAAATATTGATTATTTTTTTATATTATTAAGTTAATATTTATGTATTAAAAAACAAAAATGCATGTTTATTTTTTTTTTTAACTTACATTAATTATTTATTAATTTTAAGGTTATTTAAGTATTTTTAAGTATGTTTTACTTAATTATATTTATTATTTCATTAATTTTACATTAATTTTAAGACATTTAAAGAAGTTGATATTTTAACAAACTATATTATTTACAACGATATTTAGGATTCGATATTTTTGTACTTACCTGTTTGTAGATAGGAATTCGATATTCAGGTAGTCGATATTTTGTCACCGATATTTTTGTAGGTCGATATTTAGCTCCTCGATATTCTGTCAGTGATCCGCATGTCACACATACAGCACACTACTTGACTCAGCGTACTCACTGACAAGCCTCCGGATGCAGATTTTTCCATCAATTGTGGGATGATGCTGTTACGCAGTATGTAGGAGTCATGTGCAGATCCTGGATATTTGGCACATACATGGGAGATAATCATATCCGCTTGGCATACCACTTGCACATTAATGGAATGGTAATGCTTCCTGTTACGGTATATGTGCTCACGTGCCTGTGGTGGAACTAGGCCAACGTGTGTGCAGTCAATGGCTCCAACAACATTAGATATGTGTCCAAGGTCATAAAAATAACCCTTCACATCTGCCAATTCATGTCTCCTTGGAAAGTGGATGTAGCGGTCCTTGTAGGTCAACATTGTGGACAGGACATCACACAGCACCATGCTGAACATAGCTTGAGACATTCCACCGGCGATGGCCACCGTGTACTGAAACGAACCAGTGGCAAAGAAATACAGGGCAGCCATCATCTTAACTGTTGGCGTCAAAGCTGTCAGATAGGTTCTGTGAGGCCTCAGATGGGGCTCCAACTGAGCACATAGCTCTTGAAGGGTAAGGCGATTAAGACGGAATTTCCACTGTGTACTGAAACGAACCAGTGGCAAAGAAATACAGGGCAGCCATCATCTTAACTGCTGGCGTCAAAGCTGTCAGATAGGTTCTGTGAGGCCTCAGATGGGGCTCCAACTGAGCACATAGCTCTTGAAGGGTAAGGCGAATTTCCTTATGATGTCCTCATCCTCCATGTTCGCCAGCACTGGGAAAGGCCGATGCACATTTGGTCGTCTCCTACATATAATGAAAGAGGACACATGTAAATTCAATTCACAGATGAGATGTGGCAAACATCTTACATAATGACTAACCCAGCACCAACATTGACAGAACTGTAACAACAGCTTAATGCACAAGTCACATGCACAGACACCTTGATCTCATGTAGTCATTCATGTGGTCAGGTTGTACGTACTAACTACTTCCAAATCAGAATCAGACTATGTGAATGGTAAATGGTACACTCCTACATCTTGTGTCACCAGCCCTGGGTGTACCTGACACAGCACATTTGGCAGACAGCAACACTGCTGACTTCTACGTAGCTGTGGCACCTGCAACACCTTCTTGCTTTAGTCTCACTAAGCACAACATTTTTACACTATGAGCACAGTGTGTGTGAGCTGGTCAACTATCAAGATGAATACACCTCTGTAAACAGTGATATAGGCACATTATGTGGTCAGTCCATCATTACTGTGGGGTGAGTAGACATTTTACACATTGACATGTTCACAAGTATGAGACTCCATTTCACATCAAATCTGTGTACATGCACACAAATATCATATTTGACATGTGAGGAAGTACATGCCAATGCATGTACTCATGTGTACTGACATGACATGTGTGGGCATCATTGAGTTAAATGTCACACTCTCCTTTCACTTTCCAACCAGGTGCAACAATATAGTGTGAATGTATAGTGATCAGTGATGAAAATTGCCAAGTGGCAATTCAATAGCCAATGTGTCTATAGGTGCGGTCGGCGTGCTCCGCCACTGCTGTCACGGCCATTGGACACAATTGAAAGATGCAGAATTGCGGTAGAGACTACCTGGCCCCCGCGGTGTGACACCGCCAATGACAATGCTATGGCAGCCAATGGGAACCGCCATTGCGGTAGCGCAATACAGTTTTGAAACTCGCGGTAGGCGTGCACTGCCACAGTGGTCACGGCCATTGGACACAATTGAAAGATGCAGGATTGTGGTAGAGACCACCTGGCCCCCGCAGTGTGACATCGCCAATGACAATGCCATGGCAGCCAATGGGAACCGCCATCGTGGTAGCGCAATACAGTGTTGAAACTCGCGGTAGGCATGCACCACCACTGCGGTCACGGCCATTGGACACAATTGAAAGATGCAGGATTGCGGTAGAGACCACCTGGCCCCGTGGTGTGACACCGCCACACATGTCACTTGCATTCAGACACTGCTGCCTGCCATTCATCACCACCAACTGCTGCTGTACCTGTACTCTGGACCCAGTGATGGCTCAAACAGAGAACATCAGGGCCCGTCCCTTCACCACAGAGGAGCTGGAGGTCCTGGTGGACGATGTCCTTGTGCAGTTTGGGAGGCTATATGGTGCTCCAGAGGTACTGGTAAGTGTCTGAGTAAACGTTTGAGAGTGCTCAGAATGCTCACATGATGTTACTGTACAGTAGTATGTGCCTGTGAGTGCAAGCCAATGTTCATGCATCAATATTTTGCCAACAGCATGGTCCATACATGACCTAGTACTTAATGTACTTGAGTATGTGGGGAGGATGGCAACATAGACACTTGTGCAGGTCTTTTTAAGACAAAAAAAACCACATGTTGTTCTGAGACTGGGTTATGTAAATGTATGAGACACTGCCTAGCATGCTGACTTCATGTCAACGGGGTGTGTAGCCCTATTTCCACAGATCCCTGACTGCATTTAAGGATGGGAATGACATACTGTGTTTTAGCAGTTATACAGTTACACTGCTGGTTTGAGACAATTGAACTCTGAACACACATTCCCTGTGCTATGTGATGTCATAGTCCATTAAGTGTTCATATGCTCATTTGTGACATTTCAAATGTAGATTGGCCAGAGGGTACTGGATAATGTGTGTACAGCTTTCAATTTGACACTCTGGAGATGTGTCCATTCTGCACAGGAGTACAATGCCTGAGTCTATCACTCTTGGTGGGAAATCACCTATGACACATCAGCTAAATGTGAGGTTGACATGTCATCCTACTATTGATTCTATGATGTGTTGAGTCTCGCATGTGTATGCACTGTTTCCCCATTCACATTGTACATGCATGTGATTTATGTGAGGGACCACGTTTATCCTCAGTGAAAGGCCCTCTGGCCTGCACAGTAACTGTCCAATGTTACAAGGAACCATCACTAAAATGACTCAGTAAAACATATGTGTTGTCCACCACCCTATTTTTCCATGAGCTATCATAGGCCTGAGGAGTTCACAAGACGGGACTCCACCTTGTGAGAAGAGTGTGAGAATGTAAGATCAGGGACCTAAATGTGACCACCATGACACATGTAGCTATGCAATAGTCAAGGACATTAAGGGGTGTGTAGTGTAGGACACAGTGAGTCTGACCACTCATCATGTTTTGGCACTATGGCTTAACATGGTTGGATGTGATCTGTGTGTATGGCAAATTGTGATGTGACTGAAGTGTTGTACAGTAATTTGGAAGATGATAATGAACAAAGGTTACTCAGAGTGTCAGTCCTCAGTATGTGTGCATTGTGGAGGGGTGTCCATGTGCATCAGTGCATGGTGAAGTTGTGTCTAAAGCTTTTAATCAGTGAGTGACTTTTTGGCGCATTGATGTGTCCTCAATGTCATCAGTCAGCACAACGTGGGGATGTCATATGCCTGACCCTAGGTATTCTCACACATTAGCTGTCGTAATGGAGTCCACCAACTTCCTCATCAACAGAAGACACTATCCTGCCTTGGATCTATGAGGGCCTGTCAGGCACTTGTGGAGATGTTGGTCTGTGACATGTCACAACCTATGAAGGCCTTGCATTATTTTCCCATTCTCATGCTATTGTGCATTGTGTTTGTGACTACATTGTTACATGGGGCTCATTATCACTTCATTAACAAAAAAGATGTGGCCTTGTGACATATGCTGCAGTTTGAGTGTCAGAGACATCAACTGGCAGTGAAAAGCAATGAGCATCTTGTTAGTGTGCATTTAGAAATGTGTGCTGTGCACATCAAATGTATTGTAACATGTACACAACTGACACCAATGGACAACTGTAGTTGTGCTTCAAAGCCCAACATGGTGGATTTCAGGAGGTGTTTGCCCTTGCAAAAGGACATATTTGACTTAGTATCTGTGGTGTTCCATGAAATATACTCCATATGTGACAGAGACAACATGTTTTGATGTATGGATATCTTACCTACAGGCACGTAGGTGTGCCTACAGACAATTGTATGTGTGGTTACAGGGAGGCACAGGCTCAGCTATTTGGCTGTGTCTACGCAACATGGAGCATGACTATCAACTATGCATGTTTCCATGCATCAGCTGATGATTGCATAAATGTGGCATATGCTGAAATGGAGTAGTTCAACATGGGAGTATCATTTGCAGGATTTGAGTTTTGATTGCACATGATGTTTGTGAGTATGGCACTATACTGAACCTATGTCTCTGTCTCTTGCAGCATCTACCGAGGGCAGGGAAAGACGGGGGCCCAACAGCGTTGGGGAAGCTACTGACATGACTGGGACACAGGAGTTCAGTGACACTGAGGGGTCCAGCGCCTCAGAGGGGGAGAGGAGTGCACTGGATGATTCCCGCCCGGAAACACCAACCTCCACATCTTCCCAGTAGAGTGGTGACTCCTCGATGTTGGGGGGCACCGTAAGTTCCAGATCGGCATCTTCTTCCACCACACCTCGTCCAGTGCCCACCCTCCTGGATGCTCCCCCAAGTACTGTCCGTGCCCACAGCCCTAAGAAGGGTAGAGTTTCCTTCCCCCCAGGCACCGCTGCCCCTGCCCCTGTCTCCCCTGCTGCCCTCAGTGTGGAGGACGTAAAAATTTTGCAGCAGCTGTGTGTGGGTCGGACTGCTCTCCTGAATGCCATCCAGGATCATGGCAACAAGTTGTCACAGGTTGTTACGTTCATGGAGGGCATTCATTCGGACGTGGGGGGCATACACCAAACTGTCCAGTCTTTGTCCTCCACAGTGATGGCAGCCATTCAGCAGTCCCAAACTCCCAGTCCAGCTCCTGTCCCTTTGGCAACCACCCTGCCAGTGGCCCCACCTGACCAGAGTACACATACGCCAGAGCCCTCAGGCACCCAGTCATCCACATGCAGCACACAACCTCAGTACTCTAAGCGTACCAGACACCATACACCATCACCACAACCCAAAAGGAGCACACATGACCGCAAGACAAAAAGCCCATCACAGGACACTCAGGAACATATGGCAAAAAAGCATGCATCCACATTAGATTCCTCCGAACATCACCATCCAATGACACTCCCATCCCCACACCTGATCCCAAGGACACACAGACACTTGCCCTGTCTGCAGTGAACCTGGTGCTTGCCACGACTAAGCCCAAACACATTCCAAAGGCAGTTTCACCCAAAACTTCGACTCCCACCCACACCCCTGTGAAGTATGGACAAGAGAGAAAAGTGGGGAGTGTACAGCAACAACAGAGCAAAAAGCAAGGTCACCCCCAGCGTACCACCAGTTCCAGCAAATCCACACGTGGAAAGCCACCTGCCCCTGCTACACCTTAGGGGAAGAGTGAGGCTGTTGTGCCCACCTCACTTCTCACTCCGGCCAAGACACTTCTGGGATATCGATTCCCCAAACAGTTGAGACCCAGCCCTCCACATTCACCCTCAGCCACTGAGCCTCCACACAGCATGTCTTCACCTCCCCATGCCACCACTCCACCCGGTCCAAGCCGCCCTCAGTCTCCCACATCCATGGATCCCTCTACCTCAGCCAGTTCTCACCCTCCCAGGTCCAGTCTTCCAACTGGCCCCGACAATCAGCCCCCTCCCAGTTCAACTTCAAGCCAAAGTTGAAGCCAAGTCCCCCTCCCCACACCATTTCTCCAACAGCAGTGCCTGGACTGCCCATTCGAAGCCCCTGACCTGTGGTGATTCCCATGGCAGTGGACTGTGTTACCTATTTGATGTGCAAGTTTTCATGCACACATGTGCGGATTTGAAATTTGGACTGGCCAATGGCCTTGATGTTTTGCACTTTTGATGCCTATACAGAGTTTATGTAATAAAGACTATTACTCATGTTGTGAGCTTTGTCGCTGCCCTTGCTAATGATGCAGTGCAATGTATGTGTATATGTTCATGTGACACATGCTCTGTATGCCACATTCACATTGGCATATACTTGATTTTCTTTTCCAGAGGTTGCCAGAGATTACAGGCACTTTTGTGCTTCTTGACTCAGAGGCTTGAGGGGGCACTGATGGTTGTCTGTGGTGATCTAATCTTATCCTAATCATTCTATTGTCAGGTCTCCAATTTTGTACCCGTCATATTTGGATGCTGTACCAAAACAGAAGAGAATTCTATCCACAGGATAACTTACGTGGTGGACAGGGTCCGCAATATCTGTGGGATCTATCTTGATGTGTGAACAGCAGTGTAGGTGTGTAGTCATCTTGTGTAGGCCTGGCTTCATAGTCACATGGGTACATTTGAATGTGTGCAGTTGAGTAGTCATACAGTGTGATTGGCCTGTCATTGGCAGAAGTGTTGATGAGTATGTGCCCCTGAACACGACACCTACACACATGTATGATCCAGGTAATAAGTGCCTAATTGTTTACATTGACAGACACGTGCTTTAGATAGTGGGCACATGTATGAGTTGTTGGTTGAGCACTGTGCAGTGTGTCGGTATGACCTTGCAGTCCTGGGGTACACCTACTTGTTGTCGCTGTTAGTTGTGATTATGCAGAGTGGTTCACTGCAATGTCTGTGTTGTGGTTTCTTGATCAGCTATGGCTCTTGCTTAAGTTTGTGCTCACTGTGCTGACCTGCCCAGGCAAACTGACATTATAAGTGATGTTTCTGATGCATTGGTGTCACTTTACATCATTTGTTGGACAAGTATGTTGTATTGAGAGTCAGACCATCCCCAATGGGGGCTTTGATGGCTACACATTGTGAGTTACTCCTCTATGTGTTTTTGCTCTGTACACTCCTCACCTGTCCAATACTGATGTACACACCACTTCAGTCTAATGTCTTCCACCCCATGCCTTGCCAGTGTGTTCCCCTCCCCACCACTGCATAGTGTGACACTATACTGTGGGAGGATGATCTGTGTCCAGGACCAATGTTCCACTCAGGACTGTTTCACAATTTGTTATGTGCTATTTTCTTCTACTTGATTGCAGTCATGGTTGCTCATGTACAGTGCAGACGTTTTTCCAGCACAGTCCTCTAGTCATGTTCCATACATCTGTGTTTTCCAGAGTTGTGCAGCAGTAGGTGATAGCTAAAGTGTATGTGTATTTGCTGAGGTACTGCTACCCATCCTGAGTGTGATGTGGTCTGTGCCCTGTGATGATTTGTGGTGTTGAAGTTCATGTTGGAGCACTCAGATATGTGTGATACTGGTTTTGTTGGTGTTCACACACTACTTACTGTACATGCACTGCTGTGAGTGTATGTTGCCATGTCCTTGCCTGGTGTGAGCCCCCCTGATGTCCAGCTGAGTTTGCTATGTGATGATTTTGTATGTGCATATGTTGTGTATTTGTTGTTGATGGATGCAGTCTTTGGCCTGTGTTGGCTCTTTCCACTGACAGGTCAAAGTGTGTGTGTAATGTTATATTTGCATGACATTGTATGTGAGGAGTTTGTGTATTGGAATACATTCTGATGTGTGTAGAATTTGTTGTGTGCATTTCTTGTGTGAATGTCACATACAGCAATGTGGGGTCTTGTTCAATGGCTTGTTTTGAGTGCACAATTGTGCTATGGTCTCCTATATTTGAGCAGTCACTTGTCAGGAGTGTGCCTGTGCATGCTTGTGCTACACATTGACACCAAGCTCACTTGGTAACTGTTGGAGTGTATATGTCTGTGTTTGCAGCTTTGTCCTATTGCACACAGTTAGTGTTCATGATTGGCATTTGATCATGTATTTTTTGATTGGGTTGGGTGATGGTGTCTGTGCAGTTGGCCAGAGTAAAAATGTTATCTATTCCTGTTCTGTCTAGGGTCACATTGCCTATCCACTGTTTGCCTACACATGGCTGAGCTTGTTGGACTTCTTTGGATGTTGTTTGTGAGACATGTGTTCGGCAAATGGTTTTTGAACCGCATTGGTTCAGACATACCTGAGTGGGATTCTGACGTTTGTAGATACACACCAGGGTGTGGCATTGGTTATCAGGAAACTCACAGGACATTATTTGCACCTTTATCTGTGTTTCTCACAGGTGTGGAGTAGTGAAGGTGTGAGATGGGTAGATGAGGGGTATGTGTGAAGGTCATACTTGGGTTTGGCAGTCAGGGAGTGTGACAATGAGTCATGAGTGTTGTGCTGGTGGCATGCACATGTGAAGGGAGTTGACACAGATATGGGGTTGGTCACTGTATGGCTTATGACAGTTCCTATCATTCCTGGGCCAATGCATAGCTTGCATTGCTGTATCACAGGGATATTGCACAGATGTTACTTTAGTTCAATTTCATTCACTGCGCCACCCATGTCTGATTTGATGACCTAGGTGTAGTGTGATATGTTGCACCTCTTGCATGTCATGTACAAATGCTATCTGAGATATCTCCATGTTTTTCATGCACTGTGCACTCCACTTTAAGCTAGTTTAGTTATTGTCATACATTGCAGCTGACTTATGGTATGTGCATGAGGCTAAGTTTCAGTGTGTGAGCTGTCTGAAGGACGTGACATGCAGTGTGAACAGTTCCATGGTTGTTAATCTGCAGAGTGACTCTTCATTTCTTAAATTACTCACTTTGATTCACATGAGTGTAAGGCAGGTGTGAGTAGGAGGAGGGTTGTCCTGAGTCTCAGGTCAGAGTTTCCTGCTGTCAAGATGGAGTCTTCCTGACACTTTGGCATTCATTCACTACTTTGTAGTTGGTGCTCCCTTTGTTGAGGTGTAGTGATGGTGTGTAGGTGTTCTGTGAGTTAGCAGTGTAGTCAGTGTTGTTGATGTACTGGACATACTCACATGGTGTCATTTATTGCAGCAGTACACTTGTGAGTCAAATGCACAGCGGTGCTTACTTTGAGTTTGCTGTTTGAGACAGGAGTTTCTCACTGTGTAGCATGATATGGGCTGCCATTGTGTGATATGGTCTGCCATTGTATATCAATGTTTGCTTGGGGGCTGTGGTGATCTGCAATTGTGTGGCAGTGGTGTCTAATATGATGTGTCATCTACCTGGGCTGACTGGCTCATTCCAACACCTTGTTGGCCTACTGTGAAATACACATACACACCCTACTTGGTCTGCCCTCCTCTGTTCCACATTGTATGTGGACTGACCGATATTTGTGTGCAAAGATGACTAGGGTCATTTTGGAGTGACTCTTGCCTCACCCTACACTCATGTTACTATACATTTGCAGTTGTTCCTAATGAGATGTCACTCTAGACAGTGTCCCTGCACATGGCTTCTTGCTGCAGATATGTTGTGCTGAGTGGTGCTTCTTATATGTTACATGTGGTGTGGATGTTGTGATGTTGGTCTTGCTTGTCTGGGACAATGTCCTGGACTCCTAGTACATTTTGGGCAGGTTTTCCCGCTGCTTCACCGTTGCGGTGACATGACCGGCACGACTGGGCTAGTTGCGGTAATTTCTATGGTGAAGAGTGACCCCGATGCAGAGGTGTCAATTTGTGACGTGCAGGACATGTGTACTTACACTGGGGATATGTTCCTGTCTCCACCAGGCTGTCTGATGTAGACAGGACACGTACTTCAGCGCGACAGTTGTGTGTTGTGGTTGTATGCGGGGATGTGTTGTTGACTTACCTGCGGTGTTGACCGCGACGGCGTCTTATCTGCTGATAGTGGATGAGGTACAGCAGAGGAAGGGCTTGTAGAGCTGGATCCATGGTGGCCAGGAACGTGTGGAGGTGTCTCTGATTCGAGTTTCTATCTCCGCAGTTGTTCTTCCGCCGTCTCCGGGTGGCTGGTTTCTCTGCTGCGTTCTGATGGGCTGTTTGAGGCATCGTGATTTGTCCGGCGGTCGTAACATCATTCCGCACGGCGGTCTTTCTGTATTGGCTCCCTCCGCCACCGTTGCGGAACGAAAAATCTGGCAGATCCGGAAACTCCGCCACGGACGGGAAATGGGCTCTCTTTGCCTATTGTAATATGGTGGACGCGAGGACCGCCGCAGGAGTGAGTAAATGGATGTTTTCCACCACCGCCGGCACCACGGAGGTGCCTACTACTGCCATCATAATCGGCCCCTTAGTGCAGACAAAAGCTTTGGTTTATTTTTTTCAATAAAGACAACATTGGTATTCATGCACTACCGATCTTGAGATTGTTGAGTGGAGCTAGGTCGTAAAACACATGTAATGAGTGCATGATCGGAAATATCAATATTCTGGATAGTAGGATCAAAAATTGAATGGATTAATTGATGGAATATTAATAAATAATCTATATGAGAGCAGGAATTATGAGGATTAGAAAAAAAGTAAATTGTTTCTCTGTTGGATGAAGTAAGCGCCAAATATCTACCAATTTGGTTGTTCTAAAAAAGGATTTTAGAGGTAAATAAGCCTTTGGAGGACGATATTTGGCTTGAGATGTTCTATCCAATAAGGGGTCACATAGGTTAAAATTGCCTCCAATAATAAGCAGAACATTACCTAATTTTAGTACTTCCGTTGTGAAAAGAGACAAAAAATTTGGGTCATCATTTGTTGGACAATACACATAAATCAGGTGCAATATGGTATTATCAATTTTAACATTAACTATGAGGCAACGACCTTCTGAATCCGAACATTTGTTTAGTATTTGAAGATGTAATTTTTTTTAAAAAGGAAGAGCGACTTCTTTTTTCTTGTTAAGCACAGGAGAAGAAATAACATCACTAACCTATTTTTTGTTCATAGAAGATAAAACTGTATCATCTATAGGAGTCTCCTGAAGTAAACAATTATCAGCTTTACATCTTGCTAAATAATCTAGAACCTTAGTATTTTTAACAGAGTGTCGTAAACCTTTAACGTTAAAAGAAACAATTTTAATGCCTTTAATGTTATCCATTTTCATTGAAGAGTGAAGACAGTAAAAAAGAAAGAGCTAAGTAGACTAAGAAAATAAAAAGTAGCTCTGACATTAAGTGAAAGGAGGAAAAGGAAAGACCCAGACAAACACCAAAATGACAACATATAAACATAAATAATACTCAGAAATCGCACACAGGCATGGCAAGAATGACCTGCCTATATAATGCCCTTATAATGAAACTCGGCTAATTAGGCTAGATATAATGACAAGAAAATGATTGCATAGGACTCAAATATCTATATCATTCGTTTTCATGGAGTGCTATGAATGTTGATCAAAGAAGATATGAAGATCATCAGGACATTGAAAGGACTTGGAGAAACCATCTTTCCAAATTCTCATAGTAGATGGATCAAAGAGGCCATATTTAAAACCAAAGGTCAATCATGCCCAACTCTTGTTTCGGATTGCCACTATGGGCATTGGCGGATTTGCTTTCCAGTGACTTGAGTCCTTTTTGCTGGGGCGGTCCCAAAGGATCCAACTGGGTGAGCAGATGTCAAATAGCGGTGCTCTCACCTGTGGTGTCCCTCAGGGCTCAGCCCTGTCCCCTCTCCTGTTTAATATGTATCTCCAGCCTTTGGTGGCTGCCCTAGCTGGCATGGACTGTCAAGTTTTTAATTATGCAGATGATACCCAACTTATCCTGCAGATCAAAAACTCCCCGCATGCCCACACTCGTGTGCAAAACATTCTTAGACACACTATGAGCTGGATGACAGCCAACTCATTAAAAGTCAATCCGGACAAAACGGATGATCTCGTAATCTCCTCCAAAGGCAACCCTTGGACCGACCTCTTCTGGCCACAAGAGCTCGGCACCGCACCTACGCCAGTTCCTGTCGTAAAAAGCCTGGGCATCAAGATTGATGCCAATCTCTCTATGACCAACCAAGTCGCTACTGTGGTCTGCACTTGTCTGGGCTTAATGAGACAGTTGCGGAAACTCGCCCCTCTTCTCTCACCCACCACTCTACAGACGATCGTGTCGCCCACGATTGTGTCCAGACTGGACTATGGCAATGCCTTATATAATGGTGTCCCTGAGATACTATTCCGCAAGCTGCAGGTGACCATGAATGATGCAGCTAGGCAGATCTTTAGGCTGCCTAGGAGGGCTCAGGCTACCCCTCTGCTGCACAAGTTGCACTGGCTCCCGGTCAAAAAGAGAGCAAAGTTTAAGGGCCTCTGTATTGCCCATAAAGCCATCTACGGCCAGGCCCCAGGTTATATCAAGGAGCGCCTGGTGAACTACGTGCCGGGACGCACACTTCGATCTTCCGAGGCCGGCCTCTTGGCCTACCCACGAGTCAAAACTGCATCTAAAGGTGGCAGAGCTTTTTCTGTTTTAATTCCCCAACTTTGGAACCAATTGCCCGAGAATCTTCGCAAGGAATCCGCCCTTCTTCCTTTTAGGAAACGCCTCAAGACTCATCTGTTCAGGGAGGCACTGGACATTGTCTAACTCCTCCGCCTAGGTGCTCCCGGGATTGGCAGATGGCTCCTGTGTCTTCTCAACAAGCGCTAAGAGACCTGCAGGTGATTATGCGCTATCCAAATTGTAGTTAACATAACATAACATAACAAAGCTTCTCAGTCATGGCCTGAGGTAAGTGAACTCTCTGCGGATTTTAACAGTTTCCTTGGCAAAGTCTTGATGGATTAAAATTTTATTTCCATTGACCATCAAAGACGGGACCTCTCTTGTTATTTTCCGTATCAACACTAAATGATGATGATGCAGAACTTTCAAGATCATTTGCCGAGGTTTGTTCTGGCTAGGACTACAATGTGAAGGAATTCTGTGCGCTTTGCCAAACTCAAATTTTTCTGGGAACTTTAAATGTAAAAGACCAGGTAATACAGTTTCTAAGTACAGCCTGCAATCATTGCCTTCTACAACCTCCAGTAAATTAAAGATTTGCAGGTTGTACTGACGATTACGGTTTTCTGAATCAAATAATAAGTTACTCATTGGCAAAACAATTTCTGCAATGGGCGTCAGACTGTCAATTTTTGATTTATTATCCTGAATTTCTTTTTGCATTTTCAGATACTTTCATAGAAAGACGAGCCATGTCTTTGTGTATATTTTTAATTTCTGATGCAATATTATCTGTGTTAGAGCAAACTGCTTATATTTCTTCAAGTAATGTGGATAAAGAAGGCTCATTAGAATCCACAATTTTTGATTTGACTGGTAGAGGAGAAGTGGTTTGTTTACGTTTATTATTCATACTATGAATATTCTTCCCTTCCATTTTTTTTAATTAAACCATTTTATTGGGATTTCAGATAACAAGAGAAGCCTGACATATTCTTCCGAATCAGAAGTGTAGACATTGCATGCTGGGTACATGGCTGGTATTGGGGCAACATTACATGCAATGAGCGTAAGGATCAAAATATTCTTCCCTTCCATAGTAATGAATAAATGATATTATAACCAAGCGCAATGTTACTTGAAGATTTGGGTAAATATAAATAACAGACTTCGCAAAATGAGACTGTGCTGCAGCTAAAACCAGCTATGGGAGTTGCTTAGGCCTCTGCCGCGCCCTTTCCTTGTACTAAGTCTGCCATCCTGGCAGGAAACTCGGCAATACCTGGTATGAGACACCGGTGAGAGGCTCAATGGGGGAAGCTCCTCCAGACAACAAAACAAAGTCTCAGCAACAAAACACCTTCAAAGCGCCAGTCATGCCAAGCCTCTACAACTTCAAAGAACTGGTAAGACTAGTCAAAACTCTACTTAATCATCGATAATAAAATGGGTGTTGCAGTGAATTAGCAGGAGGCGGCCATCTTGTTTCGCACATGCGCGCAACTTCCTAAATCCTAAATTTTTTACAGCGTAGACAATGGAAAGGAAGGATCAGGAAAGGAGGGAGAAGGCAATGGAAAGAAGAAATATATAGGAGGGGTAAAGGAGAGGTTGTATCCACAGCCAGGAAAAGGGGGAAAAGAAGGGAAAAGTTAGCTACAGGAAGAAGAAGACTGTGGAAATGGAAAGTAATATAAAGGAAACATTAGGAGGTTTGTGGAGTTAACTTGCACTTAAGTAGATTAAGTGGAAGGTATGGTAAAATTAGGGGGAAAAAAAAGGAAATACAAAAGCCATGATGAATATTAGATGAGAGTGATTGTTAAATCTAAAAGATCAAATAAAGCAACGTGACCTGCTAGCCCCAGATCGAGTCCCATCTGCTGTGGTGCCAGACTGTGAAAAGGGCTCCCCTGCCCTGTCTCTTCTCCTTTGTGGTACTGAAGCAAGGGAAGCAAAATGACTATATTTAGTGGTAGTATTATATTGAATCACATTTAATATTAACAGGAAAAAATGTACTGCTTCAAAAACCAATACTATTTCCCCTTGAACATCCATCCTAAATAGTTCCCTGTCCTAAAAAGTATTGACTATATTTGAAACTGGTCCTCCACTAGCTACATAGGGCCTAATTTCGAGGTTTGGTGGTGCAGAAGCATCGGCACGTCACAGCCCCACTTCTGCCCCGCCAAACCGCACAGCCGCCCGCCAGATTACGAGAGAAATAGTGGTCTGGCGGGCAGGCGGCTGGTGTGGTGGTCCCGCGGCAGAGCAGTAAAAAGGCTCAAATGTGAGCCTTAATGCTGCACCACCGCAGAACCGCCACAGTGCGTTCCAGCACGGCATGTATGTATGTAGGGCATTTGTAAAGTGCAGGAATCACGCCCGAAGGGGTATCTCCGCGCTAGCATAGAAGAAACAGGTCCAGCTGGCACAAACTTCCAGAGCTCAGTACATGAATAATTCCGTCTTCAATAGTTTTCTAAATCGACCAAGACTAGCACATTTGCGTAGCTTTTCTGGCAAGGAATTCCAGTATTTAGGGGCCAGATAGGCAACCGTTTTACCACCCGATCGAATTTTCTTAAAACGAGGGACCACCAGCAGCCCTTTGCCTTCTGATCTAAGACAGTGGTTCGGACAATATAATTTAATCTTATCCGCCATATAGCTTGGGCTTGTACCAAAAACAGCTCTATGAGCAAAGCAACAAAGTTTGAACTTTATTCGCTGGTGGATAGGCAGCCAATGAAGAGATTTTAATAAAGGACCGGGGGAGGTGCGGGCGGTTTATTTAAGACTAAGCGTGCGGCCACGTTCTGAACGATCTGCAATCTGCTAAGAGAGGCCTCGTTCGCAGAGATCAGTAAAGCATTACAATAATCAAGGCGACCTATAATCAGAGCCTGAACTAGGGTTCGCCGTACTGAAAGGGGCAACCAAATGAACACTCTTCGCAAAAGGTTCAGGGCATGATAACAGGTCCCGGCAGTGGTCATTATTTGATCTTTCATCGATAGCCGAGTATCCAGCTGGACCCCTAGATTTTTAGCCACCAAGGTAGGTGAGGGGGCGGGGCCCAACACTGTCAGCCACCACACTGGGAACCATGAAGTAAGTGCAGAACCAAACAGCAAAATCTCTGTTTTGGCCGCATTTAGCTGCAAACAGTGTTTGGTCATCCAATCAGCTATGGCAGACATGCCTTTTGCAAAATGCTGATCGATCGCCTCCATATCCTTATCAAAGGATAGGAGTAACTGAGTGTCGTCTGCGTAGGAGAACGGCGTGAAGCTGTACTCTCGGATGACTTTAGCAAGGGGGCCACATAGATATTAAATAAAGTCGGGCTCAAACAAGAGCCCTGGGGCACCCCTTATTTAGCTTCATAGTTCGAGATCGAAAAGGGCCCAAATTTACAGTTTGCGTGCGTTGGTCTAAAAAGCTAACAAGCCAATTGAGCGCCATCCCCTGCAGACTGGTCTCTCTCAGTCGACATATCAGTGTCTGATGAGAGACCGTATCAAAGGCTGCTGTTAGATCTAACAAGACCAACAACACTCCTTTGTTATCATCCAAGGCCATTTTAATATAGTCCGTTACTCCAATGAGAGTTGTCTCAGTGGAGTAGTTGGATCTAAACCCGGATTGTGAGGGATCAAGGATGCCGTTTGTCTCACAATAGTCCGTTAACTGCGTGTTAACATGGCTCTCCGCCAGTTTAGCCATTAGAGGGAGGAGCGAAATGGGACGGTAGTTGGAGAGCACTTCGGCAGGCACCTGATCTTTCTTCTTAATAGGAAGAACTTGGGTGGCCTTCCAATCTAAAGGCACACTGCCTTCATTTAATGACGAATTTAAGATCTCAGTAATAGGAGCAGCCAAATAAGGAGCAAGAAGGGCAAACTTATGAGCAGGCATAATATCCGAAGGAGATCCAGAGTTTGCCTTTTTTAGCATGGCTTCTACTTGTAGCACCTCAATATACTTAAACTGTTTCAGACCTTCTCCTGAGCCTGATAATGGTACCACTTCAGATTTGGCAGGATGCACCGAGGCCATAATTTGAGGAAATTGTTTGTAAATCAAATTGATTTTGTCATCAAAATATACGGCTAAATCATCACACAAATCCTGAGAAGGGAGACTGGCTGTGCACATGCTGTAGGATGGGCAAGGGCATTAAGAATTTTAAAAGATCTTTTGAAGAATTACCTGCCTGGTTGAGTTTAGTAATATAATGCACTTTACGTGCCCTTTTTAACATCTTATGATAGATGGTGAGGGCCAGTTTAAATTTTAATTTATCTGACTCTAGCTGGGATTTGCGCCAAGATTTTTCTTAGTGTTTACATCTGGATTTTTCACTACGAAGGTCATCAGTGTACCATTCTTCACTTTTTTTCCTGGAGTTATTGAGTTGATGTGACATGGGCGCCAACCTGTCTATCACCTCATTCATGGTTTTATTAAAAATCTTGAGTTTGGTAGAACCGTCCATAAGCTCATTAAAAGCAGGGGGTGCATACATTTTTCTAAAAGATTCAGGGGTGATTCTATGCCAGCGTCTTTGAGGACCCTTCGTAGAGTGTCCCGACATTAGGGGTCTACAGTTGCCGAGGATCTGAAATGGGATCATGAAGTGATCTGACCACATCAGTGGGCATGCAGGATCCGCAACAATATGAGGGGATGTAGAGAGTATAATATCCAGCGTTTGACCAGCTGAATGTGTAGGCCCAGAATTGATTTTGATTAAGCCTAAGGTGGCCATATCAGTTAGAAAACTAGCAAGGACTAGGACTGTATAATCCATGCCGTGCTGGAACTGGGGGTGCATGCACACAATGGAGCAAAACATGTGCCCCCCTGCATGCACCAACATGCCTGTGGCAAGGGCCCCCTTTGGTTCCTGACCACCAGCAGTTTCATGGAGGAAGAACCTCCATGAGACGGCTGGTGGTCAGGAAACTCGTAATATGCATGGCGGTGTCGCAGCGGCACTGCCAGTATATTGTGAGCCCCTGACCGCCGTGCAACAGCAAGGGAATGCAGCTCCCTGGTGATTGCAGAGGTCCAATGGTGATCCAACTGCCTAAGTTGTAATAAGGCAGTCAGACCGCCGATGCGGCAGTAGCCGGACCGCCACCACCGTACCACTGTGAGTTTGGAGGTACACAGACCGCCAAACTCATAATCAGGCCCATAGTGTGTTCACTATTGTCATACTAAAACATAGAACTAACAATCTTACATTGCACTTCACAGAGAGTGAGAGACTTGATGTAACAGATGAGTCAAAGTAGACCCACCACCCTTACTATTTGAATGTCTCCTCCATTCTTGCCATTCAATTAGCATTCCCCACTTACAAAGTCTGAATTAACAATAATTATATGTATATATGTATATCTTCCTTCCAAATTGATCTGTGAGCAGCGCGCTTTTAGTGCTGGTGCTCGCCAAAGGTCAAACTACCTCAATATTTCTTGTATCCAAAAGAAAATGATTTCATATTTCTTGGTATCAAGAAACGGAAGGGATTACGTGCATGGCCCCAACACTCTGCTGAATCAAAGCTAATTTTTGATACAAGCGAGAGGAGGCTTGCAACTATTGGGTCCCTCAGCTATTGCATGAGAGTGTTTTGGGAGCGCATTCATATGAAGATTCTTTGCCGAGCCTTCAGTTAAGATTAATGAAGGGGCAATGAGCCACGACACTTTTAGGACAAGCTACGTAAAAATTGAGGAAATCGGGAGAGTTAGCCGTGAGCTATAACCTGAAGGAGAGGATTTTTTCAGTGGCCATATAAAGAGATGCACAGAGAGACTTGAATTAACTAAGGTCTTGAAAAAGATGGATTATTAACAGAAACCATCAAAACGCGTCGACGCAAACTTTCTGCATAATCCATGGGAATACTTGGCTCTGTAGATGTTGTAAAATTTAAAGCATCAAGGCCCAGTTATTAAATTGTCCCAAACGATATGCTGTACGAATGACAAAGTGTACTGTCACCTTTTCTTTTTCTCTCTTCTTTTTTACAATTTTGTATTGTGTGATGTTTTATTTTTATTGTATTTTATGTAAATTGTATTTTAACAAAAAAAAGGTTGTGTCACATATATTTTGTGACTTTTAAAAACATAAAAATTGTATACTAATATTTTAAATAAAAGTAGTATTTGTGATAAATTTGAAGTGGCATAACAGATATTTTTTAAGAATACAGTGGGAGTTCAATATATATGTAGGAATTATCATGTGATTCAAAGATTGGTTGTATTATGTTACCACTTGTCCTGATCATACTCGAAGGGATAATACATTTCTAATCTATGAGAGCGAAAGACACAGTGGCATGCATAATACTGAAATGAAATGAAATTTGTACTTGTAAAGCGCACTTATACCCCCAAAGAGGTGTCCTGGCGCTGTACGCATACCGCTGTGGAACCCTTCCTGGCTTTTCCCTGTGAAATGTCCACTCCTGGGCACCCCCAGGGTGAAGCCAGGCATCCCAGCGCTGTTGGGGCCGTTGTGGAGATTAATCAAGCTATTGCCCAGAGTTGCAGAGTGGGACCCATGATTAGAATAGGCACCGAGGCGAGAATTATCAGGTCCGAGGAAATTGAGCCCAAGACCTGCCGAGGCGGGAATTGAACCCTGGTCCCGGGCCAGATCTCTGCATCAGGGTCTGCCACTCTAACCATTGAGCCACACTTCTCCACTGGGTGACATTTATTTCATAAGCCTTTGTGTGGGAGAAAAGTAAAGCTATACAGATTTCCTTTGAAACATGGTGAACACGCGGTCAGGGATGCACTTTTAGCACCAGGATGCCTGTACCCACTACCTTTGTTGCTTAGAGTAGTCAAATATGTAGGCCCAGCTAAACTGAGCACTGTATGTAGTCCTTCCTGAAAAGTAATAGCAAGAATATTAGAAGGCTTTACTCACAACTTTCCCGCTGGTGCTGCAACCACCATGAGGAGCAAGGTCGAGATTGATTTGCATATGGCAGGGTCCAAACTGGGGTGGCATGGTCAAGCAAAAGAACGATGGATATAACCCAGATCTCTTGACTGGGGTTAAATGTTTGATTTGTTCAGCATTCCGTCCATCATTTGTTTGCACAGCACTGAGGTCAGCTGGTACACTCCGTGCCGTTTTTTCCTCCAGCGCCTGTTGTGCTCCGCAAATAAATAGCCCTCTACAGGTCTTCCATCTGCCACCAACAAAAAGGGGAGATGGCACTGCACCACAAATATTACTACTGCTACCTCATCCTCTGAAAAAATGTAGCCCAACGTAATGCTTTCCCGGCACCAACGATTAAAGGGGGGCTGCCAGGTGGCAATGCCTTCCCCTGCCATAGTAATTGAAGTACATAATGAGTGGAAAAAGCGACAAATAAAGTACAAAATAAAAACAGAATGGTAGGCTTAAAAAAATACAAAATATAAGCAGTCTAGGGGACACAAAAAGTTAAAATAAACGTGGGAGGTGCACAAGGATGGGGTGCATGGAGGTGGCTGGGCCTAGGGGGGAAAGCAATACTAGACAGAAGTTGGCTGAAATGAGCAAAATGGGCGTGCGCAATGTGGCATGAGTTTTGCGCTACTTTTTTTTTAATGCAAGCTGCATCCCCAACATCATTTAATGACGCAGGATGCTAGTTACGCTTTTTGCATATTATTGTGTATTTTTAGGTAACTTTGCGTAGTTATGCTACGGTGAATTATAGGAATTACGCAAACCCCTATTAATGACTGCCTCACTCAAGCAATCTTCCCTAAAGCTTTAAACACGTGAAAGATTCTCCTACTGCTGAAAAAAACCCTCACTAGACCCTGATGACATCACCAAATAATAACCCATTTTCACCTACCCTTCATCCTCAAGGTCTTCAAAAATGCAGTCTACACACAACTTCAAGATCACATCAACACCAACCATTGTCTTCATGACTACCAGTCAGTTTCAGATCACACTGCAAACTGAGACAGCTGCATTAAAACTCATACACATTCCCTTCTCACCACATATAAAGACTGTTGACTGTCCTACCTTCATCCAAACACTGAAGTCTCGGATATTATTCAGTGGCAATATGCTAAAATGTTTTACATTCTACCTATTTAACCAACAGCAGGTCACATGGTGGCCTTCGGGTCCAGACGATTCCTATCACCTGTGGAGTCCCAAAGGGTCCATCTTGTCACCTCACCTGTCATCTTGACCCTCTACATGGAGCTCTTTAGTACTCTGCTCATCAAAAAGAATTCCCAAATATACAGACAATACAGAAATATATTTGTAAAGCTCTTCTACTACAGACATCCAGTGCCTCAAACACTGCTGGAATCTCACCCAAATGGGAATGTCCAACACCTACATGAAGCTTAATGCCATAAAAATGGAATTTCTGCTATTCATCAAAAACAACAAGCATAAACCAGTCAAAACCTGACTCAACAAATGGAACCTAGTCAGATCTGAACACAACTTTCATCCAATGCGAAGTCACTTGCATTCATCTTGGCCACTGATTTTATCCCCAAGGAACACATCACCAAGAAACCAAGATGGCCTAATATCACCTAGCTCTACTAAAGAAAGTGAAACTCTTCCTCCCAGAAAGGGACTTCAGGAATGCTTCTCAAGCCTTTGCACTCTCACATCTGGAAGGTGGCAATGTACAGCTCCATGGCACCCCAGGCTCCACACTGACCCCCATTAAAGACATCCTACATGCTGCAGCATGGATGAAAGGCTACCCATGATTTCAGCAGTGATTCTATGGAGGCTGATGTTACCACTAGCTGTGGAATGCAATCTACATGTAAAGCCGCCCTTCTTAAGGCATTTTAGCTTCTTGTTATACAACTGCCAAAATGTGATCACAGTTCACTAAGATCCACTCAGTTACAGTCATTTTACCTTCATTAGGGTAACACATGGGAAGTGCATGCAATTTCTGTGAGCATCAAGCTGCTACAGGCACTTCTGCTTCCGGACACACTATCGGGGTTCCAGGATATCAAACCCTTGTCAAACAATCTGACAGATCATTCCCTTGTTGCAGTGGACTATGTTTTGCCTCAGCTCCTTGTAGGTCTCCTTTTCTAGGTCACTTCTACTTCCTGCAAGGTTAGTCCCAATGCTCCCCTCCTTCCTTAAAGGAAGGCCCAAGGCCACTTTTCATTTTTTGTTGCAGAACCTCTAGACTGCGGTTGCCAAACCAAGCAAAGGGCAGTTGGCACTCAGCGATCGCAATCCTGGAGCACAAAATAGTTTCTTGGTCTCCACTGAGATGCTGGATTTTGGTTGATGAGAAATCCTAACACACTGCCTGAGTTTAAGTATTCCATAAGTCCAACTCTGGGCTGGCTTCAGACAGCTCTTCCTTTCAGGGTAATTCTCCTAGATTGTCCCAGCCACAATGTGTCTCAGAGTGTCAGAGGAAGTTAGGGTAGAGTTGTGAGTCTCCTCTCAGGAGAGACCAGGGCACAGAAGAGTGAAAGGCTTCCCCACTTAGCTACCACTGAGCTTGTTGAAGGTAACACTTATAGGAAACAATGGAGAAGAAAAGGGCACATGTTTTCCATACTCTTCACAAGGAACATCTGCCTTAAAAACTGTCTCTAGCTGATGGAGGACCAACAAAGGAGCAGCGGGTCAGTCCAGGGCTGGGCAGGGGCCTGTAGGGAGCTGGACAGAGTTGATCTGCGCTCTCCTGGGCCTGGATCAGATGAGAGCAGTCTCAGCAGCCACCCTAATCAAAGCAACCAAAATGGTGATTCGGCCCTACAGAGCCCGGCGCGACTGGAGCCTTGCACAGCGGCCAAAAAGAACAGTCTAGAAGTTGACCAAAATGAGAACTGGTCTTGGACAAGAGCAGGCTGTGCAAAAGGCCCTGGCTGGAGGCTCACAGAGTTTCAGGCAGACATGGCGTGTCCGACAGTGGGGGTTCATGGCCTTGAAGCAAGAATCATCTCCTAGGAGAAAACAAGCATCTTTGACTAACTTTCAGCAACCTGCCCGCTGGCACAGATCTGGTACCAAGTGCCCACATATCACTTAAGGATTACCTGTAATTGGTGGATGATATTGGGGCGGGGACGGGGCTCCCCCTAGGCTTAGGCCCGAGGAATATAGCCAGTGGAGGCATGCCCTTTGTAAGTTGAAGCAGGCCAAGTTTAGCTCATCAAGCGAGACTCCCCCTGGACAGATACAAGCAAGAGGGCCCTTTGGCCCCTGGGGACAAAACTTCTAGAGTACTTGCGGAGATGTGAGAATCCTGGGGCCAGGGTAACCTGGAAGGACAGCATTCTACTGGTTTACCTGGGTCCTCATTGAACACTTTGTCCACCACAACAACATAAGAAAAGAGAGGGCCCTCGCCCACACTTTTATAAGGGCCTTATTGAGGCAGTAGAGCCCTTAGACTACCAAACTCTGTGGTGTAGAGAGGTGCATAAGGCATTCTGGATGGTGCAAAGCTGAGGACATTACAGCAGATGCAGCAGAGAGAAGGCAGATATATTGTCTGTAGCTAGGCTGTCCAGCTCCTCTGGAAATCCCACAAAAAATGTAGGCTTATAAAAACAAATGAGAAACCACTATGAAAGATCTGCTCCCAAAATCAACAGCAAAAGAAGAAGAGTCTCCTAAGGGGCCTGGGGCGGAGATAGACAATGCCAGTGATTGCTCGCCACAGACGTTTGGACCATGACAGACTCCCCCCGAGCCAGGAGCTCCTGCCGCGTGATATGCACATGGAGGGAGCGGATGACATTTGGTTTGTTGGTCGGTTGAGGGCCTTGTTAAGAGTCCTTTATCTAGCCTTTTGGGATTGGGGTGGAAGGTGGCCACTTACGAGGGCTGACCACAGGATGAGAACTCTCTTGACCATTCCAATTCATCAAGGCAGAGATCTCTTTACTAGTCGATGCTCTAGTTGGGGGGTGGAGTTTTACCAGTTTTTTGAGTTGGGGTATAAATGGGGTGTTCCCCCAGAACCCACAACTATGACAGGACCTACTTACACCCACATGCAAAGAATAGAAACACACAGCCCTCCTGTAGGATGACCCAAAGTACCCCACAGGTAGTCACAGGTACTCCTCTGTCTGAAAAGTTTCAGTGCTCCGTACATCATCTTCTTGTGTTTGCTTTGTTTGCCCTAAGTTGGCAGGGTATGCCCAGACGCGGGTCCCTTGCTCACTTTGCCACTGGATTCATGGTAGCCTGGCTGACGAGGGGTGTTACCCCGAAACCGGTCCCAGGATGCTTGTTTCCAGTCAAGGGAAAACCTGGCTTGGCATTTCGGGCTGGACTGTTCCCATGAGGAACAGAGTCAAGACTGATTTGCATATGGCTGGGTCTGAACTGGGGTGGCGAAGTGAGCTAAAGAACGATGATGGATTCAACCCAGATCTAATAGTGACTGGGGGTGAGTGTCTGAAAAGTTTCAGTGCTCCGTCCATCATCTCCTTGTGTTTGCTTTGTTCGCCCTAAGTTGGCAGGGTATGCCCTGACGTGGGTCCCTTGCTCACTTTGCCACTGGATTCATGCTAGCCTGGCTGATGAGGGGTCTTACCCCAAAACCGGTCCCAGGATGCTTGTTTCCGGTCCAGAGAAGGCCTGGCTTGGCAGTTTGGGCTGGACTGTTCCCATGAGGAACAGGGTCAAGACTGATTTGCATATGGCTGGGCCTGAACTGGGGTGGCGAAGTGAGCTAAAGAACGATGATGGATTCAACCCAGATCTAATAGTGACTAGGGGTGCGTGCCTGAAATGTTTCAGTGCTCCGTCCATCATCTTGTGTTTGCTTTGTTCCCCCTAAGTTGGCAGGGTATGCCCAGACGTGGGTCCCTTGCTCACTTTTCCATTGGATTCATACTAGACTGGGTGATGAGGGGTGTTACCCCGAAACCTGTCCCAGGATGCTTGTTTCCGGTCCAGGGAAGACCTGGCTTGGCAGTTCCGGCTGGACTGTCCCCATGAGGAACAGAGTCAAGACTGATTTGCATATGGCTGGGTCTGAACTGGGGTGGCGAAGTGAGCTAAAGAACGATAATTGATTCAAACCAGATCTAATAGTGACTGGGGGTGAGTGTCTGAAAAGTTTCAGCGCTCCATCCATCATCTCCTTGTGTTTACACCTCTGTTGATATCCATGGTTAAAATATTGAACTTAAATATGATGGGCCTAAATGCTGCTGTTAAAGGCCAGGCACTCCTTAATATGCTTAGAGACTCTAAATGCGACATATGCCTGCTGCAAGAAACTCAGCTACTCAAGTGTGGCTAAGGCCACTTTAAATCCAAATGGTTCTCTTAGCAGTTCCTCTTCTGGCTCAACAAATAAAGCAGGCATGGACATCTTACTATCTAACACTTTTAGGGGACAGTGCTTGGCACAATTTCAGAAATGGGAGGTAGACCTCTGGCTTTGCATTGTCACTGGGTGACCACCCCCTCACAGTCACGGTGATATTCGCTCCCAATGAAATTCATAAATGGTTCCTTAGAAAGGCCTTGCCCAGAGTCCTTGCCTCACCTGACAAAGAAATATTGATAAGGGACAACCTAAACATAGTCTTTCACATATATATGGATAGGTCAGAACAAAGAATAGGTAAAATTGGTCTTAGGGTGTCTAAAGTCTCGAAAGGAACTAGGACTGAGGACCTTCTGTGCATCCAAAACCACACTTCCAAAGATTACACTTTCAACTAGGCATCTAGATTAACCTATGCTAGATCAGATCATTTTCAAGGCACGTTTCACATCCTATCGAGGACCAAACAAGTCAAAATTGGAATCTGCGCTCTCCAATTTTTCTCCAAAATCTGTAACCTTAAGGGATTCCAGAGTAACCAACATTTGTCACTGGTGGAGACTGAATAGCTGTCTTCTGGGGAGGGAATCTACCCAAACAGAGCTGCGGGGATCAATATAGAGCTTCCTGCAGCTTAACGATTCACCTTGAACACATATTAACAAGTTAAGGGATAGGCTCAAAGCGGTAGTGAGGGGTAACACTATCGCCATTTCTGTGTAAAGGACAATGAATGGGCTTAGTTGGAAGAGAAAGTCATAGCCCTCGAAACAGACCACAAACACACAGGTGACTGCAAGATATAGCGACAGCTAGCCCTACTTAAGTTGACAGCTTAAAGCCCTAGATTTTCATAAGCAGAGTATGCTCTGCTCTGCACATGCTGGCAATACTATAAGGTGCGAAATAAAGAGGGCAAGCTACTGACATGCAAACTAAGAGCTAATATACACAGGGAGAGGGTATTTGAGATTATCACCTCCTGAGGGAGAGGCCTTTCATATGGGCAGGGAGATTGCCGAAGCCTTTCGGGCGGGACTTTTATAAAGTCGTACACAAATCTGAATACATTGCGGAGTAGGTTATAGAGCCCTACTTAGCTGCCTCTGCAGCACCATGACTGACTCATACCTAAGCAAAATCTCTCCAAAAAAATATTACCCTTGAGATAGTGATATCCTAGATCACTAAACATCAGTCCTCTTAGGCCCCAGGTCCCAACTGCTACTCAGGTGTGTTTTATAAAAAACATTTTGCCCAATGCTAGCCCCAATCTTAGCACACCTTTGCAATTCAATGGCAACATCGCGCAACATTCCCACCACCAGGAGGAAAACCATTATATAATGATATTGAAGGTCACATTGGTGTAGCTTTCATTGGTGCAGCAGGTACAGCAACACTGGGGCCTAGAGGCCCTGGGGGGCCCACTTAATCCTTATTTATGCTGCATTTTATAATTAAAATAGCAGTCAAGGGTCCCATTTCATTCCTTGCACTAGGGCCCATGACAAACTGACTAAGCTACTGGAAGACCAGGAAGGATTTATTAGTTGCACCTCCTCTAGGCCGATTTCTCTCTTCATGTTGACCCTAAAATCCTCACAGCATGCTAGCAAGGCATCTTAACGTTTTTATGCAAGGATAAATTGACCCTGATCAGTCCGGATTCATTCTGGAGGGACGGTGAAGCGATAACACCAAATAAATCATTCGCATTCTGGACCAGGGGTCTCCAACCTTTCTGTAATAAGAGCTACTTGTGTTCACTGAAAACCTTCCCGAATTACTAATGTTAATGATGTGATAGTGACCACCCCACCCAAGATTGTCAGCAGTGATCACATTAGTGCGTTACGCAGGGTTGCTGCCATAAAGTGAAAAGGCACTATCATTTTGGCATGCACCTTCATGGGTAATACATAACAGCCATAGCTGCAATCCTCCTGGCACCAAGGCATGAGTAATTAATCTCTCTGACTCAAACAATAGCTTTAAATTCATTTTGAAAATGTAACCTTTTTTCTCCAAACATCAGTTTATGAGTTCTGTAAATACACACATTTTCCTCTCAAATAAATGCTTTTTAATTTTGGTGTAGAAATAATAATTCAAGCAAGCAAAAGCTTCTATATTGGTAGACCTGGCTGCTCACAGGAGAACAACTGGTAACTTGTGAGGTACTTGTTGGAGACACCTGTTCTGAACAATATCACTCGCACCTTACAGCCCTTCTATTATCAATAGACGCAAGAAGACATTCAATTGTGTACCTTGACACTTCTTGTAAAGTATCCAAAACAAACTAATGCTAGGCTCTAAATTCACAAATTGGGTCCTAAGCAGCTACTTTCAGCCCTTTGCTAGGGTAAGAGTCAATGGTGTTCTGTCAGACCTTTTTGAGGCATGCAGTGGATGAGACAGGGGTGGCCCCTGCTCCATGTTCTCTTTGCACTCTACATGGAACCCCTAGCTGAAAAAATTTGGAACCAACCTGATTGCGGGGATCTCAACTGGTGGACCCAAAGCCAAGTTGGATTTAGATGCCGAAGATGTTCTTATAATTTTGTCAGTCCCACTACGTACAAATCCAGCATTACCTTTCTGGGTAGATATCAGGCTTCAAAAGTAATCCCCGGAAATCGCAGATGTTCAACATATCTGCCCCAAAAGACACACAGAATGAGCTACAAAAACTTTTTCCACTGGTCTGGGTGAAGCAATATATGCAGCTCCTGGGGATACAAATCTGCCCCTCTCTGGAAAAAATGGAACCCGTCAAAATCCGAACTACTGCCTTAACTAGTAGAAATCTCCAATCCTGGCACATGTCTGGCTTATCCTGGCTGGGCAGAATCACAGCAAATATAATGACTCTTCTTCCCAGAATACGTTATGTGCTACAAACTCACGCACAGTAACCTCCCTCCAACCCCTCAAGATCCTGGATAAGATGCATAAACTAACAGAGAGCTTCATCTCGGACGGCAAAAGCCTTGATTAGTGAGAAAACGTGCCTATTTATCCCAGGTAGCAGGTGACTTGGAAATCCCAAATCTACCATCTTGCTGCCCAACTCAAATTTATCATGGAATGGAACAAAAAGAATTTGAAACACATTGCTGGTATCCACATATGAAAGACGCCATGGTTGTGCAAAAAACATAGGGATCTACTCTTTACCTATCACTAGATCCATGGTACAGGCCTTGGACAGGGTGGCTTGCATGAAGGAACACTCCATCATAGATGACCTCCACCATAGGGAAACCTGACTTCATGCCTGCTCATAAGGGGGGTCTTACCTTGAATAGTGGAAAGAGAATTGTAAACAAATATGGGACAAGTATGACACAGTTGAAACACAATACTTTATCCAGATTGAGGCAGACTTCAGGGTCCCCCGGAAAAAGAAAGTCTGAGGTATTGGCACATTAGGCACTGGGTCACTCAGGCCTTAATTAAGCCCTATGCTTGTAGACCACTTACCCTTTTGAAAACTGGGTCATAACCAAGAGAGACAATAAGCGCTATTTGATATTTACATGGTCCTTGCAATGGACTCTGCATAAAAGAGATGGGAAGTGGAGCTCGATTGCTCCCTTTTGAGGGGGGAATGGGCCAGTATCTATTACAGAGCACGCACCTCATCAGACAATGTGACAGACAAGGAGGTTATATTCAAAGCTGTGCATTATTGTACTACACCGGGGCACATATACACACATGGAACTCCACAAAATCGGAGAAGTGTTGGCAGAAATGTGGAGGGACAAGCACACTATTCCTTCTGCTATGTCGATGCCCCAAATTAAAAAGATATTGACAGAAGGACCTGGCTGACATAAATGTGGTGCTTGCGACTGACATACCACAATTTCCCACCTATTTCATTCTTGGCCACTCCAATAGGCAGACATATCCGCTAAGGCCAAAGGGGGAAACCCCATGGCTTTGGCTTTATACACTGCCAAGCAAGTTATCAATTATGGAACTCTGCACAAATCCTGGAACTCAGATCCTAGCTAAATGAACCTTGGGACTTCGGGATGGAAACACCTATATGGATGTGAAATGGCAGTTTCCCCTAAATGCTGCTTGCTCGATATCTGGGAGGAAATGACTTTAACCACATGGAATGGACCTGACATGACTCTAATAAATAGTTCTTTAAAATAAAATACATGTCCAATCTTTTAGTTACAATGCACACTTTCCTATGGCCTACCGAGGGCCTACCTTAGGGGTGACATATGCAATTAAAGGGGAAATTAAGGCTTGCAAAGGGGGTAAATTGCCAAGTCAACTTGGCACCTTAAAACTGCATTCAGGCTAAAATGGCAGGCCTGGGACATGTTTTAAGGTGCTATCTATGTGGGTGGCACAAAAAGTGCCGCAGGCCCACTGGTGGCATTTACTTTACAGGCCCTGGGTATATGGTATACCACTCTACAAGTTGTAAGTCAATCAAACCATGTTTAGGGGAGGGAGCAAAAGTACGTTAGCACTGGTTAGCAGTGGTAAAGTGGACAGAGTCCTAATGCCAACAAAAATTAATTTCAGCACAAAAATGGAGGTTAGTAGACAAAGAGGTATATTCACAAGAACGTGTGATAACTACCGCAAGAGTAACGTAACGCAACTTTCAATATTGCAGCCTATCACGGGAAAATAACCCCGTGTCAACGTGGAATTCACAACAAGGCGGTAGCATGCGATAGTCACCAGATAACGCGTCAAATGACAGCGTGAAAATCAACGCCACGCCGAAAAAATGCGAAACGCGAATGCGAGAAATCATGCGATGAGGCCAATCGCGGTACAGAAATCAGCGAACACCAGCCACAGGCCTGTAAATCCCACGTGTCCGGCGGGAAAAAGCACCATAAAAGAAAGAAAAAAAAAAGCCCAAAAACAATTAAAACTGCGTAGCAACATGGATGCACCCGGACCGAGTGCAGAGGACAAGCCGAACACCACAAGCCCTACGGAGGACCAGCCAGGAACTCCGCGTTTGGGGAAGGGCAAGGACAAGAGGAAGAGGAAGACCTGGTACAGTCCGTAGGAAGACCAGATCCTCGTCACGGGGGTGACCAAACACCATCAACAACTGTCCGGCACCTCCACTGCGGCACTGGCAAACCAAACCGAAATATGGCAGGCCATCGTCGCCAACGTCAATGCAGTCGGAGTGTCCAGGAGGTCACTGGAGGAGGTCAAGAGCCGCTGGCATGATCTGAAAAGTCAGACCAAACATAAGCTCGCCGCCAACAGGGAGGCAGCAACGGCGACTGGAGGTGGGAGTCCTGCGACACAGGAGGAGCTGGATGAGCTGGAGCAAATGGTGGCCACAGTCAGCAGTGAGGAGACGGTGGCAGGATTGGGGGGCCTGGACACAGCACGATACGACCTGACCCAACAGCAACAGGGTGAGTAACCACTAGGGACGGGAGGGACGGGGGAGATGGACACAATGGCACACATGCACAATTACGCGTAGCACACAGCACACCCACAATGACCGTGGAACATGTCCCTGATTGCCTTGGCACACTGCAGCACACATAGAAATGCCAAGTAGGCCCCCATCCACAATGTGCACAGAGGGCCCCCCCTTTCACCAATATCACAACCGACCCGTGCACATGTGCTGAATCCAGCAAAGCAGCGGCTCTGTGACCCACACTGACTATGCAAGTAACACTGCATGTCCGATAGCATGGCAGCTGCCCCAAAAAAATGACATGGCCTACGAAGCGACATGGAGGTAGCCAAGTGCGGATCACATCCGTAAAGGAGCAGGTCACACTCCGACGTGTCCACGTGCACCCACAACCCATGCCTTACAATACACGCAGCAGACGAACAATGCACCAGGCCACAAAAACAGTCCGCGAGCACACATGACCCAAGTCAAAAGCAAACCAGGCCCCGAAAAGCACACAATTCAAAGGCACCCCGCCTCAAAGGGAGAAGGCTACACGAAATCAGAGCTGCAGGGGCAACTCCCCCACAATGCAGCACACACACATAGCAATCACAGAACATCAGCAATGACGGCAATGTGGTACAAAGTGCAACACCAGCACCACAGGACAGAGCTCACAACAGGTTCCGCTCGTGCGTAGTAACTGTCCACTAACATCTGGCATTGCCTGACACTGTGTGATGATAATGTACGGGTACTACCACACATCCGTCATGTAGTCGAAAAACACACTGACTGCCATCAAATAGCCAGCTCCCCCAAAACAGTCACAATGTACATTGGCATGCAGTCTGAATGTAAACATCTGCAAATCATCACCATACATGTGAAACTCTGTTAACCTGCATCTCCCCTTTACATTGCAGAGGGACAAACAACACCCCCTGCAGAGCACACCACACATCCCACCATTGATGATGAAGAGGACAACCTGCACATATGTCAAGACACCCTCCAACGGATGCTGGACAGCCTCTGCACCCCACCCCAAGGAGCAGGCCAGGCCAGCTGCCTCGAGGTGACCCCACCACCTGCACAGACCACACAGCAGGAAACACACACCACCACGGCTGTCACCCAGGACCCCCCGACCAATACATGTTATTCCAACGGTGTGTGTTGAGTTGCCAGGTGGAGTTGGCCCATCAGCTGCGGGTGGGTTTCGAGCTCGTGGCAGCCAAACTCGATGCCATATGTGGGTGTCTGAGTCCCATCAGGGACCACGTACACTCCCTATCGGACACCCCCTGTACGCACCATGCTCCGCCACAGACCTTGGCTAACCTCGCTGGTGCCATGAGTCTAATACAAGAACTGTCTGGTCAGACAGGCACCAGCCATGACAGCACACAGTTGGCACAGATGCGGAGGGCAATGGAGACCATGGAGCAGATGCAGGCTGGAAGTATGTCTGCCACGGCTGGACACCAGCGAGTAGTGGCTTGGAACAGCAACGCCCTGCAGTACTCCATCTTGCCATTGCTGCCACTGAGCCGTTCCCAGATGACTGCAGCGGGAACATCGACACACACAGCTCCGACCCCTGATGTGTCCGTGGCACACTGTGATGCTGCCCCATCACCTACGCAGTCTGATGTGTCAGGGGCACACAGCGATGCACCCATCACCCCGCCACACACACCGGACACACCGGACACAGAACCCGTATCAGGGGAGTGAGAAGGGGATGGGAACTACTGTGTGAGGAAGGAGTCAGTAGCATCCATCACCGCCATATGGCCTGTCCCTGTCTGGTCATGACCTATGCATCATGCCCTGGGAAATACCTCCTACTGACTTCCGGAACACCCTGCGACATTCACCCGGACCCGACACGGACTGCCATTTCTTCACCGCTGGCCAATCACACAGCAATCCTGCTGCGGACTGCACTCTCCCTCTTCCCAATCACTGTGCAATCCCCAAAGGACTCTGGTTGGCCCACCACTGGGCTTCCATGTGATGTGGGCTTGGATGGCCAGGTACAGCTCCAGCTCCGTCAATCACCTGAATGTGAATAAAACATTCTAAATCACACAGATGTGTCATCACTATGTTCACTCATGTATGGAAGTATGGCTGGATGTGGGGACGATGATTGCACATGAAGGTACACCCTGGTAACTGACATCTATGCGCATGTCTATCCCTGAGACACATGACCAATTGGATGACTGTGAAGGTGAGTACTAGCTGTGTCCCCATTGCACATCAACAGCAATCTCACAACACCCCAACGTAGGCACACGTCCATGTGTTGAATAGGGCCGTGTGTAGGAGTGACCAAAACGGTGGCAGGCCAGGAGTGGTGTCCCACACCACGTGTGACAGCAGAACTTCACGTCGCATACCGACTTACACACATCTGTGTGGACACATTCTGTTGTGATGTATGACATTCAGAGGTTGGACACCATACACACATAGCTGGAGTCATGTAAGTGCACATGTTGTCCAGCACTTATCCAAAAACAATGTCTGGCTCACAGAGGTGGAGCTTGCCAAAGGGACACACCCCCATTGCACATGCGTCAGTCAGTTCCTCCCTGTGTTGGGACGATGCTCATTGTGGCACACGAGTGGACAATCTGAACAACACACCTCACAGTTAGACACCAGTGGAGTGGCATAGGCTTTATTGGCATGTGCGTGTCAGTACGGACGAGGCAACGGCCACAACAGGCAGGGACATGCTTAAGACACACGCAGCATGGGTACATGTCGAGGTTCAGATAATGTTGGGGCTGAAATAGACAACATTCATCATGGATGGCAACACTCACAGTCCACCTTGCCTTGCTTGATGAGTCATGTGTTGTTTGGCGTCTGCACATTGCCCCGTGTGAGGGGGCACGTCTCACTGCACATGGGGTCTGCATGGTGCTCTGCCTCCGGGGTGCGCCGATTGTCTGCTCTGCCGACAGTGATCAGGTGTGAGGGTCCAACAGGTTCACATGTCGTGCTACATTGCCATGTGTGTGCTCTCACCCAGCAGTGTGTCCGAATTGGCAACGTTGCCAGACGACGCTGTGTTGCTCCGACCATGGACCTGCGTCACCTTGCACAGGTGTGTGTACACGCGCGTTATTCCACGCACATGCATCCAGAGCCCGACCGAAGGCAGACGTGTCCTCTGTTGTGGTGGGATATGTGAGCAATCCCCACAATGCAACAAGTTGTTGGGTCATGTGCTGTGGGTGGCAATCGGATGTAGCTGCAGGAACGTAGGTACTCGTCCATGAATTCCCGTGCAGCTTCATGTGCAATGTGTTCCAATAGTACGTCGTTGTCGTGTTCAAGGAACACCAGGGTGTGCCAATCCATTAGGTGGTCCGGGCAGGTGTGCTCAGCCCACGCCGTCTCACCGATCCGCAACACAGCCCAATAGGGGAGCGCCTCGATGTGGTCACTGCACACGAGAAATTGTGCAATCTCCCATGCACAACTCCCAATACATATGCAGTATGTCAAGGCATCCCATGCATGGCTGTCTCGGTTACACTCCTGTTCGTGATCCAACAGGGGGCGCAGACACAAGTCATAGTCCAATTCATCGACAGTTGTGTTGGATAGGCAGACATACATGGGACACTCGAATGTGCATGTTCGGCAGTGGAACCAGGGCTGTATGCAGGTGACGTGGGCAATGTGGAAGCTGAGCCTGTAACTGATCCGCAGCACTGCCAGTGGCAGTGCACCCAGTAAATGCAGCATACGTGCATGGTACTGTTCCACGTGACGGGGTTGTGCATGTGCCCGGTATGGCCTGCCATTGCGTTGGTGCGTCTCGTGAACAGGCACTCTTCTGGACTGCGGCAGTTGTGTGGAGGATATGCCACAGCTCTGAACAATGATTTGTATGTGTGTGCAACGTTGTGGGTAATGGGTTGCTGTTTCCGTGAGTGTCAAGGGCATCCCATGCGGGGGTACCACAGGCAGGGGCTTCTGTGTGTGGGCTGTGGATGAGTCGGAAGGTTCATTTGCGGAATGCGTGGTGTGGGAGTCGTCCCCATCTGCCATTGCATCTCTATCAGGGTGTTCCATGCGCGTTCTGGACCAAGGTCAGAGGTGCAGGTGTCCTCCCGCATTCTGCATTGGGACAATGGTGCTTTCATCCCTGATGTTTGTCTGACTACTACTTGCATTTTCTGAATGTGATGTGGCTTTGGCGCTGAGATTGGGACACGGCCTTGGGCTCATGGTGTACGGATGGTGATGCACACACACATGTTGGCATGTGGAGCCAGGTGCCCGAGCGGCCTTGCGCTGCTTGTGCTATCTCACTCCGTCTCTCTCCCTCTCTTTCCTTTGTTGGGCGCATGGCACACCTTCTTCTCTTGGATTTGGTCTTCCAGGCTGTGTGCTATGGATTGTCCAGTGAGGAGCAGCTAGGACTCATCCTAAGGGTTGTTTCTGCTTTTGTTTGTATGGTGTTTTGTGTTGGTGATTGCATTGCTGTATGACTGATTCTCCATTTTCTGGCCACGCATGTATGTTTATTTTCCTGCTTGTGCGACATCAGGCAAAATGTTTGTTTTGGGATTCGTGGTGTTGGTGTGCAGTTTCTTATTCCGGGGTTGGGGGTGGTCCCGAGGGGGAAGGGGGTGTTGCGGGCCTGGGTGTGGTGTCGGTGGGTGTTGTGGCCCTCTTGGGTGTCCGGGCCGCATGATGTGTGGCTCCATGGCATCTGTTGCCCTTCGGATGTGGCCCTGGGCTGTGCTCCCTTTTGTGGTGCTGGCTGCCGTCCGACTTTGCACCCGGTCAGAGCAGGTGTAGATTTTCTGGTGCTAACGTGCCTTATCGCATGTTTTTTGTTTTTATCGCCGATGTGGCTGGTCGTTGAGAATGTTGAGGTGTGATGTTGTCTCGGCTTTTGTCACGGGAACGGCTACTCTGCATCTCATTAGCGATATTTGCGGGGGTCCTCTGTGGTGATGTTTTTTGCGGCTGCTATCGCAGGTGAACTGGTGCTGTAGGCTGTTAACACCGGCTTGTGAATGGGGGGGTAAATTTATCACGACTTTGGCTGCGATAAAGTGCCGTTAATTTGGCGATGGCTCCTTGTGAATATGCCCCAAAATGTTTGAGGGAAGACCACCCTAAGGCTGATAGGTCTAATATTCAGGAATCAAACCTCTGGAAGCATAGACCTCTCACTGCCAGCTAGTAAATTGTTGCACAATATAGGCATATTTTGAAGTAGTCTGCTTATCTGAGAAGTGCCATTATATTTTCTAAAAAATACCCTTATTTTTGCTTGCAAACATCTCACAAACGATGCTTGTTTACTAACATCACTGGCTTAGCATTTTGGAGAAAAAATGCTTAGGCAAAGCTCTCTTTCTCAAGAAGGGCTGGCCTCTAATGTATTACCTTAAATAAAACCATTGGCCTATTGCAGCTTCTTCCAATATCATCCTGAGCAGCCGGTCACATATTGATTAGAAGACACATGAGCTTTGGCCTTTTCTAGCCTCACAAACATCTGATGAAACATCTGCAAATTTGCAAAGAAGATATATCATAAAAACACTAGAAGGTCAAAGCTAATCAGAATTAGTTTGCATGAGTCACCTCCATGTGCTTCAATTGTTTGGCGAATAAGCAACTGGAGTACAGAGACAGAGATTTGCTTTGGTCAGATGGGAAAGCTGGGAGTCCAAACTATCTCTCCTTGTTCCAAAGTCTGCAACTTCGGGCCCCTTTTAGAGCGTAGTGAAAATGTGACATTCGCTATAAATCGATGGATGTCCACCTTGATCACTCTCACAGTTCACTCGCCTCATTCAGAGTGCAGTGAACCATCCCATGTAGGGGGGTTTCTGACACTGTCGTGGTGGTCATGTACAGGAAAAAAAAAAAAATGCCCCTGATGCACAGGCAGAAAACTTTGTGTCCGTCATGGAGTTTGTTCCCATTTCTGTTTTTCAGCAACAAACACCGTTTTGGCGGTTTCATTCCAAAAAAGAAAAACTTACTGTGGAATGGGCTGCAATGACATAGCAGCTCACTTGAATTACATTCACATAACTACTACCCCAACTATCTCAGCTGGATAAATCCACCACAATTGCAGGAATTTCTATATATGGCAGGTGGTTTGTTGCCAGTCCAGCAGAGGCTTAATCTCAACTGCTGCTCTTTAGGAAAACATCCGCCATACTCTAAGAAGCTCTTAGGTATTAGATCACGGCTTATGTTATTGTACCATTGCTATCTTTTACTGTAGCCGTCTGTGTTTTGCAGATCTTTTTTGCCTCTTGCAAAATGTGAATTTTAGATGGCATTGGTGTTACTTTACCAAATTTCAAAGTGCTAAATGTTCTCAATTACCAAATTTATTGTGAAAATATTTTTGGCCATCACTATTTCAAATACAGTCCTATAAACATAATGTAGCTCATCTACATTGAATAGTTTAACTTCACCTATTAATAATGACCATACTTAACTATACAATGTTTTGGGGATCATATACTTTTTGAAATCCCATTAATTTTGCTTTAAATTGGACCATTGCACATCGCTTCTGTTTATCATCTTACAAAACAAAACCTCTCATGTTCCGTATAGTAAAAAATACACAAGTTATTTACCATAATGGTTATATCTCTGGATTGGGGCATGATAAATTTGCAGTGCTAGGGTTGAAAATGATGAATAGTACTGTACATTGAACAATGGGGACAAATTCAGCCTCTAGCTAGTAAGGGCACAAAATGCTAATTTCTGCTAATGCTCAGGGATTTTCAAAATAGGTGTTTGGACAAATTATAGGAAAAAAAATATTGTGATTCAAAAATATTGTGTCAAGAATATTGGGACGTAAACAATATTGTTGACAGGAATATCGAAGGTAAAAATATCATTTTTAGTGTTGTTTATTATATTGTTGTACAAAATATCATTTGTAAGAGTTAGTTAGTATGTAGTTTGTAGTAGTGTGTTTTTTTCTTTATGGTTATTAATTTTTTATTTCTGTAAGATAATTTATTAGTTATGAAATTGTTGAACTTTGTACTTTTAGTTGTATTAATGTATATAAATAATGGTTTTCAACTTTTGTTTAGTAGCAGGATGTTGAGTTTTTAGGAGATAAGGGTGGGGGAATTTTTAAAAAGTGTATATTTTAAAGTAACTTTTTGTTAATTATTTAAATATTATGCAAATTAAAATGTTACAATATTTACATTTATTTTGTTACATTAATAATTTAAAACAATATTTTATTTTAATTTTAAAATTAATTAAAATATACATTAATGGTATTAAATTCAAATTAATTATAAATAGCTATTCTCACCCTTTAGTGCCATACACCTACTTCAAATGGGTATAGCTTGGAGTGGGATTAGTAAATGTTACCTTTTTAGTGTCCAACACCTTCCCCAAATTGGTATAGGTTGGAGTGGGAATAGTAAATGACACCCTTTTAGGATCTAACACTTTCTTCTAAAAATGGTTTATGTTGGAGTGTGATTATTGAATTTTATCCTTTTAGTCTGAATTCCTTTTATAATTTTATTTGTGTGTAGTAGAAATAGCTTGTATTGTTTCATTGGTATTGTTGCTGTTTAGAAATATAATAAACAAATAGTTAGCTGTATGTTTGTAGGCAAAAATATTATTCCTTACATTTTTTTAAAGAATAAAGACATGTAACACATTTTTCTCATTTTATTTGTGTTTTCAAAGTTTATTTAATGTATATTTTTACATTTTCAAACATGTATATTTCAACTTGAAAATAAACATTCCTACATAGTTATGCAAAAAAATATTTTTTAACGATTTATTATTAAATAAAAAATTATAAATTATATGTAAATACTATTGTATGTTGTACATTTTCCACTTTTATTTTCCATTGTTTAACACTTTTTAACATTTCTTAAATTATTTTATATACATATTTCCAATGTTATTTTAACATAAGTTTTTTCAGTATATATTAAATAATTGTATATATTTTGTGCAATTATCTCATTCAAATTGCAATTTTGTTTACATTTTTATAACATTGTTTGACATGTTTTACATGTTTACTAATTTTCAAAAAAAATTCAACATTTTTACATTATTTCCCATTCATTTCTCGTGGGGAGATACATCTTTTTTTAAGTTTCATTCAGCGGCCAGCTTCTTTTTTACTGCTACCTACTATTTTGTAATATGTTTGTGTTATTTTTTGTCTATTTTCTTAGAACCAGGTCGCTGTAAGGTGCTGCTGTTCATCGGAACAGGTAAGTCCTTTTTTAAGGATTTTTCAAGGGTTTTGAGGGTGGGGGTTGTGGGGGTCTAGACATTAGGGGCTGATTATGATGGCGGTGAACCCGCCACCGGCAGGCTGCCGGTGGCGGGTTCACCGCCATCGTAAGACCAATTACCGCCTGCCAGATTAGGCGGGCGGAAAGCCAGTCCGCCACGGGTCCGACAGAGGCAATCGTTACGATTGCCTGTCGGATCGTGCCACATCTACAGAATGGTGGCGGTGCCTAGCAGGCACCGTCCGCCAGAACAGGATGCTGGATTCCTGCCAGCCTTTCCATGGCGGTTCAACTGTCATGGAAAGGCTGGCGGGATGTATTTTGGGGGTCCGTTGCGGGCCCCCTTTGTGCAGGGGCAGTTGGTGTGTGCACTTGGGGGTCACCTATGGTGCCCCCCTACATTTCCATGCACCATGTGGCAGGCACTGCGTGGTGCCTGCCACGTAGTGCAGGGAAATGTAAACAGTGCATTTTTAACATTGTGGCAGGTGCTGCAGCTAGCAGCACCTGCCACAATGTTAAATATAGCAGATGTGACCGCCACAGCGGCAGTCGCATCGTAATACCCCTGTGGGACCGCCGCCTTGTAGGCGGGCGGTCCCACTCCCGACTACGATGGTGAATGGACTGAAGTCCGTCCACCATCGTAATGACCCCCTTAGTTATAGTGTTGTTTGTGGATTTGTTGTATATTTAGATGTTTTAATAGTAGTGTTTTTCACTAGTTTATACTTTTGGGTTTTTGTGTACTATTTTAGTAATGTATTGTTAAGTTATGTTAAATTCTGTTATGTTGCTTATATTTTGATGAATAAGTTTGATGTATATGTATTTTTGAGAATGTAATGGGTTTTGCAGGTGAGGTTTCTTATTTACTTTACACGTTTTGTCTATGAACGTGTCCTAAGGGCATTGGAAGTTTCTGGTTTTTTTAAAAAAAGGAAATCAATTTTAGTTATAATAAACTAGTGTTTATGGCTTTGATTTTCTTTTGAGGGGGTGTTTACTGGAGCATTTCTTTATTTTAAACACTTTTTAGGTTTCTTTTGGTTCCTAGATATTTTGGATTGCTTCGAGGGATCTCAACTGGATTTGTTCAATTTTGGCATTTTTATGGGCTTTTTGGACTATATTTTTCCCATTTTTGGTGGTTTATTATTTTTGACTGTGTGGATACAGAGGAAGATCTGCAGCTACAGAACATTACGGTTTATTTATTTTGTTTCTATTGGGGGGAAATGTGATATTTTATTGTTTGGGTAAAAATTATATGATTGCTATTTGGAATTGTGTGGTTTATGTGTTGTTAATAATTTATGTGATGGATTGAGTTTGTTTTTTAGTTTATTGGTTGGTGATGGTTACATTTTTGTTTTAAATAATGTATATATCATTTTATTATCTCAGTCTTCATTAACATTGGAATTTCATTTAATTTTTAGACTGATGTAAGAAAATATTATTTTTATTATTTATAAAAAATGATTTGTGATGTTGCTTTAGATTTTCTGAAAGTTTTTTGGGGACTTTGGTAGGTTACCATTATTTTATAGTATGTTTTTGACTATCATGTCTAAGTAATCAACTCCTTTGTTATTTATGAAGAGTTTGACTTTAAATTGTAGCATGTCGTACATTCTTTTGGTTTGTTTGCTAAGTTTAGGAGCAATTTGGCTAACAGATTGCTCTGTTCATAGTTGTTGGTAACTTTGGTCTTTTTGTAATGCTTCTATAAATTTATAGAGTGTAAGTTGGGTTCTGTGTATTGTGGATTGGAAGGCATTGTGCCATCTTTTCACTGCGTTATTTGTTTTGGCTTCCTGTGCCAAGGTGCTGTCATAGACATTCCACCATGGTATGTGGAATTTGGGTTGGCATCTGTGTCTGGAGCGATGCAGTTTGCCAACCCAAGTGTCTTTGGAATAATCCATTAGGGGACTTAGTTTATCTTCACTTTGTTGGTAGAAAGGACTTTCTATTAATAAATGGTAGTGGTCAGCTACCTCAGTGAGAGGTACATAGGCTAGTGCAATCATTTTCTTATATTTTAAAGGCAAATTAGCTGTTTGTAGAATATTCTACACTTAGCGCAGATTGTTGGATGTGTCTCCATAGGCTTTCATTGAAGTTATAGTTACAGCCTTGTATGGCTGGGGTGGGGGAATTTAAAAAATGGTTTGAATCATGGCTTGCTCAAAGACTATTATTATTTTGTGGTGGTAGTATTTATTTGTTTTATGTTTAATGTGGTTTGAGAGTTCATCGTGAGTGCTGCTTTGTTTATTTGGTAGTAGGGCATATAAAAATGGATATTTATGTTTGATGTTCACCATGCACGGTGCATATCTGAGTGAACAGTTTGGGACACATTTTTATGTCCCAACCATCATCCACGTTTGACAATGGCTTAGTTTTAGTAAGTTACTTGCTGTAGAGAATATCAGGATTTGTTTCTCATTGAATAGGTTGTCACATAAAAGGAAATATTCCTCATTATGTGTCATTGTTAAATATTCAGGTTTTTCTATGTCTTGGTATCTTCCAGGGGCAGGAGGAGTATCACTCGTGGCTCTTTTAGTTCATGTAATTAGATGTTTTAAAGTGGGTAAAGGTGGCAGGTGGCCTGTGATGTGTTTGGGGACTTTAGGCAGTATATCTTTGAGGATTTTGGTTGTGGGTTTCTGGGAGCTAGAACTTGACCCTCTTTTATCCTGGAATACCTCCCTTACTTCTATTTCTCTCACATTTAGGGGAAGTTGTGCTCTTTTACATGAATTACAACATCATCAAAATACAATATTATGCAACTATGTCTATTTTGTATACTTACATGTATGTTCTGTCTAGATGTTTCACACAGTTTTGCAGCTTTTCCGTTGGGGGTGTTCTAATGTGGAGCAGGTGCTTTCTTTTCTGTTGGATGAAACAAAAAGTCAGTTTTATCCTAAATGCTAATTTCTTCGTAGTTTGTAGAGATTGAGGTCATTAGGTTTATTTTTACTTGCTATTTGGGTTCGTTTATAGTTTTTTCTTAATTTATGTTTACTTACATTCTTTTTGCTGGTTTGTGATTATGTGTTTTCTGGCAGTTCATCTCTATTCCAAGTCAAAGTTTTTTCTTTTAGGAAGTCTATGTAAAGAGAAAGAAGTTGGAGAATATTTAAACAATTATTTGCTATTTTACATTTTTCGTTTACTTTTAAGTACGGTTTACTTCAAATATAAGTGTTACTTGGTTAGGTAGTTGTTGAGATGTATATATTTCTTCTTTAATGACCTGGTCACAGAATTTGGCAGAGTTTCCTCGTCTGCAGCGTTTGTCATTTTTGAAGTATTTAGATGTTTAATTTAGTGTTGGTTTTATATTGTTGATTTAATTGTCTGTCTGATTTGATGGATTAAAGTTGTTTATACTTTTATTTTATTGGTTGGTTTAGTTTTAGTTTGCTTTTTTATCAGTTATGTCCTTCTATGGTAAACATTAATTTAAGTTTTATTTATAAGGTAGGATATATATTTTGATAGCTTTGAATATAAATGTATTTATATAAATATTTATTCATATTTAGGTTGGTGTCTAAATGATTGTAATTAATGCTAATTTTATTTGTGCTGTATTGTTATGATTTTAGTTATATAATTTTTTGGGTGAATGGTTAATATTTTGTTGATGTAATCTATGTATATTTAATTTAAACATGTGTATAAAATGTTTTATATTTGTTTCAAATAATTGTTTTACATAAAAAGTGATTTTTTAATATTTATTAATTATAATACAATTATTTTGGCGATATAATTTTAGTCAGTATTGTGTGAATCAATATTTTTTACATGATATAGGCGTATTTAAAAGTAACAATAGTTTTGTTTCCGATATTTGTGTTTTCTATATAATTCAAAATTGAAACTTTTTACAACGATATTTAAGTTCTCGATATTTGTGGTTTTACTAGTTAATTATAGGAAGTCAATATTTTTGTTATTGCTATTTAATTTCCGATATTTTTGTGTTTCGGTATTGTATGTATCAATATTATGTCAGTGATCTCTGAGATATGCACTTGCATCAGAAGTCTGCAGGATCCCTGCGGACCTCTGCATAGCAACACTCTTGCGGATGGAAGGGAATGCATGCTTTCTGGTTTTGGCTCTAAAGAAAGAACTTGATCTAATTAGAGGACATTCTTGACACTCCTTTTCATTATTGTAGTCTTTTCAGTAGTATACTATGAATAGGAGTGCCATTTACTGCAGGGAGAGGCTGGTAAATCTAGATCACCGGGATTAAGCATCTCTAAGCATGTGCTAGTTTGGGCAGAAGATTCGATGAAACTAACATTACATTTGGATTAGATGTTACTGTATCCCACTGTATCGTAGTTTCTCACAATCCCACAGTATGTGTGCCAAGTCACAGGCATTCTGTTTAAATCTCTAGCACAATGAATGTAGCAATGAACCAGCCCTGCATACTTTCATTAGGGTCCAATGCCAATTCTGAAGCATTTTAAAGTAAGAGAATGTGAGTTCAGAGAGAATTTGGGCTTATATTCTCCTAATAATTTATCATTTGTTTGCTCCCATGTTTTTGGAATATTACAAAACCTCAGTCTCTTCTTTCAATATGCCCTAGCTGTGTCAGATGTGATAGTTGAATATTGTGAGGTGATCATTATTCTAACGTTTGAAGTTTTGACCTTGCATGAAAGCAATCCATGTCATTAGAGACTATTTTTCTAATACTACAGGCAAACAATGCCTCATTAATATACAACTTGTGCAACTAACAAGTATAGTATTAGTATGACATTGAAAGTGACAAGGAAAGGACTAGATTGGAGATATCATTGATAACGTGTTTCTCTGCGCCATAATCCCATGTTACATCTCCATCATTCTAAAAGACTACTTTGGGAAGACAAAGATGTAAAATGTATATGACATTTTGATGTACAGAAGTGTAGGTAGTACTTATTTTATATTGTGGTTTAAACAATACTTGGTAGGCGACCATCAATGTGGCCCCAGCGACCAAAAAACGAAGGGGCTGATTAGGATGGCGGGCGGACTTACGTCCACCCGCCACCCTATCGGTAACGGGACCGCCCGACAGGCTGTTGGCAATCCCGACATAGGTATTACAATGCGACCGCCACCACAGCGGTCGCAATGCCTATCTTTGGCATTGTGGCGGGTGCTGCTGGCTGCAGCACCCGCCGCAATGCTAAATGGGGACACCTGACATATCCCTGCACTACGTGCAACATGGTGTAGGGATATTTAGGGGGGCACCAAAGGTGCCCTCCAAAACCCACAGCTTAGGGCCAGGAGGGCCCGCTACAGGCCCCCAAAGTCCCTTACCGCCTGCCTTTTCATGGCGGGTTATCCGCCATGAAAAGGTGGGTGGAAAGGGACATCATAATCCCTACGGCTGTGCCTGGTAGGCACTGGCACCGTTGTAGGGATATGATTCCCCTCCGACGCTCCGGCGGGCTCAAGGAGCCCTTCGGATGCGGGCGGATATCATGGTTTCGATAGCAGTGGGGTGGTGGTCCCACCGTCATCATAATCAGCCCCTGAGTGATTTGAGATTTGCAGTACTTCAATGACCTAATTGCCATCTCACGACTCAGCAGTATTTTGTTTATCTCTCAATCCCATTCCTATTGACCTATCTGCATGCGCGCTTGGTTTAGTGTTCCCTTCATGAGGAAATGGACAAGCAGGAGCGGGGATCCACATAATTCCAACAAGAAGATGAGTACTTTGGTGAGTGCCTTGGTTCTTGACGCAATCATATTGAAACCCATCGTTCAAACTGACAGATATTTGGCTGATTTGTGATTGACAAGTTGGTTATATTGAATTTGTGAGTCATAATCCCAATCTTTCAAGGCCGGAAGGCTTTCTTGAGTATGCTAACAATATTATCCCTGGTGTTTGGCACTTCAGCACCTTCTTCTATCCCAAAATATACAGTTTGTCACGTTGCACCCGATTTTCCATGTCCTTGATATCCTGCGTGCTCTGAAAACTGTATGGCCTAGTGTGGTGCCCTCAATTCTCTCCTCACTATGAAACCTGTATGGTTAGTTGTGCTCTATCCCCATCAGTCTCTGCAGTGTGCTTCTCAGTCTCTCCAAAGCAGGTGGGCAAAGAGCCAAGAGATGTATCTCATCTCATGCATTGAGGCTTGTGGTTTGACAAATGCTTTTTTGACCTCTACAGGCAATTCATTTCCATGGTGTGAAAACAGAAGACTGAAAATAGAGGTAAAAGAAGGCTCTTTCATGAAGGCAGGGGCTAGGATGCAGAACATAGTGACATTGTCCTACTTTACATCTGTCTGATGTGCTGCCTATACAGATTCATAGCTTCATCCAGAAAATCCCGACAGACAATATTAGGGACGACTACCTCAGTACTTCTATGATGCAACATCGTCCAACACCTTTCTTCAAATCAACAACATGTTGCCACAGAAGCATGCCTTGCCTTGCAAAACATCTTATTGTTTAGAGCAAATATTAATGTACCCGCAAATTAGAGACTGGCTTTGGCTCTAAACATTACATGGGCAGGGGTAAGAAATAGGTTTTTTTGTGCTGCATTTCAGGTAAAAGCATTCTTCTCTCTTTTCCAGGAGTTTTTCTCAGCACAGCTGAAAAGTATTTTCGAAAAAACTGTTGTCACAAAACACCCATGTGTTATATTTTTCATGGCTCTACCTCATTTCAGAGGAAAATAAAATGGAGAATGCAAGCCTTGGTACATAAGGCTTGTGAAACCTGATTTAAAATAAAAACAAAAAACTAGGAAATGGGAGACAAGAAAACCACATAAGAATACAGGCAGTGAAAAGGGGCAGAAGTAAAGCAGACTAAGGGTTAGGCACAATAATGCAGGTAGGATACCGTTATGAGGGTGATAGAGCGAAATGTTCTTGTGAATTGTAGGGGTGCATCATAATCACTGGTAGTTCGCACCCGCACGTACTCAGACATATATTCGTATATATTCAGTTGTATATTCATGCATGTTTAGTAAGAGTGAATAGTTCACTAATATTAAGTGAACTACGCAGTATAATTGTGTTATGATAATTATGCAATGTAATGTTTATTGAATTGTGTGAAAAATAATGCATAGAGAAATTAGTTCGTGTGTAATTTAATTGCAGTAGTTTAAACGTGCACCATATTAAAGTTGCACATGTAATTCATTTTCGCATATGAATTGTAATGAAAATGCTTATAGGGAAAAGTAAGGTGTGTGTTTAAAAGTTATATGTAAAGGCCTGACTACATATATGCTTAGGGAAGGCCTGGTTTATTCTTATGTTAGCTTATTTTTATAGGCAGAGAAAAGTTTCTCTTGGTAAGGCTCTCTGGGCACAAACGGTAGATTTAATTAGCACAGTAGAAGGTTTCTGTTGAACGTATCTTTTGTTGCAGGTGCAAGGACACATGTCTCGTTAGTAAAAGACTAACTCTTTGTTTTCAAAAGTTAGAGAGATGGGAGGCATGGTACGGGGAGTGCAATGGAATTTAGGGATGATACTTTCAGCGGAGAAGGTGCCTGGGACTCAAGGTCATCGCAACCGTCCAGGATGAAGTAACCGTTTCGATGGAAAAGTACAAGAAAGAAGACCTGGCCAAGGAGGCGTGACCAAGGCGTGTACAATTGTATTAGGGTTTTGTATTAGGGATAGTGCCCCGAGGGAGGAGGCCAGAGAAGAGGTAGGGGAGACCAGAGAGGAGGACAGAGAGTGTCCTGAGGAAGGAGCATAAAAGAATCTGAGCTTAGGTATTATGTGATTGCACTTCTGAGGAAGTCTTCACAGCTGACACCTTTTATTCACTCTTGCCTGGGAAAATCGTTATGTAGGGATGTCACTAAGTGTTAGTGTAGGGACAGCAATTGATTTAAAGCTTGCTTAGATAAATGAAGAGCAACGTAGAAATTGGAGCAATCATAGCTTGGTTGATCCTTCTAGAACTATCGATCCTCTTTATTCTGAGTCGGATGAGACTCCTGCGTAGGTTATTATTTGTATTAGTGCCCATCTATTTCTTTAACCTCGTGTTGAGGTGTTTGCATGTCCAGTTATTTTTGGCGATAATAAATTCATAAACTTGAATTCGGAGTCAGTGGTCCTTTCAGACAAAATGAATGCTGTTATATAACCAGATGAGATTCTCTCCTTTACACTATTCAACAGGTAAAAAGATCTTGGCGACCAGAAGGTTCTTATAGATAATTAGATAAGAATCGGCGTTATCAGTTGGTAGCAGAGTAGGATGGTTACCTTTGATGGTAAGGGGAGATCTAGAGCAAGATAGGAGATTAAGTTGCCCCATAGAGCCCGAGTGACGCAGATCCAGTGGACCGTAGGAGAAGGATGTCGGAGGTCGTTGAAAACTGACGGAGAGTGACGGTGCGGCGGAAGTAGCAGTTCGTGGTAGAGTGAGTATGAAAAGAGTGGTGTTTGGTAGATTGCGGTGTTTTATTGTTGTGTGATGTCTTGCGGAGTTGGAACGAGAGTTGTGTGATTGAGGACCGGACCGTGAGCGCGCGCGGGACCGGGAGATTTATTGTGGTGTAGAACACACCCAGAGTTGAGAGCATTGACCAGAGGTTGTGGGGGTCACGAGACGTCATTGACAGACCCACTGAAGATAGGGAACACATGTGTGAGTGTGTGAATAACCAACGCAGGTCGTAGGTTATTGTGTGCAGAACATCAAGTGATTGAATCCTATCGAGTGTGTTAGAGGCGATTGTCCGGTCGATTCGCTGACAGACGGTTGCCAGATTGAGGTCAACAAGCTCGAGAGGCTGATCGGTCATTGGTGGACTGACAGTCAGAGAGGTAATTGTTCGGTAGGATGGACATTACTTCAGAGTATGATTGGGACAGGTGCGAGCGAGAACGAGTGAATTAGGAAGGAGGGGAACTGCTGCGAGCGGAGGAATAGTGACGTCAGACAAGTGCCGCGCTGCGATAGGCCAGTTGGTGTGAGCCGCGCTGGCATTGGTGGATTGAAATCAGGAAGCAAAAGCTGACATTTTGAGTGCAAATAAAAAGTTGATTCATCATGAAATGTTTTAAAGTTTTACGGGAACTTTGTAGAGGTGATAGACATGTGGTTACTCGGGAAGGAGAGGAAGCTCCTCCCGAGGATACACCAGCACATTATATGGCAAAGAATGTAGGATTGCATACTATAATTTGGCTTGAGAATTGGCATAAAATGACAGAAGGAGAAGGAGAATTGACCTTCCCACGCTATGGTACTTTCAGGTTAGAGGTGTTGTACCAGCTAAAAAGTATAATGGCTTCTTTACGACCACTACCTAGACCGACACAGTTTGAGGCGTTACATGCGTGGATTAGAGCAGCGTATGATAGGAAGAAAGACAAGAGCCAGGAAAGGGTGAAGAAATCGATCAGGGCATTTCAAGATGCAAGGTGGGATGCACTGGAGAAAAGGTGGAGAGTGGAAACGATTGAGGGAGATAAGTTATACCCACTGCTAATACAAAATGGAAAGATTACAAGAATCGATGAGGACGACAGTGATACAGACGACAGCCTGTTAGATAGGTTGTTGGCAGAGAGGCCACCTCCATTTAATCCAGATTCAGAGGAGGGAAAACCGGCTCCAGCAGTAACAATTGATGAGAGACAGAATCAGACTAGCATGAGAGTAGTGGGAAGGATTTCCACAGGAACGGAAGGGGCAACGACGTCTATGATAACACAGCCTCCTGTTGGGAACACAAGGTTACCGGACTCCTTGACAGTACCGGTTACCATTGGCCCTATAGTACCGGTATATGACCCAGACCGAGTGAGAGAAGGGAGCTCCGTACAGATGGGAAGGGAAGAAGTAACCAGTGAGAGTGGGAATGGGTTAGGAGTACGGGTGGTTCATTTCCCAAGACCATTGGAGACAAGTACGCCGTTACCGGCTACTGCAGACTCTTCCTTTAGACAGGAGGATGAGAGACCAGTCAGACCGAGGTCTTTGCACGAATCCAAGTCAGCTTTGAGGATGTGGACACCAACAGTAACAAACCAAAGTGATAGGATGCCAGGAGATAGGGAACAAAACATCTCGGAAGACAGACCAAGTTCCAGGAATATGATGGAAGGGAATAGGTCACAAGGACAGAATAGTGACTGTGATGAGCGGGACGGTTCAACTTGTCGAGAAGTACTGAGGAGTGCAGTACAGGCAAGGTTGCTAGACGTAGTAAGGTTGAAAGCAGAGGTAGACGAGATGATTAGCGGGAGTCTGCCTTTGGAAAGGATAGAAATTTATGGATCAGATGAGCTGCTGTTCGTAGCAAAAGATGTGACTCGAAAAGCTAGAATAGCACATGAAAACTTAACGGCGTTGGCCAAAAGATATGAGGTAGACCTGAATAAAACTAAAACGTTGCAAGGACCGCATAGATTACAATACAGTGACCAGGAGCTGGAAGAGAAAAGAATCACAGGATTAAGGACACACACCAGAGATCTGATTGTAGGGATGCGGATATGGATTTTGTTGGACAAATGGGAAGAAAGGTGGTCCAAGAAGAAAATAGCAAAGAAAGCTGAGGGGGAAACGCCGCCTCCAGGAGGGGGGCGACGGGTGTCGGAAATTTTCCTTTACGGGAAGTACAGAATGGAGGGTATGTGCATGTGCCGTGGAATAGAGGTGATTTGGCTGCATTTACAAATGATTTTCCTCGGCTGAGGGAGAAACCAGTAGAGTGGTACAAGCAGGTTGAGCGGTTTGTTAAAATTTCAAAAGTATTGTGGATTGATTTGAACACCTTGTTTGACATAGTGGTGCCGGGAGATTTGTGGACAGCTTGTAAAGTCGCTGTCGAGTGGCCGACTTCGGAACCTGAAAGGGAGGCGGTTACAAATGGTCCATCACCCCTAGTAATGAAAAAATATGAGCAGGTGATTACATGGCTAAAACTGAAGATTTCACCTCAAGATATAGATTGGGTTAAGATAGATCGGACTGTACAGGAACCCAAAGAAACGGTGCATGAATATTACGAAAGACTTCTGCAAGCTTTTAAACAGTATAGTGGATTAGATACGTTAGACCCCAAGGATATGGGACAGTTTGTCTCAAAGTTTGTACTGGGTCTGAGATCAGAAGTCAGTCTCATGATACAGCACCATCTGATCTGCTGGCAGAACAAGCCGGTAGATGAAATTTTGAGGTATGCAAGATACTGTAGTGATGAGGTGGAATCGAAACATCGGAAGCTAAAAGACAAATTGATGCTTGTCCAGATGCAGACAGCACAGGGTCAGTCTAATGGAGGGACCTTAGGAAGAAAACAAGGAAATTTCCAGGGGAACCAGAATGGGCAAGGACAGGGAAAGGGAAAACCAATAGACCCCAAGACGGGAGTGGACGTGGCCACGTTGAAGAAGACCACTGCGTGTCATCTTTGTCGTCAGGTCGGACATTGGAAACGCGAGTGTCCTTTGAACCCAGTTAATCAGTTGCAGGAAGAGGAAGAGGGGGTTCAGGCACCCGCGCAAGAGGTAGTTAACACCGTGACGAGGCCTAGGGTGATGAAAGGGGGGATATACAGCCCTCACGCACAGGTTCCCCAGGCTCCAAGGATTTCACAAGGAATACGAACGTACCAACAGATGCCCCTGTTCGAAGACTATGACGAGAGTAGCTCAGACCCTTTATCCTGACGGTGCCTGAGGGGGAGGAAGACTGCACGCTTGGAGCGGTCTTGGAGGTAGACCAGAGAGGACCTTTTGTGGAGGCAGATATTGAGGGTCATCCTGCCACACTTTTGGTTGATACTGGTGCTACCCGGTCTACTGTAAGATCAGCAGTGGTCCCTAACCTACCCCTCTCGGGACAATCAATCCAGGTTGTTGGAGTAGCGAATAAAAGAATAAGCAGCCCGTTGACAGAACCGATCTTAGTAAAGATAGGTTCCTTCCAAACTAGACATCAGTTTGTAGTGTGTGATACGAGTCCAGTTTGCCTTTTGGGAAGAGATCTGTTGTGCAAGTTGAACTGCACGATTTATTGTACGCCTCAGGGAGTGGAGGTCCAGACGAGGGATGACGATGCTGACTTTAAGGTTACAAATCAGCACCTATGCATAGATCTGTACCCAATGGTGACGGTGGAAGAACTTCCACCTGATTTGAGAAACGCAGTGTCATCTGTGGTGTGGGATTTCGCAGGCGATGAAATAGGTCTAATCAGAGGGGTTGAACCAGTGCGGATTGAGGTGAAGCAAAATGTTGATTTCCCCAGGACACCTCAATACAACTTGTCGCCTGAAACGATTGCAGGGATAAAACCTGTGATCGAGACTTTCATTGAGAAAGGCATTCTGAAAGAGATCAGAGGTAGCCCCTGTAATTCACCTATTATGGGACTACAGAAACCGAGCGGGAAATACAGGATCGTGCAAGACCTGCGAAAGGTCAACACGATAGTTGTCCCTTGTTGTCCAGTGGTACCGAATCCTTCAGTAATACTGTTCCAGATCCCATGCGAAGCCGAGTGGTTTACGGTCATCGACTTGTGTCAAGCCTTCTTTTCGATACCGCTCCATGAGGAAAGCCAATTTCTCTTTGCATTCAGGCTGGAAAATCGCGTGTTAACATGGTGTCGTATCCCTCAAGGGTATACAGAAAGTCCATCGATCTTTAACCAGATCCTGAAAAAGAATCTTGAGAGCCTTGTGTTGCCGCAGAACTCAGTCCTCGTGCAATACATAGACGATTTACTCATTGCCTCAGAAACAGAAGATGCTTGCAGAATTGACACTGTAGCCCTGTTGAACCACTTAGCAGAGAATGGACATAAGGTGTCCCCGAACAAGCTGCAGTACTGTTTGAATGAGGTACAGTACTTGGGACACAGATTGGAAAAAGGCAAGAGAAAGGTGTCGCCAGACCGAATTGAGGCAATAATGAGTATGGCAGTACCCACCACACAGAGAGAAGTTAGGATGTTCCTGGGAATGGTCGGCTACTGTCGACAGTGGATTCCTAGTTTCTCCTTGAGAGCAAAGCCTTTGCAGAGGCTTACACACAAGGATGTGAGTGATCCGGTACCATGGGACGAGGAGTGCTTGATGTCATTCCTGAAACTGAGAGAGGAATTGTGCAGTGCTCCGGCACTGGGGATGCCTGATTACAACAAGGCCTTTTCATTGTTCTGTTGTGAGAGGGAAGGATGTGCATTAGCAGTCTTAGCTCAGAACCATGGAAGTGTCCGTAGACCAGTTGCCTATTTCTCAGCTACTCTAGATCCAGTAGCTTCTGCGTTGCCCGGATGTCTAAGATCCGTTGCTGCAACAGGTGTCAGCATTGAAAGATGTGAAAGCATTGTAATGGGACATCCACTGACTGTACATGTGCCACACTCGGTTGAGTTATTGATGACCAGGACCAAGACTCAGCACCTAACGAACAATAGGTTAACGAGGTACGAGCAAGTCATACTTGCCGCAGAGAATGTGACTCTGAAAAGGTGCTCTGTCTTGAACCCTGCGACATTGATGCCTACACCGAACGCAGATGATGAAGATTGTGCGGACCATGATTGTCTCGATGTGACCGAACTTTGCACCAAACCGAGACCTGACATTGTCGATGAACCACTGGCAGACTCAGATGAAATTTTCTTTGTCGACGGTTCATGCTTAAGGGACAGTGTTGGGCAATTGAGAGCAGCGTTTGCTGTGTGTACCATTTCGGGAGTGGTCGAGGCTGCTTGCCTAGAAGGAGTACGCTCCGCGCAGGTAGCTGAGATCATTGCCTTGACTCGTGCCTGTTTGGCCGCTGATCAAATTCGAATCACGATTTACACTGACAGCCAATATGGGTTTGGTGTGGTGCATGACTTCGGGCAGTTATGGTCTCAGAGGGGATTTTTGACATCATCTGGCTCACCCATTAGGAATGGAGAATATGTAAGACAACTGTTGGATGCGTTACAACATCCGAAGGAAATTGCTGTTGTTAAATGTTCCGCGCATGGGAAAGGGGAAGACTTTGTGTCATTGGGCAATAAATACGCAGACGAGGTTGCCCGGTTCTGTGCGGAACAAGGATGCATATTCACAGATAGATACGCAGGGGAGAGCCAAGAAAGAACCGAGCTCAACATAATGTTGGCCATGGCAGACACTTGGGAAGAGCTCAAGCGATTGCAGGATGAAGTCTCAGACCAGGAGAGAGAGGGATGGATCAAAGCTGGTTGTGAGAGAGGAGACGTGGATGTGTGGGTCTCCAGTGATGGGAGAGCCGTATTACCAGAAGAGCTGTTGAGTCCGATGGCAAGACTGATACATGGACAGGCACACCTTGGTAGAGATGCAATGATGAGGGTGTTTAGACAGACGTGGTACAACCCACGATTTCGGGCAATGGCTGAAACAGTATGTCAGAGGTGTGTTACGTGTCAGCAGATGAATGCTGGAAAGAAAACTGTAGTTACATTGAGTCACATTGGGAGGTCAGGTGGGCCTTTCAACAGGATACAGTTAGACTTCGTGGAAATGCCTAAGTGTAATGGGTTGAGGTACATTTTAGTGCTGGTATGTGTATTCTCACGGTGGGTGGAGGCTTACCCAACACGCAGGTGTGACACTCTCACGGTGGCTAAGTTATTGTTGAGGGAGCTCATCCCTAGGTTCGGGATCCCAACCTCTTTGGAATCTGATAGAGGAAGGCACTTCCACAGTGAAATCATGAAGTTACTTTGTGCTGCATTGAATATTGACCAGAGACTCCACTGTAGTTACAGACCAGAGGCTTCTGGGATGGTGGAACAAGTTAATGGAACTTTGAAGGCCCGGATGGCAAAAATGTGTTCTTCGACATCCCTGAAATGGCCCGATGCTTTGCCGCTTGTGTTGATGAGCATGCGAAGTGTCCCAGACAGGAAAACCGGGTTGTCCCCCACGAGATACTAATGGGAAGGGCAATGAGGTTGCCGGCAGTACCAGCTACAGCTTTGATAAGCATCACTGATGACTTGATTCTCGATTATTGTAAAGGACTATCTGATGTGGTCCGTTCTGTATCCCAGCAGGTGCAAGCTGCAGTGGTCCCAGCCTCGAGTGATCTGTGCCACGACTTGTGTCCCGGAGATTGGGTGCTTGTCCGGAAACACGTGAGGAAGAGTTGCTTGGATGCCCGCTGGCGTGGCCCGTACCAGGTGATACTCATCACGAACACAGCAGTAAAGTGTGGAGGATTGCCGAACTGGGTGCATGCCTCCCATACCCGCAGAGTTTCAGCACCCTTGGAAGAAACAGCTCCTCTCGTAAATGAAAATCCAGCTGATGTGGCGGGGCCACATGAGAGGACAAGTCAAGCTGTAAGGGTCGCTGACACAGCTGGTGGTGCACTAGAGCAAGCTGAAGGGGGTTTCCACAGTTCGAACCCTGACTCAGACACCGAAGACAGAAACGGTGCAGTGGGCGGAGAAGAGTCAGATTCAGCAGAAAGAGGAAGTAGTGCACTGGGTATAGCAGGGGAAGGCAGACGAACGAACAGAAGTGAGGAAAGTTGGCCTGAAAGACAGAGGCGACGGAACCTGAGGTTAGCACCTGAAAGAGACCTTGCCCCAGTGTCTGAAGCGTCCGAAACAGAGGCAAGTGACGAAGACCAGGCTCAAGATAGTCGGCGAAGGTCGAAAAGAACAAGAGTACCTTGTCGCAGATACTCTGCCCCTGAGTGGACTTACACAGTGTTTGATGCAGGGGGTAGTGAGCACGGGGAGACTGAGGTCAGTGCTGGTGGTCCGTCGGAGCCCGAATGTGGTAGTGAAGGTGGTGCTGCAGTTGCCAGGGCTCGAAGTAGAAGGAATACTGACCCTCACAGTTCCGAATCCCCCGCTTCTGAGTGAAGTTCGAAACTTGGTTCTGCATCGACTCGAATTTCCGTCTTTTGGGTTTGAGCCGTCTTCACATGAAATGGTAATCTTGCGTCTTGAACTTTTGTATCACGTTCTGGAACTGCTCAATGAGGATCTTATTGTGGATCAACTATAAACTGTAAATAAAAGTCTAAAAGAAGAAGATAACCTAGGTCCGAGTGGAAGAAGAATAAACTTAGGGACTTTCCACAGAAGAGGAACGAAAACTAGGGAAGTCTTTTTCTGGACTGTGTAAATAAGATTGTGATCGAAAAGGGAAAATCCGGAGATTTCATGGTTGCTCGAGCTGGTTAAGCAAGTCACGAGTAAAGGACACAGAGACTTTTTCAGGGTTCATTGCTATAACCAAGAACTTTTGAGAACTTTCGAAACCATGGAGCCGGGAGATCCCAATCGTAGATCTAAGTGGATTGTAGGCGTACTTATAAGTAGTGTGATAGTTTCTATAATCATAGTAATCATAGTCTCATATACTGGGTCGCATGAGCTAGAAGTGAAGGGGGTGCCAGGGACACCTACACCTACTACACCTAGCCAAAAGGGGGTAAACATGGGAGCTGACAGAGCTTTGCTATTAGAAGAAAGTCGTAGGTTACATATAGATTTGTCTAGGAGTGATTTTAAGCTTAATGCATATGCTAAGCTGCTATATGAGTATGTTGATGTGATGGATGCGAAAGATTGTTATGTGTGTATGCAGTTGCCTGCTTCAGTGGACGAGGGTATTAGGTATCACCATCTTCCACTGACTTATGGAATTTCATGTAGTCTTTTGCTTAGTATATTTTATGAGAGAGATCAGTTTGAGTATTTCTTTTCCAATTTCGACGCAGTGCTTCCTGAAGTCCCAGCTTACAAGCATTTGAATAAGTATGACTATTATAAGACCGAGGATAGACTCAGGAAGTTCTTCATACCGAGTTTGGAATTGGATACAGCATTCGCTCACAGACACAATCTGACCTGCTCGTTGTCAGATGTAGAGAAAAAGTTTGTAGATCAGGTAGAGGACAGGTATAGAAAGCTGACCCAGTCACGAGACATGGGGCATAACAGACCTGATTGGACAGATGAGGAAAAGTTGCATAAGACAAAGGGAAGCTATGGTCCTATAGCGTTAGACAAAGAGCAGAGGGGTAAGCTGTGTATAAGGCGTTATCAGACTTACTACGAAAAGGTTGCAGTGGGACAAAGCACTTGTGATCACGTTTTCACCATGGCAGATGTGGCAAAAGATTTTCTCCAAGGTCCTGTACAAGTGATACCAACGGTGTATTTTGTGTGTGGGAAGAATGCTTATGTGAGGTTGCCTGCAAATTGGTATGGAACATGTTATTTGGCAATAATATTTCCAAAGATTTACCATACAGAGGATTTGGAACTTCTAGAAAGTGGGAAGCATTCAAGAGCGAGAAGAGCTGCAAGTGCAGGAATTGTTGTGGGGGATATCTTTGGAGCTATGATACCCAGTCTGGGAGTAGTCTTGAATGATGTGAAAATTCGGAGATTAGCGACTGTGGTAGATGAATTTTCAATGAATACAGCAAAGTCATTGGTGCTGGTGGAAGGAGAGATGTTGTCGATAAGGGCAATGGTTTTGCAGAATCGCCTTGCTTTGGATGTCTTGTTGGCAAAAGAGGGCGGAGTCTGTAAATTGTTGAAGGTTCAAGAGTGCTGCACTTATATACCAGACCGTAGCAAAGATCTGGAGAAATATATAAGTAATATCACTACCATCCACACAAAAATAGCGGATTTGACCGAAGAGGGGCTTGGGAAAAAGTTGGCAAGGGATTTGGTCAAGTGGGAAGCTGGTTTGCAAATCTAGGAAAGGGATTCCTTGGGTATGTTCTGAGACCCCTCCTTATCGTGGTGGTTTGTGTGGTCTGTCTGTGGATTTCGATCAAGGCCTACAAGTGGTATCGAGCAGGCCGAGTCAAGAGAGCTTTGAGGGAAAATGAGATGAGATTGGCGAGACTGCAGGACAGTCAATATCAGAGGCTCAAGAGCATGGAGAAACTAAGATCAGGAAAAATGGCAACGAGTTCTGTTTAGGTCGGTTCTTTCTCCAAGGGAGTTGAATGAAATGTGATGACAGGAGTCATCAAAGGGGGAACTGATAGAGCGAAATGTTCTTGTGAATTGTAGGGGTGCATCATAATCACTGGTAGTTCGCACCCGCACGTACTCAGACATATATTCGTATATATTCAGTTGTATATTCATGCATGTTTAGTAAGAGTGAATAGTTCACTAATATTAAGTGAACTACGCAGTATAATTGTGTTATGATAATTATGCAATGTAATGTTTATTGAATTGTGTGAAAAATAATGCATAGAGAAATTAGTTCGTGTGTAATTTAATTGCAGTAGTTTAAACGTGCACCATATTAAAGTTGCACATGTAATTCATTTTCGCATATGAATTGTAATGAAAATGCTTATAGGGAAAAGTAAGGTGTGTGTTTAAAAGTTATATGTAAAGGCCTGACTACATATATGCTTAGGGAAGGCCTGGTTTATTCTTATGTTAGCTTATTTTTATAGGCAGAGAAAAGTTTCTCTTGGTAAGGCTCTCTGGGCACAAACGGTAGATTTAATTAGCACAGTAGAAGGTTTCTGTTGAACGTATCTTTTGTTGCAGGTGCAAGGACACATGTCTCGTTAGTAAAAGACTAACTCTTTGTTTTAAAAAGTTAGAGAGATGGGAGGCATGGTACGGGGAGTGCAATGGAATTTAGGGATGATACTTTCAGCGGAGAAGGTGCCTGGGACTCAAGGTCATCGCAACCGTCCAGGATGAAGTAACCGTTTCGATGGAAAAGTACAAGAAAGAAGACCTGGCCAAGGAGGCGTGACCAAGGCGTGTACAATTGTATTAGGGTTTTGTATTAGGGATAGTGCCCCGAGGGAGGAGGCCAGAGAAGAGGTAGGGGAGACCAGAGAGGAGGACAGAGAGTGTCCTGAGGAAGGAGCATAAAAGAATCTGAGCTTAGGTATTATGTGATTGCACTTCTGAGGAAGTCTTCACAGCTGACACCTTTTATTCACTCTTGCCTGGGAAAATCGTTATGTAGGGATGTCACTAAGTGTTAGTGTAGGGACAGCAATTGATTTAAAGCTTGCTTAGATAAATGAAGAGCAACGTAGAAATTGGAGCAATCATAGCTTGGTTGATCCTTCTAGAACTATCGATCCTCTTTATTCTGAGTCGGATGAGACTCCTGCGTAGGTTATTATTTGTATTAGTGCCCATCTATTTCTTTAACCTCGTGTTGAGGTGTTTGCATGTCCAGTTATTTTTGGCGATAATAAATTCATAAACTTGAATTCGGAGTCAGTGGTCCTTTCAGACAAAATGAATGCTGTTATATAACCAGATGAGATTCTCTCCTTTACACTATTCAACAGGTAAAAAGATCTTGGCGACCAGAAGGTTCTTATAGATAATTAGATAAGAATCGGCGTTATCAAGGGTGTAGTGGTGGTATAGGAACTAAGGGATAGGCAAGTGTAGAGGTGCTAGGGTTTTGGTGAGGATGGAGGTATGTTGGTGTAGGGAGGGACAGAATATACTAGCTAAATACTAAACAGGACAAAGGTGCAAGGTATAGAGGTTATAGGGTGCAGATGTTGTAGACATAGTATGATATTTGGATGGGTATATGTAAAGAGGTACACGTATGGGAGGAGATACTATGTCAAAGACCTGATCAAAGATACTAGGGAGGCAGGTGCTGAGGGACAGGGATATAGCCAGGGGTAGGGATGCTAAGGTATAGGCAGGGCTGCTCAGAAGGTGCAGAAGAGAGCTGCTGAGAAGGCTGCAAATTGGGCTGTTTAGAAGACTAAAATTAGGATGCAGAGGTAGCTACAAATGAAGCTTCTGACACAGCTGTTGAATAGGCTGCCAAGAGAGGGACAGACTGTGCTGCTGAGAAGCTCGCTATCATGGCTTAAAAGTAGACTGCTGTGGTGACTGCGGAGTAGGCTGCTCAAATTGTTGCAATATTTGCTGCTGAGTTAGGTCTATACCAGTTCTGTTCTTTTGTCCCAACCATTTCTCGGTGTACTTTCACTTAAATTCTGGTTCAGTAAATTACATGTGCCTTTAGAATGGTGCTTTGCCTTAAAACTTCTCTCCCTGACTTTCCATCTGATATCGTACAAAAAGCTTTCTATGTCACGTTTGGTGACTGAAACTGCTTTTATCGCATTGGCTGTTTCCACTTTCCACCTAGGAAAACAGGTTAATCACATATGAGTTTGTCTACTAAAGTCCCATAAGCCTAATCACTAAACCATAATTTCCTTTTACAACATTTTCCTTCAGAGAATATTATTGGCATTGTAGGCAACTGCCCCAAACTCTATCTCCTACTACAGACTGCAGAGTAGGACTCGCTAGCCACTGACACTTAGGTGGCATTCTTACACCTTCTATGAAGCCTACTACAGCATATTATGTTGGCAAACATTCCCTCAAGCCACCAGCATTATGGCCTAAATTGGTCAACTTTTGTGTATGATGTGGAGCCCACTTCTGCTAATGCAATCAGACTGCATATGTGTAACAGCCATTAAAAGTAGCAAACGGGGATGTGGCCTGGAGGGGAATGGAGTAGGACATATCCTGCTCGCTCTCCAGCGCTCCGGTGCCCATCCGTCGCCATCCACCGCACTGTTACATGCCAAAAGTGTTTAATTGCTGATGAGGGTGTGCCCGACCCACCGGACTAACAACGAAGGGGCCCGTGGGGCACTGGATGCTGCAGATCTAACACTTTGACGGGGCTTGGTGTCCCTACGGCTTACCCCGGACGCCATCTTACCTGGAGGCCTACGTCATATTCCCTGGTGAGAGAGCGGGGCTCTGTGCTGGCCCACCACTGCGGGTTGGCTCGGCGCCGCCCCCGAGAAAGAAAGCACTGTCCTTGGTCCGGCAGAGGCCGGGAGCCTGCTGAAAGAGCACGCCCTCCTAGGAGGGCACAGCGGTGAGCCCTTCGACCTCCCACTGAAGCAAGACAACCGTCTCCCCTGCCTGTGACTCCACAAGAAGCTCCCCAACCCCCTGGGCCCTGGAGGAACGAACAGGAGGCCCGGGCTGTTGTCACCATAACACCCATCCGGTGACCTGCAGCATTGTAGAGCCGTGGCTGGGACGTTCAGCCCGCGGCCCGCTAGTGGGGGAGAGCAGAAGCACTCATGCGATGCATCACAATCTGGGCAGACACAGCATAGGCCTGTGGGACGACGGGCCAGTGGCTCCCGGTCTCTCCTGTCCCACCCAGACCTGCTGAGGGCGTCAGATACAGCTGCAGAAGGTGAGGAGGAGTGCGGGGGTGCCCAACCGCTTAGAGACACTTGTGGCCAGATCTGGGGGAGGTAGCCCAATCCATCTGCCCACCCCTCACCCATTAACTGCCACAGGGCCCTGACAAATAAGACCTTCTGGGCCTGGAGGCCTACATCAACGAAATGAGGCCTGGACTGCAGTGGTGATAACGGAGGCCTGTAAATAACAAGTGGACCCTGGGTGGCAACCTCCCAATGGAGAGGTGAGCGAGAGACAGCATGGTAGTGCCCTCCGCCGATGCGACCTGAACAGCGGATATTCCTCCCCTAGGGCGCCTCCAACTAAGCGAGTGCCGACCCGCCATGGGGTGCCCTCTTCACAGCTTCCTGCACTGGCCTGCAGTGGGCCTCCATTGCCCTCTGCGCAGGGTGGCCTGAGTTGCTGAAGCACCCCCTGGTACAGGATCACAGGACTCTCAGGTGTGACCATCCTGCCCTGCAGCGTGACTGGCCCCCACACCTCCATGGGGGGCCTACATTAGCTAAAGAGGGCTCCTGCCTGGCCCGATGAAATAGGGGCTGGGTACAACAGAAAATGAGCTCTCACAACACCCTCTGCCCTGCTGCAGCCTGGGTACCTAGAACTTAGCCTCTGCAGCGTCACCCAGTGACAACTGGATTGCAAATACAGCCACCCCTCTGCCTACTTTCGAATATCCGTACTGTACGTGGTCTGTTGAGAAACACCTAGAGGCCCCGCCCACCCAACTAGCCCCCTGCTGAAGCAAAGCTGATATGCCACGCTCCAAAGCAGCAAAAGATAACCGGGTGACATGCCTCTGGTCCAAAGCACCAATTGCTGAGCCGGAGATACTGGCCTTCCCCCCGGCCCCAACGATGGAACCCCCACTTGTGGCCCTAATCACACAAGCCTACATGTACCGCTTCCTGCAGGAGATCCGTGCTGACATTGGCTCCCTCAAGGACGAGTTCAAATCCTGCCTGAAGGACATTCGGAAAGAGGTCACAGATATAGGTGAGAGAGTTGATGACCTAGAACACACCATAGATGCACTGTCAGAGGACCAGGAGAGGACCAGGAGGAGGACCTGCTATGGCGGCAGGTGACAGCCCTAGAAAAATAGAACATTGAGATCCAATCCAAGCAAGAAGACTTGGAAAATAGAAGTTGCTGCAATAACATACGCATACTGGGTGTTCCTAAAGGTGCAGAGGGCAACGACGCAACATCTTGTCCTATACGACGACCTCCTCCAAGAGATCCGAGGAGACGAAGATACTTCTCAACCAACCCTTAACAGAGTGCATCGGGTGGCTGTGGGCCCAGGGCAGAAGGATGTGACACTGGACATTCTGATCCGGGTACACTTCTTCACCGAGAAGGAAGCAATCCTTCAAGCCGCATGGGGCAAATCTGAATTAAAGTTTCAAGGCCATACAGTGCAATTATACCAAGATCTGTCTCCTATCACGTTGCGGAAACAGTGAGAATTCACCAACAAGCTTCACGAATTGGGGATTCGATATCAATGGGGCCACCCTTTTGCCCTCCTGTTCCTATGGGAAGGCAGATGTCAAACGCTTAGATCGCTCATAGATGCAAAACACCTGGTGGATCTCCCTGATGACCCACCAACCAGAGACCCTCCCGGAAAAATCTTCAACCAGTCTGGACAATGGTTAAGCCACAACGTCCCGACAAATGCCAGGCGGAGGAATCCACACAGGAAGCCAAGCGAGACATAATTCACCATCTCCAGAGCCTTGGAGGGACTTCGTATCCTGCGCGATCCACTACTAGCTTCCTTTGAATCAGCTCTTTCCTCCTCACTAGCTAGCTGACACTCCTCACCTAATACTGTCCTGAGGATTACTAACATCACTCTGGCGTCATTGGGCCCTGGGGCCCGAGGGAGACCTACCAGCTAGCCTTCGCGGAGTGCTCTGCCCTCTTTCTGATGTCCACCCTGACGACCACCCTCCCAGGAGGGCGACTCCTCCAACATGCCTGGTGCACTAAGTGTTGGCCTTCGCACAGAAGTGGAGGTCACTGTTGGGCCCTGTTGGCCCTTTGTTAACTTTGGTTGTAATTTGTTTTTTACACAGGTCAATCTATCTCCTGGGCGGGCTTCATCACAATACACCAGGGCCCTACGCAGTAACCGAAGTGGCGGGAGCCATAGGTACGAGAGCAACTGCCTCTTCCCTCATATACACTCTCTATGGGACCCCCTCCATTTGGAATTGGGCAGGGGCTTCCTCCAGGCTTGCTTGCTTACCCCTGGGGAGGGGCGGGGGTACTTTCTCTCTCCTCATAACCAATGCAGCACGGTCCCCTTCCTACTGTAACAGTGCCCTTTCTGCTCCCCTTCGGCGCTTACACTGATGGCGGGTGACATTAAACTGATATCCCTGAACGTTCGGGGCTTAAACTCTCTCAATAAACGCAAACAAGTTTGACAATACATATTACAACATGACCCAGACATTCTCCTCCTACAGGAGACCCACCAGCTGAAAACAGACTGCCACCTCATGGCGCATCTGCAATACCCAAAAGACACTGGGCATACACAACCTCGAAAACACTTGGGTAGGCATCCTGTGTAAGGCGGGTTTCCACTCCTCTGTCACTAAGGTAGTGCAAGACAGGGAAGGTCGATATCTTACACTCCACCTCCTTAAGGGGAAGCGAAAACTCACACTGCTTAACATATATGCCCTAAATGCCTCCCAGGATATATACCTTAGACGGGTTGTGAAAGAGCAGTAGAGGGGTTAGACGGAGACATTTTGGTGTGTGGGATTTAAACTCGGTGTGGGACCCCACCCTTGACCACAGCTGAGCCACCTTCCAAAACACGGGGGCTATGTCGCTAGAGCTCAAGCGCTATATTGAAAATTTGGGCCTAGTCGATGTGTGGCGCTACAAGCACCCAGACACGAGGGATTACTCCTTTTTCTCCCATGTTCATGCCTCCTACTCTCGCATCAACTACATCCTTGCTACACACTCTCTCCTCCGCCGCATACGTGCCACAGAAATGTCTGATATCTCTATCTCGGATCACGCACACGTAGAACTGATATGGGAGGGCGCTAGTCTCCTTGTGAATACTCAGCCACCCTGGCGCCTTCCGCCACACCTCTTGGGAGATCCGGTCGATGCGGCCGAAATTTGGAAAAGCCTCACGGAATACTTTTATCTTAATGACATCCCCGAACTCTCCTTGCATTCCCTCTAGGATGGTTTTAAGGCCGGATCACTGACATCACATCGACACTCATAAAAACGACCTACAAAACTATCGACACACAAATATCAATAACATAAATATCGATATTCTATACTTATTTAAAAAAATACACAAATATCGACACAAAAAAATCATCAAACTAATACCGCAAACATTAAATAAACACAAAATGACACAAATATCGATAACAAAAATATAGACGACACAATTATTGCCAAAAACAAAATATCGACACCTTAAAAATATTTTTAACAGAATATATAACAAAAAAATAAACAATATCACAAACACACACAACATATTAAATAAATAAAATAAAAGTTACATAAATTATAATGAAAAAAAAAAAATTTAATCCACCAAATGTATTACTCCTTACAAACAGAATATGTAAAATAAATAATTATTATTATACATTCAATACAATATAAATTACAAATTATATACTATTATACTTTTAAATAAAGTAAGAATAAAACAAGTTTAACTAAACATTCATTAGTGTTTCCCATATAAGGAAACAACTGCCATTACACATCAAATCTGTGTACATGGACACAAATATCATATTTCACATGTGAGGAAGTACATGCCAATGCATGTACTCATGTGTACTGACATTACATGTGTGGGCATCATTGAGTTAAATGTCACACTCTCCTTTCACTTTCCAACCAGGTGCAACAATATTGTGTGAATGTATAGTGATCAGTGATGAAAATTGCCAAGTGGCAATTCAATAACACAATGTGTCCATAGGTGCGGTAGGCATGCTCCGCCACTGTGGTCACGGCCATTGGACACAATTGAAAGATGCTGGATTGCGGTAGAGACCACCTGGCCCCCGCGGTGTGACACCTCCAATGACAATGCCATTGCAGCCAATGGGAACCGCCATCGCGGTAGCGGAATACAGTTTTGAAACTCGCAGTAGGCGTGCTCCGCCACTGCGGTCACGGCCATTGGACACAATTGAAAGATGCTGGATTGCGGTAGAGACCACATGGCTCCCGTGGTGTGACACCGCCAATGACAATGCCATGGCAGCCAATGGGAACCGCCATCGCGGTAGCGCAATACAGTTTTGAAACTCGCGGTAGGCGTGCCCCGCCACTGCGGTCACGGCCATTGGACACAATTGAAAGATGCCGGATTGCGGTAGAGACCACCTGGCACCCGCGGTGTGACACCGCCAATGACAATGCCATGGCAGCCAACAGAAACCGCCATCGCAGTAGCGCAATACAGTTTTGAAACTCGCGGTAGGCGTGCTCCGCCACTGCGGTCACGGCCATTGGACACAATTGAAAGATGCTGGATTGCGGTAGAGACCACCTGGCACCCGCGATGTGACACCGCCAATGACAATGCCATGGCAGCCAATGGGAACCGCCATTACGGTAGCGCAATACAGTTTTGAAACTCGCGGTAGGCATGCACCGCCACTGCGGTCACGGTCATTGGATACAATTGTAAGATGCAAACCAGGCAGACCAATTGAATCAGCAGAGTACCACTGACACAACCCTATGGGCCTATAAATGTCTGTGAGCTAGCCACAAATGTCACTTGCATTTAGACACTGCTGCCTGCCATTCATCACCACCAACTGCTGCTGTACCTGTACTCTGGACCCAGTGATGGCTCGAACAGAGAACATCAGGGCCCGTCCCTTCACCACAGAGGAGCTGAAGGTCCTGGTGGACGAGGTCCTTGCCCAGTATGGGCGGCTATATGGTACTCCAGAGGTACTGGTAAGTGTCTGAGTAAAAGTTTGCGAGTGCTCAGAAAGCTCACATGATGTTACTGTACAGCAGTATGTGCCTGTGAGTGCAAGCTAATGTTCATGCATCAATATTTTGCCAAAAGCATGGTCCATACATGACCTTGTACTTAATGCACTTGAGTATGTGGGGAGGATGGCAACATAGATACTTGTGCAGCTCTTTTAAGCCAAAAACAAACACATGTTGTTCTGAGACTGGGTAATGTAAATGTGTGAGACACTGCCTAGCATGCTGACTTCATGTCAATGGGGTGTGTAGCCTTATTTCCACAGATCCCTGACTGCATTTAAGGATGGGAATGACATACTATGGGGCATATTAGCAAGGGCCTTATCGCAGCTTTAGCGGCACTTTTTGCCACTAAAGCGGCGATATTTCTATCGCCCTATTAGCAAGCTGTCGCTAACAGCTGTTAGCGACAGCTTTATGGCGAAAGCGACCGTTTTGGTGCCGCTTTGCATGTCAGCGATATATATCGCTAATGACATGCAAAGTAGGCGTTCCCAACTAAAAGCGACTGCAAACAGTCGCAAACACAACTTCCCCCTATTACCAAAGCCCGCGAAGCGATAAAAAAATTCGCGCTAACCGCGATTATCGCTGGAATTTAACACCTGCTAATAACCTGACTTAACCATTATAGTCAATGGGAGGTGGATTGTAAGGTTAAGTACTCACCTGCCTATTAGTTAGCGAGCTTTTCATTAGCGCAGTGAATTTGTCGCTGGATTTCTCGCGCTATTGCTGGGTTTCACCGCTATCGCTGGATTTTTTTATTGCCTTGGAGATAAGCGTTGATAATAACGAGTTATCTCCGCGATGAAATCCAGCGATAGCCGGCGATAAAAAAAACAGCGCTAAGCGCGCTTTGCGATAATTATCGCAATTTCTTGGTAATATCCCCCTGTGTTTTAGCAGTTATACAGTTACACTGCTGGTTTGAGACACTCGAACTCTGAACACACATTCCCTGTGCTATGTGATGTCATAGTCCATTAAGTGTTCATATGCTCATTTGTGACATTTCAAATGTAGATTGGCCCGAGGGTACTGGATAATGTGTGTACAGCTTTCAAATTGACGCTCTGGAGATGTGTTCATTCTGCACAGGAGTACAATGCCTGAGTCTATCACTCTTGGTGGTAAATCACCTATGACACATCAGCTAAATGTGAGGTTGACATGTCATCCTACTATTGATTCCATGATGTGTTGAGTCTCCCATGTGTATGCACTGATTCTCCATTCACATTGTACATGCATGTGATTTATGTGATGGACCACGTTTATCCTAAGTGTAAGGCCCTCTGGCCTGCACAGTAACTGCCCAATGTTACAAGGAACCATCACTAAAATGACTGAGTAAAACATATTTGTTGTCCACCACCCTATTTTTCCATGAGCTATCATAGGCCTGAGGAGTTCACAAGACAGGCCTCCTCCTTGTGAGAAGAGTGTGAAAATGTAAGATCAGGGACCTAAATGTTACCACCATGACACATGTAGCTATGCAATGGTCAAGGACATTAAGGGGTGTGTAGTGTAGGACACAGTGAGTCTGACCACTACAGATCATTTCCAGTGTATTGTATGTCATGCTCACTCACATAGTGCATCACAGCTGAGGCCCATTATTACTTTTGTTTCTGTGCTGGCACTCTGCATGTGTATGAGATGGGCATGTAGTGTGTCCATCATCATAGATGTATCCATAGCTATGATATGGGTTGATCCAAGTGTACTATGTGACATGCTGTATGGGCTCTGCTCTCCATTGATGTATTAGTGTGCTATGTATTTTCATGCTCCTGTACTGACACACCGTGGTACACAACACAGTGTCACAGAAACTTCTTCTTCTTGTCTCCCATGCCTGCAGCTTGAGGTCCATCAGCGTAAGGCCATATGGAGGGCCATTGCCCGGAAGGTGCAGTTTCTGGGTGTCTCAAACCGACGTCATACACACTGCCACAAGAGGTGGGATGACATCTGCCGCCTGAGCAAAAACGTCGCAGAGATGACGCTGGGGGTGCTCCCTCGAAGTGGCAGGTTGATGCGCAGGACCATGACACCACTAAGAGCTGGATGGACGCTTGAGGGCCCATCAGCAGCAAGTTGGGGGTGAGTATTTTTTTGTCCTCATTCGCCTTTAACCATAGTAGACAAACCGTCTGTTCATACCCCTACTCAACGACCTGGGATAGCACTGGCTCTTTTTGATGGATTCTCTTGATACCTTCAGCCTGTAGGGGTATATTTCCAGACCGACGTGCTACTTTCCCTCAGAAAAAGAGGATAGGTTTCACTCCCACTTGATCTATACTACCAGATGGACTTTTTCGATGTCCCGGGGGAAGACCCAGCATAGTCCAAGGAGTATTCAATAGGCATAATCATCGGACCCGCCCTTCGTTATAACATATTCAAGATGGAAGTAACATGACATATATGAAGATTTTTCTTAAACTATTTCCATTGAAGCAGCAGGTCCCAGTATGCAATCTTCTTTCGACTACCAGATCTAGCCAAGTCCATCTTAGATGTTTCATATAAGAAGTCAGCCAGTCCGAATGTTTGGGAGGGACAGGGTCTACCCACTCTATACAAATTTGTCTCCTTGCCAATAAAATTGAATAAAATAAAAGCTATCTGGCTGGTCCTACAATATGGCTGTTGAGACCAAAAATTATCAGAGTCAGGTCTATTAGGATTGGTACTCTCAGAATACTCTCCATTGTTATCCGTACCTCTTCCCAAAATGCGCCAATTGAGGGACAGTTTTTGAACATATGTGAGTCCGATGCTTCTGCCAACCCACATTTTTTACAATTGACTTGAGAGCCTTTTAAGATTTTGGAGAGCCTAAGGGGGGATAAGTATGCTCGATGGACCGTGAAAATATGATTTCTCTTCAACCATGCAGGTTTAACTATGCTGAAGAGATTTTTGAAAGAATCCTGCCATAATAGATCACACTGTACATTTGGCATCTGTTCGCTCCAGAGCTCGTGAGCCAGCTTAAATTCCCCATCCACCACCTCTTCTATGGCCCAATACCAATATGAGACCTCCTTCTTCCCTACTGGCCTCTCCACCAACTGCTGCTCTAGGCTGTTTCCCTCACCAATAGATTTTTTCTGTCTAATCTGGGACTGTACCCAGCTTTGTAGCTGAATATACTTGAATCTTGAGAGACCACTGCCCACTCTCATCTTTAGATCTTCCCATGAAATAAACGATTTATTACTAACAAGATCTCCCCATACTCTTAATCCAGCATCTTTAAGTAGCATCGCCAGCTTGTCCCGAAGGCATTCTGGCGAGCCCGGAGAGTCCCAGAGTGGCGCTAAATTAGAAAAGTAGTTGAGACCCGTCAGATTTTTTAATCTTGCCCATATTCTGGCAAATCCCTGTAGGACCTTTAGTTTGACTTTCTTAAAAATATTTTTGGTCACCAAATTTAAACATAAAACCCTCCTCCGGTAGACCCGCCCCTTTTAACATAGCCAATAGCATATCTCCTCCCCCTGTGTCAGTAGGCCTTTTTAATAGCATCCGAGAGTATGTAAGTTAAAAACCCCACGCGTAGTATTGAAGATCAGGTAACGCGAGACCTCCTTTCTCCCTCCTACGCCTTAGCTTTTTCCAGGCTATCCTAGTAGATTTGTATGCCAAAATAAAAGAGTTTATTTCTCGTTGAAATTTTTCTATAGTGCGTTTGTCAAAATGTAGAGGGATTGTATTAAAAAGGAAAGTGGCCTTAGGTAGTATTGACATTTTAACAAGATTCACCCTCCCCAAGATGGATAAAGGAAGATGGGAATGACTTGTCTGGTGAATGATCACCAGTATACTGGATGCACAGCTTAAATATATGAATCAATGCTTAAACAATCATAAACGACCAGTAATAAACAAAATCTTTCAGTATCTTGCACTCGGATTTAATGTTAAACCACAAAATCCTCGAAACAATCTTTTTTAGTTGCAGCAACACATGCTGTCTAATAGAATACCCAACAGAATTCAAAGCAATTTTTGTAAAAAAATCAAAAATCAAAAACGTGATACAGCTCATTATTAATATCATTGCAAATTAAAACTCAATTACCCAGCCCAGCCCAATGCATTTCGGGATTGATTCCATCCCTTCTTCAGGGGCCACTGTAAGAGAAAACATGATATCAACCATTTTAAACTCAGTATTGTGAAAATAAACAATCTATTTCAAGAAACGCGTTCAATGCTCAGTGGAGGAATAAACGTACCTGCACACGTGATTGCGCACGGCAATACAAGCAAAAAGAATACATAGATCAAACTTGTGATCCAACATAAAAACGATTATGTTAGATGACAGTGATGTGCAAAGCGAGATCCAAAGAAGTTGCGCTAAAAACCACTTCACCAAAGTGAAAAAACCAGAGTAGAAAGAATTCACCAATCACCCGTGATTAAAGAAAAATAATGAACAGAAATATGGTATAACCATGAAGCTACACCTGTGCTTCAAACCCACAACAACGTGAAACTGCAGTAATTGTCAGATCAACCACGAATAAAGTGAACTGTACTCACTTACTATGAACTGAGGTATCAAAACCCCACTAATCTTGTAGTTTAAAAACGAAGAACGATGGATGAGAAGCTGGAAAAGACAACAACAATGTCTTACTAACCCAAGCCTGGTAAAATAAAGTGCATGATTCACTAGATGGACATGTTGTACGGCCATGACTAAATACTTCAGTCACAACCTCCTCTGTTATAAATACCTACAAACCTACTTACTGCAAACTCCCAAAAGAAGCTTGCCCCTATACTCCAAATTGCGGCCCTTCAGGTATATTAATTACCACATTTCAATGTTCCCAAAATACTCGCTATGAAACCTAAACATGCTGCCCAGTGTGAACTCCAGCTTACGATATGGTACTCAATTGTAAACTATGCATCCAATCACTAAACTTACATATGCCTAGATGTTCCGTGTATAACCTTCCCGGATGCTGAAGTAGAACGATCCAATTCACCTCGTCTCGATACTCCAAAAATATCCCCACCTGCAAACAAGACATGACATCTAATCTAAATTGAGCTCCTCACTGTATACCGCAACTGTTCTCACTCGCACTCCTCTCTGCAAACCAAACTATTGCAACTGGACGCGTAAATACCACTCACCTATGAATCGAAAACTGAAGCCTGAAAAAACTCCACAGGACTATCGCGTCTTTCCAACTGGCGCATTGCATGCCAGGTGCCTATCTGCTGTTATTTGAAAGCATAGCCTCAATGCTCTTCCGGGTGAAATCATGCCTGCCTATAAGTAAACATAAAAAAGAGACTAACGCGATGAAAACTGAAGTCGCCATCTTGGGTCAGTAAATACCAAAACTGATGTGAAAAGCACGAACGAGGGGAACCTCAAACTACTCGAACTTGAATCCATGATGTGCTAACTAGCTGATGGAAATATCACGTGTAAATTACCGAGAATCAACAATTCTCGTAAACACGCACTGCCATGAATGTAATCAGACCACACTACTCATGTGATGTCCACAACAATTCATCAAATGTACTGATGAACAGCAAAACCATACTGAAAATATTTTAATTATTAACAATACCTCCAGTAACCGCAAACCTTGTGAGTACGTTAAGAGCAACAAAGTAAAAAATTTTAACGTGCCAAAAAGTGAAACTCATGAAAAGAATAAAAATGAAGATAATTGTGGTGACAAGAACCACCTGAAAAAAAAAATATATATATATATATATATATATATAAAAAACCATTGTGGTTGCCGTGCGAAAACCGTGCGTTCACAATCTACAAAAACAACAGGGAAACAAAGTACGGTCATCAGAGAAAACATGACATCTCCAATTTGTCATTGAGACCGCCTGGCATCATTGTCTGTAACATTTTAATCCACCAGACCTCCCTTTGTGATAACAGTTTGGAATTGTCACAGCCAGTTTTACAAGTTAATGATTCTAACACAGTAAATCTTAGTTGCGCAATTGTGTGCTTGTGCTCTAGCCAGTGTACTACCAGATGAGATTTGATGTTCTGTGTGCGGATTGTACTTTTATGTTCTGATATGCGTACCTTCACTTTTCGTGTTGTTTTCCCTACATATAATAACCCACACGGACATTTGATCGTGCAGATTACATAGCTAGAATTACAATCTCCATTGTAACTGAATCCAATGTGTTTACCTGTATGTGGGTGATTGATGCTGTTACCTGGAATTACATTGTTACAGTTAACACAGTTATAGCATCTGCGCATCCCCATGTAGTTATCAGGATTCAGTTCACATTTGTGTGACAATATCTCTTTAATGTTTTTACTGCGTGTGTATGCGAACAATGGCTCGTCCGCAAACAACCCATTGAAGTCTGGTTCGAATTTCAGCAATTCCCATCTGGATTTGATGATCTTTTTGATGGTGGATGATTTGGTTGAGAATTTAGAGACGAACACATGTCGATTTTGTACAATCTTCGGTTTCGACAGTAGTAACTCATCACGTTTCAAAGGTTGCGTTGTAATCAATGCTTTAGCCATTGATGTCTGTGGATAGCCTCGTTGTCTAAACTTCTTACATTGATCATCCAAAACCAATTCCAACTCATCATTATTAGATACTATTCTCTTAGTTCGTAACATCTGAGAATATGGTAAATTTTGTAGTAGCGATGGTGGGTGGAAGCTTGAAAACAACAATAAACTATTCCTATCCGTAGGTTTGGTGTACACAGTCGTTTGTAGTTTGTTGTTCACTTTTGTGATTGATACATCAAGAAATGCCACCCTCGTATCACTGATATTGTGAGTAAATTTGATGCGCTAATTTTTTTAATTCAGTTCATGAATTTTGAATCGCAAGTGTTCCTCTGTACTATTCCAAATAAGGAAAATGTCGTCAATGAATCTGGTGTAGAAAGCCAGATTGGTGCTCCATGCATCATCTGTAAAAATATGATCAAGTTCGAATTTGGACATAAAGGTGTTCGCGTACGATGGAGCCCCGGAAAAACCCATGGAGGTTCCGCTTATCTGGAGGTAAAAGTCATCCTTCCATTGTAGATAGCTATGCTGTAGACAGAACATCAATAATTCCAAAATGAGTACTTTGTTAACACCAAGTTCTGGTAGTTGCAACAACGCCCACTCACACGCTTCTATGCCTTCTTGGAGAGGTATTGAAGTGTACAATGCTGTCACATCAATTGTACACAATATCCATGTTGCAGAGCAATGATCTTCTACTGCACGAAGTTGTTGTAAAAAGTGTGTAGTGTCTTTAATGTAACTTCTCCATGTTTGAACAAATTTTTGCAAAAAATGATCAACAAACTGACCAACAGGTGAAAAAAAAGAGTCACAACCTGATACTATCGGTCGAAATGGAGGATTCCGTAAATTTTTATGCACCTTGGGGAGCATATACAAATTGGGCCTCCTAGGGTGGAGAACACTCAAAAATTGACGCGTTTTGTTAGTAATCCATTGCATATTCTCTGCATGATCTAGAATTTGATTGAGAGTCTCCATAATCTTGAATGTGGGGTCACAATCCAATTTGATGTAGGTTGTAGTATCCTGTAGATGTTGAAATACACTCTGTTCATAGAATGCTGTATCCATAATGACCAACGCACCCCCCTTGTCTGCCATTTGGAATGTAAGCCTAGAATCCTTAGTCAATTCTTTGATGACATTCATCTCATATTTTTTGAAATTTGTTTTGATTGATGGCCTGAAATTTAACTTGGAGAAGTCATTCCGAATGAGAATCTCAAAAGAATCAAGTAATTTATGCGAGACAGGTGCCATGTATGTACTCTTGGGCTTGAATACCCTCGCCTCACTTTCTTGTTCAACATCAATGATGTTAACAGATTCCATTGTCGGTACTATGTTCGTAAAAAAGTGCTTCAAACGCAAATTTCTCAAAAACTTGAAAGTAGACACTTCAAGTTCTATTGCGTTGGTATGATAAACAGGAACAAATGACATGCCTTTATTAAGTACCTGTTGTTGTACCTGTGACAATGTGATGCTAGAAATGTTGATAATCAGATCTTCGTTTTGCTTCTCAAATTCCGAGCCTCTGCCTCCTTGTCTTTTGCTCCTCCTTGTTTTTTTAAATCTGGGGGTCGCCCCGTGCTTTGGCCGCTCGCTAAAAAAGACGTCGACTGGGTCGGTGCTCCTGCTCCACTCGGCTGAATATTCAACCCTGATGCTTCCTGTTGAGCTTCTAGAGGCGCTCTTGTTGGTTCTAGTTCTTGATCTGAAACTACCGATTCCTGTGAAGAAGTATTAGGTTTCTGAAATGGACGCCTACGGGCGTACACCTCTGCCCAGGTGTACACCTCGTTGAGTTTATAATCAATTGTGTCACGGCGAAATTTTCTAAGTTTTCTCTCTTGTATTTCCTTACCGTACACATCCAACTTGTTGTTGAGATCTTCGAGTGTGTTTCTCCAATAATCTGCTTCACAGCGTGTGGATAATTCAGATTTAATGACCTCTGCCTCTTCCTCCAATTCTTTGATTGTTCGAGATAACTCTTCTATTAATAAAAGAATCAAGTCCAATGAGCATTTATTAAGAATAGCCTGCCACTTCTCCATGAATGTTTTGTTGAACTGGAATTTATATAATAGCGGTTTAATGGGTAATCTTAGTCCACGCGGAATACGTTGAACTTTGTGATATTGTATGAGAGTTGAAGCGTGGAGGCGTTGACTCAATGCTCTTCGTGTAATGAACTCCAATTGACGTACTTGTTGTGATATTGAACCTCCCTGAACATTAAAAGACGTTGTATCTTGAATCAAAGCATATATTTCGTTTACTTGTGTAGATGTATATGTGCGGGTATCTGCTCTATTGTCCGTGAGATTAGCTATGCTTTCAAATGACATTGTAAACAGTATTCGGGTGCTCCTGACTAAAGTGGCAATGAATTAGTATCTGTATGAGAAGTCAGTGCACACCTATTAAGCGAAAGATATTTTAGTGCTAAATAACTACCACAGGATTGCGTGCTACCCAGTGTGAGGCAGCCAGCCTCTAATTGCAAATGACTTGTCTGGTGAATGATCACCAGTATACTGGATGCACAGCTTAAATATATGAATCAATGCTTAAACAATCATAAACGACCAGTAATAAACAAAATCTTTCAGTATCTTGCACTCGGATTTAATGTTAAACCACAAAATCCTCGAAACAATCTTTTTTAGTTGCAGCAACACATGCTGTCTAATTGAATACCCAACAGAATTCAAAGCAATTTTTGTAAAAAAATCAAAAATCAAAAATGTGATACAGCTCATTATTAATATCATTGCAAATTACAACTCAATTACCCAGCCCAGCCCAATGCATTTCGGGATTGATTCCATCCCTTCTTCAGGGGCCACTGTAAGAGAAAACATGATATCAACCATTTTAAACTCAGTATTGTGAAAATAAACAATCTATTTCAAGAAACGCGTTCAATGCTCAGTGGAGGAATAAACGTACCTGCACACGTGTTTGCGCACGGCAATACAAGCAAAAAGAATACATAGATCAAACTTGTGATCCAACATAAAAACGATTATGTTAGATGACAGTGATGTGCAAAGCGAGATCCAAAGAAGTTGCGCTAAAAACCACTTCACCAAAGTGAAAAAACCAGAGTAGAAAGAATTCACCAATCACCCGTGCTTAAAGAAAAATAATGAACAGAAATATGGTATAACCATGAAGCTACACCTGTGCTTCAAACCCACAACAACGTGAAACTGCAGTAATTGTCAGATCGACCACGAATAAAGTGAACTGTACTCACTTACTATGAACTGAGGTATCAAAACCCCACTAATCTTGTAGTTTAAAAACGAAGAACGATGGATGAGAAGCTGGAAAAGACAACAACAATGTCTTACTAACACAAGCCTGGTAAAATAAAGTGCATGATTCACTAAATGGACATGTTGTACGGCCATGACTAAATACTTCAGTCACAACACCAAACCTACGGATAGGAATAGTTTATTGTTGTTTTCAAGCTTCCACCCACCATCGCTACTACAAAATTTACCATATTCTCAGATGTTACGAACTAAGAGAATAGTATCTAATAATGATGAGTTGGAATTGGTTTTGGATGATCAATGTAAGAAGTTTAGACAACGAGGCTATCCACAGACATCATTGGCTAAAGCATTGATTACAACGCAACCTTTGAAACGTGATGAGTTACTACTGTCGAAACCGAAGATTGTACAAAATCGACATGTGTTCATCTCTAAATTCTCAACCAAATCATCCACCATCAAAAAGATCATCAAATCCAGATGGGAATTGCTGAAATTCGAACCAGACTTCAATGGGTTGTTTGCGGACGAGCCATTGTTCGCATACACACGCAGTAAAAACATTAAAGAGATATTGTCACACAAATGTGAACTGAATCCTGATAACTACATGGGGATGCGCAGATGCTATAACTGTGTTAACTGTAACAATGTAATTCCAGGTAACAGCATCAATCACCCACATTCAGGTAAACACATTGGATTCAGGTACAATGGAGATTGTAATTCTAGCTATGTAATCTACACGATCAAATGTCCGTGTGGGTTATTATATGTAGGGAAAACAACACGAAAAGTGAAGGTACGCATATCAGAACATAAAAGTACAATCCGCACACAGAACATCAAATCTCATCTGGTAGTACACTGGCTAGAGCACAAGCACACAATTGCGCAACTAAGATTTACTGTGTTAGAATCATTAACTTGTAAAACTGGCTGTGACAATTCCAAACTGTTATCACAAAGGGAGGTCTGGTGGATTAAAATGTTACAGACAATGATGCCAGGCGGTCTCAATGACAAATTGGAGATGTCATGTTTTCTCTGATGACCGTACTTTGTTTCCCTATTGTTTTTGTAGATTGTGAACGCACGGTTTTCGCACGGCAACCACAGTGGTTTTTATATTATTTTTTATTTTTTTTCCAGGTGGTTCTTGTCACCACAATTATCTTCATTTTTATTCTTTTCATGAGTTTCACTTTTTGGCACGTTAAAATTTTTTACTTTGTTGCTCTTAACGTACTCACAAGGTTTGCGGTTACTGGAGGTATTGTTAATAATTAAAATATTTTCAGTATGGTTTTGCTGTTCATCAGTACATTTGATGAATTGTTGTGGACATCACATGAGTAGTGTGGTCTGATTACATTCATGGCAGTGCGTGTTTACGAGAATTGTTGATTCTCGGTAATTTACACGTGATATTTCCATCAGCTAGTTAGCACATCATGGATTCAAGTTCGAGTAGTTTGAGGTTCCCCTCGTTCGTGCTTTTCACATCAGTTTTGGTATTTACTGACCCAAGATGGCGACTTCAGTTTTCATCGAGTTAGTCTCTTTTTTATGTTTACTTATAGGCAGGCATGATTTCACCCGGAAGAGCATTGAGGCTATGCTTTCAAATAACAGCAGATAGGCACCTGGCATGCAATGCGCCAGTTGGAAAGACGCGATAGTCCTGTGGAGTTTTTCAGGCTTCAGTTTTCGATTCATAGGTGAGTGGTATTTACGCGTCCAGTTGCAATAGTTTGGTTTGCAGAGAGGAGTGCGAGTGAGAACAGTTGCGGTATACAGTGAGGAGCTCAATTTAGATTAGATGTCATGTCTTGTTTGCAGGTGGGGATATTTTTGGAGTATCGAGACGAGGTGAATTGGATCGTTCTACTTCAACATCCGGGAAGGTTATACACGGAACATCTAGGCATATGTAAGTTTAGTGATTGGATGCATAGTTTACAATTGAGTACCATATCGTAAGCTGGAGTTCACACTGGGCAGCATGTTTAGGTTTCATAGCGAATATTTTGGGAACATTGAAATGTGGTAATTAATATACCTGAAGGGCCGCAATTTGGAGTATAGGGGCAAGCTTCTTTTGGGAGTTTGCAGTAAGTAGGTTTGTAGGTATTTATAACAGAGGAGGTTGTGACTGAAGTATTTAGTCATGGCCGTACAACATGTCCATTTAGTGAATCATGCACTTTATTTTACCAGGCTTGTGTTAGTAGGACATTGTTGTTGTCTTTTCCAGCTTCTCATCCATCGTTCTTCGTTTTTAAACTACAAGATTAGTGGGGTTTTGATACCTCAGTTCATAGTAAGTGAGTACAGTTCACTTTATTCGTGGTCGATCTGACAATTACTGCAGTTTCACGTTGTTGTGGGTTTGAAGCACAGGTGTAGCTTCATGGTTATACCATATTTCTGTTCATTATTTTTCTTTAATCACGGGTGATTGGTGAATTCTTTCTACTCTGGTTTTTTCACTTTGGTGAAGTGGTTTTTAGCGCAACTTCTTTGGATCTCGCTTTGCACATCACTGTCATCTAACATAATCGTTTTTATGTTGGATCACAAGTTTGATCTATGTATTCTTTTTGCTTGTATTGCCGTGCGCAAACACGTGTGCAGGTACGTTTATTCCTCCACTGAGCATTGAACGCGTTTCTTGAAATAGATTGTTTATTTTCACAATACTGAGTTTAAAATGGTTGATATCATGTTTTCTCTTACAGTGGCCCCTGAAGAAGGGATGGAATCAATCCCGAAATGCATTGGGCTGGGCTGGGTAATTGAGTTGTAATTTGCAATGATATTAATAATGAGCTGTATCACGTTTTTGATTTTTGATTTTTTTACAAAAATTGCTTTGAATTCTGTTGGGTATTCAATTAGACAGCATGTGTTGCTGCAACTAAAAAAGATTGTTTCGAGGATTTTGTGGTTTAACATTAAATCCGAGTGCAAGATACTGAAAGATTTTGTTTATTACTGGTCGTTTATGATTGTTTAAGCATTGATTCATATATTTAAGCTGTGCATCCAGTATACTGGTGATCATTCACCAGACAAGTCATTTGCAATTAGAGGCTGGCTGCCTCACACTGGGTAGCACGCAATCCTGTGGTAGTTATTTAGCACTAAAATATCTTTCGCTTAATAGGTGTGCACTGACTTCTCATACAGATACTAAAGGAAGATGGGCCCATGTCTTCATCTGTTTGTGACACTCTCGGAGGACTCGTGTTAAGTTGACATCTGCTAGTTTATCTATATCCTGAACAACTCTGACCCCAAGGTAACGCATATTATGACTTGTGTGATGTACCGTACCCGAGATGTTCCAGGTCATAATTTCTGTTTTCCCGGCGTTTATCTCGTTCCTGAGACCTGCTCAAATTCCTCCGCCAATCTGACAACTGCCGGGAAAGTTGTATCCAAATCAGCTGATAATATCAGAATGTCGTCCGCATACAGTGCCACCTTCCTCTCCCAATCCCCTCGTCTGAAAGGCACGATGTCAAGATCTTCTCTGAGCCTCTGTGCAAACGGCTCAATATACAAATCAAACAATAGGGGGGAGAGGGGGCAGCCCTGTCGAGTCCCTCTGGTAATACTAAATGCTTTGGAAGTCTACCATTAACCAAAAGCTTGGCCGATGGCGCCTGATATAGCAACTGTATGGTACGACAAAACTTGACACCCAAATTAAATTTTCCCATAACTTCTGACAGATAGATCCAATTAACCCTGTCAAAAGCCTTAGTGGCATCCAGGGTTAAAGCTGCCAGGGGAAGTGAGTAGGTGGAAGCGATGTCTATTGCGCCGACCAGATCGCGGGTGAGGTCTGCCAATTGTCTCCCTTTCACGAACCCCTTTTGGTCGGGATGACGGATATCCTTCGCCACAACCCCCAACCTACTAGCTAAAATGGAAGTAAAGATTTTATAGTCGGCGTTTAAAAGTGATATGGGGCGATATGAACCGCAGCTAGAGGGATTTTTACCCGGTTTTAAAATCAGGACTACTGTAGCATCATTCCATGATGCAGGTCGACTAGATCCTTCCAGAAATATTTTATTAAATAGACGAGTTAGTGCTGGGATTATACTCTCCCGGAGTAATCTATATAATTCAACTGGTAGTCCATCGGGACCAGCCGCTTTCCCCTTTTACCGCCTGCCAATGCCTTCCTTACTTCCTCTTGCGTTATGCTCTGTTCTAGGTCTAACTGTTGCTCAGCGCTGATAGATTTTAAGGTGATTTTTTTCCAGCCATGTTCTTACCCTAGTTTTATTCTCTATGGAGGACTCTTTATATATCTCCTGAAAGTACTCCAGGAAGGCCTCCCCAATACCTTCATCCGAGGATGTGGAGGCTGCCCCGTTACCCCCAGAAATTTCCTTTATGTGGTTACGGAGCTGGTCTGCTTTGATTTTCCAGGCAAGTAATTTCCCCGCTCCTTCCCCGTACTCAAAGTGGGCAATCTTGCTAGCCTCCCATCTACGCCAAGCCTCCCCTGAAGAATACTCTCCAGCTTTTCCTTCAAAATTTTACACCTATCAAGATCTTCCTTTTGGCCTATTCCCACCTGGCTATTCATTCTTGCCTCTACTATCCTCATTTCTTGTTCCAGAGCTGAGATCTCTTCTTTATATTTTGTATGCCTATAGCTCGACCTATTAATTATAATACCCCTCAAAAAAGCTTTAAGAGTGTCCCATATTATATTAATATCAGCTGTACCCATATTGGTCTCTAAAAATAGACTTGCTTCACTAGAGAGAAACCTTGTTTCCTCCTCTTCAAGTAACAGTGTACGATCGAAGGACCATGTTCTAGCCTGTTGTGTCTGTATACAATCTAGGGTCATCAAAATACCAGAGTGATCAGACAAATGTGATGGCAGATATTTTATATCCTTTACTCTGTCCCTAAGACTATAGCTGAGTATGATGTAGTCAATTCGCAACTTATGTTTATATTTAAAATTCCTATAGGATACCCCCAATTGTTGTCCTGACCTCTCTCTTCAGATGTCACTGAGCCCCAATTGGGACATTATTGTCAAAAGGGACGCCCTAGATCTTGAAGGAACTATCGCTCTGCTGTTAGAAGATTTATCTAGTTTAGGATCCAGAAAAATATTAAAATCTCCTGCCCAAATCACAGGCTCTGGGAAATCCAATAAGTGCGAAGAAATGGTATGGAGACTGGAGGGGTTGTCCTGGTTCGGACCATAATAGCCAACTAAAGTAAGAAGGATACCCCTTAGAATGATCTTCAATATCAGCCATCTCCCCCCAGTGTCCCCCTTATATTGCAGGACCTGTACTTTAGCTGGTTTTTTGAAGAGAATCAGCACTCCTCTAATGTTAGCCGTCTGGTTGGTGCAGACAAAAGAATCCACCCATTTCTGAGATCTTAGTATTTCTTTTGTTTCTGCCTCAAGAAGATGTGTCTCCTGGATGACCATGACCTGCGCTGGGGAATCTTTTAGATATTGTAAAATCTTTGCTCTGCGTGACCTCACACGCAGGCCATTCACATTCCAGGACAACATCTGAAATATAGTCATATTATTAGGGCTCAGTACCCCAGGCCCTCCCTTGACCGAGGCAGAGGCGACGCATAAATCTTAGCGTATCGGCCAACTCCCTCCTGAACAAGACTAGCAGATCTAAGCAACCTAAAAAGGTCAAGGCGAATGAGGTGATTTTATTTTTTATTCCCCCGTGCTCCCCTATCCGCCCTCCCCCCCACCCCTTGGAGAACCCTACCCCCATTTAACTGGACTAGTTGTTGTCCAGGTGTGGTGTCCATGAACTACTCCCCTCAACCCCCTACACGAATGTGTGTGTTACCATACAAAAGTATACCTTCCAGTCCGAAAACACAAGAGTGATATAAATCAGAAAGAAAAAAAATATACCAAATGTGCTTTATTTATCTAACTTAAGAGATCAAAAAGAGCCTTTCTTCTCTTCCCTTTTCTTTAAAAAAAAAAAAAGTTCTTTATTTTTGTTTTTTGCATCTTCATCCTTTTTTTTTTGTTTTGGACATGCTTACCCTTAGCTTAAGTTATGCAGAACTCATACTATTTACCCGGCCTAACAGGCCTTTCTTTATTGTAAACCTATGATTATATTTATAAGGCTCATGAAGACACTATTCTGCACCACTCTCTTCTCCTCCCTCCTATGCTTCCCAAGGTAGCAGCCTAGAGGACCCCTTCGCTGATAGCGGCCAGCAATTCATCTGCCTCCTGAATCGACCTGATATTGTGCATTTTGTTATTATGCATAATTTTTAGAAGAGCTGGGAATTTAAGTTGTACCACAGCTCCGGCTTTCCTGAAGTTATCCATCCTTCTACCGAGCTCCCACTGCCTTTCTAGAGTATCTCTTGATAAATCCGAGCGGACTTCAAAGGTAAAATCCTTGCTTCTTAATGATTTTGATTTTAGGGCCAAATTCAAGATTTTTTCCTTTACTGCGTAAGTAAGGAAGTTGATAAGAATCTTTCTAGGTTTTGTCCTGCTTGGATTCAGACGAAAGGGGTCCCTGTGAATTCTTTGTATGTCCTTTTCCAGGAACTCGGGAGCCTCTTCCAGTGGCAGAACTTCCTTGATCAGTTTAACCATGAAGGTTTTGAGGTCTGACCCTTCTTTCCCCTCTGGGACATTCAAAACGTGAAGATTATTCCTACGGGAATTATTTTCCAGCGTCTCCATTCTTTCTCACAGGGCAGCCTCCCCTCTTTGTAGTTCATGAATTTTGGTTTCTGCAGTCCCTAAGTTGGCCTTTAACTCATCAACAGAGTGTTCTAGAGATTCGGTTCTGGCATTTAGGAGGTCCACCTTTTTTTGTAGGATCTCGCATGAGTTCCTTATTTCTCCCTGGTTAGCTACTGAAACCGCAAAGCCTTGCTTGATGTCTTCTTTTTATGAGGTGAACAGAGCTTGCATCGATTCTAGTGGGGGGACAACCTGCTCCCGCTCCTGCGGCCTTAGACCTAGCCCTCCTCCATCTGTACTAGAATTGGTGGCTGCAGCTGAACTCTGAGGGCCCGATTCTATCACCCCCGTAAACCCTGTTTCTGATCTCTCTTCTATTCGCTCCCTAAATGCCTCATTTTCAATAGGCACTGTTTCTGTGGACTCCATCATACCCCGAGATTCTCCTGATATACAATCCGTAAGGCCACTTAAGCTAGTTAAGCCGGATAAGCCAGATACTCCAATACCAGCGTTCTCTCTGTATTCAACTCCCTGCTTTGTAATGGTCAGAACCTCCGGTTGCACCCTAAAAAAAGACCTCAACGAGGGGGTAATCTTAACCTTGTTATGTACAGAAGTGGTCTTGTTTCTCCCCCCCTTTATACTTCTGGCCTTGGTCTGACAATTTTGGAAAGCCGGATACTCACTGGACAAACTAGAGGCACTAGGAATATTTTTTGCCGTTACGGCTTCCAGAACCTCCCCCTCCTCTGACTGGTTTCCTAGCCCTCCACTCTCCTCTCCCTTTACTTTGCTTTTGCCTTTTTTGTTTCCAGGCACACTCCCGCGTTTCCTACCTTTTTTTCCTGTTTTACTGCCCGATTTACCTCGGTCTCCACCGTCCCCAACATCTTCTCTGGCGCCTATCTGCGCGCTGTTTTCTTTGCTTGCACTTTGAAGTTCCAGGAAATGGGCAGGAGATACGTCCTCCACTCTGCCTGGAGGTGCCTTTAATTCTTTTGATGCTGCTATGGAGAGTGTGGAATCCGGATCTACCCGCTCAGTGGAAATATCGCCGCCGACACTCCCCGCCCCGCCAGCGCCCGCTGCTCCGAAAAAGCGCCTGATGCTGGCGCTGCCGCTGCTGACCCGGAGGAGCCCGCGAGCCGCCGCTCTGCGGCCGCGCCTCAGCTCCAGGGCGGCCGAACACCAGCGCGGGAAACATGGCGGGCAGGAGGCACCGTCCGACTTCAAGGGCATTCGTCTCCCTCTACCGCCCGATTCCGCCCAACCTTGGGGCTCAACCGCAGCTCCTCCGACCCCAGGAACACACAGGAAGGATCCACCAACAAAGGTACTACTCAAACGTGAGGTAACATATCACCGACTGTTAAACGGCAAGGGGCAGTAGCACGGACACGTGCGGCTGCTCAACTAGCAGACGCCATGTTCTCCCCCCTCCGAGCCATATCCCATCTCAAGTTGGGGGTGAGTATTGTGCAAAGCGTGACTTTACGTATGAGTGACTGCATGAATCTCAGCCCTGAGCAAGTGCGGAACTCTGTGATGTCTCTAGTGTGTTGCAATGGCTTCTATGTGGCCTCAGTGTTGAGTGCAGCGGTTCTGCATTTGTACCACATTTTGTTTCTCATGTGTTAAAACCCATGAACCTTGTCATATTAAATCATCTTGCCATGTTTTCATGTCACATTGTATGAAAGTTGTCTGAACTGAGACCTTTATACACAGGATAATTCATTGTGTGAAGTGTGTAGCCTAGTACACTTGTCAGGCTTATGTGTGCTGGGTGGCTAGCACCATAGTGTGCTCATGTGATGATGTGTTAGTGGCTAGAGACATGCACAGATGTGGACTCAGTGAGCAGTGAGTGGGGAAAGATCACACCTGTCCCATGGGTCCTTTTTTCACAATGATAGAGAAGACAGCACCATTGCAAAATATATTAGCATGATAACAGCAGCATGGCATAACATGCTGTATTTCCTACCATGGTGACAGCAAGTGCACACAGGTGCTGATGGGGTAGATGGTGATGATTGCAGTGATGCATTGGCTGATTTGCACATGGCAACTTTACTGGGATGGTTAGACTCTGTGATTTAAATGCAATGTAGCTGAAGCTGGCTATTGCGAAAAAAAATTGGCACTATGGCTTAACATGGTTGGATGTGATCTGTGTGTATGGCAAATTGTGATGTGACTGAGGTGTTGTACAGTAATTTGTAAAATGATAATGAACAAAGGTTACTCAGAGTGTCAGTCCTCAGTATGGGTGCATTGTGGAGGGGTGCCCATGTGCATCAGTGCATGGTGAAGTTGTGGCTAAAGCTTTTAATCAGTGAGTGACTTTTTGGCACATTGATGTGTCCTCAATGTCATCAGTCAGCACAACGTAGGGATGTCATATGCCAGACCCTAGGTATTCTCACACATTAGCTGTCCTAATGGAGTCCACCAACTTCCTCAACAACAGAAGACACTATCCTTCCTTGGATCTATGAGGGCCTGTCAGGCACTTGTGGAGATGTTGGTCTGTGACATGTCACAACCTATGAAGGCCTTGCATTTTTTTTCCCATTCTCATGCTATTGTGCATTGTGTTTGTGACTACATTGTTACATGGGGCTCATTATCACTTCATTAACAAAAAAGATGTGGCCTTGTGACATATGCTGCAGTATGAGTGTCAGAGACATCAACTGGCAGTGCAAAGCAGTGAGCATCATGTTAGTGTGCATTTAGAAATGTGTGCTGTGCACATCAAATGAATTGTAACATCTACACAGCTGACACCAATGGACAACTGTAGTTGTGCTTCAAAGCCCAACATTGTGGATTTCAGGAGGAGATTGCCCTTGCAAAAGGACATATTTGACTTGGTATCTGTGGTGTTCCATGAAATATACTCCATTTGTGACAGAGACAACATGTTTTGATGTATATCTATCTTACCTACAGGCACGTAGGTGTGCCTACAGACAATTGTATGTGTGGTTACAGGGAGGCACAGGCTCAGCTATTTGGCTGTGTCTACGCAACATGGAGCATGACTATCAACTATGCATGTTTCCATGCATCAGCTGATGATTGCATAAATGTGGCATATGCTGAAAGTACATGGAGTAGTTCAACATGGGAGTATCATTTGCAGGATTTGAGTTTTGATTGCATATGATGTTTGTGAGTATGGCACTATACTGAACCTATGTCTCTGTCTCTTGCAGCATCTACCGAGGGCAGGGAAGGACGGGGGCCCAACAGCGTTGGGGAAGCTACTGGCACGACTGGGACACAGGAGTTCAGTGACACTGAGGGGACGAGCGCCTCGGAGGGGGACAGGAGTGCCCTGGATGATTCCTGCCCGGAAACACCAACCTCCACATCTTCCCAGTCCATTGGTGACTGCTCGATGTTAGGGGGCACCGGAACTTCCAGATCTGCATCTTCTTCTGCCACACCTCGTCCAGTGCCCACCCTCCTGGATGCTCCCCCAAGTGCTGTCCATGCCCGCAGCCCTAAGAAGGGTAGAGTCTCCTTCCCCCCTAGCACCGCTGCCCCTGCCCCTGTCTACCCTGCTGTCCTCAGTGTGGAGGCCGTAGAAATTTTGCGGCAGCTGTGTGTGGGTCAGACTGCTCTCCTGAATGCCCTCCAGGATCATGGCAACAAGTTGTCCCAGGTTGTTGCGTTCATGGAGGGCATTCATTCGGATGTGGGTGGACTACACTGAACTGTCCAGTCTTTGTCCTCCACAGTGACGTCAGCCATTCAGCAGTCCCAAACTCCCAGTCCAGCTCCTGTCCCTTTGGCAACCACCCTGCCAGTGGCCCCACCTGACCAGAGTACACACACGCCAGAGCCCTCAGGCACCCAGTCATCCACCAGCAGCACACAACCTAAGCACTCTAAGCGTACCAGACACCATACACCATCACCACAACCAAAAATGAGCACACACGACCACAAGACAAAAAGCCCATCACAGGACACTCAGGGACATATGGCAAAAAAGCATGCATCCACATTAGATTCCTCCAAAACATCACCATCCAAGGACACTCCCATCCCCACACCTGATCCCAAGGACACACAGACACTTGCCCTGACTGCAGTGAACCTGGTGCATGCCACAACTAAGCCAAACACATTCCAAAGGCAGTTTCACCCAAAACGTCGACTCCCACCCACACCCCTGTGAAGCATGGACAAGAGAGAAAAGTGGGTAGTGTACATCAACAACAGGGGATGCAGGGCAAAAGGCAAGGCCACCCCCAGCGTACCACCAGGTCCAGCAAATCCACACGTGGAGAGACACCTGCACCTGCCACACCTTTGGGGAAGAGTGAGGCTGTTGTGCCCACCTCACTTCTCACTCTGGCCAAGACACTTGTGGGATATCGGATCCCCAAACAGTTGAGACCCAGCCCTCCACATTCACCCTCAGCCACTGAGCCTCCACACAGCATGTCTCCACCTCCCCGTGCCACCACTCCACCCGGTCCAAGCAGCCCTCAGGATCCCACATCCATGGATCCCTCTACCTCAGCCAGTTCTCTCCCTCCCAGGTCCAGTCCTCCAACTGGCCCCGACAATCAGCCCCCTCCCAGTTCAATTTCAAGCCAAAGTTGAAACCAAGTCCCCCTCCACACACCATTTCTCCAACAGTGGTGCCTGGACTGCCCAATCGAAGCCCCTGACCTGTGGTGATTCCCATGGCAGTGGACTGTGTTACCTATTTGATGTGCAAGTTTACATGCACACATGTGCGGACTTGAAATTTGGACTGGCCAATGGCCTTGATGTTTTGCACTTTTGATGCCTATGCAGCGTTTATGTAATAAAGACTATTACTCATGTTGTGAGCTTTGTCGCTGCCCTTGCTAATGATGCAGTGCAATATATGTGTATATGTTCATGTGACACATGCTCTGTATGCCACATTCACATTGGCATATACCTGATTTTCTTTTTCAGAGGTTGATAGAGGTTACAGGCACTTTTGTGCTTCTTGACTCAGAGGCTTGAGGGGGCACTGATGGTTGTCTGTGGTGATCTAATCTTATCCTAATCATTCTATTGTCAGGTCTCCAATTTTGTACATGCCATATTTGGATGCTGTACCACAACAGAAGAGAATTCTATCGACAGGATAACTTGCGTGGTGGACAGGGTCCGTCATATCTGTGGGATCTATCTTGATGTGTGAACAGCAGTGTAGATGTGTAGTCATCTTGTGTAGGCCTGGCTTCATAGTCACATGGGTACATTTGAATGTGTGCAGTTGAGTAGTCATACAGTGTGATTAGCCTATCATTGGCAGAAGTGTTGATGAGTATGTGCCCCTGAACAAGACACCTACACACATGTATGATCCAGGTAATGAGTGCATGTTTGTTTACATTGACAGGCACGTGCTTTAGATAGTGGGCACATGTAGGGGTTGTTGGTTGAGCACTGTGCTGTGTGTCGGTATGACCTTGCAGTCCTGGGGTACACCTACTTGTTGTCGCTGTCAGTTGAGAGTATGCAGAGTGGTTCACTGCAATGTCTGTGTTGTGGTTTGTTGATCAGCCATGGCTCTTGCTTACGTTTGTGCTCACTGTGCTGACCTGCTCAGGCAAACTGACATTGTAAGTGACGTTTCTCGTACATTGGTGTCACTTTACATCATTTGTTGGACAAGTATGTGGTAATGAGAGTCAGACCATCCAGAATGGGGGCTTTTGATGGCTACACATTGCGAGTTACTCCTCTATGTGTTTTTGCTCTGTACACTCCTCACCTGTCCAATACTGATGTACACACCACTTCAGTCTAATGTCTTCCACCCCATGCCTTGCCAGTGTGTGACCCCCACCACCACTTCATAGTGTGACACTATACTGTGGGAGGATGATCTGTGTCCAGGACCAATGTTCCACTCAGGACTGTTTCACAATTTGTTATGTGCTGTTTTCTTCTACTTGATTGCAGTCATGGTTGCTCATGTACAGTACAGATGTTTGTCCAGCAAAGTCCTCTAGTCATGTTCCATGCATCTGTGTTTTCCAGAGTTATGCAGCAGTGGGTGATAGCTAAAGTGTATGTGTGTTTGCTGAGGTACTGCTACCCATCCTGAGTGTGATGTGATCTGTGCCCTGTGATGATTTGTGGTGTTGAAGTTCATGGTGGAGCACTCAGATATGTGTGATACTGGTTTTGTTGGTGTTCACACACTGCTTACTGTACATGCACTGCTGTGAGTGTATGTTGCCTTGTCCTTGCCTGGTGTGAGTCCCCCTGATGTCCAGCTGCTTTTGCTATGTGATGATTTTGTATGTGTATATGTTGTGTACTTGTTGCTGATGGATGCAGTCTTTGGCCTGTGTTGGCTCTATCCACTGACAGGTCCATGTGTGTGTAATGTTATATTTGCATGACATTGTGTGTGAGGAGTTTGTGTATTGGAATACATTCAGATGTGTGTGAAATTTGTTGTGTGCATTTCTTGTGTGACTGTCACATGCAGCAATGGGGGGTCTTGTTCATTGGCTTGTTTTGAGTGCACAATTGTGCTATGGCCTCCTATATATGAGCAGTCACTTGTCAGGAGTGTGCATGTGCATGCTTGTGCTACACATTGACACCATGCTCACTTGGTAACTGGTGGAGTGTATATGTCTGTGTTTGCAGCTTTGTCCTATTGCACACCGTTGGTATTCATCATTGGCATTTGATCATGTATTTTTTGATTGGGTTGGGTGATGGTGTCTGTGCAGTTGGCCAGAGTAAAAATGTTATCTATTCCTGTGCAGTCTAGGGTCACATTGCCTATCCACTGTTTGCCAACACATGGGTGAGCTTGTTGGACTTCTTTGGATGCTGTTTGTGAGACATGTGTTTGGCAAATGGTTTTTGAACAGCATTGGTTCAGACATCCCTGAGTGGGATTCTGACATTTGTAGATACACACCAGGGTGGGGCATTGGTTCTCAGGAAACTCACAGAACATTATTTGCACCTTTATCTGTGTTTCTCACAGGTGTGGAGTAGTGAAGGTGTGAGATGGGTAGATGAAGGGTATGTGTGAAGGTCATACTTGGGTTTGACAGTCAGGGAGTGTGACAATGAGCCATGAGTGTTGTGCTGGTGGCATGCACATGTCAAGGGAGTTGACACAGATGTATGGCTTATGACAGTTCCTATCATTCCTGGGCCAATGCATAGCTTGCATTGCTGTATCACAGGGGTATTGCACAGATGTTACTTTAGTTCAATTTCATTCACTGTGCCACCCATGTCTGATTTGATGGCCTAGGTGTAGTGTGATATGTTGCACCTCTTGCATGTCATGTACAAATGCTATCTGAGATATCTCCATGTTTTTCATGCACTGTGCACTACACTTTAGGCTAGTTTAGTTATTGTCATACATTTCTGCTGACTTATGGTATGTGTATGAGGCTAAGTTTCAGCGTGTGAGCTGTCTGAAGGACTTGACATGCAGTGTGAACAGTCCCATGGTTGTTAATCTGCACAGTGACTCTTCATTTCTTAAATTACTCACTTTGATTCACATGAGTGTAAGGCAGGTGTGAGTAGGAGGAGGGTTGTCCTGAGTCTCAGGTCAGAGTTTCCTGCTGTCAAGATGGAGTCTTCCTGACACTTTGGCATTCATTCACTACTTTGTAGTTGGTGCTCCCTTTGTTGAGGTGTAGTGATGATGTGTAGGTGTTCTGTGAGTTGGCAGTGTAGTCAGTGTTGTTGATGTACTGGACATACTCACATGGTGTCATTTATTGTATCAGTACACTTCTGAGTCAAATGCACAGTGGTGCTTACTTTCAGTTTGCTGTTTGAGTCAGGAATTTCTCACTATGTTGCATGATATGGGTTGGCATTGTGTGATATGGTCTGGCATTGTATTTGATGGGCCTATCAAAGTCTGCTTGGGGGCTGTGGTGTTCTGTGATTGTGTGGCAGTGGTGTCTAATATGATGTGTCATCTACCTGGGCTCACTGACTCATTCCAACACCTTGTTGCCCTACTGTAAAATACACATACACACCCTACTTGGTCTGTCCTCCTCTGTTCCACATTGTATGTGGACTGACCCTTATTTGTGTGCAATGATGACTATGGTCATTTTGGAGGGACTCTTGCCTCACCTTACACTCATGTTACTATACATTTGAAGGTGTTCCTAATGAGATGACACTCTAGACAGTGTCCCTGCACATGACGTCTTGCTGCAGATATGTGGTGCTGAGTAGTGCTTCTTTTATGTTACATGTGGTGTGGGTGTTGTGATGTTGGTGTTGCTTGTCTGGGACAATGTCCTGGACTCCTAGTACATTGTGGGCAGGTTTTCCCACGGCTTCACCGATTCGGTGACATGACCGGCACGACTGGGCTAGTTGCAGTGATTTCTATGGTGATGGGTGACCCCGATGCAGAAGTGTCAATTTGTGACGTGCAGGACATGTGTACTTACACTGCGGGATATGTTCCTGTCTCCACCAGGCTGTCTGATGTAGACAGGACACGTACTTCAGCGCGACAGTTGTGTGTTGTGGTTGTATGCGAGGATGTGTTGTTCACTTACCTGCGGTGTTGACCGCGACGGCGTCTTATCTGCTGATAGTGGATGAGGTACAGCAGCGGAAGGGCTTGTAGAGCTGGATCCATAGCGGCCAAGAACGTGTGGGGGTGTCTCGGATTCCAGTTTCTATCTCCGCAGTTGTGCTTCCGCCGTCTCCGGGTGGCTGGTTTCTCTGCTGCGTTCGGATGGGCTGTTTGAGGCATCGTGATTTGTCTGGCGGTCGTAACGTCATTCCGCACGGCGGTCTTTCTCTATTGGCTCCCTCCGCCACCGTTGCGGAACGAAAAATCTGGCGGATCCGGAAACTCCCCGACGGACGGGAAAGGGGCTGTCTTTGCCCAATGTAATATGGCGGACGCGAGGACCGCCGCAGGAGTAAGTAAATGGACGTTTTCCTCCACCCCCAGCACCGCGGAGGTGCCTACTACCGCCATCGTCGGCCCCTTAGTGTAGAATATGCAACTAATAGCAATTTTGCATATGAAATTCAAAAGCAAATATTACTAGCATACGTCCCAATAACTGATGTAGCAAAACACTACAATCTATTAATAGAAAGCCCCTACTACCAAACAAATGAACATAAACTAAGTCCCCTTCTGGACTATTTTGAGGATATCTGGGTGGGAAGGCTACACAGATCTGGACACAGAAGACTGCCCAAATACCACATTCCATGGTGGAATGTATATAACAGTACCCTAAACAAAGAAGCAAAAACTAATAATGCTGTGGAAGGATGGCATAATGCTCTCCAAGCCACAACAGACAGAGCCCAACCAACCCTACATAAATTATTACAATCAATACAAAAAGAACAAAGCCACTGACAACTAAGACTTGAACAGTCTGTAACACAGCTAGGTCCAAAACTAACTAAACAAACTAAAACAATGTCCGAGCACTTACAATACAAAGTAGGACTCTACCCAAACACTAAAGGGCTAGAATATCTTGAAACAATAGCTAAATCCCTACTTTAAAACAATAATACATAAACATAGAAAAATCGTAATTGTGAACTGTCTTAACTAAACATTTATTTTCAAACATCTAAAATATAAATATTATATCAATTCATTTTAACTTTAAAAAAAATTATTTGACATAATAAATATATTTTATATATTGAAAAATATCAATAACAATTACAAAAATGTTATTTCCCTCCCATTGGTAAATAATTGGAAGTAACTGCCACAAATACATCCAAACGTGGAAAAATCCCAGTACTTAGTTAAAAGTCCCAAATAAAAATGAAAAAATACAACTGTGTGAGATATAATCCGCCGGCAATATATCCATAGACTTGAATCCATAAACAACCTGAAAAATTTAATTAAAAAAAGAAACGCTGCAGGAATACCCGAAAAATAAAGGGCTTGTAAAATAATTATTAGTTTACTAGAAACTAATACACAGTTCCTTAAAAAAAAAGCATACTTCTCCCAACTGCAACTTTCAAATGACAAAAACCTGTGGAAAAAACAACACATTTCCTCCCGCACAAATATACAATAAAATCATTAAAAAACACACATAAACATAATAATAACCCCATACTCTAAATATAATTAAACATATATAGCAAACCCTAACACCTACCTATCAATGCACTAACCACATTTTGCTTATGCAAAACTACAAACAAAACCTCACAAAAAACTCAAAATACAAACATTACATATACTATAGACTACCTAACTACCTTCACCCTACTCCTAAATTAAGCCTAAAAGTAATTAAATTAAACTTACCTTAACCGATGCGACGCAGCTTCCGACCGCGAGCTTCTCCCCTCAGAAATGACCTAAAACAACACAGATAGCCTACAAAATAGAACTTAGTTTAAAAAATGGCTGCCTAATTGAAATAAGAAAAATACTTTTCTACATTAAACTCAATGTACATAAGAAATGTAATACAAAAAATGTTAAAAAATACTAAATAATATTACTAATGTACAAAATGTTTTTTCTTTGCTGTTTAAAATTGTTAAATTATAATGTTAAATATTAGAACAAAAATAATATTTATTATTATACATGTAAACAAATTATGTTAACTTACAAATGTAAGAAAAAAAATTGTACTGCTTGCTAAAAATGTGAAAAAATGTATTAATGTTAAAAAATATTTTTCTTTTACAAAATGTTTTTTTACTTTATAATAATATTTATATTTACAATTTAAATAATATTATACAAAATATAATATTATTTATTAGGAATTATGCCAAAATTATAAAAAACTTATACAATGAAAAAATTGCAACAAAATGTATGTTATTAAAAAATGTACACTATGGGGCCGATTCCGATCCCGGTTGGAAACCGTACTGACCGACACGGACCGGGCCTGGAGTCCGACTGACACGTACACGCGCCACACGACCGGCCGAGTACGATGCAAGTCTAGTGAATCACAAACGCCTCGCACGGAGCACAATCCGCACGACCGACACGGACGGAAAATCGTGATTCGGCCGTAAACTGACCGGGAACCATTCCGAATGACACGGACCGGGAATGGGTCTGACCGATACGTACACGCGCTGTACGTCTGGCCCAGTACAATGCAATGCGTGTGAAATACTAACGACTCGCACGGAGCACAATTCGCAAGACCGAAACGTACGGGACATACTGACTACCACGTAAAAGAGCCCGTCGCGACCGACGTGAACGCTGCAACATAGCATAATGTGAGTGTGACAGACTCGGATTAGCCCGCAATTGCCGCTGTAAGCGTCCGTCCCGGACAACTGAACGTGTCCGTCATGCTCACCAAAATGACATAGAAACAAACTGAAAAAGACCAAACAAGCATTGTCAAAGTCAATAAATAAAAAATTAAAAATAATGGAACAAAGACACACCCACAACTCCACCTACATAAAGGGCCAAAATGCCTACCATGATCCTTTGCAAATTCCACACATATGACAGCAGAGAACACCACCACCCTGCACTCAGAGACACACTCACAACTCACCCACCACACAACCTTCACACCATTTGCACCTCTCAAAAACACACTCACAAACACCCAGATAAACTGACACCCACTCACCGTCACTTTCACCCTCACACACATATCAATCTCCACAACCACCCATCACCATGCCCCCAAAGAAGAATCCAAAGTTCACCGATAGTGAGTTGAAAGTCTTGGTTGATGAAATCCTCAGAGTAGAGCCACATTTATTTGGCACATTGGTCCAACAGACCCCCATGTCACAGAAAACAAAGATGTGGGAGATGATTGTCGACAAGGTGAATGCACAAGCACCTTGCCTGCGCACAATGGAGGATATCAAGAACAGGTACTACGATGTTCGAAGGAGGGTCAAGAAGCTGATTTCCAGAGACCATGCCCTGAGCCAGCGGGCCGGCGGTGGCCCTCCTGCAAAACCAATGCACTTCACTTCCTGGGAGGAGAAGGTGCGGGCCATCCTTCCACCGGAGTGCATCCATGGATTAACAGGAATACCAGAGCCTGGTGAGTACATAACCAACTAGCCAATATTGCAAATCAATACCCACACAGACATCACTGTCAAGGGGACAGTGAAACCAATATCTGTTAGCAAAGCCATAGCAACCGAAAGCTAATTTTCCTGCAATTTGTATGCCACTTAGATAAACACAATACCTGCAATCTCAGAGTAAAATGGACCTATGTCATAACATGTACAAACTTACTAACAAATACAGCAAGGCATTGGCCCAAAACACCAACAAACACTGTCAGCCATTTTGCCAGCACTATTTCACCCACTCACAGGGAAGCAGAGTCAAAAGGAAGGAAGGTTGGGTATGCTGGGAAGGTGGGTGTAGCCAAAAGCATGATGGGAGTTGCAGTCACAGCCAACAGTGCCCCTCCCGCATGACCCATCAAGCCCACCCTGAACCATACTCACCTCACAGGGAGTGGAAATAGACTGACAAGATGGCTGACACTGGGCTCTGCTGTGGTGAGCACTAGGCCCTGGTGGGAGTACTGCTCAAACAAACAACAGGACATCACTGTCAGCCATCTTGCCAGCACTGTTACACCACCTCACAGGGAAGCAGAGTCACAGGAAGGAAGGTTGGGCATGCTGGGAAGGTGGGCGTAGCCAAAAGCATGATGGGAGTTGCAGTCACAGCCAACAGTCCCCCTCCCACATGGTACATCAAGCCCACCCTGAACCATGCTCACCTCACAGGGAGTGGAAAGAGACTGACAAGATGGCTGACACTGGGCTCTGCTGTGGGGAGCACTAGGCCCTGGTGGGTGTACTGCTCAAGCAAACAACAGGACACCACTGTCAGCCATCTTGCCAGCACTGTTGCACCACCTCACAGGGAAGCAGAGTCACAGGAAGGAAGGTTGGGCATGCTGGGAAGGTGGGCGTAGCCAAAAGCATGATGGGAGTTGCAGTCACAGCCAACAGTCCCCCTCCCACATGGCCCATCAAGCCCACCCTGAACCATGCTCACCTCACAGGGAGTGGAAAGAGACTGACAAGATGGCTGACACTTGGCTCTGCTGTGGGGAGCACTAGGCCCTGGTGGGGGTTGTGCTCCAACAAACAACAGGACACCACTGCCTGACATCCTGAATGTCAACTTTGACTCCATGCAATGGAGGCATGCTTCGAGGGGATTACCTGGGCTCTGTGGGTGAAGGAGGACCTGCAATGACTCCAAATACTATCAAGTCCGGCTCAACACACACCTTCTCAGCCAGAACAAATAGCACCCTTGGGACTAGTCACCCGGAAAGTAAATGCCCTGGCAAGATGGCTGACACATGGGCCTGATGTATGAATTGGCTGCAAGTCACACATAGGCACTGGCCCCCCCAAACACGATCACACCCACAGCCATTGCAACTGTATGTTTCCACTCACTGTCTGGGGAAGCAGTGTCCCAGGGGTGCCCCCTGGCCTGGCTGTGAAGGTGTGTGGGTTACATGACAATTGGTGAGATGTAGCACATGTCAAAACACACACACAAAGCTACATATACATCATTGACAGGGGACATATGACAGTGAATGGAATGGCCACAGGAAGATAGCTGACACTGTTGCATGGTGTCATGTACACAAGGTGCTGTTGTGAGCTGCATTCCACTCCTACATCATGCAGCATTGTCAGCATCCTTGACACAACACTCCCCTCACTGTCATTGACACTTGCAACACAAGGAGTAACCTGGGCTGGGTAGGAGGAGCCATACAACTTACAGCAGCATAACTCAAACACACAAACCTCTGGCCCTCACTGTCATGAGCATTGAAAATCAAGAGGGCTGCCTTGGTTAACTCCTCTTCCCATGGAGGACATTGACAAGATAAATGACGTTATCACGTACAAAGCTCAGCAGCAACATCATTTGCTATGGTAACACCATCACATGTGTGCCTAGAGATGTAAACCAGGAACACGTACATCAATATGGTAGCTCACAAGAGATTCCAGACATACCGGACTGTGACCATATTGTTCCGACACACCAATGCGACTCAAATAATCATGCACAAAGGCCAGCACACATGCCCCAATCTTGCAACACATCTTAAGAGGAAGTGCACATATGTCCTTGTCAAAGCACAAATGATGATAAGGTAAACACACCTGTGTCAGGCACGGGATAGCACTTGAGCAGCAATGGCCATGTACAGTACTTGAATCAATACATGAGCTGACCACGCACACAGCTCCAACTGCCCATCAAAACGCTTCAGGTTGCCATGACAATGTGCTTAAGCAATATAGACCTCTGTCTATGACAATGGAGGACAATGCAATGTACATACACTTATCATGAAGTACAGTAGCAACTGTAATGTGTGTGATCTGTTGGTGTGTGCTGAACCCCAACATACATTGTGTATCTCTTCCACCCACAGGGGATGCTGGGGACACTGCAGGGACCAAAGAAGGATCCCAGGCCCAGACTCTGGTTGACCCTGAGCTCTCTGGCGTGGTTGTCTCTCAGTCCTCTTCGGACGACAACGAACGACCTGGCACCTCCGGTGTGGCTCCGCGTCCAGCCCAGCAGCTGTAACATCAGCACCCCCTGCCACCACTCCTGCCACATCTGCAGACACACCAATGACCTCTGCCGACACGGACAGACCAAGGCAACAGAACACCGACCGCACAGCTACACAGGGCACCCTGGAGGTGAGGGACAACACCACCAGTGCCAACCTAGAAGGGGGCCAGTGTCGTCTGTGCCTGCCATGGCAGGTCCTGCCCGTGTGGGCAGGGGTGGTGTGAGGGTGGGCAGGCTGAGGCCACGGCCTGCAGATGGGGCTGGACTGCAGGATGATCCACAGTTGGGACGCATCATAGATGCGTACCAGGAAAGCACCGGAGGCTTTGGCCAGGTAGTGGGGATCCTCAGGGACATGCAACAACAGCAGGCTGCCCATCATGCCAGATCGGACTCCCACATGTCCCAAATGGAGTCCAAAATGGACAAAATTGATGAACTCACGGCCATGCATAGGGACATACTCACATGCCTCCGCAAGATAGCTGACAACATGACCACACCTCCCTGTGTGCCCACTACATCTGTTGCCACTACATCTGCAACTGCCACAGGGAGGGATGAGGACTCTAGCGGAGAGTCCCCGGCACGGCAGCAACCTGCACCTGAGGGTCCCCCTAAAAAGAAGAAGAGGGGTCATCCGAAGAAGGACAAGTGAGAGGCAGATGGCCATGCATACCCCCCAGGAAGTGAATACCTGTTCCAGACATCCTCCATTGTGTGCAAAGCGTTCACCTTGTTGACTGTTGCTAAACTCCCACACATGGGATGGAGGGTCTAAGTTGGACCAATGTTTCAAATGACTGTGGACTTTACTCTTGAAATTTCATCTACCAACACTACCAACTCCTCTGTGAACTATGGATTCCTATCCCACTGTACAGCACTTTCATTTACGTATACTATTCTAACACATGCATGTTAATAAATTCACAATCACACAAAACTTGCTTCTGTTGTGACTTTAACTTGGTTTGTGTCATAGAGATGATGACCTGCTAAAAGTATACTGTGCATGAAAACTACTACTGCAATGTAAACACAGTTATGTGAGTCATGGTGCTGTGACACATATGAGGGAGACACACCACTACGTCAACACAACACATACTTACCATGGCCATCTAACTCATCGCCTACACTTTTGTGAACTGAAAATACAGTGGAATGCACATACACAACACCCATCCTGAGTCAGTGGCAATCAGCCCACAGGTACAGTATGGAATTGATTGTCGGATGTGTGGACACAGACAAAGCACAGTCCAAAGTGACGCACAGGTTTAATACACAATCACTACATGTGAACTCCACAACAGATGGAAGGTAACCTCACATGACAGTGAGCACAAAGTAACCAAGTGGTAAACAATGAAAGTCCAGGGGTGTGTGGCACATCATCGGTTTGACAACGACAACTTGCACTTTGTAACAGGAATCCTTGTTTCAGGGGTCACACGTGACCAAACTACAGCCAAGGGACCCTGTGAAGGATAGACATACAACACTATTAATATCACAAAATAACAACATCTCCAATACACATGCCAAACACAAATTTTAACATATGTGAACACAACCTAGTAATCATGTCAACACTGTTTGGGAGTACATACTAACTTAAAGGACACATCACTGCAAGCATCGTGTCAAGTAGCACTCAGCCACATATGCAGCAACATTGCACCACCTACACATATCAGGCCATGACAAAACGTGTGTCTGAATATCCCCCTCACCCTCATCATCACTGGCAACATGACTCAGAGCAGGATCCTCCACGGCTGGCGGCTGGCGGTCATCATCATCCTGGATGAGAGCCAACTCCTCCCTCACTGCCAGGTTATGTAGCATGTAGCACACAATTATGATTTTGCATACCTTCTCAGGGGCATATGGAGGGCCCCTCCAGTCCTGTCCAGGCAGCGGAATCTGCTTTTCAGTAAACCAAATGTCCGCTCTATCACTCTCCTGGTCCGCCCATGTGCCTCATTATAACGTATCTCCGCCGGTGTCACAGGGTTCCTGAGGGTTGTCAGCAACCACGGCATGTTTGGGTATCCGGAGTCACCTACATACAAACAAACAAACATTTTATGGGTCTGAAAAGAGGTTGAAATTTGTTTTCCAGAAACACACAAGGGAAACAGATATTACACACCGACAAGCCAGGCACGCTGGTTCTGCAGCTGTGACATCATTGTTGGGATCCGACTAGTCTGCATGATGTAAGCGTTGTGTGCTGACCCAGGGAAACGTGCACACACATGTGATATTGTCATGTCCGGCAGACATACCACCTGGGCATTAATGGAGTGGAAATGTTTTCTGTTCCGGTATGTCTGCTCATGTGCTTGTGGTGGTACCAAAGCCACATGTGTTCCATCTATGGAGCCTATGACATGTGGCATCCTTCCCAGTGCATAAAAGTCACTCTTTATGTCAGTGAATTGTCCTGGGGTTGGGAATTTGATGTACCGGTCCAGGTAATGCAACATCGCCTCCAAAACATCGCGAAGCACACGGCTGAACATGGTCTGTGACATCCCACCAGCAGAAGCCACAGTGTGCTGGAAGGTGCCGGTGGCAAAGAAGTGTAGGGCTGCCATCACCTTCACCTTGGGGGTCAGCGCTGATGGATATGTCCGGCCAGGTTGTAAATGTGGGGCCAACTGCTCCGCCAACACCTCATTTAGTGGTCTGGTGAAGCTGTACCGTCGGATGCAGACACGTTCAGCCATGGTTGCAAGGTCTGGGAATGGTCTATGGACAGCTGGTCTCCTGCAGTACATAGGTGAGAAAAGAAAGATTGTCAGTTCCCCTACATATGTGGCAATGACCATGCTAAATATCACATGCTACATCATAGCAAGACACAATTACTTGATGTGTGTGCTGTTGGGCATGGACACATATGTCAGCTATGTGCCTCTGACCTGACATCTCAGCTCAACATGGATACACAACAAGTGCAATGCTGCGCCGTGAACAATCTATGGGGTCTGTCACAGTACATCTGCACAAATGTCACATACCAAACACACACCTCAGTGACTAGTAAGGATAGATGTGTTCCCCACATGACATGTGCTTTTTCAGTCACACACACAAGGATCTTGTAGTGCCACAAGGACACTGTCATGATGTAGCATCTGATGTACACGTACCAACACACCCATGAAACCCACATGATGTGCTACCAGATTTGTTCTCAGGGCATACATGGATGTCTGTGACACACAGACACAACAGCAACTCACATGGCCAAATCACATGGATGTTGTAAACCATTTACATCCACCACATACAATCAGAGACATGTGTGTAGCACAATACGCACATACTCTGGATTAACCACACAATGGTAGCTCTGGGACACCCTGTGACACACAGTCCATTTCACCTATGAGTCAGGGTGTATGTAACATGTCATCACACAATGTGCACCTTGAACTGTGTACATGCCTTGGGGTTGGATCTGCAAAGTTGTCACTCACAGTAGTGATGTGCCTCACACACAATGGTTTTTGTCCACATTAAACATGGCACATCCTGGGAGTGTGTGCCACTAAGTTCCCCATCCAATATGACATGTGGAGCCATATACCCACACATGTTATGAAGCCTGAAATGTCATTCCATATATTGTGTGACAGGCTGTATGTTTGTTGTAGAGCACCGGAGTCCCTGCCAAGATATTGTGTGTGGCATCCTTTGGCTATTGACAGCAATGGAGACGGATGCGTGTGAGTTTTCAAAAGATGCGTCGTACATTTACGGGCCGAGCCGGGCGCTCGCATTGGCTCTTGACTGTCATGGAGATGGATGCGTGTGAGTTTTCAAAAGACGCGTCGTACATTTACGGGCCGAGCCGGGCGCTCGCATTGGCTCTTGACTGTCATGGAGACTGACGCAGTTTTGATACTTGTACAAATCGCGTCCAAAAAATTCAGTTGGCACCCAACAACAATGTATCAAAGTCAATGGTGTCATGATGGGGAATATTTGAACGATGCGGAAGGCGTGTACGAAGCGTGCAATGCAATGGATTGGCCAATTTCATAAAAAGCAAACGTCTCGGACCTATCGCTTTGGACGCATGGGACAGATTCTGCCTCTGCAGCACAGATATAAGGCTGTCTGTTCCCCACTACATGCTACAGGACTACATCTACCACTACCACTGCTGCTGTCTCTGCATCCTCTGGCTACTGCAATGGCACGTACTGTGGAGAGGACCCCAGCATTCACTGAGGAGGAGAACCAGGCCCTGCTGGACAGCCTCCTGCCACAGTACAGCATGCTGTATGGGAAACCAGGGGAGCAGGTGAGTGTGCAGTCCACTGCCTTTCTAGTGTGCATGTTGTCTGACTAGCACTACTAGCATTGTGTTCACCAAGGGCAAGCATGCTCACTGAGTAATTGTAAGTCTCCAAGTGTGTAGAAACAAGTAATGTACATGTGCAGTTTCTAAGAAATAGCATTTTGTATTTGCTTTGAATTAACATGCACTGTTATCATGTTGTCGATGCTGGCTTGCACACAGGACAACTGCCCATGTCCATAGTTGCACTCCCTGTTTCCATCATATGCCCTTCAGCAAATGACATGTATGTCCAACTGTGTGATGTACAGACATGTTGCATGTGTGGCAATGGTGTCTAACTTTGTCATCTATGCAGGTTGATGCCCATCAGAAGCAGGAGATTTGGCAGACCATTGTCCGGGCAGTAAGATCTGTGGGGGCCTTCAAACGCCGCATCCGCCACTGCCAGAAGAGGTGGCAGGACCTTCGTTGGTGGACCAGGAGGATAGCCAGAGTCCAGCTGAAGCTGTCGCCTCCACGCAGACGGGGCGGACGACGGACACTGACCCCCCACATGCTCCGGATACTGACGGTGGTCTTTCCTGACCTGGATGGGCAGTTGAAGGACAGACAGCAGCAAGGAGGGGGTAAGTTCATGCCTTTTTGGTGAGCTATGTCTAACATGCAATTTGCACCCCTTCAGCCTGGTAACACTCCCACAGTTCGTCTGTTTGCGCTAAATTTGGTGATGCCCCATTCTCATCTTATAACCAGGTGTGTTCCTTTCGGTCTGTGACTTGTGTCACTTGGGTTGTGTGTTCTTGCTGTTGACCAAGGTTGATGTTGTGAACAGCATCTGCTACAGGTGCATTGGTTTGGGCTTCATGAGTGGGGCTATTGTCTGACGTGTGTCAGCACATTGACAGAAATCAGACCTGTACTCTGTGTGGGCCATACATAAATGTTCTAATTGCTGACCTGGGTCACCATAGGTGTCTGAGGTGTTTAACACACACCCATGCAGCAGGTAAGACCAATGTTGTGGCCTCAGGGGAATGTAATTCATGCATGTAACTAATGCATAGCCACCTGCCAAGTGTTCCTGGTAATCCCATGTTGCACATGGTCCAGGACAGGTATGGCAACTCCGGCCATCCGAAACACTCTGTCCTCCTAATCCTGGGTGTCACCCAACATCATGACCATTGCGAAATGTGCAATCAGGTCTATGACTCTGTGTCATTGTGGACTGGCATAGCTTTTTGGACTTCAAGAGTGGTAAAATGTTTATAGTGTACTGACACCTGATTTGTGGCTGTTGGATCTGCACATAGGGTAAAACATATGTGTGTAATCACTGGACTGTGCCTAATGGTGGATTCCACATTAATGTGCAAGCAGCTTTACTTTGTTCTCGTCAGCCTGTGATGTGTTCATGTATACTGATTTGTGTCATCACACACTCAAATGTCTCATTTGGATGAAGTGTGATCATCAGATTCCTCCTGATGTGGGTTGCATGGGGTGTACATGTGTACTTGACCACTACAGAGCTTGCATTCCCCGCAAAATTATGAGTGTGACACGGTGCAGACTGTTGTTTTTGGATGCACTGCCCCTGTGACAGGAGCCAGTAATGACTCATTGGCCAGACAGGCCTGTGGCATGGTGTACCACATGCCAATCGGGAGCCTGCAATATTGTCAGTTGTCCTGCATGAACTCCATTGTAGCATTGTCTATCAAGACATGAGGCTATCATGGTGTCTGGGGATGGAAGCATTTCCATCATATCAACAAGGACTACGGCCAGCCCATTTACTGACACAAGTACTCAGTCACTGGCAGGAGATGGGATATGTGTGTAATGACACATTACACTCACAATCCTTGCAGATAAGTAAACTGGCAATGTGGTGCATGTTTGCACATATCATTAGTGACATCATACATGCACCAGACAGATGGGTCCATTGCCAGGATGGGTACGAGGAGCATGGTTGACTGGCAGACTGACAAGTGCCTGGTTCACATATGTGTCATTCATTTAAGCAATGATTTCCTGATAATGCCAGGGCTTGCTCTGTGATGTGCTGCAATTACAGTCATGTGTCAAGTCAATGCAGTTGACTAATGTGGTTCTGTTTTTCCTCCTTGTTTACAGCATCTACTTCGGCTACTGGAGGAGACAGCTCCATGGACCAAGAGAGGGTGCAGAGCCAGACTGGGACTGCTGTGGATGAGGCGGAGGGACCCAGTGGCACAGAGGGTGAGGGGGGCCACACTGACGGACACTCAGCAACAACCACCTCAGCTGAGGAACACTCCAGCTCCAGTGAGGACTCCCTTGTGGAGGCAGGTGTTACAGGACCACAGGCCACAACTAGCGAGTCTGTCCCCACCACCACCACCATCTCCACCCTCCCAGCTGCTCCCATACCAGATGTCCGTGGAGCCGCCCATGTTAGGGAGCATGTCTCCTTCAGTCCAGGCACCGCACCCCCTGCCTCTGTCTCCCTTGCTGCCCTGAGTGTGGAGTCTGTGGGCTTGCTGAATCAGATCCATGTGGGGCAGACATCGATGCTGAGTGTCCTCCATGCTCACACCGGTCTATTAACACAATTGGTGTCATTCATGGAGGGCATCTCAGCAAACATGTCTGCCCGACAGCGGACCAATCAGTCCATGGCCTCCACATTGATGGCAGCAGTGTCCCTCCTCCAACAGTCCCTCACCCCTCCTACCTCTGCCCCCACCACAATCTCCACTACCCTACGTGCCCAACGCACACTCACACAGGCACATACACGCACAACAACAGACACAAGCAGCACACAGCAATGTCAGTCCAAGGCAAAACGCGCAAGCACGCACAGTCAGGGGACTGATGGCACACTCACAGGGGATAGGGTACAGACACACAGACAGGCATCCAAAACCACTCCGCAGTACTCAGATATCTCTCCCTCCAAAACTAGGCCTGGGCGTAGTTCGCGGAGTTTTGCTACGCGGAACTCCGCGAAGTTACAAAAAACTCAGCGAAGTTTCGCGAGTGGCGGAGTGCAGTGCGAACTGCAGTTTGTGCTTGTATTCCTGCCGCTCGGGTAGAACTTCTACCCGAGCGGCAGCTCGCGCTCGCGAACTTACTATTCGCGATCGCGAGCAGGGAAAAAACTTTGCTGCACATCGCGAAGCGGAGTTTTCTGAACTCCGCGAGTTCCGCGAGCTCCGCGGAGTGCAGAGTGCAGAAAACTCCGCTAACTCCGCAAACGGAGCGAAGTTCACTGCCCAGGCCTATCCAAAACCCCTTCCCTTGACTCACCTGCAACTCCCCCTTCCCAGAAGGTCTACCTCTGTGACCTTGGCCTCTTCCCCACAGATCCCTCAGGTCCAACTCACAAGGGGAAGAGGAAGTCACCACACACAGAGGGTAGACCCCCCCACATGCCCACCCTCCCCCAGGAGCAGGAACACTGAGGCCCCCACCCGCAAATGCCCCAGGACCAGGAAGAGCAAGACCCCACCACAATCCTGCACTCCCACCACACAGTCTCCGTCCTCCAGCCCCCAGGCCACCACTCCTAGGGTTCCCATGCCACACCCTTTCCCAGGTTCACCCACACACAGGTACACCATCCCCAAAATGATTAGGCCCTCCCCCCTTCCACATGCACTTCCACCCCAACCTCACACCCTCAGCCTGTTCCTACGACTGCTGTGGAGACCGGGTCCCCCCATCTGACCTACCCACTTAATCTGAGCCCCAAACAACACCTTTGGACATTGGCACTGCAGTGGAGACCCCGTCCACTCCTTCTGACTTGGGCACTGCAGTGGTGACGGTGCCCACTGTATCAGACACATCCACTGGAGTTGCCACTGACACTCCTGCACCCACCACACTTCCCCTGCCCCATACTGCTATCCCCTGATCCTATCCCTGTGGTGCCTGGCCTGCCCCTATGTATGCCCCTCCAAGGGAGATGTCCCCTGGCTGTAGCAGTGCAGGCAAGCAATGTGTGACGAGTAGTCATATGTCACACGAAACGGACAATTGCAATGGACTGGCCATTGGCCTTTGGATTGGTCATGGTATAACAATGTTTATTTTTGCAAGCTGAATAAAGCTAATTTTTGTTATTTGCTAGTTTTGCATTTAATGTACATGATGTTGCTGATGAGTGTCATTAAGTTGCTGTTGCTTTTGTGTTTGTTGAAAATAAGTGATTTGGTGATGGGATGGACTGCATGTGGTCCATGGTATATGTGTCCTATTACAGTGTGTAGCCATGTCATCCTTTGCTGCAAATTGAGGTAGTCATGATCCCAAAAACTTGGCACAAGGAGTGTCACCTTCTTTTCACAACTTCACAGCTTTGGATTACACTTTTGCACATATGTTGGGCTTAGATTTGTGCACATTGTACTTTTTCCTGACTGTGGGCCCATCTCCACTGGACATGCAGATTAGCGCATCAATGATGAACAAGTCATCTGTGTCATCAGTGCAACTTGCTATACATGTGTTTTGATGTTGTGCACATGACTTAAGAGTCACTTCTGTACACAGGCTGCTGTGACCAGAGCTTTCAGGGTGTTGGAATTGGTGGCTCACTGACCAAGTTTCATGCTGACATGACAGAGCCCTGCACAGAAAACGTTTGGCACAGCTGACCTTACACATGAGTGGAGTCACCTCATGGCAGTGTGTTATTCCGTGACATTGACTGAGCCATGTTGTGTGTTCTGTGAGCATGTCTCTGTGGGTTCCCTTCCCTTTTTCTACACAGCCTATATTCCCTGCAGATGTTCCTGTTTGTGATGCTTGATGAGTTGTCCTGTGTTTATCCAACATCTTTGACCTAGGTTTTCTGGGATGTAGGTGCATGGAACACTACTGGTCATTCGGATGTCATCCGTGGGTGTGTTTGATGTAAGGGCCTGGAATGTGGGCAAACGCACATGGGACATATTCAGGATTCCCCAAGGCACTTTTGTGTTTCCAACATCAGGTTGTTTTCACTTTGTGGTGTCTTTCTGTGACTGGGTCACTTGTATGTGTGTGTGACTGCTCACACTCATCAGATCCTAGCCTTCAATGTTGGATGATGTCAACATGTGTTCTTTGTGGGTCTCCTAGGGCTCTTCATTGGTCTGGGACTGTGACAGGGATCCCAATGTGTCTGATACGTTTCACGTCATGCACATGTACCTCATACTATGTAGCGTGGAAGACGTTCACAAGGGTTGTTGACTGGCCATGTGTAATGAGTTTGTACACCTTAGTTCCCCCCTCCACCCCTGGGATTGTCATAGGTGCATGTGCAATGTCACCAGTCCATGTGGGCTTAGCTGATGCACATTGGTGCAGATCAAGGTGTGTGGTATTGAGAGTGGGCAAATGTGTGTTGTCTCATGTCTAGGCCCCTACGTACATCGTGGCCTTAAATTACAGGCCATGCCCAGTGAGTTTTCTGTGATGGAAGTTGGTCTGTCACGACATGACACAGTGCGAACATGTGACTGTGCTCCACAGCATGGGAAACATCCAAATTTGTCATCACAGAGGGATCATCATACAGGCTACTGTCACCACAATGTAGGGTCCTTGTGGGTACTGATGGAGTGGGTCTGTCTCTTGCTGTGTTGGTTGCTGTTCAGCCCAGCTTATGTCACATGAGTCTGCTGTGAACCCACTCATCTAACAATGCCTGATTGCCCACATTCATGTGATACTTCTGGATTGCACTGTGAACACATATGTCTCATTGGAGTTCAGCCCCACTTCATGTGTGTCGTACTAGCCTGGGTACACTGAGACACACACACACATGTTGTGTTCGATATGCAGTGTGAGGCTGGCTGGTTGTGTTTTTGCATCTGCACCCATGCATTGGTATAGCTTTTGTGGGCCATTGGCTGGATGTTGGTTGTAGGTTTTTTCCTACTGTCCCTGGGACTCCTACCTCATCAGTCTGCACATTCATCATGGTTAATATGTCCCATTGCTGCCATGGTATGGGACTTGCTCACCTAGAAGCTGCAGTCTACACAGGATTCCTTAGTATGTGTGTCTGTTAGTGTACATATGTGTGTATGCATTATGATGGTCACTTTTTACATTGTCTGTTTGAACATTGGAGGCATTGTCAGCCCCCATGTGCGATGCTTTTCAGCACATGGCAGAGGGTTTTTTAGACGACACAAGAATCTTTCACTCAACAGATCTATGTTTGTTTGCAACACAACCACTACTTTGCCACTACATTGCTTGTGGTGTTGGGCCCAGGAATCATACATGCTGGTTTGCAGATGCTGGTATTTTTAAGCCCGCACTCACCTTTTGGTCACTGTAGTGAGGGGGGGTTAAACCCCATTACCACAATGTTCCAGATTTGCTTGAGTTTTGGACCCCACATTCCCCTTTTGGTCACTGTGGTGAGGGGGGTTTAACCCCATTACCACAATGTTCCTGATATGCTGGAGTTTTGGACCCCACACTCACCTTTTGGTCACTGTAGTGAGGGGGGGTTAAACCCCATTACCACAATGTTCCTGAAAATGCTTGGGGTTTGAGCACCACATTCACCTTTTGGTCACAAGAGTGATGGGAGTTACAGTATGTGTTCCCTTTCAGTGTCACTGTTGCAGGCAGTTTCCACACAGTACACAATCTTGCCATAATGGTAGGGGGGGGTGTTTGGCCTACAACCCCTATGGGTGGAAATGCTAGTGGTGTTATCCATCCCCCCCCTATGAGTAGGGACTACTAGTAGTAACAGTAAACACCCCCCCTATGAGTAGGGACTGCTGGTAGTGATAGCCATCCACCCCCTATGGGTGGGGACTGCTGTTAGTGATAGCCATCAAGCCTCCTATGGGCTGGACAATACTGGTAGTGGTAGCCAGCAAGCCCCTATGGGTGGGGACTACTGGTAGTGATAGCCATCCCCCATCCTATGACTAGGGACTACTAGTAGTGACAGTAAACCCCCCCCCCACTATGAGTGGGGACTGTTGGTAGTGATAGCCATCAAGCCCCCCATTGGCTGGACAATGCTGGTAGTGGTAGCCATCCATCCCCTATGGGTGGGGACTGCTGGTAGTGATAGCCATCAAGCCCCCTATGGGCTGGACAATGCTGGTAGTGGTAGACATCCACCCCCTATGGGTGGGGACTGCTGGTAGTGATAGCCATCCCCCATCCTATGACTAGGGACTACTAGTAGTGACAGTAAACCCCCCCCCCACTATGAGTAGGGACTGCTGGCAGTGATAGCCATCAAGCCCCCTATGGGCTGGACAATGCTGGTAGTGGTAGCCATCCACCCCCTATGGGTGGGGACTACTGGTAGTGATAGCCATCCCCCACCCTATAGTAAGGACTACTAGTAGTGACAGTAAACCCCCCTATGAGTAGGGACTGCTGGTAGTGATAGCCATCAAGCCCCCTATGGGCTGGATAATGCTTGTAGTGGTAGCCATCCACCCCCTATGGGTGGGGACTACTGGTAGTGATAGCCATCCCCCACCCTATGAGTAGGGACTACTAGTAGTGACAGTAGCCCCCCCCTATGAGTAGGGACTGCTGGTAGTGATAGCCATCAAGCCCCCTATGGGCTGCACAATGCTGGTAGCGGTAGCCATCCACCCCCTACGGGTGGGGACTACTGGTAGTGATAGCCATCCCCCACCCTATGAGTAGGGACTACTAGTAGTGACAGTAACCCCCTATGAGTAGGGACTGCTGGTAGTGATAGCCATCAAGCCCCCTATGGGCTGGATAATGCTGGTAGTGGTAGCCATCCACCCCCTATGGGTGGGGACTACTGGTAGTGATAGCTATCCCCCACCCTATGAGTAGGGACTACTAGTAGTGACAGTAACCCCCGCCCCCTATGAGTAGGGACTGCTGGTAGTGATAGCCATCAAGCCCCCTATGGGCTGTACAATGCTGGTAGTGGTAGCCATCCACCCCCTATGGGTGGGGAGTACTGGTAGTGATAGCCATCCCCCACCCTATGAGTAGAGACTACTAGTAGTGACAGTAACTCCCCCTATGAGAAGGGACTGCTGGTAGTGGTAGCCATCCACCCCCTATGGGTGGGGACTACTGGTAGTGATAGCCATCCCCCACCCTATGAGTAGGGACTGCTGGTAGTGATAGCCATCAAGCCCCCTATGGGCTGGACAATGCTGGTAGTGGTAGCCATCCAACCCCTATGGGTTGGGCAATGCTGGTGGAGAGGGATATCCACCCCCTATGTGTGTGTTGCATTTCGTTGGTTCGTGATGTTTGTTTGTGTGGTGGGTGTCTGACTTACTGTCTGCGACGTACGCGTCGGTTCCGGTTGTTGATCCGGTCATATATGTACAGTGCAGGGATGACCTGCGCGATCGGATTCATTGTTGGTTCGCCTCGTAGGCGTTGATCAGTGGTTGGTCTCGTAGTCGTAGATCGTTTTGTGGCGCGAATCGTACCTGAAATACTGCTCTTCCGGATGCTGTGACGTGCTGGAGGTGGCGACCTGTTTGGCGCGTAAGACGCATCGTACTTGGCCGGCCAGAAACTGCTGTGGAAATGCTTCTGGGCGACTCTATTCAGCATTTACGGATCCGGCTCGTACGGGAAATGTAGCTGGAATCGGAGCGTACGTGTCGGTTGGGATTTGGACACATTTGAGCATCGTACTTCATTGTTCGGACGGACCGGCTCCCGGAACGAGTAGGTCGTAAGGTAACGCTACGGACAGCTCTCGGAGGGATGTCCGAGCGAGATCGGAATCAGCCCCTAAATGTAATTATGTAACGCATATTTACAATATAAATAAATCTTCTATAAGTGTTACCAAAAAAATATGTATTAAAAATATGTATAAAAATCAGTGGATAACTGCATCTTTTATTTGTAAAAATTGCACATATTTACCAACTTCTCCATTATATAAAACATAAAAATGTTTCATGCTGACTATACTTAAAAATTATATGTTTATGTTTAAATATGTACTAAATATGCAATGTATCCCAAAATAAAAAATGTATTATTATTTCTCTTTATAACAATATATATATCAAACAATGTAAATAAAATAAAATGTATAATATTTCTTTATTTGAGTCTTTGAATGAAAATAAACACATAAATAAATTATAAATATTATTCTGTATTTAATTCCTATATTAATTTTTTTTCTATATTTACAATAAAATAATTATGTTACATTAAGGGGGTCATTATGATGGCAGAAAGACCGCCACCGCCAGCCGTGCGGTGGCGATCCCTCCGCCATCGAACGTGGATTCTCCGCCCGCCAGATTAGGATGGCGGGCGGATCCAGACCACGACCGTGGCGGGCGCAAAGACCGCCCGCCACGGATCCGCCACAGGCAATCGTTCTGATTGCCTGGTGGAGCGGTCTGCATCCCTAAAATGGTGGCGGTGCCTAGCAGGCACCGTCAGCCAAATTAGGATGCTGGCTTCAGCCACCCTTTCCATGGCAGTGAAACCGCCATGGAAAGGCTGTCGGAGATTGGTTTCGGGGGCCCGTTGCGGGCCCCCCTTGTGTTGGGGGGAGGTGTTGGTGCACTGGGGGGGCGGGGGGTACCCATGGTACCTCCCTACATTTCACTGCACGAAGTGGCAGGCACCGTGTGGTGCCTGCCACGTAGTGCAGTGAAATGCACCACATGCATTTTTAACAATGCGGCGGGTACTGCAGTCAGCAGCGCCCGCCGCAATGTTAAATTGCAAGATACGACCGCCATGGTGGCGGTCGCATCCTAATTTGGAGTGTGGGACCGCCGCATGCATGGCGGGCGGTCCCACTCCCCGACACGATGGCGGACGGACTGTAGTCCGTCCGCCATCCTAATCAACACCCAAGTGTCAGTTATAAATATTTTTTTTTAAATACACATATATAACATACTATTACCACTTAAACATACATTTTTATCATTAACCTTTCTCCAAAATAAAGAACTAGTTTTTTACTATTCCCACTCTACACTATATCAATTCAGGGAAAGTGCTGGACACTAAACATGTATAATTTACTATTCCCACTCCAAACTATATTAACTCTCGGAAGGTGCTGGACACTAAACATATTTAATTTACTATTCCCACTCCAAGCTATATTAACTCAGGGAAATTGCTGTACACTAAACACATATAATTTACTATTCCCACTCCAAACTATATTAATTAAGGGAAGGTACTGGACTCTAAGGGCCCGATTCTGATGCGGGTTGGAAAAGCTTCCCGACCGAGGGCCTGATTCTGATGCGGTTAGGAAGGCCTCCTAAAGGCAGTTGCTCCTTCCAAATCGGATCAGGAACGTGTCTTCCCGACCGAGGGCCGAATTCTGATGCGGTTAGGAACAAATGTTCCCATTGAAGTCAATGGGAGTTCAACCAAATCGTATCTCGAAGCATCCGGATGCATCCTACTCCGCCGGTCGGACTTTCCCGATCCGAGTGGGTCGGACACCATTTCCCAACCGATTCGGTCGGGAAGCTTTTCCAACCCGCATCAGAATCGGCCCCTTCACATATATAATTTACTGTTCCCACTCCAAACTACAAAAACTCAGGGAAGGTGCTGGACACTAAACATATGTAATTTACTATTCCCACTCCAAACTATATTAACTCAGGGAAGGTGCTGGACACTAAACATATATAATTTACTATTCCAACTCCAAACTATATTAACTCAGGGAAGGTGCTGGACACTAAACATATTTAATTTACTATTCCCACTCCAAACTATATTAACTCAGGGAAGGTGCTGGACACTAAACATATATAATTTACTATTCCCACTCCACACTATATTAACTCAAAGAAAGTGCAAAACAATATACTCATTAAATGTAATATTCCCAAAAAATTACATAAACACTTATAAAATAATACACATTATACATATATATTAACCTATCCCCAATTCTAAAAACATATCCAGAACAAAGTTATGAGACTTTTTAAAGTATTTTTATAAAATATTTTGTATTTATAAATTACATGATAAAAAATAATAAAAATGTTTTAATAAAAATAAAATATAAATAATAATTCTACATAAAAATATTAAACTGAAAATAAATGTACCTTTTCATTTTTATAACATTAACAATTTCAAACCCAAACATTAAACATCTTGAAAGTTTACAATTTATAAATTTTTCAATTAAAATCTTGATTTGTAAAAAAATGTATTACAATTTTTTTTAAAAACAGCACAATAATCCCATCTCAAAACAAAACACCTCCCTTATTAAATATTTATTTATTTTTTATAATTTTTTATTTTTCACTACTGTAATACCATATAAAAACCACAAATCATAATAATTTTTTTAAAAATTTTATTTCAACTTTTCACTTTTTCCAATTATCTTTTAAATTGAAACATTACTCCACAAAATTAGCTGCAAAATCCACAAATTTTCACTATTAATATAAAAAGTATTAATATATGTAAATAATTTTTAAAAATATTAAATTCTAAAAATTAAATTTTGTAAAAATTACCCCCCTTGACCCCTATAAACCCAACATCCCAATCCTAAAAACATTTTAAATAATTATTTTTTTAAAACACTCCCCACACTTATCCACTATAATCCCAAAATACTGCTCCTAAATCCAATTTTAAATTTATTTATTATAAAATATGTTTTTTTAATTTTCAATTTTTTTTTTAAAACACTCCCCACCCTTATCCCCTATAACCCCAACATCCCGCTCCTAAAATCCAATTTTAAATGTATTTATTATAAAATACATTTTTTTTTTAAATTTTCATTTTTTTTAAAACACTCCCCACCCTTATCCCTATAACCCCAACATCCCGCTACGAAAAAAAAAGAAAAAAAAATATTTAATATAATTTAAATTTAAAAAATAAAATAAAAAAAATTACATTTAAAACACTCCCCACCCTTAACCCCTATAACCCCAAAATCCCGCTCCTAAAACACAACTTTTAAATTCTTTTATATTAATTAAAAAAAAATTAATTTAAATTTAATTTTTTTTAAAACACTCCCCACCCTTATCCCCTATAACCCCAACATCCTGCTCCTAGAAAACATGTAAATTTCTTTAATATTACTTTTAACATTTTAAAATGTAAAATTTTTTTTTTAAAAACACTCCTCACCCTTATCCCCTATAAACCCAACATCCCGCTCCTAAAACAATTTTTCTATAAAACATATCCAATTTATTAAAAATTATTGATACATTTACAAATATATTATAATAAAATGTTCACTACATTTACAAAATCGATATTTTTTAATAACGATATTTTCAAAATATCCACAACAGGCCTGGCAATGCCAGGTTACCCAGAAATATAATATACATACAAGCGAGTAAGATGTTGACATTTTGGTGCCAATTAAGCAATTGAAAGACAAAGACAAAAGAACTTAATATTTCAACATAAAACTGTAGTGTCATGCATCTGATACATAATATAGTACCTGTCCAGTGTAGCCACACTGATCTAATAGCCATGCCTTTACAACCATGTTCATCACACATCATTTCCCTCTTATCCAGTGCTAATCTATGGAGACAGTTGGAATGGTTTCTAGGTATAGTTCACGATACTCGGCCCACCTCTTCCAAATCTTAGGGTGCTTCTGTGGGGGCATCCTTTTGCTTTAAATATTGGTACTTCTAGCCCCATACAAAAATCAAGACCCTTCTTTCACACCCCAACCAATTGCAGAGAGGCATCTTTCCATGCTTTCGCAAAGTCCCGCTTCGCCAAAGTGAGGCCCAGAAGTAATAGGTGACCCTTATATATGTTGCCCCCAATGCCATCGGTGACGTGGAGCAGGGCCAGATGTGGAGAGTATGGAATGTCTCAACCCAAGACCTCCGACAGGCACGTAATGACACCCTGCCAGAATCTAGAGTGTTGTACATTGCCATACGGTGTGCATAAGGGTACTATCTGCAGATTGGCAGCGCAGGCAGAGCGGAGATTCAATTAATCCAGCTCGCCATAATTTGTATCGAGTATAGTAGACCCTGTGGAGGTATTTCAATTGTATACAACGTAATCCCGCCGCAATAGCAGCGCTGCATGGGGACTCTAGCGCCTCGGCCCAGTCCTCATCATCTAGGGGGCCCAAAACCTCCTGCCAAGCCCCTCGCTTTTTCCAGCCGGAAAATCCATATAGCCTTGCCAGGGGGGGCAGAAGACCATTACGCCAGAGGGGTGTTTCTTTTGTCAGCCGGCCCCACCACCCCATTTGTTGCAGTGAGCGTTTCCAGATCTTAAATATCGTGGCGGTTGCTGGAGGCAACATTTTTAGGATCGGGCCCGCGTATAGGAGTGTGTAGAGTGACATGTTCCCCACTAACAAGCGTTCAACTGTATATGCGGTATCGCGCCTGTCCCCATACCACCAGTCGTTGAGGATAAGAATATGGAAGGCCGCATAGTATGCCTGAACGTCAGGCGTAGCTATGCCTCCACAGTATGTAGATTGGAAGCATGTTTTCAATGCCACTCAGGCTGAACCACCATCCCATTGAAAGTGTCGGAGGGTGGAGTTCAATAGCCTAAACCAGGCCGGCAGTATCAGGTACGGGTGATTTTGAAAGTGATACAATAGACGGGGCAGAGAGACCATCTTAAAAATGGCAGACCCCAAGGTATTTAAATCCGTCTTGCACCGTCGTCACCACGTCTACCCATTCGCCTAAGTGCAGTCCACCCCATAATGGCCACAGGTATGATTTCTGGGAATTCATATAGAGCCCGGATGTCTCCCCAAAGATCTGCATGACCCTAAGTAGTCTGGGTCTAGACCAATCAGGTCGCGTCAGGAAGAATAGGACATCGTTCGCATATAAAGCTATGCAGTTGGAGACTTCTCTGGACCATTCAAAACCACGAATTTGCGCGTCTATCCTCACCCAGGCCGCGAGAGGTTCCATGGCCAACGCGAAGAAATATGGAGACAGGGGACACCCCTGACGAGTGCCCCACCCTATGGGAAAAGTTTGTGATGTGGCGTCTGCGACGCGGACAGAAGCGGTGATATCTGTATACAGGAGTTGAATGTATTTAAGAAGGCGGGGACCAAAATTTAATCGACTTAGGAGTGCAAATAGGTATGTCCAACTAAGGGAGTCAAACGCCCTATCAATGTCAGCCAGTAAGAGTGAAGCCGGCTCGTCAAGGCGGTCAACAGATGCAATGGCGATGTGTGCACAGCGGATATTGTGTCGAGTGGCGCATCCGGGCATGAATCCCGCTTGATCCGGGTGGACTAAATCTGTAATATGTGGTACAATGCGATTGGCTATAACTTTAGCAAGGAGTTTGGCTTCCACATTAAGGAGTGATATTGGGCGATATGAGGCATGCTGTTCAGGAGGTCGTCCAGGTTTTAGAAATACTGCTATTTCTGCATGGCGCCAGTCCTTGGGAAGGCTCCCTGCGTCCAAGGAAGCATTAAGTGCTGCTAGATAAGGGGCCGTCAAGATGGATTGATATTTTTTTTTTTAATTTGCATGGGAAGACTTTTGGGCCTGGCGCTTTACCCGGGCGCATTTCGGATAAAGCCCTCTGGAGTTCCTCGACAGTTATTGGGGCATCTAACTCCTCTCTTACTGAGTACGCCAAGGCACGCGGAGGCAGATCATCTACAAATTTATGGATCAAATGAGGCGAGATGGTTTCCCTAGGGGCATACAGATCCTCATAGCAGCCGGCAAAGCTTGCCGCAATTTGTAAGGGGTCTGTGAGCACGTCACCGGCAGGGCCGTGGATGCTTGGAATAGTCATGGGGCAGAGCGTCCTCTGGCAGAGGCGATGCTGTAGTGCACTGGATTTATCCCCCCACTCGTATATTCTGCTGCGAGTAGCAAGCCACGCCGTTCTAGCCTCATCCATCAGTTCACTGGCTTACAGCTGCTGTGAAAATCGATATTTTTAACAACAATATTTTATACAACACACTAAATCGATATTCCTCACATCGATATTAAAAACAACAATATTTTTGACTTCGACATTTAAAACTCGTTATTATAGCACAAAGATATTTAAAACTCGATATTATGTCTACTTACCTTTAAGGCCACTATCCGAGGCACAATCACATTTATCACAATTGCACAGGGGAGAGATTCTAAGCTAGTGGGGTCCAACCTTACTGTGGAAATTAAACAATTAGAACAGCAGGACAAGGCTAACCCCTCCCACCGCACCAAACGGCAGCTGGCTGTACTGCGAGGCTAACTTCGTACACATAGAACAGGGAGGGCTGAGCGAGTGCTATTAGCACGGAAACAGCGCTGCTATGAAGGGGGTGACAAGGTAGGTAGGCTCTTGGCCCGTAGACTCTGCCAAACGCAAGCCAAGATTCAGATTGACTTTCTGCGGTCAGAAGATGGAAACTGGGTGACAGCGGAGAGAGACAAACTCCGGAGTTTTTACGAGTATTATCACAAGCTATACTCGCAGGAAGAACTCACCTCGAAAATGATCAAGTCCTACCTGGATGCCTGTGAATGGGAACCGTTGTCCCCATGTCACGCGAACCTTCTTGACGAACTGATTACCATTGAGGAACTTAAGACGGCAGTCAGTGCTCTTCCTGTAGGTAAGACACCTGGCCCGGACGGCCTCCCAGTCACCTTTTATTGGCTCTTTCTGCCCGACCTGCAAGATCATCTAGTCCGCTTATTTAACTCTTTCTCCCATAAGACAGGACTCATGCCCACGACGGCTTCAGCTGAAATCTCTCTCATACATAAAGCAGGTAAAGCCCCCGCCTCTTGCTCCTCTTACTGCCTCATTGCTCTGCTTAGCACTGATGCAAAGTTATTCACCAAAATATTGGCACAACAACTGGAATCCTATCTCCCAGGCCTTATAGACCCGGACCAAGTTGGCTTCATACGCTATAGGCAGGGTGCCGATAATGTCCGCCGCATAGCGCAGCTGGTGGAAAAATCACATCACCATAATTTCCCTGCATGTCTTCTCTCACTAGATGCAGAAAAGGACTTTGATATGGTAAATTGGAGCTCCCTACGCGCTGTCCTAGAGAAGATTAGACTAGGCCCGTGGGATGGTTTCCAAGATAATGGCCTTGTACACGGCACCAAAGGCTAGAGTCCGGGTCAGCGGCAGCTTACAAAACCCATTACTATAATGCGAGGCACATGCAGGGGTGTCCACTATTGCCTCTACTGTTTGCGTTAGTAGCCGAGTCCCTAGTCATAAGGATCCATAACGCAGGTGACGTGAGAGGCGTCTCTTTCGGGGGCAGCAACATAACATTAGCCTCTTTGCAGACAACCTACTCCTTACACTTACCCAGCCTGAGACTTCCCTCTCAGGGGTGGTGGGTTGCCTCCGGATCTATGAAGAAGTATCGGGCTTCCGGATCAACATGACTAAATCGTCAGTGCTTAACTTTACCATCCCCTCCCAGGAGCTCCCGGCCCTACAACATCTGGCCCCCTTCCAGTGGTCCCACGATTCTATTAAATACTTGGGGCTCACTATCACCCCACACTCTCCTCTTGGTTGCAAGCTAACTGGCCTCACCTACATCGCTCCATCCTGTGGGATGTTCAGAATTTTATCTGGAATGACAAACATCCCTGAATAGCTAACGCATTGTTGATGTTTCCATGGGTCAGGGGTGGTCTAGCGTACCCCAGCTTCCTGGAATACTACTGGGCCACCCAAGTACATTACATTTCTGAGTGGGTGGTCCGTGAGAGTGAAAAGAACTGGTTCCACATGGAAAGGGCAGTGGCGTGCCGTTCATTGTGGGACCTAGCATGGCTGCCTAAACATGCCCGACCCTGAAGTGCACACATCGCCACCTGTTGGGTCTTTAGCTTGAGAGAGAACTAGAACGATCATTGGAACATAGAATGAGTATGTAGACTCTGCATCGTGCCTAGTGTTCTAGAGAGTGGCAGTTATTGGCTTCCCTGCTGCCCTGCTGGTTGTGTACTATTGCTCTTGAAATAAAGGTATCTTCCTACCTCAACGTCATTCCTGCCTCCTTCGTTCCTACAACTTTTCATTGGCGACGATCAGGAAACGGACCGCAAGAGCTTCTCCCCACCAGCAGGGTGTCCCCTCCTAAGTGGGACTACGCCTTTGGCACTCAACGGCATCTGCACTCAGCTACTTCCCAACTCTGCACCTTATTCTGTCCAAGGTTTGGATTCTTCTGGTTCCGGGTGCCATCTGCAACCGATGTCGTGGTGAGTGGTGCCATTTTAGGGAAATTTTCAATTTTGGGGCGATTGACTGTGCTTTTCAAAGTCACTGGAACGCAACGTTGCTGCACGCCACCTTCCTCTCTACTGTGGAACGCACGCTGGGTGTATGCGCACACGACGTAAGACCGCCATCTTGAAATAGTTGAGTTACACTGTTTATCGTTCGGCCATACGGCGATGTTTTTGTTACGGAAAAAGGCACGCCTCTTATTGTTGCCAGCCTATTCTCTGTTGTGGTGATAGGCACGCCTCCCTACACTACTTATCGATCTCTTCGCAATTGCCTCAGCGATAGGCACGCTTTTGTGGGCAGCAATTTACAGCGATTTGCATACTTTTGGAGCAAACAACGTACGCTCTTCATTGCTGCTGGCATATTCTCTATTGCGGCGATAGGCACGCCTTTCAACGCTACTTGCCTATCCTCATCGCAGTTGCCTCAGCGATAGGCACGCTTTTGACAACAACGATTTACAGTGTTTTATATGTTCTTGGTGCACTAAAATAACATCTGCACGTCTATTTCTTTGTCAACGTCTATATTTTGTTGCAATTTATAGCGATTTGGTCATTTTGTACTAATTTCATACCTCCCATTTATCTTTCACGTACTATTTGCATTTCTCTTTATCTTTTCATTTGTTTAATATAAAATGCAGCAATCTTTTTGTCCTCCTGCTCCGTTTTTAGCATCTCCTGGCTCACCTCTAGTCGACTGGGAACAATGGAAAGAGGGTTTTGAGGCTTATCTTGAAGCCATTGAAGGGGAAGTATTTACTCAAAAGAAAAAGTATGCTATTTTACGTCATTCTCTTGGCACAGAGGGCAGAACATTTTTGAAAGATCTGCCAGTTGCACCTGTCATGGGAGAAGGTGACGTCATTGATGAGTATGCATCAGCTATTAAAGTGTTGGATCTACGTTTCAAAAAGAAAAGAAATGTTATTATGGAACGTCACAAGTTTTATAAAAGGCACCAAACGCCTTGGGAAACAGTCGAGAATTTCGTCAGCGATTTAAGGGTTTTAGCTGCAAAGTGCAAATTTAAAACTTTTGAAGACGAAGTCATTCGTGATCAACTCGCAGAAAAATCAAGCTGCAAAAAGGTTCAGGAAAAACTCCTCACATTTGATAATTTGACTTTGGATAAGGCCATTGAATTGGCTAGTGGCATTGAGTCTACTACAAAATTTATGGAACAAATGAACATAAATACTCAAGTTCAGAAGAGAAAACTAGGAAAGTCTGGACTAAGACTGAAGAAAAGAAGAAAACCTTTGAATGTTATCGTTGTGGTAGTAAATATCATTTAGGGAATTCTCCCTCATGTCCTGCTTTGGATAAGTGGTGTGGTAAATGCAGAAAAAAAGGACATTTTATGAAAGTGTGTAAAGCCAAGTTCACTAAGGGTGCGAAAATATTTAAGTCTGTGAACACAATAGAGGAGACTGTTGAGACGCAACATTCTGATTCTGATGAGGGGAGTGTCATATGCATGATGAGTGATTGTCAAAACTATAATGATAATACCTCAAAAGTGAATGTAGGTAATTAAGTTGCTTCAGTATCTGAATCAGTCGTCAAGAAACCGCACTGTATCATTCTAGTTAATGGTACTGCGATCAACATGATGGCAGATTCAGGTTCCCTCTTCACCTTAATAGGCATAGAGGAATGGAGGAAACCTAACAGTCTACAATTAAAGAAATCGAAAGTCAAGCGAGTGGTGTGTGGAGGTAAACCCATCAAAGTGTTAGGTGAGTTTGAAGCTCATATTGAATTCAAAGGGAATGTGACCAAAAGCACCTTGTATGTGGCAATTGATGGTTCAAATTTACTAGTGCGGTTAGATCAGCGATCTTTGTCAATTGTACTTGACCCCAACAGTCATGAACAGGTTCTTCTACGTAAAGATGTGGAACACTTCATGTCTATTGAAAATTCTGTGTGGACTCAAGCATTTCCTGAGGTGTTTGAGGACAGACTTGGGAAAATCAAAGGTTTTACCCACCAAATTCAGTTGAAAACGGGGGTGGAACCCGTTGTACATAAAGTGAGACATGTCCCTATTTCCATGATTGGCGAACTGAAAAAGGAGTTAGGAAAAATGTGTTCAAAGAACATAATTGAGCCCATTGAGAGCTCAGAATGGCTTTCGCCTATTGTTTTAGCCAGGAAGCTCAATGGTTCTCTAAGAATGTGTATTGATTTAAGAGACTTGAACGAAAGAATATGGGTAGACAGGCATCCCTTGCCGAATATCACTGAGATGCTTTCGATGGTCAAAGATGCAAAGATATTTTCTTCCCTGGATATGTCTTCGGCATATCATCAAATTTCTTTGCATAAGGATTCACGTCACTTGACATCATTCATCCAACCTTGTGGAGCTTACAGGTTTAAGCGCATGCCATTTGGCTTGTCCTCAGCCTTGTCCGTGTTTCAACGAGTGTTTGAGGCTATGTTCCAGGGTGTAGAGAATGTCAGATGTTTTCAAGATGACATCTTAGTGTATGGTGCAAATGAAAGAGCGCATGATGAAACATTAGCACATGTTTTAACTAGCCTCAAAGAGAAAGGGGCTACTCTCAGATCTTCCAAGTGCACATTTGGTGTGTCCAGCATGGATTATTTAGGGCACAAATTATCAGCCACGGGTGTTGAGCCCAAAGAGTCCCTAGTCAAAGCCATCGAACATTTTCCAGCTCCTAGGACTAAAGAACAATTAAGGTCTTTTTTTGGCATGTTAGAATTTTATGCTCGCTTTGTACCCCTATGTGCTGAAAGAACCAAGAGTTTGAGGTTACTTCTCAAAAATAATGTCAGATTTGAGTGGTCTGATGAAGTGAACAAAGAGTTTGTTGATATGAAGTGCGCTGTTGCAAGTGCTATTCCCCTCAAGACATTTGATACACGTGATCCTTGTGTGGTTGTTACCGACGCTAGTCAACACGGTTTGGGGGCAGTACTCATGCAATCCAGGAATGGCAAGGATGAAGTTGTGGCTTTTGTGCCACGTGCCTTACGTGGGGCCGAAAGCACCTACTCCGTCATTGGATGAGAGGCGTTGGCATGTTGGTGGGGTATTGACCATTTTAGACAGTACTTGTGGGGTACAGAGTTCACTCTGCGTATGGAACATAAGCCATTACTCAATCTGTTCACCACGAGAGGGGCTGGTAAAGCCACTCCAAGGATTGCAAAATGGTATCGCATGCAAGATTTTCAATTCAGGCTAGAGTATGTTGCGGGTGTAAAAAATATTTTTGCAGACTGTTTATCCCGTTTGCCTGTGGCAACTGATGAAAAGCTTGATCAAGAGGATGACTGGAAGATTGTAGCTTGTACTATGGCTGATGATAAGGAGTGCTGTATTGACGAAGAAGAATGGAGAGAAGCTGGCAAACAAGACGATGTATTCCAGGAGTTGATATCGTATCTGGATGTAGGATGGCCGAAAGGGAACGTGAAAGATGCTTGCAAGGCATATAAAGAATTTTTTGCGGAGTTGAGTGTGTCTGATGGTATTGTGAGGAGGGCGAATGTGTTACTGGTTCCCTGAAACATTCGTAGGAAAATTTTGGAGTTAGCCCATGAGGGCCATGTGGGTTTGAGGGCCAAGTCTCAAGTCACTGTTCCCAGTCCCGTTGAGGCTGTTCCCATTCCTGACAAGCCTTGGGTCAAGCTAGGTATGGATATCATTGGGCCCATGAATATGTTGAGTCAGAGATATGGTATTGTTCTAGTGGATTATTGTTCTCGTTGGCCTGAGGTGAATTTTGTACGCAATGCTAACACAACGGAAGTGATCAAATTTTTACATGAGTTATTCATACATGAAGGAGCCACCATGGAGATCATCACTGACAATGGGGTTCAGTTTAAATCGGTTGAATTTGGCAAGTTTATGAGGAAGTGGGGTGTGGTACATGTTACCACTTCTCTCTATCATCCCAGGAGTAATGGCCTGGTGGAAAGATGTAATCGTGTGATCAAGGATAACATACAATTGTCCTTTGCCAGTGGTTTGGAGTGGCGTAAAGAATTGGAGGATCTCATCTGGGCTTTACGTACTACTCCGTGTGCCTCCACTGGTTTGGCTCCTTTTGTTGTATTGAAGGGGAGGACAGCTGCTAATAGGTTGGTGCGTCCCTGGATGTGTGATACCATGGATTGGCATGAGAAGTCGTTTGATGTAACCAACAAAAGAGAGTGTGCACAGAGTAAGTATGTCTCCAAAGAGTGCAGTAGACTTTTGCAAGTTGAAGTTGGAGATTTGGTGCGTGTGAAATTACCGGAGATCATTGCCAAAGGTCATTCGAAATTCTCTGAACCCAAAAGAGTTGTGCATGTTAAAAGATGTGTGGTTCAATTGGATGATGGCAAATGGTGGAATAAGGAGAAGTTGGCTGTACAAAAGAAGTTAGTTGGCTGTGGTAACGATCTTGAGACAAGAGAATCTCCGTCTTTCAAACAGGGGCCTATTAGGTCCTGCAGGGTAAAGACACAACTGCAGTGGTTACGTGATTATGTGTCCTAGTGGTACCACAACTCTTACTGGATTAAGTTTTGCCGTTTCCTCTTTTCCAAATCTTGTATTCAATTTATTTACATATTGCATTGTTCATGCTTTATTGAGTTATGTCACTTTTCTTCTTACCAAACTTTGTTGTCAATTTTCTTTTTCACTTTTTATTGTTGTTTTTTTTTAGGGGGGGGCGTAAAAGAAAAAGGGGGAAGATGTGTTGGGTCTTTAGCTTGAGAGAGAAATAGAACGATCATTGGAACATAGAATGAGTATGTAGACTCTGCATCGTGCCTAGTGTTCTAGCGAGTGGCAGTTACTGGCTTCCCTGCTGCCCTGCTGGTTGTGTACTATTGCTCTTGAAATAAAGGTATCTTCCTACCTCAATGTCATTCCTGCCTCCTTTGTTCATACAACTTTTCACCACCCCTACCAGTACGGTGCTTGACATTTGGGACAAAGTAGCCCTCAAGAAAGGCCTGACCACCTTTCCTCCTCCAAACACACTGATCGCTAGCAACCCTGATTTCCTCCCGGCGCTCTCCCCTCCATCATTCCGCCGGTGGAGTGAAGGGGAATGCCGGATGCTTAGTGATTTGTTCATGGGAGTCAACATGAAGACTTTCGCACAGTGTAAGGTGGACTTCCAACTCACAGACACTTTCCGGCTCCAATACTGCCAATTGCGACATTGGACTTTACACCCCTCAGTGTACCCTGCAGCCATCCGACCATATACCCTCTTTGAAACACATGACCGCGCCTTCACTGGCTCAAAGGGTCTCATATCTAATACCTATCAGATACTTCAGCGCTCCACGCCCTTGCACACACACCTCTGCCAGTCGACATGGCAGACTACTGCGCAGACTGAGATATTGCCCAAGCAATGGGAGACCCTGTGGCGGGACATGCCCAAGACATATTGCAGTCTCTCACTTAGGGAAACGTCTTACAAACTGATGTTCCACTGGTACCTTACACCAACTCGTCTCTCTGTTATCTACCCGGGAACAGCCTCTCACTGTTGGGGGCGAGGTGGAAGACTTTCAACATATCTGATGGTCCTGTAAGGTTATAACGACATATTGGAAAGAGATACTGGGCCACATTAAGGAGGTGATAGGATTCCCCATCCCGTCCTCGTACCTCACGGTCATTCTAGGCATTAGGCCCTTGGATCTCTGTGCCATGACTCACACTGACTAGAAACTCATTAGCTATCACCTCCTAGCAGCGCGTCAACTCATAGCATTTATGTGGAAACAGAAAGCCCCCTCTTCCATATCACAATGGTTCACTCGCGTCCAGCATATTTTAGCTATGGAGTGGATATTACACACCCTGTCAAACACAGACAAAAAGTTCCAACGCACTTGGAAACCACTCATCCAGTATCTTATGCGCATAGAATTCACCTGTGAAGCTTCGTTCGCTCCAACTTTTTGACTAAAACACCACTTGTATTTCACACTTGTATTTCACACTGCAACGTACACCACCCCCAACTGAGGAAGATGCACTACCCTAAGGCTTGCACGGGATGTCTCTGGCCCCTTTCTCGACCTGTTCTTTTATTGCTAAATACTAGTTTTATACAGTTATAAAAAAACTCAGAATGTCCTCTGTCCTGCACCCAATGAAATGAACAGCTGCATCATGATATATTTGAAATAATGTGTGTTGAAGGGACAGAGCCTCATAGGCGCTTGTAAAGCCTAACAGACGCCCACTGTAACATTGGCTAAATGCAGCGGCTAGTGCAGACGATTCTACACACTTTATTGAACCCAATTAGGGGCTGCCTACTGTTGATCTGTACTAAACGTTAACATAGAAATGTATACCATAGCTCTCACGAAACCTGCTTAAGCACACAGCTGAGTAACGCTCCTCTCAAACCGCCAGGCTTTGCTCAGATCTCATACCATTACAGCTTGTTTTGTATTATATGCGCCTTATGTCCAAGTCCTTTTTCTTTTCTCCCCTTTTTCTTCACCGCAATTGCTAATACAGACAGGGGCATATTCTCAAGGAGTCATCGCCGATTCATCGGCACTTTAGCGCCAAAAAAGTGGCGATAGATTCATCGCCCTATTCCCAAGCTGGTGCAAACTGCCAATATCGCCAGTTTCCCAGCGATAGCTGCCGCGAAAAACATTGCCATGGATGAGAGCGACAACTAACGCTAATGATATGCAGAGTAGGCGTACCCGTGCAAAAACACACGAAAACACCACTTTGCAATATTCTCAATGACCAGCCCGACCCGCGATGCGACCCAAAAACAGGCGATAAGGCGCATTAGCAGCAGGGATTTAACACCTGCCTTTTACTGGTGTAAAGCCGGACGACAACCTGCAGCATGAAAGGGAGCCCAGCCCAGAGCAACATCTGAAGACCAACACATGTCATGGAGCTACTGACTGTGTTGGTCTTCAACCAGGGCCAGTAACGCAATGGCAGAACATCCCGGACACATGCACAACCCCTGTCACGTGAAACTGTACTGTGCACGTATGCTGCATTTACTGGGGGCACTGCCATTGGAAGTGCTGCAGGTCAGTTACCGGCTAAGCTTCCGCCTTGCCAACGTCACCTGCGTTCAGCCTGTGTTGCATTGTTGATCGTGCATATCCGAGTGGCCCATGGATGTCTGCCTATCCAACAGGATGGTAGGCGAACTGGATTTCGACATGTGTGTGCGCCCCCTGTTGCCCCACGACCAGGAGTGTCACCGTGATACCCGTCTATGGGATGCTGGATACTTGGCATACATGCTGGCAGCTGGACCTGGGATATTGCAGAACTCCTCGTGTGCAGTGACCACATTGAGCCGCTCCCCTATTGGGCTGTAGTGCTAATTGGTGACAGGGGGTGGACGCAGCACATCTGTCCGGACCTGCTAATGGATAGCCTCGCCGTCCTGTTTGATGGAGTCGACAGCGACCTCATGTTGGAGATGATTGCCTACGAAGCTGCAATGGCTTTCATGGACGTGTAACTACGTACCTGCAGCCACAACAGTTTGGAACCCATTGCACATGTCCGGACACCTTATTGCTTCTTAGGGTTCTGGTTACATATCCCATGACAACAGTGGACATGGCTGCATTCGCCTGGACCCCGAATACGTGGGAGGACAACCACGCGGGGTAACACAGGTGAGGCACTCCCCCGGAGTGGACAGCGGCGCTTGGCAACTTTCCTCATTCTGACATTCTGCTGCATTGGTCCGCATGTTAAGGAACTTCTCTTGCCCGTACTGACACGCATATGCTAATTAAGTCTATGCACATTCACTTGTATTCAACTGTGATGTGAGTTGTTTTGAATGACGATGTGTGTCTCACTGCCTATCTGGGTCACGGCCATACATGCGCATTGATAGCATTACCCAGGGAGTACCATACTTTCATGCATAATTGATCAGGGCCATGACACATCAGTGTGAATTTGAATGTTTTATTTGCATTCAGTGGGGTGTTTAAGCTGGACCAGTACAGGGCCATGCAAACCCCACTTTACATTGTCGCCCGTGGAGGGCCAGCCAGAGTCCTTTAGGGATTGACAGGTTCATCGGAAGAGGAAGACTTCAGTCCGCAGTGTGATTGCTGTGTCATTGGTAACCATTACAAATATGGCAGTCCATGACGTGGTCCAAGGTGAGTGTCGCTGAGTGTAACGGGGGACAGTGGAAGATGTTATTCCAGGGCATGATGCAGAGGGCAGAAACAAGCTGAAACAGGCCATATGGCGGTGATGTATGCTACCACTTCAATCTTACCACCAAGCCAGATTCATCATCATCTTCGTCCTCTGATGTGTCAGGTGCCTCACATGTGGGTGGTGGTGTTTGGTCTGCCGCACTGTGTGGCACTGACACTTCAGGGGGCGGAGATGTGGAGGGAGTAGTAGCAGCATCATTCATCCACGCAAGGCCGTGTGGCGGCAATGCCATGATGAGGATCTGCAGGGCATGGAAGATCCCAGCTACATCTCGCTGGTGTGCAGCTGTGGCAGCCAATCATTCCGCATGCATCCGCTCCAGGTTCTCCATGATCCTCCGCATGTGTCCCAATTCCCGGCTGACATCGCTGGAGCCACTCTGACTAGACAGGTGTTCTTGTCTCTGAGTCATGACTCCAGCGATGTCAGCCATGGATTGTTGGAGAGCATGGAGCGGACAGTGGGTGTCCGTTAGGGACTGTAAGTGGACCCTGATGGGACTTAAACACCTGCATATGGCATCTAGTTTGGCTGCCATGAGGTCAAACCCCACCCGCAGCTGATCATCCATCTTCTCCTGGCACCCTGACACACGGCGTTGGAATGCCATGTGTTGGTCGTGGGGGTCCTGGGAGACAGCTGTGGTGGTGGGTGCTTCCTGATGTGTGGTCTGTGCAGGGGGTGGGGTCTCCTTGATGCATCTGGGCTGCCCTGCTCCTGGAGGTGGGGTGCCGAAGCTGTCAATGAGCTGCTGGAGGGCGTCGGTGGCGATGTTGGGGAGGTCCTCTTCATCATCAGTGCTGAGTTGTTGTGTCTGCTCTGCAGGAGGTGTTGATTCTCCCTCTGCAATGTGAAGGGGACATGCAGATTGACATTGTGTTCACATGTATGTTCACGCATTGTACAGGTTTACTAACGGACTGCATGTCAATGTACATTGTGACTGTTTGTGAAGAGATGCCTATTTGATGCACGACAGTTGACATTTCTACACCATCAGGGATGTGAGGTTGTACTTGTCCATTGTCATCTCACAGTTTCCTGCTATGCCAAATGCACATGGCCATTTTCTACACACAAGCGACAGCAGTTGTGTCCTCTGTTCTGTTGTGAGAGAGTTGCAGTTTGTACCACATTGTTGTCAATGTTGAGGTGCTCTGATTCTTTTGTGTGTGTGCTGCATTGTGGGTGTGTTGCACCTTCAGCTCTGATTTGGCTGGCCCTTCTCCCTTTCAGGCGGTGTGCCTTTCACTTCTGTGCTTATACAGTGCTGAGATATTGCAGACGTGGGTAAATTGGGCTCTTGGTCGGAGTTGTGACTCTTGGGCATGGTTTGTCCGCAGATGTGCTCTACTTAATTGTGCATGTGAGCCATTGTGCCCATCTCCCCCCGTCCCCCCAGTCCCTGGTCATTACTCACCCTGTTGCTGTTGGCTCAGGTCATGTTGTGCAGTGTCCGGTCCACCAACTCCTGCCACCGTCTCCCCAATGATGACTCGGGTCACCATTTCCTCCATCTCATCCAGCTCCTGGTGTGTCGCTGGGCTCCCGCCTCCAGTCTGCATTGCTGCTCTCAGGTTGGCAGCGATTTTCAGCTTGGTTTTGCGCTTCACATCAGTCCAGCGCTTCTTGCAGTCGTCCACTTCTCTTCTCTTCACTCCGACTGCATTCACCTTGGCCAAGATGGACTGCCTTATTGTATTTTTAGTTGCCAATGTCACAGTGGAGGTGATGGACAGTTGGTGGTGGTGTTCTGTCACCTCCGTAATGAGGATCTGGTTTTCCTGCGTACTTAAACGCGGGTTCCTCTTATTCTTCTCCTTGCCCTTCCCTGTCCCCGAGGTCCCAGGCTGGTCCTCCGTGGGGCTTGTGGGGTTATGGTTGTCCTCTGTACTTGCCCCGGCTCCCTCCATGGTGCTTCGCAGTTGTTTGTGTTTTGTAGGTGGTTTTTTTTGCCGCTTTTATAGTGATTGTTCCTGCCTTACTTGTGGGAATTGCGGGCCGGGCGCTGCTTTTCGCTGGATTTTTATCGCAGTTGGGCCCATCGCAACTTTTTTCACGTTCGGGTTTCCTTTTTTATCGCCGTCGTGGTAATTGTATGGTGGACATTTGAGGCGTTCTCGAGAAACGATTGCATGTTACCACCGTGTTGGGAATACAACGTTGACACAGAGTTATTTTCCCGCGATAGACGGCGATATGGAAAATTGCGTTAGCCTATTTTGGCGATGTTTATCGCACGTTCTTGTGAATATCCCCCACAGCCTTATATGTCATGGTGCACTTTCTTTGAGGCTGCCGATACGCGCTAAAGTGTAATAGAGGTCAAGCATATGTTGTATATGTTTTGTTTATTGAAAACAATAAACAGAATTTGAGTAAAAGAAGCAAACACACATAAAGAGCAAATAAGAACTGGATATGGAGTACTTCTACTTTCTTTTTTTGGAATGCTCTAAATGCTGCCGAATTCCTCCTCATTAAACACCACATGCTCTATAGAATTGCTGATGAACTCTACCAATTTAATTAGCATTATACCTTTTTAAGGAATAACATTTCGGAATAATATAAAATAAATCCATGGTTCAAACAACTTGGCTCGGTTTCATAACAGAATGTTTCCTGCTGGAATAAATGGAAAAAAAGACTGCCAACCGCAATACAGTGACCTAATCAACAACCGATAGCAGGGCCAATAGACTTCGCATTTTTGGTGTATTGGCTTTAGAAATAATTTTTTCTGTGCATAATCTGCAAAAGCCAAAAGCTTTATGTTGATGCTGTGCAGCATTGGCAAAAAAAAGTTTAAAAAAAAGCATGCGTGATGATTTATTTACATACATGATTCTCTAATTCATGATGGCAGACACCACTTGGTTCAGTAAAACAAAAATCATTTTAAAGGTACAAAGGCACTTTTCGCAATATTAGCGGCACAACACCAAACGACATTTTCCAAACCTTGAAAAAAAAAAGTATGAACCACAAGGGATTCAGGCAGTGGTGGCTGCTCTCTGGAAGCAGCAGTGGGGAGGGTAGGGGGGAAGAGGGTGAGGAGGGTTAAAAAAAAAAAGAAATCACTTACCTGCCAGCCGGCCGGCTGACCAGCCACCGCCTCTCCTCCATCCTCTCTGTCCTCTTCCTGGCTTCTTCTGTGGAAACAGGAAGCAGGAAGCACCCGGGCTCCCAGGCTCAGCAAGGGAATGGGGACCTGGGCATGTTCTCCACACAGACTGTAATGCAGCCTGCATGGAGAACATTCATGCGCACTTACATAGTGCCCACCATTCATCCCCCTCTTCTGAGAGCAGAGCAGATCCGCCCGCCCTTGCTGAGACACCGCAGTATGAACAAATAGAATGACAATAACGTAGAGTTATCATTTTAATTTTCTTTTTTTTCACCTCGAAAAGCAGTGGGCGACGCTCCTCTGCCTTAGCGGAGGAGCCGCAACTGGATTCAGGGAGCAAAGAAGGAGCGGGTAGGTGGCGAGAGTGAGGGGTAAGCAATGGGGAGTGGGCCGGTGGCGAGGTAGCAAGTTAGACACTTTGGGCTGGGCCTAGGGAGGGCTTTAAAACTCATAAAAACCAGGGGGTGGGAAAAGCAATGGGTGAGGCTGTGGGGAGGGTTGAAGGAGCAACACGGGTTGGGGTGGGTAAAGCAGTGTGTGAGAGAAGCAGAACATGAGGGAGAGTGCTAAAAAACACTCTAACCTGGTGCTCAAAAGTAAAAGCAATGGGCAGACTAGGGGGGGATATGAACAAGGAAGTGGTGGAGAGAGGCTTTAGCCGTCATGGCTTAACGCCTCTCTCCACCACTTTTGAAACGCAAGGCTGCACCATATTTACAAGAATGTGGTGCAGCCTTGCGTTTCCCCCTGCAATGGAGCTAAGTTAAGCAACTTAGCGCCAACGCAGGCACCCTTGCACCATGGTGCAAGTGTGTCTGCGTGCAGTGGAGGATTGTTTATGTGTAGGAAGATGTCCCTTCCTGCACATAAACAATCCTAAAATGCCATTCTGTCACTGTCATGTGTGCTGCTTCATGCAGCACACATGAAAGTCACAAAATGCCATTTGTTTAAAAGCATTGTTTATGTACAGGAAGGGACACCTTCCTGTACATAAACAATACATGGCATTTTGCTTTTTCCATGTGTGCTGCACAGGGCAGCATACATGGAAAAAGCAAAAACGAGGAGAAATAATGCATTTCTCCTCGTTTTGCCAACTTAAGACCAGGTTTTACCTGGTCTTAATTTTGACGCTGCCTCCTATCTATGCCACCCTTGTACATAGGGGGGCAGCGTCAAAATGAATGGGTGTTGCAGTGGGACGCCCTCCGCAACACCCACTGCCCACCCCTTTCACGCTAACCATAGCGTGAAAGGGGGCCTTATTTACAAGGCAGCGTTAAGCCACGTAAAGTGGCTTAACGCTGCCTTGTAAATAAGGCGCAGCCCCTATCGCCACCACAACGCCCATATAAGTGATGTTGTGGTGGAGATAGGGACTTGTACATATGCCCCCATATATTTGGGTATTGTCCACAACAGGCTTATGCACACAGACAGCTAAAAACTGTTTGGTAGGCAAGATCAAATGTACAGATTTTCCATTAGTATGTGTAAACCAAAAGAAATGTACATGCACGCATTTAATGATTTGTTTTCTAAACATAGATATATATACCTTACCAGCCCATAAAAGAATCCTGCAGCATAGAAGAGCGATAATCAATAGAGACAGGATTTATCCTGTAGCCAGGCATTTCGAGAAGAACCATCAAAGCGATCCAACACTGATGCGGTACAGTTGTATAGCTAAAGTCTATTCCCAGGTCCCAGTGTTAAAAAACACCCCGATATAACATATAAGAAATCGAAATCTCTAAAGGACCACATTGTTAGAAGTGAGTACCAAGAAAACACGGGCAATCAAACTTGGCTGCAACAAAGAGAGGGTTTTAAGAAATGTTTTAAATGTAAAGCCTGTCAACATGGGGAGAACCTCATGAGTCTGAAAACAGCTTTTAATAAAACCATAAGAATAAAGGGATACCTAACATGCAAGTCAAGTTTTGTAATATATAGGTTAAAATGCCCGTGTGAAAAAGTAAACATAGGGAGTACCACCTTACCAGCCCATAAAAGAATCCTGCAACATAGAAGAGCGATAATCAATAGAGACAGGAGTTATCCTGCAGCCAGGCATTTCGAGAAGAACCATCAAATCGATCCAACACTGATGCGGTACAGTTGTATAGCTGAAGTCCCCAGAAAAAAGAGGGGAGGGAATAGAGAAAAAGAATTTTGTAAATTAGAAACATATTTTATTCTGGAGTTCGATGGTAAAGAACCCAATGGATTGAATATCGATGAGGATTTGTTTACATGCCTGTTTTGAGAACTTGCACATTCAAAGGAACCATTTTTTATTTTATTAAAGAGTTATTGAAATTTGAGGAGAAGGACAAATGACACAAGCACTTTAACACTAAGCACTTTTAGAGTACAATTGGGAGCAGCTAAGCACTTGCACTTTGTATCAAAGTGTAAAAGGGAAAAGTATATGAATTTTAATATACGGAAGGAGAGAAGAAAGAATAGAAATTTAGCACTAGCACTTTAGTAGAATGATAATATTCAGTAAAAAAAAAAAAGAAGAAATGAAGTCATACACTAGCACTTTAACAAGGATATGTTCGTTGTGAACTTAGAAATTCTAAGTGACATATGAGCAGCTAAGGAATGTTATGCACTGTAGCACTTTATGTAGAAAAAGAAATTTTCCATTTTTTATGTATCTTTTGCTTTTAATTTATTGAGTAAATCATTAATTATATTGCTCAGTTGAAATCAAAAGAAGACAATGTGCACTGGCATATAAAAGTGTTAAATATACAATGCAATATAACATGTTCCAAAATGGCGCCCGAATTCACACAGTGAACTGCCTTGATGTGCAATGGGGTTTGTCCTTTGTCAATGTCAATGTATCACTAAATGTATATAATGATTTTAAAAATGGAGCACTGCATCGTTAACAAGGCTGCGTGTAGCAGCTGAAACGCATAGATGCCATCACCGTGTGAATAAAGAACCGAGTGAAAAAACTCTCGGACTGCTGGATTATTGCCTTTATTGAAAGGGGATTTGTGTTTAATACATAGAGGCGTGGTGGACGTCTCGTAGCCAGCACCCCAGGCAGTCAGGAAGCATGCCAGTAAACTGCCATTCAAATAAGAGGAAAAAGAGACAGGCGTGACATAACGACGCCACCCGTGGAGAAGGTACGGAGTTGAATGCGAGGATTCCCGGGGCGGGGATCGGAGGATTCCTGTCGGCGATGGAGCACTCAAAGGAGGCTCCGGTAAGTAGGGTGAGCAACGGGGAGGCGGGAGCCGGGCTGAGAAGCGACGAGCTCTTCAGGAGTATAAAGGAGAGGAAAGGAGTTGCCAATAAGTGAGGGCAGTTCACCGGAAAGAGTAACAATGAGTGATGACTAATGTGCAGCTCGGGAGCAGTAGGCTAAAAAGCTCTACGTGGAATTGGCTACCTCCCCAAACATGGATAGAGGAGGACTAACCCAAACATTGAGTAATGAAATTGGGAAAAAATTGCAGGAATTTGAAAAATTGAAGAAAAGGGAAATCTCACGTTGGTGGGAAGTGGCATCCCTGAAACAGTATATTCAAGTAGGTCGAGTCACGAGGGGATTACGCATCATGATCACGGCGACATACGAAAATCCCAATCCAGAACTTCTACGCGAATGGGCTGAAAACAGTGCAGGCAGCTCAACCAATATGATTAGGATCTTGATCAAATATGCCGAAGTAGAAAGAAATGACATTATGGGGAAAATTAAGTAACTAAATGATATATTGGATAAAGATGTAGACCAAGCAAGAGTACTTAAATTCAAAAGTGATTTAAAGAATAGATTGGAGAAATATGAAAACCGGATTAATGACAGAAAAGCAACAACATTTTTACGTGACCGATTGGACTACGAGAATGGGTGCAAAAAGATTTGACCCTGAGAGAAGGCAAAAAGTCCAAAGTGGTAATATAACACGTCAGGAGAACACACAGAGTGAAGCCAGCTCGGATACCGGCTCAGAGGTGGAGCAGGAAGATCTAACAAGAAAGAATGCAACAAGTATGAGGCTCACAGTAACGGATGAGCTTTGTTTTTTACAGTTAGATCAGAGGACGGACCATCAAACAACAAGGGGCCGGGGGAGAATAAGAGGAAGAGGAAACAAAGGAGAGGAGGGGAAGGATATTGGAGAAGTACGAGGAGGGCAAACAGAGAGATCAATGCGCTCCAATACGAGACAGATATCAAAGAAGTAACATCTAATAATACAGTAATTAATTTAAGTAACATCGTACTAACAGAAGAGGAAAAATCAGTATTGGAGCTAGGTCTCTCGTACTGTCACAAGAACGAATTCAATTACGCAAACTGTAGAATGGACTTGTACAAATTTGTTCGAAATTTAAAGCTGTCGAAATTACATAAGAACAAAAGCCTCCAAGAAACTATGGAATCCCCACCAACGAATACTCCCCAAGAGGAACAAATTAATCTAACTGTAATGGATGTACCTGTTCTCGAAGACCTGTGGTCACTACAAAATGAGAATAATGATGAAAATTATACAATTGATATGCGCTCAATGGAAAATGAAGAAATTGACTCTATAAATCTGCAATTGGAGAGTGAAGGTCACACCCCTTTTCGTCCCAGGTCACGCTTCATACCCCAGATGATGAGGGATAACTTGGATATTTTTTCTAAAAATGTGATAATGGATCTATGACGATTATATCACAACATGGGCAATCAAAAGAGGAAGATTGATCCCAAAGAAGTACAAATCCAGAGAGTTATGAATAAAATCCAAAAAGAACAAGGAGTCCTAGTAAAACCCTCAGATAAAGGAGGGAATGTTGTGCTTTGGGGACGAGATATGTATAAAAACGAAGCATTAAGTCAATTAAATAACAGAGAATGCTACAAACGAATTCAAAGAGTGGACTATGAAAGAGTAAAGGATCAATTTTTTGAAAGACTGGATAGCTGGAAGGAACAAGAACTTTTAAGCTGGGATAAGTTCATGTTTGTGAAACAAGAGAATCCGGTTATTCCAGTATTTTATATGATCCCGAAAGTTCACAAAAGTATTAACAACCCGCCAGGGAGGCCTATAATTTCATCATGCAACAGTCTATTCGAGAATGTTTCTAAGTATATTGACTATTTTTTAAATCCGATTGTGAGGACACTTACATCCCATATAAGAGATTCAACTGATTTTTTGAAGCATATATATGATGTACGATGGGATGAGAATATGGTGTTACTAACTCTTGGTATTGCTACATTATATACCAGTATACGGCATGTTGTTGGGTTAAGGGCCACAGAATATTTTTTAAGAACAAAACCAATGAGATTTTTAAACCATAACAAAATGCTGCTAGAAATGATGGAGTGGTGCCTTACTAAAAATATTTTTATGTTTGGAAATGAGATGTTCCAGCAGGAACAGGGGACGGCTATGGGCACCTGCTTCGCCCCCAGTTATGCTAATCTACATCTTGGCTGGTGGGAGGAGCAGGTGCTCGGTGGCCCTGGACTGGAACATTGGACAGAGAATGTTTTGATATGGTTAAGGTTTATTGATGATGTTTTCGTGTTGTGGCAGGGCACAGAAGCCAACTGATCTGTTCATCAGTGACCTTAACAAAAATGATCTCAACTTGAAATTTGTGAGACACCATAGCAAACCCTCAATAGACTTCCTAGATGTTAGAATAACAGCAAGAGGGGATAAACTAGAAACTACGATTTTTCGTAAACCCACGGCAGGGAATGTAATTTTGCATGCAGGAAGCTCCCATCCAATGCCACTCATCCAAAGTATTCAGTTCAGTGAGTTTTATAGGGCACTAGCACTTTAGTAGAATGATAATATTCAGTAAAAAAAAATTGAAAAATTTAAAAATGAAAAAAATAAGAAATTAAGTCATACACTAGCACTTTAACAAGGATATGTTCGTTGTGAACTTAGAAATTCTAAGTGAAATATGAGCTGCTAAGGAATGTTATGCACTGTAACACTTTATGTAAGAAAAGGAATTTTCCATTTTTTATGTATCCAATGTGCACTGGCACATAATAGTGTTAAATATACAATGCAATATAACATGTTCCAAAATGGCGCCCAAATTCACACAGTGAACTGCCTTGATGTGCAATGGGGTTTGTCCTTTGTCAATGTCAATGTATCACTAAATGTATATAATGATTTTAAAAATGGCGCGCTGCATCGTGAACAAGGCTACATGTAGCAGCTGAAACGCATAGATGCCATCACCGTGTGAATAAAGAACCGAATGAAAAAACCTTCGGAGTGCTGGATTATTGCCTTTCATGAAAGGGGATTCGTGTTTAATATATATATATATATATATATATATATATATATATATATATATATATATATATATATATATTCACTGAAATTACCATAGGTTTTAGGGACAGTTATAGTTAGTTGGACATTGCACTCGTACAAAACCCGTGAAATTCCTCCGTTATAGTTAGTTCAGGTAACTATAACTCGCGCCCCGCAATGCACTGCTGATGACGTCACATATTACATCACTCATGACATGGTCAGTGACATCACTGATGACATCATGCAGTGACTGTGTGTTTCTATAAAGTTTATATATGTTTAATATATATGACAAGGTGTATTGAATAATGAGTGGGTGTATAAGTGTCTGGATGGATGATTTAGTAGTTGCGTGACTGACTCTATAAGTGAGTGATTAAACGTATCTTACTAAATGCATGGGTTAGTGACTAAACTGTGTGAATGTCTTTATCCGTCTGTCTGTTGGTGTGTAAGTGGCTGCATGGGTTTGTAAATAGCTACATGAGTGTCTATATGAGTTATTGATTGGTTGTTTGAGTATCTGTATGGGTGCCTGATTGTTTGTGTGGGTGGGGTGTGTGTGACTCTGTGCATAGATGTGTGAGTGGGTGATTCACTTGGTGCATGGTTTCAAGAGTGCATCTGTGATGGACTGTATGGGTGGGTGAGTGTGTGTATGGGTGTGTTAGTGAGTGAATGTATGTCCCAGTGGTACATGTGTGAGTAACTACATATGTGAAAGGCAGTATATATGTGTGTTGGAGTATATAAATAGCTATAAGCGAGAGTGTGTGATTGTGAGAGTGACTGTATGGATGAGTGTGTGCTTGTATCAGAGATTGTATAAGAGCGTAAGAATGTGCTAGTATTTGTATGAGTAAGTGAGCTGGTGTGTGTATAACTGTATAGGTGAGTAAATGGGTGTGTGCTTAATTTTGTGCATGACTGACTAGGTGTGTGAGTACCTCTATGGATGAGTGGCGGTGTGTGAGTGTTTATATAGGTGTATGAGTGCATATAATAGTCCTGTACTGAGTGACTATAAGTATGAGTGACTGTACGGGTGAGTGAGTAGATGTGTGTGTGTAGACCTAAGAATCAGTGAGTGTGTATATAGTAATTGGTGTTGGAGTGTCTATGGTTTTGACAATGGCAGTCTGTAATTTACAGTGGGTGAATCAAAAGTTATATTAGGGTGTGAGAAGATGCATCAAATTATCACATGGATGATGTCATCAGTGATGTAATCAGTGATGTAATTTGAGATGTCATCAGTGATGTCATCAGTGATGTCACTGACCATGTCATGAGTGATGTAATATGTGACGTCTTCAGCAGTGCATTGCGGGGCACGAGTTATAGTTAGCTGAACTAACTATAACGGGGGAATTTCACGGGTTTTGTACGAGTGCAATGTCCAACTAACTATAACTGTCCCTAAAACCTATGGTTTTTTCAGTGAATTTGTAAGGTTTTTTAAATGCTAATTTCTAACTATAACGTGCCTGAAACCTATGGTTTTTTCAGTGAATTTGTAAGGTTTTTTAAATGCTAATTCCTAACTATAACATGTATGAAACCTATGGTTTTTTTCAGTGAATTTCAAAGGTTTTGTAAATGACAATTTTTAAATGTATTAATTGTTATATTTATTTTTTTGATACTGATTTACTACATTTTTTAAAACTATTTATTTGTAGATATTTTACTTTTTTAAATACATTGTAATTACATTATACATTACATTACAAAATATACTTTCTCAGAATGAATTACTTTAGTTTAAATACTTTGCAAATAGGCAATAGACTTTTAAGTACAGTAGTTACAGTTGTTGCAATGGGCAACACAATTTGAAACACAATGCAACATTGAGCTCAATGTAAATTTCTAGTTAAATGCAATTAGTTACTTTATGGATTACTTTTCTAACCACAGGACTGGATCCTAGATTCAGTCCTGGGACATCTCCTGTAAACAGTTGAGTAAAAGCGTTTTGGTTACAGTAGTGATTTTTAAGGAATATTATTGTATTTTAAAAGTTGACACTTAGAAACTTTTTCACATAGAATCACCAATGTTATCCTATGTGAGGAAATTCACTTAGCAGGTAAGTAGTGTTATCGTTACTTTTTCTTACTCAGTGGTGGATCCTGGATCCAGCACTGGTGCATCTCCTGTAAACAGTTGAAAGAATGCGTTTAAGTCATACAGGCGATTTTTAAGGAATATTTGTAGTTTGTGAAAATCGACACTTTGAAACTTTTCTGCTGAAAACCAGACAATGGATTCCTATGGAAGGAAATACAAGTTACTGGTAAATACGGTTAGAATTACTTTTCAGGGTCAGTGCTGGGCTAAAAGATGCAGCACTGGGTTCTCTCCTGATAACAGGTGAGTAAATCGGAATTCGTAGTTCGGCTGATTTTAGAGGAATATTATAAAGTTCCAAAACTCCACACTTAGAAGAATTTCCAAGTGAAACCAGTCAATGTTAGCCTATGGAAGGAAATTCAAGTTACTGGTAAGTACGGTTAAAATTACTTTTCAGGATCAGTACTGGGCTCAAAGATGCAGCACTGAGGTCTCTCCTGATAACAGGTGAGTAAATCGGAATTCGTAGTTTGGCTAATTTTAGAGGAATATTATAAAGTTCCAAAACTCCACACTTAGAAGAATTTCCAAGTGAAACCAGTCAATGTTAGCCTATGGAAGGAAATTTAAGTTACTGGTAAGTACGGTTAAAATTACTTTTGAAGATCAGTACTGGGCTCAAAGATGCAGCACTGAGGTCTCTCCTGATAACAGGTGAGTAAATCGGAATTCGTAGTTCGGCTGATTTTAGAGGAATATTTGTATGTTTCAAAAATCGACACAAACTTTTTCAGCAAAAAGCAAGCAATGATATCCTATGGAAGGAAATTCAAGTTACTGGTAAGTACGGTTAAAATTACTTTTCAGGATCAGTACTGGGCTCAAAGATGCAGCACTGAGGTCTCTCCTGATAACAGGTGAGTAAATCGGAATTCGTAGTTTGGCTGATTTTAGAGGAATATTATAAAGTTCCAAAACTCCACACTTAGAAGAATTTCCAAGTGAAACCAGTCAATGTTAGCCTATGGAAGGAAATTCAAGTTACTGGTAAGTACGGTTAAAATTACTTTTGAAGATCAGTACTGGGCTCAAAGATGCAGCACTGAGGTCTCTCCTGATAACAGGTGAGTAAATAGGAATTCGTAGTTCGGCTGATTTTAGAGGAATATTTGTATGTTACAAAAATCGACACAGAAACTTTTTCAGCAAAAAGCAGGCAATGATATCCTATGGAAGGAAATACAAGTTACTGGTAAGTACGGTTAGAATTACTTTTCAGGATCAGTACTGGGCTCAAAGATGCAGCACTGTGGTCTCTTCTGATAACAGGTGAGTAAATCGGAATTCGTAGTTCGGCTGATTTTAGAGGAATATTATAAAGTTCCAAAACTCCACACTTAGAAGAATTTCCAAGTGAAACCAGTCAATGTTAGCCTATGGAAGGAAATTCAAGTTACTGGTAAGTACGATTAGAATTACTTTTCAGGATCAGTACTGGGCTCAAAGATGCAGCACTGAGGTCTCTCCTGATAACAGGTGAGTAAATCGGAATTCGTAGTTCGGCTGATTTTAGAGGAATATTTGCACAATGGTGAAGGGAGGGGCGGGGCCTGAGGTGACATCTGTGCAAACGCGCCCCGTGGCGCGTTTTAAGTTGGGGGATTAAGTCCCCTTGAATCATGAGGGTCCCTGGGGTCCAACTAGCCCACCCTGTACCTCCAGTATGCGCCAGGGAGCTGCGTTGCAGAGAGGTGTTCAGAGGCCACGCCCTTTTTGCACCTCTCTGCAATGCAGCTCTGTGGCGCTTTCTGGACGTACCTGGTGGGCTAGTTGGCCCCAGGGACCCTCAGGATTGAAGGGGATTTAATTCCCCATCTTAAAACGCGCCACGGGGCCTGTTTGCACACATGTCACCTGAAGCCCCGCCCTCCCTTCACCACTGTGCAAACGCGCCCGTGGCGCGTTTTAAGTTGGGGGATTAAGTCCCCTTGAATCCTGAGGGTCCCTGGAGTCCAACTAGCCCACCATGTACCTCCAAAAGCGCCACAGAGCTGCGTTGCAGAGAGGTGTAAAAGGAGCGTGGCCTCTGTACACCTCTCTGCAACGCAGCCCCTGGCGCATACTGGAGGTTCCTGGTGGGCTAGTTGGCCTCCAGGGACCCCCAGTATTCAAGGGGAATTCATTCCCCATCTGCAAACGCGCCAGGGGGCGCGTTTGCAGAGTGCTCCAAGGAGGGGGCGTGGCCTCCGGCAATGGCAGTATTTTTTTAATTTTGTTTTAAGAAGGGGGCTGTGTTGCCCCCTTCTTTTTCTATTTTTTGGCCCTGGGGACCCCATCCCCCAGGGCCTGCCCCCTAATATTTTGTTTAAAAAAAAAAATTTGGAAGGGGGCCGCGTGGCCCCCTCCCCAGGCCTTAATCGGCCCCGGGACCCCATCCCCGGGGCATGGCCTTCTTTTAAAAAAAATAAAACTTATGGAGGGGGGCTGCGTTGCCCCCCTCCTCAGGCCACTTATGGCCCCGGGGACCCCATCCCCCGGGGCCGGCCTTTGTTTTTTAATTCACATTTGGGGAGGGGGCCGCCTGGCCCCCCTCCCGGGCCACTACTTGCCCCGGGGACCCCATCCCCCGGGGCTGGCCCTATCCTTTGGGGTCCGTGGGGGGACCCCAACTCCCCCACGGACCCTGACGGCTCCCCGCCTCCTGCGGGAGCCGGCATTGCTTTTCCACATGGGGAGCTGCTAACATGCAGCTCCCCATGTGGAAAAGCAATCTGCTTTGAATTTTGGAAGAGAGAGCAGGTTTCCCTGCTCTCTCTTCCAAAATTCAAAGCAGTTTGCTATGACAGGATGGGAGCTGCGAGGCTCCCGTCCTGTCATAGCAAACTACAGTGTCCCGGGGGTAGGCACCCGGGACACTGCAGGAGCCGGCCCTGGGGGTTGGCGGTCCCCAGGGCCATCACTGGCTCCAGGAGGGGGGCCGCGCGGCCCCCCTTCCCACATCTGCAAAGCCCGGGGAGGTGGTGGTCCCCGGGGCTTCGGGGGTCCATAACGGACCCCCATTTTAAATTTGTTAGTGCCCCGGGGAGGTGGCGGTCCCCAGGGCGTGTGGGGGGGCTCGAGCCCCCCCACACAGGTAATTTAAATTTTAAAAAAAGAAGCCCCGGGGGGAGAGCCCTCCCGCACCATTTTTTATTTAAAGCCCCAGGGGTGGCGGTCCCCGGGGCTTGGGGGGCCTTAGAGGCCCCCCATAAAATCTAAACCCACCCCGCATGCCCCCGGGACTTGGGCCACCCGGGGGCAAATTAGCATCGAAGCGCGGGAGACCGCGCTTTGATTTTTTTTTTTATCGGCGGGATCCACGCACCCTAAACGCATCCCGCCTATTTTTTTTTTTTTAAATGCTTTTTTCTGCCCAGGGGGTCCTTGTGGGACCCCCTGAGCAGACCTAGGGGGTCAGGGTGTTTCTACCCTGCACCCTTTGTGCGTTTTGCGCACTTGTTTCTTGTGTGTTTTTTTTTTAATCGGCGGATCTGCGCACCCTAAGCGCATCCCGCCGTTTAAAAAAAAATGCTTTTTTCTGCCCAGGGGGTCCTTGTGGGACCCCCTGAGCAGACCTAGGGGGTCAGGGTGCAAGGCATTACGGTATTTGTGGTCTTTAAAATGCTCGCTTTATCAAAATTAAAGTTGTAGTGCAACCTACCTGTGTTGGAGTGCGGACTTGCTTGCAGGGCAAAGTTTGGGAGACATGTTCACACGGCAGGTCCAGCCGTGAAGTCGACGCACCACCCAACAATGAAGGGACCCGGGTTTGGAACTGTTCCGGATCGACGATGGCAATGCAGGTATTTGGATGTGATGAAAGCGGGACTTTCAGTCCTAAAGCCCACTGGAGGGCTGCTCCTGTTCCTTAAATAATGAAGTCTGCACATAAACCCACTGGAGGGGAATAAACATTTTAAAGACCACAAATACCGTAATGCCTTGCACAAACACACCAGGGCTCAATTAACTAAGGAAGTGAAAGCCGTGCATGAGCGCACAGGAGGCTTGAAAATCAAGCAGAGTGAAGACGGACTTGTGGAAGAAAGAGTGGTCGACTTCACATCGCCTTTGAAAAAGGAGATTGTTATCTCTGAAATGCGTCAGGCAGATTGAAAGGGAGAATCCTGGACTAAAATGCTTGCTTTAACAAAATTAAAGTTGTAGTGCAACCTACCTGTGTTGGAGTGCGGACTTGCTTGCAGGGCAAAGTTTGGGAGACATGTTCACACGGCAGGTCCAGCCGTGAAGTCGAAGCACCACCCAACAATGAAGGGACCCGGGTTTGGAACTGTTCCGGATCGACGATGGCAATGCAGGTATTTGGATGTGATGAAAGCGGGACTTTCAGTCCTAAAGCCCACTGGAGGGCTGCTCCTGTTCCTTAAATAATGAAGTCTGCACATAAACCCACTGGAGGGGAATAAACATTTTAAAGACCACAAATACCGTAATGCCTTGCACGAACACACCAGGGCTCAATTAACTAAGGAAGTGAAAGCCGTGCATGAGCGCACAGGAGGCTTGAAAATCAAGCAGAGTGAAGACGGACTTGTGGAAGAAAGAGTGGTCGACTTCACATCACCTTTGAAAAAGGAGATTGTTATCTCTGAAACGCGTCAGGCAGATTGAAAGGGAGAATCCTGGACTAAAATGCTCGCTTTATCAAAATTAAAGTTGTAGTGCAACTTACCTGTGTTGGAGTGCGGACTTGCTTGCAGGGCAAAGTTTGGGAGACATGTTCACACGGCAGGTCCAGCCCTGAAGTCGACGCACCACCCAACAATGAAGGGACCCGGGTTTGGAACTGTTCCGGATCGACGATGGCAATGCAGGTATTTGGATGTGATGAAAGCGGGACTTTCAGTCCTAAAGCCCACTGGAGGGCTGCTCCTGTTCCTTAAATAATGAAGTCTGCACATAAACCCACTGGAGGGGAATAAACATTTTAAAGACCACAAATACCGTAATGCCTTGCACGAACACACCAGGGCTCAATTAACTAAGGAAGTGAAAGCCGTGCATGAGCGCACAAGAGGCTTGAAAATCAAGCAGAGTGAAGACGGACTTGTGGAAGAAAGAGTGGTCGACTTCACATCGCCTTTGAAAAAGGAGATTGTTATCTCTGAAACGCGTCAGGCAGATTGAAAGGGAGAATCCTGGACTAAAATGCTCGCTTTATCAAAATTAAAGTTGTAGTGCAACCTACCTGTGTTGGAGTGCGGACTTGCTTGCAGGGCAAAGTTTGGGAGACATATATATATATATATATATATATATATATATATATATATATATATATATATATATATGTATATATATATGCATATCAATGTTTAGAAAAAAAACATTAAGGGGGCGATTCCGATTCGGGCCGGAAAAAATACCGACCGACTCGGTACGGGAATTTAGTTTGACTGACTCGGACCCGCGCCGTACGACCCGGGTAGTACGATGAAATGCATGTGAAATCCGACCGACTCGGACGGAATACAAAACGACCGACCGAGCCGGACGGAAACAAGCCATCCGGCCGGGAAATCACGCGAAACGAACCGACCGACATGCACTCGGATTGAACCCGAACGAAACGTACCTGCTAACTCCGACCCGCGTAGTACGATGCTGTGCGTGCAAAACACGACCGACTCGCCCGGAGCACAAGCCGTACGACCGACACGCATACAAAACCCAGCCGAAGCAACCCAATACTACGCGACCGACTCGTACGCCGCATATGAAACCTAGCTGACACACAGCGGGAACGAGTCGGACAAGATCGCACCAGACAACTGCAGTGTCCTACTCGGACACAAGAACGACTCCTACATGCACCAAAAACACCAAGGAAAAATTAGAAAAAAAGGGCCAAACAAGCAACCACTAAGCCAATAAATACAGGGAGGGAAAAAAAATGGAACAAGGACACACCTCCAACTCCACCTACATAAAGGCCACAAATCCCTACCATGATCCTTTGCAAATTCCACTGACCTGCCAGACAGAACACCATCACACAGCAACCACAGACACACTCACAGCTCATACATCACACAAGCTACACACCATTACCACACCTACAAATAGCACCCTCACACACACCCAGCTAAACCTACACTCACACACCCCCACTTGCACACACACACACATCAATCACCACCACCACCCATCACCATGCCCCCAAAGAAGAACCATAAGTTCCTAGATTGTGAATTGGAAGTCCTGGTAGATGAGATCCTGAGGGTAGAGCCACAGTTGTTTGGTACATTGGTACAACAGACCCCCATGTCGCAGAAAACCAAGATGTGGGCGAGGATTGTCGACAGGGTGAACGCACAATCACCATGTTTGCGCACAAAGGAAGACATCCAGAACAGGTGGTATGATGTGCTCACGAGGGTCCGGGACCTACTCAAAAAGGACTACCTCCTCAGCCAGCACACCGGCAGTGGCCCTCCTGCAAAACCAGTATACCTCAGGCCCTGGGAGGAGAAGGTGCGGGCCATCCTACCACCAGTGAGCGTATACGGACTAACAGACATCCCAGAGCCTGGTGAGTACACAACTAATATACACAATATGGTGTGACAACACACACACATCACAGTCAAGGGGATAGGCAAACCATGCACACTTAGCAAATACACAGCAATCAAAAGATATTCATCCCAAGATGTGAATGCTAGTCAGACAAACACAATACCTGCCATCTCATAGTGATATGTAACTGTGTCATGACATCTACAAACCTAACAACAAATACAGCAAGGCAGTGGCACAAATAGAACCAACAAACACTCCCAGATATTTACCCACCACTAGAACACCACCTCACAGGGAAGCTCACTCAAAGGAAGGAATTCTGTGTATGCTGGTCAAGTCAGTGTAGCCAATAGCATGATGGGAGTGGTAGTCACAGATATTGGTCACACCCACAATTGGCCCATCAACACCACTCTGAACCATGCTCACATCACAGGGAGTGGAAAACAACTGACAAGATGGCTGACACTGGCTACTGCTGTGGGGAGCACAAGGCCCTGCTGGGAACTGTGCAACAACCAACAGCAGGACACCACTGACTGACATCCTGAAAGCCAACTTGCACTCCCTGCAATGGAAGCACGTTCCATGGTGGGATATCTGGCTGGGTGGGAAGGAGGACTCACAGCACTGACCATAGTTACAAGCACCTCCCCTCACACACCCCCTCAACACTAACTCCACATAACCCACCTGGGAGAATGCAATGCCTCACATCCTAACTGAAGATCCCACAAAGAACCACCACCCTGGGTTATGCTGTGTGAAGCACAGGGACACTCTTGGGACTTGTAGCCAAACAACTGCCAGGACAACACTCCCAGCCATCCCGTCAGCACAGGCACCCCACCCCACAGGGAAGCAGAGTCAAAAGGAAGGAAGGATGGGCATGCTGGGAAGGGGGGTGGAGGCAATAGCATGATGGGAGTTGTAGGCACAGATATTGGTCACCCTCACAATTGGCTCATAAACACCACTCTGAACCATGCTCACATCACAGGGAGTGGAAAAGGACTCACAAGATGGCTGACACTGGGTACTGCTGGGGGGAGCACAAGGCCCTGCTGGGAACTGTGCAACAACCAACAGCAGGACACCACTGACTGACATCCTGAAAGACAACTTGCACTCCCTGCAATGGAAGCACGTTCCATGGTGGGATATCTGGCTGGGTGGGAAGGAGGACTCACAGCACTGACCATAGTTACAAGCACTTCCCCTCACACACCCCCTCAACACTAACTCCACATAACCCACCTGGGAGAATGCAATGCCTCACATCCTAACTGAAGATCCCACAAAGAACCACCACCCTGGGTTATGCTGTGTGAAGCACAGGGACACTCTTGGGACTTGTAGCCAAACAACTGCCAGGACAACACTCCCAGCCATCCTGTCAGCACAGGCACCCCACCCCACAGGGAAGCAGAGTGAAAAGGAAGGAAGGATGGGCATGCTGGGAAGGGGGTGGAGGCAATAGCATGATGGGAGTTGTAGGCACAGATATTGGTCACCCTCACAATTGGCCCATCAACACCACTCTGAACCATGCTCACATCACAGGGAGTGGAAAACGACTCACAAGATGGCTGACAGTGGGTACTGCTGGGGGAGCACAAGGCCCTGCTGGGAACTGTGCAACAACCAACAGCAGGACACCACTGACTGACATCCTGAAAGACAACTTGCACTCCCTGCAATGGAAGCACGTTCCATGGTGGGATATCTGGCTGGGTGGGAAGGAGGACTCACAGCACTGACCATAGTTACAAGCACCTCCCCTCACACACACCCTCAACACTAACTCCACATAACCCACCTGGGAGAATGCAATGCCTCACATCCTAACTGAAGATCCCACAAAGAACCACCACCCTGGGTTATGCTGTGTGAAGCACAGGGACACTCTTGGGACTTGTAGCCAAACAACTGCCAGGACAACACTCCCAGCCATCCTGTCAGCACAGGCACCCCACCCCACAGGGAAGCAGAGTCAAAAGGAAGGAAGGATGGGCATGCTGGGAAGGGGGGTGGAGGCAATAGCATGATGGGAGTTGTAGGCACAGATATTGGTCACCCTCACAATTGGCCCATCAACACCACTCTGAACCATGCTCACATCACAGGGAGTGGAAAACGACTCACAAGATGGCTGACACTGGGTACTGCTGTGGGGAGCACAAGGCCCTGCTGGGAACTGTGCAACAACCAACAGCAGGACACCACTGACTGACATCCTGAAAGACAACTTGCACTCCCTGCAATGGAAGCACGCTTCATGGTGGGATAACTGGGTTGGGGGGAGAAGGAGGCATGGATGGTAACCATATACCACCAATGCTGGTCATGCACACACCTCAACATTCACATTGACATGCCACAGGTTGGCAGGACAATGTGCTACACCAATATCACTCTCTGACTGTCACAATTTAGGAGAATGCAATGTCCTGGCCCACATCCTGAGGTACAGTCACAACTGTCAGGTGTTTGAACAATTGATGCCAGTAGAAACATAACATACAATCTGTGTCTCTCCACAAAACAGGTGATGATGGGGACACAGCAGCAGACCAGGAGGAGTCCATGGCCCAGGCTCCGAGGAACACTGAGCTCACTGGTGTGGATCAGCCTCTGCACTCCTCGGATGGCGAAGAACAAGCTGGACCCTCCGGTGTGAGTCATCATGCAGCACCAGCAGGACCAACATCTGCACCCCCTGCACCCACCCCTCCAACAACTGCCAACACACAGGCCACCCCTGCCCACACGGACACACCAAGGACCACAGATGACAACAGCGCAGGGACCCAGGCCCAAACTGGAGCTGGTGACAACGAGCCCAGGAACAACACCCAAGTGGGCCCACGGTCACCTGTGCGTGCCACTGCAGGTCCTGCACGTGTCGCCAGGGGTGGTGGGAGGGGTGGCAGACATAGGTCACTCCTTGCAGAGGGGTCTGGACTGCATGATGATCCACAACTGGCACGCATCGCGGATGCGTACCAGACTAGCACCGGATAGGTCAGCCAGGTAGTGGGGATCCTCAAGGACATATAACAGCAGCAGGCTGCCCATCATGCCCGTTTGGACTCCCACATGTCCCGTGTCGAGACACACATGTCACGTGTCGAGACACACATGTCTGGCATGGAGTCCAAGTGGGACACATTGGAACAACTGACCGCGGTGCATAGGGACATACTGACATGCCTCCGCCAGATCAGCACCAACATGGCCTCACCTCCCTGTGTGCCCACAACATCTGCTGCTGAAACAACTGCAAATGCCACAGGGAGGGAGGAGGACTCTGGCAGAGAGTCCCCTGCACCGCCGCAGCCTGCACCTGAGGGTCCCCCCCCCCAAGAAGAGGGGCCGTCCGAGGAGGCCAAACTGAGAGGCCGATGGCCATCTACATCCCCCAGGAAGCCAAAACCTGTTCTGGAACTTTTCCTCTGTGTGCAAACTGCACGCCCTGTCGAAGCCAACCCAACTCTCCCACATGACATGGGGAGCTCTAGTTGACCAAATGTATCAGATGACTGTGGACTTTACTCTGGACATTTCAGCTACCAAGAATTCCAATTCACATGGGAACTTTGGATTCCAATTTCTATGTACAGCACACACCATCCTGTGCACCATCCTCACACCTGTATGTAAATAAACTCACCAATACACCATATCTGCCTCTGTTGTGATTCCAACGTGGTTTTTGTCATGTAGATGGTGATCTGCTAAATGACACTGTGCATGCTAACTGCTACAGCAAGTCCAACACTGTCATGTCAGTCATGGCGACGTGACACATATGAGGGAGACACAGCACTAGGGCCACAAAACACATACACACCAGGGCCATCAGACTCATCACCTATACTGATGTTGCAATGAAATACAGTGGAATGCACAGACACGCCACCTATTCACAGTCACTGTCAACTAGACTACAGGTGCAGTAAGCAAATGTCAGTCAGATGTGTGACTACAGACAACGCACATCCCAAAGTGAAGCACAGGTTTATTACACATTTGCAACATGTTGTTTCCACTACAAATGCAAGCTAATCCAACCTGGCTGTGGCCACAAAGTCAAAAAGTGCAGAAGATAGAAAGTCCAGGGGTGTGTGGCACATCACCTGTAGGGAAACGACTGCTTCCACCTTGGAAGTTGAATCATGGATTCGGGGGATCCAAGTTGATCAGACAACTCCAGCAGCACCCTGTGAAGGACAGACATGACACACAGTCAAAACCACTGAAGAACAGCACAGAACGGCAATACTCATGTCTAATACATGTCACGAGATAACTACACAAAACCAAGTTAGCATGTCAACACTGTTGGGCAGTACAGACCATCTGCAAGGACACATCGCTGCACGCATGCAGTCAAGTAGCACATGGCCACACTCAAACAGCACCAGAGCACCACACACACATATCATGCAAACTCAAATCATTGACATTACAACCCTCTGGAGACTCACATTCAGCTGAAGAAGTTGGTGATGAGCTGTGTGCGGACATCACCATCATCATCATCATCATCTTCACTGGCATCGTGACCCAGGCCAGGATCTTCCACAGGTGGGGGACGTTGGTCATCGTCATCCAGGATGAGAGGCAACTCCTTCCGCACTGCCAGGTTGTGTAGCATGCAGCAGACGATGACAATCTTGCACACCTTTGCTGGGGCATATGGGAGGGCCCCTCCTGTCTTGTCCAGGCAGCGGAAGCGGCTCTTCAGGAGACCAAAGGTCCGCTCAATCACCCTCCTCGTCCGACCATGTGCCTCATTGTAGCGCATCTGGGCTGGTGTCACAGGGTTCCTGAGGGGTGTCAGCAACCACGGCATGTTGGGGTATCCCGAGTCACCTACAGACAGACAATTGCACATTAGCCGATTTGAAAATGTGTGCGGAAAACAACATAGCAGAACACACACAATGGTACAAAGTCAGTACACACCAACAAGCCAGGCACGCTGGTTCGGCATCTGTGACATCATCCTCGGGATGCGACTACTCCTCATCACGTAGGCATCGTGTGCTGAACCGGGGAAACGGGCACACACATGTGTGATGGTCATATCTGCAAGACATACCACCAGAGCATTGATCGAATGGTAATGTTTACGGTTCCGGTATGCCTGCTCATGTGCCTGTGGTGGTATCAAAGCCACATGTGTCCCATCAATGGAGCCAATTACATGTGGCATCCTCCCCAGGGCATAGAAGTCACTCTTGACGTCAGTGAGTCGTTGACGTGTTGGGAAATAGATGTACTGGTTCAGGTATCTCAACATTGCCCCCAATACATCGCGTAGCACACAGCTGAACATAGTCTGTGACATCCCACCAGTAGTTGCCACAGTGTGTTGAAAGGTACCAGTGGCAAAGAAGTGTAGGGCTGCCATCACCTTCACCTTCGGGGTCAGCGCTGTAGGATACGGCCGGCCAGGCTGCAAATGTGGGTCCAACCGCACTGCCAAATCGTCAATCAGCTGCATGGTGAAGCGGTACCGTCGGATGCTGTCACGTTCCACCATCGTTGCCAGGTCTGGGAATGGTCGATGGACAGCAGGAGCCCTGCAGTGCATAGGTGAAGAAAGCAAGATTGTCAGTCACACCACCTATGTGCCGTTCACCATACTCAATTTCACATGATACATCATTAACAAACACAAGTACTTGATGTGTGTGTCGTTCCGTTTGGACATATATGGCACCTACATGGACATCATCTAACATCTCTGTTCAACAAGTGTTGACAACAGGTTCCAGGGTGTGCTATGGGAAACCATTAGGCTGTGTCACAGTACCCATTTACTGCTCTCACGTTCCACACACATACCACAGTGACATGTCTGGACAGATGCTCCACAGGCATCACAGCTCATTGATAGGTAGATTCCCAGGGACCCTGTCTTGCCACATGGACACTGGCATGACATGGCGTATCATGTACACGTCAGAAAAACAAACATGACACCCACAGGTAGTGGCCCCTGTAGCCTCTGCAGGACAGACATGGACGTCTGTGACACACACACACACAACATCAAAGTTCATGCACAAACCACGTGGATGTGGAGACTGTCTCCCATTGTGCACATGGAGTCAGAGACATGTGATACACAACATGCACACAGACTGTGGAGGCACATCACTATTGTTGGAATGGGCCACCCTGTGACGTACATGCCTTCCCACATGTGAGCCTGGGGGTATGTGACATGTCATACACATACACAACCTGGAAATGTGACCATGACACATGCTCAGAAATGAAAAGTTGCACACCACAGTGGTCAGGTGCACAACACACAAAGGACCCTGTCCCCATGAACACGTGCACAGCCTGGGTGTGTCTGCCCCCAAGTGCCACCCCAAAACCACATGTTCACCCCCATACACAGATAAGGTAATGCTGCCACACATGCCTTAGATACAGTGTGGACTGGGTGTGGTGTTGTAGGTGTGCCCCTGAGTCCATGGAAAGTAAATGTGGCTGGCATAGGTTCACCAGTGACCAGCATGGTGACATATGCGTGTGACCTGTCCAGGGACGCGTTAGCAGAGCAATGGGCCGATCGGTGTGCCCGGCCGGCCCATTGCATTGTATGTGAGCGGGTACGCGTTGTATCCCGGGTACGCGTTGTAGAGCAATGGACCGATCGGTGTGCCCGGCCGGCCCATTGCATTGTATGTGAGCGGGTACGCTGTTGGTAGAGTAATGGACCGATCGGTGTGTCCGGCCGGCCCATTGCATTGTATGTGAGCGGGTACGCATTGTATCCCGGGTACGCGTTGTACAGCAATGGACCGATCGGTGTGTCCGGCCGGCCCATTGCATTGTATGTGAGCGGGTACGCGTTGTAGAGCAATGGACCGATCGGTGTGTCCGGCCGGCCCATTGCATTGTATGTGAGCGGGTACGCGTTGTATCCCGGGTACGCGTTGTAGAGCAATGGACCGATCGGTGTGTCCGGCCGACCCATTGCATTGTATGTGAGCGGGTACGCGTTGTAGAGCAATGGACCGATCAGTGTGTCCGGCCGGCCCATTGCATTGTATGTGAGCGGGTATGCGTTGTATCCCGAGTACGCGTTGTAGAGCAATGGACCGATCGGTGTGTCCGGCCGGCCCATTGCATTGTATGTGAGCGGGTACGCGTTGTATCCCGGGTACGCGTTGTAGAGCAATGGACCGATCGGTGTGTCCGGCCGGCGCATTGCATTGTATGTGAGCGGGTACGCGTTGTAGAGCAATGGACCGATCGGTGTGTCCGGCCGGCCCATTGCATTGTATGTGAGCGGGTACGCGTTGTACAGCAATGGACCGATCGGTGTGCCCGGCCGGCCCATTGCATTGTATGTGAGCGGGTACGCATTGTATCCCGGGTACGCGTTGTACAGCAATGGACCGATCGGTGTGCACACATTGGCTGGGGCCTGGCATGGCAACGGACGCGTTTTCGAAGCTCCAACGAGTCTGATGCAGTGAATTCAATTGGCCAGCCACAACAATGTTGCAAAATCATGGGTGTCATGAAGTTGAAGATTTGAAGGATGCTGTGGGCGTGTATTAGTGCTGCTATTCCATGGATTGGGTCAGATTCAGAAGATGCAAACGACTTGGACCTATCACTTTGGACACATGGGACAGTATCTGCCTCTGCAGCACACATATAATGCTGGCTGTTCCCCTGAGAGCTCACTTGCCTGCACTACATGCTCCAGGACGACATCTGCCACCAACACTGCTGCTGTTTATGCATCCTCTGGCTCCTGCAATGGCACGTACTGTGGAGAGAGCCCCAGCCTTCAGCCTTGAGGAGAACCAGGCCCTGCTGGACAGCCTCCTTCCACAGTACAGCAAGCTGTATGGGAAACCAGGGGAGCAGGTGAGTGTGCTGTCCACTGCCTCACTAATTGTGCATGTTGTCTGACTAGCAGGACTTTCAGTGTGCACACCACTGGCTAGCATGCCCACTGAGTAGTTGTCACACCCCAAAGTGTGTAGTTACATGCACTGAACTGGTACAGTGCAGTAACAGTGCATTCCAACTAGGTTTACTTCCCATGCAATGATACCATGTAGTGACTGCTGGCAAACTGTTCATAGCCATTGTTGCACTGCCTGTGTACATCATATGCCCCTGTGATTGAGACATGTATATCCAACTGTGTGATGCACGTATATGTTGCATGTGTAGTAATGGCCTTTTCACTTTGTCATCCTCACAGGTTGATGCCCACCAGAAGCAGGAAATCTGGCTGACCATCGCCCGGAAAGTAAGATCCGTGGGGGTCTACAGGCGCAGGATCCGCAACTGCCAGAAGAGGTGGCAGGACCTTCGTGGCTGGACCCGGAGGATCGCAAGGGTCCAGCTGAAGCTGTCGCCTCCTCGCAGGAGGGGCGGACACCGGACCCTGACCCCCCACATGCTCCGGATCCTGGCGGTGGTCTTCCCTGACCTGGATGGGCAGCTGAAGGACAGACAGCAGCAAGGAGGGGGTGAGTCCATGACTGCACTGTGCACCTTGTCTGACATGCTATGTGCCCTCCTCTGGCCTGGTTAAACTTCCACAGTACATCAGTCATGTGGTCCAGGACCCATGTCCCTCATTTGTGACATGCCCACTTCTCCTCTGATACGCATATGTGTGGCCCTTATAGTCAGGAAATTGTGTCATTTGGGGACTGTGTCATTGCATTTAGCTTTGCTCAAGCTGGGGGACAGCATTTGTTCCCGTGACTATGTTGTGCGATTCATGGGTGGGTCAATTGCTTACACAATGCCTAAGTTCTGACATGTAATCTGGGTGTAACTTTGATATGTGGTCCACTTGCTGCTCTGACTCACCACATGTCCCTGGGGAATTTGGCACACACCCATGCTGCTGGTGGGAACAATGTTTGGGCCTCAGGAGTATGTGTATCCAGTGTGTCACACATACTTAGCCACCTGCCTACTGTCCAGGACTCATCCCTCTTACAGGTGGAGCTGGACAGTAATGCCTACTCCAGGTCATGCAATGCACTCTGTACTCCCACTCCCGTGTATCATCTGGCATGTTGTGATCAGTGTAATGTACCCTCAGGTGTCTGCCTCTGTCTCATTGTGCTGTGTCTTCGTTGTCAGGACTACTGGTATGTTTATCGGTTAGGGCTCAGCATGCCATCTGAGATGTGACCATGATAGACAATACTTCTGTGACTTATAGGTGTCTGATCACTTGACTGTGCACACAGGTGTTTGCGACTGTGACTTTCAGGCAGCTGTATTGTCATTCACAGCACACTGTGAGGTGCTCATGTTCAGAGAGTTGTGTTTCATGTCCCCCATATGTCCAGTTGGTATGACGTGGACAAATAGTAGTACAGATGATGTGGTATTTGGGGGATGGACATGTGCACTTGTCAGTCACATACCTTGCATTCCCCATGCCCTCGGATTGTGACACAGTGCAGACTGTTGTTGGCTGGCTGCCATGGCCATGTGACTTGAGACAGTAATGTATGACTTTGCACGCATTCCTGTGTCATGGCATTAAACTTACTGAGACTGATCCTGCAGGGGAGTGACATGTGCAACATGCACCCCATTGTGGCATTGACTATACGGACATGGGTGCATCATGGTGTCTGGTGCTGGTATGCATCACATGCATTTCTATTTAGACTCTGGCCATCCCTTAATCCGGACACCTGCACTGACTCAGTGGCAAGAGATGTGATGTGTGCATGTTCACATACTTCACCGTGTTCCCTGCAATGTCCAACAACTGTGTAGGTGGTGCATGTGTCCACACTGGGGTCTTACCATCAGACAGGCACCAGCCAGATGGGTGCAAGGGCAGGAGGGGTGTGAGTCCCATGGTTGACCATCAGACTGACAATTGGCTTCCCCGAATCTGTGTGAGGACTTTAGGCAATGTTCAACTAAGGATGCCAGGGCTTGCTCTGTAATGTGCTGTACTTACTGTGGTGTGTGCGGTCAGTGCAGGTGACTGATGTTTGTCTGTTTCCCTAATTGTTTGCAGATACATCCACGGCCACAGGAGGGGACAGCTCCACGGACCAGGAGGAGCAGCGGAGCCAGACTGGGTCAGCATCGGACGAGTGGTCAGAGGGACCCAGTGGCACGGAGGGCGAGGGGAGCCACACCGAGGAGTCCTCAGCACCATCCACCTCAGCTGAGGACCACAGCAGCTCGGAGGATGACTCCCTTGTGGAGGTGGGTGTCAGCAGCCACCAAAGGCCAGCTAGTCTGTCTGGCCCCGCCACCACCACCACCACCACCACCACCGCCTCCCATTGGCTCCCATTCCTAAGGTCCGTGGAGGCTCCCGCACTCGGGAGCGTGTCTCCTTCGTGCCAGGCACCGCAGCCCCTGCCCCTGTGTCCCCTGCTGCCCTGAGTGAGGAGTCTGTGTACCTCCTTTGGCAGCTCCATGTAGGGCAGACAGCAATGCTGAGTGTCCTCCATGCACACACCACTCTGTTGACACAGCTGGTGTCGTTCATGGAGGGCATCTCGACTGGTATGTCTGCCCTACAGAGGAGCAATAAGTCCATGGACTCCTCCCTGACGGCAGCAGTGTCCCTCCTCCAACAGTCCCTCACCCCTCCCACCTCTGCCCCATCCACACTTCCTGCCCCCCTACCTGTCCAAAGCACATGCACACCTGCACAGTCACCCAAACACAGACACGAGCAGCACAGACACACACAAGAGAAAGGGAAGACGTGCACACAAGCATCCTCAGGGGACTGATACCACAGATACAGGGGACGGGGAACACACACACACACAGGCATCCACATTAACTCCGCAGTCCTCCAAATCCTCTCCCTCCAAGACCCCTTCCCTTGCCTCGCCTGCTGCCACACCTACACAGCAGATCTTCCTGTGTGACCTCGGCCTCTTCCCCTCCAATCCTGCTGATCCAGCATACCGGGGGAAGAGGAAGCCCACCCACACAGAGGGGGGTGCCCCTCGCCCCCGGACACCCTCCCCCAGGTGCAGGCAGAGTGAGCCCCCCACCCGCAAGTCCCCCCGGTCCCGGAAGAGCAAGACCCCGCCACCGCCCTGCAAGTCAACCACCCAGTCTCTCACCTCCATCCCCCAGGCCACCACTCCACAGGTTCCACCGCCACACCCTGCCCCAGGTTCACCCACACACCGATAACGCATCCCCAGACTGCTTAGGCCTTCCCCCCTGCCACTTGCTCTTCCACCCCCAAACCAGACACTCTGCCTGTTTGTGCCACTGGTGTGGAGACCGTGTCCCCCCCCTCTGTCCTGCCCAGCTCTTCTGCCCCCCTTCCACTACCTTGGAGTCATGAACTGCGGTGGAGTCCATAACAACCCCGTCTGACTCGGGCACTGCATTGGGGACCCAGTCCACTCCATCTGACCAGCCCACGGCAGTGGTTGCAGCACCAACACCATCAGACTTGAGCCCTGCGGTGGTGCCAGCCCCCCCTGAATCAGACACCTCCACTGCAGTTGCCGGTGATACTCCTGCACCCACCTCCCCTTCACTGCCTCCTTCTGGCATCCCCTGATCCTGTCCCTGCGGTGCCTGGCCTGCCCCTCGTATGCCCCTCCAAGGGGGATGTCCCCTGTCCGTACCTGTGCAGGCAAGCAATTGTTGACAAGTTGTCACACATCACCCTGTTGGGACTGTATATTTGGACTGGCCATTGGCCTTAGTTTATTTTGGACTTTTGATTTGAGTTGCACACTTGCTGAATAAAGCCTCTTTTTGTTTACTTGTGGTTAATCTTTGGAGGTCCATGATGTAGATGTGTAGAATCATGCATTTGCTGTTGTAATAGTGTTCAGATCAGGTAAATTAAGTTTTGCTGTGATGGGCTCCATGTGGTCCATGGGATATGTGTCCTAATCTAGTCTTGATCTATAGCATCCTTTGCTGCAGTCTGAGGGTGTAATGTTCAGCATTTGACACAGGGATGTACGTTTAGCTTTTGTAGATTACCATCTTTGTCCTACAATGATGCACATCTGGTGGGCTTACCACTGTCCAATGTTCCTAGTACCCTGACTGTGTGCCCGTCTCCAATGGACATGCAGTTTAGCACATCAAATTTGGAGGACTCATCTGTGTACACAGTGCAAGTTGCTTGACACGTGTCTTGGGTGTATGCAGATGACTGACGTGACACTCCCGTGCCCAGGCTGATATGAGCAGAGCCTTCAGTGTGTTGTAGTTGTTGACTCACTGACCGAGTGTTCTGCTGACATGTTTGAGTCGTGCACAGACAAGGTTTGGCACAGCTGAGCTTCCACAGGAGTGGAGTGCCCTCATGGCAGTGCGTGATTCCGTGATATAGACTGTGCCCGTGTTGTGTGTTGTGTAGGCATGTCTGTGCGTGTACCCTTCTCCTTTTCCTACACAGGCTGTGTCCCTACGGATGTTCCTGTTTGTGATGCTTGCTGAGTTGTTCTGTGTTCATCCAGCATCTTGGACCTGGTTTCTCCGGGATGTGGGTGCATGGCAAACTAATGTTAATGAGGTTGTCATCCCTAGTTGTCTTTGTTGTCAGGGCTGGGGATGTGGGCAAACGCAGATGGGACACAGTCAAGATTCCTCTTGGCACTTGTTGGTTACACGAGTAATGTGATTTTCTGTTTGTGTATGCTTTCAGTGATTGTGACACGTTGTGTGTGTGACTGCTGCCACTCCTCAGGGTCAGAGCTGCAATGTTGGAAGTTGTCTATGTGTGTCCTTTGTGGGTCAGCTTGGCTTCTTCATTGGTGTGTGACTATGGCCAGGATCCCATTGTTTGGGGTGGATTTCACGTCATGCCCATGTACGGCATACTGTGCAGTGTGTCAGACATTCACAAGTATTGTTGACTGGCCATGTGTGATGGGTTTCTGCACCTTATTTCCCCCCACCACCCCTGGGATTTTCATGGGTGCATGTGCAATGTCAGCAGTCCATGTGAGCTTCACTGCTGCACATTGGTGGAGTTCAAGGTGTGTGGCGTTGAGTGTGTTCAAATGTGAGTTGTTGCACGGCTGGGGCACTACCTCCATATTGTCCTTGGCTGGCAGGCCATGCTGAGTGCTTTGTGCTTGTATAGGTGTGATGGTAGTTTGTTGCTCAGGACACATGGCTGTGGTTCACAGTGTGGATGACATCTACCTTTGCCATCACAGTGTGATTGTCATGCAGGCTAGTGTCACCACAATGTGGGGTCCCTGGGGGGAGTGCTGTGGTGGTTCTGTCTCTTGCTGTGTTTGTTGCTGTTCCTACAAGCTTGTGTGACATGTGTAATTTGGCTCCCTCTCATCTCACAATGCCTGTTTGCCCACATAGGGGAATCCAATCCCTGAGTTAGTTTTGTATGTGACTGTGTTGACATCTGTGTATTAGTGAATCTGGCCTCCTCATGTGTTGTGTGTTTGCCTGGGGACACTGGCACACAACCCCCCTCACCTGTTGTGTATGATATGCAGTGTGAGTCTGCCTGTTTGTGTTTGTGCATTTGCACCACTGCATTGGCATATCTTTAGTTTGCCATTGGCTGTATGTTGTTTGTTGGCTTTCCCCTGCTGGCCCTGGGACTGCTAGGTCATCAGTCAGCACATTGATCATGGTTAGCATGTCCCATTGCTGCCATGGTATGGTATTTGTTCACATGACATCTACAGTCTCCAAAGGATATCTACATTTGTGTGTACATTGCTGCAGATATGTGGGTCTGCATTATGATGCTCACTTCTGTCATTGTGTTATTTGTGAATGTAGACAATGTGGGCCCCCATGGCTGATGTTTGTGTGCACATGGCTAGAACGATGTGTCATTGGCACTGCACTGCTTGCCTCACACAATCTATGTTGCTATGGGACACAAGCACTACAATGCCACTGTAGTGTTTGGTGTTGTGTGGCCAGGAATTATCCCTGCATTTTTGGTTTAGCAGCTTTTACCAGGACTACACTTACCTTTTGGGCACTGTGGTGATGGGGCTTAGGGCCCCATTGCCACACTGTTCAAAATGTGCTTCAGCTATGGTGCACACACTTACCTTTTGGGCACTGTGGTGATGGGGCTTAGGGCCCCATTGCCACACTGTTCAAAATGTGCTTCAGCTATGGTGCACACACTTACCTTTTGGGCACTGTGGTGATGGGGCTTAGGGCCCCATTGCCACACTGTTCAAAATGTGCTTCAGCTATGGTGCACACACTTACCTTTTGGGCACTGTGGTGATGGGGCTTTGGGCCACATTGCCACAGTGGTCATGGTCTGCTTGCATTGTGTAGGCCACACACACAATTATGTGTGACACATGTGTTAGGGGGTCACATTGTATGTTCAATGTCATGTTCAGTGTTGTATGCATTTGACACAGACCACACACGCTTGTCATGGTGTTGGGGGTGGGATGTCATTTTCAGACAGTCCTTATGTGGGAGTATGCTAGTTGTGTCATGCATTACCCGTCCTATGAGTAGGGGTGGTTGTAGTGACAGGCCTCCTGCCCCCCATGAGTGGGGATAGCAGTAGTGGTAGGCATCCAGCCCCCCATGAGTGGGGATGGTAGTAGTGGCAGGCATCCAGCCCCCCATGAGTGGGGATGGTAGTAGTGGTAGGCATCCATCCCCCCATGAGTGGGGATGGCAGTAGTGACAGGCATCCAGCCCCCCTTGAGTGGGGATGGTAGTAGTGGCAGGCATCCAGGCCCCCATGAGTGGGGATGGTAGTAGTGGTAGGCATCCAGCCCCCATGAGTGGGGATGGTAGTAGTGGTAGGCATCCAGCCCCCATGAGTGGGGATGGCAGTAGTGACAGGCATCACACCCCCCATGAGTGGGGATGGTAGTAGTGGTAGGCATCCATCCCCCCATGAGTGGGGATGGCAGTAGTGACAGGCATCCAGCCCCCCATGAGTGGGGATGGTTGTAGTGGCAGCCATCCAGCCCCCCATGAGTGGGGGTGGTGGTGGTGGCAGGCATCTAGCCACCCATGAGTAGGGGTAGTTGTAGGGTGGTGTTGGTGGTAGGCATCCATCCCCCTATGGGTGGGGATGGCAGTAGTGGTAGGCATCCAACCCCTCATGAGTGGGGATGGTAGTAGTGGTAGGCATCCAGCCCCCCATGAGTGGGGATGGCAGTAGTAACAGGCATCCAGTGCCCCATGAGTGGGGATGGTAGTAGTGGCAGCCATCCAGCCCCCCATGAGTGGGGGTGGTGGTGGTGGCAGGCATCTAGCCACCCATGAGTAGGGGTAGTTGTAGGGTGGTGTTGGTGGTAGGCATCCATCCCCCTATGGGTGGGGATGGCAGTAGTGGTAGGCATCCAGCCCCCCATGAGTGGGGATGGTAGTAGTGGCAGCCATCCAGCCCCCCATGAGTGGGGGTGGTGTTAGTGGTAGGCATCCATCCCCCTATGGTTGGGGATGGCAGTAGTGGCAGGCATCCATCTCCCCATGAGTGGGGATGGCAGTAGTGACAGGCATCCAGCCCCCATGAGTGGGGATGGTAGTAGTGGCAGCCATCCAGCCCCCATGAGTGGGGGTGGTGTTAGTGGTAGGCATCCAGCCCCCATGAGTGGGGATGGTAGTAGTGGCAGGCATCCAGCCCCCATGAGTGGGGATGGTAGTAGTGGTAGGCATCCAGCCCCCCATGAGTGGGGATGGTAGTAGTGGTAGGCATCCATCCCCCCATGAGTGGGGATGGCAGTAGTGGCAGGCATCCATCCCCCATGAGTGGGGATGGCAGTAGTGACAGGCATCCAGCCCCCCATGAGTGGGGATGGTAGTAGTGGCAGCAATCCAGCCCCCCATGAGTGGGGGTGGTGTTAGTGGTAGGCATCCATCCCCCTATGGGTGGGGATGGCAGTAGTGGCAGGCATCCAGCCCCCCATGAGTGGGGATGGTAGTTGTGGCAGCCATCCAGCCCCCCATGAGTGGGGGGGTGGTGGTGGCAGGCATCTAGCCACCCATGAGTAGGGGTAGTTGTAGGGTGGTGTTGGTGGTAGGCATCCATCCCCCTATGGGTGTGTATGGCATTGGTGTTGGCCATCCCACCCCTATGGTTCTGCTGTTGCTTGTGTACGTCATTTGTGCATCCCTATGTGTGTGTGACATATTTCGGGTATGTGTCGCTTGTTTGTGTTGTGGGTGTTTGACTTACCGTCTGCGCCGTACGCGTCCGTACCGGTCCCGGTAATAGATGTAGAGTATTGGTAGGACCTGCGCGATGGGATTCATGGTTGGCTCGTCTCGCTCGGGTTTCTCGTGTCTTCGACTCGTACTCGCCGCTGGCTTGTTCGTCTCGTCGCCGTGGATCGTCTTGTGGCGCGAATCGGAGCTTATGTGCAGCTCTCCCGGATGCTCAAACGTGCCGGACGTAGCGACGAGTTCGGCGCGTACGGATGACGCATCGTACTAGTCCGGCCGGAAGGTGCTGTGTATTTGGTTCCGTGCGACTCGATTCAGCGTTTACGGATCCGGCTCGGGCGGGGAACAGGAGCTGGAATGGGTAAGTACGGCTCGGTCGGAATCTGGGCTGTTATACGCATCGTACTTGTTCGTTCGGTGGAGTGTTCAAGTCGGTCGGAAAACACGCGTTCGGCTCGTATTTTTTCCGGACGAATACTGTTAGGTGCGCTTCCGGCCGACATCGGAATCGACCCCTAAATGTTTATATATATCTAAATATATATTCACAAAAACTAACGGTTACAGGGACGTTATAGTTAGGCTTAGATTTAACACATACAAAACCATAAAACTTCAGCAGTAGTTATCTGAAGTAACTATAACTCGGGCCCTAATATAACTATAACTTGCAACCCCACCATGCACAGTTTTCTCATTAATAATTTTATTACAAATGTTGCAGTGATATTATCAATGATGTCATAGAAGATGTCATGAGTGATGTAATATGTGGGGTAATTAGCAGTGTATGGCGAGGGGTGAGTTATAGTTACCCTAGTGCACGAGATATCATTACTTGAGATAATTATATCTCCCTGTAACCTTTGTTGTTTCCAGTGAATTTCTACATTTTTATAGTGCTATTTCCCAGTTATAACATCGCAGTAACATTTGTTTTTTTTAGTGAATTTCTAGGGTTTTCTTAATGTAAAGTAATATTCAATTACCATATGTTAATCCAACTGCTGGTGTGCATGACCCACCGTATGCAGCCAACCCCATGCTGCGCACTGCCTTTGGCCGTGTGCAGCGGGAGGTTCACTGCAGGGCCTTGCAGCCAACCCCGTGCCTGTGTGCATCTGTGAGTGGGTGTATGAGTGGTTCTCTGGATCTCAGAGTGGATGTATCAGTGACTTTATGGTTGTGTGAGAGGGTGTGTGAGTGACTGTATGGTTGTGTGAGTGGGTGTCTAAGTAGGTGTATAAGTGTGTGAGTGGGTGTGTGAGTGAGTGGTTGGGTGGGCGGGAGTGTGAGAGAGTGTGTGAGTGGATCTGTGAGTGGGTGTATTTTTTATTTTTTATTGGGTTTGATGATCTGCGGATTCGCCGCGGATTCATATCTGCGGAACCATTTCAGATTCACCTGGGGAGCCACGCTGAGCACCGCGGTGGATCCGCAGATCCTCACACGCACCCAAAAATATTTTTCAACAAATTTCTTTCCCATGAGGGGTCCCTAACAGACCCCTCTATCAGTTCCATAGGGTCTGGATACCTCTATCCTGACCCCTTACATCCTATTTCTGCTTTATTTCCTCGCCCCCTGGAACTGAAACCGGATTGACAAAATGGGGGTCGCAATTCTTTTCTCAGGTTGTGACCAGCCAATCATGGCATTGCTGTTGGCACATGGATCTGCAGTGGATCCATGTCTCTAGATATACATACATTTTGTTCTTCAATAACTCCAAAACTACTGAACAGTTTTACACTAAATTACAAAAAGTACTCTTTCTGGACCAAGATCTGGCTATCTGCCAAATTTGGTGTAATTCTGTTTAGTGGTTCGGGCTGTAGTCATGTCTAAAAGTCCTATGGGAAAGTGCATGGGGAAAATGCATTTTGGGACCCCATCTTTTTCTCGGCCCCTGCTTGACAGATCACCTGGAACTATTATGGATAGCAGCTGAAGTGAGCGGCAAACTAGTTTTGAAAATTTCCTGAAGATTCATCAAATGGCCCCAAAGTTATTAGCAAAACAAAAATGCTTTTCCTATCGAAAGTAGGTCCTAACTATATGTACCTACAGGTGACCACCAGTAGGTAATATGTATATAAATACATTCTATAGTTATAGTTATTCTTAGACCTGTCAGCCTTAGGGTGCCTTCCTACTCCATTACTTGCTGATCTCATTTATACTGGCCTTAGGACTCTGCGCTCTTTACCACTGCTGACCATTGCTAAAGTGCATGTGCTCACTCGTCAAAACATCGTAACATTGGTTTATCCCCAATTGGCATATTTACTTTACTGATAAGACCCTAGTAAAGTGGTAATGTATGTACCCTGGGCCAGTAGGTAACATGCTTGAAGTGGGCCTGCAGCACTTATTGTGCCACACACTTCAGAAGCCATTTCGACCTGGCAAAATAAGACTTTTCCCAGCCCCAAACCGTAATTTTAATACATAAAAGGCACCCCTAGAGAAGGCCCTGGACAGCCCAAAGGGCAGGGTGCAGTGTATTTAAAGAGAAAAAGTGAGACATATCATTTTAAGATTTACATGTCCTGATAGTGAAGAACTCTTAAATTTATTTTTCATTACTACAAGGCCTATGTCTGGCATAGGATAACTTTGTAGTTACATTATTACATTTAATAAGATGTAATTTCCAAATGGGAACAGGTACCCAATTCATGTTTGGTGCCTTTGGAATTGTATTTAAAAATTTAATTCATGATGAAGTTGGATTTTAAATTATAATTTTGAAAATGCCACTTTCAGAAAGTTGACATTTTCCTGCCTTAGCCATAAATGGTCTCATTATGATATTGGGCGGACCGTTGCGGTTTGGAACCACCCGACCTTAGGTTGATGGTTCTGATCTCAGGATTAGGATGCGACTGTCCATTGGGTGGTCGCAAACATCAATTTTTCAATGGAAGCATGTGTGGTTGGTGGGCGGAAAAGGCCCGCAGCACAAGCTTCCATTGAAAAACGGATGATTGTGAACATCCCTGCACCATGTGGCAGTCACCATGCGGTGCTTGCCAGAGGGTGCAGTAATGTTTAGGAGGGACATCATAGGTGCCCCCCATGCCCCATAGCAGAGGGATAGGGGGCAAGGGGGCCCTGCTAGGGACCCCCAAAGTCACATGCCAACAACCTTTCCATGTCGGAAAGGCCGACATGGAAAGGCTGTCAGAAACCAACATTGTAATCCCGACGTCGGAGCCAAGGCTGACTCTGCCGTCATTCAAGGGATTACAATTCCGCTCTTCCTTCGACGGGCTCTGTGAGCCCGTTGGAAGAGGAGCGGAATCCCCCCACAGGTATCCCTCCGACCACCGTAATCATAAGACGGCAGTCGGAGGGAAACCCTGGATGTTGGCAGAAAGCCTCCAACAGACTGTCGGATGGCTTACTACCCGACATCCAAATCGGGCCCTTAGTGCCTGCAGCCTGTGTCTGGGTCACATGATGAGTGTAGCTGACAGTGTAGCTTTGTATAGTTCTCCTAGACAGCCACACACAATAGGGAGTTTAGGTGTGCCTGGATGGGTCATCGCTGGCAGGATGGGAGGGTGGAGTTGAGCACAGCACTACTCACACTTGAATAGGCTGTATCCTGCCTCCACACAAAGGGCTGCATACCCCTGAAGTTAGTCTGGAACTAGAATCAGGGATGGCAGGATGCCCTTGGACCTCAAATGGAAACCCGTAGAAGCTTCTCCCCACTTTGAAGGCACAACTGGCTATAAATACTGGACCTCAGACACCCACTCATCAGTACACTTCTTGACCTGTGGATACTAGACTGCTGCCTTGCTGTGCCGAACTGCTGCCTGCTGTCCTCCTGCTGGGTAAGAAGGACTGGACCTGCATCTATTGAACCCAGGACCCCAGAGTGTCTCAAAGGGCTACGTAGCTGGCCTCCTGACTAGAGCTTCAGGGACACAAGGCTCCAACAACCTTGAACCCAGCACCTGGACTCTGCCATCTGTGCCGCTGAGCAATTCATCCTGAGCTCAGGCCCTCACATCCCTCTTCAGCAACAGTCTTGACGACAATGCTGAACTCATCATCGAAGCCTCACAGCTCCTTGGAACCAACACATTGCCCCAACTGCGAGCTGCATCCTTGATGCCAGATTTTGCATCGCAAGTCCTCATGGATGGGATCTTCGGCAATGATGCATGACTTCGCACCGAAGCCTCACCACATCTTGGAGCCGACGTACCACTTTAGCTGCATGATGCATCTTCAATGCCGATCCTCACAATGCTCCGCAAACCAGGGTTCAAGATACTCTGTTCAGTAGGCCTACTGGATCTCTGTAGCCGGCCCGCTCTCTATCGCGGTTGACCTGAACTTGTGACTTTGTCCTGGTCCAGTGTGAGCAGATATCCAACGCTGGAGCTTTGTACTTTCTGGCCCTATTTTTACTAAAATCTTTAAAGTTTTGGTCTTGTTTTATTTATTAAAAATTACTCTATTTTTTCTAAACTGATGTGGGGTCTTTTTGTGGTGTGTTTTCACTGTGTTACTGTTTGAAGCGTTGCACAAATACTTTACACATTACCTCTGAGTTAAGCCTGACTGCCCTGTGCCAAGTTACCCAGGGGTTTAGCACAGGTTAATTTAGGGATTGCTTGTGACTTCACCCTCAGAAGAATTGTGGTTGCTGCTTGAGAAGGGTTTCACCTCCCTCAACCAGCAACCCAATCTCTTACAATGGTGTTCAGAGGTGAGGATTTGGGGCCAGATGTACGACCATTGGCTTTTGCGACTCGCAAATTGCGAAAAATTGCGAGTGGCAATTTGCGAGTCGCAAAAGCCAATGTACAACACTGTCAGAGACACTGTTAGCGATTCCCAATGGGGTCGTAAAATGCGAGGCTCATGAATATTAATGAGCCACTCGCAATTTGTGACCCCATTGGGAATGGCTGGCCCTCCCAGGGATGGTGGCCTGCTGGGCTCAGCAGACCTCCATGTCTGGGACTGCTTTTCAATAAAGCAGTTTTTTTTTTTTTTTTTTACTTTTTCGTTTCATTTTTTAAGGGCTGGTAGTGGTCCCTGGGACCACTGCCTGCCCTTAAAAAATACTTTTAGAGCCAGTCACAAAGGGGAAGAGGTCCCCTGGGGGCACCTTCCCATTTGCGACTGCATTACCACCCTAACATTCATACATGGCTTGTGAGTCGCTTTTAGGAAGGGAACGCCCCTTCCGAATAGCGAGTCGCAAAACACTATTTTGTGAGTCGCAATTTTTTGCGAGTCGCAAAATAGTGTTAGTACATTGGTCATGTAGGTTCTTGCATGCGCAAACGGGTCGCAAACCCATTTGCGCATGCAAAAACTGGTCGTACATCTGGCCCTCTGACTAGTGTTTGTGCAGAGCCATATAGAAAGTTTGTGTTACACTACCACCCCACAAAAATAATAAAAGACCAGTTTGAGTTTTCAAATTCTCCATGATTAGCTATTTTTTGTTTCCAAATCTCATCCCTACTATTGGACTGTTTGAAATCATACTTGCAGTAATGGAGTTTGAGCTGGGCAACTTGGGAAGTTACACTGTGGCTGAGCTTAAAGAGTTGTGTAAGGAAAGGGGACTACAAATGAAGAAGGGCACCAAAACTTTGGAGCTGCAGAAAGTTCAGAGGGCCTGGACCTAGGTCTACCACTTGACGACAGCCGCAGAGAAGCTGGATTATGAGGATGATCTGGATGAGCAGGATCAGGACCTGGACATCAGCCCTGAAATGCAGCCTTCAGTGGAGAAGGATGACTCCTCTTTTGAATTGGCGCTCCCTGCCAGAGCACTAAACAGGGTCTGTCCCCAGAGGAGTGGTGGACAGGAATGCAGAGAGGGAGTTTCAAATGGAATAAAGAACTTGGCACTTGAGGAAAAGAAACTCAGGATGGAGGAGAAACTTGCTTTGGCGCGTTTAGCTCATGAGAGGAGTCGTAAGGAGCTGGAACTGAAGTCAAAATAAGAAAACTCCAGCAGCAATGGAGGCAGCATACTATCAGTGTCTGAAGAGGACAGGAAGATCTGTGTACCCAATAACCGGGTACCCAGTTACGTGGTAGGAGATGACATTGATAAGTGGTTTTCCACTTATAAAGTGACCCTGAGAGTACGCAAAATCCCAGAGGAGCACTGGGGGTGGTCTGTGGAAGCAAACACCTCCAGGCATGAGGGGCATTCTTCTGACCCTAGAAGTAGGGGGCCAAACCAGGTACATCTCCATGAGACACATGCTCAATATTTGTTTTACAGAGCTGTGGCAACACTTAGTGGACAGCAAAGTAACTGACCCCAGGAAGCTTGCTGAGGAGGCGGACTTCTGGGTCACCACCAGATTGTCCAAAAAGGCATCTAAGAAGGACTAACAAAAGGGTGGAAATTCAAAAGTAAGGAGCTCTCAAAAGGCCCCCAAAATAATTCCCAAGTGAATAGTGGTAGCCAGTCCTAATCTGTACCAAACAAGAGGGGATTCTTTAACAAGCAGACAAGGAGGCTTGCCCCCCAATGTATAGAGTGTTACAAGTATAGGCACTCCAAGAGAGACACCAAATGTCCCAAGAGGGCACATCCCCCCCACCGGTGGGCAAACACCTGCGTTGGTGAGTGTAGCACATGGGGACAAAGCAGTCTCAGGTAGCTTTGGGTAGCTTTGGGTAGGAGACAGAGGTGACCTTAGTGGCCCTGGGGGACTAGGAGATGGTGATGAAAACCCAAATGCCTTCGAATACTTCTCAGTACAGGCAGTGGGTCACCATCAATGGGCAATGGGTGGAGACTGAGAGATACAGGAGCCAGCAGGACTACTGTCAGGTGTCAGCTGGTGTCCTCAGAGCAGGTCCTCACTAACACATTCCACCAAGTCATTGTCACAGACAACTATGAGAGGCATCACCTGGTGACTCTGATTCCCTTTGAATATGGGGTGAGAGGGGTCTCAGGTTCTCTAAAAGTAGATTTGAGCCCTGCCTGTAGATTGTCTATTAGGCAACAATCTGTAGCATACTATCTGGAAGGAAGTAGAGTTCAAGTCACAATTGGAGATGTTGGGATTGCCTGGATGAGTCTGTATGACAACAAGGTCCATGGCTTCCCGGGAGGGAGTCAAGGGCACCTGGAGCCTGGAACAATGGCCCAGGCAGCTGCCAAGAAAAGTAAGGGCAATGGCTGCAGGACACCAGCCCCTGAACTTTCTGCATACCAGGTTGATGGGGTACCTGAAGAGGATGCCCCTTAGCCTACCGGTGAGGGCATTGCCATCCTGGGTGACCTGCCTGAGCTTGCTGAATGGCAAGTTGAAGATGGGCCCATCAGGGAGGAATTCTGCAAGATGCAGAGAGAGTGCCCCACTCTAGAGGGCTTGAGGAGGCAAGCTGAGACCAGGGAGCAGGTGGTACCTCAGCTGATCACTTTATCTATTGGGAGAATGAGCTTCTAGACAGTGAGCCTAAGGTTCCTGGACCTAGGGCATCCCGTGTGCTGGTGGTCCCCCAGTGTTACAGGGCCCTCCAAATGTGGCGTTGGCTCACAATATCCCGCTGGCAGGACATCTGGGGCAAGACAAGTGCCAGTCTTGTTGCCCACTTCTATTGGTCCCTGATGAAGACAGCCTGAGATGCATTCGGTAGGTCCTGTCCCAGCTGCAGGCCAGTGGGAAGTCATAGAAAAAGCTCAGGGCTCCCCTGGCCTCATTACCTGTTGTTGGCACTTCCTTTGAGAGGGTAGGCATCAGCATTGTTGGTCCTTTGGACCCCAAAACAGTTTTAGGCAACAGGCTCAGCCTGGTGTTGGTGGGCCACGCCACTCGATACTCAGAAGCCATCCCTCTGAGGTTATTGACTGCACCTGATGTGGCCAGGGCCTTGCTGGGGATTTTTACCCATCTGACAGAGGCACTAACTTTCAGTGTACATGCAGTCCATATGAAATGAGTGTGGGGTAACTTATAAATTCTCCACACACTATAGCCCCCAAACCAACAGGCTGGTGGAGGGATTCAACAAGACCCTTAAAGTCATGATAATTGGCCTACCTGAGCTTGTGAGGCATAAGTGGGACATCTTCCTTTCATGCCTTCTGTTTGCCTACAGGGAGCGTAACAAAAGGGAGTGGGGTTTAGCCCCTTTGAACTCCTCTTTGGACACCCTGTTAGGGCACCTCTTAGCCTTGTAAGAGAGGAGTTGGAGAACGTTTCTAGGAAACTACCTCAGGATGTGGCCCGCTATATGCTGGCTCTCTTCAACCACATGCATTGCTTCTGGAAAAAGGCAAAAAGCAATCTTGAGGACTGTCAAGAAGTTATGAAACTCTGGTACGACCAGGAGGCCACTTTGGCAGAGTTTCAACCTGGCCCGGACGTGTGGGTTATGGAGCATGTGGAGCCCAGAGCTCTCCAAGATCACTTGTAGGGGCCATATGAGGTGAAGGGTCCACTTACCTGGTAGGATCTCAAGACCCCTAAAAACCCCTTAAGGGTGTTCCACATGATCTGCCTCAATCCACACTTTGAGAGGTCAGTATCAAGGAGGAGGTCTCCAAGATGCTGGTGATAGGGTTGATTAAGCCTTCCAACAGTCCCTGGTCCAGTCCTGCGGTGCAGACACCCATGGCTGCCCCACTGGGCACCACTCCAGAACTTAGGTTCTTGGTGGACTACAGGGGACTTAATTCCCTTATGAAAACTAGCGCACACCCCATCCCCGAACTAATAAGTTCATCAACAGGCTGGATGCTGCCAAGTTCCTGAGTACCTTTGATCTTACATCAGGGTACTGGCAGGTTGCTCTGACTGAGGGAGCAAAAGAGAGGTCTGCATTCTCGACCCCAAAGGGTCACTTTCAATTTTAGAGTGATGCCCTTTGGCTTAAAGAATAACCCTGCCTTCTTTCACAGGTTGGTCAACAGAGTCCTTGCTGGGAAGTAGGCATTCTGTGCTGCCTACCTGGATGACATTGCTATCTTCAGCTCCAGCTGGGAGGAACACCTGTATCACCTCCATGAGATGCTTCAGGCCCTGCGGCAGGCGGGTCTAACTAGCAAGGCCAGTAAGTGCCAGATAGGGTAGGGTTCCATGATATATCTGGGCCATATGGTGGGCGGGGCAAGGTACACCCCCTCCAGGCCAAGATTGAAAATATTGCCTGGCAACCTCCCAAAACACAGACCGAGGTGAGGGACTTCCTGGGTGTCACAGGATACCATAGTAGATTAGATAAGATAATTTTTATTGCATAACTAATTAAAATCATTGCAATGAGGCCAAAAACAGAAAAGAAAAGAAAAAACAATATAAAATACATCAGTTCCAATATTATAAAAGGGTATAAAAAGTAGGTTTAATCAATTGTTCAACAATTTAAAAGGTTTAAACACTGCTTCAGCAACTGGCACAGCATTATGAATTATAGTTCTGTATGTTGGTCAGAGTCCAAAACTGCCTTTACTGCCATCAAATATTTCATGAAGGGTGCCGCCAGCTGCACTGATTCGCCTTTCATGCACTCGACCAGGGCAGCTTGATATGTCCATATATTTAAAATACGCCAAATAGGGCGAAGCCAGTATATTCTCAGTGTGAGGAGTTTCTCGCAGATAGACAGTATGTGAGTTAAGGATTCCTCTACTGCTCCACATGCTCGGCACTTAGTAGCTCCAGCATCTTTGTACCCTCGCCCATATTTGTATGCCAACAATGGGATGAATCCGAACCGCATTTTCATTAATTGGCGCTTCATTATTGGTTTCAAGTGGGAGGACAGATAGTGTGGCAAGATCCCACTATTATAAAGTTTTAGTGCCCAGCTTCCATGACTTAAGTTTTTCAAAGTTTGCATATCACTGTCGGCAGACAGTAACTTTGTCTGTTTTGTTAAAAGTCTTGCGGCCGCTGATATGGGTAAGGGGGATGACCATATTTCCTTTCCCTCCAATGCCTCAACACAATGCGCTAGAAATTCACACCATGTGGACCCTCGGGTGTTTATCATTATCCAGATGTTTTTCTTTAGTGTGTTGTCCCGGGCTTGTTTAGCTTTTAGACAATACGCTATGAATCTAGCTTTCAGGATCCACTTTTGAAATGAAAGGTTGAATTCCCTATGTATTTGCGCATGTGAGGTAGCGGTCAGTAGGAAAAAGACTTTACGGAAGCAGGCTGACTGAGCTCTGTACAGCCATGTTGTCATCTTATCTTTGAAGGCTATTGCTCCATGGGCTACAGACGGTAGAAATTTGGCCCCCATTATTCAAATTAAGGGAGTGAAGTCAGGTAAACTTATGGCTTTCCTTGCTCTACAGAAAATGCCTTCCAAAGATTGAGCCTTTCCTTGCATTGCCGTGATGTGAACGGAGGGCCGTCCTATGTGATCGATCCACACTCCTAGGTACTTGTAGGATGTCACTATCTCAATAGGTTTACCTTCAATATTCCATGCACCTTTTCTTTTTGTTTGTCGCGAGATTATCATTGCCTTTGTTTTTGCTGTGTTTATTTTTAAATTGTTCTCTCTGCAGTATAGAGAGAATGCCGTTAATAACAGCTGTAGGCCAATCGGGGTTTGCTCGAGTAATATTGTGTCGTCCGCGTATTGAAGCGATTGGATTTTGGTTTCGACTAGTTTGGGAGGAAACGCTCGTACTTCAGCCAACCATTCCGGTAAATCGGCCAGGTATAGATTTAAAAAGCATTGGAGCCAATAAGCATCCTTGCTTTAAACCTATATTGGTTTGTATTTTTTTGGTGGTGGACCAGGCTGTGGTGTCTCTAATCTTGACCCAGGTATCCGAATATAGAGCAATCAGTGCTGTTAAGAGCGTTTTATCCATTTTTTTGTTTCATCCATTGTCGCTGGCGGGACACGCTGTCAAAGGCGGTTTGAAAATCGATGTATGCAAGATACAGAGCCCTGCCTTTTTTTGCCAGTGTTGTCTCGATCAGGTTGGAACTGCAGATCAGGTTGTCTTCGATGTGCGATCCCTTTTGGAACCCAGTTTGCGTGTGAGGGATCAATTTACGCACTTCCGCCCAAGCCGCCAGCTCTTGTAGCAGTATACTGGCGTAGCATTTCCCATCCACATCTAGGAGCGCAATCATCCGATAGTTTTCTGGGATCAATCTTGAGCCTTTTTTGTGTATTGGGAAAAGAAGGGATCCCCTCCATGACTCAGGGATACTTCTTCCCAATCTATACTCCCAGAATAAAGGCGCCATGATTGTTGCCCACTTACGACCCATACCTTTGAAGACCGTGGGCGGAATACCATTGGGGCCTGGTGCCCCTCCAGAACGCATTTTTTTGATGAGATGCAATACTTTGACGGGAGTCATTTCTTTTCGGACATCCGGATGGTCTTGTGGCTCCATGCTCTGATATACGTTGTTAATGTTCCTCATAAGGGGAGTTGTGCCGTTATTACTGGATGGTTCCACATAGAGAACTTCGATGTAATTTTCCCAAGCTGTAGGCGAGATATTTGTGATTATAGGGCGATGAGTGGATCTATATCACTTATTCATCCAATTCCAGAAACGCTTCTGGTCTCGTCATTTTATAATTTCATGTGCTTTACTCCATCGGTTTTCTTCCATCATTCTCGTATAAGGGAATCTTGCTTTTCTATATTCTCGGCGGATATCTTTACATTTTGCCTTTAGGGATCCATAGGGAACCTCCTCAGTGGTTTTGCGCATGATATTATTTAGTTTGTGTTTTATTGTCGTTATTAGTAGCTTTTGTTTTGTGAGGCAATAATTTTTTGGGGGAAATTGTTTGGGTCTTGAATTTGTCACTGTTGTTAATTTTTCCCTTGTTTCTTCCAAGAGGAGTTCCCATAATTTAATTAGGGGCAATTCTCCATTTCCCTGGGTTACTTTGTTCAATAGAGATTCCACTTCTGAATTAATTTTTTCTTGGTGTTCTAACGCCCACCTTATTTTGTTTATTGGTTCCAGTTTTTCCTCCTCACCAATCACTTCGATTCTAGGGCGGCGACATTGTGGGGCTATGATATCACAGGTGATGATTGCGTGGTCACTTGCCACAGTAGGTGTTACCCAGAAGTCCTGAATGGGGTGGAAATATGCAATCGAGATCCAGATGTAGTCCAGTGTAGCCAATCTAAAGTTTGAAAAGTGGGTATAAGCTGCTGACAGGTTAGCGACTGATCTACCATTTAGAATTCGGAGACCCAGGTGATTAAAGAAAGCTGCCAGTTTGAGACCATGGTTATCTTTTTGTTGGTGCTGGCAGCTTATGTTTGGAATAGACCAGGCAGAGTCATCCAGGTCTACCAAAGGGGAGTTTAGATCTGAGGCCATTAGATTGGCATTAAAATCACCCATTATCATCCATAGGTCATCTGGGCTCTGGGAATAGAGATCACTTATTGTTGGTAGCATTCTACTTAGGGCTTCTCGTTTAATCTTAGATGGATGAAGATAAATGCAGCCCAGGATCATGGTTTGTTCAACCTGGGCTGGCATGTCTGGTTTTAGCCACTTTGCCTTAACAGAAATGTGATCTCCACTTCCCACACTTATCAGCGATACCTGAGCGGCCAGATTGTTTTTAACGTAAATGGCTACCCCATCCGAGGCATGGCCACCTACTTGAGATACCATGGCGTGTGATTCATAACAGTGTAGTCCAGCCATGGTGTTCAGCACAAAGGCCAGGGGGCATATTAGCAAGAACGGCGTTAAAATTATCGCCGCTTTAGTGGCAGGAAACTGCCGCTAAAGCGGCGATAATGGGCTTGATAATATGCCCTTGAGAATACCAAAAGAAGCCCATGTTCTGCTGTGATCCTGGGCTTCTATTGGAATTCTCATGGGCATATTATAAAGCCCATTATCGCCGCTTTAGCGGCAGTTTCCTGCCGCTAAAGCGGCGATAATTTTAACGCCGTTCTTGCTAATATGCCCCCAGGTTTCCTGTACCGTGATGATATCATTACTCTGGAGGTGTTGAATTGCATCCCTTTTGTCTTCATCGGCCATTAGGCCCCTAATATTCCATAGGAGGATTGCTAAGGTATATGGCAGCATTGCTGCCCCCTTAACAAAGCTGACTTCAAAGATGAAGCCCAGAAAAGTGATCTGAACAGAGACCAGGCAGAATGCATTTGATACCCTCAGGGAGGCCATGTGTACAGCACCCATACTCAAGGCTCCTGACTTCTCAAAGGAGGTCATAGTGTAGACAGATGCTTCAGAGCATGCCATAGGGGCTGTCTTATTATAGTTAAATGAGGAGGGCCTAGACCAACCAGTAGCCTCATTAGCAAGAGGTTACTTCCCCTGTTACAGAGGTGGAGTGAAATTGAAAGGGAGGTCTGAGCTGTGGTCTGGGCACTGAAGAAGCTGGGACCATACCTGTTTGGGGCCTACTTTCGGGTTCAGAGCGAACACAGGCACCTCTGATGGGTCATGCAAATGAGGGGTGAGCGTCCCAAACTGTTGAGGTGTTCCATCTTCCTACAGGGATTGGACTTTAGGGTGAAACACCGTCCGGTGTCAGACCACGCAAATGCTGATGGTCTATCCAGGTTCTTCCGGCTTAGTGATGAGAACTCCCAAGAGGTTGGGTAATTCTTTCCAATATCAGCTAGGGGGACACATGTTAGACCTATCAGCCTTAGGGTGATCTTCCCCTAAACATTTTGCCTTGTTCCTCCATTTCTTGCTGATCTCATTTTTGCTGGCCTTAGGAGCAAGTAAAATTACTAAACAGATTGCTAAAGACTCAGATTAATCCACTTGCTGAAAGTGTACTAGATTATTTCGAACCATTAGCTATATCATTAATTAGGGAAAAATATAGTTAAAATGTGCAAAAAAAACATCTAGCAATCTCACATCTGAATTTAGCAGACTTGCCAACTTGAGAAAAAAATCTATCATGTGAGAAGGAGACATGGCCTTGGAAGGGGCGGGGCTTTTTGCCCTGAACTTTCCAAGAGGGCCTTCTACCCCCTTCCCCTGCCCCCATCCACCTTCTCCTTCCACCAAAAACAACTAGATCAAAAGGTTGTTGAGGCTGCTAGTGATGTCATGGAGTGTTTTCAAACCCCTTAATGGGCATTGCTTGCTTGCAACCTCAAAAGACGAGATGGAAATCCACTCTTTGCTGTGGTTTCTAGCTCATCTTGCCTGCCACCATGTGCTTTCGGCTTCTCACCGTGTGACCTTGTGAAGGGAGCTGAAATCGTGTGACACTGTCATGTAGTTCTTATAAATCTATAAAGGATCTGCGTGTTTAGACAACATAGACTGTGGGATTGGTGTCCAGACTAATTCCAGACACCCCCACTGGGTATGTTCGCCTGTATACAAGCTAGCTCACAGTGCCACTGTAAACTCCTCTTACCAAGGAGAGAATAGTTCTTGGCAACTATCGAACATGACAACTCTGTCCCCTCAGGGATCGAGGAAACAGAGCAGTACTTTTCGCTCAGTCATTCGTGCTCACTTAGTCTCAGAGAGGTACACAGAATAAAACGGTGGGGACGTTTTTCAATAAGCATTTATTGAACCAGCGTCATTCTAGTGTAAAATAGGTGTGCTGAGACAGCCATAAGACAGAAACAGATATAAATGATTACAAGCACCAACAGAGTAAAAGGATGGTAGATTCCTACTATAGTGCTAAAAAAATGAATACAGGCAGGTATATAAATACATGTCAGTAACAATGCGTACTCCTACGATGCAACCCAACTATATGTACCTAAGTGTACCTAGGATGTATGTACGTGTAGAGCCAAGAATCCCCCTAGGCTGAAGCCAACTCCATTACCTGAAGTTAGAGACTGTGGGACCCCGCCTTGGTCTCGAAATGGACACCCCGAATGGGATGTCAGACCACTGCGATCTGGAGTGTCTGCGTGCAGGAACCTCAGCGTCTTGCGTAAGCGTGTCAGCATGGAAGTCCTTTTTCTCCTCTCCTCTCCCACCTCAGCGAAGATATGGTGTTTATATACCCAAAGTGGTACTCTCAGGGGATCTACCTTGCTGTGTCATGTTGACTAGGATGATGGAAGGAATGACTCTTATACATAGTTATTATGCAGGAGATGGTAGTCCTGCTGAGATTCCAAGAATCCTCATTCATAATGAATGAGGCTTGTTTTCAGAGAAAGCCCCACGTCATTTAAACAGTACCATAACTAGGTAAAAGGTCAGTACCAAGAACCGTTATGTAATGTAATGGCAGGGTAAATATAGGTGAAAGGTTCGGTTACTATCGGAGCCTATATCGGAGTACCTGTATGAAACATAACACCCACTCCTCATCCGACTGGACGACATACTAAAAAGTCTAAATGTACTTCTAAAAAACGCAGGGCCTGATTCACAGAACTAACTTACGTAAAAAACGTAAAGTTAGTACTTTTTGGTATTCACAGAATACACTTACTCATTTTGGTATTCACAGAAGGCACTTACTCATTTCGGTATTCACAGAAGTTAGTAGTCCTAACTTTAGGACTCCTAAATGCCTTCTGTGAATACCGAAAGTCTTAAAGTTAGGATTTTTCTCAGTTTAGGAGTAGTAAAGTTAGGACTCCTAACTTTACTACTCCTAAACTGAGAAAATCCTAACTTTAAGACTTTCGGTATTCACAGAAGGCATTTAGGAGTCTTAAAGTTAGGAGTCCTAACTTTACTACTCCTAAACTGAGAAAAATCCTAACTTTAAGACTTTCGGTATTCACAGAAGGCATTTAGGAGTCCTGAAGTTAGGAGTCCTAACTTTACTACTCCTAAACTGAGAAAAATCCTAACTTTAAGACTTTCGGTATTCACAGAAGGCATTTAGGAGTCCTAAAGTTAGGACTACTAACTTCTGTGAATACCGAAATGAGTAAGTGCCTTCTGTGAATACCAAAATGAGTAAGTGTATTCTGTGAATACTAAAAAGTACTAACTTTACGTTTTTGACGTAAGTTAGTTCTGTGAATCAGGCCCGCAAACAACTAATAAGTACATAAGTTAAAAAAATGCGTAAAAAATGCTAAAATTCTAGTATAAGCTGAAGAAGTCTATTAAAATATGTTTGTATATATGGTCTGAATAACTATGAGTGCCTGAAAGCCATGCTGTTCAGCAAGAAAAGCAAAAAAGTGTTTTTTGTTTTAAAATTCCAAATTTGGTTGTTTTAAAAAAGGCCAAATATTTCCCAGCACACGATGAGCCAAATGTTTATGTGTTCTGTGTGGGAGATGCAACATCACTGTTGCTTGCCATCGCAGACGATGGTCCCTGCAACACCTCACAGATCAGGTCAATCGAGTACAGATGATCTTCTGTATTGCCCACAGCCCATGCTGGGGAAGCCTGTATGATATCCAAGGCCTGGAAGCCTGTAGAGGAGCCCTTCTCCATTCCAACAGGAGCTGAAGCGTCCCGTGGTGGCTCTAAGAATGCAGACATCAACATGGAAATACGCTGAGGACACAGAAGTACATGGGCCTTTATCGGGTCCAGTGAAGCATCCACGTCTGGTGGCGCAACCGATGGAAGTGTTAGACAGAGATCCAACACGCATTCTTGTCCGCAGAACAGGCATCGGAGGACAGGCAAAACACAGTCAATCCAGACTGGTCGAAACAATAGGAACCATGACTCACTTAGTTCCCCAAGGCGAGGTGTGCCCAGGTGGAGTACCATGTGATCACGGTATCGGCGTTCCAAAAGCGTTTTTTCGATCTCCTTGGTGACTGGGACGTCCATTGCGTAGCAGAAAAATTACAATCAGGATGGATTAGCGGAAGTCCTCCGAAAATGCTTCTGAATACGGAGTGTATAAGAGCTGGAATCACTCTGAAGACTATGTGAAAGGTGCTTAACAGTCCAGAACCTATGGTCTTAAATAGGTGTACTATACCCTTTGTATCAGACATGTTAAAGATATGTTGTACCATTTCTCTGAAATGGAAAGGGCAGTTAGTCCTTACAAGTGCCTGTATCTCAGCTGAGGACCTTGCGACCTGAAGATCAAAAGTCTCTCGGGCGGAAGTTAAGGGCATGGTTTTCTGTAAAAGCATGTCTTTCATTCAGCTCAGAGTATCAAACCGTATAAAGGAAACATTCAAAGAGGGCCATATCGGCGCCTCCTTGACTGTGTGGGTCGGTGGAAACAATACTTGTATACAGCAAGTAACCCTGGAGCTTACAGTGACAAGATATGCGATGCCCGGAAGCATCCCACAACAACCTTGATCATTCAGCATTAAGTAACTCCCATTTGAGAGCAATCTGAACACTAAATTAATCACGGCAGCCGGGGATCCTTTCAAATGACAGAATAAGTTTGCAACTGAACCGTTACAGGCCCCATGAAGCATGATATCCTGGCAGATGAGAGATCCACTTAAAGAGTTCTTGCAGTCTGTACTGCTGAGAAATACTTCCATGTCCCTATTCCTGCATTGAAATCTATACAGCAATTCCCAAGATTCCTTGATGAATTCCTCACCCATTGCTTCATATCTGCCTGCCTGTTGTTGTTCTAGGCAATATTGAAACTGGAAAGTTGTGACCAGTAACGTTTTATGCCCATGAATTAACCATTCTGTGGATGGTGATTCTGCCACAGTGAAAGGTAATTGGTCCCATTTTTCAATACGCAGCATTGTATATTTTGCTCCTCTTTGTGCCATTGTTATTAATTTCTTAGTTAGATTGTATGCAGAGAACAGGGACGTACGGTTGATAAATCACCAAGGCCCATAACCAGAGCGCAATGATTGTAGCGTCCAGCTTAACAACACAATAGAACGTAACTGAGATTGTCCGTGCTGTAGTATGGACAGATCCTGTTCCATTATATCTATAGCAGAAGATACAATGTTGCCCAGAGAATACATTCTGGATGTTAAAGTGGTCATACCATTGTCAACCACAGCCAAAGCCTTTTCTAAGTTAATTCTATCAATTTCATAAAGTCTCTCTGCAGCCTCCTGTTGAGAGACTTTCCAAATTTCATTATAGACAGCGTATAGGACGTGGCTTCCAGGGACCCAATAAAAGTCCCTTAAATCCACATCTTCTGATAGTAAGGATGAGTGTAGCTTCACCTGTGACAGTGTCGAGGTTTTTAGCCAATTGAGGCATAACTTCCCAACACTGTATGATGTCACCACCCCTGTATGTTCTAGTTGTCCATAGCGTTGGTCCGGCCTATGGATACTAAACCCTTCTGTGGTACCCCTGAATCTTGTTTGACACCTGTTTGTGTCTGTGGGCCAAACTAACCATCCCTTCCAATTGGGGTCTGATGAATTGTACGAGACTGTATGTGTGATACCCTCTACTGTATCCCCACCATGTGTTGTAAAGTTTTGCCACCCCTCAAAGTGTAAAGGTGAGGGAATCCGAGGTGTGTTCAAATCTTTGTTCTTCGCTAGTCCAAGACAGGAAGTCTGTTACACAGTGTCGTTCAGAAATATTATCTGCTGTGGAATGAGGCACGCTCGAAATAGTTCTTCTGCTCCCTGAACTAGCCATTCTTTTGAACCCCAGACTGATTTTATGTCTATATTGTCCTTGCAGAGTAAATGCAGAGTAAATCTGTTTGGTGTTTGTTAGCATATTTTTCTGTGCAGTTGGAGGTGCAACCTTATAGTAATATGAGGTCGGGTCAGAAGTGTTAAACCCTAAAAAATAAGAACATTTATGTGCGAACGTTCGTGAACTACCTTTGGGTGGCGTTGGACAATGTTCCCATTGTTGGTATGTAAAAACATTACGTGGGATCCTGGATTTATGTAAAAAGTGATGACCATAATGTTGGTAACAGTAAATTGTGTTGTAATCAGTTGTGTCCTCTATTATTTCAATGTTTGAAAATGCAGCGGATTGTTCTAAATCAGAAAACATATTATTTACAGTTTCAAAATCCCAATCGTCAGAAAATGTACTGAAGGTTGTGATATCATTTAAAGAGATTTTAAATACATGAGGTATTTTCAAAAGTTCAGTGGGACCAAATACATCATATGCAACTCTGTCCCAAACTATACCATCATGAATTGGAACAGCTGTAATGTTCACAAAGGGCAGTTTTTTTTTCACGATGTGATGATGTATGAGGTTTCAGTACCAAGTTCACATTTGATACTGCAGAGCGTTCTAGGAGATAATTTCCATTCATGAGTAAGCAAAAGACAGTCACTAGGCCAATGCAGAATAGGAAAAACAGTATTCCAGTTATTATCCAGAGCTGTAGCCATAGTGAGACTAGGTAAGTCTTTTTCAGGAAAATGTAGAAATCATGAAGTTGTTGTTTACGGGAAACTGGAGCTGGCGTTGTTTCAGGTTCACTGGGATCGAGAAAGAAGGTATCAAAATCGATTAAGTAGCCAGATGCAATTTGATCTATTTTTGGTAGCTCAGCAGGTTTTGTTGAACTGGCAGACGTCTCTTGTAAAGGGACATTTATGTAGATATCGGTGGTAGGCCGAATTGCTATTTGTCTTTCATTTGTGTTTTGAGGTTCTATTTCAATAGGAACGAGTTCCATTTCATTGTTTGAAAGTCCATTATTTTGTATTGGTGACTCTTCAAATGTTATGAGTCTTTCTGTCTGAACTTCCCCTATGGTAGCGAGAGGAAAGCGTTGGCTACCCAGGAGCCGACGAGGCCTACTATTCAGTATCGGCCACATAGTGTGGTTTGCTCAGAATGATGGAGGCAAATCTCTTTACTTTTTTTCCGGCAAGAGGCGGAAGAAGTACTGTTCTTGTTCCTTCGACAGCCAGGACAGGTACAGGCTTTCTGTATGATGGCCCAAATTCTTTTTTGTCCACAATCTTTTCTCTGACCAGATCCCTGACTTTTGGGATCCAGGCAGGTCTTGCCGTGACTGATTTGACTTCCCCAGTGGTGTTGCGTTTTACTTGCACGTTGCTTTGTAGTGCCCAGAATTCATTAAGTTCCTGTAAAACAGTCAAACGGTTATTGATGTTGAGAAGTTTTTCATCCGCCACTGTGCTTTCATAGTCGAGATCAGGAACCCACATTCTCATCCCGAATAGGACTTCGTAAGGAGTGACACCTCCTAGGGAACTTCTTGGCATATTGTTCAGTGCCCTCTGGACCTCATATAGGTGATTGACCCAACTACCACCCGAACCTAATACCCTCGCTGTTAAAGATTGCTTTAAGTCCCAGTTTTTCCTCTCCACAACCGAATTTCCCTTGGGATGGTACGGAGAGGAGTACCGCAGGGCAACACCCAGACTTCCCATGGCTTCCTTGTAGGCCCTAGAGCTAAACGCGGGCCACAGTCAGAATATAATGTGCCTACTGCGTATGTCCCTATGAAGACTCGCAAATCTTTTATAACAGTTCGAGCATCAGCCGAGCACTGAGGCCAAACCCACAAGAATCTAGAGCATGAATCCACTGCCACCAAGACATACTTGTAAGCCCCATCTGATTGTAGGGGGCCGCAGTGGTCCAAATAGACACAAGCGAGTGGTCTGTCTAATATAAGTAATGGTGTCTGCGGTGGACGTGCCACGGTGGAACCCTTTATCTGCCGACAGATGTCTCACTTTAAGACAAAATTCTTCGTCTGTTTAGTTAAACCTGGCCACCAATAGCGTTGTTTCAGTAGAGAAACTGTCGCAGTAATCCCTGCGTGTGCAGAACCTAGACCCTCGTGTGCAGCTAGAATTAAACCTAATCTGCGATCCATGTTTGGTTTTACTCTATCCCCCACTCCTGGATTTTGAGCATACAGAATATTTTTTGCATCTAACTTGTAGGAGTACTTGAGTGGAAAACCTTTCGGCAAGGCTTTGCTGTTTTTGCGTGAAGCAATGACAGCTACTATTATCTGGCTGTCTATTCTCGTGTTAGAACGAGTGATAGCAGCTACGGCGGCAGTTCGTACTGCCCCCTTTGCGGCTTCATCAGCCAATGAATTCCCATCAACGTGAACGCCATCACGTTGATGACTCAGCGTGTGTATCATGTGAGCTCTGGGTAGTTTGTTTTTCAACTCAGCTACCTGTTCCCAAAATAATGTATGCTTAATTGTGCAACCTTTTGAGTCTTTAAACCCATTTTGAACCCAATAGTGAAGATATTCATTGTATGACTGGACACAGTAAAACGAATCGCACACTATAAGTGTGGGGAATTCCCAAATCATTTGTATTAGTGCCAGCAATAGTGCTTTTAATTCTGCCAACTGTGCTGTGCAGTCTGCTAGAGACTGTCTTCGTACTGCTAGGATGGAACGTGCCGTCCTGCAAATGACCCTTCACAATCGCACACGCAGCACTGTATTGTTGTTTTATCCCTATGGCCGGCTGAGCAGATCCGTCAGTGTAAATAATATATTCATACTGATCTAGAGGCATTAGTTCATTCAGGAGAGGATATTCTTGTTCGTATTGCAGAAATGCTTGCGTTTTAGGTGTAGAGTCAAATTTGTAGTCTACATCTGTTGCAGTGAGAGAATTAGCCCATTGTATCCATCTTGGATGTAAAGCTTTAGCATTTGGAACACTTGATTTTGTGGCAGTCTCTAAGGCCGGTACCGGAGTCACAACAATTATTCGTTTCCCCTGAGCCAGTGCTCTTTCTCTCACTACTAAAGCTAATACAGGGGTTACGTCCTATTTTGGTAGCCAAGTGGGACGTGAATAAAGTTTTACAAAAAATAGAACCTGGCTGCCATTTTTATCATGCTGCTATTTATTTTAGCAGGCTAAGGGCCAATATTTGTAATCCTTGGTCCTGGCTTAATTATTTTGCCATGATTTATACATTTTATAGAAACATTTCAACAGTTTTATAAGTCTGAAACATGAAGTGATACACTGTTTTGTTTAAATCAATGTTGCTCTATACAAACATTCCAAAAGGTCAAAACATAAAACATTCATAAACAATACATTTATCAAATGAAACTATTGTGCTTAAATTCAGTGCCTATCTAAATCATACAATCATTTATAAAATTACACCAGTTTATAATTTGTACATCTATTCAACAAAAGAGCACTCTCATTAGACCCGAAAGGTTTCCTCTTTTAGAGAGTTGCTCTTCTTGAGGAGGAAATTCGGTGTCTGTGGGGAAAAATCAATGTTCATGGTCCCCCTACATAATCTGTGATTTATTTAATCAATCTCCCTCAAGGATTTTAGGAAGAAAAAGAAAGTGCCGACGCGTTTCAAATCCCTGTTTTACTCAAGGGATTATCTTCAGGGCAATTACACGGTGTAATCTGAAATTAATAATGAAAAAATAATAATAATCAGTACTTTGTGTCCCTTCTCTCTATCACTGTGCATTCTATATTTAATAAAGTTCTAAATACCTGAGTTATATTGGTGAACAAACTTCCTGACTGAAAGTTAAATTTTCTTTTGCAGGTTCGGATATTTTTTGAGTTGCCATCAATTTTTAAACAATCTGAAATGATAAACAGATAGTGTTGTTTATTCGTGTGTTAACACTGAATAATCGAAACGTTTCGCAAAAGGAGAAATTTCGCTTTAGCTTACTTATAGGATTGCTTTATGTCCGATCTTGTTTGGAACGCAACGGGCCTCTCGGTTACTTTGTGGGCTTGTTTGACAAGAAATGCCGATTCATTTTGTGCTCGTGTTCTGTTCAAGGTCTTCTGCAATAGTGAAAGGCAACATTGTTTCTCAATACTGGTATTCGGACTGAAACACGTTATTTAAATAGAGAATGAAAGTCTGGTCTCGGAAACTTACTCGGGATTGTTACATTATGTCCGGGTTCTGTTCTGGGCCCTGAAAGCCCTCGGTCACGCTTGTGGAATTTAATCTAAAACGGAAAGGCAGAAAGGAACATCGTTTGTGTGACCTGTTTGCCAGAACTGCGGGTGCTTTTGTGAATTTAAAATTTCCATGCACTTACTTTGAATTTACACGATGAGCTTTATGGGCTTCCTCTGGAAATCACTCTCTCTGCCTGCTGGTTCCTTTGTGTCTGCTTTTCCGGTTTGCAGCGTGTTTTTTTCCTTTTTTTTCCACTCTTGAACAGGAAGTGCTTTGTTTGGTGATGTCTGGGAAGTGTAGTTTGACGTGTTCCTTAGTTAAAAATGCCTTCCGCTTAAGGTAATGAAGTCTTATTGTTCGTTCTTTCATTGGTTGAGAAGTATGACACTAATTAGTGGCTTTATTTAATTTGGACATTTCGTTTAGCCCTTTCTGGGTACAGTTGAAATTTAGAATTAAATATGCCTCTTTTTTCAATAGCATTGTTTCGACATTGCCACCCCGTGGTGGTGGTTTTTGGACTGATAGCACTGTTCATACAAAGTCTTTTTCTGAGTGTTTCTTTTCAAGAAAATGAGACACCAACGGAGCTGTCACAACCTGCTTTTTTATCCTGGAGCGATGTTGTACTATCCTTTGATTTATTTGCTGGTTCGTTTTCCCTATATATAGTTTAGGGCATTGGCACTGGATTGCATAAACTGTGTTTTTAGTTTTGCATTTTGAAAACTCTTTATGAGTCCATTTTATTGAATCATGCGTAAATTCATGACCTTCAACAGTGTTTTCACAAACCGAGCAGTTGCCACATTTATGGTGGCCCTCGATGGGTCTCATGTTCCATTGTGTTCTTAAGTCTTTTTTCTTGATAGACGATGTGAGATCTGCCCTTATGATTTTTTGGCCTGTGCTTTTGCTTTTTTTCATTGCGAACAATGGTCGCTCAAGTGGGCATTCTAGTTGCGTGAGGAGATGCCAATTTTTCAGAGTCATCTGTCGGAATTTGTTGGTGTGTGGGCCAAATGTGGAGACGCAAACTAGTTTGTCTATAGGTTTCTTGTCTTTTTTAATGAGCAACTCTTCTCGTGGCGTATACCATGCCCTTTTTGTCGCATGTTTGAGCATTTTACTGGGGTAGCCTCTCTCTTTTAGTTGGTCGCAGAATACCGCTGCACTGATCATAAAATCTTCTTTTCTTGCACAGTTTCTTCTGATCCATAGTAGTTGGCAATAAGGGAGATTATCCCTTAGATTTCTTGGATGAGAACTTTGATAATGTAAAATTGTGTTTCTATCAGTCGGTTTGCGATGTAGGGTAGTCATCAATTTTTGTTCGTATGGAATAACTTCAACATCAAGGAAAATCAAGGACATTTGGCTTTTGGAAATGCTGAATTTGATGTCATGATGTCTTGTGTTTAGCCATCCATGAAATTGTTGGAGTTCATCTTCTGTACCACTCCAAAGGCACCAGACATCATCTATATACCGGTACCAATGCTGGATATGTTTTCCAAAAGGGTTGTGATTGAAGATAAATTTGTCCTCAAAACGGGCCTTGAACAACACGGCCATTTCTGGGGCGAAGGGACATCCCATCGCGGTCCCTTTAATCTGCATAAAGAATGTTTCATCAAACTTAAAGTAATTTTTCTTTAGGGCTATTCCTGCTAGTTCAAGTATGAAGTCAGTTGGTACTCTGTGGGGCCTTTGTCTAGTTTCCAAATAGTATTCCATTGTTTGGAGAGCTTCTTCTTGAGGAATCTGGGTATACAGTGAAATGACGTTGAATGATACCATCCACTGAAGATCAGGATCAAATGTATGACCTTCTATTTTGTTTATGAAGTCCGTTGTATCCCTTAGAATAGATGGTACTTGATCCACGAAAGGTTTTAGGAAGATGTCAACATACTTTGCGATGGGTTCCAACACAGAGTCACAACCGGAGACGATTGGTCTTCCTGGTGGTTGTGTGAGACACTAAAATTCCTTGTTCTAATCCGACTTTTAGTTTGTTAGAAATCTCTCCTTCTATTTGATGTGTATGGTCTTCCTTGAGTTGTCGGTACAATTCTTGGTTCAGAATTTGACTCTTTACTTCAGCTAGATACATCTCTTTTGGCCAAATGACAAGGGCCCCAACCTTATCCGCAGGCTTGATAATTATTGTGTCATCTTTTTGAAGATCTTGTATGGCTATTTGTTGTTCCCTATTGATGTTGCGTTTGATGTACAATTTTCTGTTTTCCAATTGGCTAATAGAGGACAAAACTACCTGTTCAAAGACTGTTACTTGTTTTGGGATACTGTATGGTGGAGGATTAAAGTTAGATTTTTGGTTAATCCTGAAGGTTCGGTGTTGCCAGTGTTTTCTTTTCCATGGAAGAACACTTTAAGATGGATCTTACGAAAAAATTCCAATGCTTCAATTTTCAAATTTGCGTAGTCTGTATACTGGCTTGGAACAAATCTCACTCCCAATTCTAAAACCGACTCCTCTGCTTTGGACAATAGATGGTACTTGATCCACGAAAGGTTTTAGGAAGATGTCAACATACTTTGCGATGGGTTCCAACACAGAGTCACAACCGGAGACGATTGGTCTTCCTGGTGGTTGTGTGAGACACTAAAATTCCTTGTTCTAATCCGACTTTTAGTTTGTTAGAAATCTCTCCTTCTATTTGATGTGTATGGTCTTCCTTGAGTTGTCGGTACAATTCTTGGTTCAGAATTTGACTCTTTACTTCAGCTAGATACATCTCTTTTGGCCAAATGACAAGGGCCCCAACCTTATCCGCAGGCTTGATAATTATTGTGTCATCTTTTTGAAGATCTTGTATGGCTATTTGTTGTTCCCTATTGATGTTGCGTTTGATGTACAATTTTCTGTTTTCCAATTGGCTAATAGAGGACAAAACTACCTGTTCAAAGACTGTTACTTGTTTTGGGATACTGTATGGTGGAGGATTAAAGTTAGATTTTTTGGTTAATCCTGAAGGTTCGGTGTTGCCAGTGTTTTCTTTTCCATGGAAGAACACTTTAAGATGGATCTTACGAAAAATTCCAATGCTTCAATTTTCAAATTTGCGTAGTCTGTATACTGGCTTGGAACAAATCTCACTCCCAATTCTAAAACCGACTCCTCTGCTTTGGACAATTGTTTGGATGACAAATTTATTATTGAAGTTTTACTCAAGTTTTGTAAAAGTTTCTCCTTGTCCTCATTTCCCATGGTTGCTGTTGTTTGAACCTTACTCGGTTTCTTTGGTCGCCTTTCTCTAACAAAGAGTTCTGTCGTTTTGAAGGGCCTTCCCTTGGATCTGAATCACCTGTCGAATCCGATGATGAAGATTCTGAGAATGTTGAAAATCTATGCTTAGATCTGCCTTGATACTCAGATAAGGCTCTACGTGAGTCCACTTTTGTATAATAGTCGTCCTTCAAATAGGGGTAGACTGTCTCTATGTTAAAAGATTTTGTGGCTTTTTCAAATTTGGAAGTTTTGAAGTTAATAGTATTGTCTTTGAAGGTCTGAATCTCTTTGTCTATTTTTTCGAGTAGTGCCTTTGCTTCAGTCACGTTGTGATTGTTTTTGATTGTTTGAATTAAGTTTTCGAGCTCCTCGACTTCTTTCTGGCAAATTCTTTCGGCAGTTTCTATAGTATGGACCATGAGGTCACATCTGCATTTAGTACTTATAAAGCTAAAACCTTTTTTATATTCAGGATCGGCAATGAATATTACGGGAACATTTTTAATCTGGAGGCCCCAAGGAGTAGTGCCTGCTTTTAGGTGCTCCAGCAAAAAATGTCCGTGAAGCTCAGTCCTAATATGTTTCTTGTTTAGGCGAATGAGTTTCTCTGATTCATTGTGCTGCTTGGCTGTGGTGCTCAATGATATTGATGAGAAGGGAGAGGGTGTAGAAATTAGATTCTGAATGTGGGTTTCCGAGAATGAAAGTGTATCTTTCTCAGACATTGTGCTTAACAGGGAGGGTGATAATCCTGCCTGTATGATTCAATCTTAAACCTTTAAGGAAAGCTCAATTGGCTGCTTCTACCCTCGTGGGATGTCCCGCTCTAACTATTAAAGCTAATACAGGGGTTACATCCTATATTGGCAGCCAAGTGGGGCGTGAATAAAGTTTTACAAAAAATAGAACTTGGCTGCCATTTTTATCATGCTGCTATTTATTTTAGCAGGCTAAGGGCCAATATTTCAGCGTGAGAGTGCTCTTTTGTTGAATAGATGTACAAATTATAAACTGGTGTAATTTTATAAAGGATTGTATGATTTAGATAGGCACTGAATTTAAGCACAATAGTTTCATTTGATAAATGTATTGTTTATGAATGTTTTATGTTTTGACCTTTTGGAATGTTTGTATAGAGCAACATTGATTTAAACTAAACAGTGTATCACTTCATGTTTCAGACTTATAAAACAGTTGAAATGTTTCTATAAAATGTATAAATCATGGCGAAATAATTAAGCCAGGGCCAAGGATTACAAATATTGGCCCTTAGCCTGCTAAAATAAATAGCAGCATGATAAAAATGGCAGCCAGGTTCTATTTTTTGTAAAACTTTCTCTCACTCCAGCAGTTTGTACTGCTGTCAGAATTTTTTCTGTGGAAGCAAAACTCATTTCCGAGTTTGTGTACAAGTGTGATTTATATGCTATGGGTACTGTTTCGCCTTCATAGAAGGTTATGTAAGTATACCCGGATTAACCAGTTATAACACGGATTACCAAATTTGTGGTGTTTACACGTGTGTGTAGGTGTTTTCAAAGCTATCATGTCATGTTGTAAGGAATGAAGGATCTCTGTGTGTTTCTCTGTCCAACGTCTCACTGAAAAATCAGGTCTTATTAGGTCGTAGAAAGGTTCCACTTTTTCTGCGTAATCTAAAATGTAAGTTCTGCCAAAATTTAAGAATCCCAATGTGGATTGTACGTTTTTCAATGAGTTAGGAGGTTGGAGCAGTGCACATTTTTTTAAATAGTTAGCTGCCAGGCTTTTCCCTTCACTTGAAAGCTCATATCCCAAAAATAGGACATTGAGGTGGGCTAGTTTTGAGTTTTTAAATTGAATTTGTAGCCCTCAGAGGCGAACCCCAAAATTATGTTTCTCACCCTGGTCAAATGATCCATTAAATCATCATCCATCAGATAAAGATCATCTACATAGGACAATGCCTCTTCATCCAAATTCTAAAGTAACTCTGTTACCCTAGCTGAGAACAACCCAGGGCTATTCTTATACCCTTGGGGGAGTCGACAGAATTGACGCTGAGAACCGAGCGCTGAGAATGCTGTCAAATATCTGCTTTCAGGTACTATATTCTGGCAGAAAACCCCATTTGAGATATCTAATGTTGTTTTGTATTTTTTCCGCACAATGTTATTCATTAATGCGGCACTGTGTGCAATCTGTACTGCAAATGTTTTAGTGCATGTGTTCAGATGTCTGTAGTCTAAACTAGATGGTATGAATTATGGGGTTTCATTACAGGAAACAAAGGATTACTCACTGGTATTCGAGTTGATCTAATATCTCCCTGACATGCTTTTTCGCTTCTTGTTTAATAGGGTATTGTCTCTGTGGAGTTGGAGTAGTTTTTACTGGGATTACATGGTGAGGTGACTCAGCATCCCATCCAACATGGTTGTGATATAACGCTGGAGCAAGTGCTACTGCCCACTCCTACGTGTATGAATGTTTTAAGTATACTGGAACGAGTTCAGAAATGGCCGGTAAAATTACGGTTTCTCCATGTGTGCACTCCATAACAATTTCAGGTGGCCAATCTTTTTCAGCCAAAAGGATGTCATATCCATAAGTCAGGTTTTCCCAAAAGAGACCTTTAATTTTTCTTGGCTTGTCCCCCTCCATTTGGAGTGTTATTTCATGTAACCTATGCGGGACACTTACCCTCGTATCAGGTGTCTCCACCATGATATGTTCATTCAACTCCGCTGTCACCAGAAATTCCATCATGTTCTGTTGAGCTATTCTTACTTCTGCTGCGCTGTCTAGCATCGTCAGAGCCCATTCCCCGTTCAGAAGTTGAGTCCTCAGAATTCTGGGCATGTCTAAGTTTAAGACCTGCTACTTTCTTCTTTTTAAATTGAGGTTTTGATTTTGGTTTCTCTTCTTTTTTGGAAGTATAGTCTGAAGCACGTTGCATGTCTCTGGACTTTGTGCGCTCTTCTTGTCTGTGTTCTGACCGTCCTTCCCTCCCGGAGTTTTTGATGAATCTTGAAAGGAATGAGAGAAACGTGTATCAGTATCCTGATACCTGTCAGGCTTTTTAATGTTATCGCTATTGCTAAGGTTGTATCTCTTTTTGGAGGGCTCCTGTTTAGGAGACCCACTCCTGGATTGTGACCTATTTTCTCTATTCTTATATTTTTTATTGTCCCATTTCTTTTTGGAAGAATCAGGTGCGTGCTTGGTGTTTTCTTTTTCAGAACCACCCATGAGTTGAGGTTTTGTTGTTCTAGCTCCCAAACTATCTCTACCTAATTCGGCATAGGTATCTTCGATAATTTTAGGTAATTCACACTCCTGTGAAATCCCTCAGGCGTTGGTGTATTGCCACTGCTGCTGCCTCCCCTTTTATGTTTGCTATTATAATAATTGATAACTGGGCAAAATGTCCTAACAATTTCATCCCTAAGTTCAGAGCACGTTCTGCTCCATACTCATTCTGTATTTGTCTTAATACATCTGGTATTATCGCGATTGAAGGGATACCATGAGTTCTGGTATATATGGCAGCAAAACTGTACCCCGAGAGGTACAATCCTCTATCTGGGAAGCTATCCCTTTGGCAAGCAGATTGTTAGCATTCTGTGTTTTTCTTGAGGGCTTGTGTGTGGAAACACTGCCTCTAACTGTGTTACATTCTGAGCTATCCAGAATGGCATTTGCTCACGTTTAGTGGGCATTTTACCCAGAACTGCGTGTAGCGTTTGTGGAGTAATTTTAGTTGTAGATCCCTGAACTTGTCCTGTAGGTGTAGCCCTTGATGGCTCAAGTGTGAGTTTTCTCATCACCTACTGTGTCAGGTTTCTGTAAAGTTTTACTATCTCTTTGTGAAGTGGACGTAAGTCTGCTACTGGCATTGTGTCAAAGTCTGGTTGCGTTGTGTAAGCCGCTAGGACTGACCAAGTTGCCCCATCTCTTCCGAGCGGACCGAGTCTCACTTTTTCTTTTGTATGTGGAAGGGCGCCTTTAAACCATTTTATATGCTCCTGGTAAGTGAGCGGAACTTCAATGTTCTCATACGGACAGTATTCATTTGGTGTTTCATCTCCAGTATAAGAATGAAATGTATTTGTGCGTGCATCTGCTGGTGGGAATTTAACCCATGAATAGAATACCTCTGTTCTATATGATTCTTGTGTCTTAATCACGAATGTTACTGTCCCACCCCTAGCAGTGACTCCATTGTCTGCTAGTTTTAAAGTAAGGGCAGTTCTGACATTTTCTGAAATGTTTAATTTGCCTTCTTGTTCTCTTTCCTCTACTGCGTTCGCACGATGTGCTGGAGCAGCGACGTCTTCGTCAGCCATTATTGGAGAGAAAGGGAAACATTTTATTTCAAGGAAACTGAGATCAGGTTTTATGCACAACAGGGAACTGTTTGTCCTTCAAGCTTGAATAAACCTTCAGCGAATACATAGGATATGCCTACTCTGCTGTGGCGGATTGTTACCTTCCCACTCAAGACGTCTCTGGATAAAGTGTGAGTAGGGGTCTCTGAGAATAGCACGACTGAACTACTCAGATTTGAGAGTTAAAAAAGTACCAAACCAACGTTGGGTGCCATGTCGTGTAGTTCCTATAAACCTATATAGGATCTGCACGTTTAGACAACATAGAGTGTGGGATTGGTGTACAGACTAATTCCAGACACCCCCACCGGGTATGTTCGCCTGTATACCAGCTAGCTCACAGTGCCACTGTAAACTCCTCTTACCAAGAAGAGAATAGTTCTTGGCAACTATCGAACATGATAACTCTGTCCCATCAGGGATCGTGGAAACAGTACAGTACTTTTCACTCAGTCATTCATGCTCACTTAGTCTCAGAGAGGTACACAGAATAAAACTGTGGGGACGTTTTTCAATAAGCATTTATTGAACCAGCGTCATTCTAGTGAAAAATAGGTGTGTTGAGACAACCATAAGACAGAAACACATATAAATGACTACAAGCACCAACAGAGTAAAAGGATGGTAGATTCCTACCATAGTGCTAAAACAATGAATACAGGCAGGTATATAAATACATGCCAGTAACAATGCGTACTCCTACAATGCAACCCTAACTATATGTACCTAAGTGTACCTAGGATGTATGTAGGTGTAGAGCCAAGAATCCCCCTAGGCTGAAGCCAACCCCATTACCTGAAGTGAGAGACTGTGGGACCCCGTCTTGGTCTCGAGATGGATACCTCGCGAGGGATGTCAGACCACTGCGAGCTGGAGTGTCTGCGTGCAGGAACCTCAGCGTCTTGCCTCATTGTGTCAGCATGGAAGTCTTTTGTCTCCTCTCCCACCTCAGCGAAGATATGGTGTTTATATACCCAAAGTGATACCCTCAGGGGATCCACCTTGCTGTGTCATGTCAGACTAGGATGACGGAAGGAATGACCCTTATACATAGTTATTATGCAGGAGATGGTAGTCCTGCTGAGATTCCAAGAATCCTCATGCATAATGAATGAGGCTCGTTTTCAGAGAAAACCCTACATCATTTAAGCAGTACCATAACTAGGTAAAAGGTCAGTACCAAGAACCATTATGTAGTGTAATGGCAGGGCAAATATAGGTGAAAGTTTCGGTTACTATCGGAGCCTATATCGGGGTACCTGTATGAAACATAACAACACACTGTGGCACCGTGTGAGTTGCCAGGTCTGAACCAGTGATATGTCATCAGTAGAGTACAGCCCATAAAAAGTGGAATTATGTCAACTATAAAGCAAACCATGTCTCCCAGTTGAAAAATATGAAATTAGGAGCAACCAAGTACGCATTCAACTCACTAAGCCTCACAAACTGTAATTTGAAACCCTGTCCTTTTATCTTTATTAAGAAATGTGCTGAAGAATGCCTTTCACCACGAACACTGCATTTTGCCAGCTGCTCATCTATACCTGGTTCACTTAACCGATCTGAGCAAACAAATCACTATTTTCCAAAGCATGTGGAAACTACTCTAGCACCCCATTTACAATACAAATTGTAGCGAAGGCGGCAGCTATCCAGTTACAATTGTATATTGAAAATCTGGAGATATTGCCTTTCTATAAATCTCAAATTTTCTAAACTGACACATAGAAGCCATCATTCTGGAGGCACTTGATTTCTCTCCAGACATGACCATGTTCTTTGCATTGTTTTACCACTTCAATCACTCTTTTATTCAATGTAGGATTGAAGAAGTGGTGAATGTGCCATGACTAAATATTTGTTCACATCCTTCATGAGCAACATGTGGTCCAGTTACTTGTGTTTTTCTGCAATATTTAAGTTAATTCATTGGTGGGCATCTTGGGCAGTGGGATATAAATTCCCACAATTAAACGAGCGACACTCAAGCGGTTTTCAAACTAATTAACTTACCTGAAACTAACATCAGACACATCTAGTCAGTGTTTACTGGTGGGTCAGAACCTGCTCATTTTCACTTTTGCTCCTAAGATCCAGTCTCAAAATTAGTAGTTAGATATCTTCACAACCAATTTTGGGTAATTGCCTGTTATAAAATCACGATAACATAGCACTCACAAATCTATGACACCAGCCAACTTTTATATTCATACCATACCGTGATTTGTGTTCAACAATAAGTAAATTTGTTTACAAACCTGTTAAGGCATTGTACATATTTTAAAATATGATTTCTTTCCTAAATTCTTTATTGAAATATTGCAATATACAATTTTACTATCAGCTTGTCTTGCTGAAAAAGAGGTATGTGCATTGTTATGTTATGTTATGTTCTAATATTATGTAGAGCGCACAGCTACTCAGCAGAGTGTCCCGGCACTAGGCAGTGGGGGAACCGACAGGCAACTGGGTTAGCTGTTAAAGAGGCGAGTTTTTAGTTTCCTCTTGAACATATCCAGGTTGCGCATTAGCCGAAGGTCTAATGCGAGTCTATTCCAAAAGAGAGGTGCCTGATAGGAAAAGGATCTCCCACCTATTCTGAGGCGACTAATGTGGGGGCACCCTTGCCAGGTACGCCAAGGAAGAGCGAAGTTTGCGTGCAGGTATGTATGCGCTGATCCTCTTACTGAGATAGGACGTGCCCGTCCCGTGCAGGGCCTTATGCATAAGGACCATGGCCTTAAAGACCACCCTCTTTTTCACTGGGAGCCAATGAAGGGCCCTCAGGTGGTGGGTCATGTGGGACCTAGGTGGGAGTCTAAGTAACAGTCTTGCCGCCGAGTTCTGCACCACCTGCAGTCTCTTAAGGAGATAGTCTGGGAGTCCGATGTACAGAGAGTTCCCATAGTCGAGTCTCAATGTAATCAGGGCCTGCACTACATTTCTACCAGCAGACTCAGATAGAAGGGGTAGGAATTTTTCAGCATGCAAAGCCCGCTGAAGCAGGACCCGGCTAGGGCTTGAATCACAGTGTGTTCTGTGCTGTGATACGTTTATTTAAAATATGTTATTCCCAAAGGGATCCGCTAGGCACCTGGCTCTTATTGCTTTGGAGTTTCACAATGTATTCTATGCTGGGATATCAGCATTTTAAAAAAAAAACAAGTACCAGGATGTTCAGACCCATATCTTTGATAAATTGCGATGTTAAGATATGCCCCAAAATCTTGGCTGCACATCTGGGCAGGGTCATTGCGGGACTAGTTACCCCGTGGAAACACGGATTTGTTCCGGGGAGAGGAACAGTGAATCATATTAGCCACTGCATTGCACTTTTGGATATCACAGAAATTCAAGGTGTGCCACTAACAATGATCCTCCTTGACATAGAAAAAGCCTTTGAGAGAGTACCCTGGGATTACTTATGGTGAGTTTTGATTATAATGGGATTGTCAAATTTATACAAACCCTCTATGTGAACCCTAGAGCTGAGCTGTAGTAAATGGGTCACAAATGTAATGATAATATAACATCCCGGGGTATGCAGCAGGTATATACCTGTCCTCCACTCCTCTTTTCTCTTTATATTGAGCCCTTCTTACAGAAGTTGCTATTAATAGAGAACATAGAATGACCCTCATAATTTGGTCAGTTAACTAGAGTTCTTGCATATGTGGACAATGTTGCAGTATTAGCTATCAACCCAGGTATAGCCATTAAAGAGATTGAGAAGGAAGCAATACAATTTGGGGTGGTATCGGGATATCAGTTGTACTGTAGAAAAACGCAGATCATTTGTAGTAATAGGGTACAACTGCCCGATGATAGACAGACAACCGTTGCAACTTATTTAGGAGTCAAAATAACGCCCAGTATAGAGCAATTTATTCTACAGAATACGATCCGGTACTAGATAAGATTGAAAGAGATTTGAAGTGCTGGGACAACCCCAAGCTCACGATTATTGAGCAATGTAAAATCATCAAGATGTCGATATTTCTTAGGCGTTATATCTATTTAGGACCATACCGCAGAAGAAGCTGGACTCGATTTGCAACAGCTTTTTCTGGGGATATAAGCGGACAAGAAGAGCTCTCAAGTTCTTGTGACTTTCCTTTGGTAGAGGATTAGCTCTCCTAATTTTAAGTATTATTATTTCACGAAAATGCTGCAGCATATTCACTATTTAATTACAGGCCTCAACATTCAGGATCATGACTCTAATAATCTTCCATCAATATATGAAATAGCTTGGGGAAAAAATGCTCTCAATTTCCTATTAAAATTTGCAGAGCTACTATAAGAATGTAAAATTTAAGACTATAGTGCTGGCTATCAAAGTCTGGCGCAAATATCTTCTCTAACAAAAATAAAATACTCGGGGGCAGATTTACAAGCCCCTTGAGACACTTTTAAGCCACCGTTGCGTCACTTTTGTGATGCAGCGGCGGCGCAAACAATGCGCCACTATGCGACATATTTACAACGTGACGTATCTAGTGAGATGCGTCACGTTGTAAAGCCCTGCGCTACATTATACCTGCGTCAGGTATAATGTATGCAGGGTGGGCGTTCCATCGCAAGGAAGCCCCGTAAAAGTGACGCAGTGAAATCTACAAGATTTCACTGAGTCACTTTTACATCCCCGCTGCATCAAATCCTTACGCCTGCTTGAAGCAGGCGTAAGGAGTGACGCAGCATGTTAGGTATAGGGCACCCCTGAGCAGTGCTGGAGTTGCGTCGCGCTTGCGACACGACTCCAGCACTGCGCCACCCTTACGCCGACAGATGCGTCACGCATCTGTCTATCCTTGCGCCACGGTGCGCCGCATTGTAAATGCGGCGCATCCATGGTGGCGCAAGGGATTTTTGAGTCACGCAAAATAACTGGCGCATCCCTGCTAATATGCAGGGATGCGACAGTTATTGTAAATCTGCCCCTAAATATAATTGTTATGCTCCCCTATGGGGCTCCCCTTTATTTTCCTCAATATTTCATGATGCTTATTGTAAGAAATGGGAGAAACCATATATAACAAAAATTAGCCATAGGTTCTTAGATGGTAGCATATGCTCTTTCAAATTTCTCCAAGATACTTTTAAGTTGGGGAATCCGGATTTCTTTTAAGTATCTTAAGCTTAAACATTTTTAATATATGATCAATCCAAATGAGATTAATGTGGTAGAATTCTCCATGATTCATTCAATGATGTCAATGAAGGGATTTACTGTCGGGAAGTTATATCAGCTGTTTTCTGAATTGGGGGTACTTGATGTCGAGTTACAGTCAGTGAAATGGGCAGACAAAATGAATAGTAACCGAGAGGCAGTCTACTTTCGAGAGTTGTTAACATGGGGCGTAAAGTTTTGTTATCTGCCAGCGTAAAAACTCAACTCTTTCAAACAATTCATGATTTGTACTACAATGCGGCCAAATTGCATAGCTGGGGAAGATGCCCCAATCCTGACCTCCAAGATGCGGTCACACTGAGGCGGATAATCTACATATGTTCGCTACCTGCACTGCATTGACTACATATTGGGCAAAGGTCAAGGAGTTTCTATTCACCATTATAGGGCCACGAACGAAGGTGACACCACAGTTAATTCTATTGGGGTTAGATAGCCTGACAGTTTTACTTCTAGGAATCGTATAGCAAGAGAGTGGTTAAATCCTGATCCTCCCTATTCCATCAGTGGAGGGCAGTCTGTTTCTCATGTTACTATACCGAAAACAGTCTGTTTAAGTGTAAAGGTAGAAATGCCAGGAAGACGGGTTTTAGAATATGGAATCCTCTTGCAAACTGGCCGGCAAAACAGTTTGGGAAAAATTAAATCAGCTCTCCAACTTGTGTAGAACAGGATGGGTGATCACATACATGGTGGATGTCCAGCATAGGGGAGACTGGAACCGACTATTATACAGAGCCTAATAACACTGTTTTGGATTACTTGAAGGATTGTTAAACTGGGTCAAAGAGACCATGTATATTTATTGTATCACTTGGTTTTCTCTTTTGACGGCTTTTGGGTTTCAGATCGTCATATTCTGATCAATGTAATTTGTATATTTGGCTTTCTGGTATTTATTGTATATAGTCTGGGGGAAAATGTAATATAAAGTGAATACAACTTATTAATTTGCTTTGTCATTAGTAGAAGTGTAGAAGTGGAAAGGCGACATGGCCAAGCCTCGCTGTGTCACATTTCATTTCCAGTGGTCCAAGTGACTACCTACATTTTGATGGAAGGAGGCAGTCACAGAAACCCATCCTCTTAGCCTGATGGAAACTGTAAAGGAGAAAGATGATTACATGGCATGGTGATTCTCCCTTCCTCACAATTATTTGTCACCACAGCCTAGTAGAGTTTAGTGGAACAATCCAAGGCAGTATTAAAAACCCAGAATAGGTTCACTGGTTTGCCATTAGCTTTTATCCTCTTTTGTACAGAGTCAACTGCTGAACTGAAGAGAGAAAGAAAGAGAGCCCCAGAAGCCCTGAAAACCATCACTCGTTTAGGAAAACACCAGGGGCGGCTCCCCCTAGTGGGCATTGGAGTTCCGCTCCCCTATTTTGTCAGGTTGCTAACTGCTCAGCTGACAATCTCACATCCCTGAGGCCTGTTAGGTCATCAGCCCAGCAAAGCAATAGCCTCCTCGGCTTAGCTCCACCCCTGCATGACGTTTTGTTAAAGTTACCTGGGAACCTCAGGCTAAAGCCCTGCAGCACCATGGGCTTCACATCAGTCATGAAGTGGAGTCAAGCCATCCCACCGTTCCCTGACTCGTCACAGGGTGGAGTAGGTTCAGAAAGCCTCACTAACGCACCCCACTCTGTGAAGAGTCATGGGAAGGGTGGGGTTAGATCTGCAGGATGGACGTTGAGTCCTGGATTCTGCGCAGTGTATCAGCTTGAGTTTTGATGACCCACCTTGCAGAATCCAGTTCACAGTTTCCCATGCTGCTGCACCAAGTGGCTAGCCCTAGAATCCGACTGGTAAGACTCTGCAAGAGAGATCACGCTGCAGGCTTGGGAAAGCAGTTTTTAACTTTCACCTGATTTTTAGAAAGTGTATGCTATGTTTTTACTTACTTTTGTCTAATCCGGCGCCCCTCGGTCCACCGCAGCTGTTGTGCTGATTGAGTGGAGGGGGCTTGGTCGGTCCGCAGGTTTTTCCTCACTTCTTGCCGCCATCTTGAGTCGGGTTGACGCTCTAGTCGCCCGGGGCTCCTCAACTAGCCTGCCTATTTTAGGCACCGATGGCGCCGACGCGCAGCGAACGTTGAATCTAAGGCTGCTACTAGGTCTGAGCCACTACCACGTCCTGCTACTGGCAAAATAGGACAGTTGCAGTTACTTCTTGGGCGTATGTGGGAACTGTTTGTTAATCTGCAAGTGCGTGTGTGAGTTAAGCGTCTCACCACTTACACTCGTTTTTGACACTCTCTCACTTTTAACTTTCACCTGATTTTTAGAAAGTGTATGCTATGTTTTTACTTACTTTTGTCTAATCCGTCACCCCTCGGTCCACCGCAGCTGTTGTGCTGATTGAGTGGAGGGGGCTTGGTCGGTCCACGGGGTTTTCCTCACTTCTTGCCGCCATCTTGGGTCGGGTGACGCTCTAGTCGCCCGGGGCTCCTCAACTAGCCTGCCTATTTTAGGCACTGATGGCGCCGACGCGCAGCGAACGTTGAATCTAAGGCTGCTACTAGGTCTGAGCCACTACCACGTCCTGCTACTGGCAAAATAGGATAGTTGCAGTTCTTCTTGGGCGTATGTGGGAACTGTTTGTTAATCTGCAAGTGCGTGTGTGAGTTAAGCGTCTCACCACTTACACTCATTTTTGACACTCTCACTTTTAACTTTCACCTGATTTTTAGAAAGTGTACGCTATGTTTTTACTTACTTTTGTCTAATCCGGCGCCCCCGGTCCACCGCAGCTGTTGTGCTGATTGAGTGGAGGGGGCTTGGTCGGTCGGCGGGCTTTTCCTCACTTCTTGCCGCCATCTTGGGTCGGGTGACGCTCTAGTTGCCCGGGGCTCCTCAACTAGCCTGCCTATTTTAGGCACTGATGGCGCTGACGCGCAGCGAACGTTGAATCTAAGGCTGCTACTAGGTCTGAGCCACTACCACGTCCTGCTACTGGCAAAATAGGACAGTTGCAGTTACTTCTTGGGCGTATGCGGGAACTGTTTGTTAATCTGCAAGTTCGTGTGTGAGTTAAGCGTCTCACCACTTACACTCGTTTTTGACACTCTCTCACTTTTAACTTTCACCTGATTTTTAGAAAGTGTATGCTATGTTTTTACTTACTTTTGTCTAATCCGGCGCCCCTCGGTCCACCGCAGCTGTTGTGCTGATTGAGTGGAGGGGGCTTGGTCGGTCCGCGCGCTTTTCCTCACTTCTTGCCACCATCTTGGGTCGGGTGACGCTCTAGTCGCCCGGGGCTCCTCAACTAGCCTGCCTATTTTAGGCACCGATGGCGCAGACGCGCAGGGGACGCGCGCAGCGGGCGCGCCAAAGGCAAGCCCGTCTGCGCCCGTCAGCGCACGACCGGGCCCAGGGACCATGACTCCTGGTCAAAATGCGATGCATAGTATTAGCTACTCCTCTAACCAACTACTGAATTACCGTCCCCTAACTCACAAAAGCTGCACCCTGTTACCAATGGAAAATAGGGAGGAAATTTGCCTGGGCTGGGGTTTCTCTGGGACTACCATGACCCTTTCACCAACCCCTAAGGGCGATGCTACCGCATTAAACAAACCATCCCCACTCACTATAAACAAATTTTCTTTCCTCAGTATAAACTGCCGCTCTCTTGCAAAGCACAACGCCGACATCTTTGATCTGCTGATGAATGATAAACCGGTCGCTCTGTTCCTCACAGAAACATGGCTGCACGAAAGCTCCGGCCCTGACGTCGCTGCAGCTTTGCCCCCTAACTATGCGATAGTCAGGAAAGACAGGGGCCAAAAACTGGGGAGGCATAGCCATTATATTCAAAAAGCTTTATCAGTGTAAATTTGAGCCTTTGACCTCTACGGATTGTGAGGCGGCTACATTTAAATTAGCCCTTACTTCGAAATTCACCCTCTCTGGCATACTTGTGTATCGCCCTCCCGGGCCTTCGGCCTCCTGGGCTGCTTCCTTTCCCAGTCTAATAAATTCAATAATCATGAGCACTGCCAATTTTTCCATTCTGGGTGACTTGAATCTTCATCTGGATGATCCTACATGCAAAAGCAGTACTAACTTCATCTCTGACTTGGCAGCAATGAACATTCATTTGCACAATTCAGGCCCCACACATAAGGCTGGCCATCTTTTGGACCCCATTTTTTCCAATTTACCTAGTATCTACTGCCCCTCAGCGCTCCCCCTCTGCTGGTCGGACCACTTCATCGTCAGGTTTAGTCTGACTCCCTCTGACAATGCTGTCACCACCCCTCCTGTCCTAAAGACATTAACAAGAGATTGGAAAAAATTGGACATAACTGCCCTGAACAATATTCTATGCACTACCACACCCATCTCCCAACAAAGGGTAACTATGCTCTCTGACACTGTTCAAAAATGGCTTCTCGATGCCATAGATACATGTCTCCCTCTCTCCAAAAAAAAAGGCCAATAACCACCGCCCGCCTGCGCCATGGTTTTCGGACACCCTGAAAGCTGAAAAATCTAAATGTAAAGTACTGGAACGCAGATGGCGTAGAGACTATGCCCCTGAATCAAAATCAACCTATAAAATGGCAAAAAAAACTTACCATAATCTCTGCAAACTAGCTCGCGCCGAAACTGTTTCAACCACTATTTCTGCTGCATTAGACTGCTCCAAAACACTATTTAACACAGTGAAGGAGCTGGCTGGCTCTGCCACTTTAGCCAGCCCCCCTCCACTAAATAAACGCAAATGCGAGGAACTCGCCTCTTTCTTCATCCAGAAAGTCGAGAAAATTCACTCTGACATAGTGTGTAACGGGTGCGATAACTCCCTTTCCTCGCAACCTGCGTATTCCTCCCAATCTGTTTTCACACTGCGCATAATGGACTCTGCTCGTCCTGACCAGGATACGATGCAATACACTCCCACTTACAACCTGGATATATGGTCCCCTCTTACTTCAACCTCTTTTAAAAAGATCCTCGGAAGTATTATTATTATTTATTATTATTTTATAGTTTTATAGAGCGCGAACCAGACCCGTGAGGGTATCAGAGCGCTTTACAGGATTAAGGTAGTATACAAAGAGTTAGGAAGGGGGGGACCAATTGGGTAAAATAGGGGATACATTCTTCAAGAAAAAAGAGCACACAATCAAAGTTCCCGGCTACATATGGGATAAAAACGATAAGCAGGTAGATACATTTTAAAAGAAGGCACGCAGTCTCTACTCTTGAGTGGGATGCCCAGGAGTGCAGGAATAGGTAACATCCGAAAAAGCATAGATCATGTCGAAGTGGAGGGTGGATCGTGTCGCAGAGGTGATCGTTAGGCGAGGTATTTGCTCATTAGGAAGGTTTTGGTCTCCTTTTTAAAGTGTGCCAAGGACGGAAGTCTTCTGATGTCGGGAGGGAGAGAGTTCCAAATTCTGGGAGCGGCCCCAGAGAAGGCCCGGTTGTAGGTTTTTTTTTTCCGGAAGCGTGCTGGTTGAAGCAAAAGGTCTTTGGCAGATCGGGAGTTTCTGGCTCCTCCGGATATCACAAGTTTTTGGGCGAGAAATGCAGGGGATTTGGAGTAGAGAGCTTTGTGAGTGATGCAGGCCAGTTTAAGTTGGATTCTGGCCTCTAGGGGAAGCCAGTTCAGAGCTTTGAGGTGGGGAGAGATGTGGTCGAATTTCTTTGAGCCAGTTAGGAGTCTGGCGGCGGCGTTGAGGCAGGGTTTTAGTGGGGCCAGAGAGTTCTTGGGTAGCCCTGCGAGAGTAGAGCATCCATATTCTAGTCTGGAAATGACTAGTGCCTGGATTGCCGTTTTTAGGTCAGAGGTATCGAGGAAGGGTTTTAGGTTTCTTAAGTAACTTAGATGGAACCTGGCAGTTTTGGCCATCGAGTTGATGTGGTCCCGCATGTTCAGGCTGCCGTCAAGGGTTACTCCAAGGGATTTCGCAGAGTCAACAATGGTAGGAGGGCAGTTTAGTCCTGTGATATCCTTGATCCATTCCTGGATGTCTGGATTGGTTTTGGGTGGGGAGATTAGAAGAAATTCGGTTTTGTTAGCGTTAAGTTTAAGCTGGTTGGCGGTGAGCCAGTGGACAGTCAGTTTCAGGGCCTCATTCAGGGAGAGAATGTCCTCCGGGGAAGAGATTTTAATGTATATCTGAGTATCGTCGGCGTACATAAGGTAGGGGATATTGGCAGAGCGTAACACCTCTGTGAGTGGTTCCAGATAAAGATTGAAGAGGGTAGGGGAGAGGGTTGATCCTTGGGGGACTCCAACCGTGATCGGAGAGGGAGCGGATAGATTACCGTTTATGAGGATTCTCTGTGAGCGATTTTGGAGGAAGGATCTAAACCATTTAAGGACGGTGTCATCCAAACCCATCCTGAGTTTGAGGCGTTCAAGGAGAATTTCATGGTTAACCGTATCAAAGGCAGAAGATAGGTCTAGGAGGATTAAGAGACAGGTTTTGCCTTGGTCGAGGGCTTGGAGGGCGTCATCCACGATGTGGAGGAGGGTGGTTTCCGTGCTGTGTCCATGTCTGAACCCGGATTGGAAGTCATCTAGAAGGTGGAAGTTGGTGATGTGTAGGCTCAGTTGTTGTTGCACACATTTTTCCAGAACTTTGGCTAGGAGTGGGATGTTAGATATGGGTCTATAGTTGTCGGCGGAAGCAGGGTCCAGTGTAGGTTTTTTTAAGATGGGGACGACTTGGCCAGCCTTAAGAGAATCAGGTATTGAACCCTGTAGGAGGGAGGCATTGATTATTGAGGTCCAGGAAGGGATGATGGCCTGAGAGGCGGCAGCTAGGCAGTTAGAAGGGAGAGGGTCATTGAAGTGATTGTTCGGGTTTAAGGAGGCTAGAATTCTCGAGATCGAGTGTTCGTCATAGATTTTAAAGTTGGACCAGTGCGCTTGGTTTTTGGGTGAGGTTTGGGAGGCCAGCGCGGAGAGAGAAGGTAGAGCCGACAGATTTTGATTTTGGTGGAGAGTTGCGGATTTAAGTTCATTTCCTAGGGCAGAGATTTTGTCGCAGAAGAAGGATGAAAATTCCTCGCTTGATATTAGGGGTTTAGGTGTTTCTTTGGATGTTTTTGCTAGTTTGTTGGATTGGTGGTTGACCAACTCAAATAGCTTGCGAGGTCGATTCTTGCGTACGCCAGTTCAGATCGGAAGAATTCTTTTTTAGAGGCGAGGATTTTCTTATTGTAGGCATTTCTGGCCTGGCGGAGAAGTTTTAGATGTGTTGCTGAGGGGTGCTGTTTCCAGATTCGTTCAGTCTGTCGAAGGGATCTCCTCTCCTTGTTGAGGGATCCGTTGAACCAAGGATTCCTGTCTTTGATCTGGGTTCTTTTTAACTTTCGTGGAGCAAGGTCATCGAGAATGTCGGATATGGTTGAGGAATAGTGATCCGCTAGGTTGTTGACCGACGTGCACTGAGGGGGAGGGCGGAGGTCAGTCTCACAGCGCGCAGCCAGTTTCCCGTGATCAAGGTTCTTGGTGTCTCTAACCCATCGTTTAGGAATTACAGGTTGTGGTGTCCATGTCTTGTGGGTGCTAGGCAGGAGGAAGGTGATAGCGTGGTGGTCAGACCAATCACAAGGGTCAATAGAGATGATTTTGACCGCTGATTCCTTAGCGATGATCCAGTCTAGGGTGGAGCCTTTCGTATGTGTAGGGAGAGAGCAGGTTTGGGTAAGGGCTTGGTCGACCAAGAAGTCTCTGATGGCGCTGACCTGAGGGTCATTAGGATCATTCCAATGCAAGTTGAAGTCGCCAAGGAAAATGTCATTAGTGTTAGGGGAAGTCATGGCTGTGATGATTTCCATGAGGAGGTCAGTGAAGGTGTCATTCTAGCCTGGGGGGTGGTAAAAGATGTGGAGTCTGCACAGTTGGGAGTTGTTGTTAGAAATGGAGAGTGCGAGGTATTCACAGGAGTCTGAAGGGTCCACAGGAAGTTCCGTAACAAGGAGGTTAGAGCGGTATATGCAGGCAATGCCTCCCCTTTTTCTTTGAATGCCTGTCCAGCCTTACGATGTTGTAATTAGGCGGGACTAAGAGGTCTAGGTAGGGCGATGAGGATTCCTTGAGCCAAGATTCAGTCAAGATCGCTAAGTCCGATTTATGACTCAAGATGAGATCAGCGACATCAGATGCATGCTTTACTGCTGAGCGGCAGTTAATTAGGAGGCCGGCTAGGGGGTCGGAGTGAGTGTCAAGGGTAGATGCAGAGAAGGGTACTCTAGTTAGGTTGCTATTGACCACCCCTCTGCTGCGGAGGGTAGCAGATCTGTTGGGGTTGGTTTCAATCGTGCGGATAGGGTGTTCTTCCCTCAGGTCTGAGGTGCATGGGGTTGTCAAGGCGGAATCGTAGCTAATGAGGAGGTCAACCACTTCTTCCTCCGTGAGGTCTAATGGGTTAGGCGTGCCGGGTGTGGGTTTGTAGGTATGGAGGAGGGCAAGAATTTCCTCCTCCGAGAGGTGGCAGGGCTAGCTTGCGGGGGCGCAAGTGTCTCAGGGATAGTGGTAATGGGTGAAGGAGGGGCTTAGTGTAGGGGATGGGGGTCGCGTTCTGTGAGAGCCAGAGATTCGAGAAGGAGAGTTCGGTGAGGTGTAGGAGGTGCTTTAGATCCAGAATGGACTTGTGGATGCTCAGGGTTAATTCGGTGGTATCAAATCAGGATCACCTAAGGACCCCTTGCCTATTTCAGTGCTCAAGCAGCTAGAGTCACCATCCCTGCTTGCCATCATGGATCTTCTAAATGCCTCCCTAAAAGAAGCTACAGTTCCACATGACTGGAAGCATGCCATGGTGGTCCCACTCCTTAAAAAGGCCAATGCTGACCCTGATTTATCATTCAATTATCGACCTATTTCTTTGCTGCCGGCCTTTTCCAAAATTCTGGAGAAACACATACATTCCCAACTCACTAAATTTGTCGAAGACCAAAAGCTTCTCCACCATTCCCAATCCGGTTTTAGAGCCGGTTTCTTTACCGAGACCACCTTACTAGGAGTAACGGAAAGGCTATGTCACCATCTGGATGCTGGCGACACGGTCGCCCTCATCCTACTTGACCTCAGTGCGGCATTCGACACGGTATGCCATACCACACTAGTAAAAACGGTTAGCTCTCTAGGTATTGGCAGCTCGGCCCTCAGCTGGCTCATCTCTTTTCTTTCCAACCGCAGTTTTCAAATCTTTTCCTCCACTACCAGCTCTGACTTTCATTCTCTACCTCACGGGGTGCCCCAGGGCTCAATCCTCAGCCCCCTACTTTTTAATCTATATGTCAGACCCCTAGCCAACGTCGCGGATGTAGCAGGACTGTCCCTGTTCACCTATGCTGACGATTCCCAAATCATCTTTTCTCTCTCCACGAACAAAGCAGCCGGGCCATCCCATCTTCAGCTGGGCCTGGGAAAAATTGCATCCTGGATGCAGACCAATTACCTCAAATTAAACGGAGAGAAAACAGAGGTTCTGGTTCTGGGCAAAAACAAAGATCTCTGGGGCCCACAACACTAGCCTAGTGTGATGTGTGCTCTCCCCCGCCCCTCCAGCAAAGTCTGTAACCTAGGTGTTATCATTGACGACCAACTTTCTATGCACCATCAGACAGTCAAGGTAGCAGCCACCTGCTTTACCATCTTGAAGTGGCTAAGAAAGATCATCTGGATGTTGCCAGAGCCCACGCAGAAAACAGTAGTCCAGGCCCTCATCACCTCGAGACTGGACTACTGCAATGTCCTCTACTTCGGATCTAATAAGGCGGTGACGCGCAGGCTTCAGCTGGTCCAAAACTCTGCCGCAAGACTACTTTGCAGGGTACCTAGAACGACCTCTGTCTCAGGCCGTTTGAGAGACCTGCACTGGCTCAGGGTGGAGAACCGTATTAAGTTCAAAGCCCTGAGCTATATGTTCAAAATTAAAACAGGTGTTGCCCCCAAATATCTTCAAGCCATGGTCAACCCTTATGTACCCTCCAGGTGCCTCCGTTCATCCACTCAATGGAACTTTACTGTGCCCAGAATAAAGCTATCCCGGATGGGAGGAAGGTCTTTCTCCTACCTTGGCCCCTTGCTATGGAACTCACTTCCTAAAGCCATCCGAAACGAAACGGCATACACCCAATTTCGGAAATCTCTGAAGACTTGGCTCTTCAACCAGTAATCAACTTAGCTGCCTTTTGTTCTTCTGCTTCGCTCCGGCGCCGGGAAACCCTTTTTGGGTAGCTGCTGCACCTTACAAGTTTAATAAATAAATAAATAAGTTTAATTAATAAATAAATAAAGCAGTTTAGCTTTCATACTCTGTCTTGTGACTCTTCCTAGAGACTGGGCAGAGAAGAACAAATTGCAGGCTCGAGGTAAGTAACCCATCAAATTTACAGCAGGACTGCAACGTTTTCTGTGTACTCATATGCGACATTTCCACATTTCGATGTATGATATGTGACACCTTATTAGTTACTTAATCGCTAACTCAATCACTGACAAACCGCAGAGGATATCTCCTCAGCAATTGCAGGCCCAGCTGCTGGCAGCATAAGCCATAAATGCAAAGTAGAGGAATTCCACCAGTGACTCCAGGAATAAGCGCAGTAGTACAATTGTCCCCCGTTGCAATGGTTCGATCAGGAATCAGTCGTCATGCTGCATCTGTGCCATCACTCCCTTCATCATTCTCTCAAAGTCCTTGCCAGCACTGTAACCCATTCTTTCTCGCGCTGGTTTGTATTACTTTTTCTTACAAACCAACGCAAATACAAATTTGGATTGAAAAGGATTTTGCGTTGGGTTTGCGTTGTAAAAGTAACGCAAATCTGACGCAAAACCTTCGGAAATCTGGCCCAAAGTGGCAAGTCAGTTGTTTGACATTGTTTCTTTAGAAATGACTGTGATAACTATTGCTCTTGTCAGGTCTTTTAGTGGGATGAAAAAACTGGGGGGTCTCTCAAAGGGGCGTGGCCAATGTTTAAGGGCGTGGCTTGAAAACACGTAAGCTAAAAATCTGTGCTAGCATAGTGTGCCGCCCAACTTGTATATTGCTGTTTCTGTCATTGCATCCAGATATATGATACACCAAATAACATCATACCTACAACAAGTCAGGACTATTGGCTTTGTCAATGGTTGTTAGTTGCATAAGATAAATAAGCAGCAACTATGCCTTGTATATAATATTGAAAAAGCTTCCAATTAAAGCCCTGGGGACGCGCTTACAGCCGACAGCAGTACCGTGAGGGGAACGGTCTTTCTTTTACCTTACCTGACCTTTGGACATCGCCGTGAGGTGAACGGCTCCTGCCCACACTTTGCCATCGCCATTTCTGCCATGAGGGGAACGGCTCCTGTCCTCCTACCGCCACTGTCACTCCTGCCATGAGGGCAACGGCTGGACTACCATCCCCAGCAGGCAGTGGGAGTCGCTTTCTGGGGACGTCATTGGAGCGCCTGGAGGCGCTTATCAGCTGTGCAGCTCTCCCGCAGCGCGGGACGCGCGCGGGCCAAGGGCGGGCCCGTCCGCGCCCGTCAAAGCCCGTAAGAGGCTGGGCTGGGCCACCCCTCTAACATCTAACTATGGGTAAGCGCAAACTTTGTAGTAGCCAAGATCAGAGAGGTGCAAAACCAAAAGTACCGAGACAGTCATCATCTATAATCTCATACCTAACTTCGGCCGTGGGAGCATTGAATAACGAGATAGCAAATGCCGAAAAGGAATTGGGTCTGGGCTCAAGACATAATGAAGGAGGAGGTGTTGAGGATTTCGAGCCCCTATCTAATGCTCCCGTTCCACTGGATCCAGTTGTGCTGATTAGTAGTGTAAGATCAAACTCTGAATCTCAGGCCCCGACTAGTGCTGTAATTGGAGAAGTGGCCGTACCATCGCAAGTTTCTGCTATGGACGGGGAAAAACCATCTAGGGGCTTAATTGCGAGGCCTTTGGGGGAACGGAGTACCTCGAGGAAAATCAATAAGAGGCAGAAGGGTCTAAAAAACTGTCCATCAAAGTTAGACTCGGTGATGGACGAGAATACTCAATTATTACTACGGAACCTGGTGGAGGAGATTTTTAGTGCCCGGTTCGAATCCATACTGACTAATATTGCCAAAGATGTAATTGACACTATGAACTCGTGTGTCGCTGACTTGAAGAAAAAATGTGAGCGTATGGATTCTATTCTGGACTCCTACTTAAAGGTTACTCATGTCAAAATTAATTCAGGTTTGTTATCCACTCCCCAGCTAGAATCTAGTCTAGACTTACGAGGAAAATCTTTAGGCAATCACCAATTTGTAGTTCCGAGTGAGGGGGTAAAATCGAAAAAGGTTGCTAGGCAGGATGTGTTCCAGGAAAGAATGCAAGAAGGAGGGCATTTGACCCAAATTGTTAAAAGTCCTGTTGAACCTACAGATTTAAGACCTAATGTGGCAATTAACAAGAATACCGGCTTTAACCCCTTGACCGCGATCGGAATTCCGCTCTTGTGCTGGACATTCCGATCGCGGGTGTGGTCGTGACGAGCTCAGCTCGTCATGCGCACAGCGCTACCGCGCAGCATGACGAGCTGAGCTCGTCACGAGCATCGAAGGGGTTAAAGACAGTAATAGAAGCCCGAATGAATGTAGAATTGACCTTCCCGCAGATGCTACTCCTCTGGTTGCGATTCTTGTAGGGGTTCCCCCTTTAAGTGTTCATGATAACGAACCAACGGAGGCACTGATGCGCAAGACAAAAAACTGGTGTGATCATTATTCATCAGGTCAACCTGGGATATCAGCCCATATTATAATGACTAGACGGGTGGCCTGGGTGGGAAATGGCCCCAAATGCGTACTAGGAGACTGTATTATAATTAATTTTAATAAACGGGATATAGCTGACAGGTTGTTCTGGGATGCCACGGAACTATATGGGGGGGATATTAGGGCTTTACCTTTAGGTTACTTTTACTCCCTGGTAAATGCTCCGCGACCTTTCGAGAGGGCCAGTGGGGCTACTTTCACTAGTTCCTCCCTCCCTGATCTGGGGCTGCCCCGTAGTTATGGTAGTGGATCCTGCCCTAGTAAAACTAAAGTGGGAGAAGTAACACAAAAAAAAGTGGTAGCCTTGATACCATGGCCTAGGGAGGGAGGCTTATCTGTCTCAAATAGATTTTCTCCACTCACTTTGATGGACCAGAACGACTGACTGGTGGAGCCAGTGGTTGGTAGTTTACAACCATCCCCTAAAAATCCAGGGTCAGATGATGTAGGCGCGGTAACTCTCCCAAGTTGCAGAATTATTAGTTGGAATATTGGGGACCTTAAAGCTAAAAGGGATGATCCACTTTGGTTGAAGGTCATAAGATCTTACGATATAATTGCGCTTCAAGAAACTTGGGATAGGGGGGATAGTTTTTGGGTGGATGGTTTTAGATCCTATGTTTTACCTGCTCGTCCGGCCTTAGCTGGTAGAGCAAAGGGTGGTCTGATGTTCCTCCTCTCCAATAAGCTAGCGGGCTCCTTATGTAGATTAGAGGTAGACTCATCTAATGCCCTGGTAATAGAAGTAACCCGGTCAAATAATCTTAAGTTATTACTCATTAATTTTTATAATTCTGGGGAAAATGATTTTTTAAATCAACATTTGACTAAGTTGAACTCTTTTTAGAAGACTAGAGGGTTAATCAATCCACTTTTTATCATATATTAATTATGGGTGATTTTAATATACATTTGTGCGACCGGCATTGTCTTATTGACGATCACTTAGCTCACACTCATTCGGTGATCCCTCATTTTGAGCACTCGCCCCAGGGGGAGGGTTTAGAGAACCTTTTGTCGGGAGCCGATCTTTTTGAACCAGCCTTTTTTAATCAACTTGATCGTTGTCCTACGTTTAAATCCAAGGCTAGAGACACCATTATAGATTATATATTCTTGTCCTCTACTTTACTTGACAAGGTAGTTTTTTATAATGCTATAGTTTCATCCTTTAGTGACCATAACCCTGTCATATTGGAACTGGATAATAGTTGCGGGTTTCTGGGAAATGGTGGGGAAAATTTGGGCGTCAACAGTATGGTAACCCGTGATCAAGGGCGGAGGCTCAAGTGGTCTAATGTGGTACCAGATTCCTTTTTTAAAGATCTTTGCCTAAAAATTAGCGGACATATTGCAATATGCGCTGACCCTTTAAGCCCTGAGGACGCGGTCCTCAGAGCCTTTGATGGTATTTGTAGACAGATATCAGTGGACTTGACCATTAACTCTAAAATGAAAATTAAATTAAGTGAAAAATGGTTTGATGAAAACTGCTCACGAGCTCACCGTGCCCTAATTTTAGCCTTGAAAAGTTCTCCTCGAGATAGGGACTTGATAGTGTGGTTACGGAAACAATACAAGACTGCAGTTCATAGGCGGAAATCAGAGATTAAGGCAGAGGCTTGGAATGATCTCGTTTCTGTCGATGTGTTAAAGGATAGCTCTAGATTTTGGTCTATTGTTAACTCCCCACTTTTTACAGGTCAGGAAAATGACATTCAGGAAAGTAACATCACAGAAGCACAGTGGTTGGCTCATTTTGAGGGAATTTATGGTTCTGACAAGACGATGGAAACTTATTTTAAGGCATCAACCCATCAAGTTACAGTATCTCCTTTTTTTAATGAGGAAGACGTTGAGAGAGCAATAAAAGATACATCTAGTAATAAAGCACCAGGTCCAGACCGTGTCCCAGCAGATCTTTATAAGTGTAACCCCAAATTTTGGGCTAAGATACTTGCAAATGTATGTAATGCCGTAGGAACGAGCGGGTTTCCCGCATCCTGGTCTCAGTCGATTATCATACCAGTTTTTAAAAAGGGCCAGAGAGGGGACCCGAGGTGCTATAGACCAATATCCCTAATTGACTCGACGGTTAAAATTTTGGGCAAAGTGATTTTAGAAAAGATTATAGACTGGTCCAATGAAAACAAGATTGTTTCCAATCTACAGTACGGTTTTAGAAAAGGACGAAGTACTATGGACCAATGTCTTAACCTGTATCTATTAATTAGCAAATATACCATGGCAAAAGAGGGTTTGCTTAAAATGGCTTTTATGGATTTGTCCTCAGCTTTCGACCTGGTTAACAGGTCGAAGCTGTGGAGTATTTTATTAGAAATGGGATTGGATCCGGGTCTGGTTTATTTCCTAGCTGATCTTCACCGTGACCTATCTGCATCAATTAGGCTTTCACAAGACTGCAAGTGCTCAAAGTCTTTTAAATCAAGAAGAGGCGTAAGACAGGGGTGCATATTGGCACCCCTGCTTTTTACATTGTATATTAACGCCCTGGATAGATCTCTGGTGGAGGAGAGCTTGGATATACCGCGTGTAGGAGACTGTCCAATTCCGGTTCTCCTATACGCGGATGATGCCGTTCTTTTGGCACGAACTGCAGTAGGTCTCCAGCGGCTTCTGGATGTGTTTGGAGCCTATATGCAGTCTTTAGACCTGGTAGTAAATATTGGGAAATCACATATCATGACTACGAGTCATAGAGCTCCTAAAGCAAAAACTTTTTATTGTAATGGGGGGGTTGTGACTACTGTATCCTCGTTTACATATTTAGGAGTAGTGTTCGATGAAAGAGGCTCTTGGGTTCCCCAACAAAAAATAACAAAAAATGCAGTAATTAGATCGACCTCTGCCATACTAGGATTTGTCCAGCGGTTGGGAGCTAGACCTGTGGAGGCCATTATAAAATTATATAGATCCAAGTGTTTGGCTATTGCAGAATATGGCTCATCTATTTGGGGATACAAGCAACAGGCAGGACTACAGACAGTGGAAAACAGAATTTTACGTAGTCTTCTGTCTGTTCCTCAATCTACTTCAACCTTTGCCATACACCAGGAATTGGGGCTGGGTTATGTCTCTGATACTTTGAGTACAGCGCCGTTACTCTGCTGGCTCAAAGTATGGCTTAACCCAGAATTAACCTTGAATCATTTGATATTGCGGGACTGTGCCAAATTGGATAATGCAAGTAATATTAACTGGCTTGCATATGTTAGATCCATGCTATCCAAAATAGGGCGGCCAGAACTATTTGAATCCCCGGAGAGGATTAGGAAGGAAGATCTGAAAGGGGTTAGAATGAACTTTATTAATATGTTGATGTCAGAACGGGAAGAACAGGAGCTACAGAAACCCTTAGTTAGGGCTCACTTTCTGACAAAAACGTCGTTATTAATTGAGCCGTATCTGATAACCGTCACAAAACCGTTTCATCGTTGGCTCCTGACTAGGTTCCGTTTTAACTTGATTCATTTTAACCTGGGTGATTATGAGGGGTGGTGTAAACCAGAGGATGCAGGACCGTGTTCTTGCGATAATTTTTCTACACAAGATACCCTACATTTTGTAATGTTCTGCGACCTCTATTTGGATATACGTAGGAAGTTCCTAGTCCCCCTATTAAATAAAAAAGGGTTTCCTACAGGTTAGACCTGCACTGCTTTACCTGCAAATGTTAAGTAATACAGGGGACATTTTTAATATTGCTTGTTTTCTGGTTGCTGCTATTAGGATCAGGAAGAAATTTAAAAAAAATAAGCATACTGTTACGCATTTTAATGAGCCGATTAACCTCATTTGCTGAAGCTGAGTATTCTGTGGATTATCTTAATATTACTAGTTCCATTGCTGCTATTGTATGGATTCTTATGTTATATATTGTGTTATGCTGATATTTTAATGAAATAATTCTTAACTTTTGTAATCTTTGATGCTGCTGAATTACACAAATATGATTGTGCTCAATCTTTTATTCCCAAAATTTTGTATAGGAATGTGTGTGTCTATGTATTTTATGTCTTGTACTTTTATGATTTTAATTAATCGAATAAAGTGGATTGATTGATTGATTGACACCAGGACAATGTTCCTGCTCCTGAGTTTCAAAAAGAGAGAGAGAATGACTCTTTATAACCCCTTCGCTGCTAGGCCTTTTCCCCCCCTGTGCTAAGCCTTTTTTTGGCTATTTGGGGTAGTTCGCGCTTAGGCCCCTGTAACTTTTTGACCACATAAGGTATCCACGCCAAATTTGCGTCCTTTTCTTCCAACATCATGGGGATTCTAAAGGTACCAAGGGTTTGTAGATTCCCCTGGAGGGGACCCAGACAGAAATTTGCCAAAATAAAGCTAAATTATTATTTATTTTTTTTAAATGGGGAAAAAGTGCTGCAAATGAAAGCGTCTGGTTCTTTCCCTACAAATGGTATCAACAAAGGGTTTGTGGGGCTGAAATTACAATTTTCCTAGCTTTTAGGGACTGACAGACTTTTGTCAGAAAACCAAAAAATTTTACACAGTTTTGGCATTTTACTGGGATATAGCCTATTCTTGCTATTTTTTGTGCTTTCAACCTTCTTCCAGTTAATGGTAGAAATGAGTATGAAATCAATAATGGATCCTGGAAAGCTATACATTTTAGTAAAGTAGACAAAATTCTGAATTCAGCAAGGGGTCATTTGTGTAGATCCTTCAAGGATTCTTCATAGAAACTAACAGTTAAATATAGGAAAAATTGAAAATTAGTTGAAAAAAACAGCCATTTGTGCCAACGTTTTCACCTGTAACTTCTTCTAATTGTGACAGCTGTTTGGAAGCAATATACCGTTACATCCGCTGGACCTTTCTGGTTGTGGGAATATATAGGACTTGAAGGTTCACCAAGAACCCAACGAACTCAGAGCCAATAACTGAGCAGCGTCTTGCAATGGTTTTTCATTATGTACCGGGTATATAGCAATTAATTTGGGAAAATATATACATGGAAAAATCGGTATGAAAGACACCTATGTATTTCTGAAATTGGAACAAAATATAGAGTTTAGAAACAGTAGTTATTTGCACATTTCCGAACTTGTGAGTACCCATACTAGCATGAGAATTAGAGGTCATTTTTCAAAATGACTTCTTTTTTACACATGTTTTTCATTTGGAAGGCAGAAATGCATCAAAAGTCAATAGGTAATAACAGTTGCTTTACAATTCTGTGTTACCCTAAGTCTCCCGATAAAAATGGTACCTCACTTGTGTGGGTAGGCCTAGTGCCCGCGACAGGAAACTGCCCAAAACGCAACGTGGACACACCACATTTTCACAGTGAAAACGGACCCTTTTTTTGCAAAGTGCCTAGCTGTAGACTTTGAACCCTAGCTCTGCCGGCAACAAGGGAAACCTAGCAAACCTATACATTTTTTAAACGTATACACCCAGGGGAATCAAGGATGGGGTGACTTGACTGGCTCTCACCAGGTTCTGTTACCCAGAATCCCTTGCAAACCTAAAACTTTGTCCAAAAAAAAACATTTTCCTCATATTTCTGTGGTGGAAAGTTCTGGAAAGTTCTGGAATCTGCGTGGATCCACAAATTCCACCGACCCCTTGTTCCCCAAAGTCTTCTGAGAAAAATGGTACCTCACTTGTGTGGGTAGGCCTAGTGCCCGCAACAGGAAATGGCCCAAAATGCAACGTGGACACACCACATTTTCACAGTGAAAACGGACCCTTTTTTGCTAAGCGCCTAGCTGTAGATTTTGAACCCTAGCTCTCCCGGTACCAAGGGAAACCTAGCTAACCTATACATTTTTAAAAAATAGACACCCAGGGGAATTCAGGATGGGGTGACTTGACTGGCTCTCACCAGGTTCTGTTACCCAGAATCCCTTGCAAACCTAAACATTTGTAAAAAAAAACACATTTTCCTCACATTTCTGTGGTGGAAAGTTCTAGAATCTGCGTGGATCCACAAAATTCCATGCACCCCGCATTCCCCCAAGTCTTCCGAGAAAAATGGTACCTCACTTGTGTGGGTAGGCCTAGTGCCCACGACAGGAAACGGCCCAAAACACCACGTGGACACACCACATTTTCACAGTGAAAACGGACCCTTTTTTTGCAAAGTGCCTAGCTGTAGATTTTGAACCCTAGTTCTGCCGGCACCTAGGGAAACCTCGTAAACCTATACATTTTTGAAAACACTAGACACCCAGGGGAATCCAGGATGGGGTGACTTGACTGGTTCTCACCAGGTTCTGTTACCCTGAATCCCTTGCAAACCTAACGTTTTGTCAAAAAAACACATTTTTCTCACATTTCTGTGGTGGAAAGTTCTGGAATCTGCATGGATCCACAAAATTCGACCCACCCCGTGTTCCCCAAAGTCTTCTGAGAAAAATGGTACCTTGCTTGTGTGGGTAGGCCTAGTGCCCGTGACAGGAAATGGCCCAAAACGCAACGTGGACACACCACATTTTCACAGTGAAAACTGACCCTTTTTTTGCAAAGTGCCTAGCTGTAGATTTTGAACCCTAGCTCTGCCGGCACCTAGGGAAACCCATGAATCCTATACATTTTTGAAAAGTAGACACCCAGGGGAATCCAGGATGGGGTGACTTGACTGGCTCTCACCAGGTTCTGTTACCCAGAATCCCTTGCAAACCTAAAATTTTGTCAAAAAACCACATTTTTCTCACATTTCTGTGTGGGAAAGTTCTGGAATTTGCGTGGATCCACAAATTTCTTCCCACCCAGCGTTCCCCCAGGTCTCCCTATAAAAATGGTACCTCACTCACGTGGGTGGGTCAAGTACCCGTGACAGGCAAGGGCCCAAAACCTATTGAGGCGACATCAAAATTACCTATCGCAAAACAACCTAGTTTTGCAAGGGGGGTCCCATGAGTTTTTGGCCCCGGCTCGGCAGCGATCTAGGGAAACATACCAAACCCACACATTTCTGAAAACTAGACACCCAGGGGAGTCCAGCGAGGTATGGCTTGCCTGGGTCCCCCAACATCTTCCTACCCAGAATCCCCTGCAAACCTCAAATTTAGCTGAAAAAAATCACTTTGTTCTCAAATTTCTGTGTGGGAAAGTTCTGGAATCTGCGTGGATCCACAAATTTCCTCCCACATAGCATTCCCCCAAGTCTCCCGATAAAAATGGTACCTCACTCGCGTGGGTGGGTCAAGTACCCACGACAGGCAAGGGCCCAAAACCTATTGTGGTGACATCAAAATTACCTATCGCAAAACAACCTGGTTTTGCAAGGGGGGTTCCATGTGTTGTTGGCCCCGAGCTCGGCGGCCATCTAGGGAAACCTACCAAATCCACACATTTCTGAAAACTAGACACCTGGGGAAGTCCAGCGAGGTATGGCTTGCATGGGTCCCCCAACGTTTTCCTACCCAGAATCCCCTGCAAACCTCAAATTTAGCTGAAAAAATTACTTTTTTCTCAAATATCTGGGTGGGAAAGTTCTGGAATCTATGTGGATCCACAAATTTCCTCCCACCCAGCGTCCCCCCAGGTCTCCCGATAAAAATGGTACCTCACTTGTGTGGGTAGGCATAGTAGCTGCAACAGGAAATGGCCCAAATCGTACTGTGGAGACTTCAAAATTACCTATAACAAAACTACCTGGTTTTGGGGGGGCCACCTGGGGTTTTGGCCCCGGGCTCGCCGCCATCTAGGGAAACCTACCAAACCCACACATTTCTGAAAACTAGACACCCTGGGGAGTCCAATGAGGTATGGCTTGCGTGGATCCCCCAACGTTTCCCTACCCAGAATGCCCTGCAAACCTCAAATTTAGCTGAAAAAAAACCTATTTTCCACATATTTCTGGGTGGAATCACCGTGCCTGCACAAATGTCCTACCCCAGAGCGTTCCCCTCAGTCTCCCGAGTAAAATGATACCTCACTTGCGTGGGTGTCCAATGCAGAATTGGCTAAAAACATATTTTTAAAAAAAATATAGCGCTTAGAATTCTTGGTGCTATACCCTTAATCCCTATGTTTTGGGCTTTTCCCAGTCACAGGCCCTTGCCCAACCCCCACAAGTGAGGTATCATTTTACTCGGGAGACTGAGGGGAACGCTATGGGCTAGGATATTTGTGCAGGCACGGTGATTCCACCCATAAATATGTGAAAAATGTGTTTTATTCAGCTAAATTTGAGGTTTGCAGGGCATTCTAGGTAGGGAAACGTTGGGGGATCCATGCAAGCCATACCTCATTGGACTTCCCAGGGTGTCTAGTTTTCAGAAATGTGTGGGTTTGGTAGGTTTCCCTAGATGGCGGCGAGCCCGGGGCCAAAACCACACGTGCCCCCCCCAAAACCAGGTAGTTTTGTTACAGGTAACTTTGAAGTCTCCACAGTACGATTTGGGCCATTTCCTGCTGCAGCCACTATGCCTACCCACACAAGTGAGGTACCATTTTTATCGGGAGACCTGGGGGAACGCTGGGTGGGAGGAAATTTGTGGATCCACGCAGATTCCAGAACTTTCCCACACAGAAATTTAAGAAAAAAGTGGTTTTTTCAGCTAAATGTGAGGTTTGCAGGGGATTCTGGGTGGGAAAACGTTAGGGGACCCAAGCAAGCCATACCTCGCTGGACTCCCCCGGGTGTCTAGTTTTCAGAAATGTGTGGGTTTGGTAGGTTTCCCTAGATGGCCGCCGAGCCCGGGGCCAAAAACTCATGGCACCCCCCCTTGCAAAACCAGGTTGTTTTGCGGTCGGTAATTTTGATGTCGCCTCAATAGGTTTTGGGCCCTTGCCTGTCGCGGGTACTTGACCCACCCACGCGAGTGAGGTACCATTTTTATCAGGAGACCTGGGGGAACGCTGGGTGGGAGGAAATTTTTGGATCCACGCAGATTCCAGAACTTTCCCACACAGAAATTCGAGAAAAAAGTGATATTTTCAGCTAAATTTGAGGTTTGCAGGGGATTCTGCATAGGAAAACGTTAGGGGACCCAAGCAAGCCATACCTCGCTGGACTCCCCCGGGTGTCTAGTTTTCAGAAATGTGTGGGTTTGGTAGGTATCCCTAGATAGCCGCCGAGCCCGGGCCAAAAACTCATGGGACCCCCCCTTGCAAAACCAGGTTGTTTTGCCATAGGTAATTTTAATGTCGCCTCAATAGGTTTTGGGCCCTTGCCTGTCATGTTGGGATCCATGAGAGGCACACCACCCAGCACTCCCCATATTTTTTTTTTTACTTTACAGAAATATGTAAAGTTGGTAAATTTTCCCTAGAGACAGACTACACCTTAGCACAGAAAGACAAATGAGACAAATATGACTGCCTATCCACCTGTTCCTCAAGTACACACACATACTGGTTGGATTTGGCATGAGGGTGAGTGAAAGGTTCAAAATGTATATTTTATTAACAAGAGATTTCACATAAACGAAATGCACTGTTAATAATTAAAAGGTTAAAAACCAGAACCAATGACTCACAGCTCGTGAGCTGTAAAGCCACGGCAAGGCACCAACCTCTTTACAGGCCATTCACACACCTTTCATACTTGACACACACTTTCACACCACCAACTGCGGCCCCAGCACATTACAACACTCACATTCACAGACAATGTGGAGACCAGTAGCGGCTCCTGGAGGGAGTACTGCGGGCGGTGGGGCGCGGCGGGTGCAGGGTGGGGGGTAGTAAACTCTGGCTTACGGCCGAACTGAGTTAAGTACATAAATAAATAAATAAAACGAATTACATTGCACGCGCTGCATTGCAGATTGCGATGCAGCGCGCGCAATGTAATTTGTTTTATTTATTTATTTATGTACTTAACTCAGTTCGGCCGTAAGACGGAGCTTACTACCCCCCACCCTGCCCCTCCCCCACCCCGCCCCACCGCCCCACAGCACTCCCTCCAGGAGCCGCTACTGGTGGAGACAATGTACACCCTGGCAGAGAGAGACAAAAAAGACAAATATTCTTTCAAAATGAACAATTCCTTAAGTACTCACACATACTGGTTGGATTTGGCACAAGGGTGAGTGAAGGTTCAGAGCGTAAAATTCTATTAACAAGAGATTTCACAAAAACAAAATGCACTGTTAATATTTAAAAGGTTAAAAACCTGAACCAATGACTCACAGCTCGTGAGCTGTAAAGCCACGGCAAGGCACCAACCTCTTTACAGGCCATTCACACACCTTTCATACGTGACACACCAGAACATTCACACCGCCAGCCGCAAGCCCAGCACATTACAACATTCACATCACCAGACAGCGCCATTCAAGGGCCCATCACTTTCATACGCCCACATGACTGGCACAGCAATCACACCAGCTGGTGGTTGACATAGTGTCTGCAGGGCGTTTGACTAGCAGAGTGCGTAATGACCAGCAGCAAGTCACTACTCACACACTGCCAGCCAAATGCCAGCCCACATACATCGCCAGCCAAGCACCATCCCACCCACACTGCCAGCCAAGCGCCACGCCACGCACACTGCCAGCCAAGCGCCAGCCCACGCACACCGCCAGCCAAGCGCCAGCCCACGCACACTGCCAGCCAAGGACCAGTCCACACACACCACCAGCAAGCGCCAGTCCACGCACACTGCCAGCCAAGCGCCAGTCCACACACACCGCCAGCCAAGCACCAGTCCATGCACACCGCCAGCCAAGCGCCAGTCCACGCACACCGCCAGCCAAGTGCCAGTCCACGCACACCGCCAGCCAAGCGCCAGTCCACCCACACCGCCAGCCAAGTGCCAGTCCACTCACACCGTCATTAAAAAAATGCTATTAAAAAAAAACACAAACCAATTGCAACTAGATACAAAACTATAACTACAAAAACAACAGCAGTAACTAAAGACATCATTCTATTGCCAAACGTGAAACTGAACAACAACTATATAAAACCATACAGACCAGGCAGTACACTATTAGACTCACGGTTGCTCCCAAAAACTCTGTTGAGTGTGATACAATCTGAAACATGTGGGCACACACAGCCCAGGATTAGAAGGACAATCGGCACAGTGAATACGACTCTCCTTCCGCATACCTCTTCGCAAGCAGACTCTACATCTCTTACAGGGATTGTTTTTTTTGGGCGTGGGAGGAATTAAATCAGGAAAGTGGCGATCTTTCAGTCTAGCCACATCCTCCACCTCCAACTCTAGGAACACTTGCTTGTTCCACAACAACAAGGCTGCCTATCACAGACTCCTGAAACTGAACAAAAGTCATCTTTGACGCAGGAGAACACTCCTTGAACACAACAAAAGCATTGAAAGTTGCTAAATTGAAGAGATGGATGGCCAACTTCTTATACCAAATGTAAGCCTTACGAACAGCAGTGTAAGGTTCCAACCTCTGATATACTCTATCGACACCACCCATGTGCTTATTGTAGTCTACAATGCACACAGGTTTGCGCACTTCAGCAACCTGACCCCAAACAGTCACAGGTGAAGTACTCTCATCATGAATGGTAGTCAGCATGTTCACATCCCTCCTGTCCACAAATTTCACAGCTAGCAGTTCCTCACTACGCAAGGCACTGCACTGTCCCCTCTGAAGCTTTTTGCAAACAAGCTCTTTTGGGTAACCTTTACGGTTAGAGCGGATTGTGCCACAAGCAAAAGTGTCCACTTTGAACAATTCCTTAAACAATTGCACAGCAGTGTAGAAGTTATCAAGGTACAAATGGTGGCCTCTGTTAAACAGTCCTCTAGCAAGATCCCACACAATTTTCTCAGAAACTCCAAAAGTGGACGGACCAGGGGGGTCAATAGTGGAATCCCTACCAGTGTACACCCGGAAATTATAGACATATCCTGTCCTACTCTCAGACAACATATACATCTTAATTCCATAACGTGCCCTCTTGCTAGGAATGTACTGCCTAAAAACCAAACGGCCCTTCAACAGGACCAAAGACTCATCAACAGCTATTTCTTTCCCTGGAGTATAGATCTCTGAAAATCGATCTACAAAGTGATCAAGAACAGGCCGAATCTTAAAAAGACGGTCACAGTCAGGGTGATCTCGTGGCAACGCCAAAGCATTATCAACAAAATGCAGCATCCGAAGCAAAAGTAAATACCGATCACGACTCATAATTGCAGGAAATATGGCCGTTGCCATCAAGGGACTGGTAGACCAATATGAAGCCATGGACAGCTTCCTTATCAAGCCCATCAAAAAAGTCAAACCCAAAAAACTTCTTCATCTCATCCAGATTTGTGGGAGTCCACCGGGTAGCTCTAGAGCGGGGCCTAAGTCTGGCACTGTTGTCCCTCAAAAACTGTTCAGCATACAAATTAGTCTGCTCAACAATCTCAGCCAAAAATACATCATCCATAAACAACTGAAAAAACTGTGTAGGCAAAAACTTTTCACAATCCACTCTACACCCTGCATCCCCACTAAAGGCAGGCAACACCGGCTGCACCATGTTTGGATCAACCCAGAGTCCAGCACTTCCAGTAGGAAGCCTTGCAGCCTCAGGCTGCAATACCGATGTCTCTTGCTGCACCATCGGCACATCAGTGTCCTCCTCTAAAACAGGCACTTCATCCGCACTTTGAGTAGTTTCATCTGCACTGAGAGTAGCTTCATCATCAGATGATTCCTCGTGGACAGAAAACTCACTGCCAGAATCTTGCACTCCCTCCTCTCCCTCAGACGCACTGTCAGTCTCATAATCCTGCTCAGATGAAGATTCAAAAAGCATACCAACCACCTGCTGAGCAGTAATTCTACGGCTAGCCATAATCCTTACTAATAAAGGTAACTTGTCAAACAAGTCAACAACAGCAAACACTTTGTAAAATAAGTAATAAACAAAATGCGTCTTTATCACAAAGACCTATATACTCCAAAACCATACCACTCACTTGCCAGAAGCAGCTAGACTCACCACCACCTACTCTGCACAGACACAGTAAGGATCAACAATATCACACTAAAAAAGAAAAAGAAAAGAAAATTACACATAAGACAATGCAAAACACATCGCAAAGAATTTCATGCTCAAAACACTAACTAAATATGCTGCCATTATGACACCACTTACAAAAAATTCATTTGTGCAAGACATTAATACTCGTTTGGAGTAAATACAACAAAAATGTTTTTCTTACCAAAAAAATGCAACTACGCAAAACTGCAGAACAACCACTGCCGAAACCGCAAACAGGAATCAAAAGCTTTACACTAGAATAAAAAGGAGAAAAAAACATTACAATCACATATGCAAATAATGCACCAGTCCACACACAATCCACCAGCCAAGTTAAGGGGTAGGTGGGCCTAAGAGTATAAATAAAATATTCACCCCCATAAAAGGGGAGCAACCCTTGCGGCCACTCCCCAACACAAAAATTAAAAAACCCCTGTTGTCTAGTGGCTTCTGCCCCCCTTGGGGGCAGATGGGCCATAAAAACATACTGCTAATCTGCCTCCCAAAGAGGGCAGAAATGGCCACAATCATCCTCCCATAAAGGGGAGCGACCCTTGTCCAAGGGGCCGCTCCCCAACATCAAAAAAAAAAACCCTGGTGGCCTAGTGGCCATACAAAAAAAGAAATCAGCCGATCTGCCCCTCTGGGGGCAGAAACAGCCAAATTAATGCTCTCCAAAGGGGAGCGACCCTTGCCCAAGGGGCCACTCCCCACAAACAAATCCCTGGTGGTCTAGTGGGCCCGATTTTTAAAAAAAAGGCTAGATCTGCCCCCCTGGGGGCAGACACAGCCAAAAAGATTGCCCCCAAAGGGGAGCGACCCTTGCCCAAGGGGCCACTCCCCACAAATAGATCCCTGGTGGCCTAGTGGCCATATCAAAAAAAAAATCAGCCGATCTGCCCCCCAGGGGGGCAGAAACGACCAAAATAATGCTCCCCAAAGGGGAGCGACCCTTGCCCAAGGGGCCACTCCCCACAAACCAATCCATGGTGCTCTAGTGGGCCTGATTTGTTTTTAAATAGGTGAGATCTGCCCCCCTAGGGGGCAGACACAGCCAAAACGATTGCCCCCAAAGGGGAGCGACCCTTGCCCAAGGGGCCACTACCCACAAACAAATCCCTGGTGGTCTAGTGGGCCCAATCTTATAAAAACATGGCGACAAACATTGCCCCCAAAGGAGAGCGACCCTTGCCCAAGGGGTCACTCTCCACAAATAAAACCCTGGTGGTCTAGTGGGCCCTATATTAAAAACATGGCGAGATCTACCCCCCCATGGAGGCAGACAGCCAAAAACATGGCCCCCAAAGGGGAGCGACCCTTGCCCAAGGGGCCACTCCCCACAAATTATTCCCTGGTGGTCCAGTGGGCCACTTTTAAAAAACAAATGGCGAAATCTGCCCCCCAGGGGGGCAGACAAAGCCAAAAAAACATTTCCCCCATGAGGGGAGCGACCCTTGCCTAAGGGGCCGCTCCCCCAAACAGTAATCAATTTCGATTACTACAAAAAAAAAATTCCCTGGCGTCTAGTGGGCATTCCTGCTGCACGATCGCACGATCGTGCAGCAGGAATGCACAAAAGAGGCATCAGGGGAAAGGAAAACCCTTTCCTTTCCCCCGATGCCTCTTTTGTTTAAATACCCCACTCCCCCGAGAAGAAACTCACCTCCTCTCTTCCCAACACGCTGGAAGCAAATGGCTTCCACCGCGTTGGGAATCCTCTAATGACGTCAGCGTGCCTTGCGCGCTGACGTCATTAGATGATGTGGAGGGGGGGTGCGGGGGGAGGCAGGGGAAGGGCTTCCCCTGCCTTCCCCGGTGGGGGCACCTTTAAGGGTGGCCCACGGGGGGAGCGCCAGCGCTTCCCCCGTGGGTGGGTGCTAGGACGGCCGGGAGCCGTCCGACGCACACGCCCACCGTGACGTCGGACGGCTCCCGGTCGTCCGACGCACGGAACGGGTTAAAGAATTTCCCTTTCCCTACAACTTCACCTGGCATGACGTCATGTCGAAACTTCTCCACTAGTGAGAAGTGAGCAGTGTTGGGACGCGCACATTGATGTGCCTGCTGTCACTGTAGTCTGGAAAAAAATGGACCACCTGTGCCAGGGCACAAAACAGAGCCCGATAGAGACCCATTTCGAGGCCCCCTTTAAAAAACTGCTGGTGCTCAGCACTGGTGAGACCCGGCCCACTTAAAGCCCTGCTCTTTGTCATTATATTAACATAATTGTACGGCAAAATGCACCATTTTAGCTTTTTTTTCTTTTTAATGCTCAGGTGGGGGGGGTTGGATGACCCCCAAACAGCCCTCAAGACAGTTGTACTCGCTCAGGCACAGTTATGGTTTCATTTTACTCCCCACCACTTTCAAACTTCACCAGCTGCCACTGGAAAACACAGATAAAGCTCAAGATATATATGTGCATCCGGACTTTTAAAGAAGCAGGAAGGGATTTCTGTCAGTGGATTAAGTGATTTACGAACTGCCAGCATGAAAAAGACAAAAAGTGCAATTCTGCAGATTTATTTCTCCAAATGCATTGCGGTTAACCTATCTATATGTTTTTTAAAGTGTGTACAAATGTTCTTAGATGCTAACAGCAAAGACATCATCAATAGTACAAACATCGCAAACCCAAAGATTACTTTGTAATAATTGTATTTGTGTGCATCTGTCATCAAACTGCTTCTTAATGAAGAACACATTAGAACTTCAAGTGACATAAAGGCACCTTCCAAGTACTGCGTCTGTTATTAAGGACTGAAGATTTTTTTCAGTCACTAACATGACTTATGGTTGATATAGGGAACTACTAGAGCTGTACTTTCAGGCAAGTCATTGAAAACTGTGGTTGGATCTTTAATTCCATGGCTATTGTCTGTCTTTGATAGGAAGATACTGTAAAGAGTAGTTTACTTTAGTGAATGATATGTCTTTAAAAATGGTCATTGCAACTAAAGTATATAAAAATGCATCTGTTCTTTTATTAAATGTAAAATTTAACATAAAGAATGCTTGTGGTGTATGGTTCCTTCATCGATTAGTTATATTCCTTATAGTGTTAGTTTTCTCAGATGTGTTCATTTATTGAAAACGCAGGATATTTCTATCTGTCCCATATAGTGAGTGACATGTGGGATTTAGGTAGTGTGGAGGGACTATTGTAAATTACTTTTATTTGAGTTAACAATCTTTGTAATTTATGATATATTGTTGTGCAGAGCTTCCTTTATGCTGGTCATCTTGGGCTACATAAATATTGGTTGTGTTAACTTTGAGAAGACACACACACCCACACACACACTCAGCAAGCTGCACATCGACAAATATCCTCAAGAGACAGCTCTTCTCAACAATGCAGAGAAACAGGCAAGCATTTAGATCATGATTTGAAAGCATTGCACCCCCCCGCCCCCTCCCGATCCCCCACCTCCACTCCCAAACTTTCTTTCGATCAACTTGTACACCCTGCCAGGCCATCATTCCAGTGACAAAAAAACTTTTGCACAAGTATGAATGGCAGATTTGTTGCCTTTTATGCTATGGGGTTGTAGAATACACTGCATGACCTCATTCCATCTTCCAAACCACTTCAGCCATTCAGGAATCTAATGTGCTATTGGGATGAATAATCTGAGCAAAGAATCTGTTGGTTGTGTCTGGATGTCCGATGCAGGTTTTAGAGCCACAGAAGTGAAATACTGATGATCCTGAGGTTGGGTACCAGGGATGGAACACTCTAGTTCTAGGCTGACAGATGGCACTGAAGCGATGAATTTGTGCCCCTTATACCCCAATGCCCATGCCTCCTTTAAATTGTACTTTACGTCTAGATTTCCAGCTTCACAAGGTTCCCTCTTGAGGGTAGATGATGGCCCACATAAGGTTTTGTGACAATCAGTTTCCATCCTTCTCTAATTATGCTCAGTAGATCATGAATTATTGTTTTTTTTTAGCTTTATGAATATTTATCCTTTAACTATAAGCGTTTTGCATTGCACAAGCACAGGCATGAGAACCACTGTTGGCTCCTAGCTTATTCCTGTCGGATTTACCATAATTGAATGTAAACAGGAACCAGTCATGCTTGCTCATTTGTGCCAAACTGGAACTATTTGGCGTGGATTTCTCTCCCCTGTCTGTGGGAGTCAAATGACAAAGCAGCGTGGGCTCAACACATGCAGTGTAATTAACACCAACAGAAGCAAAACAGTATTGGTAATCATAAACAGAACTTCATGTGCCCTTGCTTGCTTCAGGAGGAGGGGGGGGGGGGTGGGGACCATGCTCTCCACCAGGGGGCTTCTCAGGTTAAACCTTAAAGCCATAGTATAGTCCCAGCTCCCCTGTTGCTTAATATTATCCTCCAAATGAAAAATCTGACTTGTTCTTGTATTTCTTCTTATTAATAATAGCGATAGTGTATGAGTCAGCTATGACTGGCTCTGGGTTCTTCCCTGGTCATTTTGCAGATTGTAAGGACGCTTGCCAAGCTTTCGCTAATTAAAGGCAAACCTTGTGAAGTGGGTGTCCTCTTCATCATCGCTCTTAAACAGTCTGGCCTTCTTACAATGTATGAATAATTAGAGACCTCTGTTGCAAATAAAGATTTTTCCCATTAATCAAACGGCAAAGAAGGCTCTTTATACAAAATCCCAATGTCAGTGCCGCAAAATATATCTCCTGCCACGATGCAAAGTTTTTCTAAAGAGTTTGTTCCTCACCTCCTCCTATCGAGTGGTTCATTGCATTATACAAGTCAGCACAAGGGGCACTAAGTTAAGACTCAGGGCTGGATCACAAAACAGCTTTGACTGGCGCTATTTCATGCCCTTGGTGGTAAGTCAAGGCAGCTCTTGCCCTGTTTGGAACAAGCACTGCCTTAACTTACTTACCGAAACAGCGAGAGTCAAAAATGTTTTCGATCAAGACCCAGATTTTTGTATTTATGCATAATTTCCATTTTTAAACCGCGGAGTTACCACAGGCCTCTTTCTGGAGGTAAAGGATGTGGGGTTCCTGTGCAGCAAAGTGGTATTACCCCACTTGTAATTGAGTAAACAACTTGACGTGACGGCTATCCCATCCACCTTATTACAAGTGCCATAGAATATAATGTACTTGAATACAGCGGACGGGCTATAGGTCATGTTTGTGATGGAATACCCTTCAGCCTTATTACAAGCTCCATAGGATATAATGTACTTGGAATACAGTGGACAGGCTATAGGTCACGTTTGCGATGGAATACCCTTCAGCCTTATTATAAGTACCATAAGATACAATGTACTTGGAATGCAACAGACGGGATATAGGTCATGTTTGCGATGCAATACCCTTCAGCCTCATTACAAGCACCATAGGATATAATGTACTTGAATACAGCGGACGGGCTATAGGTCATGTTTGTGATGGAATACCCTTCAGCCTTATTACAAGCTCCATAGGATATAATGTACTTGGAATACAGTGGACAGGCTATAGGTCACGTTTGCGATGGAATACCCTTCAGCCTTATTATAAGTACCATAAGATACAATGTACTTGGAATGCAACAGACGGGATATAGGTCATGTTTGCGATGCAATACCCTTCAGCCTCATTACAAGCACCATAGGATATAATTTACTTGGAATACAGTGGACGGGATATAGGTCACGTTTACGAAGGAATACCCTTCAGCCTTATTATAAGTACCATAAGATCATGTACTTGGAATGCAGCGGACGGGATATAGGTCATGTTTGCGATGCAATACCCTTCACCCTTATTACAAGTACCATAGGATATAATTTACTTGGAATACACCGGACGGGATATAGGTCACATTTGCGAAGGAATACCCTTCAGCCTTATTACAAGTACCATAGGATAGAATGTACTTGGAATACAGCGGACGGGATATAGCTCACGTTTGCAATGGAATACTCTTCAGCCTTATTACAAGTACCATAGGATATAATGTACTTGGAATACAGAGGACAGGATAGAGGTCACATTTGTGATGAAATACCCTTCAGCCTTATTACAAGTACCATAGGATATAATGTACTTGGAACACCGTGGACAGGATATACGTCATGTTTGCGATGGAATACCCTTCCACCAAACTCTAAATCAGGTCCTTTGTTTTAAAATGCAAACAATGTTTAAATGGATTGTAAATATTGCCTACACTTTTAACACAATTTGTGTTATTTCCCAACAAGCTCTAAATGTCTGTTAATGTTTTTAATTTTAACTAAAATGTACCCTTTGGCATTTTATTTAGAACCAGAAGATACACACAGTCACCCTAAGGTCATTGCCAACAATAGCAATAGGTTATTTCCACCTATAAAAGGAGCAAGGGTTAATATCTACTTAGGAGTTCTGACTGATATCATAGATAATAAAAGTGACGCTTGAGTTGTTTATGTCGCTCGGCACCTCAAGGTGGAAAATATACCTTTATCAACACTTAACCATATGCAATTTACATTGTATTTTTTTCATTCTTTATGTTAGCCTGCTGCATTTTTAGGCAGTAACATAACAGCAGTCAATCACAGCTATCATAATTTGCTCTTACGTATACTAGTTCTCTGAGGAAGCCACGTCCAATATGTAGAATTATAAATCGGTCGGTATCAATAAGGGGGTTGATTCCGAAGAGGGCGTTATGAAAAAAATCCTAGACAATAAGAGCAAAGAATGAGTCATCAATGATGTCACTTGGAAAAAAATACTTTTTTGAGCTTTACCCCATCTAGAGATTTATCTTTTATGTGTCCATTATCAGCACAACCCCGCTCATCTAATCCTATGGATCAATTTCTTGAGGCGGAGAGAATTCATTATGGGGCAACCATAACAAAAAGTCTTCCCTTTCTCTTCCTCTCCATGATAGGCATCATGCCAGGCTCCCACATCTCCCTCAGTAGCTTCCCTATAAAGGAATCTACACCCAGTGTTCGACCTCTCCCATAAAAGGCAATCGTGACTTTCTGCCCAACCTCCTTATTAGCCTTGCATCTCCATAAATGGTAAAAAATACCTGCCGTCCTGCCACCGCTTCCCACAATATTTCCTACTTACCCCCTCGCTCTCAGGAGCCATGTGTCCTGCTGTTTGAGAGAGCAGAGCAGGTGTCGCTCTAGCAGTCACTTTGAAAAATGCTGCTGAGCATGGACTGAATCCGCTGTCTGTCCCAGTTCTACCATAGCAATGGAATGCAGGGGAATAGTGGCTGGAAGTGCAACAGAATATCCCACAATTCACCAATCCTCTTCAACAGAGACCAGTGGAGGACATTGGGATAATGGGTAGCTGAAGGTTCATACATTTTAGTACATATTCTATATTCCAAAAGCAAAATGAAATTTGAAGGCACCTCAACACGTGGGGCCTGTTGGAGGATTCCCACCTGGTAATCCTGTGCAACTCTTGAAAATATTGATGAAAGTAAACCTGCTGTCCAAGCTGCAGATATTGAAAGGCAGAGCTGCCACTGGTACATTCTGGATCTCACGCTGTCCACTAAGTTCACGTGACCAGTGGTGATTCTCTCTGCAGTCTCTCTACTGCAATGTACATGACATGTTGAGACCTGCAGTTGAATTCATGAAGGGACAGAGTTTGAGTGTGGAGCTTTCGACTCAAGTTAGCATTAGTTACTTTGGCCATACTGGAGGCATAGGTAGGTGACATGATCATCTATACCTTAGATACTTCCAAGGCATTGTCTTCCACTAAGTTGTTTCCTGAGGAATGTTGGTGGTTTATGGGGTATAGGTTAAATTCTGATATCACTTAGATACTTTTGGGTGGGGGATAAACTTTGGGGTCTCACTCACGTAAGATCATAGTGCACTGCTCCAGCAGAATTATGAGCAGACTCTCACCGACTGTTCCAAATTGTTGAATAAACGACTTACTCTTTCACTTTTATAAACTAGCCAGTTGACTATTGTAAAAAATATTGTACAACAACATGTTTTACAATTATAACGTGACCAACTAATGAAACAACAGTTTTTCTAATGTTTGTTACCACTTTAGACGCACCAGTTTCTCTCTTTGGGTGCACAGACAAGTTCTATGGTAGCTGCAGCTCCTAATATTAAAAGGGAGGTGGACTTGTCCTCATTTAATCTTCTATTTCTGGGATATGATGGGGAAGCAGTTTACGTTTCGTGTTCTCAGCAGCATACTTATGTCCTGGATTTTTGACATTATCTTGAGCAGGATGGGTGGAATTCAATTTTAAGGTGTGAGAATCCTAAACTATTTAGGAAAGTTAAATGTTTAACTAAATAGGTTTTAAGTTCTTACCTTACACAGTACTTCAACTATTTGGTGTCATCTTTTATTTTTCTAGGTGTTTTAGGTGATAATGTAAAGTTTAGATGTCCTGCCTCCTGTGAAGAATTATGCAGCTTTATGAGGGCACCACTTTACATCGCTTGCTGAAGTAGCGCTCGAATTTGAGATCCTCCAGGCAGTTTTTTTTAAATTATTTTAAAAACTGGGATTTTTCCATGTGTTATCCAGCACTTTTAAGTCCGTCCTCCAAATTACACTGATGTCTAGCGCCGAAATGCCAACATTTTACAGCTATATTGATGTTTGTTGTTAATTCGAGCCAAGGGGTTGAGAGGTGGTTGTCACCATGCTCCAGGCAGCTTTAACTTAGTCCCTATAACATCGAAGTCTTAATGTTAGTTGTAAATTGTAGAAGCTGGTTCGTGATTTTATGGTACTCTTGTGTAAATGTCAATATAAAACAAATAGGAGAGAGGAGATTGTTAGACGTGCAGCTTCAGAGCCAGGTGGATTGCACCTATGTGATAATCTCTGCTTCTTTAGAGGGTTTGAATACCCCTTAGTGCTTTTGGCTGTCCAGTAATTTCTCACAACATTCTGGGGTTACAATCCCAGATCGATCTGATTCGGCTTGTGGTGATTAGCTATGGTATTGCATTTTGATCATATTTGATCCAATTTCCAGTCACATAGCTATGTCTTATGTGGGGAGTATTTTATTTAGCTGTTTAAGGTTTAAGGCTGGAGAACTTTGTCAATTGCTTGCACCTCATCTACTTTGATAAATGTGCCCGCTGCTGGTGGAAGGAGGCATTTACGTGCATGGTGTTTCTTGCTGGGGGGTGCTGTTGGTACCATGATAGATGAGTATATGGAACAACAGGGCTGTGTGTAATGTATTTTAAAAGTTCTACTTATTGTATATCGGGCCAGTAAACCAGGAGTCAACAAGAACAGAACCTATGTAAACTTTTGAAGGAAGAGATTCTGTCTACTAATAACAAATAAAAAAGAGCGTTCAATTCTATACAGGATTACCTGTTCCAAAATCAACTGATGGTTAAACTGTTCTCCACCAATAGATCAAGTAGTCATGATGTGACGAATAAAAGTTATTCAGGAGTCTTGCGAGTTGCTTTGAATCCAATTTTATTCAACAAATGCCAATTTGACAGAAGCAATCCATTCGGCGCAGCCAACGCATTTCGTCCCAGTGGGACTTCATCAGGGCTTGATCAATATCCCAATGTTATCATCCACCCAGTGTTTGCTCCTGTTATTATCTCATATATCCTCATAGATATAATTTTGTACCACTAGATGGCATGCTGTGCTCCCATCTTATCTTCATCCTTTCTGTTTCCTGGTTCGAATGTCCTATGAGTTCACGCCTAGGCGCCAACACTGGGTGGATGACAACACTGGGATATTGATCAAGCCCTGATGAAGTCCCACTGGGACGAAACGCGTTGGCTGGGCCAAATGGATTGCTTCTGTGAAATTGGCATTTGTTGAATAAAATTGGATTCAAAGCAACTCGAAAGACTCCTGAATAACTTTTATTCATCACATCATGACTACTTGATCTATTGCTGGAGAACATTTTAACCATTTGTTGAATTTGGAACAGATAATCTTGTATAGAATTGAACGCTCCTTTTCATTTGTTATTTCTTGACCTTGTGTTGGGGAGGCCTCTTGGCAATGGAGTCACAAAAGTAGATTGTCGGAGGAAACAGAATTTGTATTAATTACATACCAGTGCGCTGTTTGGAGCCCACATTGCCAGTGTGCTGTTTAATAAGATTGTGTCTACTGTTGTATATTTGCACACATTCAGTGACATAATAACTGGAAGATGGCGACAAGCACAGAGCATATGCACCCGTTTAAATGCAGCAATTTTGGCTTTAGCTGTATGTTTATATCAAATGAGTGAGATAACAACTGACCAGCAGTGAAGGATGGTGATATGAGCAGACCCTATGTATCCTTTTAAATGCCCACATTTCACATAAGCCTCCTAAATAGACAAAAGCCAGTTTTGAGTAGGGTTTCACACTCCAAGCACCTCTTGCAGTAAAGAAGAATCGCAGGTGTAAGGGTGATCTTGAAGAAGTTTAATCAGGAATCCAAATAACATACTTGTTATGTTATGTCATGTTATGTTATCTTATGTTATCTTATGTTATGTCATGTTATCTTATGTTATGTCATGGTATGTTATGTCATCTTATGTTATGTTATGTTATGTAGATTAGTTGAGTGCACGTGTCACCCGTGAGAGTATCCAGGCGCTTGAGCAATGCTCTGCTTCTGTGGATGTGTGGGATATGTGAGTGAGAGAGAGAGAGAGAGAGAGACATAGAGCACAATTATTTGGTGGGTTGGTGGAATTGTAGGTGGTGGTTGAAGTAGACAGGACCATTGTTGTGGAAGACCTTGACTGCGTGGGTGAGCAGCTTTGAAATGCTAGTGTTCTGGATGGGGAGCCTCTGGAGCTCTCTGAGGTGAGGCAAGATGTGTGTGCCGCAAGGGAGGTCGAGGATGAATCTGGCAGTAGTGTTCTGAATGTTCTGGAGTCTCTTTGTGAGGTGGGTTGAGATTTCGGCATTGAGTGCGTTGCCGTCCTGCTTGTGATGAGCGCTTGAGTGACAATGTGTCTGGTGGTTTGAGGAAGCCACTTGAAGATTTTACATAGCATTCCTAGAATGAGGAAGCAATAGGTGGTGACAGCGTTTACCTGAGGTGCCATGGTGAGCTCATTGTCCAGGATGGGTCCTAGGTTTCTGGCTTGTTCCGATGGGATTGGGGTGGGTCCTAGTTTCACTGGCCACCAGGAGGAGTTCTAGGGTGAGCTCTTGTTTCCGAAGATCAGTACTTCCATTTTGTCAGTGTTGAGCTTCAGGCAGTTCTGTTTCATCCAGTCTGCCACTCTAGTCATGCAGTTTATATAGTTGTTTCTGGTGGGGTTGGCGCTGTCTGTTAGGGATAGGATGAGCTGCATGTCGTCAGTGGAGGATATGATGCCAAATTTGTGGGCTCTGATGATGTCTGCGAGGGGTGCCATGCAGATGTTGAAGAGTGTTCAGCTACGAGATGATCCTTGTAGTAGTCTGCAGATCAGTTTCTTAAGTTCTGAGGTGTATTGTGGGAGCCGGACTCCTTGTGTTCTGCCTGCAAGGAAGGAGGCTATCCACTTTAGATCCGCTCCTTGTATTCCGGTGTGGTGTAGCCTTGAGACAAGGGTGCAGTGAGAGATGGTATTGAAAGCTGCAGAGAGATCGAACAGAATGAGAGCTGCAGTGTCTCAGTGGTCGAGGATAGTCCGATGTTGTTGGTGGCCACAATGAGGGTGGTTTCTATGCTGTGGTTGCTCCGGAAGCCAGAGTGCATGCAGTCCGGTAGTTGGTGAAGTTCTAGGTGTCTGGAGAGTTGTTTGTTGATTGCCTTCTTCATGACTTTGGCACAGAAAAGTAGTAGTGAGATCGATCTGTAATTGCTGAGTTCACTCGGGTCGGGCCGATGGTTTCTTCAGGAGGGCATTGACTTCTGCATGCTTCCAGTTGACCGGGAAGGTTGCGCAGTTAATGGATGTGTTGATGATGGATGTGAGCCCGAAGCAGGTTCTTGATCCTCCTAAGTTGTAGATGTGGTGGGGGAATGGGTCTGTCATGGCTCCTGGCTGGATGGATTTCATGATTGCGGCAGTATCCTCGCTGGTGAGTGGTTTCCAGTCAGTTAGGTGATTGTCATCGATTGGGGTAGTGGTTAGTTGGCCTATGAAGTCTTCTGGGGTGAGCTGGGGGTTGAAGTTGCTGTAGATCTTTGTGATTTTGTTGTGAAAGAAGTTGGAAAGGTTGCTGCAGATTTCTTACAGAGGTGTGATGGTGTTGATTGCAGCTGTGGGTAGTGGCGACTGGTGACATTTCAAAGTGGTGGGGTGTAAAAGCTGGGGATGAGTGCTTTGTTGCTAGAAAAGCGAGTGAGCCTTTTGTCATAAGTGGAGGTTCAGTGGGGAGGGAGGACTGAAAAAAAGAGACGGCAAATGGTGCATTTTAAAGCAAATTTGAGAACCCATGAAGGTTTATAAAGCAATTGTGAATGTGTAGCCTTGAAATATTTAAACCTGCCCCATATGTTACTGCATTACTGCACCATGTCATATGTCAACTTGTCATGGAAATGAGGTGATGTGTCAGTTAAATTTCAGAAAAAGGATATCATGTCTTAACTAAATCAGTATCTCCCACTTGCAGCTTTCTCCATGCTCAAATTAAACACAATATTTATGGTCTCACAGATTTTCAGCTACTCAATACTAATACCTAAACTCTGGCTTTAGATATTGCTGTAACATATACATATGACGCAATCACTGCCCTTCATTTCTGTGCAACTTCAATAGTTAACGTTCTATTTTTACTAGGCACTCTATAGTCGAGTTGGAAAAAATTTAAATAAAAAAATTCCTTTCCTAGAGTTTACAGCCTGTCCCAATCCCATATATCATGATTACCAGCACTTCCAATCCCATCAAACATAGTTAGCCATCCATCACCAGCCCTGTGTTTATGTCCTGCCAAATGGTTTGCATTTATTGCTCGCATTTTAAAGGGGCGGAGGTGCCAGTTTTCGGAAAGCCGCAGGTTTAGGCTGCAAGCAGGGCTCGAGTCGGGGTACCACGCGGGTGGACGGCGTCCCCCCACTTATTTTACCGGGTGGACGCCGTCCCCCCTGACTCTTGTGCAAACGGTATTACCAACATGTGCCATCGCCACTATATCGCTAGTGGTTACAAATTAACCCCATACTACGCATTAGGAAATGGAAAACTGAAATATATGTACGTTTCATCCAAAACATTATTGTTGGAAACACTAGAAGTCTTAGTAAGTGCACCTAGGCTCGTTCTCGGCACGATACACGAATTCGCATATCTGCCCCTGCATCTTTGCTACATCACATGCACACGGATTTAAGAATTGTTGGAATTCATAAAAGTTTTCAATCGCTGCACCTGTGCGCGAATGATAAACTTTCAAATGCGCCCGAGGCTCAGACTAATCTCCCCTTCCACCTTGCGCGCGCCCCCCTCCCCTCTCCCCTCTCCCCTCCTTTCTCAGAGCCAGAGCACAGCCGAGGAGCCAAGGCTTCAAGGAGCTGCGCTGTCAACACGCCAAGCATGTCACTTCCAGGGACCCCGACAGATGCCCGTAGTGCCTACGGCCCGAGTCTGTAATAACCTTGTATGTATTCACGCATTTCAGACGGAGACCGGCAAATTTCGTGACGTCACTTCCTGTCGTGACGTCACTTCCGGTGACACCACCTAACTTGGAGCGTCCCCCCACTTATTTTTTTAGGACTTGTGCCCTGGCTGCAAGCCATTTGCCAGGACATAAACAGGGGCTCGAGCTGTAAACTTTGCAGAAAGAAAACTCAGCCTTGTTTTTGAGGGGCAGAGGTCACAACAGCATCATGCTCCTGACTTGGCACATCCCTTGAGGTAGACTGTTGGCATCATCAAATAAAACACCGTCTGTGATCCTTACCACAACACAGCTGACCGTCCTCAGTTCTGCATGGGGTATTTTGCCATGTTAGATTCTGTCTCGTTGAACTGTACACGCACGCCTGCGCACGCCGAAATGTTTAATGCAAAAGTGAGGACAATTAAAAGCCACATACACTCATCTAAGAATCATTAGCACACACATTTGAATGCTGTGAATCTTCAGGACTTCCAGATGTCCACTCAGACAATGCCCACTAGTCAGCCTACACTGAACACTCACAACTTGCCCATCAGGTGTGCCATGTGCCTGAGGATGCCCACTTAGTTTTCCCAACATACATGGCACTGGCTCTACAGCACAGGCTGGAGGTTTGCCCATCTTCACAAGGCACTGCTAGGCACAGAGCGCTGGGGTTTGAGGAAAGCTGTGATTCTCCACAACTGCTGCAGGGTCGTAGAGCCTGGATGACACACAAGCCTTGCCCCCCTGTAGGCATCAGAGTCTTTAAATCAAAGCTCATAGTTTGTGTGTCCCTCTCATCATTGCACCCCTGGCTGTCGTGAGATGGCAATGTCTAAGAACCACCCCCTATAGCCTGTGGAGCCATGAAACTTCACTTGTAACCCTAAATCCCACATGTGATTAACCGTTTGATCTTGGTAAAACCACAACATGCTTCGGTTTCTTGAATATAACAAATGAAAGCGCCTAGAAGTTGGGTAAAGTCACTTTTAAGCACTACATAATAGCAGCACATTGTCATGTGATACAGCTGCTTCTCTAACTATTAAAGATGGCCCAGATACAATCGAAAAGAAACTAACCCTGTTGGAACATTCCTGTGTGTGAGTAGGAAAACCTCTGCGACTCTACACAATTTTGCTGTGTGGTGACTAAGTCATAATCATTCAAGGTCCAGGTGGCGCTATTTAAAAGAAAGCAATACATAATTCAGAAAGTAAAACTTTACTTTGCACAACAAAAACAATACATGAGCAGGTCTGCACTCCTGTTTCCCACTCTGGAAGCGGATGGGGCTGAGGACAGGCAGGCGAATAACTGCTTAATAAAGACAGTTGCTTGCTAGTTTGCATTGAGTTAAAGGGCATATTTCATTTTGGAGGGGGTAGTTGACCTAACCGGGGACCATCAGTAGAAGCGCACATTTTCTCGGCGCTCTGCATATGTTTACCCAATTCAAACATGTTAGGCTGGATGAGGGTCCCCGAAGAGTTGGGTGCCCGAAGGGGCTGCAGGGACCTGTGTTATGCCCCTGACACCCTGCTGTAAAACTCACAAAGAGTGAAGAAAGACGAGTTTTCTGCATGGGAAGATTTAACATCCGAGACCTCCAAGATCGCAGATGTCACAGGAAACAAGTGGAATCAAACCTACGCGGATGCAACTGTGGGTGACAAGATGTTCTTTAATTCTGCGAATGGTACAGGATCCTACGGTACATCTGCAGGGGCTTCTTGCTCAGGAGCTGTAAGGAAATGAGGCTAGGCCCACTAGAGAATTTATTAACAAAGACATCGGCCAACGAGGGACAATATCTAAGGTAGAGGATGAGGGAGAGGAAAAGGACGATACTATGGACTAAGACAGCTCCAAAAGACAAAGAACCGAAAGTGAATGTGCCATATCAAAACACAATAACTCTGCCAACATGGAGCTCCCAAGCCTCTCACTCAACCACTTCCTCTGCCCTAGCAGGTGTAAATGCATAAAAAGGACCAGAGGGCCAGTCACAACAGACAGATAACTGAGGCACTAAGTAGATGCATGTCTTACTATATAATTTTTTCTTTCTTTTCGAACCCTACACTCACCTGGTTCGGCTTCCTCTGGTGACACAACCTAGAGCAAAAAAAGGGCACTATTAAGCTAGCTCCAAGGAGGTGACACCTATAGTGGGTACGAGCGCAGAGTGTCATGGCAATGAGAGACAAGGGATACAGAAAGCAGGATCAATGCCCACCCTGCAGGAATCCACGAGGGACCACGATAAGAGCTGTCCCTCGGCTGGACATTCAGTGCCCATCTCACCCCGGCCCCCATTGCTGTTAAGAGCAATCCCCTATTATTGTCACCCTCAATCCCTTCACTGAATCTCAGCTTTACTTTTTCCTCCACCTCTCTCTCCTAACACATCCTTTCTGCTTACTATGTTATGGATTTAACTTTTGATTGTAAAGGTCCTGGACTGAATGCAATAAAACTGAAAAGGACGCTGAGCCTGGACTGCACGTCCTGTAGAGTCACATACTCAGGGTCGTGGCTAGCTGAGGGCAGCTACCAGCCCCCTAGGCCATGGAGCACTGGAGGGAAACACCGGTACCCACCTCAGACACTGTAATGACCACAGGAACTCCTCAGGATCCGGGCGATGCACAAAGGGGTCCACCTCCTGATATCCCCAACTCTGACGTATCATACACAGAGTATTGAGGTGATCAAGCGAGGGAAAGGAATTAGGGTAGGAACAGCGGGGGAATGGGATACCCGTAAACATAAAACACAGGATTATACAGTTCAACAACAATACTACTCTCATTAATTCTCACTACAGCCACAAGTACCTGGAAACACAAACAGCGGTTGTTGTGTTCCTATCTTTTTTCCAGATAAGATACCTCTCTCAACCTGGAAGAGCGCATACCTACAACAACAAAACAATAATAAGCACCATCCATTCCCACTTCCTACTTTCCTACTATAGGAAATAAAACATAACTCGTACATACCCTTCCGTCATTCCCCCATACTGAAGAAAAGACCAACATAAAAGAAGTGAAAAGAGGGTCCCACGGCTTGAGTCTTTCAGGTGAAAACCATGGGTTTTTTGTAAGCAGTACGTGCTGAATAATGATACTGTCTTCAGCACTAAATAAAGATGGAAGCCACACAAAGTCAATGTTTCCTCTTGACTTTTTTGTCTTTCCTTTCCCTCATACCAAATAATCTCTTTGATATGTAAGTATCCCATCCACAGTAATAAGTAGGAGTGTCAAACAAATAAGCAGGCAGTAGTGGTCTAAGAACAAACAATCGACACTTCACATTGTACCTGAAAGCTGACAACCCGGGGAGGTGGTGATCCAGCAGAACAAGCACTCAGAGAAACTCGTGAAGCTTCTATAAACAGCCCCAAAAGGAAAGTGCTATGAGAATTTGTCCCTCTTCACTTTCCGGGCAACGCCAGGATTCCGACCAGGCGCTCTTCCATCAGAGCGGAAACTTCCCTGTCGGCTGAGAAAGGACTCCGGTAGCCTTTTCCTCCTAAAGCTGCTCCGTAGGGTATCGAGAGACCAAAACGGCTCACCATAGACGTATGCAGACCGCCGTCTGCGGGGCAATGAACGATGTCCGTGGCTCTGACCCTCACCGGTCACAGAGATTTCCGGAGAGGATTCCCTGGCAAGGAAGTCTTCGGCGATTCCCCCCCCCCTCAAGAAACACACCAAAGATCCCAAACTAGCAGCGCATCTGCGCTGCCACTCGAACCAGCAATGAAGATTGAATTACGCGCACCGCTCGGTGCGCGTCTCGGCAGATACACGTCTTCTGCCCCTCCCAGAAGGACGGCCCTCTGGGAAATGTAGTTTGCGGGGCGATGCTCTGAAGACTCGTGCAATGCAGGCGCCGTTGGTCAGTGCCTGACAGTACGCCCTCCTCCCATGTGCCTCCTAGACCCAGGTTTGCCGGGGTTGAGGGAGTGGAACAGTCGAACAGCAAGTGGAGCATGGACATTAGCACATGGCTCCCAGGAATCGTCTTCCGATGGATATCCTTTCCCGGAGACGAAGTACCACAGCCCCACTCTCAGGTACCTGGAATCCAAGATGCGTCGCACTTCGTATTCCAGCTGACCATCCCTGACCACCCTAGGTACAGCTCTGCATCTGGCACTCACTGCTGATTTCAACAGGCTACAGTGGAATACCGGATGGGTCCGTAGAGAAGCGGGCAGCCTTAGCTTATATGCCACAGGATTGATCTTGCCTAGAACAGTATTTGGACCTATGAACTTTGGGTGGAACACACTGCGCACTCTGAAATGGATGTTTTTGTGGGGAGCCATACCCGGTCTCCTGGCTGATAATTGGGTCCCTCTTGGTGGTGTCGATCCTCCCACGTCTTGTAGGTCTGTTTAGCCCTTTTCAGGTTGCTTTGCACCTTCCTATGCATGGCTTGCAGATTCTTTATCTGAGACATAACCGTAGGATTGATTGACTACCTCACTGGGGACAGATAGAGGCAGTGTTTTAGCATGAAAACCCGTATTGGCTCTGAACGGTGTTTCTTTTATGGAACTGTGCCAGGCGTTATTGTATGATAGTTCAGCTAGCCATAACAGAGACACCCATGAATCGGTTGCTTCTTTGGAGTAACACCGCAGATACTTCTTGAGAGTCTGGTTCAACCGCTCTGTTTGTCCGTCTGTTTGTGGGTGGAAGCTAGTAGACATAGCCACCTTTACTTGAAGGGCCTTGCACCACATACGCCAGAATCTAGCGATGAATTGAGGTCCTCTGTCGGACACAATGACCCTTGGGAATCCGTGTAAACGAACTACATTTGACAGGAGCAGCTGGGCAGTTTGTCCTGCAGTAGGTAGATTCTTGCAGGGAATAAAGTGGCCCATCTTAGTGAGGCTGTCTATTACAACCAGAATGGCGTTGTATCCCTTATCCGATGGTAGTCCTACAACGAAGTCCATGCTAATCGTTTGCCATGGTTGTGAGGGTGTGGGCATTGGCATCAGTTTACCCTTAGCTTTGGATTGTTCCTCTTTTGCCCGCGCACATGTCTCACATTGAGATACCCATTGAATCACGCCTTTTGCCAAACCTTCCCACCAAAATTGTCGCTGTACCAGGTGTATGGGTTTTCTACTACCTGGATGGCCCGCAAACAGTGCGTCATGACACCAATTAAAAGCCTTCAGCCTAAGTTCTTGTGAGGGTAGGTACAGTTTGTTCTTGTACAACAGTACTCCATGTTTGAGTATTCGGTGATTACTCTGTTCTGCCCATTTCTGCCACAGAGCAAAGGATTGATGTTTTATGACGTTTTCCAGGAAACTTTCCACTGTTATGGTGCATATCACCCTCTCAGGATTGACAATTGCCTCGGTGATCCCCTGCCGTGGTTTAGTAACATCCGTTTTGCCGAGACAACGAGTCTGCTTTACTGTTTTCCGACCCAGGACGAAACATAACCACGAAGTTGTATTCGGCAAAAAATAACATCCACCGCATCTGTCTTTGGGTGAGTTGTCTCGCTGTCTCCATGTATTGAAGGTTTCGGTGGTCGGTGTAGACTGTGACCGGATGAAGAGCCCACCACAGATAGTGTCTCCACTCTTGAAAAGCGTTCTTGATGGCCAAAAGCTCCTTTTCGGCCACTGTATAGTTGAGTTCCGCTGTGTTCAGTTTCCGGGACAAAAAGGCCACTGGATGTAGTTGTCCCGTTTGTTAATCACGTTGTGACAACACAGCTACTACCGCTATGTCCGATGCAATTTATCCAAATTCAACAACGGCGGACCTCCTATGCCGCACCTCGTGCCAGTTCCTATAAGTAAGTTCGCCATGCAATCTACCCCTGCGCCAGCCGTTGAGTGACGTCACTGTGCTCCAGATCAGAAACTATTATAATGAATGGGGGTGCGCAGCTCAAGAAGTCCAATAGGCCAAGATTAATGGAAAAGTAGCTTCTTTATTCCAAAATATTCTTAAAAATCATCAAATATAGAGAATCCAGCCTACGCGTTTCATTCCCATATAGGGAACTTCATCAGGGCTGTAAAAATACGACACAAACACATATATATTACATTCAAATCATAAGACACAGGACTACAAACAAACACTTATATGCCAAATGAGAAACTATAAAAGCAGAAAGAAAAAACAACAAAAAGCACAAAAATCAAACACTTAATTGAACCATTGAAACAAACATGACATCAGTTTTACAAAAACATACACATTAAGACTTTATATAAAACTTATTTATATGTTGTAAACTACCAATAGACAGTAAGTAAAAAAGCTTGTTGAGCTCAGGCGAGCAATAGGTAAAAGATACTTGTTTCACCATAACAAAAAGATTAAACCGATATCCTTTCTTAATTGCGCACACAGTTAATAATAACATAAATCAATATAGTTTCAATATATGACCATAAGGACACCAGCAAATCCAAAACATGGTTAAAATAGACAAAATTGGAAGAGAGCAGATCATGAAAAAAGGGGGAGGGGGCGGGAGGGGGTGAGAAAGAAAAAAGAAGAAAAGAAAAGAATCACTTATAGGGTATATAACATAAAGTCAGTTTTAAATTTCGATAGAACACACATAGTATTTTTTACCAGAGACATGTATCAGTTATAAAGGTACAGATAGACAATAATTGTAAAATATCGTACCTCTATGTCCATTATGTTATTTTAAGCAATTTCAAAAGATTTATAAGTACAAGTGTATTGCACTGTAGACCATATTCACTTAGATCAGATACGAAGATTCCTGTTGAATCAAAGGGAATAGTAAATGAAATCAGGCTAAGTGCAAAGTCAATGTCCTGACCACAAATCAAAAACGAAAAACGTAATAAAGAGAGAAATAAAAAAGAGACTACAGTTCCCAACAGCCACCATAACACCGGTAATTGCTGATGTTATGGTTATGGCACATATTAAAAAGCCACTTCGTTAAGAATCGCAACTGCGGTCATATTTTAAACAAAAACACACATCAGAATGATATTAAAAGGCCAATGTGCTGGCAATCTAAATCACACAACGCGTTGCGATCAACTCAGCAATACCCTCTCCCTGACCGTAGCCAAGTAATGTAAAGACGGTATTGCTGAGTTGATCGCAGTTGCGATTCTTAACGAAGTGGCTTTTTAATATGTGCCATGTGAAGTAAGGAATTCAATATCATATTGGGGGCAGCAGTAGCTTATATATATATATTTGAGTATAAGAGCCTATTAGTTATTTTTCTGGAAGATATGGTGTCAATGCAGTTTGAAGCATCTATTTGAATCGGCAATTACCGGTGTTATGGTGGCTGTTGGGAACTGTAGTCTCTTTTTATTTCTCTCTTTATTACGTTTTTCGTTTTTGATTTGTGGTCAGGACATTGACTTTGCACTTAGCCTGATTTCATTTACTATTCCCTTTGATTCAACAGGAATCTTCGTATCTGATCTAAGTGAATATGGTCTACAGTGCAATACACTTGTACTTATAAATCTTTTGAAATTGCTTAAAATAACATAATGGACATAGAGGTACGATATTTTACAATTATTGTCTATCTGTACCTTTATAACTGATACATGTCTCTGGTAAAAAATAACATGGGGCCGATTCCGATCTCGGCCGGAAATCTCTCCGACCGAGCCGGACCCGGAGAGATTTCCGACTGAATCGGACTCTGGCAGTCCGACCGAACGAGTACGATTCGCACGCATGCCAAGGGACTCGAGTTGGTCGGAGTCCCATTGAAGTCAATGGGAGCCTGTCGTACAACGCGTACGCGGGCTCCCATTGACTCAATGGGTGCGAGGTGGACAAGGGCGCCCCCTACAGCGGGTATGCGTCCATGCGCATCGGGCGTACATGCACAGGTAGGGGGGACCCATGGGTCCCCCCTGTGTGCGACTCGCGCGCCTACGCGTACAGGGGGTCCGAGGCGGACCCCCAAAGTCCGGCTCCGACAGCTTTTTCGAGCCGGACGGCGCGAGTCGGTCGGACTGCTCGCGGCGCGCATCGTACTTACCCGGCCGGGATACGTCTCCATAGCGCGGTGCGAGTCGTGTCCATGCGAGTCGGTCGGAGCGTGTTGAAGCCGCGTTCGAGTCGGTCGGAGATTTCGCGGGTGCCTGCATCGTACTCGCTCGGCCGGACCCGCGTACGATTCGGTCGGGAAACAGGGCTCCGAATCGGATCCGGTAAATCCGAATCCGATTCGGAGCACTACCGGCCGAGATCGGAATCGGCCCCTATGTGTGTTCTATCGAAATTTAAAACTGACTTTATGTTATATACCCTATAAGTGATTCTTTTTTTTTGTTCTTTTTTCTTTCTCAGCCCCCGCCCCCTTTTTTCATGATCTGCTCTCTTCCAATTTTGTCTATTTTAACCATGTTTTGGGTTTGCTGGTCATATATTGAAACTATATTGATTTATGTTATTATTAACTGTGTGCGCAATTAAGAAAGGATATTGGTTTAATCTTTTTGTTATGGTGAAACAAGTATCTTTTACCTATTGCTCGCCTGAGCTCAACAAGCTTTTTTACTTACTGTCTATTGGTAGTTTACAACATATAAATAAGTTTTATATAAAGTCTTAGGGGTCCATTACGATAACCGGCGGTAAAAATACCGTTAACCGCCATAGCCTGAAAATACCGCCCGCCTGCAACATTGAAATAGCGACCGAGCTATTATGATGACGCAAAACAACCACCGCCCGCAGCGGAAAAAAATAACAGAATACCGCCCGTCCACGACAGAGTCCAAGACAAACCGCCCGCCACGGACGCAATACCGCCCGAAAAAGCAAAAGACGACCGCGAGGACGGACCACACACCGCACGTCAAATTATGATCTCTCCGACATGAAGGCGGGAAACCAACACAAATCCCGCCCGCTACGACGAACAACAGAAATGAAGAACTGACAATGCGGAAGGCCTGGCGGCCACGTCCGTGCACGGAAATCAGTGGCGGCACAAACAAATACACACAACACAGCCAACAAGTACACACAGTAAACGACGCCAAAATACACAGACACAGAACCCATCCCAAAGACACATCCCCCTGTCAAAATATAGATTTAGCATAAATCCCAGGACACCACGCCCAACACACCTGAAAACGATAGACCATCATGACACACCCACATAGGTGAGTACAAAAGCAGCCCCCTCACAGACCACAAACCCTTGCACCACGACAAAGCCAATACCACAGCAGAGAACACGGAGAGACACAGAGGAAAGCAGCATACCACACGCACACACACATCACATCCATCACCACAACCACCACAACCACCACCTAAACACCGGCACCACAAACCCCCCGCACATCACACACCAAACACACCACACCAGCATCCACAACAACCACACTACGCACCATGGCAACACAACGAATGCCCAAGTTCACTGCCACAGAGTTGACGGTCATGGTCGACGAGGTCATCAAGGTGCACCCACAAATCTATGGGAACCAGGTCCAACAGACACCAATAGCCACCAGAAACAGGATGTGGAAAAGGATCGTAGACCAGGTGAATGCAGTCGGGAACGTGCCACGCAACCGGGGGAAATCACCAAGAGGTGGCAGGACATGAAAACCCTTGTCAGGAAGAAGGAGGCCAAGAACCGGGAGCTGGCTGCCAGGACTGGCAGCGGACCACCCGCGCCATTCAAGACCTTCAAGGCGTGGGAGGAGAAGGTGCGAGGCATACTACATCCGGAGAGTCTCATCGGAATACCAGGGGGAGTGGAGGCTGGTAAGTACAAACAAATGTATACCAGCACACCGCTATGTACTGACATGCACTAACACAATGCCATAGCACCCAGGCCCAAACACCCCCATGTCCAGCACACAGCACACCAGACATCTCTCACACATGCAACAGACACACCCACACCCACAGCCCAAAGGTACCAACAAACAAAACCATGGGGGCATGTGCACAGGCAGCCAGCACCACAACTCCCACCAGGTCCCTCTGTCCCCCAGAAGTGCGGGAAGGAGCACTACCCACACCCACACCCATGTGTCAGCCATAGCTGCACCAACCAACAAGTAACAGGGAAGGAGCCATACCACAATCTCCGAGTATCGGAGGGGGGACAGCAGAAGTCCCCCCCACCCAGGTCCCTACCCCTACAGCGCAGCAAGATGGAGCACTCCCCACACCCATGTCACAGCCATAGCAGTGCACACCTACACCCGACAAGTAGACATGTCACTCTACATGGAGGGCTGTCTGTTGATGGTAAACCATCACCACGACTCACAACACGGCCCCCACACCCACAGACCAGCAAGATGGAGCACCCCTCCCTCCCACAACCATGTGGTAGCCATTGCATCTCACCCTCAGAACCAACAATTGGGTAGACAACTGTATAGGGCGGGGTGTCTGTAGGCATGTGGACTGTACTACGATCAACATGTGGGACATGTCACCTAGCAGAGCGACAGGTAGCACTGCTCCCTGCCACAAACATCTGACCAATGTGCACACGGACAGCAATCACAGAGTCACATCCCACATGAGCCATCACAAATGCAGAAACACGTAACAAGTCACGTCAGCATGCACAGGTCTAACTGGAGTACTGACCCACATGGCGTGCACTGTGTCAGTCATCACACACAACAGCAACACCATCCAGGTCTTGTCCATGTAGTCGTGTCTGCTTCTACCCTTGACATAGTACAACATCAACCATGTAAGACTATCTCGTCCAAATGAAACATAGTGGAACCCCAGTAATGTCACATACACCACTGGACCCATGAACCACACAGCTACACAATGCACATTTAAGATCCCATCAATCCCATCTTCCAGCCCCAGTGACAGTGACAGGAAAGGTATATCATCCCAACAGTTGCCCCATAGACGGTAGTACAGCAAAGAGTCCTGCCGATGACCAATAATGTATCTGCTGTGTCTGAAGCGCTCCTCACACTGTGCGTAACAACATACAGAATGCAATCAACACTCCAAGAGCACTGCACTGCTGCACATGGGTGAGAGTAGCACGCACACCAAGGAATCGTACCATCTGCAATACGTTGTGTGGCATACAACCATTACTCACCCACTACAATGCCTGCTGTGGAATGCCCATAAATGACAACAGTGAGCAGATATGCTGGCTAAGACAGACATACACACACCTCTGTCCCTGTAGTGTCGTGTGGCCAAAACACATGTCCCCCTCTGCACCCATATGTCACTGTATGTACCACAGTACCATATTCCAACACCAAACCATCCATGGGGCTGTACCCCGTTCCCACCAAAGCCACAAAATGTAGGGGCACTGCAACACACACCAATTGGCAATTCAAATCCGTCCCATGCCAGATGCACCCATCACACTATTCCAGTGACTTGATCACGCACACACATTGGAGAGACATACACACGCATCCTGCAAATCAGTGCACAAACTGTGCATGGCAGACATCTAACACAAACCCTGCAAGGTGCAACACAATAACGTTTCGTCTCCGCCCCACAGGTGACGACCAGCAGGATGCTGAGGATGGAGACACCAGCCATCACAGCCAGTCCACAAGCCCCCCACACGGACTCACGGATGTAGAAGACCCGGACACCTCTTCGGACGAGGACCACCGAGCAGGCCCATCTGGTGTGGCAGGGCCCAACCGCTCCCCAGGGCCTCTCCTACCCACCAACCCATCTCCCAGGGCTGGTGACCAGTCCCAGGCCCCTGCTGCCACGGTCATAGCGGCCACCACCACCGCCGCAACCACCACCACCACCATCACCACCACCACGGCCTCCCTGACCACGCAGCCATCCCAAGAGGTGGCGCAAACCACAACATCTACCCTGGGAGCCAGGAGGAGGACCCGGATGAGCAATGTGGCTAGTGGGCAGGCCGGTGGCAGCAGTCCAGGTGGGAGGAGCAGGGTCAGGCCAACGCCAACAGAGCCTGGGAGCCAAGCCCTGCCGCAAATAGCCAGAGTCCTTGGGGCCTATGAAGAGGCCCAGGGACAATGGGCCAGGTCAGCTTCCGACACCAGGGAAGTCCTCGGGGTGTTGAGGTCCATGGACGCCCGTATGGGCCAATTCGTGACCCGTATGGGCAAACTTGTGGATCTCATGGGCCAGCTAGTGGTGGAGGTGAGGGCCCACAGAAGGCCAACCACAACACCTACGACACCACCTGCTGGGGCGCAGGGACGTGCCACATCCAGTTCCCCGGCGTCCACAGCGAGTGGGCAATCCACAGCCACCACCAGCAGCCCACAAACACACCCCCCTCCCAAACGTGGAAGGGGCCGTCCAAAGAGGAAACAAATGTCCAGGGAGGACTTCGCACGCACCAAACGCCAGTGAGTCAGCCAGCCATGGTGGCCACCCCCTGCATTCACTTGGACTACCATCCTACCCCACACTGCCAGTCGAGTGGCAAATGTCTGTTGGACTGCGGACCCAGGACTACATGGGTACACCTTGACCATCACGCGGACATGACCGTCCACTCATTGTACAGCATGCACCACCTCCTTGATCACCTTCCCCACAATCACATGTCAGCTTTTAAATAAATACACCTGTATCACATCCTATGTCATCTGCTATGTTTATTAGCAATGGTGCACAAACGTCAGCATGTTCAGAAAATCATCTGTACTGTGTCCTGTCGATAGGGCAGGAGAGGCTGTAGGGACCTAGGGGTGACAAACAGAACAAGAGTCCATTGACTGTGTGTGTCACACACTCATCACACAGTACTTCTCATCAGGCCTAAGCAATGTACACACATCTCACAGAGCAACAGGGCACAATGTCACAGCCACCCTCAGTGGCATACTACCCTGGACAAGGACCATTGCCACACAGCACTCAGTCAACAATAGGCCGCCCTGACAATGCACACATACACATACACAACTACAGCGACATCAGCCGTCGTACATGGTCACTCACCGTCAGGTGAAGTAGCGGGCGATGAGCTGCTGACGCTCATTCACTGCTTCCTCCTCTCCACTGTCCTCGTCACTGGACACGGCTTGGCCTGCAGGCGGGGGCCCTGGCTGATCACCGTCATCCACTATCAGGGGGATCCGCCTGCGAATAGCGAGGTTGTGCAGCATGCAGCATGCCACAACAATCTGGCACACCTTCTGTGGGGAGTATGCCAGTGCACCCCCGGTGCGATCCAGGCACCTGAATCTGGATTTCAGGAGTCCAAATGTCCGCTCCACCACACGTCTGGTCCTCCCATGTGCCTCATTGTACCTGACATCCACTGGTGTACGAGGATTGCGTAGTGGACTCAAAAGCCAAGGGCCATTAGGATATGCAGAGTCACCAACAATCCAAGCACGGTCCGGTTGAAGATTGGTCATCAGACGTGGGAGGATGCTGTGGCGCATGACGTGCGAGTCATGGGTGGACCCGGGAAACTTCGCACACACGTGGGTAATGATCATGTCCACCAGGCACACCACTTGCACATTCAGGGAGTGGAAATGTTTCCGGTTCCTGTAGATGTGCTCAGTGGCCTGTGGTGCAACAAGGCCAACATGGGTGCAATCAATTGCACCAACAACCTGGGAGATGTGTCCGAGTGCATAGAATGCACCCTTCACCGCAGGCAAATCACGGGCCCTGGGGAATCTGATGTACCGGTTCCTGTACCGCATCATAGCCGACAGGACATCCCGTAGCACCTTGCTGAACATGGGCTGGGACATCCCACCTCCACTGCCCACCGTGTGTTGGAATGACCCGGTGGCGAAGAAATGCAGTGCAGCCATCACCTTGGCCATGGGGGTGAATGCAGTTGGATACACCCTGCGAGGACGAAGGTGGGGTTCCAACATGGCACATAGGCGATGCAGGGTGGGCCGGTCCAGACGGAACTTCCTGATGACCTCCACATCCTCCATGGCCGACAGCAATTGGTAGGGGCGATGTATGTTTGGTCTCCTCCTAGGACAGATGGAAGTGGACACATGTCAATGCAACACACAACATGGCATCTACACATACACAACACAAAGAACACCGTCAAAGCAATAGTATCAACGAACAGCTGACAAGTAGGGACAGCACAGCAACATTACTCTTACACAGATCCCCTTACCAGTAGCAAGGACCACTGACACATACCATTGCCATGAGCAGACACATGGGGATTGAGGCCATATCAGCTTGATAGGCATGATGATGGAGTCAGACTGCATATGTGAGTAGCGGCAACACCACGGCATTATACCTAGCTGCTGTGCCTGACACCTCTTCCGAGGCTGGGTGAGTATGGCACACACCAACAACACAACGTACACAGGCTGAGCGGTACACCAAGCGCAGCAGCTTGGTCACGCAGAATCAGCCCCAAGGGGGCTATATCAGTGTGGGAGGGAGACAGGCTTTACCACAGCTACCAGGGACTGCTGACTGCCACCCCACGACAACACCTGCTGCTGCTGCCACCTGTCCACCTTAATGTCGACGACTCTGAGGACATGTCCATGCCCACTCACCGGCGAGGAGCTGCAGTCCCTGGAATCCGAGCTCCACGCACACTGCCCAAGGCGAATACCGGCAAAAGTCATGTGTGTGTAAGACAACTACAGTGTGTAGGAGTGCATGTGGGGGACACACATGTCGGTCATCCGCAGCACAATGATACTGAGCCTGTGGGGTCCCAACATGCACAGGAGATGGCTTGCACCATCAGACTCATTGCCTCCCCTCGCTCACCCCACTGATGCGATTGCATCATGGGATCACGCGCGTGTGCAGCAGCACCAATCTCTCCCCAGAGAGGCCAAAGAGGGAATGTGTGGCTCCAGTCGCTCCAGTCATCGAGCTCACGGGTAAATGGGTGGGGGGACGCCGTACAGCCGCATGGTACCCCGAGTCGTGCCCTGGACAACAGTGACAAAGCATGGCTGTCTCCGTAGTCCGGATACACCACATACCACACACGGGAGCTGTAGCTGCCCTAGCGGGCCATGCTGCAAACACCATCCCAGACGACATGTAGACACACCCCGGCGCGCAATGTCATAGCATCCGCTGACATTGGCAAGGGACCCATGGGGTGTGATATGTGCCTCATGGTGTAGAGCACGGGTACTCATAGTACGGGCCGCGGGCCGCCAGCGGCCCGGCAGGCCTTCCTTGGCGGCCCGCGGACCTTGCAGATATCCTACCTGTGTACTTTCTGTAAGTGTCAGCAAACTGCACCGGTTGCAGCAGGGCTCAATGGGGGCCGGGCGATGCTTTGAAAGACCATCCACTTGTTAATGAGGCTGTGTTGTATTTCACCTCTTCTCAGCGCCCCTGCATCTCTGAGTGGAGATGCAGGGGCGCTAAGTAGAGGTGTAATGCAACGAAGCATCAATAACAAGTGAATGGTCTTTTGAAGACCTGTGAAATACTCGGTGAGGCTGTGTGTGTGCCTGGGAAGCTGTCTCAGTCCGGGCTGACTCACAGGCGGGGTGAGGTGACAGAGGGTGACAGAGGGAGGGAGACAGACAGAGGGAGGGACACAGTGAGAGAGAGGGAGACATGGGGAGGGAGGAGGGCGACAGACAGAGGGAGGAGGGCGACAGACAGAGGGAGACAGATGGAGGGAGAGAGAGAGAGAGAGAGATAGATGGAGAGAGAGAGATGTGTGTATGCCGGGTCTGGTGGCTCAGTGGACGAAGGCGTCCGCTGCAGGGGCCTGTGTTCAACCTCATGGTCATAGTTCTTCTGCACTAGCCCCGCCCCCTCCCCCACTGACCCCGCCCCCACCGGTGCGGCCCTCGGCCACAAACCACGCTGTGGATTTGGCCCCCGAGAGAAGGTTTGTGAGTACCCATGGTGTAGAGCCTCCGAGCCATCCCCCGCCAACGGGTGTCATGCAAATCACACACTTTGCAAAACCAATAGGTAGCTATGCCTGCACACCAGGGCACGAGTCCGGGTACCATGCGGGTGTACGGCGTCCCACCACTTATTTTACCGTGGGCTCGGTGACTGGAGCGTGTGCAGCCACACATTCCCTCTTTGGCCTCTCTGGGGTGAGATTGGAGCTGCTGCTCACGCGCGTGCTCCTATGATGCAATCGCATCTGTGGGGTGGGCGAGGGGTAGCGATGAGTCTGATGGTGCAAGCCAGCTTCCGTGACGTCACTACCTGTCATGTCGTCTGTGTCCCCCCACATCTTGTTCAGGACTTGGCCCTGCTGCACACTGAGAATGTATTGCCTGCGAGATGTGACCAGGAGCAGGGTGTCATGGCATCCCACCCACCAAGCTCCACTGCCATCCCATGCCCTGGGTAGCCTGTGCAGGTGGACGATGTGGGAGTACACCTGAAGGCCAGGGGTGTAAATGTCTCGGCAGGGGCCTGGCTGCGCACATCAGTATCCAGCATGTCCCCAGAGGGGAGCCAACGTCCACACCTGATGCAGCATGGATCGTGTGCCCGCCTGTTGTGCACACACTAGTCCACATTCGTCCCCAGACAGCTGGTCGTACCACATTCCCAGAACAGTGGTAGTCTACCCCGCCGGGTTTGTACCCACACAGTCTGTTTCGACACTGCATGTGTGCACCCACCCGTGTCACAGACCCACCTGTGCCAAGTAGCCCTCCCGCTTCACATACCACATGTGTGTATTCCACAGTTGTGCTTCTCTCTCAGGGGCGGACATCCAATTGTCCCGTAGCATACAGCCTGCACCCAGTCGGACTGGCATCTTGTTTGAATGTTGGGCACCCTCACACACCTACCTGTTCCACAGTGGTGGCTTTGCTGGCTATCGTGACTGCCATGGCAGTGTTGCTGTCCATGGCAGGGTACACCCACACACAATGCATACGTAGCTTATCCTATCAGTACTCTGCACAGCGGAGTGGCCACTGTCCCTGGTGTAGTTCATTGTTGCCAACTGTCCATGTATTCTGTGACTGGATGCTGTGGTTCCTGTAGTGGGTTGTGTCTGTGAAGTTGCTGTTTGCTGTTGTTCCTGTGTGTGCATAGTTAGGTGAGGCACATGCCGTGAATGGTACCTCAACAATTGCAATGTCTGGTCACACATTCCTATGTGTATGATACGTGGTTGTGACTTCACTTCTTACAGACTCAGCTACTTGTGTGTGTGATGTTGACGTGTGTCTGTTACACGGATTGTCTGCATGTATGTTGTGCTATTTCTGTGTTGATGTGTACATGTCATGTTTACGTGCATGCACAGCACAGGGTGTGTGTCTGGCCACAGGATGACAGGTGGCATGTGCAGAGTGTGCGGGTTTGTGAGCTTACTGGCTGGCTGGCCAGCCGTGTACGTGTATGTGTATCTTGTGATGAACTTCGAGCCAGGGCACATGGCTTACTGTTAATGTGTGCATTTGGGAGGTGTGTGTGTGGTGTGTGTGGTGTGACTTTGGGGTGCTGTTGGTGTGTGTGTGTGCGCTCTGGCAATGTCGACTACACACATGTGTTACACAGGGGCATGGTCAGTGTTTGTGTCCTTGTTTGGGTCTGTTCATGTGGGCACATGTGTGTATTGTCTGTTGCACAGTGTGTGGGTGTGTCCTTGCAGTTCTGGTGGACTCCTACTTGATGTGTATTGGCCATTGTGGGTCTGCAGGGTGTGTGAATGTGTAGATTGTGGCTTGTTCAATTGTGCATGTCTGTACATCTCGGCGGTTCGTACTCACTGTGCAGCCCTGCCCACCCACACTGATGTTGTGTGTGTTTTGGCATGCATTGATGTGGCGTGCAACTGGCGTGGCTCCTATATTTGCTTGTTGAGTGTGATGTCAGACTGTGAAGGTGATTGTACACATTTGTAGGACTGTGCTTTGTAGTGACCAGGCCGTCAGTGTTGATGTGAAGATCTGTTGGGCCACGTCAGACTCTGACTTGCCAAGGCCCGCGACCTGTGGTATTTAACCGGGTCCACAGTGGCAACAAATCATATGCATTGACATCCAATGTCACTTGACTACATGGTTATCTCACACGTCCCGTGTACTTCACACCCTCTCATCCTCTCTCATTCGTACTTGTCTACGATCAATAATTCTCCAGAGTCAGGTATTGGCTTTAAGGCATGTATTTGAGCTTACCACCCCTGTGATGCAGGATGTGGACACTACTGGCAGCGTTATGCATGTGGAGGATATACTTAGCATGATTACATATACATAAGGGGGTACAGGTAGATGGTATGAGTCGTTAATTGTGGAGATGGGGCTTCAGAGTTCAGAATGCCCTGCCCTTGCTATGCTACAGTTCATTAGCTCATTACTGAGGTGCCCTTGGCTGTGACACAGACAGTTTTGGTTTACCCTATCAGACAACTTTACATCATGTGCACAGTACATCTGAGTCCCATGGCACAGGTTTACGACAATTGTGACCCCGACACACCTGCGTCAGAGGTGTCATCAGAGCATGTGCCTACATGCATGCAGCATAGCCTGTCATGTTGTTGAGATATGGTGGCTACTGTACATGACTCACTGCCCGGGGACATGTTGTGGGGTGTTGCATTTGTTGTCCATGCAAATGTCCTGGCACGGACGTTCAGAGGGAGGTGAGATGACAGTTCTCAAGTTGTTCAGCAGACAGATAAGCGTGCACATACAGGAGCATGTGTTCAGGTGCGCGGCATGCATGTTGTAGCATTGTGGTGCGTGCAATGTTGGCCATGTGGTCACTGTACACAGGTCCCATTCTCCAGCCTCCCCGTGTTCATGCAGGGACAGGGGATTTGGTGATGGACAGGGTGCATGTCCCGGAACTGTCAGGTGTCATGACGGTGGAGTTGATGGTGAGGCGTTTCTTTCCGAGTGCATGGTGTAGTTGTTGCACAGCTGACTGGCCACTGCGTGCGGACAGCAAGCATGGGTGGGGTGTTGCACATGAATGTTCAGTTGTGGATATTGATTTGGGGACCCATGAATTGACAGGTTGTCAGGTATGCGATACCTTCCTGCAGAGCATCCCTCGCATTGGTGGTATGCGTGGCTGACATCCAATGAAGCGGATGGTGGGTTGCAACGTGTTCCTCGTAAGTTGTCCCTTGTATGATCCAGATGGGACATGTCGGATGACATTCGATGAAACTGTGATCCAGCATACGTTGTGCGGAGGCACACTGGTTCCATTGCAGTGTGTGTCCTATTGCAGCCACGAACGCCATGCCCCCATACACTGAACAGTTCCTGTCGTGGGCGTCCAGGGGTGAGAACAGTTGTACCAGGTCCCCGATTGGACATGCCGGGTTGGAGAGACATACATCCACAGGCCAGTGGTACGGGCACCTCCGACAGTAGAAAACGGGCTTGACGCAGCTGAACATTTCAATGCGGTAAGTTACTCGATAACTTACGTTCAGCATGGCCAGATTTGCACTGCCTAGTATCTGTTGCAAGCTATTGCTGTACAGCTGCATCTGTCTGGCGTAGGTGTATAGTGCTGGTGCCCCGTCCATTTTGCTGCGGTGTGCTGGGATGTCGTGCTCCGTCTGTCTGGGCTTTCTGCTGCGTTCAACCTCCAACGTTGCTGTGTGTTCTTGTATGGATGTTAGGCGGCAGGACTTTGTGTATGGCTTGGGAGGCGGCCACAGGCCCTCATCCCACATGCTCCTATGAATGGTCAAGGCCAGTGGTGTCTGACTCCTTCCTGATTACTTGCATTTGAGCCACAAGGCACAGTGGTATGATTGTATTTTGTAGTTTCATCTTTCTTTCATGTTCAGCCTTATCTGCCAGTGGATGGTTGACTCAGCATGGCTATGTTTGGGTTGTGGTTGTTCCAATGGCTCCGTTCTCCTGCGGGATATGTTGCAATGTGATTTGGCTGTGGGAATGGAAGGACATTCACTGCTATCTGCTCTCGCGTGTGTGGGTGTGTCACTTTTTTCCCGCTGTGCATTGGGACTGGTGTGTGGGCGCCGTGATTGTAAACACCTGTTCGCAGGCAGCAGCGTTCCTCAATTTTGGACATGGCATGGCTTGTTGTTGCGTGCAGGATGGTATAGCTGTTGTTTGTTGTGACTGGCGTGCCTTTTGCGGTCAATGTCCATTGTTTGTGCAGTTCTGTGGCAGCTGGCGTGTGCTTCTCCATGCTTTGCACACAGGTGTGTGTCCTCTTCCGACGTCACTTTGCTCCCCTGTTCGGCACACTTGTGTGACTACGTTTTGGCAACTGTGAGTTTTCGGTTGTGGTCATGGTTGACGTAGGGGGACCACGTGACTTGTGCCTTCAGGGTGAGACTGGTGTGTGTGGTGTGTTGTTGCGGCCCTGCGGTGTTTGTGTGCAGCCCATGCGTGGTGCTGTCGTTGGCCTCTGCGTTGTGCGAATGTGCGTCATCGCCGGGGCGCTGCGGGGCCGTGCCGGGTACGTCACCTCCCGGGCCGGGGTATTGGGTGCCCATGATGTTTTGGGTTGCCCATATTTTGCAGGTGGGATATGTGTGGGTGCAGTATTGGATGTGTCCTGTCCCCACAGGGGTGTCTAGGGGGCCCATGTACAGTTTTCCCGCCCTTGCATGGTGTGCGTTTTTTGCATGCCCTTGTTGTGTGTCTGCCTACCTGCGTCGTCGTGGCGCGTTCAGTCCTAGGTGCTGCATCAGGATCAGCATTGGGATGGCCTGGAGTGCAGGATTCATGTCGGAGTAGTCCGGGTTGGTGTTTCTCTGGTCAGCAATGTAGTTTCCGCCTCCTGTTCTCGTGCGGTGTCTCTTTGCCGATGGGGCTGTTTGGTTGTGTCATCGTAATTTGTATGCCGGGCGGTGCGTCATTTCGTCGGACGGTGTGCTTCCGTTGGCTGGCGCCGCTACGTGCGCGGGCGCACTTTGATGGCGGGCGGCGTCGCAGGCTTGCGGGCGGTATTGGCCTGACTTTTCACATCCTAATTTTGCGGGAGTGCGGGCAGTTGCTGGCGGACGGTAATGGGCGGTTTTTACCTCCGTCGGTACGGCGGTAGTGTTTCCGCCCGACATCGTAATGAGCCCCTTAATGTGTATGTTTTTGTAAAACTGATGTCATGTTTGTTTCAATGGTTCAATTAAGTGTTTGATTTTTGTACTTTTTGTTGTTTTTTCTTTCTGCTTTTATAGTTTCTCATTTGGCATATAAGTGTTTGTTTGTAGTCCTGTGTCTTATGATTTGAATGTAATATATATGTGTTTGTGTCGTATTTTTGCAGCCCTGATGAAGTTCCCTATATGGGAATGAAACGCGTAGGCTGGAGTCTCTATATTTGATGATTTTTAAGAATATTTTGGAATAAAGAAGCTACTTTTCCATTAATCTTGGCCTATTGGACTTCTTGAGCTGCGCACCCCCATTCATTATAAACGCTATGTCCAATGCATCTGCCTCCACTATGAACGGAATCCCTGTCTGAGGATGTTTTAGGATTGGTGCTGTACAGAACACCTTTTTTAGATAGATGAAGGCTTTCATGGCCTCTGTGTTCCACAGAAAGGGCACCCCCTTTCTCAATAGGCGTGTTATAGGAGAGACCAGCTGGGAGAAGTGAGAAATGAATCTCCTATAATAGTTGGAGAAACCCAAGAAACATTGTACATCTCTCACGCTCTTGGGAACAGGCCACTCCTGAACCGCCTGTACCTTTCTCTCAGCCATGCAGAAATCCCTGGGACTCAACATAACCCCCAGGAACTCGACCTCCGTTACGTTACACTCACATTTGCTCAGCTTACAAAACAAACTATGTTCCTGTAGCCTCTGCAATATCAATGCAACATGCTGCAAATGCATCTCCTGATTAGGTGAATATATCAGGATGTCGTCAATGTAAACGACCACGAATCTGTCTACGTACTCCTTGAGTACGTCATTGAGGAAGTATTGAAAAGCTGCTGGGGCGTTACAAAGCCCGAAGGGCATAACAAAGTACTCAAACAACCCATAACGCGTTTTGAAAGCTGTCTTCCACTCATCCCCTTCGCGGATCCAAACCAAATGGTAAGCTCCCCTGAGATCTAGCCTAGTGTAAATATTGGCCTCCCTCACCTGGTCCAGTAACACCGGGATGAGCGGAAGAGGGTATCGGTTCCTAACCGTGTTTTTGTTTAACATGCGATAATCGATGCACGTTCTAAGCTCTCCATTAGCTTTTGCTATGAAGAAAAGTGGAGAGGCTGCCGGGGAGCGAGAGGGTCTTATAAAGCCTATGTTCACGAAATGATCTAAGTATTCTCGTAGATGTTTGGTCTCCGGCTCAGACAGGGCATAGACTCTACATGACGAGATGGTAGCTCCCGCAATCAGATCTATTTGGCAGTCGTAGCTGCAGTGAGGAGGTAGGACTTCTGCTTTGGCCTCACAGAAACCCTCCCTGTAAAAGGCATACTCAGAGGGAAGCACTGTATCTTTCTCCGCAGCGGTGGCTATGTGGAAAGCGAGGGTAAGCGCTACGGTATGGGGGCAAGAAGCACGCATGCACTTTGATTTGCACTCTTCAGACTGAAAAACCATGGTTTTCGATTTCCAATCGATGGTGGGGTTATGTTGCCATAACCATGGCATGCCCAATATGACCTCGTTCTGTGGTGCCTCTATGATATTCAAGGTTAGGTCTTCTACGTGATCCTGAGGATCCCCTTTCAGGATTAACCCCACTTCCTCTGTGTGTTCCGTGATGGGTCCGGATTTAAGGGGCATGCCATCCACGACCAACACTCTTTCTGGTATCTCTCTAGTAATTCTTTGTAAGCCTAACCGTTGCACTAATCCATAATCGATAAAGTTCCCTGTGGCACCGGAATCGATCATCACCCAAACGTTATGTTCTTGTTGCCCCGTCGTAAGGAGCATGGACAACACGATATGTGATTCCGTGTTCTTTAGCTCAGTGACAGCTAATGAAGGCAAGTTTAAGCCCACAAACTGGGGCGTTTCTTTGGCCAGGCCTGTCTCTGGTGTGGCCCCCTCACCTGTGGTGTGTACTGCCATGACTGCCACTTTTTTGCTAGAGTAAAAGGGACTCTTTCTCTTGGGCTTATGCGGGCATTCCCACACGTAATGACCTTTCTTTCCGCAGTACATGCAGAGGCCCTGTGCCCTGTGACTCTCTCGCTCTGCTTTCGTCAAGGGTGCTCTGATTGCCCCCACATCCATGAGTTCGGTCCCTTGCTCACTAGATGTAAATGCTGGCCTAGTATCCTTCTCTGAATGAGCATAAGATTTTTCACCCCTCCTACGCTCCCCTCCTCTTTCGGCTATCTGATGGTCTAAACGTAATGTGAGATTCATTAAGTCGGTATACGTGGTGGGCTGAGGATCGATTTGTGCTAACACAGCCTTCATGTCTTCACTCAGTCCCTGATAGTATAACGACATTCTCTTCTCCTCAGGCCAAGCCGTTTCTGCGATCAATGGGTTAAACAAGGTCAAATAAGTAATCAAGTCTTTCTTTCCCTGCCTTAGCTCCAACAACTCCCTGTCAGCGCTAAACGTGGTAGCTCGGCGGTCAAACACCCTTTCGAATTCCCGACGAAAGGCGTTCCAACCCGAGAGTAAAGGGTCATCGTATTTCACCAACGGTACCGCCCAGTTTGCCGCATCTCCTGTGAGATAGGAAATGGCAAAAGCTACCCTTGAATGGTTGTTGGGGAAGGAAGCCGGTTTGCAGGAAAAGTGCAACATGATCGGAGTCAAAAAGGTTTGTATTTTCTGGGGGTCCCCTGAATACCGCTCAGGGCTAGCTAAGGGAATAGGAGGGGGTACATTCACCTGTATCTGTGACGTTGCTGCGTCGAAAGGGTTCCTAGACTGTCCATCGACTCTATCCCTCAGCGCGGCTGCTTCTGCTCTTGATGCTGCTAATTCTTGCTGGACTGCTACAAGTGCGTTCAGCACTTCGTCCAAGGACGCCATCTCTGTGAGTCGCCCAGACCGGGAGGAGTTAAATTCGTGGGCGCGTAATTCTGTAATGACCACAGGAACTCCTCAGGATCCGGGCGATGCACAAAGGGGTCCACCTCCTGATATCCCCAACTCTGACGTATCATACACAGAGTATTGAGGTGATCAAGGGAGGGAAAGGAATTAGGATAGGAACAGCGGGGAATGGGATACCTGTAAACATAAAACACAGGATTACTACAGTTCAACAACAATACTACTCTCATTAATTCTCACTACAGCCACTAGTACCTGGAAACACAAACAGCGGTCGTTGTGTTCCTATCTTCTTTCCAGATAAGATACCTCTCTCAACCTGGAAGAGCAGATACCTACAACAACAAAACAATAATAAGCACCATCCATTCCCACTTCCTACTTTCCTACTATAGAAAATAAAACATGACTTGTACATACCCTTCCGTCATTCCCCCATACTGAAGAAAAGACCAACATAAAAGAAGTGAAAAGAGGGTCCCACGGCTTGAGTCTTTCAGGTGAAAACCATGGGTTTTTTGTAAGTAGTACGTGCTGAATAATGATACTGTCTTCAGCACTAAATCAAGATGGAAGCAACACAAAGTCAATGTTTCCTCTTGACTTTTTTGTCTTTCCTTTCCCTCATACCAAATAATCTCTTTGATATGTAAGTATTATCCCATCCACAGTAATAAGTAGGAGTGTCAAACAAATAAGCAGGCAGTAGTGGTCCAAGAACAAACAATCGACACTTCACATTGTACCTGAAAGCTGACAACCCGAGGAGGTGGTGATCCAGCAGAACAAGCACTCAGAAAAACTCGTGAAGCTTCTATAAACTGCCCCAAAAGGAAAGTGCTATGAGAATTTGTCCCTCTTCACGTTCCGGGCAACGCCAGGATTCCGACCGGGCGCTCTTCCGTCAGAGCGGAAACTTCCCTGTCGGCTGAGAAAGGTCTCCGGTAGCCTTTTCCTCCTAAAGCTGTTCCGTAGGTTATCGAGAGACCAAAACGGCTCACCATAGACGTATGCAGACCGCCGTCTGCGGGGCAATGAACGATGTCCGTGGCTCTGACCCTCACCGGTCACAGAGATTTCTGGAGAGGATTCCCCGGCAAGGAAGTCTTCGGGTATCCCCCCCCTCAGGAAACACACCAAAGATCCCAAACGAGCAGCGTGTCCGCGCTGCCACTCGAATCAGCAATGAAGATCGAATTGCACGCACTGCTCGGTGCGCGTCTCGGCAGATAAACGTCTTCTGCCCCTCCCAGAAGGACGGCCCTCTGGGAAATGCAGTTTGCGGGGCGATGCTCTGAAGACTCGTGCAATGCAGGCGCCGTTGGTCAGTGCCTGACAGACACTGCCCAGTGCACCCTAACTGTCTCTAGATCTGCATAAAGGCCTACTGGAAAGGTGACCGCAAGGGCTGGTGGGCCAAATAAGAAAAAACAACCACACAAACATCATCAGAGGAGGGATGGCTTCATTGACATAAGCAAGGAAGAATGGCGTTTACTGCTCAATGAAATGTGCCTTCGCTGTTATCCTTACTCCTTTATCTTCCTCAAAAATAGTTCGGTATAAAGATCTTGCCAGCAAGAATAAAGCCACACAATGTTGTTGGGTGTTTGGGATAAAGCCCCTGCAGCATTTTCTAAGAGCTTTTTTATAAAGGAGCTTTTACCACAGTTTGAGGGACCTGCTAAAACGCAGGAGAACGGATTCTGTAATCGTGTGTCCATAGTGTACCAGTCAGTTGCTCTAATGCATCTAATAACCGTACGGCAGAGTTTTATAGTCCTCAGTCAGGACCCTTTTATCAAAAACAACGCGTAAGGTTTTATGTAGGGGCCGAGTTGTAATTTCCCACTTCTTTTTGGATCTGACTATGCAGGGTGGATTAACAACTATGGTTTTATCGTTTCACGGTCGTCCGATGCAGAGTATTCGTGCACCAGATCCTTCAGACTGTCAAAATTGATTTTTAGGGTGTTGGTGACATTTAATGTTATACCTTTGACCTTCATACATACTTTGTTGTTGTTTGTTTTGTAAGAATAGGTCTTAGGTCCGGATGAGGTGAATTCGACTATGTACTCATCCTTATCAAGTTCACTGGTGAAATTACCTAGATAATCACCAAGAGGAGGGTCTTCATCCCCTGGTTTACTCACAAAAATAACTGAGTTGGTATCATGATACAAGCACCGGTCCTGGAGTTTATCCGTAACCCCATAAAGCTCTAAACATGTGTGAGCGGTCGTGAAGCACACTATGAAGATGTTTATGTTGTTACACGTTGTGGGGTACTCTTTTGTGTATTTCCAGCACAAATCCGTGGACTCGTCATCAATAAACTTGCAGCTTGACACCTCGTAACAAGGGGCAAAAAGGTACTTAAACAGCTCATCAGGATCTGTTATGATGGTCGTATTTGACATGTTTGTATGCTGTGCGAATTTTCCCCATAAGGAGTTCAGACAGAGCTTGGCTAACTGTCGTCTGGCAGGGTTGACCTCTATCAGATGGGGTCGTAAGCGTATGCCCTCGTGAGTGTAGTAGTCATCGATGTATTTTTGCTGTGCATCCTGGCTAGTACACCATTCGGGATATCCTGAGGACTCCTGTTTGTCTCTGAGAAATAAATTAATATACGGAGAAAAGAGGCATGTTGTGGTCCTCTTAAAATGCCACACTTCATGTACTCTGCCGAGCCTGTAGCCTTTCTCTAAGGCCGCCTGGACCTCTATGCTACACCATGTCCCTGTGAGCATCCTTTGTTCTTCAGTGTGTCTACACACACTGACCTCTTTACTCACAGCACATGTTCGACAGAGGGGAAACATTAGCTTACCGTCGACTCTGTATGATAGCACTGGAAAGTAAAGATGCCTTGGAGGGTAGTTTTGGCATTTAACTAACCCAAAGTATTCGGATAGGGGGTTTAAAATCTCTATATATGATGGTGAGGTGACCTAAGGGGTATACCTTCATTTTGTTCACAAACGGGTACAGACTAGTGAAATCGTAGTAGTGCATTTTCTCACCCTCACCAGCGGCCCTATACAGCTGTATAGCGTTTGTACGTCCCCCAAATAAGGCATCACGGGGCTCCAGAGGCTCTGGTAAACCACACCTCTTAAGGAAAGAGCAGAGTTACGTATCGGATGTTAGCATATCTAACCACTCATGCTCCCAAAGGGACCTCATAGCAAAGCCACATTTTTCAACATACTGGGCCTTCAACAGAGTACGTCTGTGTAAGTGCTCAAATTTGGTACCCATCAGTCCGTTAAAATCGTGGGGTTTGTAACACTGAGGGCAGCCGTGGTAAAAGCAGCCATCGTATTCAAAGGCCGTTGGCACTCCCTTAATTACAGCATACCCATCCAGGTAGTAGGGACCCAGGCAGTATTCACCACCCTGTAAGGCGTGTTGAATATGTATATCTTCCTTCTCAGAGACGTACATGAGCCATTGGATAGAGGGGGTTGAATAACGTTTCTGTTTACCGTTATAGAAGTCTGCCAGAACTAGAGCAATACTTTTAGGTCTTAAAAACATGTGTTTCTAGATGGACATACACATGGAAGCCAAAGTGATGTTTTGAAAAGGGTCTATGTATTCGACTGTCTTCGTCATTTGAGGGGTCTTGGTCTTCAAAACACTTACTTTCTTAGTCATAGACACCACAACATCTCTGAAGAGGTTGCAGGCTTTTCGTAGGATCATAACATCAGCCTGACAATAAGCTTTCAACTCTGTTTGAAAATGAAACTCTTTTTCACGGTTTTCATCGTACCATTGTAGAAAGCTCTCTTTCTCACCAGGCATCATATACTTAGCCCCATAGTTGTCGGGAGGCGGCATGGGCCCCACATAATTCTGGTTCACCCAGGTGTTAAAAAAGTGTGGAAAATAACCTTTACATCCTGGAAAACAAAAGGCTTTTGGCAGCTTGCTCTATTTCATGGGTAGGAAATTCAGGGTGTCTATGAACCTTATTTGTAACGGGTGTCTATGAACCTTATTTGTAACGGGCCAACCGTTAACAACATCAGCTTGGAACCCTGGGTGATGAGTTCTACTGGTACCTTTTCACGAATCATATTTTGTTAAATAAAGAATGAGTCATATGCTTTTGAGTTATGGGCCAGCATGGTATACCCTTTGAATTTGGTTTGAATGAAAGTGTTAAGGAAATCACCAACGCACGTTCGCCATTCAAACTCCCAGCTGTCATCAGAAGTTAGATGGTGTGTGAAAATATAGTTAGGTTGGTGTACCCCCGTCTCCTGTGTACACTCTATATCAAACACTATGTAGTCTTCGGTTTTGGTTTGGGGCCTCCCTTTAACCATGTAGCACCTGTGTACAGTTCCTGCCCTAAAGGTAGTCTGACACCTTGGGCATTTCATGCCTTTGCATTTGTGATCTTCTGCACATACTGGCCACACTCACGGCAATCCATTTTAGGGATGCATTTAACAGCATTGTGTATGCTCAAGCATTCTTGCGAGCAACAAAACAGATTACAGGCGCGGCACCTCACCTTCAGGGCAGCGTCTACGATGCAACCATCCCTTTGATACATCTTACAATGTTTTTCACACGTTCCCCGGTTGTAAAGTACTTCCAAGAACCGTTGTGATAAAGAACTTTCACCATAACGGCGAAATAGTTCTCAAAAAGACCTAGAGGTCTGGAGGTATTTCAAGCACCTCATGGGCTTCAGCCGCTCTAGACAGGATGACAGCGTTGGGGGTTTTGCAACCCTGCAGAAACCCCACAATGGTGGCAGCCAGACAGGTGTCGGCTGCTCCGTTGTTAAAGTTCAGCAGCCAATGTTGTTTCTTACCAATGATCTTGCTGTATAGCACACTCTTTAAAGGCCTGGAAACACCCCCCTCACGACCCCGGACAATGAGGGCTATGACTCTGAAAGTACCATAGGCGGCTAGTTCAGCCTTACTCTGTAAAAGCCTTGAGAGGTTTTCTAGAAATTCCACAGCGTCAAAGACATCATGGGACCTTCGTTTGGTGAACAGTGGACTGTCAAGGCCCTGTCCCTGGAAGCGTAGCTGGAAGAAATCGTTAGGACCCACATCGTGTAACAACCTTTTTATAAGGGTTTGCACAGCCTGATGTATGGCTAAAACCCCATTATCAGAGGATTTTATGTGGTGTAGGTTAACAAACCTCAATTCCTCATAGTGTTCTGTAGCGTTAAATCTCTCTACCGTACAAATGTAACTTCGAACGCTCTCTAAAATCACAGGCTCTGAATCCTGAGCTTGAGGAATTGGGCTCGATGCTGCATCAATTTGACAGTTCGGACTTAACCCTGACTCTGGTGTATTTTTAAGCCACCGTGTAGCACATATTCTGGCTTTCTTTAGTTTACTTATTAGAAGCCGATGCTGCTTATCGCTATTAATCCACTTTTGCTTTTTACTGGACCACCCTTTTTCAGGCAACAGCCCCCAGCCTATTTGAACAGTTTGGTTTGTACTTGAAAGCGTTGTGCTCATAGAGACCTCTGCTACAGACCCTACATTTGCCCCGTCTGTGTATTCCTGGTGTCGACGTATTGCAGCTCGACCCATTGAGTGTTTCAAATGACCCACCCTCAGGATGTTCTCTCCTGAACTTATGTATTGTCGACTTTTGGGTATTAATTTATATGTTTCAGGCATGGTGTGTGATACTTCAAGACCTTGTTTGCGGGGCTCTATGTACTTTTTACGCCTGAGGCATCGTAAGAAACTTAGGGACTTTGTCAGTATAGTACAGACCTTAGGGTTATATTTTGATGTATGTATACTTTTATTAATACCGGTGGAATAGGGGCTCTTTAGGGGACGCCGTGGACCTAGTCACGCCTGTATAACACCTATGTCTGTCGCTGCCGATTGACACATCTGTAGGATCATACTTTTACACAGCTCAACCCTTTGCAGGATCTTCAGCTGTGCATCCGTCATGATCCTGTCACCTCTACCCCCTTCCCCAGTTTTAAGGTGATGGCGTTCATCTGCCGTTTTAGTTTTCGGACCGCCAACTGTATGTCTTTGACTTGAGCCCCTAGTATCTCTTTTGGGATTACAGAATCATATTGTGGGGGATTAGGGATGAACACAGGGATGTTTTGTACATTACCCTGGAGTACCCCTGGGGCCATTCTCAGACGGTCCTCCACAATGCCATTCTGTAACGTGGGGCCTGTAGGGTTCAAAGAAATAGGGTCCGACTCCGAACATCCTGGGGATCCCGTGGCCGGTTCCTCACTAGATACATCATCCAAACTTTTATTTGGACAGCTGGTCCATTCTATACTTCTATCTGGGTATGTTGAGGTTGGTGATGTGGGATTTACACTGGATATGGGGCTGGTTGGGTCGTACGCTCCTGGTGGGGTGATAGGAGACATAGGGTATGGGGAGTTTAAATGCCGGTCAAAATACTCAAGAGACTCAGAAGTGTAGGAATCGTCAGAGTTATGGTCAGGTGTGTGTCTATCCGTCGCCTGCAACCCCCCATTGACCACATTAGAAGGCCCCCCATGCACAGCTTCTGTTGGTCTGTCAATACTGTTCACCAACCCTGCCAAGGCCTTGAGAGACCCTTGGCCGGCGGTATAAGTTGTTTCTAAGGGTTGGTCAATTACAATAGGTGAGTCACAATGCTTGGGGGTGGCCCCTGGGGGAGCGCCTCTACATGGGCCCTCAGCGTATTTGAAACTATGGAGTGCTTCAGGGTGTGGGAAGGGGGCTGTGGTGTAATAGACTTGTTTAAGTTCCCTTCTACTGCGTCTATGTGTAACTCAGGGACCCCATGCTTCTTCTTAAGATTTTTCCTTGAGATACGATTCACTTTTGGGGTTTGGAGTTGCACCAGATCTTCTGCAACAGCCGTCATAGCCATTGGCCTTTTAGAGATCAGGGGGGTAATGGGATCATTCAACGACGTAACAACCTTTTTTAATGAGAGATCTAAAGGCACGGTTTGGGGCTCTGGGACCAACTGCTTCTTCTTGAGGTTTAAAGGAGTTGTTTGGCACTCTGGGACCACCTGTTTTTTCTTCTTGAGGTTTAAAGGAGCTGTTTGGGGCTCAGGGACCACCCGCTTCTTTTTAAGGTTTAAAGGAACGGATTGGGGCTCTGGGGCCACCCGCTTCTTCTTATGGGCTCGTCCTCCTCTGGAGTCTCCCACCCTGTGCAGAAAAGGCATTCCTGTAGGATTGTTCAACATGATAGAGGGTGGCTTGACTTGACATTTCATGTCTGTGCCGGTTCTCTGCTGGATATGTGCATAGTAAGAGCATAGTTTGTCCTGGCGTACACGCCTACTCACACATTTTGCTGTAGGCATGATGTTCTGTACCGTCTTTGTGATGTCGCTTAACGGGGTCGTCATCCTCTTAGCCATGCATGGCTCTTCCCCAGTGAGCTTTTGAGGTGCTCCTAGAATTTAACATAAAAATAAATATATATTAGAAAAAAAAAAAATAAGGAACCTGTACAAGCTGCTTACACTAACCACAGCCGCCCTATGGGCCTACAACTTCTACACAATCTTTTATACACCCCTATACTACCTGTTGGTGGACCTTTCTGTTTGAGAGAATGAAACCTGAGAGTTCTTTTTGAAACCATTTAGAAAAAAAACACACCTGTTAGAGGTCTTTTCCCAGCTCCTTTTGTTCGTCACAGGTCCCACTTTAGATGCTGAAGCCTTCCTTTTTAGGGGTCCTTTTTTTGCCCGCTGAGCAGGCTCTTGCACAACCGCGCCGTCCGTGCATGACTCCATGGGCCCTGTAAAGAAAGAAAATAAAACATGTTTGTTCTAAAACTATCTCTCATAAACATAGCATTACCAATTGTCACGTTCACCTTAGAAAACGCAAATACATATTACATAGAGACATACATCCATACATCTGTCATCTGTAAATCAGCGTATAGGAAAATGTTACATAGGCCAGAGGTGTACAATTTGTTGGAACAAAATGCATGGTATACAATCTCTGCATCGGGCATATAGGCATAATTGATGGTGGCAAGGGACGCTGCCTCATGTGCTTTTAGAAAAGAAAAATAAACATACAAAGACAGATCCCCTGGAAGACACCATACTGCTTATGAGTGTTAGGGAGAGGAGTTCTAAAACGCTAGAAACGCTCCGACGACCCTGGATCCAGATTATAATTTTACAGCCTATGACGCTGTTAATGATGCCCATGGCTGTAAAAGAAAATACCCCAGCCTTATGCGGGGAATCCCTACACACAAGTCCCTTGGTCTCAGGGCTAGATCTGTCGACCTTTGAGCTGGGGAACAATGTTCGAGCCTCTACCACGGCTCAACATCCTGTGATTCTGGGCAAATCACTTAATATCCCCATACATACCTAAAATGAATGTGTGCTTGAGTAACGTAACCGGTGCTCAGGTAAAAGCGCTCCACGACTTTCGGGTCAAGTTTGCGCTATATAAATATACCACCAATAGAAAAAAAAATGAAAGCCACAGGGACACTGCTAAGCAGTCCCTGCAGCTGTAAATAATTTTTATTTATTTATTTTTTAATTTATTTGTAGTGTCGGCCCTTGGGGCTGTAAACCCCGCCGCACAGTCGCAGTGGAGGAATTTCATGCCGGGAGCTTCCCCTCCGCGTTTCTGAATGCAGGTCGCGCCCCTCCGTGATGTCAGGGGTGTTCCCAGTGACATCACAGCTGGGGCGGGCCCTGCCATCGCAAACGCGCAGGGGAAGTTCCCGGCTTCCATGCCGCCGCCATCGGGACCCACGTGGGGTCCAAGGAAGAGCAGCCATCAACCCCAACCCCAAAGAGCAGCGCCTTCGGTAAGCAGGCCCGGGGCCTTATTTATTACATCTGGGGCCTCGAGCCCCATGTCGCCCATAGGCCCCAGAGCCCGCCCGCACCTCAGAGGGCTCTGGGGCATCCTCAGCTGGCCCATACCGGACCCTGCCACACGCCCCCAGAGCAGCGCCCCCGGTAAGCGTGCTCTGGGGCCTTATTTATTACATATTGGGGCCTCGAGCCCCGCACTGTCCCACAGCCGCACAAGCCCCCAGAGCGCTGCATGGAACACCGCGGGCTCTGGGGGCTTTTATTTACCACACTAGTACCGCACGAGCCCCAGAGTCCCGCACTTGGGACCCAGACTCTGGGGGCCTAATTTAAAAGCCCTTGGGGCCTCGAGCCCCACACCGGAACCGCCCTCACCAACCCACAGAGCCCTGCACCGAACAACGCGGGGTCTGGGGCCAACAGAAGCTTTGGGCCTCTGTCCCACACTGGACCCTGCCACACGACCCCAGAGCCCGGTAAGTAGCACTGCGGGCTCTGGGGCCTAATTAAATTCAATTGGGGATTGCGATCCCCACACAGACCCTGCCGCACACAGCCCAGAGCCCTCACGGACCTCAGAGGGCTATGGGGATACCCCCGCAAGTTTTGGCCACGGGCCCCCACCGTACCCTTCCAACGCCATGCCGCACACACCCCCAGAGCTCAGCCCGGACCACAGCGGGCTCTGGGGGCTGCAACTTTAGCTTAGGGCAGCGGGCCCACACCAAAACCTGCCACATCGGCCCCCAGAGCCCCACATGGGACGCATCGGCCTCTGGGGGTTTAATTAAATTCAATGTGGTGACATCAGGCCCCACGCCAGACCCTACCGCAGATGTCCCCAGAGCCCCATCCGGACCTCCGAGGACTCTGGGGGCTACAGGGTAAACTTTGGGCCTCGTTACCACACCAGGACCACGCCGCATTTCTTTTTTTTTTTTTATGGGACACAGCCCACACAGCCCCAGCATGTTGGGAGAGGGTTCTGGATTAAAACAAGCGCTGTTGGGGCCGCAGGACCCCCACACCTCACCTTCTCTGCCATCACCAACCCCTCATTTTAAGAACCACTGGGGACACAGCTCCCCACACTTGCCCATGCACTACAAGCCCTCAGAACCCCTCCCAGGCCTCAACGTGCTCTGGTGACCAACTGAAACTTTGGACCTTGGCCCCCACCACTGCCCCTCCCACATATGGACCCTGACCCCTAGTGGACTTGTGACAGCTTTGGGCCTCAAGCATAACCCCCTGGACAACTACCAGCAGAAGACACAGCCCGAGACAGTTCACCACCAGCATAGCCAGTGGGTGAGTACAAGACTGTATTATTTATTTATTTTATTTGTAAAAACATTTAGTATATTTGGATGCTCTGACACCCTTACAAAACCACAAACACCCCATGAAAACTTTCTATGAGCTGAAAGCCTTAAGGTTACAATCACCCAAAACCATCAGCATTAAGCATATTAAATATATGCACGCAGGGTGTAAAAATGTACTTTAAAAACCTTAAGACATCAGACATACACAGGCCCTAAAGCCACCAGCATTATTGACATTAAATGCAACCCTTCATGGCGTTATACACTCTTTAATACCTTTTGGTTGCAGACCTGTACATCCTCAAAAACAAGACTTTATTCATGTTAAATACAGTCCCCCTTGCGCTTAGCGCAGTTTAAAAAACTTAAAATTACAACCACATTTCACCTGAATACCTCCATTATTATTCACATTAAGCATCCTACAACAACGCTTTAAACATTATTTAAAACAGCATGAATACAATCCCACAATGCGCTAGACACCTTTTAAAACTACAACATTGTTCACATTCAACGCATTCCCCCAACACTTTAAATAAGCCCTTAAATCCTTAAGACTTCAACAATGTGCCATCCCCTATTTATTTACCTCCAGTAAAGTACAGTATGCAGCATCATTCTGTGCCATGTTTTTCTGCTCCATTCTTCCCTTTCAGTTCCTGTTCAGCAAACACTCCAAACACGTAGTTCCAAATGGGTTTTTTAATGTTTGTGCTGGAGCCCTAAAGTATGCCTTTTATACTTGTCCTGGCATGCTAATTAGAAGCATCTCACACTTTATGGAGGGGAGGGTCTAGAACTAGGTATTCGGGGTCTTTGGAAGGACCCTTTTCTGCCTGTTGTACAGCTTATGCTAGGTGCCACTTTATCATTTGACAGCAGCTAATCAAGCCTGAACCCTGTCGTGGGAAGAGCTGTGTAATCACCTGTGCTCAGGGATCATTCTCAACACAGGGCTGCTCCCACGTCTTGTCACTTTATAGAGAAGGTGTTAAAGCTGCTTGAACCCTTCTCCTGGGAAGGCTGGCTCTGGCTGATGTTTGTAGGACTTGATGCATCACCAGTACATTGCTTGCCGAGGGGTGACATTTTTAGGTCGAGCCTAGGGCAGCGCGCATGCGCTGCTCTAGGAAATCGGCCTCTTGGAATCACTTCAGCCTTTTTAGAAGCTCGTGCATGTGGTACTCACACGCTATTGGCCTTTGCGTCTGGCTTTAGCACGCATTTGGCCAAAGGCGTGTGGATGTCCCAGCTTTTTGGGAAATGTTTACTCCCAGAGCGTTTTGCTCTCGGGAGCCAGCAGTGGCGCTCAGGGGCCATCTGTTTTGGCTCAGGTTTCCTTTCCGCTTTTATTAGAAGGCGCGTCCCCACATTTCTGTTTGCATCGGCTCTCGCTCAGCAGATGGCTTTTTTGAACACACAGCACATTTATTTTTTTCCTGGTTTTACGAAGCTGTGCATTCTTTTTCTGCCTTGAGTAGATGGAACTGTGAAGTAGGTACCTAACTGCTTGTTTACGTTCCTTGATAAAATTCAATAAAAATACTGAAACATGAAATCAAATGACCAGAAAAATGATAACATAAAAAAACAAAACAGGAGAGTTCGTTTCATTTCGAGTGGTATTAATTTCCCCTGACAAATCTATTCAGCAAAAAACTTGTGATTAATTTTGCAACCTACAAAATGCAATATCACCTTTTAAAATACAGAGTTTATTGAAATTTATGAACATTACAAGCCAAACGTATGAGGAAAGTAACAGAGAGCACTCGTCTGTTTAAGCACTTCGAGGTGCAATGGCTAGCAACATTAATAAAGAGACCTCCTGGAAAAAGCCAACCTCTCTTTGACCCCAAACGACTGTCCTTATCTATTCTAGAGGAACCCTTAACTTTCAGGGGGAAAGGCCTCTCACACATTCTCTCAAGACCCATAAAACACACCAGGCGGCCCTGCTCCCGGAGCAAGCAGTGAAATCCAGGTAGCCTTTCCATGAACTTCCTCCGGCGCATGTTTTACTTACAGTTCACCCAGCATGGAAACAATGTATCACCCGTGCGGGTCCTCAGAGCCACGCTAATTTACATTTATTGCACAGAGGCGCATCCTGGCTTTTGCCAATTAATTAAGAAGGTGTGGGCAGTGATATCACTAAATAAAAGACAAAAAGGTCAGTTAAAATATTTCAATAAACTAAAAACGATATGGACAGTTCCAGCCAATAACCTCACACGTGTAAGATTATTGTCTTGGGGAAGGCGTGGTCTTGTGTCTGACTTTGAAATCTACAAACTGCCTTTCTAAATACAGATTCACGTCACCAAAATAACCCTGTCATTTGGGGTAAAACACTCGATGCTATCAGGGAAAACACACAAATATCTGATTATACAAAATACCTTATTGCAAGCATTTGTTTGCAGATTTATATAGCGCGAACTCGACCCGAAGGTATTGGAGCACTTTACATGAGCACCAGTTACATCACACTAGGACACATTGTTTTTTTGTAGGCACAAACCTTCAATACACCACAGTGGTGCTGTCATATGTGTAAAACCTCTGACCTTGATTTTCCTGTGTGAGTGCATTATTTCCCTCCCTCTGTTTATGTTAATTCAGGTTTGACAGGAAAAAGTCCTCTTCTTCAGAGTACCCAAAATTGCCACCTAAATATTTTACCAGGCCCTTCTTCTTTCGATGCTCTGGGCTTCAGGCCAAACATGTCAAGGTCAGTGATGTTGATTGTGGTGCACAAAGTGAAACCCCAGGAGTACAATCTGTTTCTGCATGAATTTCACTCTGTGCCTATTGCAGAGTGAGTGGAGGAAGTGCTCATTCTGAGGTTTGAGCTTGCAGTTTTTTTCCAGGTCGTACCATAGAACCTTCTATTCACCTTATCTATGTCCCTATGTTTTCATTCACCATAGCCATGTGGTTAGGTTTGGCTTATCTGAAAATATAAATTAATAGATCAAGAAGTGAACAGAGTTTTTCCTGTTTTGCCTGCCTCCCTATCTTCTCTCTCTTAGGAATAAAGAATCATGTAAGCATATCTATCAAATCACCATCATTTATGATGTGCAATTTAGAATAATGTTTAGTAAGAAACATATACCATCAGCGGCGGCTCCACCGCTATGGCGGAGGAGCGTCGCCCCCCCCTTCCAGCAGCATAACAAAAATCTGGGTTTATCATCATTTTATTTTGTTTCCCGGAGTCTTGGCGGGTGGGGCCAGGGGGATAACACGCACCCTTCGGTAAGTGGTATGCACTGTTATCAGTGTGTATGAAAGTTTGGCCGGGTGTCTCAGGCTGGCCAAACCGTCATGCGCACTGAAGGTGTCTCCAACCCAGCTGCACTGCTGGGTTGGAGACAGCAAGCACAGCTTCCCAGTCTCCCTGGGAGCACAAATCATCGTTGCTCAGGCTAATCCTGAAGCTGCTCTCATGTATGCTTCATTATGAGCATACAGATTGGCCGCAGTTGAGCCTGGGCCTGTTCCTGCAGTGGGGCCACAAAAGGAGCAGTTGATCGGCAATACGGTGGGCTACAGGCGGCAATTACGTTCTTTTTTTTTGTTTTACCTTTTTTTCGTTGTTGTCTCTCCCCTACCCCTCCCCTCACCTCCCTGCCCCTGCCCCGCCACTCTCCTCTGACACCGGCCGCTAATGGTAACCATTATATATATCTATTAAAGCCATGAATTTCTGGATCCGCGTAATCTAACTGAAGAATTGAAAAGAGGTGCTTTGTGGGTTCAAGCTGTGGGCAGGTTGAACTCTCATTTAGGTCTGCTTTGACAGCCCTGACATCTGCAAGACATAGTGTTACTATTCTTTAGCATATACTCAGAGTGGCATTGGCTCCACCCAGAGTAGTATTAACCTCTCACCAAATGCTATTAACTGTTGTGTGTATCATTCCACCTTCTATTAAGTGTTTCCATTGCAATACAGCAACACACTAGCGACTGGTGTGTTGATGTTCTGTGTAGTGTTGAAAATAAAATAAAAATAAAAATTATTTTATAAACAAAAATAATCTTTATGTACACTGTACTGCTGCTAGTGGTTTACAATAAACACTGAAATGCTTTAATGACAGTAATGATTGCATTTAAACAATGTGACTGATTCCGATGCTATAATAGTGATTTTTAACATGTGGTTATTGGTCTTTTAATCTTGTGACCCCTTGGCAGAGCCAATAGGCTTGTCATATATATTGATTTTTTTTTAAACAAAGTTTATTGAGGTTTACAGGCCTGTACAAACACATACTGTGTAAGGTTTCGTATTAAGATACATACAAAAGGGTGAGCAATGTTACAATCATGAAATACACAATCATATGAAGTATTCTGCGCATGGTATTGATCCTCCCTCCCGCCACCCAAAACAAGAAGAACAAGCATTGGCATAGCCAAGATGTCTCGCCTTTGGGACCTTATAAGTGTTTAGCGTGCAACGGTTGATGTTGTTGCACCAAGGATATTGTGCTGCATAACTAAATACTTATAAGGTCCCAAAAGCGAGACCTATTGGCTATGCCAATGCTTGTTATAACATGCAATGTGCTATACCATTTGAGTCTCATGGGAAGTTTTGGGACTGTGCTGATGTTTAGTTTTTCATTTCTCAGCCTTGTTCTGCTCAGGCCATGTGTCCCTTTAGCATTTGACATCTGCTAATCGTACCAAGCCCCTGCTTGGGAATCTGTAAAGCAGTTTCTAGGTTTTAAGTTTTTTGACTTCTCAGCATCGGCCTGGGTGTAAGGGGATGCCTGATTTATAACAGGCCATATGCTATCCTGTTTCAGGTTCTCCTGGGAAGTTTGGGCTCTGCATTAGGCCTGGTTTTTTTCACTTCTCACCACCCTTCTGGGTGCAGTGGTTTGTTATTTTATAACAGGGCTTGTATCATCCTATTTTGAGAATTGCCCTGGGAAGTTTGGGACTGGCCCCATGTTAGTTTTTTTTCCTCTTCTCAGCCTTGCTCTGCTCACGACTGTTGTCACTTTATCAATTTGACATCTACATGCCAGAACCATGCCTGCGAAACTGCCCTTCAAGACTTGTGATCCTTACATGGGTTTCCCACTCTAACATTTTAACAGCTGCAACCCCTTTTCAGGCCTGTCATGGATAGTTTGCTGCCACCACCTTTGTCAGGGAGGCATTTCAAATCGACATAGCTGCTTCTTAAGAAAGACACTTCTTTTTTTAAAAAAACACCTCTGCGCAGCAAACACCAGTGTTAGGCAGCCACGAAGCCATGGGGTTGGGGAACTTGGGATGCCTGATTATTCACAGCTCCTCTTGCTGAGACCACATCTGTCACAGCTCTGCAGACACAGTTTTAAACAGGCCCTTGCATTTCCCTCTTACATGAAGACACTTATGCGCACACATTTAGGGACACATTTTTACATAACCCTAAATACACTGTTAACCTAACACAGGCATCAACACATGCTCACACTATGGCACAGCCCCTGTGACACACCCCCACAGCAGCCCAGTTCTGGGTAGGGCTGTCACACACATACACACACGTCATTTCTACATCATTTCTGCGCCGTTTTAAGGGCGTGGGACCTGTCACTTTTAGTTTGATGAGGAATGGTATCCCTTTAGAATACTCTCCTGTGATACACTTTTACATATGAGTATATGGCTTTGTGAACTTGGCAAAACACATACTACAGGAATAAAATGGGAATATTCTGTGAACATTCATCTACAGTTAGTACACATACTTATTAGCATTAGTACTACCCGGGAGCTGGACGTTTTGGACTGATTCTCAAAGGCTTGTAGGTGTACGTAAAAGAGACCTCCTACATTACTACTTTCTCTACTCATAAATGCTCCTGTGCATCGGCCCCACTGTACTTAGTGCTCCTAATGAAGCAACATAGGAAACACGATTTGTCTTGATTCATTTCCATAAACCATGCGAGTGCGTGCATTACACCTCACTACTTACTCACTGCTCATATTACAAGCAGTACAAGCAGCACACAGTCCGAATCTGACTGCAGCATGCTTACAGCTGCCTCCTTAACTAATGTACTGTACAAAATGTGTCCTTGCAAAACAGCAACGTAAAAGAAGGCATAAATAGTGTTTCTGACAAAGTCATCAGGGATTAGAAAGCAAAATCTGGCAATAAAAATGGTAATTAGGTAATTCGCGCCTTACAACAGAAGAATCTTTGAAAATGCAATTTCAGTATCGAAGACCAGCACTGAAAATTTATGATAGGATTGAAACCTTTTAATGACATTGCGCAGTTTTTTTATAGGTAAGTTAATATTGTGTCTCTCTCTGTTAGAGACATTTTAATGAGTGCCTTCTACGCGGATGGAGCTTTTATTTTCTTGCTCCAAGTCGCTGATTTTGGAGGTTGAAATATCTAATGAGCCGAGAGCCTACTATAGCGGATAGAGTGCTTATAAAAGCTGAAATTGGTTAATAATGAACATTTTGCCTTATATATTTTATGACAACTGCAATAATTTATGAGTTTGTAAACATCTTTTTAAATACGATATTAGTTTGTTTTCATAAAGTATTTGCTATCACGCTTTTGAAGATTGTATGAGCGCTGATTAATATGTGTTTTTATTACGTAACTCACACATATATTGACTGAAAGGATCTAATTAATAATTCATCTGGCCACCATGTCTTACCTTACAAAGCTCGAATTCACCGGTTAAGGGTGGCCAAGCAGCCATCACTTGGTCCACGTCACTGCTCATATTCTCACAGAAGACATAGCAGATGACATCACAAATGACACTTTTGGTGCATAGGCATAGAGGGAAAGGCCTGTGGCCCTGCTTCATGTGTGCACACGCACACACACAATGTCCTCCGACTAGTGGGACACACATCATGCAGGCATGGATTGATGCAAGCTTGGATCCTACAGTGCACAGGGGATTGTTTCATTCCTGTCCTTTGTATGTTACATACAGTGACCAAATGCATAGTGTAGGGTGCACTTTGGGTGGCCTTTGGGATGGGCTTGCTACCTAAATACAAGGTAACAAAGCGCACTTAGCATGGGTTTTATTTAGTACTACAGTGCGGAATTGTCTTTCATGCACTAAATAATAAAGCCATGGGTGTATTTGTTTTGCCAGGGTAGGGCATGGACAAAAGCCATGCCCTCGGGATACCACATACATGGGAAATTCCATGCCTTTTATGTTTCATGCCAAGTGAAGTGTTTGTGCGCACTACCTACATGGCTTTAGGGAACAATCGCATGTAGCATGCACATATGTGCTACATACAGAGACAGTATGCATTATCAGGAAAACCAGATACCTCTACAGGGATCTGGGCACATACACCTACAGCTAATAAATAGGTCCTGCTCGTAAACACGTGAAGACACATGCGCGTGCATGGCTGCCATAGCAGCAATGGGTTTTCATTAATACGAATCCATTCTAAGGTGGCCGCTGATGCTCACAAATGCACCATAAGTCGCTCGTGCATTTTGCCACTTGTGGACATGTAGCAACACACCCATGGTTGGAAATGACTGGCCGCCATTTTTATTATCCATTCTAACATATTAGACAGCCATATTAGAATGGTAAATAAGCACAAAAGGAAAGAGGACTCCAGTATGGTTACAAAAAAGGCTGTGAACGGCCTGGAAGGACACTGCTAGGCCCTCATAAAACAAATATAACATATAATAAATGATGGCGAGAAGGGGAGATTTGGGGAGAGAGGAGGTAGAAAGGGGATTGAAAGAAGCTCATAGCGAACAAAAGGCAGTTGGCCTAACGGCTAGGGCGGTCGACCTCGGAGCTGGGGAACCAGGTTCGAGTCTCGGCAGGGACGCACAACATCCTGTGATTCTGGGCAAATCACTTAATCTCCCCGTGCCTAACAAAAATGAATGTGTCCTCAGTTAACGCAACTGGTGCTCGTGTAAAGTGCTCTGATACCCGAATCGGGTCAAGTTCGCGCTATATAACACTCCATAAAATAAAAAAAAAAAGCACGAAAACATGCACTCTTTTGGGGTGCTGTATTTAAAAAAAGAGTCCCCTGAAGTCGTTATCCGTTTGGTGAAATTTGTTTGGGAATATTATTGGTTTGTTTCTTAACTTTAATGTTGGTTTAATGCTGTTTCAGAGTGGGCAAACATTTCTTGCATGAAGAACCTGCTGCTTCGTGCCATCGTTATCAGGGATTAAGCACTGGGGGACATATGTACAAGAACTTACCGCCGCCTTAGCGTCAATTTTTTGACGTTATGGCAGCTTTTGTTTTATCGCCGTATTTACAAGTTGCTGCTAACTGCAGTTAGCGGCACTTTTCTGGCAGAAACGTGAATTTTTAAGATCGCCACTTCTGTTAGAGGGACTTATCGAAAATGAGATGCAAGGTGGGTGCTCCCGTGAAAAAACTGCCGCTAACCCTACTTTGCGATATTTACAATGATTTTTTGGTCCAGTGATAATCCGCCAAAACTGCTGCTAAGTCCAGTTAGCGGCAGGTTTTTAAGATCAGAAAAAAGCTGGTCTAAAAAAATGGTGCAAACACACATGTACATAAGGGAGACTAACCCAGACCCTCATTGGCATTCTTAATGACGCCATGGAGGTACTAGTCTTGCAGCTTGGAGCTCCAAGAAGACCACAACCACCACCGCCACTGCCACCAGAACCACCACAGAGGCAGCGCCGCAGAAGAGAGTGGGCCTACTGCCAACGGATCACCCTGATAGACCTCTGGCCAGAGGATGTGATAGCCCACTACAGGCTAAAAAGGACCTCCATCCTACGCATACTCACCCAGATAGCGCCAAGGCTGCAGGCACCATCACAGCGCTGCACGAACATCCCTCCGCAGACAAAGCTACTTGTAGTGCTACACGTGTTAGCCTCTGGTACCTTCCAACCAACCACTGCCAGAGTGGGTGGAGTCTCACAGTCATCATTTTCCAGGTTCCTCCCAACTGTCTTGGATGCCATCATCAGCCTGACACCGCAGCTCCTACGCTTCCCCAACACTGCGCAGGAACAACTTGACAACAAGCAATGCTTCTATGACATTGCTGAGATCCCGCATGTGTTGGGGCAATTGACTGCACCCATGTTTAACTTGTGCCTCCTGTGGACACTGCACATATATATAGGAACAGGAAGCACACACACTCAATGAATGTGCAGGCAATCGTTGACCACCTGGGCCTGTTCATCAATGTTGTCGCAAAGTTTCCAGGGAGTGTGCATGACTCATACATCTTTCGCCAATCGATCATCAACCAGCGGTTTGAGAATGGCACATATGGAAATGGACTCCTTGCTGGTAAGTACAAACTGAACGCACCACATACCTGAAGTCCCCAAGCATGTAGCTCAAATATGTGAGAATGCACATGTAGCAAATGTAATACAACATACCTTGTAACTGGTCCAACTACTATACACAAACACCCAATGCAAAATAATCAAGACATTTGTAAGTCGGCCCAACAAGGGAGTAGCCCAGAAAATCTCTCACAAACCACTATGGCACCCTTGGAATAAAGATTTTGCAGAACTCCTCTGACCAAAATTGAAAATAATCAACGCAGCACATGACACAAGTCATATGCTTCCGCTGGGCTACATCCATCCTGAAATGAACACATGTGCCATATGTACAACAAGATGACAGATCACTATGCTCTCACTTGTGATGGTGCACAATTAGCTGGCATGCAAAAACACAGTCAGCCATGCACCATGCAGCGGTTGTGCCTGCCTCATGGGGTTGCAAGTATTGCTGCATGCATTGAGCACAAACTGCACACAAACAATTACCAAAGTTGGTTAAACATCAGTCTGGGTCGTTGCAGAATAGAGCATGCATAGGAAGAGAATACAAACAATCAAAATCTCAATCTCACTACATGTTGTGCATCCATATGACTCCCCCAGTGAGGTGTAGCAATCTGATGCGCAAATTTATCAAAATAAATGTGTGTTGATTGGGAACAGACACACACACGGCAATATTGATGGGTATGACCACAACATGCATACAAGCAGAGTCAAAGTTAACTCATGCACAAGGACATCAATACATATGCCCGTTGTCTTCACATGTCCCAGTAAGTCAAGAGCACCAGGTAGCAGTGCCACTCTCACTCAAACACTGACCCACCTTGGGGGCAAGCTGGATGTAAAGAACCCACAAGGAGTACAACGTTTAGCAGACAAGGATTTTTACTCTCAGCTACCCTCAGCACAATCACTCCCAATGAGGTATCTTGATGATGTTCAAACATAGTAATCAGCCAAAAGTCAAGGTGGATGCCTCACCAGGCCCATGAGCCAATGGTGCACCCTAAAAAGCTGTGCGTAAGTGACGTACTGTTAGTGCAACGGGCCTTTAAATAACCTCAAATCTGTTTTGAGTGACCCAGATATCCTGACATTCAAAACATGGAGGTAATGCACTGGACCTGGCCAATGACATCATGGTGATGTGTAGGCTGTCAAGTATAGGCAAGTCAATTTCAGTGATGCAGGTTAATTGTCTGAACCACCACATGACAAAGCAGAAAGTACAAAGTTGCACAAGGCACACACACCAAAAAAGACACTCTTCATACACAGCAGGCACAAATACTAATGGACACATTTCTCCATTATATGTTTCAGGTGATCAAGGATATGCACTCTCACCATGGCTGATGACCCCCATCAAAGTAACCCACACACAGGCCCAGAGAGACTACAGCGTTGCACTGGGACGCACAAGGGCCATTGTTGAACGGACCTTTGGAGTCCTTAAATCAAGGTTTCGGTGCCTCGATATTTGCAGGGGGAGACTCCTGTACAGTCCTGAAGTGGTCTGCAAAAGTATAATGGCATGTTGCATTTTGCACAATATTTGTGTACGGACAAACACACCATTGGATAAAGACCAGGAGGAGCAGGACAATCCAGAGGATGGCCAGGACGAACAAGCATATACTAGACACACTACAGCTTCTGCTGCTGAAATAGCAAGGAGGGATGCCATCATCCGCATTTTTTTTTACCTAATCACAATAAACAAATGTCCCATCACATGCATTTCATAAAAAAAGTCCACAGAATGTTACTTTGAAAATATAATATCACTACACAAAAGTATTGTATGCTTGGTTTCTGACTTCTGAAGTTGATCTATCTGTTAAGTTAAAGGTAACAAAAGAACAGTGTCACACAGTTCTCACACCTAGCAGGGGACATGACACCAATTAAACGAAGAGTGGAAATGGAACAACATATTGGGCATCTGAGCCAAGTAATGTGTATGGTCCCTCAGTGAGAATCAATAACTGTGTGTTGTGTCATCACAGGAGCACATACATGTCTGTTTACATATAAGAGCGTAGTACAACATACATTGTATGTCTGATGCAAATTTGTAGCTGTGGCCATACAGGTAAAAACCATCATAATATGTGTAATCCAACATATCTGTGAATTCAATGGCACAGGAATAAAGGTAACTGACAACAGTATCAAATATACATTGCTAATCTGCACTACACCCACTTGGGGGTGTGGAGGATGAAGATACAAAGGATAGTAGAGAGACAATAACTGATGCATCAATAGAGTGCAGGGAATGCCTCAAACACCAAGCATTCAGTCAAACAACAACAGAAAGTGGGAATAAATCAAAAGATGACACGTGTGCCATTGGAATGACCAATAAGCACATGTCATGCATCACTGACACTGTGCATGAATCATCCTACAACACAGGAATGATCTGACAATGCTATAGTCACATAAGCACAAACAATGACACATAGGTCAGCCATGGGCCAAATGGCACAACAGCAGCACACAACAACGTGTATGTAGGACCATGTACCTGGCAATGCAATGCAATGCCAATAAATTGTTGATGTGACATGCAGAACAACATGAGTGTGTCACGGCAATGAAGGGGTAGAATTGGCTAAATCCTCACCCAATAACTCTTGCTCTGTGTTCACACCCCAAAGACAGAGAACAGACATACAAACGAGTGAAGGGCTACAGGGAATACAATAAGTACAGGCCTAACATGCCAACAACATGCAAACTATGCCAATAGGAATGGACATTGTTTTGGGTCATACGGACATGAAATTAATTGTTTTAGCCCCCAGAAGGTGCACCACCTAGATCTGGATTATCACTACAAGTTTACACATGTCAATTGCATGATGTGTATACTTTTGCTCTTCAGCACAACTACAACAATCAAAATAGCCACACATCTGCAGGCACAGTTGAACACATAGACAAGCATGATTCTAGGAAACAATGTTAATGTCACACAATGTTGCACCTCTCAAGCAATGTACAAATACTCAGCATGAAACGGTGTTGTGCAAGCTGGCCAGCCATCATCTATGGTTCATGTACCAGTACACTGTGGACAACAAGACGCCCCACTCCAGTCATGAATATCCCTGACAGAAATATCTGTCACATTAGCATCCATGGAAATCCAACATACACCCAAGTGCTCCATAACATGTGGGGATAATAGGCTAGAGCACATATTTGCCTCATGAATGGCAACGTTGACAAGCAGATTACAAGTTCCATATTGTCCATGGGAAACTGTTTGGTACAAGCAGTCTGTTTACGGCTAATGTGCAGATACAACCCCTGGGCCTCCTCTGCTTCACAGCCAACCATCTCCCTCAAAACTACACCAGCCCTCAAATCACAACATCCTCTTTGAGTCACTGACTCAGCCAGCATAATCTTTGGTCAGTCCATACAAGCATGGGCACAGCATGGTACTCTAAGTATGCATTTGAAACTAATGATACAGGAGATGCAAGTTGACCCTCTTAGTTGCCTACTCAAAGGTCCCCTGCATCACAAGTCTTGTAGAGTAGATGGGCCTCATCCTCGACAGCGACGGACAGCACAACCTACTCGGGCATAATGATGTTGAGTGGCACTTCAAAGATATAAGATGTCTCCCCTGTCAGACCAGTGTCCTCTTGATGTGTGTCACCAATGCACACCACCCTTTGTACATGATCAGTAGCACCTTGAATGATCAACACAACAAGTTGCACCATGCATATTTCTCATGTCAGCTATGTTTAAACCTATAACATGCCATTCCTTGTCATCAGCTAATGTTAATTGCTGACGCACCGATGGCAAGAGACTGGGCCCACCATCTCACGCACAAAGCAGACATTGACATCCTTGTCAGTCAGCTGTAACTCATCAGTATCTGTATCTAGCTATCTGGGTCTCATACAAATGCACAACATGGTCTCCAGGCCATGTGGACTGTTTGCGCCTATAGGCATCAGTAGCTTTGTTGTTGCAAGGATTGTGACATGCAAAGTGCTGCTTTGCTGTTCCAAAGTAACAATGTCATGTTCACATGTGAATCTGGGTCTACAACATGTTTGTACATGCCTCAGTGGGGCATGTTGATCTATGCATAATTTGGATTTGGCTGCTCAATTCTGCTATCTGTCACACACATTTAACTATGCATCATCTGAGGTGTCTCTGGAAGCTCTTGTAGCCCTTAGGGTATGAAAAATATGGGATGGCAAACTGACATAAATAAATAGTACTGGTATCTGTCTAGCCGTAACATTATTGATCATACCAGCTACTATCTGCTTATTGCTGTCATGCTAGACTGATCTTGAGATGTTGCTTGAACAAGAATATACTTACACCATGTAACCCTTGGTTTAGCATTTTTTGTAATGGTGACAATGAAGCTGGTCATTAGACACAGGTCATAGATCATGTCATGAATAGCACAGCATGAAATGCATAGGCATGTTTTGAAAATGAAGCCATGAGTGCCTTAGCACAAACTGTCATCAATGTGACCCTCTGTGCCTCTGGCTAATCAAATGCTCAAATGTGAATGTGCAGTCTTAGCTGCGCATTGTATGCTGCATCACAAATCTCATATACAAGTAGTGACTGCCTGTTGGTCAAGTACATGTGTGTAGCAAGCCCCTCTAACTGGCACAGACATCACAGCAATGTGTGATGTAAGAGTCTCACATGTAGTGACACATACCACCAATGCTAACCCTAATGAGTGACACTGAGGCATGTTTTTACTTACACACATGACCAGTCATAGAGAGACATCAATGTGAGTAACTAGTGCCTCCTGACAGCTCAGGATCACTCATATCAGGACAGTTCAGATAGACTACACTCCAGTACACCACACAGATCGCATCACATATCCATATTGTGTTGTTGAACCTGCCAAATCTGGTAAAATGGTCCCTATACTGATCCAATAGCAATATGCAGATAAACCTTTTACGCAAATCCATGTTAGCGGTAATATTTTTCATATCTGCCACGGAAAATACTTGCAAAATACATGTATACACATGAAATATTCCCGCTTACCCCTTATGGGGTAAAATGTTGTCGCAATCTCGTAAAACGGGCCGCAAACGGCCAGGAAGTGATGTCAGACTGCATCCTGTTCCATGGAGGAGTACTGTACACTTTAACTTTCTCTTTAAACCACACTGTTAGTGTCTGTTGTGAGTTGTGGAGGTGTTGGAAGGTGTTTGCTGGTGTTGGAGTTTTGGAGAGAGTTCTGTGTGTAGTGTACTGTCCATACCGTGCTTGTTGAGTCCTGTGTCTCTGTCCAAACGTGTTTTTTGCGAATGTCTGATTGTTTTGTACGGGTGTACGTCTTAGGGGTCTCTTTGTAATTTTCACAGTTCTTAGGGGTAATGTGTTGGTAATATTTTTGTTTTCCTGGGGTCATCTGTGTTTTTTGAGATGTTGGGTCAGGGTAGGGAGGGCAGGATGTCTGAAGAGGCCTTGGGGGGCTTCCTATGGCTCGTAAAGTTTTACTTGCCAAAGATGGTTGAGGCTGGGGCACGTATCCTCCAGGGAAACAATGTTAAAATACGGAAGGTGAAGTGGGAGCACATCCGTGAGATAATGTTGAAAATGTTTGCTGTGGACAGGATTGTCCAGCAGTGGAAGCACCGTTGGCAGGATTGCATGGGGCGCGAGGGAGACCTCCTGGATCACCTGGGACTCATCGTTGGCAGGCAAGGTGGTAAGTACATGACCACCTTTGTTTCACATCAGAGTATGAATCCACTGGACACTAATTAGGTTCTGGACAACATCTATGCACCCCTCATGGAATGTGCTACCTGGCTAAACTAAATGCCTGTCATGATGTACTGTCCATCACTACATGCTTTGATATTGGTACACTTCACATGATCAACTGGCTGTCAATCTCTGTGAGATACACAATGTGAGTTATCAACATGTCAAGGGCTGTGATACACTTGTGTGGATTAAAATGAAACCATTTGACCTAACAACGTCACGTCTATTGACGTTGGTGATGAAAAAAGTTAATCATGACACTGAGGAACACGTTGTAGTCTGTTTCGTCCCACAGATCGTGGCAGGGATGTCCATTAGTACACAAGGCTGAAATTGACATGTGTTGAGGGTCAGACAGGCAAAGCACATTGCAACATGTATTTAATGTGGACACACACCTGACTGCTACAGTGAATGAAATTGTATCATGAATCCATCAATGATGTTTGTGAATCATGTGAAATGTGATGTCAATGACATTTATCTTCTTTTCCATCCATTTTCCACAGCTAGAAGACCCTTGATCACACAAGGAGATGTGGATGCCTTCATGGACCCACACATCACTGGTGAGTGCATTGCCCATATCTTTGGATTGTATGTGTTGACATATACAAGTCATGCCACAGGCCCTGTATGTTGTTGTACACAGTCTGGATGTGCATCACATGAAACTCACCTCTAGTGTGATAAGGCAGCATCAAATCAAGAGTTGTGCACATCAGCATCATGTGCTGATGGAGGACAGCATTGCCCTTCCTGACTTGATATTGCAACTCCCCATATGATTCACAACATCCCAGCCACATACAAGCAAATAGTCCATGATTTTGTTGATTTCATTGCAATGTAATAGAGCCGATCACACAGCATCCCAAACATCTATGCACCCTGAGATGATTGTGCAAGGGGGCCGATGTGGTGCTGGCCATTGCAAATGTAGACTGTTGTAAATGATGAGAAGTTCCTACCCCTGAATATGTCACATCTGTTGTTGAGTATCATTTGCTATGTGCTGTAGCATTTTGACATGAACTTGTGACAAACATGAAAATACAGCCTTAGTTCAAATGTTTGGCAATGTACAACCATTACCATATGATGTTTGCCACCATGGTATCAACTGTGTCACCACAACTCAATGATTTGATGTAAGCTGTGTTTGTGGGCACTCATGCCACGTTGAATGGGTTATGTCATTTGAAAACAATGGACAGACACATTTGTGATGTATTGTGCATGATCTCATCAAAAACTCCAAATGATCATGGCTCCTTGACATGGTATAATGTGTACAGGTCAGCTTGGGGACATGTTGCATGTCCACTGCTACATCAAGTTAAATATGTTTACTGAGCATGGAATTATTTGTCACGTGAATATAGTATAGTTTCAGATAAAGAATTTCTGAGCCCATTAATACGAAATTTGTACATCACTCCAGCCAATGCAAGTACATCTCAGAGTGTACATACTTCAGAGGATACATTTGAGTAATGTTGTTGATCTGTATGAACAGACCTGGAATCCGTTGACACCCAGCACTGATGTGCCTGTCGGCAATTGTCATTTCTTATACCAGTTACAGTTGACATTGACAGTTAGTTGTCCAAAGAACAGGTCACATAACCACAATAACATCGTGAGTAGGTCTCACAAATGGCTGACTGACATGATCAAACATCAACAACTTTGGCAAAAGAATCTTGTCCAATGTAACACAGATTGATGGTACCTAAACCTGTTCCATCGATTACTCTCAAATTTGATAACGAATCTCGTGAACCATTTTCATGCTGATGTAAGACAGAAGGCCTCTGTAGCCAATGCAAAGTTTTGTAGCACAACATTGTCTTGCCCAGACTGTCTCAGCCTCAGTGCCAAAGCAGTGATAATCAACTCAACGTAGGACAACGTCAACTCATGCATTAGACAACCTTTCACACTACATTTAGGGGATGAGGGGTGGGCATTGTTACACTGCTAAGCCCATTCATCATCATGCAGAACCATTTACACAGGAGTACCTTGAATATTGTGGAGTGCGTAATATTTTAGACTGTGACCTAAATATTTTTCTAACATGGTCTTTATTGTGAAATGCTCAACAGTTCATCAATGTATATGTTATGAGTTGGTCATCTGAGTGTGACACAGATGAAAAACACTATAGTTCAATGATTGTTCAAGTGCCTGGCGGTGATCCATGCATCACATTGACTATCATCTGCTCAAGTCAGACACCACAGCACTGTTGTGCAAGGGTGCATTCCTCAGCACTAGCATGAAGGGGTTCACACTGCCACTGGTTGAAAAGCAGTGCAGCCCATTTTGATGTTGAAATGCAGCAGCTTTGCTATCTTATTGGGTCATAGCACAGAAATGTGCAGAGCAGGCTAATACCTCTAAACAATGATTTATGCAGCATATGCCCTCTTTAGTTGCATTCACATAAATTTATCTGCAGGGTGCCACAGATTTGCAAGTAAATGTATACATCATCTATTATGGATGTGTAGCTGTGTTGATACCTCCAAAGTGTCCCTAATACAATGACTTTCAATTTCCTCAAATGTACTACATGACTACCACTGTTGTGATTAGTCCTCTGACATTATTGCAGACAGTGCAGCCTACTGTCTTTGTGTAGTTGGAATGGTCAGGGTCCGCAATGCCTGTTAAAATTCATCCTTATTGAACACCCCCTGTTGGACTCAATCGTTGTTTGTGGCCACAGCCTAATTGCAAACAGCCATTCTACAACTGTTGTCACCCCACTCTGTGCTTGCTTTGTCCAATCCCAGGAGTCAACATGTTGTCTCAACATCTTATTTGGATTACTGGTATTATTTACTTAGGAGTTGTCAGATCTTGTGGGATGTACCGTGTTTTTTATGATGGTGTTAATAGAACATATTGTGTGAATTTTGTTTGTGCCAATTATGCTGAATGACATCATGTTTTTGGAGTCAGCAAACATGACTTGTTTACTTTCTTTTCAGACAACATGTCACAGAAGGAACAGAGGCAGTTCCTACAGCGTAAGGAATGGTACTAACACATTAGGCGTGTGGCCAAGGGCTTTAATGAAGGTACCGTGAGTAGAGGGCTTCTGGCAAGTGGAAGTCCGTTTCAGACAGCACCAAGCAAGATGGCAAAAGACAGGCTGCCCCGCCTGCCTCCCCGACACACCAGAACCAGACACAGCCAATCCTAGGTCCTTCAGGTGTACGACATCGTGGCACACAGCAAACAAACCTCGCCGTTCCTGGACCATCAACACCTGCTCAACGTGCTGCACCCACCTCTACTCAAACCATTGTAGACCCCTCAACCAGGCACATCATCAAGACCTGCAGGACAACAACAGAGGTCAGTCCTGACAAAGAGGGAGAGAAGGCTACTTTACAATTTGAATGTTCGAGTGGCCCGTCTGTAACGTTACAATGATGAGTTCAAGGGCCACCTCATGGACATTAAGTGGGCACTGGTGCTCCCCTATTGATGGCCAAAGGATTTTTGCCGTCCCCCTGTACAGTCCCCCAATTCCCCTCACTCAGTTACCATCCATTTTGTATAACATTTTCTTATTTAGTGATAAGTGTAGTTTTAATGTAGTGCTAGTATAGTGTTAGGTGTAGTTAGTTCTTTTTTCTGAATCTCTACTTAGTGTTTTTGATTAAGTTTCCTTTTCCTTAGGGTGGGGGTTGATGTGTTTTTGGACTTGTTAAAAAAATAAAAAATATATATATATTTGCTTAGCATGAATGTTTAGTTAGTTCATGTATAGGTTAAGCTGTCTGTGTCCCGTCCCTGGATGTGCTGTAAGGGGGGAGGTGGGTTGATGTATAATATATGTTGTTATGTGTATAGTCTTAGGTAAGCTAGTTAGTTTAGTATAGGTTAATATTAGTAAAAATTAAGGTAGTGTAGTTTAGGATGAGTCTGTATTATTTGTTTAGTTTGTTAAGATTGTATTTTCTCAAAATAAATTGCTACAGGTTGATGGTTTGTGCTGCCAATGATTGTTGATGTGTTGACATCTACTGTTGAATTTGTAGTGGATTACAACAGATGCATCACCCGCACAATCAATTTGAATGTTTACAAATGTAATTACGCCATCTTCAAGGGACAGGCTACCGTCAATCTTCATTTCGAGCTTAATTGAACCAAACTGATTGATGGTTAGGGTAGCAAAGTTCAGTTTGGAGAATGTTTTGGAGTGGTCTGAGAAATTTGTATCCATATGAGACTATTTTGCAAGTACAGATTTATACAGGATGCACTGTGGGCATTGTGCTCACACAGCATTGGTTACATGCTGTAGGTATGTTGTTAGTATACTTTGGGTCATCTTTGATGACGCCAGTCCCCACAACAGCTTCACTTTCCATGTGGGAGTGCAGGGGATGTGTGCTTTCCATTTTTTACTAGTAATCCTTACGCCTCTGTACGTGTTTCAGCACAGCCTTGTACATTGTGGAGAACACTGGGAAATATTTTGCATACAAGTGTAGGGCAAGGGGTGTTGTAAAGTGCGTTACAGCACAAAAGCGCTAGTATTTGATCCAGAAACACACTTTGACATATGCTATCCTATACCATTCCTCTTCCTTTAGCTAGATAGATTTGTCATCATATGTGACATGTTGAGGGAACTGTCTTTACGTGTGTCATGGCATGACACCCATTTATTCATTCATTGTCCACCACATTGACAATGGGTACATGTTCTAAGTATTCCTTGTTTTTTACAGACAGTTTGAGCCACTTCTTGTGGCTTGACACTGACTTGATTATTGTTCCAAGTCATAATCAACATCCTGAGCATGGAGTATTTTTATGTAGCTATAACAGTTTTGTCTTACAGATCTGAACATTGGTAGAGTCACACCTGTCCATGCTTCTCAATGCGTATCAGGGACACAGAGTCAGCATATTCCCTTTTCCAAATGTCCCTTGATTTGTAGTGGTGGCTAAACTGACCATGCATTGTTGACACGTTTAAACGTAAATGGTCACAGGCAACACACATCTTAGTGACTTAAGTTATTTTATTCACATGTGCATTGACTGAGCTAGCAGACTGGCCCAGTTCTTTGTACAAAACACCCCATTGTGTAAATGCCCAGTGGAGGGCCAGACAGAGTCCTTGGACGGGGAAGATGTCCAGAGACATGTGGAGGAAGAGGCAGAGTTCAATCAGCAGGCTGATTGCGTATCATTGGGAACACTGGCAAAATTGGCAGTCCGTATTCAAGTCCAGGGTGAGTGCAGCAGAGTAATTCAAAGGACAGTGGAAGCTGATGTTCTGAGGTATGATGGTAAGCACAAGTCCAAGCAGAAACTGTCCATTTGACACAGATGAATGATACCGCTAACTTTTTTGCAAGTATGTTGATTCCTCCACATCTTCCTCCTCTGATGTGTCATGTTCCTCCCGTGTGCCTGATGGTGGATTGGCAGGAGCACTGTGAGGCACTGACACATTAGGGGGATAGGAGGTGGATGTTGAAGGTGCAGCAGCATTCATCTGTGCCAAATGATGAGGCATCACGTCAGTGATGAGAAGCCGCAGGGCTTGCAAGACTCCAGCAACGTCTCTGTGTCAGGCAGCCATGGCAGCCAGGTGTGAAGCCTGCATCCGCTCCATGCTCTCCATGATCTTTTGCATTTCGCGCAACTCCTTGGTGACATCGCTGGAGCCACTCTGACTGGACAGTTGTTCTTGTCTCTGAGTTAGTACTCCAGGGATGTCAGCCATGGAATGCAGGAGAGCATGGAGCGGACTGTGGGTGCCTCTGATGGACTCTAGGTGGTCCCTAATGGGACTGAGACACCAACGGATCCCATCCATTTTGGCCGACAGGCTGTCAAACCCCACCCCCACCCCCACCTGACTAGCCATCTCACGCTGGACTTCTACCGCACTAAGTTGAAATGTTAACAGTGGGTCCTCAAAGTCCTGGGAGATAGCTGTGGTGGTAGGTGCTTGCTGCTGGGTGTTTTGTGCCTGTGGTGGAGCATCCACAACGCTGCTGGATGGCCCCGCTTCTGGAGTTAGGCTGCCAAAGGAGTTGAACAGCTCTTGGAGGGTGTCCTGGTCGATGGTTGAGATGTCTTCTTCCTCTTCATCATTGAAGAGTGGGACAGGCTGCTGAACAGGAGGTGATGTTTCTCCCTCTGCAATGTAAAGGGGAGATGCTGTTGTATGTGTATCTCAAGTCTGGTCAGGCATTTAAGCAGTTTATAGGCAGACTGCATGACAATGTCCATTCACTATTTTAAAAAGCTACAACTATTACATGCAGGCTGTAAATCACCGTACAACATCACTGATGTGACATTTGGGTTGGACATGGTTTTTGACAGTTTCCCTTTATGCCAACTGTGAGGGGACTGCTGCACCTGTTATATCCTCTGTTCAGTAGTGACAGTAGTGCAGGTTGTATCACATTCTTGACAATGCTGATTTGATCTGATTAATGTGTCTGTACACTGCATTGTGGTTGAGTCACCCCTACTCATTCAAGTTTACATGTATTTTTTATTATCTCTTTTTGGAGGTGTAGATTGGATAGCACCCCACCTTGCTGTTGCCACTGCCACATGATTGTTATTGTGGCATGAAGAGGGCAATCATGCACTTGAGATCAGGGTTGCTGTGATGTAACCCATGATATGACAAGTAGATGTGCTTGAATTGCCATGCTCCGACAAGTGTCTATCTGTTTGAAGGTGGCAAAATCACGTTGACACATGTCATTCACATTGATGTATGTTGATATGCAGGGAGGGGACATCTTTTTATTTATTGCCCCATATTCAATTAACCCAGTCACCCTTGCACTTTGGTGCATTGTCAATGGTGATATGTTGCAAGCCAGATGACATATGACTCTTAGTCAGCCTTATGAAACTTGTGCTTTGTTGGACTGCAGATGTTTTTCTTGACTCACTGGGGCATAGGTACAATGAAGTGACAGAGTGAGGCCTTCTCCTTACAGGATTAACGCAGCACTCCTCCACTTCAGTAACACATTGCCTGCACCATAGTTACAAGTTTATGGTGCAGCCCTGTGTTTCAGCCTGCACTGGCGCATAACTTCTCAGCGTGACACAAACACAGGCACCTTTGCAAGATGATGCAAGTGTGTCTGGGTTCAGGGTAATAATGTTTATGTGCAGGAGGGACCCCTTCATGCACATTAACAATGATTGACAATTTGCTTTTCTATGTGTGCTGCACAATGCAGTACACATGGAAACAGCAAAAACGATGAGAAATGAAGGATTTCAATTTATTTGCATGTTTGAGATCATGTTTTTTATGGCTTTAATTTTAAAATAGCCTCCTATTGACTTCACCCTTGTGAGTATAGGGCAGCGTGTTTTTCAATGGGTGTTGCGGGGGGGGGCACCAAACACAACACACATTACCCTCCCCTTTCACGCCAAGTGAAGTGTGTAGGTGGCCCTTGATTACAATGCAGCACTTTACGTTGGCTTGTAAGTTGTGCAAAGCCCCTATCACCATCCCAACTTCACAGCAAATGACATTGGCGTGGGATGGGGGCTTTTAAATATGCCCCTCAGATAGACACATGGATGATAACATGCTGTTCTGCTCATTGTAATTGGATGCCTTTGTTTGTGTAAGGATGTTTACAGACTTCCTATGCATTTGTTCACTGCCACTGTTGACTTTACCTAAGGACATGTTTCCATGCATGTCAATGTGTCTTGGACATCTCACACCAGGACCATAATAACAATACAATACTGGTAACTGTACGACACATGTAGATACTTTGATGTGGATGACTGCATTTTGATGTATCGGGTGAAGGAGACATGTAGCAAGAGGACATGCATTGGTGCAACATTGTAAATCTTGCTCAGTGTCATACTTCACTTGACATGCACCTGACAGGGACTGTGTGGTTCTGTGAGCATGGCAGACAGAACAAACATGTTGTTGTTTTAAGGGACACATTCCTGATATGCAGAGTCCTTACACTGTACTTTTGGATGCATATCCCTTCTGTTCATATTTGAACATCACATTTGCCCTCCAGTATGTTTATTTTTGACAATATTGAATGTGCACCTTTTAGAAACAAGGGTGCATATTTACAATGGAGTGTCGATGCATTTGTTTATGCCGCGAAGACTCACAACATGCTTTGTCACTTTGGGGACACAGGGCTGCATATCATGAACAAGCAAAGGGGCATATTGATGGAAGAGGTGGCAGAGTGTTGCATTGGCCTCCTTGGCTCAACACCACACTCAGCCAAATTGGGAACACAGGGCTGCATCTCATTGATAAAAATATGATGCAGCCCCGTGAAGCACCCTGCTCTGGGGCAAAAGTTAGCAGGCCACCATCGATGCAGGCACCATTGTGCAAGGGAGTCTGAGTTGAGTTGAAGATTGTACATGTGCAGGTAGGGGTACCTTACTGAATATACACAATCTTCCCCACAACACAGGCACCCATGCACAATGGTGCAAGTGTGCCTGATCGGTGGTGGCCTGCTAACTTTTGCCCCAGAGCAGGGTTGTTCACGGGGCTGCATCATATTGTTATCAATTAGATGCAGCCATATGTTCCTAATTTGGCTGAGCGTGGTGTTGAACCATGCCAATGCAACACTCTGCCACCTCTCCAGTCAATATGCTCCTTTGCTTGTTCATGTAGCCCATAGTGTGTAGACTCATGAATGGAAAAATTGCTCTATATTTGAATATTTTGATGTGCTGAATTCCAAGTCAATGACAACACCATTATGTGTCTTTATATGTATTCAAAAGCTAAAGTGACATGTCTATATACCCCCAGTTACCCAGGTATCTGGAAATAGATCTGCACACAGTGTGGGTGTGCACTGAGGAATATTTAGTTGGACATGAGCAACATTAGTCCCCATCCCCCACTCACCCCAGTCCCTGGTTTTTACTTACCCTGTTGCTGGTGTAGGTAGCCATGTTCAGCACTATCTTGTCCCTGGACTCCAACCACCGACTCCTTGTGGATGACTGCTGACACCTGTTACTCCAAGGCATCAAGCTGCTCCTGTGGCGCTGGACTCCCACCTCCGGTCTGCGGTGCTGCCTGCCGATTGTTGGACAGTTTCTGCTTGGTCTGCACTTAGCATCATGCCAGCGCTTCTTGCAGTCGGTCAGTGTCCTCTTGACCTCTGCTACTGCATTCACCTTGGCTCCGATGGGCTGCCATATTGAATTTTTGGTTCCCAATGACACCGTGGAGCTGAGAAAGAGCTGGTGTTGTTTGTCTGTCACCTCCGCAATCAGGATCTGATTTTCATGCTGGCTGAACCTGGTTTTCCTCTTCCTCTTCCCCTGGGTCTCTGACTGGTCCTCTTTGCTGTGGGGTTGTTATCTCCTGCAGTACTGGGTCCAGGTTGCTCCATGTTGCTTCAGGGCAATTTTTTTGTTGTTATACTTCGCTGGCTTTTTGTAGTTAATTTTTGCCGCAAAGTGTGAAAAAAGTGCTGTCACGCTGATTAATGTGCATTTTCTGCCCTCTGACTGGCTGTCCGTCACTTTTTTCACATTAGCGGCAAGATTTTTATCGCCGTGACGCAGGTCTTAACGTTGACAATTCACACAGCTATAAAAAACTATCGCCATGTAGCGATGTATTGTAAATGCGTCGGTACCATGGTGATTGTTTTCAGCGGTACGCGTCGTGGGAAAATTGCTGCTAACTAACGCTAGGGTTAGTTAGTGGCAATTCTTGTGCATATACCCCTGGGTGTTTTAATGAAATTGTGCTTCGACCTGGCAAGATACTAGATTACTGCATTGATGGGACCGCTCCAGACTCTCACAGTCATCTATAATTCCATGTGTGAGGTGGAGAGTATTACATTGATAGCGGGCTATGGTTGTAGATCTAATAAGGATTTTGAGTCTTTGGAACATAGCCACAATGATACTTCAAATGAGCATTTATTCAAGGAATGTGGGACGTGTGTCATTAGTTCCCATTAATATGTGACCTCAATAGAGAGTTTCAATCTTCTTAAACCAAGGTTTTTGGCATTTACAATAAAATACTTTTCCTACTGTCTGTAGTACCCACAGACTGCGGGCACATCAATGTATTGTGGCAGCTGCGCCCAGGGCATGATGTACGTCATTCCCTTCATACAATGCTCTTTCCCACAACACTTGCATGGCGTAGCCTTGGAGCATGACCTGTTCACACTGCAAACAGCCCATGCTTGTACTGAGAACAGGACAATGTTTCCTGCAATGCTCTATGCACAACACCCATTATCATACTGCTAACATAGCCAGCAGCAGTGACCTGTGGATACTGTAGAGCCATGCTCTCAGTGCATCACCTCAGCCAACAGTACTCGCTAGGAATACCATTATAGCCATGCTAGACATACCCAGCATGTATTGTACACTACCGATAGGCGTCTGCCATGCCCTGTGTGCAACACCATTGGCTAATGTGCCATTCATCTATGATTTCCTAGCAGAACCATTCAACAATGCCCTGTGCATGGGGATGACTTTCACAGCACCATGCAGACGCAATGGTCATAGGCCATGGCTGTTGTGCTGTACATCAAGCCACAGTACCTACAGGGAATGGCATGTAGCCATGTCCTGTGAGTACTGAGCACAAAGTATGCTTGAAGCCCAGCCATGAGTGCATCCACATTACCACATTGCATTGATAGTCAGAGGTAATTATGGCTTAAAAAATATATATTTTAATTCACAGCTGTAGATAGGTAAGCTGGAGCAGGTATTATAGAAGACAATAAGCAAATTGTATGTTATGTGTGTCATATGGTACCACGGGGGTCCCTTATGCTCAGAATGCACCGTGGCATATCACCATTGACTTACCAAATGTTTTTTTTCTGTGAGTGATTTCCATTGTGTAGTACAAACTGATATATATGATACGTGGTACACATATGGTATAGCCTATGGCCTTGCCTTGTACGTACTGGCCAGTCATGGATTAAGCACAGTGTTTACAGTACTGGTATCAGCACATGCTGACACTACACACGGCATGACCATTAATCATGCCCTGTGTGTACTACATAATGGTAATAGCACATACTTGCACGACAGATAGGATCTCTCCCCACCTTAATCAATCAATCAATCAAAGGCCATTTATAGAGCGAACGGCTACCTCCACAGAGGTGTCCCAGCGCTAGTAAAGCAGTCTAGAGATATTGAGGCTGAATCTGCTATTCCCCTTGCTTGATGAGCCAGGTTTTTAACGCCTTTCTGAATTCAGCGTGCATAATTGATAAGGCAGGGCATTCCAAAGTTTGGCAGTCCTAACAGTGAAGAACCTGCCCCCTTGCCTCATTTTAGCAAAGCGAGGGACATTATGGAGACGCTGAAGATTAGATCTTTAATGTCAGCTCCTGGCCGCAAAGGCTAAGCCTCAACCTGAGGTAGCCGGGGCCCTTGCCCTGGATGGCTTGAAAGGCGAGGGTAAGGGCTTGAATTCAATCCTCCTGGCTACTGGGATCCAATGGAGCTGTTTAAGGTGGGGGGAGATGTGTTGGCGCATAGGGACCTTGTGAATGAGCCTTGCCACCGCATTCTGCACTGTCTGAAGCCTGTGGATCAGGTAACCAGGAAGTCCCAGTTAGCAGCAGTTGGCATAATCAAGTTGGGAGGTAACTTTAAGCGTGAACCATGATCCTGCGGCTCTCTTCAGGCCGGAAGCGTAGAAATTTCCTGATGGATCTAATTTTTCCAAAGCAAGCCGCAGAAATTTGCCAGACTTGTGCATTAAGGGCAAGGTCCTTCACCCATCTGACTCCAAGGTTTTGAACCAAGTGCTTTGGGGAGGGTGGGAAACCCACCTCCCTGGGCCACCAAAGGCCCGGCGGGGGAGGCACTGCTTGGTTAAAAAATAAGAACTCCCGTCTTATTGGCGTTACGTTTCAAGTAATTTTTGTTCATCCAGCCAGCAACGTCCTTCAGGCAGTCCTTAAAATTGTCAAAGTCTGCTGTGGCATGTTCTTTAAAGGAGAACGCCAGCTGGGTGACGTCCGCATAAGAGACTACCTTGACCCCCCCCTCCTGGTAATGAGGGCAGCCTGCGGGGCCAGGTAGATGTTAAAGAGCAGCAGGCTTAAGGCAGAGCCTTGAGGCACAAGACACACAATTGATGGACGGAATTCAGACCAAATCAAAACATTCACCCCCAGTCAAGAGATCTGGGTTAAATCCATCATTCTTTTGCTCACCATGCCACCCCAGTTTAGACCAGGCCATATGCAAATCAGTCTTGGCACTGTGATTCATGGGAACAGTCCAGCCCGAACTGCCATGCCAGGTCCTTCCTGGACCGGAAACAAGCATCCTATGACCGGTTTCGGAGTTTCACCGCTCATCAGCCAGGATAGCTTGAATCCAGTGGCACAGTCTGCCCGGGACCCACGTTTCGTAGCCCTTTTTTTCTACCCAGCAGACACAGCGCTTCTGCGCTTCTCTTAGAAGTTGCACGATACTGCCACAAACAGCCTGAGCAAGATCGGGACCTCCATCAAGGGTCGCCACCCGTCCTGCTTTCTGAGGTAACTTGTCACGTGCCCCAATTGGCATCTTCCCGAGAAAGAGAGGCAGAACAGAACTGCAGTGGTGGGAGCCCTTGTCGGGTCGCCGATCCGGCAGGCATGAGGGCCTAAGGGTTCAAACAAAAGGGAGCAGCGTCGGCCCCACGTAGATGCAGAAGGACACACCCACTGCCCTTCCTTTGTTTCCCCAGCTCACCGAGCCCTCGAGGCTCCGTCCATCAATTGGCGGGGATGGGGGCTGGAGCTGGGCAGTGCTGCTGCAGAGGCCGCTTCTCCCTCTGCGGCTTAGGACCCTTTGCCAGGCAACACCGTGAGGTTCGCTGGATGATCGCTCAGCCGGCAGGAGGCTGGGCTTCCCACGGCCTTCTGTCCTTCAAGCGGCATCAGCCTGGATGCCACGGCAATTTGGGTGCAGAGCGGGCTTCCTTCTTGGGAACGAGTTGGCTTCCTGTGGTGCGGCCGGCGTCTCTCTGATACTTGAGCAAAACTCAAAGGAATTGAAGTGCTCACCACGCGCAGATTGTAAAAACAGAAAACAGGTGAACCACAGCGTACTTCTCTCTCTCGCTGGCCTCACCTCACAGAGGAGGGGAGAACAAAGCTGGACTCCTGGCTCCACAGGGAAAAGCAGGAAGGCTGTACGACTTCTCTGGGAAACAATGCCCACCAGGTACTTCAGAGCAACAGAAGTAAAGCGCTCCCCACACGCTTGATTAGAGGCAGTACACAACACTCACCCCTCAATTTAGGGCTTAGAGCAAAAGCGCTCACACGCCCATGTAGAGGAAGAATGCAAAAAAGCGCTTATCCAGGCTTTTTTCTTGCTAAAAAGGGGAACAACAGTCCAGACCTTCTCCTAATGCAGGCAGGAGCAGCCACTGCAGGCCGTCCTAACCCACACACTTCTGGGGCAGCACCCCTCACACAGCTTCACCAGCTCTCCTCCCAGGCAGGTCCTTTTAGATATAGCACAGATCTTTCTTGAAATGGTTTATGTCCCTGAGATTTCCAACAGGAGGCCAGCACACAAAAGCCCTTGGAGACTTGTCTTCACAAGCAGGATACCACAGCAGGGCAAAAAGAGGCAGTCCTTTTCCTCCACCACAGACAGAAGCAGCAACTGCAGGCCAACCCACCCCTCACTCAGAAAAGGCAGCACTCCTCACACAGTCCTTCCGCTATTCTTCTTGGCAGGGTCCTCTTGTTCCTTGAAGTAATCTAAAGTCCTGGGGATTTAGGTTCAGTACTTATACCCCATTTTGTTATTTTTCTCTTTGGTGCAAGGGTCTCTGAACCCAGTCCAAACCAGTCCTGTCCTCCCTGGTGCAGCATGACCACAGGCAGCAGAGACAGCATTGTGAAAAAGAAGAAACAGACTATTCAGGTGCAAGCAAAACTCATCCCACCACTCTAAATGCTAACCAGGTCTATCCAACCCAGCGATGAGTCACCCAGGCAAGACAGGGCACACCTCAACACCCCTATTGACTCTCTAGAGTGAATGCACATCCCCAGCTCCTGGCACTCAAACACCATATGCTGACTACACAAACAGCCAGAGGCATACAGAATGGCAAAGTGAGAATATTCTCACTTTCTAAAAGTGGCATTTTCAAACACAGATTTTATAAACCACCTTTACCAAAAGGTGCGTTAATAAATTCTGAGTTCAGAGAGCCTAAACTTCATTTTTCTGTGTTATCCCTATGGACAGCTACCCATGTAAAAATGTTACAGTGCAACCCCAATGATAAGCCTATGGGACAGATAGCACATGGAAAATTGTTACAGTGCAACCCCAAATGATAAGCCTATGGGACAGATAACCTTTCAAAAGTGAAAAACGAAATCCACAGCATTTCACTATCAGGACATGTCGCACACCCCAGTATATGGCCTACCCTTCACATACACTGCACCCTGCCCATGGGGGTACCTTTGGCCTACCTTAGGGGTGCCTTACATGTAAGGAAAGGGGAGGTTTGGGCTTGGAAAGTGGGTGCCCTTGCCAGGACAACATGGCAGTTTACAACTGCGCGTGCATACACTACAGTGGTAGGTCTGAGACACATTTACAGGGCTACTCAAGTGGGTCGCACAACCAGTGCTGCAAGCCCACTAGTAGCATTTGATTTACAGGCCCTGGCACATGCCATGCACTTTACTAGGGACTTACCAGTAAATCAAATATGCCAATCATGGGTAACCGATCATTGTCACAATTTATACACAGAGCATCTGCACTTTTGCACTGATCAGCAGTGGTAAAGTGCCCAGAATCCTATAGCCAACGAAAACAGGGTCAGAAAAATAGGAGGCAAAAGGCAAAAAGTTTGGGTATGACCCTGCAGAAGGGGCCAATTTCAACACTAGCTAAATGCCATAATAAAACATGAAACAACACAAAATACTTACCAATTAAAGTAGAAAATTAAAACTAATTATATAGCACGAAAAACATTATAATTTTCACTTCACTGTTCAACCCCTGCTGGACATTGGGAGTAATCAACGAACCAGACTAAATATAATATCCTACTGCATGATATATCAGTACTAAATAATTCCAATATAAGATAGCTATGGCATCAGTATGGCAAGTAATATTACGATTTTTGACTATAGGGATCGACGAATTTGGAGCGCTATTAAATTTGATGCAAAAAAAATGAAAAACAATGTAGTTCCTCTACCTCCAAAACTAAAATCACAAAGGTCATCCTTAAACACAGATGTATTCGATTAGGACACAAAGTCACGTGTCAGCAATGCACCTGGGGGCATATTTACAAATGTATTGCGCCACAGGAACATCACTTTTAATGAGGTTCCTATGGCGCAATGCCCTGCACCATAATACAAGGTGGCGTTAAGCCACTTAACGTGGCTTAACGCCACCTGGTAAATATGCCTCTTACCGCAGCAGTCCGCTGCAGCAAAGGGGCGAGCAATGGGTGTTGCTGTGGGTGTTCCACCACAACACCCATTGCTTTTTGATGCTGACCCCTATTTACAAGGGTGCCATAAATATGGGGCAGCGCCAAAAATAAGATCAGGAAAAACCTGGTCTTAAACAGATGCAATGAGGAGAAATGATTAATTGCAGAATGCAGCACACATAGAAACAGCACATTGCCATTGGTGATTGTTCATGTGCAGGAAGGTGTCCCTTCCTGCATATAAACAATCGTTAAAAAAATACGTTTTGCAACTTGTATATGAGCTGCATTCTGCAGCACACATAGGGCCCGATTCACAGAACTAACTTACGACAAAATCCTAAACTTACTACCATTTTGGTATTCACAGAATGAACTTACTCATTTTGGTATTCACAGAATGAACTTACTCATTTTGGTATTCACAGAATGAACTTACTCATTTTGGTATTCACAGAATGAACTTACTCATTTTGGTATTCACAGAATGAACTTACTCATTTTGGTATTCACAGAATGAGACTTACTCATTTTGGTATTCACAGAAGGCACTTACTCATCAATGAGTAAGTGCCTTCTGTGAATACCAAAATGAGTAAGTGCCTTCTGTGAATACCAAAATGAGTAAGTTCATTCTGTGAATACCAAAATGAGTAAGTTCATTCTGTGAATACCAAAATGAGTAAGTTCATTCTGTGAATACCAAAATGAGTACGTTCATTCTGTGAATACCAAAATGGTAGTAAGTTTAGGATTTTGTCGTAAGTTAGTTCTGTGAATCGGGCCCATAGAAGTTACAAAGCGACATTAGTGATTGTTTATGTGCAGGAAGGAAAACCTTCCTGCACATGAACGATCACTAATGGCAATGTGCTGTTTCTATGTGTGCTGCATTCTGCAATTAATCATTTCTCCTCATTGCATCTGTCTAAGAACAATCATTCCCTGCAACACAGACACCCTTGCACTATGGTGCAGGGCCATCCTGCGTTGGCGTTTGGCAGCTAAATTTAGCGCCAGCACTAGGGGAAACGCAGGGGTGTGCTGCATTTTTGTAAATACGGCGCATCCCTGCGTTTTGAAACTGTCGCAGTGCGGCTTTAGCAATTTTGGCTTAACGCCGTGCTCCAACAGTTTCTTGTAAATATCCCCCGAGTCTCAACCTCAGATATAATGAATGCAGAACTTTGCTAAGAATGGTAAAAATCATATCATAGTAAGGTTCAAAGACTATATTTTCTTTGGACACAAAATAGCCAACTGACAGGGAGTAATTTTTAATGTTTAATGTTTCAGAGGATTTTCATGTGTATGATTCACCAATATTTCTCCTTAATTGTCCCAAGAGAATGAGCATTTATTTGTGAAGAGTTAACCTACAACCCCTCGAACCCTAGTTCCCTAAGGTCTCTGTGAGAGAGTGGTTTAGTAGTGGAGGTAAATTTGGGGCCCCGCAAGTAATCAATTCACTATCTTGTTAGGTCCATTTCAAGGTTTCAATCATTTAAACCTGAGCTCAACCCTTGGTAGCTATGGCACAGAGCAGACAGGCTGAACATAGAGAAAAGGTGTTAAGTTTTTAGAATTACCAAAACAGCCCAAAAGTCAAAAACATAAAGCAATAAAAATCCCACTTTATTTTGAAAATTAGAGTGTAAACTGATTTACAGAATTATACTTAACCAACAAAAATCCAATAAGGGGAAGAGGAGATATTAATTTGTAAAGATTTAAAGGAAAAAGCACCAAAGCTCAAAGCGCCAATGGTAGTCAATAATAGCAATAGACTGAGACCTCGTCATGATTTGATGCCAACCACAATGGAGCATGGGACGGACACACAAACCAGGTTTTACATTGGGAATTTGTCTTTTTCTGGAAACCAAAATCCTTCACTGGGTTAAGGCAGCAGGCTAAAGCTGAGGAAGTCCTCATGAAGTCAGATAGGCATTGGACCAGGTCCCACTAAAGCCGTTGGAATATGGTAGGAAAAGCTGTGAGTGGAAGGAATTCAAATTTCGCACCCAGGGAAATTCTCTCAACAGTAGGATATTTTTAGTGCCTTTGGTAGGTCAAGTTTTTTACCTTCAGACTTAGGGGCCGATTCCGATCTCGGCCGGTAGGGCTCCGAATCGGATTCGGCTTTACCGGATCGGATTCAGAGGCCTTTTTTCCGACCGATTCGTACAGTCGTCCCAGCGAGCAAGTACGATGCGAGCGCACGTGAAATCGCCGACCGACTCGTTCCCGGGTCCGAACCGCTCCGACCGACTCGTACGGACCCGGCTCGCACCACGCAATGGAGACGTTTCCCGACCGAGCGAGTACGATGCACGCGTCGGATGGCCGGATCGAGTCAGAGCGTCCGGCTCGCAAAAGCACCCTGAGCCGGACTTGGGGGTCCGTGTCGGACCCCCTGCACGTGTAGCCGCACGAGTCAAACACAGGGGGACCCAAGGGTCCCCCTACACATGCATGTACGGTGCGAGTCGCACCGACGCCGTCACCCACTGTAGGGGGCCCCCTGTTCGCGACGTGCCCATTCAGTCAATGGGAGCCCGTGTACGTGTTGTACGACCGGCTCCCATTGACTTCAATGGGAGTCCGACCGAATCGAGTCGGGCAGCATACGGCCGCATCGTACTCGCTCGGTCGGACTGGGGGAGTCCGGCTCGGTCGGAAATCTCTCCGGATCCGGCTCGGTCGGAGAGCTTTCCGACCCAGATCGGAATCGGCCCCTTAGTCTTTTTTTTGGAGCTTGGAATACTTCAGCAGGGCAAGGCAGTAGGGTGCTCCTCCTTGGTCACTTCAAACCAGCTCTCGGAGCAGCACAGCTCTCCTGTCACTGGTTTTGGTGCCTACCTGACTGGGAGGACACATTTTGGGGCCTTTCCAGTTGCCACCTAACATTGGCTTGTGACAGAGATGGCCCCTTTGAAGTAAATTAAGTTCCTTGGTACACCCAAACTGTTCTAAATGCCAGGGGAAGAGAAAATACCTCCCCACAGCCAAGACATTGACTCTGCTCTGTAAACAGTTTTCATACCTCATCAGGTGTAAGCACTCACTGGGATATTGCTGGAGAGCTAATGCAAATTAACCTCCAGGAGTCTCAGGCATAGAAAAAGGTACCTTTCTAAAAGATGTTTTTCCTTAAAATTTATCAACATCTGACTTCACAGTTGAGTTGGGCTTTCAATAAATAATAAAAATAGTGACTTAATCATATTTTTAGCTGGTCCCAATACAGAGATAGCAGAATTAATATTTAATATTGTTTACCAAAGTTTCTCTATGGACCAGCCAGCCTTGCTACAGGGAAAACAGCTTTTGAGCGCTAGTCACTGTAAGAACATGTTAATTTTAAATTTCTACATGTCCTAGCTGTAAATACCATACACCTTACCTTGTGGCCTTTAAGGCCTACATACGGGTGACTTATATATTTGTAAATTAAAATGTTACCCTTTGGAAAAGGGTTTATTTTAGAAGGTCGGGCTGAATGTTTTGAACTGCAGCTGCTGGCCTACAGGCGTATGCCGGGAGTCATGTCTGCCTGCTCATATTAGTGGATAGTGCAGCAGTGCTGTAGTCCATAGGTGACATTTAACTTTTCAAGCCACAGATGTATTTTGGGCCGCATATACTATGGCCTTATAGGAAACTTAAATAGGCCATTAGGAGTTACCATATTTCAGCATGTTTTAGAAGTCAGAGCAGATGCACTGGGGCCTGGTTAGCAGTGTCGCAGTGCACAGAGTCAATCAATCAAATAACTTTATTTCGATTCATTTGAACCATAACAGGGCACAATGCTAATTTTTGAAACTCATGAAAGCATAGTAACGTCTTAATATTAAAAGTCCAGACCGTGCAGTTCATATATGATTGGCTTAAGATATGGATACCTCACTTGAGACTGGAATATCTTCCTGCTAAGACTAAAGCCAAGGGACAAAAACCTCAAGAAAAGATCTTAAAATGGGCTTAAAATGGGTCCCCTATGCGACCTGGGAAGACTAGGGATTACAGATTGGAGTATCATGTGAGGCTAACTAAACCAAAAGCATATAAAGTGCACAGTGCAAATACAGTTGTGATTTAAGGTAATTATATTGATAACTAATTCTGTAAAGGTTACATACATTATAAAAAGCTTGATAAAATGAATATTATATAGCAGCCAGACTATAAGCATACATTCATTAAAAAACAGCATAAAAAAACAGATTTTGTAGTCATAAAATTATACAAAAAAGTAATTTTTTCCTGTACTGCAAAATGTTACACAGATAATTTGCCATAGAGTAACATGTTGGCAAAGATGGCAGCGTTTGCAGGTACAAAAAAGCAGGGTGGCATTGCTTAAAATTCAGGTTACGTAACCTGGGTACAATATAGCAACTCCTCAGATCCTTGAAAAAATACAAAAAAACAAAGGGGCAGATCTACAAGAAAGTACCGCAACGCGGCACCGCAAGCCCTTTGGCTGCGCCACGCTGCAGCACTTTCAGAGCAAGGGAATGCGACATATTTACAATGATATGTCGCATTCCTGTGCTCTCCCCTGCCCTGGCGCACAAACCGCTGCCATGCGCCTGCGCAGGCACCCTTGCACCATGGTGCAAGGATGCCTGCTTCATGGGGAGATTGTTTTTGTGCAGGAAGGGGCACCTTCCTGCACGAAAACAATCACTACATGCATTTTCCTCTTTCAATGCGTGCTGTAGAATGCAGCACGCATTGAAAGAGGAAAAAAACGAGGAGAAATTAAAACATTTCTCCTTGTTGCGCCTCGCTACGCCACCCCTAGAGTAGCGTAGCATACTGATGCATTTCCAGATTTACGATTCCTCGTAAATCTGGAAATGTGTCTGGTTCCATGGGTGTTGCGTGGGAACACCCACAGCAACACACATGAAACCCCCCTTTCACGCAAAGTGCTGCGTGTAAAGTGGCCGTATTTACAAGGCCAGGAAAAGCCACGCAGAGTAGCTTATCCTGTCTTTGTAAATATGGGGCAGGGTAATGCGCTGACAGTGCGTCACAAAAAGTGATGTACTGGCAGCGCAAGGGGCCTGTAAATCTGCCCCTAAGTATATAAAGTGCTCTAGGAGGATATGTTATCACAAGTGCATTTAGGTAGACTTTTTGACCAGTCATTTTGGGTTGAAAATGTCTCTAGACGGTGGAAGATGTCCAATCTAAAGCGGCTCAGCACAAACCTGTGCTGGGTGCTGTGGCCAAAAATTAGGTATGGTTGCAAGGAAAAACTAACCAGAGATAATTGGTTCCTACGCACACTAGGTTTATTAGTTCAACAGTCAGCCTATCTTCCTCAAACATCATAAGACACATCTTGTTTAGATCTTTACTTGTTATAGACTGCAGAGATTCCGGAGATTCAAAAAATTCTAGGTGCCTCAGGTCCAAACAAATCTGTTTGACATTTATCAGCCAGGGAATTGGATAGAATGCTGTCAAATTAAGGCAGTCCTTAACCACCTTATGATTAAGAAGGTTGTCAGGGCTGGTCCACACTTTGGGCTATAGAAGGATAGGATGCAATCGTGCTGTGTCGGCTAGATATGACATCCCCAATTCTGAGTGGCAAACTTGGGATGAGCAGCTCTGAGTCACTGACAAGAGAGATCTGAAAAACAAAGTCTCCGCAGTTTGCAGAGGGGTCATATCACAGAATCCCCAAAGCTCCTCCCCATATTATGCAATTTAATACGCACTTGGACTTGTATGTACTCAACATTTTATTAACCGGTTTATTACCTAGTTTGCATGCAAAATTAGTCAAGGCAACATTTGATTTTAGAAAACTACGTTTCCTTTTATGACCCGCACTGTGAGAACATAACCCCCAAATATGAAAACGAAAACTTAGCTTAGTGTTGTTAACAAAAATATCCCGACATCTTACAAAGCCCTTCCCACATTTCATTAAAATGTCTTACTCAAATTTGTAGTTAAGCCGGCACAAACTCTGAGAAAGGGATCAGTAAGAGTTGTACACCCATAAGGGTACGGGCCATGATCACGCGTCTTCCGGGGAGAGGAGGGCTGGAATAGGTCGCTGACCTATTTAGAGAAGGTCCTTGCACCCTTTGGCAAGAATTTCACCCAAGTTATTAATATATAGGGTAAACAAAAAGTGGGCAAGGACACAGCACTGCCTAAACCCCCTCTCCATGGCAAAAAGGTGGCATACATTCAGCCCACAGGCCACGAACAGACTCAAAAAAACAACAGCATTAGTCCACAAAAAATGAGGGGTGACCACACTAAAAGAAGCACTTTCTCACAGTGTTGCTAATATGAGATAAATTTTTGGTTGCATCTTCTAGAGTTGTAACCTCAGTGGGTGTTTTTTTAAGGTATACACCCACCTGGTGGTTCCACATGCAGTTGAACCTTATATAAAAGTGAGAAAAGTGCAAATACATCTGCAATAGTATTGATGCCAAGCTCAAAGTACAGAGTGGTCCCTAAACAAGGACGGTAAACTTTAGAAAAGATGAATATAGAACCAGAGTCAGTACTATGTTTGAAGTTGTCCAGCCAGACATAAATGCTTTTAATTTGTAAAATTGACACGAAAACAATAAAGTGGACACAAGCCTGCATCCTACTAAGCGTGTACATACAGTATATACAGAAAACAGAAAAACAAACAGGGAGGCTCAGGCAGAGCGACTTGCTTGTATGTTATACATTCAAATAGCACAAGCAAAGATGTGATGGGACACTATTACACATGGGTAATATTAGTTAGAAAAAGCGTTTAAGGTGTACATAGAGTCAACGACGTTTCGATCCCTTTTTAAACAATTTTGGGATCATCATCAGGACATAGTGTTACATGCCTGAGTAAAAATTGCCTGTAAAGAGATAATGAGAGACAGAAAAAATGGAAAAGACAGTTAGGATGAGTTTAAAAGCGGCGCAGGATGTCATGCAGACGCAAGTGAGCCGGTGAGAGCTTCGGCGCAAAATTCATTCAATCTGTGTTAGGGATCAGAGGCGGAGCTTCGTGATGTGACAGCAGCCACTTGTATCAAGGTGATCCGGTAAAGGGAGAAACCATGTGTTTTGTGAGCATGGTACATGATTTAAACAACATAGGGGCCAGTGGCCATCGGTGGCCATGTGGTGTGAGGGTAATTAGACCTGATTGGAATGGTGAGCCAGTGACAAGTGAGAAACCGTGTGTCCTGTGGCACACGATGTGAAAAACAAGGGAGAGTGGCCCTGGAATAGTTGGCCATATCGAATGGTCGATTAACGTGTAGAAACATGCCACTAAGTGTACCGCGTCAATGTGTCCTCTGCGATGGAGGAGAAGCGAGGTACATGAGCTTCAAGTGACCTAAAAGTGAAGAGTCAATGCGGTGAACCGCAACATTGCCTGAATTACATGCATGGTGACTGATTAATGGTCGTACCGTTTTCCAGTAGAGATTCACCTGGAAATGTTGTGAATCACGCCCGGGGTTACACACCGTGTAGGTTTCAGCGATGGACCTGATGGAAGCGAAGTAATGGAGCATTCCAAGGTTGGATGACATAAATAAGAGAGTGAAAGGTGAATGCAGAGAACCGCATGATTGCCCGGGTTCGATGCATAGTGTTGGTTGAGAAACATACCGTTTTCCAGTAGAGATTGAACTGGAAGAAGGTGAACCGCGTCCGCGGTTAACCGCCTTGTAGGCTTGAACGGAGGTCTCGATGGCTCTAAAGTGAACAGGTGAATGTGGTGTACCGCATAGCTGTTGAAGGAGACAAGGTGATTGCGGTGAAGGGCTTACTTGATGTAACGAAGCGCTGCATTCAATGCGTCTTTAAGGCAGGCATTACGAAGGAGGTGAGCGAGTGAGTACGGGTCCCGCTATGTAAACGGATGAAATACCGGAAGTGGAGGTTCATGTGAGAGATCACATGACCATCGTGAAGGGTAGGCGGAGTACTGTGCTTAAAACGGCAGCCACACTAGAAAGGTAAAGGTGGTGAAAAGGAGACAGGAAAGCAGTGGCAGAGCAATTAGGAAGCACACAATACTCTAATGCCAGATGTGAAATACATCAAAGTTGGAACACGTAATACAATCAAAACAACATTGCGGTTTGCATGATGATAAAATTTAAAAGAACACAGGGGACAAAGCCCATGGAGTATGTTATTCATTACTTGGATGAGTTATAAACAAAAGAAAGTAAAACAGTTAGAGCGCCATTTCCATTTGTCGTAAATACAGTAGAGGCGCCATTTCGATTGTATTAAGCCAAAGTGATAGAACAATATCACAAGAGTCAAGGCCCAGAGAGCTTATGACAAGAACGTCGAATATTAAAAAGAAGAGGTAAGAAGAGTCAGATGAGGTAGAATAACAAAGTAAGAGAAATTTAGCAAGGGCCAAGATGACCTTCTATTTAGACAGGTGGGAAGGTCTAAAAACAGATCCATGGCAAGGAGGATAGGGAGGACAATTACAGTATAAATTACAGCTGAGTAGTCCAATCCTCAAGCTGGATTTTTGCTGCCTGTCCGTTTGCTGCCAGTGCTGAGGATCCACTTGAGTTCTTCTTTGTTGAGGAGTTGCGCAATGTCCGCGCCTCTTGGTGGTGGTTTGATCACACTGATAATGGTCCACCTGATGTCGTCCTCAGTATGCCCAGTGGCCATAAAATGTTCTACAAGTGGGGCATTGGGCATTTTGCAGCGTAGACGGCTGCGATGCTGGCAAATCCTGATGCGTGCTTTCTGGGATGTCTGCCCAATGTATATTTTGTCACAGGGACATAGAATGGCGTAGATAACATTACAAGTGTTACAGTTAGAAAATTGCTTTAACTGTGCCTTGATTTTACCGAAACAAAATTCTTTACACTCAATTGTAAATTTGCATGCAACGCAGTTACCACATTTTACATGGCCCATGAGTGGTTCAAGTCCCTAGTGTTCATTCAATGTTCCAGCGGGTTTATGAGTGGGTAGTGCTGCTCGTACTAAATGGTCCTTTATGTTTTTGCTCTTATGAAACGCGAAGAGCGGTCGTTCGAGTTTAAGGCTACCTGCGTTTAGGACTTCCCTGTATTTGAGAATGCTCTTGCGCACAGTGTGTGCGTTTCAGTAAACGCTTTTTCTAATTAATATTACCCATGTGTAACGGTGTCCCATCACATCATTTTACAAATTAAAAGCATTTATGTCCGTCTGGACAGCTTCAAATATAGTACTGACTCTGGTTCTATATTCATCTTTTCTAAAGTTTACCGTCCTTGTTTAGGAACCACTGTGTTTAAAACTTGTAACTACCCAAGGCCCCTGACCGATCGTACTGGGTTCCCTTGTCCTTTATTGCAAGCTCAAAGTACAGGGCAAGTGAAGGAGTACCAAGTCTCAGCCATTAAAGCAACCTAAGAAAGCTATTTTTAATTTTTGAGTAACAGCAACATATATATGTTGGTACAGTTCCACAATTCCATAGGTTGTAGTTGACACCAATCTCAATCAAATTTGCAAAATTGGACTCCGTGTCTATCTACCAATCCTTTGCTGGCATCACCCCAGTGGTTTGTTTTAATTTACACAAGGCTTATCTCAGTGCTCTACCAAGGTTAAGTTAAAATCAAAGTGAATACTCAATACGTCATAGTCAGTCACACAGTCTAACTGTTGGCTGTTAATAGAAAATGTTCTACTAAGACCCAGACCTAGACCCAGGTACTCAGTACACCTCTGGACCTGTGGAAGACTCAGAAGGACTGTTGAGCTGCTGTGCCAGAAGGACTGCTACTCTGCTGCACTGTTGTCTGAGCGAGAAAGACTAGACCTGCATCTTAAACCCAGGACTACCAGAATTAATTCAAGGGCTAGTTGGCTGGCCTCTGGCCAGAGCCTCAGGGACAGAAAAGGCCCCAACCACCTTGATCCCAGCACCTGCACTTTACATGCTGTTAGTTTTACCCTCCAAGTGATGCCAACCCAGACCTGGACCCTTGGAAGTGGACCTGAAGGTGTTCAGCCAGCCCAGCTGTGGACCTGTGAGATGAACCAATGTAGCGCGATGTATCTCCTCAGAGCTCCACTTCGGAATCACTGCAGTGCAATGCATCCCCAATGTCGGACCTTGCATAGCAACCCACAGTCTCCTCGGAACCGCTGCTGCGTGACACAACGCAGGCCCTCGCATTGCAAGCCCTGATCGACGGCATCCTGGACGACGACACAGGACTTCGCATCGCAGCCCCGTAGCTTCTTCAGAACCACTGTTGCGTGGCGCATCCTCTATGCTGGACTTTGCATTGCAAGCCCATTGTCAGCGGCATCTTCAGTGAGGATGCAGGATTCCGCTTCTCAGCCCCCAGCTACCTCAGAACCACCGCTGCACGATGTATCCTCGACATGGGATCTTGCAACACTCCGCAAACCAGGATTTAAGGTACTTCAGGCCAGATGTACTAACTTTAGGAAATAGATACTCTTTTGAGTTTCATTAACAATTCCTAGTGGGTCACGATTAGACCTACTTCATGCATATTAATGTGGTAGTTCGCAATTTGCGACCTATTTGGAATCACAGCCATCACTGGGATGGTGGCCTTATCGTTCTGCATTCTCTGTCTTTCTAAGTCCTGCTGCTTCCTCTAACCACGTTGTAAATCCCATCTTCAAATAAATTGTTCTCTCCCTGGGCTATTGGTGCTGTAAAAATAATCATTACCCCTTCTTTCAATGATTGAATCGTTTGTGGTGGTTTCCAAACAACAATCTGTGAATTCTGTGATGTTGGGATGATACCTGTTGCAGTCACTCCTCCTGAGCTCTTAAAGTCGAGGTAATGTTTATTGGGGCAGGCGCAACTGGTCTTGGCACTGTCTGCACTGTTGCAACTTGGGGTACTTGTACTGGAACAGTCACAATTGAAGCAGTAGCACATGGCATTACCATAGTTGGTGTTGTACCAACAGGTGCTCGAGCAATCTGAAATGTCTGAAATGGTCTATCAATCTGGATTACACTCTGTTCAACAGGGCAGTTGCCACTGTGGTACTTACGGTTGCATTATTATCAGCAATAGTTAAGGTGGCGGACGCGCAGCTAACAATGCATCCAATATTTTATCCCCTGAATCACTATCAGTATCACTCTTCTTTTCATCTTTTTAATCTTCTTTTCTTTGTGTTTTATTCTTTTTCAGCTTATCTGGTGTCTCAGTAGTAATAGCTGGATATATATTTTAGTTTCTTCAACTATGGCTTTCCTCCATCTCTGCTGTTCCTCATACCATCAAGCATCTGCATAATTACATACTGCTCTTCTGGTCTAACCCTGGTACTTCACGGGTCACCATCATTTGTTTTCTTGTCTACCCCGACCGAGCAGGAAAGCCAAGAAAATCATGAGTATGGGTTGACACTGTGGAGATGTATATGTAAATTGCTGGGTTATGTTATGGAAAAACGCAAGCCTCAATAATGCAATCCTTAACCACGCGGTCTAAACACCGACCGCGTATTTAGCACGCATTTTCGTGTTAAAGACGTTCAGTAAATGGGCATGTGTGGTAAAGATCAAACTCCTGCCTCTCTGCCCTAAACCCTAAAAACACCCTTAACCTAAAATCCCTACCTTCCCCCTACCCCAGCCCAACTGCCCCGTGGACCTGAAAACTGCCCCTATCCTGAGCCCTACAACTCAGCTCCCTTAAAACTACTCTGACGCCAGCCCCCTCCCTGATCCCTAAAACAAGCCCCCACCCTCTAAAACCTAACCCCACATTGCCTTGAAACATGGCTATAATACATTGACAAAGCCAATAGATGTTGCATCTATGACACCGATTTGCTCTGCCATTCATTCAACACCGACTGCGAAAGGAGGGTGCGCAATCGAGCTAAGCTGTGCATTGACTTTACCATGTTTTAAAGGCTTTAGAGTATGATGTAAAAATTGAATGTGCTGCTTAGGGCTATTTAATGGATTATCCCAAATAAAGTATGATTTGAGTAGAAAAGCATGCCTCATGCTGTGTAATAATCAAAATTGTCCTTCTTTTTTCAAAATTATAGTAGGGAAAAATAGGGTGGTTGGATTTGTTAACTATAACAGGAAAAATATAACATTTGAAGTCAAATTTCGAATATTTGGCTTTTGTTTTCTTATTAGATTTTACTGCAGAGAAAAAAGTATACATATTTAAAATTTCAGAGAGGGTGGGGCGGTATTTTTTTCTGGGCACATATTTTTTTATGGGGAATTTAGCAAACATGCAAAGGTTGCCCATCTGTGGGGCATATTCTCAAGGCCTCATCGCCGATTTATCGGCACTTTAGCGCCGCAAAAGTGGCGATAGATTTTACGCCCTATTCACAAGCTGGTGCAAACTGCCGACATTGCCAGTTTCCCTGCGATAGCTGCCGCAAAAAACATCGCCACGGATGAGTGCGACAACTAACGCTAATGATATGCAGAGTAGGCGTTCCCGTGCAAAAACACACGAAAACACCACTTCGCGCGATTCTCAATGACCAGTCAGATCTGCGATGCGAACCAAGAACAGGTGATAAGGCGCGTTAGCAGCAGGGAAAGGTGGGAACCAAGTATGTGTGAAGGAGGCAACTCACCCATGAAGAAGAATGTACACAATGCCAAGTGTGGCGGTGATGTGCTGGACAGACCACAGAATGCAGAGCACAGACATGTCCATGTGGACATATACTGCTGGGGTTTGTAGTGTTGTGGACAGTGGACGCAAACATGTTATCTCAGGCAGTGGGGAAGACCTTGGACATGTAGCTGTGCCGTCCCCCCCTGTAAGCGTAAGCGCAGTGGGCTGGGCCGGCGTACGCCACTCCGGCGTAGGAGTGCGGATACAAAGGCCAGGGCTCTGGGCGTGGTTCTCTTCCGCGATGGGCAACGCGTCTGCCAGGGCGGCGCACCTCACCCTGCCACGAGTCCGCCGCCGTGACCTCCAGACTCCGCGACACAGGCCCCCAGCGCATCCAGCGGCACAGCAACACGGAGTCATGTGTGTGCCGGATACTGCCTTAGTCCTACACTGCGGTCAGCAGGTCCCACAATTCAAATCGTGCCACATTCTGTTAATGGAGGAAACCACTAGTCAACAGACATTGCCCCCAGTGCGGCCCGCCCGGACGACGCATCATCGTTGGCTGTGCACCTGCTGAGCGCTCCAGGTGCCACTGACCCTGTGCAACACAAGTCAACGCCACGTGGCAATATTGAGGCAGAATTCAGTAGGCAAAAAAACATTGCTCCCAGTGCGGCCCGCCCGGACGATGCATCATCGTTGGCTGTGCACCTGCTGAGCGCTCCAGGTGCCACTGACCCTGTGCAACACAAGTCGACGCCACGTGGCCGTGAGCCCTTTCTGACCGCTGCCTCCGGCCTACACTGCGGTCAGCAGGGCTCACAATTCAAATTGAGTCTTCATTTATTCATGGCGCAGTCCAGTAGGCAACAGACATTGCTTCCAGGGTGGCCCGCCCGGACGACGCATCAGCGCAGGCCGCCCACCCGCCGAGCGATTCCGGTGCCACGAACTCAGGGTAGCTCAAGTCATGGACCCTTTATGATGCAATCATATGTGTGTGAGTCCAGTTCTGGTGCCCCTACCTCAGTGCACTGCAAGTCATGGACCCTTTATGATGTAATCATATGTGTGTGAGTCCAGTTCTGGTGCCCCTACCTCAGTGCACTGCAAGTCATGTACCCTTTATGATGTAATCATATGTGTGTGAGTCCAGTTCTGGTGCCCCTACCTCAGTGCACTGCAAGTCATGGACCCTTCATGAGTGACTCTGTGTGTGTGATCCGATGATCACTGTTCTAGTTGTTGCCAGCACCAACCACTCCCTGAGGGCTGGCTTACACTCACCCCACACCCGTCCAGCACAGGCATCACTGGACATGTGACCCTGGTAATAAAAAGGGGCCGGGCGCACGTGCCCGTAGCCAGTTCCACTATCTATCTAAGTGTGTCCTTGTGGTCATTATGTATGCGTGATGGCCCCTAGCCCCACCACATCACATCATGCTGTGGACAGCGGACGCAAGCATGTCACCTCAGGCAGTGGGTAAGACCTTGGACATGTAGCTTTGTCGTCCCCCCTGTAAGCGTAAGCGGAGTGGGCTGGGCCGGCGTACGCCAGTCCAGCGCAAGGGTGTGTAGAATTGGCCCGGGGCTCAGGGCATTGGTCAGTTCTGGCCTGGACAAGGAAGTCACCAATGCGTGTGTCTCTGTTGTAGTGTCGGCTCCACCCGGCCCGCAATTGGCAATGTTGCAATGTAGCATGCACCCGGAGGGCGGTCTCGCACGAACGGAGAACTGAAGGAGCGCAAGACCGCTCGGGGTCTTGGCTCATACATGCCAAGTGTTGTGTGTACCTGCATTGCCACAGCATGAGCCAAATGCCTAGCCTTAGTCACAGCGCGAGTTCAGCCAGGCATGAACTCTACATCTGTGTCCGCACTATCCTTACCATAGGCCTACACTCATATGGCCGCCCACCTTCAACGGCCAACATCACAGTGTCGTTGTCAGGCTTGTGGACATGCGCAGACAGGCATGACAATGGTGTGCCGTTGGAGTGCAAGTGATGCAACCGCGCAGCGCACACAAGTAAATAGGCTTGGGGGGAGGGAGGAGCAGCTGTGAGGCAACGTAACACACAGTGATGCCGCTAGTTTGCCACATGCAAGTCATGTCAAACATGAATCCCAAAGTCGCACACATCCCACCCACACCCAACAAGCCACATCACACTACATGAATGCAAGCAGATGACAAACTGACATTAGGGATGAAAGCTCCTTTGTCTGAACTATCGGGCGGAAGCACATCTGCACATCCGACCTCGGAATTGCATGTGCCCGGCACCCCCTGACAGATACAATAGCAGTTGTGGACGACTCCCACACTACGCACAGCCTGACGACAGACCAATGTATACACACCCCACACACAGAAGTCCTTGCTCAGAGTTATCTTGCATGGAATGGCCTTCACACTTACTCCCACACCATCCCAGGCATACAACCGTTGCACACTTCAACAACTCATTGATCCGAGCTGTGGCATTTCATCCACAGAACTGGCGCAGGTCAGAACAGTGCCGCTTCAACCAGAGCCACTAACGCAATGGCAGACCATCCCAGACACATGCACAACCCCTGTCACGTGGAACTGTACCGTGCACGTATGCTGCATTTACTGGGGGCACTGCCATTGGTAGTGCTGCGGATCAGTTACCGGCTAAGCTTCCGCCTTGCCAATGTCACCTGCGTGCAGCCTGTGTTGCATTGTCGCTCGTGCATATTCGAGTGGTCCATGGATGTCTGCCTATCCAACAGGACGGTAGCCGAACTGGATTTCGACATGTGTGTGCGCCCCCTGTTGGCCCACGACCATGAGTGTCACAGTGACACCTGTCTATGGGATGCCTGGATACTTGGCATACATGCTGGCAGCTGGACCTGGGAGATTGCAGAACTCCTCGTGTGCAGTGACCAAATTGAGCCGCTCCCCTGTTGGGCTGTAGGCTAATTGGTGAAAGGGGGTGGACACAGCACATCTGTCCGGACCTGCTAATGGTTAGCCTCGCCGTCCTGTTCGATGAAGTCGACAACGACCTCATGTTGGAAATGATTGCCTACGAAGCTGCACTAGCTTTCATGGACGTGTAACTACGTACCTGCAGACACAACAGTTTGGAACACATTGCACATGTCCCGACACCTTGTTGGAACTTGGGGTTCTGGTCACATCTCCCACAACAACAGTGGACATGGCTGCATTCGCCTGGACTCCGAATACATGAGCGGACAACAACGCGGGTAAACACACACCTGTGAATGGTGCGGCACTCCCCCGGAGTGGACAGCGGCGCTTGGCAACGTTCCACGTTCTGACATACTGCTGCATTGGTCTGCATGTTGTGGCACTTATCTTGGCCGTACTGACACGCATATTCTAATAAAGTCTACGCACCTTCACTTGTATTCAACTGTGATGATTGTTGATTCGTATGACAATGTGTGTCTCACTGCCTATCTGGGTCACGGCCATACATGCATTACTACACCATCAGGGATGTGGGGTTGTACTAGTACATTATCATCTCACAGTTTCCTGCTATCCCACATGCGATTGGCCATTTTCCACACACAAGCGGCATCAGTTGTGTCCTCTGTTCTGTTGTGCTGTTGTTGCTGTTTGTGTTCAACATTGTTGCAAATGTTGCGGTGCTCTGGATCTTATGTGTGTGTGCTGCATTGTAGGTGAGTTGCCCCTTCAGCTCTGATTTGGCTGGCCCTTATCCCATTCAGGCGGTGTGCCTTTCACTTCTGTGCTTATACAGTGCTGTGATGTTGCAGACTTGGGTAAATTGGGCTCTTGGTTGGAGTTGTGACTCTTGGCCATGGTTTGTCCGCAGATGTGCTCTACTTAATTGTGCATGTGTGCCATTGTGCCCATCTCCCCCGTCCCCCCAGTCCCTGTGGTTACTCACCCTGTGGCTGTTGTGTCGGGTCATGTTGAGCAGTGTCCGGTCCCCCAACTCCTGCCACCGTCTCCCCACTGATGACTGTGGTCACCATTTCCTCCATCTCATCCAGCTCCTCCTGTGGCGCTGGACTCCCACCTCCAGTCTGCATTGCTGCCTTCTGGTTGTCTGCGAGTTTCGGCTTGGTCTTGCGCTTCACATCATTCCAGCGCCTCTTGACCTCGTCCATTGTCCTCCTCAGCACTCCGACTGCATTCGCCTTGTCCAGGATAGACTGCCATATTCCATTTTTTGTTGCCAATGACACAGTGGAAGTGACGAACAGTTGTTGATGGTGTTCTATCACCTCTGTGATCAGGATCCTGTTTTCCTGCGGACTGAACCGCGTCTTCCTCTTCTTCTTTTCCTTGCCCTTCCCTGACCCCGAGGTCCCAGGCTGGTCCTCCGTGGGGCTTGTGGGGTTCTGGTTGTCCTCTGTGCTTGCTCCGGCTACCTCCATGGTGCTTCGCAGTTGTTTGTGTTTTGTTTGTGTTTTGTGTTGCCGCTTTTATTGTGCTTTTTGCAGCCTGACTTGTGGGACTTGCAGGCCTGGCGCTGCTTATCGCTGGATTTTTTATCGCGGTTGGGCACATCGCAACTTTTTTCACGTTCGGGTTGAGATTTTTATCGCCGTCCCAGTAATGTTATCACAGACATTTGCCGTGTTATCGGGGTACTATCGCATGTTACCGCCGTGTTGAGAATGCCACGTTAATACGGAGTTATTTTCCCGCGATAAACGGCGATATGAAAACTTGCGTTAACCTATTTTGGCGATGATTATCGCACGTTCTTGAGAATATCCCCCTGTAAGTATTAGCGTTGTAATGATACAAACTCTGCATGTGAGCCAGAGCTACCAGTAAGCATTCTGCTTTAGCACTGAATAGAAAAATAAAAGCATGCTTCTTTGCAATGGAAGCATGAATGGGAGTGAAGGACATGTCTTATGCAAGCACATCATTGTATTTATTGGCCTTTATTTTACATCTTCTCATCTTTATGGGCATTTTTCCGGTTGCCTCATGCAAACAAAGGATTTAGGGCATTACCAACACTGAAGAGCAGCGCCCAGTGTGTTTTAAAAATGTTCTTAGATTTCAAAGTCCTAAATTATTTGTATTCCCATACTTTTAGGATTAAATTCTAAGGCACTTTCTTTTTATAGCACTGCTGTTGGATAGAAAAAGCAAGCACATCTATATCTGGTTCAAAGCAAACACGCTGCCTGCAGTTAACCTGCAAACACCTACTAGATATATTGCAGACCCCGAGTAATATCAATGGATTTGCTGCCATTCGCCACTTCTGTTTTAGGATGTGCGGTTCTGTCTCAGCTCTGATATTTGCACAGACCTCCCTTAAAATGACCAGTGTTTTTCCAGGTGTGTGAAATACTGGGACTCTCAGACAATCTATGATAAACTATTAAGCAGGAAAGGAGACACTCTGCCCGTGAATGAAGGTGCCACTTCGGCACAATCCCTGCCACAGGCTCTCTTGGCGTCACAGCAGGAATTTAGGGTGAGGCTGAATTGTCTCTGGTGGCAGCGCTTGCAGAATGCAAAGTGGTTAAAGGAAAGCTGAAAAAATAACTTAAATCCAGTCATGGCTGGGGGACAGAGCACACTGCTACAATAAAAACGTAAACATAAATGCATCTTTTTATTCCAGGTGCTTCCTTTACCACTGAGTGCTTTGTGAAAAACAGTAATTAAGTAGCTTCGCAAACCTTACATATGTGAATTGCAGTGTGCTGGAAAGCACACGGACAGAAGGGAGGAAAGAAACACAAAGCGAGCAGCAACAGTGGGAGGAGGGAGTAGGGTTGAAGGAAAGGGATTACAGAGAGATGCACTCCAAGAGTGCATGTAAAAGGTACATTTAAAAAAAGACCACCTGGAGGAGCCTGCAGCCAGTGGAAGGACACTGGACACAGGAAGCAGTACTTGGTCCATGCTCCATGGCAGGGACACAATCCAAGCTCCAGGAAGAAACAAAGGTGAGGAGTAGGCTCTGACCAATAAGAAGCAAGGAAATAAGACTGATGTTGGAGCTAACCAATGGTAAGCAGTGGTAAGTAAGGGGTGGGCTCTAACCCCTTTTAAGATGTATTTTTATTTACAAGAGATTTTGCAAAGGCTGTGCAGGCAAAACCGAAAAAGAACTGATGTCATTACACAATGCTGACTAACTTGTTCAATCAGGAAAGGAGCACTGCACTCACCTAGAAGCCCATATTGCACCCTGGCCGTAATAATGGTGTGTAGCCCAAAGATAACACTCAACAGAGAGCTATCTATGCCCATCTTACACATGGATGACCATGTGATTAAATCTTTCTTATGTATTAATTTGTTTCTGGAAAGATAATTTAGTGACGGGTGGGTTTACTATGTGAGTTCTACACTTTGCTTGTCAACTTTATTGAAAATATTGAGTACAGTGAACTAATTTAGCTCTCAAAAAAACAACTATCCCCAAAGTATTGACTTTGCCGTAAATATAGAGACATGGGGATCTAACGCCTGTGACTCAATTGCAGACTCTGAATCGAAAACCTGGGCTAAAATTATGGCTTCTACATTAGATCAAATAATGTCATTGTGGGCAAACTTCACATAACTGTCTTACATTGTCCTTAACTGCAAACTGTGGGTACACAGACCCCCCTGCTTTCCCCCCCAAAAAACAGCTCCAAGAAAGCCCTATGTAAATAAAAAAAATCCACAAATAAATCAACCTTAACCAAACGTAACTTGTAAAGCTTTAAAGTGAAACAAAAATTGCAAAACATAATCTTTTTTTTTACTTCAAGCAGTCCTGTCACGCTTTCATCTATTCTGGGGTGTAAATAATGGGATTTTAGATGACCTTGCTCAAGCGTTGGGGTTTACCAGACCTTGGGGGCGTCTCGTGCTCTCGCTAATAATTTTGTGGTTTGCCGATATCTATTAGTTACTCAGGGGTAGAACACAGCTAGCGGAGAGTAATATTTAATATCTTAGTGTGAGCGGGGCACATCTATCCGATACAGCAGCCCTGAACACCCTGGCGGGAGCTTAAAGCCCAGGGCGCTGCAATCTTCTTCGCCTGCATCAGCTGGTCCTGCTGATTTTCTCCACCAAGGCCACCAACTTTCGCCGACACCAACCCTGGTGGGACTTCCAGTCCCAGGGTGCAACGCGACATCCTCCCGCCCTTTCCACCGCGTCACCGCTGCCACAGGTGAGGGGGAGGCGGTGCCAGCGCGCTACAAAGCGCAGCATCACCACCCGCGGCGCGGGACGCGTTAGTGTGAGCGGGGCACATCTATCCGATACAGCAGCCCTGAACACCCTGGCGGGTGCTTAAAGCCCAGGGCGCTGCAATCTTCTTCGCCTGCATCAGCTGGTCATGCTGATTTTCTCCACCAAGGCCACCAACTTACGCCGACACCAACCCTGGTGGGACTTCCAGTCCCAGGGTGCAACGCGACGTCCTCCCGCCCTTTCCACCGCGTCACCGCTGCCACAGGTGAGGGGGAGGCGGTGTCAGTGCGCTACAAAGCGCAGCATCACCACCCGCAGCGCGGGTCGCGTTAGTGTGAGCGGGGCACATCTATCCGATACAGCAGCCCTGAACACCCTGGCGGGAGCTTAAAGCCCAGGGCGCTGCAATCTTCTTCGCCTGCATCAGCTGGTCCTGCTGATTTTCTCCACCAAGGCCACCAACTTTCGCCGACACCAACCCTGGTGGGACTTCCAGTCCCAGGGTGCAACGCGACGTCCTCCCGCCCTTTCCACCGCGTCACCGCTGCCACAGGTGAGGGGGAGGCGGTGTCAGCACGCTACAAAGCGCAGCATCACCACCCCCGGCGCGGGACATGCGTGGGCTACGCCCGGGCAAAGCCCGGGCCAAGGGCGGGCCCGTCCTGCGCCCGTCATTGACAGGAAGAGGCAGGGCAGGGCCAGGACCGCTGTCCGAGGTGACTCGTGATACAGCAGTACCAGCGGGTAAGCCTTCTACTGCCTCTCTGTATTTAGCAGCCTCTCTTAAGGACATATCATCTACACCATTGACTCGAACTGTGTTTTGGGGGGCCCTAAGGTCCGGCAGACTGAACTAACGTCATATTTATTGAGCAACCGGGTTGGGCAGGACAGTGGGGGGATGTTGTTGGGGTAGTTTGCATTTTTTGTTTCATCTGGTTACTGGCCTTTGGCTCCCGGCTGGCTTTTGGCCCTAAGTGGTGAAGTTAGACATAGGTTCTACATAATAGTCAGTTGTTGCTTAGATCTAGGGTGGAGAGCCTTGGGGTATTGGACCAGTAGGAAGCCACAAAATGGGGAGGAAGGCAGGCCCAGTTAAAGCCAAAGCTACCAGTGTACCTCCGATGCCGCCTTCTCCGACGGCTATAGACAAAATGTTGCAGCGGGCAATAGGGGTGGTAGATAGTGAAATTGAGCTTACAGAAAGACGGCTTTCACTTACACCAGACTTATTTATTCTACCGCCTGATGTGTCTATGCCACCAGACATCTCCCAGTCTCAGTCAGATGTTCAACCCCTGTCATCTCCACCACTGGCTGTCCTCTGCAAAAAAGTAGTGCCTAAGGGCAAAACTATCATGAATATTCCCAAGAAAGGAAAGCGCAAGCCACCACTGGAGGTCGGTCCAAAAAAGAATAAAAAGAAATGCTGTGAGGGCAACTCAGTCCATCTGGAGGGGGAAGAGCATGAATTGACCCCAGGCAGAGCATCGGCACACCTCTTAGATCCAACCTATCCGGCCTGGGCTTTGAATCTGATGACAGACCTACAAAATAATTTAAGGGCCATTATTAGAGAAGAAGTGACCCCCCTTATTAAGCGCTTAGACAGTTTGGAGAAAGCACTGGCAACAAGAGAAGCTAGACCAACTGACCCTGACAACCATTCACCCAAGAGGGTGGGGAGAGGGATCGACATGGGTGGCCAGGTAGTTGGTGGGGGCCTAATATCCCGGCCCGGGGTGGAATTAAATGACCATGATGGTCCACTTATTAGACAAGAGTTGGGGGAGCAGAGTGACTATACGCACCAGAGAGACAGGGGTTCCAGCCATGAGTTTAGGGCTAAAAATGGGCCATCTCTTCATAGGCAGCTTGACAAATCTAGCACCCTAGAACAAGTATTGAATAGACAAGTCAGAGGGCAGCAGGTACAAGAACCCATTGAGGGGAGACAGGCCCATTTAAGCGTAGACCTGCCCACTATAAATCTTCCCCCTCCCTGTTCCCCGTATGTAGCTGTTATGACAGGTGTCCCGCCAACTGAATTGGACTCTACGGAAACTCAATTCCAGCTGAGAAATAAATGTCTCTTCTGGCTGGCCAGTCACGAGTATTTTGACTATGCCAGAGCAGGGGAGATGTTAATGGTTCGAAGGGTTGGGTGGGTAGGTAACCGCAGAAAGAGTGAGCCAGGTAACTGTATAGTCATTAATTTTAACAACCCTCAAACTGCCACCAATTTATTTAAAATCTCCCCCAACTCCTACAATCCACCAACAGCCATGAGCCTCCGTCCTCTGGATTTCTTTTACCCACAACCTCAATCGTATCTTAGAAGCCGTGTACCATCTTTACTCCCACTAAAAGGTCAAGGGGTATTCCAAGAGAGAAGCAGGGATGCTCATACCAGGTTCCCCCAATTTAACATCCCGGTGAACAACAGATATGGCCCCCTTGAGGATATAGACTGACTGATGGAGGGATCCCCCAAGGGTGGGGATTCAGATTCGGCAGGTCAACACATGATGGGCAAAGAGGGTGGTGGCTCTAAATTTATAAATAGGGGTAACAGCTCCAGCCTCCCTTATCAGAATGTTCCGGCAGGTGGCAGGATAGGAACAAGCGGGACCCAAAACGTGACTTCCCCCGTCCTGCCGGGCTCCACAAAAGGAGAAGGTCACTTGAGGGGGGCCTTAGTCAGTCAGTCTGAGGTTGGCACTGGTGACCCTCTATCGCACCGTGCTGGTGCCCCCAAGGTTGCAAGGGAGGAAAGAGGGCAGGCAAGCGGGATGAGGTTACTATCGTGGAACCTGGCAGGTATCAAAAACAAGTTGTCCTGCCCTGATTGGGGTGAATTTGTGGATGAACATGATCTATGTCTCTTTCAGGAGACTTGGGCGAGGGAAAACCTTCACCGGATGGGTTTCGCTTCATTTAATAGCTTGGCATCTTCGGGGAGGAGGGGTAGACCCTCAGGCGGTCTTTCCATCTGGGTAGGTACTCACCTTGGTTGTAGGGCAGAGCAGATGATAACACCCACAAATGACATCCAATGTGTCCTGCTCTCCTTCCCCTCAAAGACGAAAATCGCCCTAATCAACGTGTACTCCCGCCCTGTTAAGAATGGCCAAGAATCTGCCACAATCGACCACCTGGGACATTTCATTTTTACTTTGGACCCAGAGATATGGTTGATTGTGGCAGGTGATTTTAACTAATAAACAATTATGGTGATGGGATGCACACCTATTAATCAATAATTCTCCATGTTTCTCAAAGTACTCCAAGAATGCGTGCCCACTGGTGAAATGCCATGCCCAAATGGCACCTAGGTAAACAACTATTCAAAATGGGGCGTCTTCTCGCCCCAAACCAATGGCACAGCTCAATTGCGCCGCTGGGCGGTCTGTTTAAATTTTCCTCCAATAACTCATTGTCTTCCAAGTATTCCATCATTTTTAAACCACACTTTGTGTTGTCCAACTCTGTTTTCATCCACACGCGGAATGGTATGCTATTTTCAAGGCTTCATATATTCAAGTTGTGCCCCTCCGGGCCTCTAACTAGAACATTACAGATGCAAAGTTCGTCACAAGGCAGTGTTTATTAAAAGAACCCAATGCATTTCGGGCTACAAGCGCCCTTCGTCGGGGGTCACTGTAAATGACAATAAAACATTTCACCATTACCAATTGCCCAGTATTATACAACCTATTTTTATCATTCATCATAGTGCTTTATACAGTTTCTCCAAAAGCCATATTATGTTACAACCCACTCAAAATTCCTCTGATTAGCCCCTTCAAAAGCAGTTTAAATGGTAACTCACCATTCCCCTATCAAACCCTTCTTTCTACTCAACCACTACAACTACTTGGACACCTGCTCACTCTCTTCCTTCACAACAATCATTTCCCCTTTCCATATTCCAGTATTAACAACTCCGCTCTACCCCATACTGCGCAGATACTTTTCATGCGTTCATTACCATCAACTCTCACTCCACTTCCATGCCTCTCCACCCTGCAACCCTTCGCCTGCCACTCTTTTCTCGACTTTACATCAACCCTCTATCACCCACAACTCACTTCCCCTGTAATTACGTTTAATTCCTAAGCATTTACTCGACCCAGCTCTCTTTCTACCCATGCATCCCCCTCCTCTCCACGCCCCATCGGCATACACCTATTTACTCAGCCTGGCGTCAGTTCTCAATTTCTCAGCCTTTTATTTAAATACCATGCGTACTCATACACACCTTCTCTCTCGTTTCATACTACCACTTCACTATAAGTTGACACATCACCACATTCTCCCCTCAATCACAATCAACATCGTTTCCTTCCACATACCTGCCATGTACGTTAGAACCATCTCGTCCCCATCTCAATACGAAAAAATGTTAACACACCTCCTCCTCCCACCTGTTTTTAACCAAAACCGCCCTCACTAATCCCGCCCAATTAACCCATTGCTCTACCTATTCTCACCAAGTAACTGCTTCCCAATTGCTTAAACATTAAATAAACTGCAATTCCCATGATGCAACGACTTCATAGAAGCCAAAAACGGAAAAAATGACTCTTGTCAAATGTCTCTTTAAGTGCTTCTCATTTTGTGATAACGTGTATAATAAATATTGCCATCAGTAACTGAAGCCGATTGCCAAGTAATAATTATTTTACTGTTCTTTGTCATCTTTCTTTGACACCAACTTGCTTGACGAACACAGTTGTTTCGCCGTCTGTGTGGATAATAAACAATGTCGTCCAAATCTGCTTCTTACTCCATTTTATGCTGACGGGTGCAATCCCATATGTAGGGCAAATTTCGTGAATAAACAATTATGGTGATGGGATGCACACCTATTAATCAATAATTCTCCATGTTTCTCAAAGTACTCCAAGAATGCGTGCCCACTGGTGAAATGCCATGCCCATATTTATTATACACGTTATCACAAAATGAGAAGCACTTAAAGAGACATTTGACAAGAGTCATTTTTTCCGTTTTTGGCTTCTATGAAGTCGTTGCATCATACATGGCAGGTATGTGGAAGGAAACGATGTTGATTGTGATTGAGGGGAGAATGTGGTGATGTGTCAACTTATAGTGAAGTGGTAGTATGAAACGAGAGAGAAGGTGTGTATGAGTACGCATGGTATTTAAATAAAAGGGTGAGAAATTGAGAACTGACGCCAGGCTGAGTAAATAGGTGTATGCCGATGGGGCGTGGAGAGGAGGGGGATGCATGGGTAGAAAGAGAGCTGGGTCGAGTAAATGCTTAGGAATTAAACGTAATTACAGGGGAAGTGAGTTGTGGGTGATAGAGGGTTGATGTAAAGTCGAGAAAAGAGTGGCAGGCGAAGGGTTGCAGGGTGGAGAGGCATGGAAGTGGAGTGAGAGTTGATGGTAATGAACGCATGAAAAGTATCTGCGCAGTATGGGGTAGAGCGGAGTTGTTAATACTGGAATATGGAAAGGGGAAATGATTGTTGTGAAGGAAGAGAGTGAGCAGGTGTCCAAGTAGTTGTAGTGGTTGAGTAGAAAGAAGGGTTTGATAGGGGAATGGTGAGTTACCATTTAAACTGCTTTTGAAGGGGCTAATCAGAGGAATTTTGAGTGGGTTGTAACATAATATGGCTTTTGGAGAAACTGTATAAAGCACTATGATGAATGATAAAAATAGGTTGTATAATACTGGGCAATTGGTAATGGTGAAATGTTTTATTGTCATTTACAGTGACCCCGACGAAGGGTGCTTGTAGCCCGAAATGCATTGGGTTCTTTTAATAAACACTGCCTTGTGACGAACTTTGCATCTGTCATGTTCTAGTTAGAGGCCCGGAGGGGCACAACTTGAATATATGAAGCCTTGAAAATAGCATACCATTCCGCGTGTGGATGAAAACAGAGTTGGACAACACAAAGTGTGGTTTAAAAATGATGGAATACTTGGAAGACAATGAGTTATTGGAGGAAAATTTAAACAGACCGCCCAGCGGCGCAATTGAGCTGTGCCATTGGTTTGGGGCGAGAAGACGCCCATTTTGAATAGTTGTTTACCTAGGTGCCATTTGGGCATGGCATTTCACCAGTGGGCACGCATTCTTGGAGTACTTTGAGAAACATGGAGAATTATTGATTAATAGGTGTGCATCCCATCACCATAATTGTTTATTCACGAAATTTGCCCTACATATGGGATTGCACCCGTCAGCATAAAATGGAGTAAGAAGCAGATTTGGACGACATTGTTTATTATCCACACAGACGGCGAAACAACTGTGTTCGTCAAGCAAGTTGGTGTCAAAGAAAGATGACAAAGAACAGCAAAATAATTATTACTTGGCAATCGGCTTCAGTTACTGATGGCAATATTTATTATACACGTTATCACAAAATGAGAAGCACTTAAAGAGACATTTGACAAGAGTCATTTTTTCCGTTTTTGGCTTCTATGAAGTCGTTGCATCATGGGAATTGCAGTTTATTTAATGTTTAAGCAATTGGGAAGCAGTTACTTGGTGAGAATAGGTAGAGCAATGGGTTAATTGGGCGGGATTAGTGAGGGCGGTTTTGGTTAAAAACAGCTGGGAGGAGGAGGTGTGTTAACATTTTTTCGTATTGAGATGGGGACGAGATGGTTCTAACGTACATGGCAGGTATGTGGAAGGAAACGATGTTGATTGTGATTGAGGGGAGAATGTGGTGATGTGTCAACTTATAGTGAAGTGGTAGTATGAAACGAGAGAGAAGGTGTGTATGAGTACGCATGGTATTTAAATAAAAGGGTGAGAAATTGAGAACTGACGCCAGGCTGAGTAAATAGGTGTATGCCGATGGGGCGTGGAGAGGAGGGGGATGCATGGGTAGAAAGAGAGCTGGGTCGAGTAAATGCTTAGGAATTAAACGTAATTACAGGGGAAGTGAGTTGTGGCTGATAGAGGGTTGATGTAAAGTCGAGAAAAGAGTGGCAGGCGAAGGGTTGCAGGGTGGAGAGGCATGGAAGTGGAGTGAGAGTTGATGGTAATGAACGCATGAAAAGTATCTGCGCAGTATGGGGTAGAGCGGAGTTGTTAATACTGGAATATGGAAAGGGGAAATGATTGTTGTGAAGGAAGAAAGTGAGCAGGTGTCCAAGTAGTTGTAGTGGTTGAGTAGAAAGAAGGGTTCGATAGGGGAATGGTGAGTTACCATTTAAACTGCTTTTGAAGGGGCTAATCAGAGGAATTTTGAGTGGGTTGTAACATAATATGGCTTTTGGAGAAACTGTATAAAGCACTATGATGAATGATAAAAATAGGTTGTATAATACTGGGCAATTGGTAATGGTGAAATGTTTTATTGTCATTTACAGTGACCCCCGACGAAGGGCGCTTGTAGCCCGAAATGCATTGGGTTCTTTTAATAAACACTGCCTTGTGACGAACTTTGCATCTGTCATGTTCTAGTTAGAGGCCCGGAGGGGCACAACTTGAATATATGAAGCCTTGAAAATAGCATACCATTCCGCGTGTGGATGAAAACAGAGTTGGACAACTCAAAGTGTGGTTTAAAAATGATGGAATACTTGGAAGACAATGAGTTATTGGAGGAAAATTTAAACAGACCGCCCAGCGGCGCAATTGAGCTGTTCCATTGGTTTGGGGCGAGAAGACGCCCCATTTTGAATAGGTGATTTTAACTGCCATTTTGAACCCCTCATTGACCCCAACCATTCTGCCACCACCGAAGAAGATCTTTACTGGTCAATTCCGGATCCCTTGACTACCCCTATCAAAGTATGGTCACCACTGGTAATGCAGCTCAACTCACTTACTCTAACTTTATCACTTAGGGCATGCAATGGACGGACTAAATCCGACCAGCCAAGCCAGCACACATTTAATAGAGTGTGTCAATCCTCCCTAATTGATTATATTATGGTGGAAACGAGATTGTGGGACAAGGTCCTCGATTTCTACATTACACAGAGGCAGGACAGCGACCATAATGCCCTGAATTTGATTTTAAAACCATGGGACCTTGGCATTTCTAATCCCCTTCCTATCACCACAAATGGGACAGGCACACTAATTCTAACAAACAATAGAAGAAAGGTTAGATGGGGCAATATACAACAGTCTCCCACTAAGCTCGCCAGAGTGTATCAGTTAGCAATCCCAATGATAGCTAAAATGTGGGAGGCAATGCAGGCGGAAGGGCCCACCCGGGATCTAGAAGTGGCAGGGAAGATACACACCGAGCTAACCATGAAACTAGCTGATGTGTTTTTTCCTTGTGTGCGCAGATGGGTAAATAATCGAAATAAATGTTCCTGGTTTAATAATGATTGCCGCAAAGCCAAGAAGGACCTTTTGGTTGCGGTGAAGGTGAAGGACAAGACATTAATCAAGCTTTCTAGGGCCTCGTACAAACGGATCACCTACCAAGAAAAAAAAAACTGGGAAGCAGAGAGGTGGGAATCCCTCAGGATCGCCCTTAATGACAAAAATATGGAAACCTTCTGGGCTATAGTAAGCTCGGGTGACAGGGAAGGGAGATCGGCTATCGAGCCAAATATAGCGCCCGAGGCTTGGGAAACCCATTTTGGGTCATTATATGCCATTGGGGATGGTGGCTCTATCAATTCTACTCCCCCTAGTATGATAGAAGAGGTCCATTTGGCTGGGTTTCTGGAGATCACCATGACTGAGGTGGAAAATGCCATTAAAAAGTTACACCCCAACAAAGCGCCAGGTTTAGACAAACTACCAGGGGACCTTTTCCGGGAAGATCCAAAGATATGGGTACCTTATCTGTGTGCCCTTTTTAATGCTGTTTTGAAGGGTTGGGATCCCCCTGATACCTGGCGTGGGGCGGAGATAGTGCCCATACTTAAAAAAGGTTGCCCCCTCTCACCCGCCAACTACAGGCTGATTAGTTAAATTGATATCACCCAAAAACTTTTCGGCCGGGTGCTTTTGGACCGTCTTCAGGGCTGGATGGAGGAAGAACAAATACTAAGTCCCTACCAGGCTGGCTTCAGATCAAATATGTCAACCGTAGACCAGATATTCAGATTACAATTACTTTTCTGGAAAACGGTGACTATAGAGGGTGGCAGCCTCTATCTCATATTTGTTGATCTGAAGTCGGCCTTCGATCTGGTTCCCCGTGAGAAGCTCTGGAAAGTGCTGAGTGATCTTGGGATTCCTCCCTATCTTCTCAAGGTCATAGAGAGGCTCCACCTGGGAAATTTTGCGCAGGTACGTTGTGGAAAATACGGGGAACTTACTTCTCGTTTCCCTGTCCAGAAGGGGGTACGACAGGGATGCGTCTTGGCCCCTACTTTATTTTGTCTTTTTATTAATGGTCTGGTTGATTATCTTACAGATATTAGGGACATCGATGCTCCCAAGTTAGCATCAGGGAGGGTGCCTGCGCTGATGTTTGCCGATGATACCTTGCTACTTTCAAAAACATCAATGGGCATCCAGCGCACGCTCGATGGCTTTGCTAGTTTTTGTAAGCTGCGAGGGCTGGAGATCAATTTAAATAAAACTAAATATATGGTCTTCAACCCTCCCAGTTCGTCCAGGCCAAACCCCTCGCTAGGTGGCACTCTTCTAGAAAGAGTAAAGACATTTGACTATCTGGGAGTCACCCTGTCAGAACATTTTGAATGGGGGCCCCAGTTGGCCAAAGCAAGATTACGGTTAAGCCAGACAGTGGGTGGTATAATGAAGATGTACAGAAGTTCAGTTTGTAAACCAGTAGCCCCTGTGGTGGAAATTTACAAAGCTCAAGCAAGGGGTGCCTCGCTATATGGGGTGGAGCTCTGGGGGCACTGTTCCATCGCTAGTTTAGCGAAGGTTGAGAACAACTTTGTGCGGCAGCTTGTGGGTCTACCCCGTAGTACTCCTCTCATTCCCCTCCGCATGGACATGGATATTAGACCCCTTGAGCAAGAGATTGCCCTGAGACCATTGACATTTTGGAGGAGGCGTTGGGTGACCCCAGAGTTGTCTGTCTATAGGGCCGAACTAAAGGAGCTTCTGACCTTAAGTACTATTAAGAAGCTCCCGTGGCTCCGTCACATAAGGGACCTAGCCATCAAGCTGGGTAAACCGGGCCTCTGGAGAACTCCCGAAGCATCATGTGCCATGACATCAAGGCTTGAATTAGTCAAATGTTTTAGACAAATCAATCTAATGTCCCTAGAAGAAAGTGTCTCACGTGGTCGCTTAACAACAGAATTTTTGCTAGTTAAAAATATAAACAGTAAGGAGCAGTTTCTGGACTTCATTCAGCCCCCATTGGCTAGGAAACTTTACGTGCAATTTAGACTAGGGACTCTCCCCCTACTAGCAACTAACCTAGCAAATGGGTCAAAGAACAAAAGTGGGATTGCCCTGCATGTAATTATAAGGTGGAGTCCGAAATACACGTTCTGTTCCTCTGTCCAGCCTACCGGTTGCCGCGTAAGCGCTGGTTAATACAACTCTGCAAGAACCTAGGCTTTGTGCGTTGCACAGAGGCCTACAGAGTTTCAAAGTATGATACTCATCCACCAATAGTCTTTGCTGTATCCCGATTTTTAAATAGTATGTGGCACATTCGACGAGCTATTTTTAAACAGAATCAAGGGGCTGTAGAAATGCACTGACTATAGATAAGGTTAATTAATTATATGTATGCTCTGGGTTTAGTGCCGTAGTCCTATATTTTTAGTTGTGTAAAAATCCTTGAGTGCTGTTTTTATTCAGTTTATCCCATCTATTTTTTATTTTTTTAATAGGCAGATGTATGTATTATGAGCTTTTTTACTTTTTATGAGATTTTTAATCTGTGTATGCCCATTGGATGACTTGTTTAAAATATGAGTTTGAGTAATTTATAATTTTTTTATAAAATGAACTATATTTGTTTTATTGTAAATTGTACTTTGATGGCCCTAGCGGCCGAAATAAAGTTATTTGGATGGATGGAATATCTTAAGGTAGCTCATGAAATTTGGAAACATCTGAAGACTACATATATTTCTATATTTAAATGGTTAGTTATGTTACACAGTGCAAGTTTGTCCCTTCACACACAAATCCAGTCTCTGGCCAATTGGGCATCTTCTATGCAGGTTTGTGCCAATCGCCCAGTTATGTGCCCCCAGTGGGTCAGTGTAAAGCTACATGTCTTTTTAATGCAGCTCCCTCATCAGAACACTTAAGATGCATTGAACCCCCAGTAAACAAGCATTGTTGTGAGCCACTGATATGCAGAGATACATACCCACTGTACTAGTGCACACACAGCACACGTCTGTGTTGTTACTGTGGGCGGAGGCAAAGTTCAGCAGGGGACTGGAGTTGATGTCGGTCTCTTCAAATTCGTACCTGCCCTCCAAAGAAAAGCTGTGCAAATCGATTTTATTATTTTACTTTATTGATAAAACTGCCAGTTTGGTACCCTGATGCGAGTGGTACCCATGGCCTACTTGTCTCCGTGGGACCCAGGACATACATACATCTATGCACACACACTACGTACCACTGACCTAAGTGTCCTCATGTCACATCCAGCTCCTCCTGATGTGTATTTATTTTTAACTAAACTCAGTTTCATTCTAGGGGTTGTAATCAGTGCTTTAAATGGGAAAAAATAAGTGCAGGTACTCATTAAAATGAGTTAGAGGTGTGGCAAATGGGCGGGGCTAGGGGCGGGGCTAAGGGCAAGATATGATGATACATAATGACCTCTGTACCAGTTACAGCACATATCAAAACGCATGAGAAATGCGTTTATGTAAACAAAACAGGTTAACTCATTACACAAAAAGAAAGCCAAACAGGATTATATGTTAACATTTCCTTGTTTTGTAATATCTGCTGCTTCTTAATGCCATATGTTATTTGTTGTTGTTTGGAAAATACTATATATTCTGAAGCGTGCACACACAGAGTGAAACAAGCTGAAATGAACACAAAAGCATTCCACCCATTCCCTTTAAAATATCTCCTGAGAGTGTACTGATTCTCTCCCTCTTTCTCTCACAAAAATAGGCACACAGGTCGGCAAGCACACAGACATATATATATATGTATGTATAAACGATTATTAAAGTTAACACGAAATGCACAGGATTTTTGACTACACAAATTTGTGTTAAAATACCACTTCAAAGCCCATTCATGATTTCAGAACTCAACACATATCTGGTATTTTTATGTGAAGAAAGTGGCAATCCTAACTTCACCTGTCACCTCACTTCTATACATTCATCCCTCCCCCTTCCTTCTATGCTTGTTTTGTATATACTCATCTAATATTTTTCCACATCTTTATTTCATTGGTAGACTAATGTTATGTCATCTGTTGGAACGTTCATTTATCGTATATAAATAACCTTATAGAATGTTCGGCGGATTTGATCTTTTGAGAGCTGTTCTTCACAAGTTACTGTTTTCACCTGTGTGTGGGCCCTTATGATGTTACTACTTGAATAAACATAATGTATCCACTTTACATCTTCGTTTCCTGCTTCAACAGAGGGGCACACAAAGGAAAGCAGCCTCTGTGCTGAACAAAAAGATGAAAAAAAACAGCTTTGGGAAGGTAAAGGATTGTGTGTCGCAGCCGCTCACTTTAGCATGGCCAGTGCATTTCCGTAAATGGGACAGGATTACTGACTGGCAGCCCCAGCCCATTTCACACGCCTGATGGAGGAAGGGGCAGTGGGGGGCCTTAACACTTTAAGCCTAATAGCCGTAGCGCACCTGATCAACAGTGCAGGGTCTGTTAGACCCTGTCCTGTTGATCACAGCATGACGCAAGGCAGGCCCTCTCAGACCCCTGCTGTCTGGGGCCATTCAAGAGAGCGCTGCTGGAATCTCCAGCAGCTACTCTGCAAAAGGCCACTGAGGGGCTCTGTGACTTGCGAGCTCCTCGGAAGCAGAGCGGCGTCTGCCCTGAGCTGGAGGAGACACCGACCCTGCGCCTGCTGTGCTCTCAATGAGGGTACCGGTACTCTCCCTCACCTAAGAAAAGTGCCGGTACTGACGGACAGAAAATTCGGAAGTGCCGGTACTCAGTACCGGTGAGTACCGGCCCATTTAAAGCACTGGTTGTAATCGTATTTTCCCCAAGGACTGAAAAACTCCAGCATGAAAACTGCCGGTGGAGGGGGAAAAACACGGCGGGGCAAAGGGGACGCATAGGACATGGGGCCACTTGACGGCTAGTAACACATACACCACGTTGGCTGCCACCCTAAATTGTGAAGAGTAGCCCATGTTTTCCTTATATGCCATAATATCAACCAAGGCTTCGGGCCTACCCTTACACACAGGAGCATTCGCTGACATAGGGTACAAATGTGAAGTTCAAGCAGCCGCAGAAACCAGGGCGCAGTTACTGCTTTAGCTGTCCTGGGTACACAGTATGGGTGCACATGCCACCATGGGGCCAGCTTCCCCAAATTCTTGGTAAAGTCCGGGTCAGAAGAGTTGCTCCATTGAGACCGTATTCTGAGCGCAGCTATTAAGATGTTCCGCACGCCGGAACCATGGATAAATCACATATTTTTTACTTTTGTATAGTGCCAACCAGAGTTCCCCTTTGCATCCGGAAAGCAAGGAACAGGCAAACATAACTAGCGCTATTATAAGTAGTCATGTTGTATCCATAACTACTTTCCTGAATTCTGAATACACCTTCCTATTGACCGATCTCGATTTAGATGCAGTTCTTGTCGGGCTGATGACAGCATTGAGAGATTTCTTTAATTTTCAATTATTCCTTTTATTTTTGAGAATTGATCGATCTGAGTGGGTTGATAAAATGTGTGTTACAAATGATTTATAATAGCCAGTAATGAAATGATATAGCTTCTCAACTGTACCAAATTACTGTTTGACTGCTGACATCACAATCAAAGAAAAATCCATTATTATCAGCAAAAGGCTGCTGAGTGGTATAATGCCAGAGGCCCTGGGTATTTACGGGCGGCTGGCTGAATGCTCGGATCGTCGGTAGATAGACTGGAAGCGCTGCGGCTTATGTCTATTCGTGCCGAGGTAGCCCTGGGCTCCTTGGCTGGGCGGGGCTACAGAACAGACTTTAAATAAGGACA